>CM055896.1:50318600-51698600 GCA_029582155.1 Panopea generosa
TGATACACATCCTATAAAAATCTGTATCAGTATTTTGACACATATAGTAAAAGTAAAACCTAAAGCAGGATATACATAATGAAAATAACAGCATCAGTATTTCATCACATATAGTTCAAGTATAAGCTAAAGCAGGATATACACAATGAAACAATAGCAGCACGAGTATTATATCAAACATACTAAAATTATAATTTAAAGCAGGATATAGACAATACTTTACAGAAGCATTAGTATTTTATTACATATAGTAAAGTATAACCTAAAGAAGGATAATTTAACTCTATTTAGTATTTCATAACGTTTTGCGCCATATTGAGAAAGTTGTCTGCTTTTCAACGCAATGCGTTATTTTATAAGTCTCCCGTACTTCTAAGCTCGCGTTACTATGGTGACTTTTGTATGAACTTAATGATCACTGAAAGCTGATTTGTTGTTTTATAACTATAGAAGATGTGTCGATATATCCATTGATACCACTGGTTTGCATTTGACGCCCTTGATATTAAACTGACAGGGTCGTCCTATTACTTTTGGGAATACCTCGTACAATATAGCAACATCAGTATTTTATCACGCTTATTAAAGGTGTAACCTAAAACTGGATCTACACAATAAACAATAAAGCTGCATCAATATTTAATCACAAAAATTAAAAGTGTAACCTAAAGCAGGATATACACAATGGAACAATAGTGGAATCAGTAATTAATTACAAATAGCAAAAGTGTAACTGAAAGAAGGATAAACACAAAAAAAATAGCAGCATCAGTACTGTAACACATAGTAAAACTATAAATTATGACCAGGATTTACAAAATAAAAAATGGTAGCATAAGTAGTTTTATCACACAGAGTCATATATAAACTTACAAACTAAAACAGGAAACACACAATACAAAATAGCAGCATTGATATATCATCACATATAGTAAAAGTATAACCTAAAACACGAAACACACAATACAAAATAGCAGCATCGATATATTATCACATAAAGTAAAAGTATAGCCTAAAACACGAAACACACAATACAAAATAGCAGCATCGATATATTATCACATATAGAAAAAGTATAACCTAAAACAGTAAACACACAATACAACATAGCAGCATCGATATATCATCACATATAGTAAAAGTATAACCTAAAACAGGAAACTCACAATGCAAAATAGCAGCATCGATATATCATCATATATAGAAAAAGTATAACCTAAAACAGGAAACGCACAATACAAAATAGCAGCATCGATATATCATCACATATAGTAAAAGTATGACCTAAAACAGTAAACACACAATACAAAATAGCAGCATCGATATATCATCACATATAGTAAAAGTATAACCTAAAACAGGAACCACACAATACAAAATAGCAGCATCGATATGTTATCACATAAAGTAAAAGTATAACCTAAAACACGAAACACACAATACAAAATAGCAGCATCGATATAGTATCACATATAGTAAAAGTATAACCTAAAACAGTAAACACACAATGCAAAATAGCAGCATCGATATATTATCACATATAGTAAAAGTATAACCTAAAACAGGAAACTCACAATGCAAAATAGCAGCATCGATATATCATCACATATAGTAAAAGTATAACCTAAAACAGGAAACGCACAATGCAAAATAGCAGCATCGATATATCATCACATATAGAAAAAGTATAACCTAAAACAGGAAACACACAATACAAAATAGCAGCATCGATATATCATCACATATAGTAAAAGTATGACCTAAAACAGGACACACACAATACAAAATAGCAGCATCGATTTATCATCACATATAGTAAAAGTATGACCTAAAACAGGAAACACACAATACAAAATAGCAGCATCGATATATCATCACATATAGTAAAAGTATGACCTGAAACAGGAAACACACAATACAAAATAGCAGCATCGATATATTATCACATATAGTAAAAGTATAACCTAAAACAGGATATATACAATTACCAGCAATAGTATTTTATCACCCATACTAAAGGTCTTTTATTAAATGAATTGACAGATCACAACAGGAAAAAATAGCAAATTTTTATTATTCAAATGCTGAAAACTGTGGGATCTGGAAAGGTGTCATCTTTACGGTTATTTACAACATAATCATAAAAAACGAAATTTGTTTTGAATATGCAAGAAAAAAAGTCAAACATAATATGTTTAAACCACAACATTGACTCAGTCATTGCCGTGAGATCTCACTGCTTGTCAGACTAGTCCGAGCCCTTAAAATTAGATGCAATATCAGACCAGCTGAATTGAAATCTAATCAAAATAGAATGTGATGATCACTTGAGCAGATCTGCTAACATCAGTATTTGATTTCAGCTTCTTTTACCATCCCAGTCAAACCGCACCAAGGTATTCTTCAGTGTTGAGCTTGATTCCATATCTGTTAAGAATCTTAATTAAATAATGATTTAAATATTGTGTCATTTGATATACTACTATGGTTGTATTTATGTTTTTTCGTCTAGTTAACAATACTATTTACCAATACCGCTCCTATGTTACCGGCCAACACTCTATCCACTGCCCTAACGTCGCGTTTGAGCAGCTTTTTAACACCACAACATTTATTAGTAAAGACGTTAATTGTAAACACACATGTAGATTATTTGTATAAATATATAAATAATGGGAATATATTAGGTCAGAACTCAAGCGGCACATACACACACGTACGCCCGCACGTACAGTATACAAAGGTACAAAAAATTAATGCGTTTGAATCATATATACTTCTTTGCAAACAAGAAGCATATTATATAGTATATAATAAAAATGAATATAATAAAATGTATAAAATTATCCCAAAAACGCGACTGAACCCGTTATATGTTATATCAAAATGAATAAAATCATTAAATAAAGCAATAGTATATATTGTCATATATTCAGATATAAATTCATTTCATGTAAAGGCCCTTTACGTGCACGATTACACTACTCAAAATAGCATATGCTTCTGTAATAAAACATAGTCGGGTGGTTTGAAACTTAATAATTTATGATGAAATATTAAGATATGATGACAGGATATACAATTTATTAAACCCCATCCGTGACGAAACGTGAAGGTATATCATCTAAACCAATGCCGAGTTTATTCTACTTATTAACAAACTCACCTTTCTTGCCATTGGAACCGATTATTTATTAGTAGTCGATATTTAAAGTATAATTCCACCAACGAATAAAAACTGTAACATTCTGTGTGAAGAAACAGTAATTGATAATTATAACAACCTTTCTTATATACTAACAGAGAGCAGCATAAGCACTGCACAAGTAAAAGTATACACTTTCTGTGGGAAGTATTACTATATACTTGATCATTTGTGACGATAAAGAAATTCTAATATTTTTAACTGAAGAATTGTATATATTTACCATGGATTTTATTTTAATTTGATTTTGATAATTATAACAACTTTTCCTAGTATATACTAACAGACATCAACATGAACACCTCACATGTAAAGGTATACACTTTATGTGGGAAGTGTTCCTGTATCCTTGATCATTTGTGACCATGTGAAGGAACTGTAATGTTTCTAACCGAAGAAGATATATATTTACCTTGGATTGTTTTTAACAAATTATGCACATAATCGATGTTATTATACCATATCACAGATGGTTCGGTCATATGACAACCTCGCTTCATGTAGTTTGTATTGATTCGAGTATCGAGCCAATGTAATTTTATTGTTTTGTACATCTGTAGATGTATGTTTGTAATATAAAATATTGGACTTTAATATTTATGGTCTAGACAACAAAGCGGAACAAGACACAGTTTATAAGTCACAATGATTGAACCTACAAAATACATACATTCTTATATTACACTATAGTCGTAGGTATAACGCAACCGTGATTGAACCCACGACTTTCCGCATGCGAGATGGACACCCTACCATTAGACGATCGCTGCAGTATTAGATACTGTGTGCACTGCAAGTATCAAAGATTATCATTTAAACTTTAACAAACTCACACGGTAGATAAATAACGCTAGTTTCGATGTCAATGTCATTTAAATTCGAACATGTGACACGTTATGGTATTTGAGTATATATAATAATAAGCATTGTTGGTAATACGTATATGGATTGTTTGATGTGATTGGTTAATATATAACACATGTTTTGGGGAGAAACGAGCTTTCGAAGTATATTGGAATGGGTTCAGAAGTTAATGTATAAGAATATCACAATAGCAATCTTGTTTACTATTTGTCGCTCGTAAAAAGTCGTCTCGTGTGTTGTGTGGTGGCCATATATTATCGTCTCGTGTGCTTTGCGACCGTAAAAAGTCGTCTCGTGTGTTGTGTTGTGGCCGTAAAAGGTCAACTCGTGTGTAATGTGGCGAACGTAAAAAATCGTCTCGTCTGTTACGTGGCTGACGTAAAAAGTTGACAATTTCAATCACCTTACCAGCGTATGTCCACAATTCATTTCGTGCAAGTTGCCTACTTTTCCCGAAAATAACAAACGTTAGTGTTTTCAATGTTAACGGTTAAATTCCAACCTTCGCAATAGTGTTCTAGTTTATTCAACGACGATTGGAGTCCCTCGGCGCTTTCAGAAAACAAAAATGCACCGTCTGCAAAACAGAGCAGGTAAATTTGTAGTTGATCAAGCGTTATGCCCGCTAACGTATTTTCTTGAAGTTTATTTTCCAAATCGTTCAAGAAGAATGAAAATAAAATTAGACTACTTATCTCCCCTTGGAATAACCCAATCTTGCTCTCGAAGAAGTCTGACAATGTATTTCCGATTTTTATGTACGATTTCACCGCACTGTACATCGACCGCAATACTTTTAATAGCTTGCCATCAATTCCGATTTTTATTAATTTATAGAATAGTCCATTTCTGTATATCGAATCATATGCTTTGCTAAATTCGATGAACACTGTATATAATTTATTACTATCTTGTAGACATTTTTCAATTAGTGAGTGTAATATGAATATATCATCTGCGGTACTGTGTTTAGCTTTGAAACCAAATTGTGCATCTGATATTATACTGTTCTCATCGGCCCATCTCTTAAGTCGTTCGTTTACCACACTTGTAAATAATTTGGCTAAGCAGCTTGTTAATGTAATTCCCTTATAGTTGTTTTGGTCGTCGCGTGCTCCTTGTTTATGTATTGGGACGATAATTCCTTTAGACCACGCTTCTGGAAATGTTCCTGTGTCAAGTATATGGTTAAAAAGATGTGTTACTGGGTTTATAATTATGTCAATTGTTTCAATTAGATATTCATTGATAATTGAATCTTTTGCACATGTTTTATTTTTCTGAAGACTTTTTGCTATTTTGAGTATTTCCTCTGGCGTAATTTGTCTATCGAGTTCATCAAACGTAGGAGTTGCCTCCCTTTGTGCATCAAAATCATTAGGAAATGATTCCACTTTATTATGTTTTATCTCATGGATTTCACTCGTAAGATGCTTAAAATATGCCGAGAAGTCATTTATTGATATTTTGCTATTGTTATTTTTTTAGCACTTTTAAATAACTTCCAGAACTCTCTTGGCCTTTTGTGTCTCATATTGTTCATGTCCCGATATATCTTCATATTATATTGTTGTTAATATCTTCTACATATATTTTATACATTCTTTTATGCGATAAGAATAGCATTCTATTTTCATCATTTTTCTTGCAGTTATATCTCTGTAGAGCCTCGATGTAAGCAGCTCACTTACACTTACGTTTTTCATTAAACCATTCCTTCTGATCACTATGTCTTGTATTATTAAAGGAACACTGTTTTTTTTTCCGTGATTTGGAATAGGCAGTCAATATATAATCTACTTCACTGTCCATTGTGTGTTACGCATGTGAAATTACCTATTTGGATCCTAAGCGGCCATTCAGTATATATACATAATACTACAGGATATTACTTAAAACTTAACTCTTGAGTTAAAGTTAAATTTTTAGCAGATTATTATTTTTTTTGTTGTTCGATCGGAACCATACATTGGAAGTTCATTCATTTCCTCTCCGTATATAAATGATTTAGTATATTTTCTTCGTCATAATAGTATCTCATGTATTTTTCTCACTCCTTATATTGAAGACTAGCTCGCCCTAATGTTTGCTGAAGCTATATGTAGTGCGAGTGATAAACCATGTAATCTTCAAAATATGAATTTAAATGAAAATAAAAATGAGATTCCGCATGGATAGAAATTAATGTTGAATGTTGTGTTTAGAAAAGTCGACAAAAAACAAAGCTATGTATAATATACTATAATTGGGTATATTATACACCAAAGCTAAAATGGTGGAACACAAAAGAAAAGCTAATATTCCAGACAATTAAAGCTATTTTTAGAACGGAACTTTGGTTATGTCTACCCTTCTGATGTTTCTAAACTTTTATATAGCATGGTTAAACCGATTTTTTGTGGGATATGACTACTTAGAAAAGATAGAAAATGTTCATATTCGTCTCTGTAAACAAAATATGGGAAGTAAGCAAAATACTGCTAGTCATTTGGCATTGAGTGAATGTGGACGAAGTCTTCTGTATATTAAAAAGATGCTTTACTGTATTAAATTTTGGTTAAAATTAATCAGAATGACGCTTGTCAAGTTACAAAATGTTATAACAAATGGATAATGCAGAAATAATCAAATGGGCGACACAAGTTTAAAATATGCTATTTATTCATGGGTATTATTATGCATAATTAGCTTAAAATGTTGATATATGTTTTTTAAGTTTATTTTCTCAACGTTTGAAAGGTCGTTATATCCAAAAATTAAATAAAGATTTGCATCATTTATCAAAGGATATATCCATTTTCAATCTTGTTAGATGTCTAAACGTTTCTTTCCATATTCTTTTAAATATAAACGCATTTACGTTAATTTCCCTTTTGTTAGAGCCTGGTAGACATGTCAACATCGATAGGGATCTAAGATATTGTGAACTTTGTAAAAATGTAATCATTTCGGTCATTGAAGACGAATTCCATTTCTTTTATTAATGTTATGCATACTGTTCTTTGCGTGAAATTTATTTTAAATGGTGATTTTATATAAGTTTTCAAAACAATCTTTACAATTTTGTCTTGATGCAAATACAAACATGTCTATTGCTAAATGTTTATATAAAGCTTTTGAAATAAGAACAGCATTATTAGAACAATCTAAAAATGTTCAACCTTTCAAGAATTTTGTCACTCATGTGTTATTTCATTTTGAATTATGATATATTATGGACCAGTGGCTTAAGTTATGAAAAGTAAACCATGAACTATAGTAAATCAATGTGGTGATTCCTCAAGTAAATCTTTCTTCGTTCGCATAACACGTGATATTGTAAAGGTAATATAGCATTACATCACAGAGATCACATATAGAGATAAAATGTGAGTATGCCTGAAATGGGTATAACTACGTGATACTCATGTGTACGTGTTACATTCTTGCTCTGCGTTGAAAGTATACTCTATAATAAGGAGACAGTGTACGTAATACCTAGCATTAAAAAAGTCATTTGACAATCCATACAACTTATTAATACATCATTACAAATATGATTCTTATTCTACATGTCAAAATACTTCCAAGACAATTTAACAATACAGAATTATACAACATTTTAGATTAAGAGGACTTTCACAGGAATGCCAAAGCAGTTTACTGGCAATTTACGAAATTGTAAAGAGTAGTAGAAATTAAAGAAAATATATATTAAAGATCGTTACAGTCAGGAATAAAGAAACTACAGCAACAATTTATCCAGTAAAACAATTTTTTCAGGGAAAAATATTTTTCTATTAATTAAAGAGCCATTATATCGGTGCTGTTTGACATTTAGTTTTGACACAGCATTAACTGTGGCACTATTGTATAGAATATTTGCTGGCAATGAAAACAACCTGAAATTCTGTTGTCAGTCATCAGTCTGAAGTATCAGTATATTTTATAATTTGATAATCACTGAATTTAAATCTTATATGCAAATATTGAGATGTCCATGAATATGATTACATTTTGTATTAACCTGGGATCCGTTTCACGAACGTTCGTAAGCATAATCACTTCTTAAGCGTTGTTTTGAAGTTACAAAAATTGTCACGTTATTTATTTTCTCAATACCATAACAAGTTATTAATTATATAAGCCTAAGAAAATAATGTATGTTTAACAATTCTTAGGAATTTTGTGTTAATAAAACATCTAGGTGTATTTTTTGCTCGTACATTAATCTAAGACTTACCAAGGTTAGTGAAACGGACACCTGGTTGTCAAACAAACAAACTTTCTCAATCTTCTCCACATAGTAATGCCATATAACGAAAGTTCCATCTTATGATCAGGCCAAACTCCCAGAAAACCACCATTTACACCAGAAATGCCCTTTTGCTGTTATCTCGCCCACTGATCAAATTCGTGAAGATGTTTCTTGGAAACAGAAAAATAACAAAATATAGAATGTAAATGCTTCCCAATTATGTAACAAAAAAGTTATCTTTTTACATAAATATTTAATAAATAACTTTATATTATTTTATTGAATGAATGTTCAGATCACAACATGAAAAAATACCATTTTTTATTATTCAAGTGCTGATAAATGTGAGATCTGAAAAGCAGCACTGACACGGTTATATACAACATTATTTTGAAAAATCGAAATTCATTTTGAATATGCAATATAACAATGACAAACATGATATGTTTAAGCATTTACATGCACACTCAGTCAATGCCATGATATCTCTCTGTTTGTCAGACTAGTCCGAGGCCATAAAGTTAGATACAATATTAGACCAGCTGAATTAAAATCTAATCAAAATAGCATGTGATGATTACTTGAGCAGACCTGTAAGCATAAGTATTTGGTTTCAGTTTCTTTCAACATCCCAGTAAAACTGCACCAATGCATTCTTTAGTGTTGAGGGGGGCTCCATAGCTGTTAAAATTTTTAATTAAATGATGATTTAAATATCGTGCCATTACTATTATGGTTGTATTTTATGTGAGTTCGTCTAGTTTAAAAACTTATTTACCAATAACGCTCCTATGTTATCGGCCAATACTCTATGCAATGCCTTGCCATCCCATTATATCGGCTATTTAACACCACAACATTTATTAGTAAAGTAGTTAATTGTAAAAACACATTCAGATTATTTGCATAAATATATAGATATTGGGATATATATGGTCAGTACGCAACAGACACACACACACACACGCACGCACAGTACACAAAAGTACGAAACTACCAATGCGATTGAATCATATATTAAAACGGTGACGGTAGTGTAATGGATAGAGGTCACGCTAGAGGTTGCAGGTTCGATCCACAGCTCGACCCTATGCCTCTCATAAAACAACACTCAGAGGACGGTTCATATAAGATTTGAGCACTAATAATTTAGTATATACTAAAGTAATCATAAATAATACTTCTATGCAAACAATTAGCACATTATATAGTGTATAGTTAAATGTGTATAATAATTCACTGATGTATAAAATGATCTCTAAAATGCGACTGAACCCGTTATATGTTATATCAAAATGAATAAATTAATTAAATAAAACAACATAGATTTATTCCATGTAACTGTCATTTACGTACACGAGTACATAACTCAATAAAGCAATTAAACACTTGTTATAAAACATAGTCGATTGGTTTGATACTTTACAGGTTGTGATGAATGATTAATGATATGATGACATGCCATACAATAAATAAAGCACCATCCGTGACGAAACGTGAAGCTATACCATCTAAACCAATTGCAGACTGTATTCTACTTATTAATAAACAGATCTTTCTTGCCATTGGAACCGATTATATATTAATACTCGATATTAAAAGTATAGTTCCACTCAGAAATATATAATGTAACGTTCTGTGTGAAGAAACAGTAATTTGTTAATTAAATTAACCTTTGTAATTGTAACATAAAATAATACAAGTATACTCAGAATAAAATTGACAATTTTATGTTCACATGAATAAAATTATAAATATACAATTTTACAATATATACAAATTAAAGCTAATTACTCATCAACACACACATACTTGCTTGTTTAAAGATGTCCTATGATGGAATTAACACTTTTTAAATCACAAAGTCTTTCTCCTACACGTTCCGTATATTTATATCGCGATACAAACTTCTTACATTATATGAATGTTATTAAAATACACTAATATTTGTAATTAAGATACTCTACTTCCGCGTCAGGATTATCGTAGATTTAGCGTCAATCTTACCTCGTGGTGATGGCTAAATAAACAGGGTTATCTTCCCTCGAACTCTGTACTGAGTTATCTGGCTTAACGTCGCCTCGTACCGACTATACTTCGACTATACTCCGACGACAGGATCGTCAATTCGTCCATATAACGATTATGTGGGTTGCTGTTTATAACGGTACTACCACCAGCTGACTTCCTGTCACGTCTATACGTCGTTAACGTATCGGACACATACTTCGCGTACGTCAAAAAACGGCTACAATATATATATATTAACCTTTGTAATTGTAACATAAAATAATACAAGTATACTCAGAATAAAATTGACAATTTTATGTTCACATGAATAAAATTATAAATATACAATTTTACAATATATACAAATTAAAGCTAATTACTCATCAACATAATAATATATATATATATGGAGATAATTATTTGTGAATAACCAAGACATAAATGTACAGACCAGACTACGGCGAGTGCGCCTAGCTACAATGCAAACCATAGATACAATTTCAAGGCCACTGCCAAACCAATAAATTTGGTGTCGACCATGACTTATATACTATGGAAGTACATGCAACACATCTGGACCGGGTGGACAAATTTACATACATGAAGTGATAACTAAATCGTAAATTCCGTTGTTGTGAATTTAATTATCTCCTTATATATATATATATATATATACGCAATGATATTGCGTATATTACTTACCATCTATCAATGTCATGGCATTTTTATCAATATATGATAACAGTGCATTCAATTCTTACCATCTAACAGTTTCATGGTAGATTTATCAATATATGATAACAGTGCATTCAATTCTTACCATCTAACAGTTTCATGGTAGATTTATCAATATATGATGACAGTTCATTCAATTCTTATTATCTGCAGTTTCATGGTAGTTTAAACATCTCATATATGACCTTCCGTCAATCCCAAAGTAGCAATTATATCTCTACATAATCCCTCATTTATAATATAAACAATTACCGATCATTTCTGTATCTATTCACTTTGTGAATATCAGAATCAGCATCCACAAAGTTTAATTACACATACCAATCAATTCTAACATGATGAATTTCAAAACTTCATCGTTAACACGATATCAACAGCTCAAAATACGTTCTCAGATTCCTCGGCCTAAACAACTCTCAAGACGGCGGATGAGAAATTAAATTACATACATTCTCGTCGGAATGGTTATGAACAATTATACAACTTTACTTAGATCTGATTACGTCAAAATATATATCTATCAGACATTTAATAACTCATCCATATACAACGTAATATGAAATTCACATACCCATCTGCCGTTATGTAATGGAACAGTAACATGCTGAATCCTTTTCGTCACAACGATTCCGTAAAGATGTGCTGTGCTAGACTGGACGAAGTTTCCATAATACAGTCGTGTATATACAGCAAAATACTCCACATAACTTGTGAATTTCGTGCAAATTATGAATTAACAAGTTTCACTACATCGTACGATGCGTCTTTTACAAAATAAGCTCAATGTAAATTTAAATTAGTTTTACAAATAATAAGCCCGTTTAATTGTTCTAACTTTCTGAATACTTAATGGATTTTCATGAAATAAACGCCAAAATGATTTATTTTTAATTAAAAAATGACTATGTTAAAATATCTTAAAAACGTTACACCTATCGATACGTTTGAACAAACCCACGCTACCAGCTCAAAATATAGCCTATATCATTCCAATAGACACGTACTAGCTGACACTACTAAGTTAGGCCACAACAATCTAATTATTTGTTACAGTAATGTACTTACAGACAGAAACATTACACATGTAAAGGTGAAAACTTTCAGTGGGAAATATTGCTAAATCATTGATCATTCGTGACCATGTGAAGATAAAGAAATTGTAATGTTTCTAACCGAGAAGATATATATTTACCTTGAATTTTATTTAACAAATAATGCACATAATTGATGTTATTATACCATATCACAGATAGTCCGATCATATGACAAGCTCGCTTGATGTAGTATTGATTTGAGTATCTAAAGAAATATTTAAAATTAAATATTGGAGTTTAATATTCATGAACTGGAGCAACAAAGCGAAGCAAGTCACAGTTTTTTAGTCACAATGAATAAACATTCACAGTAGATGCATTATTTTATTGCACTATAGTCGTAGGTATGACGCGACTGGGATCGAACCTTGCGAGATGGACACCCTACCATTAGACGATCGCTGTAATATTAGATACTGTGTGCACTGCAAGTATCAAAAATTATCATTTAAATATAAACAAACTTACATAGTAGATAAATAACACTTATAACCAAGTCAATGCTATTTAACTTCGAACATGTGACAAGTTATGGTATTTGAGTATATATAATAATAAGCGATAAAAATTATATGTGATTTGTTAATTTACAAGACAAGTTTTGGAGAGAAACGAACTTTCGAATTAAATTGGAATGGATAAAACTGTTTATATGTATAAGAATATCACAATAGCAATATTGTGTACTACTTGTCGGCAATAAAATGTCTCGTGCGCTATTTGGCAAACGTGAAATGTCGTCTCGTGTGCTATTTGGCTGACGTTAAAAGTCTCCTCGTGTACGATGTGAATTACTTAAAATGTCGAATATTGTGTTGTGTGGTGGCCGTGAATTTGTCGTTTCGTAAAAACACGTCTTGTGTGTTGTGTGTTTGCCGTAAAAGGTCAACTCGTGTGTTATGTGGTTGACGTCAAAAAAATAATTTCATGTGTTATGTGGCTAACGTAAAATGTCGCCTCATGTGCTATGTGGCTGCCGTAAAAGGTCCTCTCGTGTGTTAGGTGGCTGACGTAAAAATCGTCTCGTCGTATCGTGTGCTGTGTGGCTGACATAAACATCGTCTCGTGTGCTGTGTGGTGGCCGTAAAAGTCGTCTCGTGTGCAAGAAGTCGCCTCGTAGGCTGTGTGTTAGACGTTAAATAAGTCCTCTCGTGTGCTATGTGGTTGACATAAAAAGTCTTCTCGTTTGCTATGTTGCTGACGTAAAATGCCATGTCTTTGCTGTGTGGTGGTTGTAAAAAGTCGTCTCGTGTGTATGTCGCCGGCGTAAAATGTCGTCTCGTGTGCTGGGTGGTGGGCGTTAAAAAAAATCCTCTCGTGTGCTATTGGCGATCGTAAAATTTCGTCCCATGTGTTGTGTGGGGGCCGTAAAAGTCGTCTCGTGTGTTATGAATTAACGCAACTATCTCGTATGGTGTGTTAGCCGTTAAAAAAGTCGTCTCGTGTGTGGTATGTGGCGGCTGTGAAAAGCCGTCTCGTGTGCTATGTGGTGGCCGTAAAGTCGTCTCGTGTGCTATATGGCAGCTGTGAAAAGTCCTCTCGTGTGCTATGTGGCGGCCGTTAAAACCGTCTCGTGTGCTATGTGGTGGCCGTTAAATTGTCTCATGTGCTTTGTGGTGGCCGTAACAGTCGTCTCATATGCTATGTGGCGGCCGTGAAAAGTCGTCTCCTACTTTGATTCAGTATTTTATTTAGTTTTGAATTGTGGAATTTTTCCTTCAATGTTGGTTAAGACAGAATACTTCTTACTAAAGGTCGGGTTCACTTAATCGAACAAACCGTACTGTTGGCCTTTAAGCCTATTTAGAATAGAGGGTGTGGCTAAACTACTGGTCATCTGGCTTTTGTCTTAACAGTGTTAACATTAACATAGCGACATATTGTACCTTATGTCGATGAAAACCCACACACATTCCACATACATACTAGCCAGTTCACATCATTATCTTAAATTAGATGGACCTATTTCGTTCACCTGTTGCAAAAGATAACGTGCTAAATAAAATAAGGCGAGTGTTGCTGATAATTAAAAAATAGCTAATCAATTAATAAATAAAGCATGCGGAAGAAATAGTTAAGACCCATTTATAGATTCGAAGTAGTGTGTGTTGTTTTATGTAGGTAATAGCACGCTGTCGGTTATCAATATAAATAATGTCTTCATTTATGTTATTGTATTGACGATTTGACGATAGACTATACCATGTAATAAATATTTATTCATTTTAAATTACTTTTTTTTATGCTTAAGAAATATATTTAATGATAAAATGTTGCGATTAAAAATTAAAATATATATACAAATTATATAAATATAGGATAAAAATGACAGTTAACATATATCAATACTAATGTGTAATTTTTGTTATTGTATACTGTTTAACTTTAGGAATATAAGAATCTTACATGGGTTTGAGGTTCGGATAGAAAATTCCGTCCCGAGGGATAACTATTTTGGCGGGAACGTAATTTTATGTCCGAACCGAAAAAGCCATGAATGATTATTTTTCTTGCAAACCAAACATATTGGATAATTATTTTAACTTGAATAATCATTATAGATTTTACAACGACCGCTTTTAAGACGTTTATTAATATGATTGACGTCATATATTTTATACGTTACGTCTCTTGATGGTTCCAACTTCACAGCGCGATAATTTTATCTCGGCCCTATGGTGAGATAGAAATATCTAACCCCGGTAAAAATGCTGATATCAATATCCAGTATGCAAGAAAAAGTACTTCTTGATATAAAATATACAAGAAAGGTGAGGTAAATATTACATTTATCATGTAAATGATGGTACATAATAAAAATAAAACAATCGTTTTAATATTGTGACATTTGATCATTTTGTCTATGCATACAATAGCAATCATCTTTTGTTTTACTGGAGTTCCACTGTTACACAATGAATGAAAAGGCTGTTTATCATTGATTGTTTTAATCCTTATATTAATATTAATTATTTTTGGGGTACCCTTGGGGTAAGTTTTTATTATCTCATCTTTAATTTAAGCTTTATTTCATCATAAAATAATGCAGAATCTCCACAACAATTACATTTTCAATATTTTGTTTAAAAAACAATGAACTGGTCCATTTGTTTGTCATGTTGTATGTCTTAATATATGTTTCTCTTTAATAGTCATTAATAGGTTGAGTTATTGTGAGATATCAAATACAAATATCAAATTTCACTGATAAGTTTATTAAAGATTGTGGAAAAAGATATTTAGAAATAGTAATCTCAACTGGATTTTTCTTAATACATAATATCTAAAATAGTCACTTTTTCATTGTGTTTTGTGTCATATATCATTGCTTCCAATAAATCTTTCGAAAATATGTGAGTTTTGACATGTTTCACTAGTAGATTAGGTTTTACGTATTCTTGACATTATGTATGTTGGGTTTCTGTTACGGACTCTGATGTTATTGCGAATTTCAAAGAAAAGTCGAAAGTTGACTGCTTTACTTCAGGCACGTATTCTAGGAACAATCAAGTACATATAGCATAATTATCCAACACATTCAATAATAAATCATGGTTAAACAGTTCCAGGTTAATAAATGTCATACCTATTGTTATCCGCTCAAAATCATATTATTTACATCAAACAAACATTTCTTTGAACACAATTTTGTTCAAAAATAAAGGTCAATCCCATTAGCTAATGTTATGATAATGTGTTTATTAAAGCTTAATAATATATGTATTATACCAACGGTGCTTCATTAACTATCTTTCCTTTCCATTTTAACTAAGTAAATATAAGTGCATGATTTCAATTAGTAATTTCTTAAATGTCGAGATGCCTAATGGAATGCCCATTGCCGACTACAACACATATGCTTCCTATATTAGTGGATACCATAAGTTATTATTTAAAGATTGATGTTAAGTTGTACTATCAAGGTATATTTGAGCAAAGGTGCGATTTTAAAACTTTTTGAAATATATAATTTACTATCTTACAACAATGTTACAGTAGAAGTTCGAAATTAGTTATTACTTGACAAGATTACAGATAAATATGTTTCTCGTAAAATATTATGAAAACATGTTTTCAGACATTTCATGAGTGGTTATTATAAAAACACACATTCTACTGATATTAATTATTTATTTAAACTATAATTAAAATCTGAAAGCAAATGTGTTATTTTCTGCTTAGAGTCTCTAATAGTTTAATTATGTATGTGACAAAGAAATGAACTAGTACTTTGTTTAATTTATAGATGGAAGGAAAACATATTAAGATATTTTTAAATCTAGTTTCCATTTACTTAATCCTTTTCCTGATCAACTTGTCTGTATTAATATATTATTATTATTATCTTACCACTTCGTATATATATTTGGGTGTTATGTAAGGTTGGGTGCATTTCTTTTCTGAAGTACGTTCTGCAATGTACGTATGCCATAACCGCCCGGCCAGTTGAATATAATCCAAAATTACCAGTGGTTCTATTCAATTTTCAGCAATTTTAAAGTAGATGCATCGTCTCACATGTTTCTATTAAAATCAGTAAGAGCATAAACATAAAAAATATTGTTTAAAATGTTTTCAATCCAACTTTGCTACAACTACTGTCTTCTTTAGCCGACTATACCTATCTCGAGTTCCATGATAATATGTTATTAACTTTATTAGTACATATATTTAAATTGATTAAAAGAGCTAACCCTTCTCAATGTGTGACGCTAGTGACACTGATGAATTATAAACATTTATTCCATCATATTTACTTGGATATGGCGTGTGCACGAGTGTGAGATTTAATAATGGTGATCATAAAGGTTAATATGGTATAACAATGCCTATACCGACAAGAAAGGTTATATTTCCTGTTTGTCGTGAGCAAAGTAATAATTCTTCTCGTAAAGTTTTGTCCCTATTACTTCTGGAATTAAAAATGTAATGCATCATTGTGCAGAATGTCACAAAGATCAGATGGATAGATAAAACTATGTTAGTATGCGATAACAATATTGAGTATTACTTTAAAAACAGTTACATTTTGAGATTCTTTAAATGAAACTCATGCAGCATTTATAAAACATGTACACTACAAGTAAGCTTATGCAAAACATGTTTTTACAAACAAAAACTAAATATAACATCAAAACAAGCCTTTTAGAGCATATCCAAGTGTACCAAGGCGTGAGAGCCTATAGCCGCCTCATATATGTTTAGAAACTCATAATTGAAGTTTAGAGTCACACAAAACATAGTTATCAAGTTGTCCTCATTACAATAGTTGTGTTAACGGGTTGACGGCAACAACTAAATATGATTTATCTACTAGGAACATTGACATATGGCATGAATCCGAGTTCAAATGAGATGCATGCTTTGGACTAAATAAGGCTGATGCGATGCCCATTCCGCCAATCAAAATGAACGAATTATAAAATATATTATAGGGAGCGGAAGTTTAAAGCCCGATTGTATTGAGAATATAAAACCATAAACGGTCAGATCAAAAGAGGCACATCATTAATATTCTCGTGTTAAATTGTATAGGGTTAATGTACCATTTTTTATTAGTTTTGTCTCTGCTAACTGTACTCAACGGTATCTTGTTCGGTACAGGCAAAATGTTATATGTTTAACTATCACTATCACTATGTTTATATATGTTTGGGTGTTACGTGTATTCTTTTCAAGTGCTCATGTCATTCTCAAATTACGAAACTTCAAAGTCACATAGTATTATAATTATAAAACAGCCTGCAAATATTTAATTAACCAAACAAACAGAAACAAATGAATGAATGATAAAGACTGTGTTGTGCATTCCTTTGAATAGTAGTTGAAGTTAATTGTAGTTCCTTTAGGTATGACATGAGCCAAGATCAATTTCCACTATTTTATTTAGATATCTCATACCACATTTCTTTAAAAATCGTGTAGCCGCCGTCATTCGTATCTCTTTGTGTTCGCTTGAAAGTTACCATGGCACCCACCTTGCTGCAACGCGACGCATTTTCAAATAATCCGTTATACTAGAATATGCACTTCCTGTTTAACTGTCCAGCTTAGTTGCTAAAAATGTATCTATTCCCATCTAGAATCGTTTAGTTCCTATAAATTATTCTAGCATTTTTTGGCGTTGCAGGATGTCCGTTGGTTAACTGACGCCATCGCAGAATATGTTGTATCATTTATAAATTGCAGTTTTCTGCAAAGCCTTTTCGCCATATGTTTTTTATAAAATTAGTCACATTTTATGTTTTAGTTTTCTTTTGCAAAACACAAAATTTTATTCCGTACCGTTGTTCTAAAGACATTGTGAAGTGAAAACAGCTTGGTAATATACAGTGGGTACAGTGAAGTCGTATTGACGTCAAAAATAACATCATAACATACGTCTCAGTTTGAAAGTACTGGTGCTGTAGGTGGACGGGATGCAAATTTTACGAAAATTCATTAGTGCATTAAAAAGTAATGAATATGTAAAGAACGAGGGGTTATCCAGAAGTTCGTGGACAAATCTCATAATATGAACATGACATGTCTGACTTATTTGGAGTTTTACATGTATTATATTTAATCTAATGGCACACTGTATGCAAAATATGAAGAAAATATATATTCAAATAAAACAGTAACATGTATTTTAAATATGTCATGTACGCCTATCTGCCGCAGGCCAGATATACGTTACGTCGTTGCGACGTCAATTTATTTTACAAGTAATTTTCCTACTCTTACTCGTGGCTCCATTTATACTCGTTAAGCAACTGGGGAACCCAGTGCGCACTAAAATGCATGCTATTTTATCTTAATTATCGTGTGCACTGTATTGTAACCTATACTTAGTTTGCAGCATAGTTCTTGAATTGTATTACGGCAATCCTTATTAAGGCAGTTTTTACCATGTTAACGTGACATTGACGCGATTTTGACACAGGGCGACCACATATGTTATCATCCATTATTGTTTCTCGTTCGTCACTGTACCGTTTGTGTCATCTGTAGACTACAAAATGCACTACAAATAACTTTCTCGGAGCTTAAGTAAACATATCTATCGTCTGAATCAGTGTTTTGCTAATATTGACTTAAACTGTATTACTGCTCGTTGTTTCACCTTTTCATCAGATGCACTATTTGCATATGAATGCATTTATATTTTCAATAGAATTTGATTTAAAATCCTAACACCTGCTTGCAATGCTGGAATGACATTGTCATGCGGACATTGATGCCGTGTCCTCAATAACATATGATGTACCGCGAGTGTTACGAGAAAATGATTGTTATTATTCACATATTTGTCTGTCGCATTGTTCAACATTTTGAGCTGCGGCACTTATCATGTATGTATGTTGCTATGGATACCATAACATTATTACTGACATAAGAAATATACTTAAACACCGTACAATGATGACAAATACACCAATACTTAAGTTGTGAAAATATAGCTATGCACTTGCATAAATATAGATTTTATTAAATTGGTCCACGAACTTCTGGATAACCCCTCGTAGTAGCAATTTTCGAAAAAGTTTTCCGATGACGGTCGATGTACGTTACTGTATTAACGACAAAAATATTACTGTTTTGACTACAGAGCTGATTTCTGGTGAATCAATAAAGAATATATAACCCTAGATTGAACTTATTTATTTCATGATATGTGTTAATTAACTAAAACAAAAAACAAAACGAAACACAAACAAAATGAAAAAAAGAGTTTGACGTTTGACGTTGATGACTTCAGGAGATTTTTCTCTCATGGGTATATAATGGCTGGTTGGGTGTTAAACCTTATTGAATATTTAAATAGTACTTTGGTGTGTCCCTTTAACAGAAAGATATTATAGTGACAATACGTATGAGAATTTTATATATTGGGGTTGTTTTTTTTGTGTGTTTATATTTGTTAAAGGGGTATCTATTATTTAAATGGTGTTCAAACACATTAAATTTTGTTCTTTGTGTTAATTTATGGTGTTCATCGAAAGCCAATAGAAAAGAAATTAAAAGATCTGTTGTAATTACTCTCTTCTTAAAGATATTTTTTTTACATATTTTTTTAGTATAATTAACTATGTTTTGAGAATCAGAAAACATAAAGAACATCCTACTACTTGAATTGTATAAAACATGTATTTTCAGTTATTTGATTTTTTAATCATCCAAATACTGTTTTAATTCTCATTAAAAGAATATAATATAAACACCAAAGACCATAACCCTGTCAAAGATCTTTTTTGAGCTGGCACAGTAAATGATATTAGGACTCAATTTAGTGACGTTCCAATGAAAATTAATGGTGCAATTCATTCATCAGAGGCCATAACATTTTGGCCTGAAATGAATAATTCAACAATTCGTCCAAACGTTCATGCTGAATAACATTTTGATAAACATAAACCCAATCCGATCGCGATGAACCATAAAAATGCAAAGTGGTAACAAGACAAATTTTAGCATTTTTCAATCCAACAAAGGCCATATCATCTTGGGCCGAAATGTCTGATTCAATTACTCGTCCGAGCGTTCTTGGTGAATAACAATCTGGTTAAAAAATCACAGTCCGATGTAAAATAAAGGTATATAGTATGTATAAGGCAAAATTTATATATTTTTCATTATTCAAAGAACACTTGATTCGACATCGAATTTGAAAGTATTAATGCAAATTTGTAGTAGAAAGTTAAAGGTAGATATGAGTTCATTTATTATTGAGTTGAACAAGAACTCTAGACTTGAGTATGGAACGTTTCATTATCTCCGACCCTGGTGTTTGACGAGTAAAGTTAAACACAGTAAAGTATTTCTTTTTTCAGAATCACAGGCAGATAATGGATACATGGTGAATGAAAATACGTTAATAAACACTTTTGTATAAACAAACATAATTAGGGATGAACATGCTATATTATTTTCATTAATTACATGTTTATAAGGTCTTGTTTAATGATGCTATTTAATGCAGAACAGGTAATGTAAAAAATAATTTCATAGTTCGAGAATATACAACATTTCCATTAACCAATTGCATTACATGGCTTATATATTCTGTAGTTTGTGTTTGTTATTGACCTCATGCATATTAATTTATTTTACTCGCTATTCTGTGATCCCTGAAATATTTAACTGTACTTTAGATCAAGTAATGACAATGCATGTTGTTTTAAAATGATAAATTGTTCAAAAGTAAATAGAGGGAACCGTTTCCTAGAAAACAGCCAACAACAAAACTACATATTTTAAGTTACTTCATAAAATGCTTATTCCATTGAGTACTGATATCAATATTTAATATATACTTAATATCTGATCACATTCTCTTGTGGATAGTGCAAAATTATAAAATATTTCATGAAGCAATATAAAATTACTTTGAAATATGTATATGCCTCTGCATGTAAGTATTAACATGACGTTTGATTTTTCAGGTTTTTATTAACATAATATATAAAGATATTTCAAAGAAAATAAAGACAAAGTGAGGTTTAAATCGTTGATAAACTGTAAACACAATGTTCAGCGGCCCAACAAATTTTTTTTCAATTTAAGTTTCCTAATCTAAATATGATGTACATCATAATTTATTTAATCAAATGCCTCCCTAAAATCAAACAGTACATATCCCACAAACGTTCCCTTGTTAATAACATTCAGCTATTTTTCAAAAAGTAGTAGAAACATGCGAGCATATTTTCATTATCTTGCTTCAAAATTGCTTTGAAATTGATTGGAACAATTCTGATTTTTCAAGAAACTGTTATCCAAAGTTTATTTCGATGACCTTTGATCGTGCTGATAATATAGAAATTGGTCAGTTTATATATGAATTAAAATATAAGCTGGCTGGAGAGCTGGCACGAATGGTCTGTGACAACTATCATAGTTATATATTTATTAAAAATTACATAATAGAACAGAGTTGTATTATTTATTGGTTGAACATCTTACTGACACAAACAATACAGAGCGTGTACACATCAATACGAAAGTGAACATACAATGAATACACACTGCTGTGTACATTAATATATTTTCAAATAAATTTTATAATTGCAGTGCATATGGATCAGTTTAAAGCATTTGGCGCTGACTTAAATGCCTTTATTCAAAATACTGCTTATTTAAAAGAATTAATAAAATTTAAGGTCAATAATTTATACATACATGTATTTAGACAAATACTGAATTTCAAATAAGTTATGGAAAGGAAATACAACCAAAAATGATACACGCTTTCAATACTACTAAGATGGCATAACATCCATTTTCTTTCCTTCCTAGATTAGTTATTTTCAATATTTAACTGATGTGAAGATAACCTTATTGTACTATAATGATTCTCAATTTTTAAGATGTAATTTGATTTATATAAATGAGTTGGGTTTTAATTGTTTAAATAAGTGTTAATAAAGATGGCAATGTACTACATTGTTTTCAATCGTTTGTATCTCGATTAACCATTTTCGTAGGAGTTGTATAAACACATCGATTGAAATGTATTAAGGGAACAGTCACCCTTTATATTTAGTTTCTGCTCAGTGTAACGAAGTGAAAGTAGAACTCTGAAAGGATGTATTTGAAACTTTATTTTTTTTTTTAAATTCATAATTCAAACATGGATCATTAAATATGACAAATGCATTTTATAAATAAAAGAAAAAAGTATTTTGTTTCACGCAATTGCGCAACTACCCTACAGAGGCACTTTCTATATCAAGTATTATTTCTATACATCACCGCGTGTTATAAATTTCTATGTCAGAGAAATAAGTTATAATTCCATTATCATTAACAATCTACGGCTTTCTCGTGGTAAATTGATTAAGAATGACAGTCTTTACTTAAAATTTCATGTTTCTTGTAAAAAAAACACAAGAGAATCGTAAGAGATTAATATTTGGTTAATATGCTATTCATATAACACATGTCGTATAATAATCGTAAGCATCAAGTAACATATTATTCTCATCAACCTCTCCTGACATACGAACATAATGTCATATGAGAATCACGCGCAAATTGTTTCATATGAAACATGATGGCAATCTTGAACTTAGCATATAATGCGGACCCTAAAATGTTATTCATATAAAACATGTCGTATAATAATCATATGATTCTCATATGCCTCTCTTGACAATCATACGAACACAGTATCAAATGAGAATCACGCGCAAATTGTTTCATATGAAGCATGACATATGATGACCATATGAAACCTAGCTTATGATGACCATATGAAACCAAGCATATGATGAACATATGTAACCCTGCATATGATGACCATATAGGACCTAGCATATGATGAACATATGAAATCTAGCATATGATGATCATATGAACCTAGCATATGATGACCATATGGAACCTAGCATATGATAAACATATGTAACATAGCATTAGATGATCATATGTAACCCAGCATATGGTGACCATAAGGAACCCAGTATATAATGGCAATATGGAACCTGGCATATGATGACCATTTGGAACCTAGAATATGATGATCATTTGGAACCTAGCATATGATGATCATATGGAACCTAGCATATGATGACCATATGGAAAATAGCATATGATGATCATATGAAACCTAGCATATGATGAAAATATGGAACCAAGCATATGATGATCATATGTAACCTAGCATATGGTGAACATAAGGAACCCAGTATATAATGACAATATGGAAGATAGCATATGATGACCACTTAGAACCATACATATTATGCCCATATGGAACCTGGCATATTATGACACTATGAAACATAACATATGATGACCATACGGAACCTAGCAATTGATAACCATATGGAATTTAGCATATAATGACAATATGTAACCTAGCATATAATGAACATATGGAACCTAGCATAAAATGACAATATGTAACCTATCATATGATGACCTTATGAAACCTAGCATATGATGATAATATGGAACTTAGCATATGATGACTATATGGAACCTAGCTTATATTGACAAGATGGAACCTAGCATATAATGACCATATGTAACCTAGCATATGATGACCATATCGAACTTATTATATGATAACCATATGGAACCAAGCATATAATGACAATACGGAACCTAGCATATGATGACCATATAGAAACTAGCATATAATGACAATAAAGAACAAAGTATAATTATGATGACCATATGGAACTTAGCATATAACGACAAGATGGAACATAGCATTTAATGACAATATGGAGCCTAGCATAATTATGATGACCATATATAACCTAGCATATAATGACAATATGGAACCTAGCATATGATGAAGATATGGAGCCTAGTATAATTATGATGACCATATAGAATCTAGCATTTAATGAGACAATGATGAATTATAAACAATTATTCATCATATCAATAGGGGTATGTCGTGTAGTTAAGAATAGGATTTCAATAATGGTTGTCTTAAAGGTTAATATTGTATAACAATGCATATGCCGACAATAATGATTATAATTCCTATTTATCGGTGGGCAGTGTTAAAAGATGGCTGTTACTAAAATTGCTATGGTAACATATATCTCAAATAAAGATATATATTGTAATTTTACAAAATGTACAGTTTGTTGACATTAATTTTTAAATTAATGACGTGTTCTTAAAATATCTTTGGAAGTTATGATTAAAATTACAATTTAAGTATTTATTGAAACGTAACATTTATAAAATGAATAAAATTTTCACGTACAAATAAGCATTTTTATTAAGATTTAATCATGTTCGCAGTCATGCTCTATGTTTGGCTATATAAAGTTACGTTTTTATGGTTGTTTATCTGACATCCCATTAGCTATATAAAGTCAATGTGGTGATTCCAGTCATAAATTAGTTTCCATATTACTCGTTGAATTGAAAATGGAATGCAACATTGTGCCGAATGTCACAGTGATCACTTCGGGAAATGATTATGCGTACGATAACAATACTATGTTTTACTTAGAAGGAAAATTTACATTTTGGCGCTTTTAAAATGAAACACAAGCAATATATGGCAACATATAGCCGCCTCACATATGATTAAAAAGTAATAATTGAAGTTTAAAGTCATTCAAAACATTGATATCAGGTTTTTTAACCCTTTACAATATTTATGTTAACGAATTGACGGCAAAAGCTAATCAAAGGCATGAACGGCCAAAGGGAAGACTCACTCATTCACAGTTTTGCCCATCACGTCGTCTTTCTTTAATTTCTTGTCAGACTATAATATATGGATTTGTCAATGAGCTCATACAGATCTAAAGTCAGATAAAATAATTTTTTGCTCAAATAATGAAACAATATTTTAAAATTCAAATATAGTTATATGGTTATTTCCTATTTTGAGTTGATGACGACATAACTGAATACAGTTTGATTCTCTTTTTAATGTATGTCTTTTTTATATAATAAACCAACACATTCACGAATGACCTGTCAAACACATGAGCATAATTATGTCGACCTGATTTAGAATATGAAACTATGAAACTTAAAAATCAATACCTTAACCCACCCACTTTTTCACCATCAACTCGATCATACACATAGTAAATTATCAATGTTTCCACTTTACAGAAAAGTATTTACATACATTCAGTTCCAACTATTGTAAATGTATGAAATGTTTATAAAATTACCAAATACAAGCGCTGACAGTATACATAAATCGACCTGTCTTGAAATATTAACATAATTATTAATTATATTTGTTCCAAATCGGCGCAAACATGATTAATGGGAGATAACAATGTTACTTCCCTTAAGGGGTAGAGTACCAGACTATTTTCTAAACTGTTTATTTTTAAACATTTGGGGAACCCGCTATTTTTATATGCTGAATTGGCCCCTTGGAAAGTTGCACAGCTTGATTGCCAGCTAGATAGAAATAAATCAACAAACATACTAATATAACACGGTTTGCCTCCCTCCATTTCTGAGACGACCTCCATATAAGCATATAAGGTGTTGCTGAATTCAACACCACCGAGGGGGGGGGGGGGGGGCGGCGGCTATTTTACCGTTACTATATTAATGCGCGGTGATTTCATGTCATTTTAGTGGATACTGTATGCTTTGACTATCACATATTTGAAGGGTTTTGCTCTCTGTTTGATAGAACAAAATCGCAATAAAATTTAGCTTTCTACGTTCTTTGCTATGACAATTGCAATTTGAAACTTTTAGAACTATTTTATCGGTAGAAAAAAATATATTATGGGCTGCGCCATTTCTAGAAAGCTACGCTCGCATTTCAAAAAATGAGTTATTTACTAGGATAATTGACAGATGGTGTGAGGCCGGGTTCAAATAAAATACATGATTTTTAGACTAAATAAGATTTATGCGATGTTCAGGTCGCCAATCATAATGAACAAGTTTTAAAATATATTAGAAACAACAGAAGTTTAACGCCCGATTGAATGGATAATATTGCACCATAAAAAGTCAGATCAAAATAGACCATTCATTAAGTTGCTCGTGTGTATATGTGTAGGGTAAATTCATCACAGTTTAGTAGTATTATCTCTGCTAACGCCACTCAACGGTATCTTGTTTGGTATAGGCAAAAGGTTATATGTTTAATTGATCAACTCCTCACTATCACTACGTTTACATATTGTTGGGTTTATGTGTATACTTTTTTAGTTCTCTTGAAGTACATGTAGTATGTCAGTATCCATAACATGTATTTAATTGTCTATGAGTGATATATGAAAGTTGGAAACTCAAACTAGCTTCATTTCAGGGACATATTCCTTCTTTTAAATGCTATAGACCTTCTCAGTGTAGACCACAATATTTTCCAATATACTGGCCATGATAGGGCGAGATATTCCCTTTTTGCTTTAATGCAGTTGGTTTGAGTAACTGTATATCAATATTGGGAATGAAAATATATTTCTTACTGTTGCTTGCCGATTTATCACAAGGTCCGTTCATGCGACAAATACTGTAGGGTACATAATTTATAACAATAGTATTGGCGGTTATACGGACAACTACTCTAACAACAAAGTAAAATGTGACAACCAAGTAACAAATGACGGTGTCTACGAGTTGACATGTATTTCCCGAATAATAATATTATTATAATAATTTTCCATGTTAATCTAGTATGTATATTCTCTGTTTCCTGAAGCTTTTGTGGTAGAAAAGTAACGCATTTTCCATACTCTTGTTTTTTATGTAGGTCTCATATATCAATTACCTCCCCTTAGTTACGGTATCAAGATTATTGCGACCAAGAAATAAGAGCTGTATTTACAGTTTTAGAACCATTTGCAATGTGTTCAATGTTCCAGAAGTGCATGTCTCTATAGAACAGTACACAATTAATTGGTGTGTGTGACGTGTACCGATAGATATGGGATTATTAACCCGATAGTTGTTGTGGATGTTGCTTAAATATTTAAAAAATATAAGTTAACCTCAGCAACGAATGACTAAGTCTGCTATTCACCCAGTTATGATATATATACGATAAAACTGGAAAAGCGCCTGGTATAAGTTTGGTCCTTCATTTCCGCCAAAAATAATGTATCAGTTTGTCTGACGACAGGCGCATTGTCGTGTTGATGTCTGGTGTGACAATAATGTGACACGTTGGTTGTACTACGGTTGTACTGTGTGTTTCATGTTGTTATGATACATAGGTATATGCTCGATGATGCTATTTTATATAACAGGATATATCCATGTGTTAGGACACACTAGTGTAGTTTATGATTAAATTCCAGTACTGCTATTGTTGTAATTTTGTGGAACTTTGTGATAAGATGTGGTATATGGTCAATTACGGTAGACAGTACACTAATAAAACTAAATCACCATCACTATTTTACAATGTATCAGAGAACAGTGTCTCCCATCACCTGGTTATACACAACAACAATAAAACAGCAGCATGCATGTTACTATATACCAAAGTAGTGTATCCCAATAACACTAAAGTATAGTAACACTGATGATTTACCATATCAAAAGTAATTTATCCTCTAAAAAGGACAGATAATAAAACATAGCAGTATCGGTATTTTATTCAAATATCGTGTTCTTACTAGAGGTGCAACGATTTATCGATGCGTCGATGGATCGCGATTCAACTTTCCGTCGATGTGTGTATCGGGAGTTAAATGAAACTTCCAATAGATCGCGATTCATTTGACCTACGATGCATCGATCCGATCGTCAGATATCGGGCATCGCAATTCCATTCTTGATGAAACATAACAAAAACTATTTAATAAAGACTAACAAACAACAAACAAAAAAGAACTTTTTTTTTAAATAAAAAGACGAATTTTCTGATATAAACTTGTTAAACAGGTGTCGGATATTACTGACAACGTCTCCTTCCCATGTATCCCACTATGTTTATTCATCACTCTCGCAGTTATGCAGTGTAATAGGTGCTGTTGTTCTCTGTTAATAAAGATAATTTTAAGTTGCATACGAGCATAGTTATTAAATACACCTTATTAAACAATCACGGTGATTGCATAATCAGTATCGTGATGCGCATTGCATCGCGCTTAAATATTGTAATGTGCATAGTATTTTAATTTCAAAGGCAATATAAATTGCGATATGTATCATTTTGAAAATGAAGTATCGCGATACGCATTGCAGATGAAACAAAATGCCAATGCGCAGCCCTAGTTCTTTCACCAGCATAATATACAATACAACTCAAACTGGCAATGTATAGCCTTGTGTAAACTTGGACCCCAGCATCATTAGTTACCTGTTTCAATATACATATAACCTTGGAATCAATTTGACAATTATAACATTCAATAGGTCAACCAACAATCAAAGAAATAAATACATGACACAATAGCACCATCAGCATTAGAACTTTGCAATCTACATTTCTTTTAATACGCCAGTATACACACAATAAAACAATATCAGGCTGTATCACACATTGTAAAGTACAACCTAAAGTAGGATACACACAATAAAAATGGCAGCATCAGTATTTCATCACATATAGTAAATGTATAACTTGGTGTAGGATTTATATAATAGAAATAGGAGTATCAGTATTTAAGCCAATACAGTAATAGTATATTAATCTAAAGCAGAATATACACAACGAAACAATTGCAGCATCAGTATTGCATCACATATACATGTAGTAAAAGTATAGCCTAACGCAGGAAAAAACACAATTAAAAAATAGCAGCATCAGTATTTAATCACAACTATTAAAAGTGTAACCTAAAGTACGATATACACAATAAAAAAAATAGCAGCATCAGTATTTTGTCACGTATGGTAAAAGTGTAACGCAAAGCAGGATACAAACATTAAAAATAGCAGCATTAGTATGTTACTATATTTTGTAAAAAATATAATCTAAAGTTGGATATACACAATATAGCAAAACGCAGCATCATTGTTTTATCACATATGGTACAAGTATAGTCTCAAGCAGGATATGCACAATAAAAATAGCAACATATAGTAAAATAATAATATAAAGCAGGATATACACAATGAAACAAAAGCAGCACCATTATCTTATTACATACAGTAAAAGTATAGCCTCAAGCAGGATATACGTATTAAAATAGCATCATTAGTATTTTATCGCATTGAGTAAAAGTATAGTCTCAAGCGGGATATACACAATGAGACAAAAACATCATCGGTATTTTATCATATTAACTAAAACTGTAGCCTAAAGCAGGATATACACAATCAAAATAGCAGTATCAGTACTATATATCACATATAGTAAAAGTATAACCTTTAGCTGATTATACACAATAAGAATAGAAGGATCAGTATGTTATCAAATATAGTAAAAGCAAAATCTTATCCATGATATAGACAATCATGAATTGCAGTATCCACACATTAAACATAGCAGCATCAGTACTTTATTACATACAATAGAAGTGTAACCTAAAGTAAAATATACACAATGAAAATAGTAGCATCAGTATTTTATCACATGTAGTAATGTAGTAAAAGTATAACATCAAATAGGATATACACATTAAAATTAGCAGCATCAGTATTTATCGCATTTAGTAAAATTGTAAAAGTTTAACATAAAGTAGGATATACGAGGATCATTCAATATATAATGCAACCTATTAATTATCTCTAAAACAACTTATAGTATTGAGATGGAACTTGACATGCTATTGAATCACCTACTTACTAATGTTTTGCAAACTCTGAGAACGTTATCTTTAATGACGTCATCATCACCGTGCAACGTCAAATGACGTCACTAAAAGCATCAAAGACGCGGTCACTTCACTTAAAAAGCGTAGCTACAATAAAAATCGAGTTTCGACTTTATAAGAATGCGAGAGAAATCTTTAATGCATTACAAGGAGCTTGCGTTGAATGTTCTTTTCCATATTCTCAAGTAACTGAATTAAATGAATTTAAGAATGATAGATATACAACTGAAGACAACCAGCAAAGTTGGCGAAATGTGACCGTAACGGATACTTTAAATACCGACAAAGTGATGGAAGTTTTACGTTCAGATCGAAGATTGAAATGTGAAGAAATAACACAGGAAGTATTGGACATTAGTGTGGGTTCTGTTCATTCAATTATACGGAACTGTTCAAAAACGGGTAACGTTTTTGCACGATAGGTGCCCCATCGCCTAACGTAGAATAAAATTGAATGTCACTTGACAGTCGCGACCATAGACGAGCTTTGGATTAAATTATACGAACCAGAGATGAAGTGACGATCAAAAGTAGCACCTAGGCATACTCCGAATTCAGCGAGACCGGCAAAGTTCCGTCGAGTGCAAGAAAAAATAAAGTAACTGATGATATTCGCGTATGATATTCGTGGAGTTCTGACAATGTTCCAGTCGGTCAACAGTACATACTACAAGTATTACATTAAAATGCCTATAACTACATACGTAAAAAGCGCCCAAAACTATTGCGAGCCGGTCCGATCTTATTTCATGACAACGCAACACCGCACACTTCATATGGTGTGACGTCACATTTTACGGAATATGAATGGGTAAACTGGACCATCCTCAATATCTCCAGACATTAGCCCTTATGATTATGACTTATTGCCAAGTTTTAAAGAAAATATGAGGGGAATTTGATTCGCTGACGTAGAGGGGATTGAAATTACAGTGGCCATGCACGTGAAGCGTGAAGTCATTGACCACAGATGAAATTACTTTGTGGGATTATAATATGGTATTTACATTTATTTTCATGTAAATGATTTATGTGTCAGGTTGCAATATATTTTGAATGATAATTAAAATAGTAGCATCAGTATTTTATGACATGTAGTAAAACAATAGCATAAAGCTGGATACAAACATTAAAAATAGCAACATCAGTTTATCACATATAGTAAAACTGTAACCTTAAATAGGACATACATAAATAGCAGCATCAGTTTATCACATATAGTAAAACTGTAACCTAAAATAGGACATACATAAATAGCAGCATCAGTTTATCACATATAGTAAAAATGTAACCTAAAATAGGATATACCAAAATAACAGCATCATTATTTAACGACATTTGGTAAATGTATAATCTAAAGTAGGATATACACAATGAACAATAGCAGCATCAGTATATAATTACATGCTTAATGTCTTTCTTGGTATGTATACAAACCTGTGAGGATGGATGCCACTCATGAAATCACCTCCTAATCTCAAAATTAGGTCAAAGGTCAACTGGGTGCAGTTATTGGTATATAGAATGTAGAACACTGTCTTATTAAAATAATTATTCATTGATTGAACTATAGAAATATGGTTGTTGTAAGCCACTACTAGGAATATGAATAAAATATGTTAAAAATTGTGTTGTCAAACTGAGGTCAAATTGAGGTCAAAGGTCAAAAGTGTGCAAAATTGATGAATTTTGAAGTTTTTGTGAAATGCAGGATTCCAGAACATAAAAACAGGCAAATATTTTTTTATTAAATGAAGTGAATACATAAACAAACCTTATGATAAATCAAATATATTAAAACTGAAGGAAATAGTTTCATGATGTGACAACAGAGGTCAGACAAAATTAATAGCGATTAAGAAATAGTTAATAATCTCTAATAATGCCCAACAAAGAAAGTTAATGATTTGTAGTCGTTTTAATATACACTAGTTTATAAGTTGATACATAATAAGGACATTTATTAAGATTCAGAAAGCAACTATTCGGATAGCATGCATTCCAAAAGCCTGAATTATAACGTGACTATCAATGATTATGTACCGTTGCAGCAAATAATTGGGAAGGTCATCAAGTTAAAATCACTTTCCAAGACATTCAAAAGTTTCTACCTAGCAAGTGGCAGAGGTACCAGGGACAACGTGTGTTTCACTACAGAACCAATTTCTACATTTCTGCTAGCATTTGCAGTAGACAAAAATATGTTTAAACGTTTAAATGTTTAAAAGACTCTGAAGTAGTTTTCTGTCATTTTTAACAACCTGAACTTTCTGCTTGTTTAGAAATCAAACATCAATGCAAATGGTTTGTGTTTTTTTTTCTTCAAAGGACTATACTCAGAAAATGTCAGAAGTATCCATCTGTTTGATCAAAACTTGAACAAGATCAATTCATGAAGGCAGATAGTCATAACTGGTGTAGGTGTGTCTTCCTTCCTCTACATCACTTTCTCCTTGTAGTGACTTCTCTGACACATCCGATTGAGTTGCCAAAGTGACACAGATTTTGTTTCTGGCTTGGTCATTTTGTGTGATTCCTATTTTCCCATGGTTCATTATAAAAATCCTTTTCATCAGTCTTGTTGCTTGTCAGTGTTTAGTATGTGTTGCTTCTTTTGACTGTAAAAATTCCGTCTTTAAATTCCTGATACACATCTGGGGCTGTCTTTTTGAAATTCTTCATATCATCTAGTTAATAGGTCAGCACTGAGCATAATTCAAATAGTTCTAGACTGTCAACCATAGTAACATAACAGCAAACGCCCCTTGATGGAGTTCCCAGGTGCCCTCTTTTTCCGCTCTGATGAAGCCTAACAAAATTTCAACCATGCTTATGCTTAACTCCCTGTAATCAGCAATTAAACTACTCGAGCGTTTTGTATTAATTCATCTGTTCAATTGCTTTCTGTATATCCTGTTGGAACCGTTTTCATTTTTAAAGAGAATGCATCAGCAATATTTTAACGGCGTTATCAAAAGAATTAAGCTTAGCAGTAATAGTTACATGAGCCCACCACGATATGAAGATACATCAATGCAGTCTCCATAGTACTTTATAGGCTTCACGGCTCTGCAGTATGCCTTTCGCTCTAAAATGTTTTCGGTTGTGTTTGCTGGATATATGCCTGCCTCAATTCACACATCATCTAAACCAGCCTATTATACATACTGCCAAGTTGCCTTCAGAAAATTGAAACAGCAATGGAAACCCCGAGCCTGAATATGGCATTCTTCAATTGGTCTTGATTGCCTTATACAAGTAATTTCTTTTTATAATAGAGTGGCTGATCTGCTGTGAAAACGGTGTTGCTTGGCCAATATGACTTGAAATGGCTTCAATTATATTGATAACAACTGTAAATGTGTTCAATTCATCTACATAGACTTGTAATATTTGACGCAGTCCCATTATGGTTATTGACAGATTATCTGGACTGTTTAATTCATTGTAAGCTCTTCAAGTCGGAACTGTTTGCACATCATTTTGACTGTCTTGCTTAAATCCATTCAAATATTCTGAGTATATGATGTTCAGTGTGTTTCGTTACTGTTTGTGTACCAACTACTTCCATTTATGTCATAAGGTCCATGTATTGGATATGGCCTACCATCATGAGGTAACACTACTTTATCTAACTGGATAGTTTTCATAGTATCAGCTGAAGCAAGTCTGGTATTAGTATCCACATGATTTTCTCTAGCGACTGACCATCATATTGTGCTTAGAAATACATGTATGTTTATTTCATCTAACGTTGCTTCTAAGACATCAACATTATCACAGGAGTAATGGGCAAATGTATGATTTCTTATATTTTCATGAATGTAAACAGATCATATTCATTTTTGATATGCCTCTCAAGACTATTTGCAACTAAATTGTCAACTCTGTGGATCATATTTATTTCAACAGTGTTATTGACAGCATGAAAAAGATTGACTATCATTTCCGAACGAGTTGCCTTATGAAGAGCATGTCCAAGGCCAACATTTTTTTTGAGATTTTGTTTGCCATTAGATATACCAAATACTATAGCTTCTGCTATTGTATAAACTTTACATTTCTCCGCATAGTTTCTGACTTCAGCATTGCTGTCTAGAATAATTGATATACGACCAAATAGCAGGCGAGATAGAGAAAGAACCTTTCAGGAATTACATTGTCTACATAATCAATGTCTTTTACTTCCCAAAGGGAATCATGCCCATCTCACCTCGTATTTGTTGAGCAACAGTCTACACTTTCCTGTAGAAGTGTACATCCATAGAATACTTGAATCAGTATCAGATGAATCAGTATATGACCCGAAATCAGACGCATAAGCCTCAGAATGTAACCTTTGATATGCTTTAGCAAGATATTTGGAAATTACAAAGCTTTAAAAAATATTTGCTTGGATGTACTGATTAAATAACTGCTTCCTCTTAGAATTGTTGCTCCAATCACCAACAATAGCATACACAAGTCCCACATGAGCTTAAACCTATTCCAGTTAAAATCATAATATTGTTATAACTGTATCATCTTTGATACTATCCTCATACTTCACAATTTGTCTTATAAACTTAGACAGACATTTAAGATTGCATTTTACTTCGGACGCAATTAGGTCATTTACACCCGCAATACATATTCTTAAAAAGATCATGCTTACACAATGAAACTGTTTTACATCTTCCGTCTGAAATAAAATGCAACAACTCTAATCAGTGGGTAGTATTTTGCTCAACTTGTTGAACGGGCAGGAACATCTTTCAACACTACTAGTAGAATGTCTAGGAGGTGCCAGTTTAACATTGAGTTTATTAATTTTGTTTTCGGAAGTGAATGCACTATAACACATTTTATGCCATAAAGTGTTTCAATCTTGTCAAGTGTCAAAATCAAAACTGTCAATTCTGTCGATAATTTCTATACTGGAGGTAAAAAGTAATATTCTACGAATCTCAGATATTTTGTATGGCATCTTTTTATATGGGAGACAAATTTTACTAATTTTATGTACAATAAAGGTAATTTGATTACATCATAAAATAATCTGTCTTTCCTTTACATTTAATTTTAATCTAAGGTACATATATATTCGTAATTATTATTTCTACTGGAATCTCATTTCAACTGGTAAATAATTTATGTCTTAGTCTTCAGAAATAGGTGTAACATTTTAGGTTAATAACAAAACGTATATATGCAATTAAACAAAAAATACTGTAAATGTCCAAAATTTTAATGCACTTTCAGGTAGTATAAGTACGAACAGAACGACAGATGTATGCTTCATTATCCTTTAAATAGATGCTTTATTGTCCCCTACATTGTTTCATTAGACTATTAACAACATGGCATTACAGAAAAAATATATAAAGCAACATAATAATAATATAAGTAACACTAACTTATATAAACTACTGTTTTGTTAATTTTTGCACCTGATTGACCTTTGACCTCAACCGTAACCTTAAAACGCAATTTCATGAGTGGCATCCACCATCACACGATGCTATACATCTTAGGGAATGTTGTTATGGTACTGAAACAATTCTACTAAAAATTGCCATCAAAAGTTAAAATAAGGGTCATTTTGCTTTTTGGATGGCCTACTAATATACACATTTAAAATAGCAGCATCATTATTTTATCGCATTTGGTAAATGTATAACCTCAAGTAGGATATACACAATGAAACAAAAGCAGCACGAGTATTTTATTACATTAACCTATAGAAGGATACACACACTTATAAAATAGATGAATCCATATTTTATCACATACAGTAAAATTATAAACTAAAGCAGGATATACACAATAAAAATGGCCGCATCAGTATTTTTTCAAATATAGTAAAACTATATTCTAAAGCAGGATATACATAATGAAACAATAACAGCATCAGTATTTTATCACAAATAGTTAATGTTTAACCTTAAGTAGGATGTGGACCACAACAATTAGCAACATCATTATTGAACATATTTTAAAAGTATATCCTAAAGCAGGATATACACAATAAAAATTGCAGCATCAGTATCTCATCATATATTGTAAAAATGTAACCTAAAATAAGGACTACAAAATAATAACAACACCGGTATTTTATTGCATTTATTAAAAGAATATTAGAAAGCAGGATATACACAATAAAACAATAGCAACTTTAGTATTTTATCACATACAGTTAATGTTTAACCTAAACCAGGATATACACAATGAAAATAGCAGCATCATTATTTTAATACATATAGTAAAAGTATAATATAAAGCAGGATATACACATTGAAATAATACCAACATCAATATTTTATCACATATGGGTATTTTAAAAAAAATATGAAAATTCCAGTTTGAATAAACAGCAAAATTATACATTGAATCACCTGCTAATTTTATAAGAAAAAGCTGACTATATGATATTCAAATCTATTAAACGTTATAAATGCAATCGTAATGAGAGACTTTTGTTAAGATAACTTTGGAGCAATGTGATATAAGACATGCTTTTATAATACCATCTATTAAAACTGATTTGAATATAAATTCTTTAAAATTGTAAAAGAATGATTTGTAAAGTTGTAGTTATATTCTTACATCAGTTTTAAAGTGGGCAACAGGAGCATATTGAAACATATCTCTGAACACGGATATGATGAAGCTAATTTGTTCAGGGGGAATATTTTTTGACATAAACTCTTGTTATGAAATTACAATACTGTAACTAAGATAAGGGGACTTAAGTATTTGGCAGAAATATGTAGAATATTATTGACAATTACTAACAGTTTGGATTTAATTCCACATTTCAAATTATCTTGGGTAACAGGAAGGAAGTATTTGTTACAGTACAGACAAACGGTAACAGTTAAGCAAATTTCTACAATGTAAAACTTTGTCTTGTATTACTTTGTTACATACACATGTAAGTTTTCATTACTGTATATCTGTTTCAAAAAAGGTAGCTCAGTTCCAAGTACAGATAGGAAAAGGTTTGGTAACACCAAAGTTACAGATATAGGATAGAGTCAAAAGAAACAGGATAGAAAATGTCTTTATATTTGAACGAATAAGTGAAAGAAGTTTCCTACAATATTATAAAATACACCAAAATACAGCATTATTCCACACTACTATCTGAATAGATCTGTATTTTTAATAAATTGTGCAACTTTATACATACACTTTTCTTAAATGCTAAACAGTAAAGACAACTTAGGCTTTATAAAAAACTAAACATGAACATTGGTAAATAGTTTGCAGTGTGCTTTACATTGAATTTTTAAATATATATGTAATTAGTAGTCCACTATTAACATTTTAAACATTGATGTTATGTTATATATATCAATCGGGGAAATATTGAAAATCTGACTATTTTAAATGTAAGTATATCTGCATATTATTTCCTTTAAGCAGATTTTTTTTATTTCTTGCCTACTTTTTGCCTCAATACAGAAATAAGAGTGCGATTTTTCATTGTTTTCTGTTTTGGTATTATTGCAAGGAGACTTTCCAACTTGTATTAACATTTATCATTCATTGTCTTTTGCCATGAAAAAAAACTAATTCTCCCTTCTACCCACTTTGTGCATATACTCAGCATAAACATCACTCTCACTGGCATCTTCAACATTACCCGGCGGGTACGGATCATTACCATACAACACCACCACATATGTATTGAGAAATTGATACAAGCTCATCACCTCTATGCTTATTTATAAAAGCCAGCACTTATGTGTCTGCAGATTCTTGTTTGGATCCTACAACTACACATCAACCTCTTCTGCATTACTTTCAATATTGCCCCTACCACTTCCTCCATCTTTTCCTTCACCTCCATCACTGCCCTCTTCTCCTACACCTCCGAAATTATCTTCTTCTACATATCCAGCTCCACCACTTTCCTCATTTCCTACACTTTTACCAATTCTTTCTCCTATATCTGTACCACTTCACTGTTCTCTTCCTACACAAACATCACCACTTCCCTGTTTTTCTACACCGCTACTGCCACCACCAATTCCTTTTTCTGTGTCTCTACCAATTCATTCTTCCCCTACACCACAACCACTTCCGTTTTCTTCTACATCATTACGATTTCCGTCTTCTCTTACTCCTACAAGATTAATCTCTCCTTCTATGAACACACTGATAATATTCCTAAAATCAGACATGAAGTAGATGAGAGCAACCATTTTAACATTATATATTGTATGCTGACGTTAAATATCAAGAATAAGTTTCGTATAAAACTGTTATTACATCATTAAACTGAAATAAGGTTTTCATCACCGGATAACAACTGAAATTATGTCTTTAATACTATTAAAATCTATTATGTTATTCTGTCATATTTCATATTATTGGAAAAATATTATACATATTAAATCGCAAAGCCATTGACACGATTGAAACTGCGACGTTGTCAACATGAATGCATATTTATGGCAACTTAAAGGTTAGTAATACGTTAAACTCATGACAACGTGATGTGGCACCAGTAAATAGAGACCGTGTAACCGATGGAATGCAAACGGGTCTTTTTTAGATCAGCCCTGCTGCAAGTGTTTTTCATTAATTCATATGCAGTTAATACAGTTTATAGTTCAATTAGACCGATTGCAGTAGACATGTTAATTGTAATAATTTAGATATATCAAAGGTTCTCGAACTGTTACATTGTATGAAGTACATTAGTCAACTAATATAACATCACATTAAACTTTCAAAATCTCTTTTCAATACACATACCAGCTTGACAGGTGTCGTTTTATATTAATGCTTGGACTTAACCACATGCCATCAATTATTTTTATCATACATTTGATATATCAACCAAATGTTTATTTTAAGTCCTTTTTTTAATAGCTTTGAAATGTCTCGTATGGGAAGTCATTGCTTACTAAGTTTAAGACACGTAACGTGTTGTTGGTTTTTGTTATAATTGAATAATAAGTTTTTTTCCACGTAAAAAAGTATGTTGTTATAACAAAGATAGCTAAATACCTTTCTATGAAATACGTTTTTTAAAGTGTAATAATTACCATGTTGTAGTGGCTGTTGTACTGTGTTTAAAGTCGTTTACAAAATACTTTTAGTCATATCGCGACGATGACTACTTGAGACTTTATACTGAACGTTGCCGCAATGGATTACATTGTATCATGCCTCAAATACATAGTTTTATATCCCACCCCGTCACCTTATACTGACAACAGACAGACCAGACCTAAAAATATCCTCAAATGCTAAGTGACAAGCGAGGAAACTTCTAGTACCATTTTTAAGTTTTTGGTATGACCCGGTCGGGGTTTGGACCCACGACCTTCCGCATACGAAGAGGTTGCTCTACCACTAGACCACCGCTGCGGGTTTGACTAATTACGAATGTATCGTTTTCTTGTTTTATTCCTACAGTTGAAGTACGTGATATGATTACATATGAACCCTACAACCAAACCAATCTGCAAAATATCAATAACATATTATTATGCAATTGAAATAATGGGCTGTATTGAATAAAATAACTTTTAAGATTCTCATATTCAGAAAGTATTGGAGGCGTAGGATTACTATTCGATATGTATTCCTAACTAGTAACTAACATGATCAGTCTTATCAAGTCGCATCACAATAACCTTTGATATTAAAGCACAATTGTGTTAAACTTTCACTTGGTTTTGCGATACATAACCAGTTAATTTGCCCATCTTTATTTAAATATATTCAGAGCACAAAAACAAAAGCGAATGTTGTAGTTCGAATAATGTCACCTTTCAAGAATTTTCAGTTAAAAGTGTGTTCTTTGATATCATTAAATTGACGCTTATTATAAAATATGCGATGTTGAAAAGTGTGTCATTGACTTCAAACATATCAATGATGCAGTTTGCTGGCAATTTGATATATTTCCAAATAACACTTAAGTCTTGTACAATTAAGATGAGGTAATTGCTATGTATAATGATTATAAAATAACAAACTATTCTTAGCTCAACTGTTTTTCATCAATAAGAGCTATAATGCTCACTCAGACGTCGGCCTTTTTTTTTCTTTTTTTAGACATTCTTATATCTCAGATATAACTATCCTCCAACGACGTTTCACCTATGTCTTCACTACAATTTAAGTGAATCAAAGGGACAAGTGGAATCACTTCATTTTTAATTAAAGGTAGAATAGTTTCCTCTCTCCATTTTATTTTGACGAAATTTTGTTAAAGTTTTCAAGAAAGCTCATATCCCAGTAACTACTAGCATTACATTTATGAAACATCACGTGTTCCTTACATTTAAAGAGACTCAATCGAACAATAGAAAAATCGATTTTGATTTTAGATATAATTATTGCCCCCTTTTGAGCAATATTGCCGTTACTATATCCTTAAAAGGCATAGGTGTGTGTTTTCACCACCATTAAAAGGATTCATGAGGGCAAGTGGTATAACTTTTAAATTTAGACAAAATTATAGACTTTCTTTCTAACAAGATTCCTTCGTTTCAACTATTATTCATACATCAATAACTTTCCAAAGGTATGTTTACGACTGTAAAAGCAACTCAAGGGGACAAGCATTACTCCGTTCGTTTTAAGGTTTTCGTATACTCCGGTTAATGCTTACACGATTGGGTTAAAGTTATATAGTAAGCTCTTGTCTCAGTAAGTACAAGTCATATATCAACATAACTTCAAAAATATCTTTAGTACTATTGAATGGACACAAATTGTATAACTTAATTATATTTGAGGTAGCATTATATACCCATTATTACTAAGATAATTTTGATAGAGTTTAACATTATGCATACATCTCGATAAATACTAGTCATACATCAATGGCATAACATACAAGTAATTGGCTCCATTACAATTAGAAATACTAGTGGGATAACTCAAAACTATTGCCTCTTTTATGTTTAAAATATGATTAAGGTGATTTTGAAAGCTCATATTACAGAAAATATTATTTGTGTTTAATTGAAAATAATTTGAGTAAAAGGATTGAGCCAGAATTAACGGAAACATGAATATAACGTTTGTAATACACATGGTAATCATATACAACTTGCGTATAGGACAATGTTTCAGGGATGTATATGCAACATCTATGATCATAAATAACTTAACCAACAATCATGACATCAGGCCAGGATTTGTGGTACATGTATGTGCACATTCAAAGCGTTGAGTGAAATAGTGTTAAAACATTACTGCTATTTGACATCAAATGCCAAATAACCAACAAACCGTCTATCTATCTTCATGGTATATCATAGTAGAAAAACACATGCCAATTCGGTAGTCTTATAATTGAAGTAATGTCACTTTTAACTTATTCCCATCTCAAAATATGTTCTTTGACACCATACTAATATGAAACAAAAAAAGTTCATGGCGATTCATGGGCGACAACCGGGATAAATAGGTTTACCGCTATGACCTACATTAGAAACAATCAGTTACCAACAAATATTGAACCCTTTGACTGAGTTGTAAGGTCAAAGGTCACCACAAACAAAGCGTTTTACTGGAAAATATAATATCAATTTTAAACATTCATATAAGATATCTGTTAATTGTTTTGACCCTCATTATTGGTTTATCTTAAATTACCTATGGCATGCGTACAAGATAATAACATATGTTAATTATTGAGGTCATTGTGTCAACAGTCAACAACTGAAAAATTTAAGAATTTACTCAAACTACGACATAATATTAAATTGTTTTAGCCTTATACAAGGCGACTCATAAAAAATTTGCATAATACGTGTCTAATGTCATTATACAAATTTAAACACAACATTTTCTGTTGTTATGATGCAAATACTAGGTATACATCAAGCTTGACGGACTTAAAAGTTCAAAAGTAACCGAATAGTAGAATACGCAAAATGTTATGTTCGAACTGATATCTATAAAATAAAAATATTTATGTTTGTTATATATTTTACCATCTTTAAATTTGCTTCAAATGATCTGTATGATTTGTTGAGGTCATTGGGTCAAAGGTCAACTAGTAAAATATTGAGGAGGGAATTGTTCAAAATATGTCATATCATTTTATTATATCTTAGCTTTATTATATGGTATCAATCAAAATAATGTGAAATGTAATGTCATCAGACACACAAAGATTAATTGTATATTTTGTTATTGATGGGTTTATTAATATATACTTAGTTGGAATGAACTTGACCTTACATGCCATTATTCAGTATTTTGTTCAAAATGCAGCTGCATGTAATAGATGTGCTGTATGAAGCAACGTTTTTAGAGGTTATGCTTCTACACATGTAGAAGATACTAAGATCATAAATATAACATAAGGTTTGTCCAATAACAGTTAAGCTTCACCACTAAATGCCTAGCATATTGAATGTTCTGGTCCTCGAAATATTTGTATAATCATGTTGGTAGCAATACAATATGTTGTGTACAACTACATGATTTAATGAGAACTCTCATAATTACAAAATATTATCGTATTGAATTGAAGATGGGTGTCAAATCAATCATTAAAACTTTCTCTGAGATATGATGATAAACACAATGTGCTAAAAGCAGAATATAATACAGCGTTGAAGAAAAGAAATTATGTTCAAGTCACCCGAACTTGGTAGCTATAAAATTAATGGTATTGAAAATGCATCTACAATAGTATCAGAAAGTCTATATTTATTAAAATAACTCATAATGGGAAGTGATGAGGATTATAGTGGCGATAAAGGTGTTGATACATGTATGTAAACTTGTAATGCAGGGTTTAATATCACACGAGACGATATATTTGCCACATCAGATGTTAGTAAAATAACACCAAAGTATATCAATTAAACCAAGCATAACTATCCGTCAGGCTACACGGCCAAAGTAACGAGTAGAACTGGTTACCTCTATGCAAACTCCAGTATTGTATTAATATGACCCATGTCATTGTTACAACTCTAACTAACATAGCATTTCATTACATGATGCAGAATGCAATCGTATGAAATATAGGGCTAGGCCGGTTTTTTATATAGAATAATTCGATTGGAAAAAATGAACTTTCAGCACTGAACATCTACTGCACTAGTAAACAGTAAAATCATGAAATCTTCAGCAACTTTAAATATATTGATATTTCTTTAGCTAAATCAAAACCTATATTTGAAAAGCGATTCCATCATTAGGCAGTTATATTGTTATTAATAATATATAATTATATATAGAATACCTGTAGACTAATGTGTATAAGTCTTCCTGCCATTTTCCAGTGTAGCAGACATTTAAATGGCATTATATGGGCGGTGTTCTATAAATGTTTGGATATATCATTTAAGTTGAAAACTGTAACAGTTGTACTGCAAGACTAGGGAGATATAATGGTTAATTTAAAACGCCGATTTATATGAAATAGTAACACCGGGAAAATCAGTATTAGTTTAGCAGAGTCTGACTGCTTTTAGGTCTGAGCCAAAGTTTAGCTGCAGCTCATATGAACTGACACCAAAATCATATTAAATGTATATAAGGACAGCTAAGCTTACTATTGAAGTCCTATGCAAATGTTAATATGAATTGATGGAGTTATTACAGCAACTACTATTACATGTTTAAGAAGATCGCTTGTTTTCATTTTAAAAGAAGAATAAATCATTTATGGTCTTGTGTCAGTACATTGCTATTTTCTGAGAGTGAATAGAAAGGGTATATAGCTAATATCTGAAATCTATGCTGACGATCTACTATCGCATGTATCATACATGGTGGTGGCCAGTGTATTTAGCAAATATGAGAGTGTCATAGGAAACACAACTTTATGTTTACGTAGAGTTTGAAAGATATCTTTATAGCATAACAGCATATTAATAAAAATAGAACTACGTTAAACAAGCAGAGTGTAATTGATAACAGACAGCATGTACTTTTATTAAGTATAGTGAATTTCGAACAAATATTGATTTACCACAGTTCTTACAACATGAACTATTTTCTGTTCTTTTCGCTCCGACCTTAAGATCTGATACGGCTTATGATCCTTCTAAACACATGAAATCGGTCATTTTCTAGAGTTAGGAGTAACTAACAGTCAAGTGATGGAAAGGAACTTGTTCAAGACAAAAGTAGACCAAAAAGGATGCAAAACCATTGAAATATTGTGGATACGTTTACTGAAATAGTATATCCAGTTTTTCTATCAAATATGGTTCTTGAAGACAATTCATTGATCTTACTAGAAATGTGTAATGCACGTTTTTCCTTATATCTTGATGACTAAATTGGAACATGAATGCAGAAATTATCACAACTGAAGAATTCGCTGTAATGGACTGGATATGAAGAAATCAACATAGCAATACATAAGAATATGTTGATCACTTAGGTCACTGAAGTTAGTAAATTGTAATACAAATCAAGTGTATTTCATCTAATTGATGTAAAGGAGACTACCCACAAGGCATGTCTTAATATTCTAACAATGCCATGCTAATGTAATATGATGTACTCGCAAAGTTCATAAATTAACTTATTATATATTTTGTTGTGGTTTTGACGAAAGCTGTAAAACAACATATACTTGCGCATTTTAAGATATATCGAAATATACTTCCAGTCACGAAGTTTGGTTGATTGAATAAAAAAATTATACGGTTCATTTATTGACACATGGGAACAACTTAATCAGGTTATCAGAGTTACGATGAGTAATATGAATAGATTATATTTGCTTGTTTTAGATTTAGTTAACACTTCTTCGCTGCATAAATATTTGTTTTACTGCTACATTTGTATATCTTCTGTAATCTTTTGCCAACCAAAACACAGATACAACAATATCATATTACTTTAAAGGTAGTATATCAGGGGAAATACTATAAATGTCTTAAACGGATAAAACGTATCGTATTGTTATAAATAAATAAAATACGAATGATTTGATATATCAAATCTACCTAAACATGACAAAATTGATATTTAAATGAATTGGCAAGCTTGAAACGAAATCTCCATTCTAAAAATAGACAGCACTACAACATACTGCTTTTCGACCATCACATTTCATGTTGAGTTTTTTTTAAGATGAAATCAATTTTACAGTGTGTAAACCTGCATGGCGGATCAAATTGAAATCAAAATAAAATAACGCAATATATTTAATATTTTACAAAATAAATTGCAATTTGAGCGTGAAATTCATTTTAGTTTATCCTAGGCGCAGGTATTATGAAAAACTTCAATGAGCAGTTCAAGGAGTTGTTCACTCTTTCAAGACACGGAAAAGTAAATTTATTTTTATGTTCCCAAAGTCAACAATGTCTCTTCGACCTTTTATTGGAGTATTATACTCACAATGAAGTTCAAACAATTAAAAATCAACATAAGTTTAAGAAAGAAGTTAGGAAACGTTTTCTAAACCTGTATAAATAACATCTTTTGGATATAGTAGGGTCTGTGCAACATGCATGTGTGACTTATTATAGTGCAACGCACACTTGTTATATTTCCATATCTTTGTTTGGATAATATAAAATCAATTAAATACATCAAAGTAGTTTATAATATCAAATTTGTTATTTTGATTTTTTTATTTATTTGATACATTTTAAAGGATAATATATGTTTATGTTTAATCGCGCTTGATGGTCCGTGTTCTCGGACTGAACTGGTCTTTTTTAAACTGACGAATTTTTACTAATTTTAAAGTATTCAAGAAAATATGGTACTCATTTTGTAATAATTATTGCTGTCATAAGGTACTTACATTTTGTGTTATAATGACATTCTGTGATATTCATGGTAACGAATAGATTAATAATTATTTTAGATAAATGATCAACTTAATATAATAAGCATTTTTCATAGATTTAAATATTCATATGACTATATAACGCCTTAGGATATTACAAATTACGGTTCGGCACCACCTTGATTAAAACAAATATTGTGTTTTACTTTCACTACTCAAACAGGGTAACTAACATGGCATCACCAATGGGAATTGTACAGTTTACAAATACCACAAAGCTATCCTATTAAGCCTATTTATATTATTTATAAAATGACCAAATAATAAACTTGTGAATAGATTGAATAAAGGCGTATAATAATAAAACAAACATGTAATATACAAAATACTACAAAATACTTAAAACCATATATATATATATATATATATATATATATATATGTGTGTGTGTGTGTGTGTCTGTGTGTGTGTGTGTGTGTGTGTGTGTGTGTGTGTGTCTGTGTGTGTGTGTGTGTGTGTGTGTGTGTGTGTGTGTGTTTGTGTGACTAGATTTCACGACCTTCATTCAAATGTCCACCAAAAGATAATAGAGTTGCGAACGCAATAAAGACACATCTTATAACCAAAATGGAACATCTCTATCGAATGTTGAAAAGAGACAAACTAAAAACACAATACAACATGAAGTATTTCTTATACAAAACAAAACCAACTGTTGAAACGGTCCAAAATATCATTCTCTCCCCACATGCCTGGCAAATATTCCTTGCAATAGTATTTTGTAAAATACAGATGAGTTATCTAAAGTTATAATTTTGACACTTTTCGTGTTGATGTATTTTAAAACATATTCATTAAATCAATAAAAAATGTAATCGTACGGTTGTTGTTAAAGACCTTAAATCGCTGCTCGATTAAATCGACAGTTCTCTTTCTGATTGAAATTTCCATATTACACAAACAGAAGAAAATCTTATATCATAATTACCATCATTATTTAACATTATATCATAACAATACCGAACCTATAAGTGATGAAATTTAAAGCAGATCCTTGTTTCTGAAAGCAAATATTTGCAGATTGACATTATTCCCCTACAGTAAACAAACTTTACCAACGTAAATATGAACCATATAAACGTAAATCCAAAACAGAGTTAGCAACTTGTTCATAGTAATGCCAAGTAAATGTAGATATTACATGAGATAACCTTTAAAAAATAACAATGAAATGAGTAGTCATCAATTAGCTTAACCATTATCCATCCTCCATAATCATTGAAGCACCTTGTTAAGAACATAGATTCTCGTGAAATGAGTATTTTGTGTACAGAACTAATAGCAGGTCGGAGCATATGTTCCCTGCACACGAATATTAGAAATGAATGTTGAAAAAGCTGTTTTGGAGATTATTCCAACCATGTGACTTGAAATTGAAAATAAGAAAGTACAACTTTTAACTTGTTACTTATACCGTAAACACGATTTTCTCGGAACACAGGGTATTAGGCAAGCATAATACAACCAAACGGCTAACCAAAGGTTCACAACAGAACATGTCACTTTATTAATACCTGTAACAGTGCAATGATATACGACCCTGGTGTTTGACGAGTAAAGTTAAACACAGTAATGTCTTTCTTTTTACAGAAACACACGCAGATAATGGGTACATCGTGAATGAAAATACGTCACTAAACACTTTTTTATGAGCAAACATAATTGGGAATGAGCATGTTATATTATTTAATTAATTACATATTCTTAAGGTCCTGTTTAAGGATGCTATTTAATGCAGAATAGACATTGTTAAATCAATGTAAAAAATAATTTCATAGTTCGAGAATATACAACATTTCCATTAGCCAATTGCATTACAAAGCTTATATATTTTTTAATTTGTGGTTGTTATTGACTTCATTCATATTAAGTCATTTTACTCGCTATTTTGTGATTTCTGAAATATTTAACTGTACTTTAGATCAATAAATGTCAATGCATGTAGTTTTAAAATGATAAATTGTTCAAAAGTAAATAGAGGGAACCGTATCCTAGATAACAGCCAACAACAAAACCACATATGTTTAGATACTTCATACAATGCTTATTCCATTGAGTACTATTATCAATATTTAATATATACTTAATATCTGATCACATTCTCTTGTGGATAGTGCAATATAATCATTGTGTTATCTTAACAAAATATAAAAAAAATATTTCAGAGAACACTGGAATTTTTACAATTAGTCAGTCAATAAAGACTAAGTGAAGTATTAACTGTTGATAAATTGTAAACACAAAGTTCAGCGGTCCAACGAAATTTTTTTCAATTTAAATTGTCTAATCTAAATATGATTTACATCATGATTTATTAAATCAAATGCCTCTCTAAAATCAAACAGTACATATCCCACACACGTTCCCTTGTTAATAATATTCAGCTATTATTCAATTATTAGTAGAAACATGCAAGCAGATTACGTTCATTATATTGCTTTTTAATTGATTTGAAATTGATAGGAAAAATTATGATTTTTCAAAAACTATGATTCACAGTATATTTCAATGACCTTTGATCACGCTAATAATATAGAAATTGGACAGTTTATAAATGAATTGAAATATCATACTAGAGTTTTATACATGTATGCAATGGTTTTGCATATACCTCAATAAAAAACGGACACTTATCGCCGTTACGTCTAGAAATAAAAACTAATTCAATATTTTTACCAATTTCATTGATGACCGTACTTTACATAGGTAATTTAGCCATTATAATTCTCGTATGATTCCGATATAATAGCAAAAGGAATTCTAATATGAACTTTGTTAAAAATTAAAAAAAATGAATATTCATATTCTATGTTTTTATTGGGCTTTATCGTAGTCAGCTAAATACTTAGCTTAAATATGCTGAATGCTATATTAACATGTTAATTAGTAATCTCATGTTCATGTAGTACCCGATTCAACACCATTTGAATTGGATATACCAACTAAAATTAATTACTGGATATCAATAGTGAACAATATGAATATTTCTCAGAATAAATATAAGTTAAAGTTCATCTTCGTACACTAGTATAACATGAGAGGAAAATTATGCAGCAATTATATGGCAGACAGAATGCCGCACAGGTAAGCTAAGCTAGCTGGACTACTGGCAAAACTGGTCTTTGCCAACTATCATAGTTTTATATTCATTTAAAATTACATAACAGAACAGAATTGTATTATTTATTGACACAAACAATACAGTACGCGTACACATCAATACGAGAGTGAACATACAATGGATATACACTGCTGTGTACATTAATATATTTTCAAGAAAATCTTATAATTGCAGTGTATATGAATCAGTTGTTTGAATTTAAAGCATAAGGCGCTGACTTAAATGCCTTTATTCAAAAACTGCTTATTTAAAAGAATTAATACAATTTAAACGGTCAATAATTTATACATACATGTATTTAGACACATACTGAATTTCTAATAATTCATGGAAGGGAAATATAATCAAAAATGATACAATAATACTAAGATGGCATAACATCCATTTTCTTTCCTTCCTAGCTAAGTTTTTGTGTCTACCAGTTTCAATATTTAACTGATGTGAAGATAGCCGTTATTGTACTATACTGATTCTCATTTTTTAAGATGTAATTTTATTTATATAACTGAGGTGTGTTTTAATTGTTTTATAAAGTGTTAATAAAGATGGCGATGTACTACATTGTTTTCAATCGTTTACATCTCGATTAACCATTTTCGTAGGAGTTGTATAAACAAATCGATTGAAATGCATTAAGGGAACAGTCAATCTTTATATTTAGTTTCTGCTCAGTGTGACGAAGTGAAAGTAGAATTCAGAAAGGATGTATTTGAAACATTATTGTGTTTTAAATTCATAATTCAAACATGGATCATTAAATATGACAAATGCATTTTATAAATAAAAAGAAACTAATATTTTGTTTCAACGCAATTGCGCAACTACCCACCAGAAGCAATCCTATGTCAAGCATTATTTCTATACATCATGGCGTGTTATAAATTTCTATGTCAGAGAAATAAGTTATAATTCAAATATCATTAACAATCTACGACATTCTCGTGGTATATTGATTAAGAATAATAGTCTTTACTTAAAATTCCATGTTTCTTGTAAAAAAAACTACGAGAATAGTACGAGATTAATATTTCGTTCATATGCTATTCATATAAAACATGTTGTATAATAATCGTATGCATCAAGTAACATATTATTCGCATAAGCCTTTCTTGACATACGAACAAAGTGTAATAAGAGAATCACACGCAAACCTAGCATATGATGGCAATCTTGAACCTAGCATATAATGACAATACGGACCTTAGAATGTTTTTCATATAAAACATGTCCTATAATAATCATATCATTCTCATATGCCTCTCCTGACAATCATACGAACATAGTGTCAAATGAGAATCACGCGCAAATTGTTTCATATGAAACATGATATATGATGACCATATGAAACTTACCTAATGATGACAATATGGAACGTAGCATATGATGACTATATGAAAACTAGTATATGATGACCATATGGAATCTAGCATATGATGAACATATGAAACTTAGCATAAATTATGATGACCATATGAGATCTAGCATATGATGATTATATGTAAACTAGCATATGATGATCATATGGATCATAGCATATGATGACAATATGGAACATAGCATATGATGACCATATGTAACATAGCATATGCTGATCATATGGAACTTAGCATATAATGAACATGTGGAATCTAGCATATGATGATCATATGTAACCTAGCATATGGTGATCATAAGGAACCCAGTATATAATGACAACATGGAACCTATTGTATGATGACCATTTGGAACCTATCATATGATGATCATATGGAACTTAGCATATGATGATCATATGAAACCTATCATATGATGACCATATGGAAAATAGCATATGATGATCATATGGAACCTAGCATATGGTGATCATATGAAAACTAGCATATGATGAAAATATGGAACGAAGCATATAATGATCATATGTAACCTAGCATATGGTGACCATATTGAACCATACATATTATGCCAATATGGAACGTAGCACGTGATGACCATATGGAACATAGTATAAAATGAGCAATCAGCAATTGATTACCATATGTAATCTAGCATATAATGACAATATGGAACCTAGCATATGATGAACATGTGGAACATAGTATAAAATGACAATATGGAACCTAGCATATGATGACCGTATGTAACCTATCATATGATGACCTCATGTTACCTAGCATATGATGACCATATGAAACCAAGCATATGATGACCATATGGAACCTATCATATGATGACTATATGGAACCTAGCTTATAATGACAAGATGGAATTAGCATATAATGTCCATATGTAACCTAGCATATGATGACCATATGGAACCTATTATATGATACCCATATAGAACCCAGCATATAATGACAATACGGAACATAGCATATGATGACCATATAGAACCAAGCATATAATGACAATATGGAACAAAGCATAATTATGATGACCATATGGAACCAAGCATATAATGATAATATAGAGCCTACCATAATTATGATGACCATATAGAACCTAGCATATAATGACACTATGGAACCTAGCATATAATGAAGATATGGAGCCTAACATAATTATGATGACTATATAGAACCTAGCATATAATGATAGTACGGAACTTAGCATATGATCACCATATAGAACCCAGCATATGCGAATCATAAGAAGTAACTAGTATAAGTCGCATTGAAAATCATATGTTTATCCTTCGATATGAGAATCATGTATGATTAAATTGCCAATGCATCATCATAAATAGTATTCTTATAATACATCCCCATACGTCGATGCAGTATTTCAGTTTGAATATGTAGTGTACAATTGATATCCGTAAGTCCGTAAATACGATGTACCAGAGTCAGGTCAGATAACAAATAAGTGAACATTGTGTTATTGATTATATTATATAACAAACTCTGAAAAATGTTACGTCATATATTAAAACTTTATGACGATCAAATTACATAAAATTCAACTGTAGGAATAATTTTTCAAATTTTATGAGATTTTTCTTTCAAAGTGTAGTTACGACTATCTCACTAAAAACTTCCAAGATAATTGAAAGAAACAGAATTAACAGACAGCATTTTATTGGAGTATAAGGACTTTCACAGCAATGGAAAAGCAGATAACTGGTTAGTTACGAAATTGTAAAGAACAGTATAAATTATAGACTATTTATATCGATACAGTCAGGAATAAAGTAACTAACAGCAATTATTTATCCAATCAGACAATAATTTTAGACTGTTTTAAAGTGTTGTAAAGTGCTATAGCATCGGTGAATTTAATATTTCGTTTTGACACAACATGAACGGTGACACTATTGTTTAGAGTATTTGTTGGCAAAGAAAACAACCTGAAACTCTGTTTTCAGTTATCATTCTGAAGCATTAGCAAATGCTATCACTATAATTAACTTTTATATACAAACATTGAGATGGCCATGAATCTAACAACATTGTGTATATAACCTGGGATCCGTTTCACAAACGTTCTAAAGCATAATAACTTCTTAAGAGTTTTTTTAAAGATACGAAAATTGTCACTTAATTCAATTTCTCATCACCATAAAAAGTTATTAATTATAGTCAAAGAAAATAATGTATTTATAACAACTCTCAGGAATGGTGTGTTAATAAAACATCTGTATGTGTCTTTATTGTTCGTACATAATCTTATACTTACCAAGGTAGTGAAACGGACACATGGCTGCTAAACAAACAAACTTTTTCAATCTACACAACATAGTAATGACACATAACGAAAGTTCAATCTTATGATCAGACCAAACTCCCAGAAACCACCATTTACACCAGAAATGCCCTTTTGCTATTCTCTCACCCACTGATCAAATTCGTGAAGATGTTTCTTGTATCTTTTTACATAAATTCACATGCACACTAAGCCAGTGCCATGATATATCACTGCTTGTCAGATTAGTACGAGGCCTTAAAGTTAGATACAATATTAGACCATAATTGAAATCTAATCAAAATAGAATGTAATAATTACTTGAGCAGACCTGCAAGCAGCAGTATTTGATTTCAGCTTTTTTCACCATCGCAATTTTGTAACAAAAACAGGTTATCCTTTTACTTAAATATCCAATAAAATTAATTCTTTTATTAAATGAATGGACATATCACAACAGGAAAAATAGCAGTTTTGATTAATCAAGTGCTGAAAACTGTGGGATCTGGAAAGGTATCATTATTACGGTTATATACAACATAATCATAAATACGAAATTTGTTTAGAATATTCAAGATAAAAAAGTCAAACATACTCATTATAATATGTTTAAGCCTTAACATGCAGACTCAGTCAATGCCATGAGATCTCACTGCTTTTCAGTCCGAGGACTTAAAGTTACATACAATATTAGACCAGCTGAAATGAAATCTAATCAAAATAGAATGTGATGATTACTTGAGCAGATCTGCAAGCATCAATATTTAATTTGAGCTTCTTTCACCATTCCAGACAACTGCACCAGTGCATTCTTTAGTGTTGAGGGGGACTCAATAGCTGTTAAAAATCTTAATTAAATGATGATTTTAATATTGTTTCGTTTCATGTACTATTATGGTTGTATTGTATGTAAATTCGCCTAGAGTTAACAGTACTAATACCAATAACGCTCCTATATTACCGGCCAACACTATCCACCGCCCTAACGTCCCGTTTAATCTGCTATTTAACTATATAACATTTATTAGTAAAGTTGTTAATTGTAAAAACACATTCAGATTATTTGTATAAATATAAAATTATTGGTATTATATAGGATCAATACGCAACAGACACACAGGCACAGTATACAACAGTACGAAACTAGTAGGGACCCCGTTGGAAATAAGCGCGTTTGTTGCTTTAATGGGTTATCCCAGGTTATAAGATCTTTAATTTTTAGATGATTACTATTATTATTTTACTTATTTATTTTCTTGATTTATTACTGTCATTTTATCATCATCATGATATATATATGTTGTATAATGATCTTATATATCTGAATAAATTTGAATTGAATTGAATTGAAACATATCAATGCGATTGAGTCATATATTAAAGCAGAGGCGGTAGTGTAATGGTGATAGTGTTGGCCGATCACGCTATATGTTGCGGTTTCAATCCCCAGCTCGACCCAATGTTTCTTATACAACAACACTCAGTACTAGTTCTACCCAGGAAGCGAACTCGAGAGCAGTTCATATAAATTAAAGCTTTCATCGCAATTGAGCTTAAATCAATAAGTTTCAACTAAAGTAATCATATATACATCTACAATTAGCATATTAAATAGCGTATAGTAAAAATGACTATAATTATTCACTGATGTATAAAATGATCTCTTAAATGCGACTGAACCATACGAGAGGTATACCCTACCATAAGACGATCGCTGCAGTATTAGATACTGTGTACACTGCAAGTATCAAACATTATCATTTAAACTTAAACAAACTTAAACTGTATATAAATAACATATGTATCTTAGTCAATGTCATTTAAATTGGAATATGTGGCAAGTTATAGTATTTCCGTATATATACTTAAACTATCGTCTCATGTGTTGTGGCCGTAAAATGTCGTCTCATGTGCTTTGCGGCCGTAAAAAGACGTCTTGTGTGTGCTGTGTGGTGGCCGTAAAAGGTGTATCTCGTGTGCTATGTGACTAACATAAAATGTCACCTCATGTGTTATGTGGCCTCCGTAAAAAGTCTTTTCGTGTGTTATGTGGTAAATGATCGTATCGTGTACTATGTGGCTGTGGGTTGCCGTTAAAAGTTGTCTCGTGTGTTATGCGGCTGACGTAAAATGTCGTCTCGTGTGCAATGTAGCTGACGTAAAACATGGTCTCGTTTGCTATGTTGCTGACGTAAAAGGTCGTCTCGTGTGCTATGTGGCTGTAATCTCGTGTGCTATATGGCTTACATAAAAAGTCGTCTTTTTGTCTTCTGTATGGGACCGTAAAAAGTCGCCTAGTGTGCTATGTAGCTGACGTTAAATATTGTCTCGTATGCTATGTTGCTGACGTAAAAGGTCGTCTCGTTTGCTATGTTGCTGACGTAAAAATTCGTCTCGTGTGCTATATGGCTTACATAAAAAGTCGTCTTGTTTGTCTTCTGTATGGGACCGTAAAAAGTCGTCTCGTGTGCTATGTAGCTGACGTTAAATATTGTTAAATATATGTTGCTGACGTAAAAGGTTGTCTCGTGTGCTATGTGGTGGCTGTAAAATTTCGTCTCGTGTGCTATATGGCTTACATAAAAAGTCGTCTTGTTTGTCTTCTGTATGGGACCGTAAAAAGTCGCCTAGGGTGATGTGTGGTGGCCGTAAAAACTCTTCTCTTGTGTTGTGTGGTGGCCGTAAAAGTCGTATCCTGTGTATATCGCTGACGTAAAAAGTCCTCTCATGTGCTATTTGCGGCCGTAAATCTAGTCTCTTGTGTTGTGTAGTGGCCGTAAAAGACGTCTCGTGTGCTATGTGGCAGCCATGAAAAGCAGTCTCGTGTGTTGTGCCGCCGATGTAAAAGGTCGTCTCGTGTGCTGTGTGGTGGCCGTTAAAAAAAGCCCTCTCGTGTGCTATTGGCTGCCGTAAAAATCGTCTCGGGTGCTATGGGCTAACGCAAAAAGTCGCCTCGTGTGATGTGTAAGCCATTAAAAAAGTATTCTCCTTTGCTTTGTGGCGGCTGTGAAAAGCCGTCTCGTGTGCTATGTGATGGCCGTAAAAGTCGTCCCGTGTGCTATGTGGTGGCCGTGAAAAGCCGTCTCGTGTGCTATGTGATGGCCGTAAATGTCGTCTCGTGTGCAAATGTGGCTACCGTGAAAAGTCTTCTTGTACTTTGACTCAGTATTTTAATGGCTCTTTTGAATTGTTGAATTTTTCATTGAGTGTTGGTTAAGACAGAATACTTCTTACTAAAGACCGGGGTTCACTTAATGAAAATCCGTACTGTTGGTCATTAATCCGATTTGGAATAGAAGGTGTGGCTAAACTACTGGTCGTCTGCTCTTATCTTAACATTGTAAATATTAACATTAGGTGTTTTGATATATAACGTTTTGAAGAACTGATTTATTTCGATGAAATGCAATTTAAATGGAGTCAAAATGTTCAGACTGAAATAAGGTCAATATCGACATATTGTTCCTAAAGTTGATGAAAACCCACACGCATTTCACATACATACAAGACAATTCACATCATTATCCTAAGATAAATGGCCTATTTCGTTCACCTGGTTCAAAAGATAAAGGGCTAAATAAGGCGGGTGTTGCTGATAACTCAAAGATAGCTAATTAATTAATAAATAAAACACGCGCAAGAAATTGTTAGGCATTAGAATATTGTATAACTATCGTGAAAGATGGTTAAGACCCATTTATAGATTCGAAGTAGTGGGTGTTGTTTTATGTAGATAATATCACGCTGTCGGTTATCAATATATAAATAAAGTCATCATTTATGTTATTGTATTGAAGACATGACGATAAACTATATCATAGAATAAATATTTATTAATTTTAGATTACTTTGTTTCATTCTCAAGAAAAATATTTTATTATAAAATGTTACAAGTTATATAAATATGCGACAAAAATGAGAGCTGACATATATCAATAATAATGTGAACAATTTTTTTTGTTGTATACAGTTTAACTTAAGTGTATCTTGATAGAAAATATACAAGCAATGTGAGGTATATATTACATGTATAATGTAAATGTTGGTACGTGATCAAAATAAAATAACAGTTTTAATATTGTGACATTTTACCTTTATCTGTTCGCATACAATAATAATTATATTTTGTTTTATTGGAGTTCCATTGTTTCACAATACAATAAAGCATATTTTATCATAATTGTTTATGATTGTTTATATACACGTATATTAATATTAATTCATTTTTTATTTCAGATTTTTGGAGAAGTAAGTATCTATTATATCAGTTTTGATATGAGCTTAATATCATTATAGAATAATGCAGAATCTCCTCAACAATACCATTTCCAATAAAAAAAAACAAAAAAAAAACAGTTTGTGATAAATTTGCTCGTTAAATAAAACGTCTTATTATATATTTCTTTTTAATAGTCTTTAATAGTTCGAATCATAATGGGAAATTAAAAAGAAATAAAAAAGTTCATTGATTAGTATAAAAGATTGTGAAAAAAAAAATTGTCATATATCATCGCTTCCAATAAATCTTTCGAAAATATGCGAATATTTACATGTTTCTTACTCGATTACGTTTTACGTATTCTTGACAATATATATTATGTTGGGTAACTTCCTGATACGGATTCAAATGTTTTTGAGAACTTTAATAAAAGAAGCCGAAAATTGACTGTTTCACTTCAGGCACGAATTCGAGGGGAAATCAAGTATATATAGCAAACTTATCAAATACAATCACTAATTTATCATGGTTATACCTATTTTTATAGGGTGAAAATCATGTTATTTACATCAAACAAATATTTCTTTGAACAAATATTTGCTAAAAAATAAAGGTCAAATTCTGCGGTCGAATCTTATAATAATGTGCTAATTAAAGTTCAATAATCTATTCATTATACCAACTGGGCTTCATTTACATACTTTTCTTATTCATACTTTAAATAAATGCAGGACTTCAATTATTAATATCTTAAATGTCAAGATACCTCATGTAAAATCCATTGCCGATGATAATGCATATGATTCCTATTTACTAGTGGATAACATAAGTTCATTATTTAAATATTAACAAATTTGTAGTATTTATATATATTTGAACAAAGATGCGATCATGTACTATCTAACAACAATGTTACTGTTAAAGTTCGAAATTGGTTATTATATGTTAAAACATGTTTTCAGATATTTCATGAATAGTTATTATAAAGAAACACAATCTACTGATGTTAAATAGTCATTTATACTATAATTCAGCATTCGAAAGCAAATGTCTTGTTCGAAATGTTTAAATGTGTTGAGTACAACTTTGCTAAAACAAACTATTGTTTTCTCAAACCGATACCTCAACACCTATATCGAGTTTCATGATAATATGTTGATTACTCTATTAGTACATATATTTACAAAAAATAAAAGCAAGTCGCAATAAAGCTATCCCTTCTCAATGTGTATAACCTTTAGCTGATTATACACAATAAGAATAGAAGGATCAGTATGTTATCAAATATAGTAAAAATATAATTTTAACCATGACAATAGACAATCATAATTTGTAGCATTCACATATTAAAAATAGCAACATCAGTACTTTATTACATACAATAAAAGTGTAACCTAAAGTAGAATATACACATTAAAATTAGTAGCATTATTTTTTTATCACATAAAAGTAAAAGTATAATCTAAAATAGGATATACACAATGAAACAAAAATAGCAGCATCAGTATTTTGTCATATATAGTAAAAGTGTAACGTCAGTCAGGTTATACAAAATAAAAATAAAGCATTAGTATTTTATCACATATTGTAAAAGTGTAACCTAAAGTAGGATATACGAGGATCATTCAATATATAATGCAACCTATTAATTATCTCTAAAACCACGTATATTATGAGATGAAACCTGAATCACATACTTACTAATTAGTTAGCAAATTCTACGCACGTTATCTTGAATGACGTCATCATCAGCGTGCAACGTCAAATGACGTCACTAAAAGCATCATAAACACGGTCACTTCAATTAAACAGCGCAGCTACATAAAAGTCGAGTCTCGACGTAATAAGAATGCGAGAGAAATCTTTAATGCATTACAAAAAGCTTGCATCTTCCATATTCTCAAGTAACTAATGAATTTAAGAATGGAAGATACACAATTGAAGACAACCCTCAAAGTGGGCGAAATGTGACCGTAACAGATACTTTAAATACCGACAAAGTGATGGAACTTTTACGTCCAGACCGAAGATTGACATGTGAAGAAATAACACAGGAAGTACTGGACATAAGTGTGGGTTCTGTTCACTCAATTGTACGGAACCGTTCAAAAACGGGTAACGTTTTTGCACGATGGGTGTCCCATCGCCTATCGTCGGATAAAATTGAATGTCGCTTGACAGTTGCGACCAAGTGACGATCAAAAGTAGCACCCAGGCATACTCCGAACCCAGCGAGACCGGCAAAGTTCCGTCGAGTGCAAGGAAACATAAAGCAACTGATGATATTCGCGTATGCTATTTGTGGAGTTCTGACAATGTTCCAGTCGGTCAACAGCACATACTACAATGATAACATTAAAAAAAACTATAACCAGACATACGTAAAAAGCGCTCAAAACTATTGCCAGCACGTCCAATCTTACTTCATGACATCGCAACACACACAGCATAGGGTGTGACGTCACATTTTACGGAATATGAATGGGTAAACTGGACCATCCTCAATATTCTCCTGACATTAGCCCCTGTGAGTATGACTGATTCCCAAGATTTAAAGAAAATATGAGGGGAATTCGATAAGCTGACCTAGAGGGGATTGAAATTGCTGTGGTCATGCACGTTAGGGTTTATGAGTGTGATTGCCTAGCAAGTCATTGACCACAGATGAAATTACCTTGTGGGATTATAATATGGTATTTAAATTTATTTTCATGTAAAAGATTTATGTGATATGTTGCATTATATATTGAATGATAATGAAAATAGTAGCATCAATATTTTATGAAATGTAGTAAAACAATAGCCTTAACCTGGATACAAACATTAAAAATAGCAGCATCAGTTTATCACATATAGTAAAACTGTAACCTAAAATAGGACATACATAAATAGCAGCATCAGTTAATCACATATAGTAAAACTGTAACCTAAAATAGGATATACAAAAATAGCAGCATCAGTATTTAACGACATTTGGTAAATGTATAATCTAAAGTAGGATATACACAATGAACAATAGCAGCACCAGTAATTGATCACATATAGTAAAAGTATACATGTAGCCTAAAGCAGTATATACACATTTAAAATAGCAGCATCATTATTTTATCGCATTTGGTAAATGTATAACCTCTAGTCGGATATACACAATGAAACAAAAGCAGCACAAGTATTTTATTACATTAAGTAGAAGTTTACATGTAGCCTTAAGCAAGATATACACACTAAAATATAAGAACTAGTATTTTATGACGTAATGTAAATGTAAAGTGTAAATCAGGTTATACACAATACAAATAGCAGCTTCAGTATTTCATCATATAGAGTAAAAATATAGGCTCAAAATTGTAACCTAAAGTAGGATATACAGAATGAAAAATAGCATGTATTAGATCGCATTTAGTAAAAGTATGATATAAAGCGGGATATACAAAATAACATAAAAAAACAACATAGATCACATATAGTAAAAGAATAACCTAAAACAGGTTTTACAAAATAAAAATAGCAGCATCAGTATTTGATCGTATTTAGTAAAAGTAGCACTCCACGAAATTAGAGCAGTATCAGCATTTTAAAATAAAGTAGACAAGAGCAACCATTCTAACACTATATATTGTATGCTGGCGTTAAGTATCAAGAATAAGTTTCGTATAAAATTGTAAGTACGAGTATACAATTAAACTGAAATAAGGTTTTCATCACCTGATAACAACTGAAATTCTGCCTTTAATACTATTAAAAACTATTATGTTATTCTGCCATATTTTATATTATTGGAAAAAGATTATACGTATTAAATCGCAAAGCCATCAGCACGATTGAAACAGCGACGTTGTCAACATGCATGCATACAATAGTCAACTAATATATCATCACATTAAACTTTCAAAATCTCTTCTCAATACATACACCAGTTTGAAAGGTGTCGTTTAATATTAATGATTGAACTTAATCATATGTCATCATTTATTTTAATCATATATTTGATATATCAATCAAATGTTTTAATGTCCATTTCAAGTCCTTTTTTTAATGGCTTTGAACTGTCTCGTATAGGAAGTCATTGCTAACTAAGTTTAAGACACGTAACGTGTTGTTAGATTTTGTTATAATTGAATAATAGGTTTATTTCCACGTAAAAAAGTATGTTGTTATAACAAAGATAGCTAAATACCTTTCTAGGAAATACGTTTTTTAAAGTGGAATAATTATCATGTTGTAGTGGCTGTTGTACTTTGTTTAAAGTCGTTTACAAAATACTTTTAGTCATATCGCGACGATGCCTACTTGAGACTTTATTCTGAACGTTGCCACAATGGAGTACATTGTATCATGCTTCAAATACACAGTTTTATATCCCACCCCGTCACCTTATACATACACCAGGCAGACCAGACCTAAAAATAACCTCTAAATGCTGAGTGACAAGCGAGGAAACTTCTAGTACCATTTTTAAGTCTTTTGTATGACCCAGTTGGGGTTTGGACCCACAACCTTCTGCATGCGAAGCGGTTGCTCTACCACTAGACCACCGCTGCGGGTTTTGACTAATTACGAATGTATCGTTTTCATGTTTTATTACTACGGTTGAAGTACCTGATATGATTACATATGAACCCTACAACCAAACCGATCAACAACGTATCAATAACATATTATTATGCAATTGAAATAATGGGTTGTATTAAATAAAATAACTTTTAAGATTCTGATTCTGAGAAAGTATTGGAGGTGTGGGATTACAATTCGATATGTAATCCAAACTAGTAATGACATGACCAATCAAGTCGCATCACAATAACCTTTGATATTAAAGCACAATTGTGTTAAACAATCACTTGGTTTTGCGATACATAACCAGTTAAATTGTCCCTCTATATTTATACATATTCAGAGCATAAAAACTAAAGCGAACGTGGTAGTTCGAATTATGTCATCTATCACGAATTTTCAGTTAAAAGTGTATTCTTTGATATCATATTAAACTGACGCTAATAATAAAATATGCGGTATTGAACAGTTTGTCACTGACCTCAAACACATCACTGATGAAGTTTGCTGGCCATTTGATATGTTTCCAAATAACGCTAAAGTCTTGTACTATTTAGATGAGGTAATTGTTATGTATAATGGTTATAAAATAGCAAACTATACTTAGCTCGACTGTTTTTATCAATAAGAGCTATAATGCTCACCCAGACGTCGGCATTTTTTCAATCTTTTAGACATTCTTATATCTCAGATATAACTATCTGTCAACGACGTTTCACCTATGTCTTCACTAACATTTAAGAGAATCAAAGGGACAAGTGGAATTACTTCATTTTAATTTCAGGTAGAATAGTTACCTCTCTCCATTTTATTTTGACGAAATTCTGTTTAAGTTTTCAAGAAAGCTCAGATCCCAGTTACTACTAGTATAACATCTATGAAACTTCACATCGTTTGTTTCTTACATTTAAAAAGACTCAATGGAACAATAGAACAATTTATTTTGATTTTAGATATAATTATTGCCCCCTTTAGAGTAATCGTGCCGTAACTATATCCTTAAAAGGCATACGCGTGTGTTTTCACCATCATTAAGAGCATTCAAGAGGGCAAGTGGTATAACTTTTAAATTTAGACAAAATTATAGTCTTTCTTTCTAATAAGATTCCTTCGCATTAACTATTATTCATGCATCAATAACTTTCCGAAGGTATGTTTACGACTGTAAACACAACTCAAGGGGACAGGCATTACTCCGTTCGTTTTAATGTTTTCGTATACTTCGGTTAATGCTTACACAATTTGGTTAAATTACATAGTAAGCTCTTGTCTCAGAAAGTACAAGTCATATATCAACATTACTTCAAAAATATCTTTACTACTATTGAATGGAAACAAATGGGATAACTTCAATTATATTTGAGGTAGCCTTATACACTGATTATAACTCTGTAAATTTTGATAAAGTTAAACATTATGCTTACATCTCGATAAATACTAGTCATACATTAATGGCATAGCATACATGTAATTGTACCCACTACCATTAGAAATACTAGTGGGATAACTAAAAAAAAAGCCTCTTTTATGCTTAAAATATGATAAACGTGATTTTGAAAGCTCATATTACAGAAAATATTGTTTCTGTTTAATTGAAAATAATTTAAGTACAAGAATTGAGCCAGAAATAACGGAAACATGAACATAACTTTTGTAATACACATGGTTATCATATACAACTGGCGTATAGGATAATGTTTCATGGATGTATATGCAACATCTATAATCATAAATAACTTAACCAACAATCATGACATCAGGTGAGGATTTGTGGTACATGTATGTGCACATTCAAAGTGTTTGAGTCAAATAGTGTTAAATCATTACTGCGCTTTGACATCAAATGTCAAATAACCAACAAACCGTCTATCTATCTTCATGGTATATCATAGCAGAAAAACACATGCCAATTCGGGAGACTTATAATTGAAGTAATGTCACTTTTAACTTATTCCCATCTCAAAATATGTTCTTTGACACCATACTTATATGAAACAATTCCTTTAACAATTAAGTAATATTGCACAATCACGACTTAAGATGAGGCTAGTTGGCATGTAAACATTCAAAACAATAGGTTAAACCAGTGCAAACATAAAATAGTTATTTAAACATCAACTATTCTGAACCTAAACTTGATATGCAACTTATTTGTAACACAAAGATACTGTTTAAATTATATTAAAGAGTGGATTATTTTATTGGAAAAAAGAAACTCCCGCCTTTATTACTAATTTTTTCAACACGATAAGCGTCTGATATTTAAGCATGCGTACGTTTTGCAATTCATGAGACCAGTTAAATAGCTTAACCATCCATGACGTTTCATAACACAGGATATAACAGACAAGCAAATGTTGTAAAATTACGTAGCTTTATACATAAACTCCACTTAAATATGTTATTTGAAATCATACATATATGAAGCGATTAATTAAAATACAAGTGATGGTATGTTTACATGAACATTACTCAATGAAATCACTAGCCGTGGCACTTTGGTAGAAACTTTCATATTTGACATCATAAGTTGTAACACTGTATTGTCTGATAGCATTAGCTTATACTACGTATGTCTAATACATACCCGTTACGAAGTCCAAGATATTCTGTAGAACCTGCATTCCTAATTGAGTGTTAGTTTTGTACAGTAATTATGTTACTATAAGAGCCGGACCCGATTAACTCAGTCGATTACGCGTCTGCCTATCAATCCAGGCGTCGTGAGTTCGAAACCCTACCCGGCAACAGTTTCCGTGATGATTGATATACGACAGTGTGTCTCATTATCATTCATCTCCCATCGCTAAGTCAAGTTATCAGTTACTTGCGGAGATGGGGTGTCTCGAGTACTGGTTAACCCTTCAGGATCCCAATAAACAGTAGCTTAACAAATCGTCAGTTAACCCTCGATGGCATAAAATGGCGCTAAATATCCAATCAATCAATCAATCAATCAATGTCAGTATAAAACAAAAGAAACAAAACTTTTTGAAGTTCCCAAACAAGATATTTTATGTCTCAGTTATGGCCCTTAAATCATTAGAAATGGAATGATTTAACCTTGTGTATTCTGTAGAAGTCGTATCTGTCACTGGATTGTAATCTTGCATAGTATTTCTTATTGAATCTTAATCTTCCACTATGATGATTTTACCAAATAACCAAATCAAATACGTTTGTGTTTTGTGGTATAATCGACAATCACAGGCTATAGATATGTTGAATTGCGATGTTTTTGTTCAGCAGAAATGTAGTTTTGTTCTTTTCTCCAAATATGTTAGAATTGGTAATAATTGTATCTTTTACTACATGTAAACATACGGATGTTATTTGTTGGCTGGTCTTGACGTATTCGCTTTAAATTGGCATTTAGGGTAAAGAAAACGATATATACATATACATTTCATTTACAAGAATTAAACGGATGTATAAATATGACATTTGTCAGTTTGCAAACGGTGATCTGAAAACTTCATCAGAATTTGTTGAGTCAAGTATGTTAACCATGTTGACAGAGGGTAATTTTGTAATCAAAGCAATAATGACATTTTTACCAATGGTCATCAATTTTAATACTTCAAATTTATCCGATAGTCTTCCTTCGGAATTGTTACCATCACTAAGACTATAACCTGAATTGTGCCATTGTTTCCAAAACAATTAACGTGCGTAATATGTAAGTACAATATAAAATATTATTTATTTTAGGAATAAATGTTATAATCTGTATTGTAATCGTTTACGTTTTACCTTGCAGGTTTAACGTATGTATCAATAGTTATAATCGATAGTCTTAATCCATTCACTTGTAATGTAATTTGTAATATTTATAATGCACAAGTGGAAAAAATGCATTTTACATATACTAAATTATCATTTAAGCTTTCCTGTATCCATTTTATTTCATATTCAATAGTATTACGATCTAGAGTAGAAGCACTGTCTTACCGCAAATAACTGGCAAATTCTCTGACGTCGTGTTATTGTGGCGTTGAAATATGAATTACTTCGTAATATCAGAAAGTGTTACCCAGGTTGACTCTGCTAAACTTGTCATAGTTTAAATAATAACATTGTCGCAGAATAGAAACTTAAAAAGAAAATTTCATATATCGATACTTTTTCCTTATAAAATTCTATCTTTTTCCAAACAAAACAAACATCAAACTTATACAAAACATTTATTTAAAAAAAAAAACATAATGAAAAAGTATGTACAAATAATGAAATCATGCTTTTACGATTAATAGGATTTGGCACTGCGTCACAAATGTTCAATAAATGTTTAAAAGCCATAGATAAAGCTTCGAGCCACTAAAACACAGATATTATATTGTCATTTGTCAAAACGTGCATAGGATAATTAGCAAAAGCATACAATGAATAATTGCCTAAAAGCACTGGCAGGGTTTCAAAATGCTGGGTGAAATGAAAATACTTGATTCTTTGGACTAGGTAGGGTTTATGAATGCTCTTTTCCACTAATTAAAATGACCGAAGAAAGTTATTAATTGAGTGTAAGGAGAATATTATCTTATCAGATTAAACATGACACATTACAAAAGTGATACTCTACTTTTCATTAAAAAATATTTCGGAAAACTAAAAAAAAAAACAGAAATATAAATTCGTCAACAAAGAAAGTTCATGGCGAGTTCGTGGGCGACAACCGGGATAAATATGTTTACTGCTATGACCTACATTAGAAACAATCAGTTGCCAAAAATAGTTGACCTTTTGACTGAGTTAAAAGGTCAAAGGTCACCACAAACAAAGATTTTTACTGGAAGATATAATACCAATTTTAAACATTCATATAAGGTATCTGATAATTGTTTTGACCATCATTATTGGTTTATTTTAAATTACCGATGGCATGCGTACAAAATAATAACATTTATTATTCATTGAGGTCATTGGGTCAACGGTCAACAACTGAAATATTGAAGAATTTACTCAAAATACGACAAAATATTAAATTGTTTTAGTTTTATACAAGGCGACTCATAATGATTTTGCGTAATACGTGTCTTATGTCATTGTACAAATTTAAACACAACATTTTCTGTTTTTATGATGCAAATACTAGGTATACATCAAGCTTGACGGACTTAAAAGGCCAACAGTAACCGAATAGTAGAATACGCAAAATGCTATGCTGGAACAGATATCTATAAAATAAAAATATTCATGTTTGTTATATATTTTACCATCTTTAAATTTGCTTCAAATGATCTGTATCATTTGTAAAGGTCATAGGGTCAAAGGTCAACTAGTAAAATATTGAGGAAGGAATTGTTCAAAATATGTCATATCCTTTTATTATATATTAGCTTTATTATAAAATAATGTGAAATGTCATGTCATCATACACACAAAGATTTATTGTATATTTTGTTGGAATGAACTTGACCTTACATGCCATTATTCAATATTTTGTTCAAAATGCAGCTGCATGTAATAGATGTGCTGTATGAAGCAACGTTTTTAGAGGTTATGCTTCTACATATGTAGGGGATACTAAGACAATAAATATGACATAAGGTTTGTCCAAAAACTGTTAAGCTTCACCACTAAATGCCTAGCATATTGAATGTTCTGGTCCTTGAAATATTTGTATAATCATGTTGGTAGCAATACAATATGTGATATAAAACTACGTGATTTAATGAAAACTCTCATATTTACAAAATATTATCGTATTGAATTAAAGATGTGTGTCAACTCAATTAGTAAAACTTTCTCTGAGAAATAATGATAAACACAATGTGCTAAAAGCAGAATATAATACAGCGCTGAAGAAAATAAATTATGTTTAAGTCACACCCGGACTTGGTAGCTATAAAATTATTGGTATTGAAAATACATCTACAATAGTATCAGAAAGTCTATATTTATTAAATAACTCATAATGGGAAGAAATGAGGATTATAGTGGCGATAAAGGTGTTGATACATGTATGTAAACTTGTAATGCAGGATTTAATATCACACGAGACGATGTATTTGCCACATCAGATGTTAGTAAAATAACATCAAAATATATTAAATAAACTAGGCATAACTATCCGTCAGGCTACACGGCAAACGTTACGATTAGAACTGGTAACCTCTATGCAAACTCCTGTATCGTATCATATGGCCCATGTCATTGTTACAACTCTAACTAACATAGCATTACATTACATGGTGCAGAATGCAATCGTATGAAACATAGGGCTGGGTCTCTTTCTTATATGGAATAATTCGATTGGAAAAATGAACTTTCAGCACTGAACATCTACTGCACCAGTATACAGTAAAATCATGAATTCTAGAGCAACTTTAAATATTTTAATATTTCTTTAGCTAAATCAAAACCTATATTTGAAAAGCCGTTCCATCATTGGGCAGTTATATTGTTATTAATACTATATATACAATACTTGCAGACTAATGTGTATTAGGCTTTCTGCCATTTTCCAGTGTATCAGTACATTTAAATGGCATTATATGGACGGTACTCTATAAATGTTTGGATGTATTATTTAAGTTGAAAACTGTAACAATTGTACTGCAAGACTAGGAAAATACAATTGTTAATATAAAACGCCGATTTATATGAAATAGAAACTCCTGGAAAACCAGCAAATAGTTTAGCAGAATCTGACTTTTTTTAGATTTGAGCCAAAGTTTAGTTAGAAGAAAACTGCAGCTCATATGAACTGACACCAAAATCATATTAAATGTATATAAGGACAGCTAAACTTACTATTGAAGTCCTATGCAAATGTTTAAGAAGATCGGTTGTTATCATTTTAAAAGAAGAATAAATCATAAATGGTCTTGTGTCAATACATTGATATTTTCTGAGATTTAATAGAAAAGGGTACATAGCGAATATCTGAAATTTATGCTGACGATCTACTATCGCATGTATTATACACGGTGGTGGCCAGTGTGTTTAGCAAATATGAGAATATCATAGGAAACACAACTTCTTGTTTACGTAGATTTTGAAAGATAACTTTATAGCATATCAGCATATCAATAAAAATAGAACTCCGTTAAACAAGCAGTGTGTAATTGGTAACAGACAGCATGAACTTTTATCAAGTATAGTGAATTTCGAACAAATATTGATTTACCACAGTTTATACAACATGAACTATTTTCTGTTCTTTTCGCTCCGGCCATAAGATCTGGTACGGCTTATGATCCTTCTAAACACATGACATCGGTCATATTCTAGAGTTAGGAGTAATTAACTGTCAAGTGATGGCCAGGAACTTGTTCAAGACAAAAATAGACCAAAAAGGATGCAAAACCATTGAAATATTGTGGATAAGTTTACTGTCGTCATGACACGGCACCGGAAATTGAAATATTATATCGAGTTTTTCTATCAAATATGGTTCTTGAAGACAAATCATTGATCTTATTAGAAATATGTAAAACACGTTTGTCCTTATATTTTGATGACTTAATTGGAACATGGATGCAGAAATTATCACAACTGAAGAATTCGCTGTGATAGACGGGATATGAAGAAATCAACATAGCAATACATAAGAATTTGTTGATCACTGAGGTCACTGAAGTTAGTAAATTGTAATACAAAGCAAGTGTATATGATCTAATTAAAGTAAATGAGACAATCCAAAAGGCATGTCTTAATGTTCTAACAGTGCAATGCTAATGTAATATGATGTACTTGCAAAGTCCATAAATTAACTTATCATATATTGTGTTGCGGTTTTGATGAAAGCTGTCAAATAGTATACCTGCACATTTTAAGATATATCAAAAAATACTTCCAGTCACGAAGTTTCGTTGAAATACAAAATTATACAGTTTCTTTATGGACACATGGGTACATGTTAATCAGACTTATCAGAGTAACGATGAGTAATATGTATATAAATATTTGTTTGTTTTAGAGTTAACACTTCTTCGCTGCATAAAGATTTGTTTTTCTGCTACATTTGTATATCTTCTTTAAACTTTTGCCAACCATAACACAGATACAACAATATCATATTTCTTTAAAGGTAGTATATCAGGGGGAATACTATAAATATCTTAAATGGATAAAAAGCATCATATTATTATAACTAAATAAAATACGAATGATTTGATATATAAAATCTACCTAAACATGACAAAATTGATATTTAAATGGAATGGTAAACTTGAAACGAAATCCCCATTCTAAAAATAGACAGCACTATAACATACTGCTTTACGACCATCACATTTCATGTTGACTTTTTTTTAAGATGAAATTTATTTTACAATGTGTAGACCTGCATGGCGGATCAAATTAAAATCAAAATAAAATAACGCAATATAATTTATTTTACAAAATAAAGTGCAATTTTAGCGTGAAATTTACTTTAGTTTAACTTTGGCGCATAGCACAAGTTAGGAAATCCCCTTTCAACATATTACTTAGGCATAATAGATATAGTTTCGTTAGTATATGTATAGGCATGATATAGGGTTAAGGGTTTGTGAGCATTTTTAGCCAATTTTAAAAGTTCAAAAAATCTTGATTTACGCCCTTTATATGTCTGTATAGGGTATTTTATTTCACAGTTTATAATTTTTATATAGTTATTGTTTAATAATAATTAAATAGAAATAAACTAGATTTAAGATTTAACAAAAATACATTGAATCACATTGGAAATGACATTAAAAACATCAATATACTCAAGCCATTTATCGATATTATTTCTAGTGTACATTTGAATAGGAAAAAACTCTCAAGTCAACACTCATTTTGTATATGTTACATAACCAGATAATTAGAATATATTTTATAAGGTTGGCATGGAGAGCATGCAAAATAGCAACTATTTTGTTTAAAATCCTAAATATCTATATCCAGTTTTAGAAAGTACTTCTGATACTTTGATTATTTTGTTTTTTGGTTCGGAAATTCCCATATAAAGATAACTTTGCAAGATTATGGTATTTATAATAAGCAAACATATGTATTCCAGTGAATTAAATACTCAAATACAGTCTCTAGTGTTTGAGTATATCGGAAACATCGAGACATTCAAAATCTTAACTTTTATGCACCTAGTGATCTTTGACCCCATTTTTGCATTAATAATATACGTTTTTCTTAGCAACTGACTAAATATGGTCAAGTATAATCTAAATTCACTTTCTATGTTAACAGACTTCCATGAACATTTCTTACCTCATGCAATAATTTTTGGATTTTTTTACCAGACTATTAATTTCAAATGTTCCATCACGACCATATCTAAACTGCCTAGCTCGGTGTATCGCGTAAAAATAATATAGTATAATTTAATATAGTGTGCATTGCATAAATTACAACCTGGTGTCACTTTACATTACAATGTGTAAGTGCAGTTGTAAAGAGCCAATATAAACATTTCATTGATAAAAAATGCCTTACTCTACCTTTACCCATGTTTCAAATCCAATTTTTTATTGACATCTAATATGTTTTATCATTAGGATGTAGAAATGCTGAATATAAACTTAACATTATAGGCGCTATGACCTCTGAATGTGCTCACGAAAACAACAAAGTTGTACTGTATAGTTAATGTGCTCTAAATAGACCATTCCATTGTTTACGTTACGGATATCAGACTTGTTCGATATTTCATGCAATATATTACATGTATCTTATTATCTATACAAGTATATAAATTCCATTGCATTTCAAACAGAGCTCGCTTAAAAACTTTGACTTTGTTATATTTGAGTAGCACATACTTCTATAAGTTCTATATCTGTAAGGTCTGATCCATTGTATCTGTATAGCCCTACTCATATACTTACGCTGCTATTCCTAAATCTTTAGTATAGTCACAATGAAGTTCAAACAATTAAAAATCAAGATAAGTTTAAGAAAGAAGTTAGGAAACGTTTTCTAAACCTGTATAAATAACACTTTATGGTTAAAGTAGGGTCTGTGCAACTTACAAATGTGTGACTTATTATTGTGCAACGCACACTTGTTTAACATGAGTAATGTAATCTCAAGAAATATTTCTATATCTTTGTTTGGATAATATATAATTAAATACATCAAAGTAATTGATAATATGAAATTTTTTATTTTGATTTTTTTATTAATTTGATACATTTTAAAGGATAATATATGTCTCTGTTTAATCGCGCTTGATGGTCCCTGTCTTCGGACTTTACTGGTCTTTTTTCAACTGACGAACTTTTACTAATTTTGAAGTATTCAAGAAAATAAGGTACTCATTTTGTAATAATTAATGCTGTCAAAAGGTACTTGCATTTTGTGTTATAATGACATTCTGTATTATTCATGTTAACGAACAGATTAATAATTATTTTAGATAAATGATCAACTTATTAATATTATAATTAGCTTTTTCATAGATTTTGAAAATAAATATTTATTTATATATTCTGTATGACATATATGCTGAATAAAACCAACTATCTATATAACGCCTTAAGATATTACAAACTACGGTTCGAAACCACCTTGATTAAAACAAAAATTGTGTTTTACTTTTACTACTCAAACAGGGTAACTTACATGGCATCACCAATGGGAATTGTACAATTTACAAATTACACCAAGCTATCCTATTACGCCTATTTATTTTACGTATAACATGTCCAAATAATAAACTTGTGAATAGACTGAATAATAGCGTATACTATTAAAACAAACATGTAATATACAAAATACTACAAAATACCTAAAACCATCACATATTATATATATGTGTGTGTGTGTGTGTGTGTGTGTGTGTGTGTGTGTGTGTGTGACTAGATGTCACGACTTTCATTCAAATGTTCACCAAAAGAGTATAGTGTTGCGAACGCAATAAAGAAACATCTTAAATCCAAAATGGAACATCTCTATCGAATGTTGAAAAGAGACAAACTAAAAACACAACATAACATGAAGTATTTCTTATACAAAATACAACCAACTGTTGAAACGGTCACAACTGTCATCCTCTCCCCACATGCCTGGCAAATAGTCCTTGCAATAGTATTTTGTAAAACACAGATGAGTTATCTAAAGTTATAATTTTGACACTTTTCGTGTTGATGTATTTTAAAACATTTTCATTAAATCAATAAAAAATATGATCGTACGGTTGTTGATAAAGACCTTAAATCGTGGCTCGATTAAATCGACAGTTCTCTTTCTGATTGAAATTTCCATATAACACAAACAGAAGAAAATCTTATATCATATTTACAATCATTATTTAACATTGTATCATAACAATACCGAATCTATAAGTGATGAAATTTAAAGCAGATCCTTTTTTCTGAAAACAAATATTTGCAAATTGACATTATTCCCCTACAGTAAACAAACTTTACCAATGTAAATATGAACCATATAAACGTAAATCCAAAACAGAGTTAGCAACATGTTCATAGTAATGCCGAGTAAATGTAGGTATTACATGAAATAACCTTTGAAAAATAACAATGAAATGAGTAGTCATCAATTAGCTTAACTATTATCCATCCTCCATAATCATTTAAGCACCTTGTTAAGAACATAGATTCTCGTGAAATTAGTATTTCGCGTACAGAACCAATAGCAGGTCGGAGCATATGTTCATAAATATTTGCAGATTTATTCACAGGATACTCAGGGTCAAAGAGCCTGTAATACATAACATTACATTCAGATACACATTAAAACAAAAAGAACATTACACAATACTTCACAATACAAATTACAGTATTTCACTATTAATGCGGCTCTTTAAAATAAATAAAAACAATATCACATATCTTACCAGGATATTCCGATCAAATAAATAAAACTTTTTATTATAGCTGCCTAAAGTGACAAAATATACTATGAATATATTTAGTGTCTTTGTCGATGTCTAGAGGAAGAATGCTGTAGATTGTTAGTTTGGGGATAAGGGTATGCATGCAGCGCTTGGTGTGGCCTAACTTACATAACTCGCTTGTCAATCAATGTCACTCCCAAACTAATTACTAATTCACATCGCTGACTTGCCGATCTGTCATTTCAAGCTAACTCAGTTCACAATATATACAAACAAAACAACATGTACAATAAACCAGTTTGGGTTTACAATTCTGTACTATACAAGTAATTAATACTCCAATACTTTACAGTTAGGATGTACCTGTATGACTTTCATGTATAGATACTTATAGGTTAAGACAGTGTTGTCTCCCTTGAACCGTAAAATGCTGGAACTATAAAAAAAATGAATTAGTAACACTGGGTGACACACATAATGGAAACAGTTGCAGCAGTATTTTATCACACATAGTAAAATTATTACGTAAAGATGCAAACAGCAGCAGCAATATTTTATCACATATATTAAAACTAAACAATAGCTAAATATTAAACTGACAGGGTCATCCAGAATGGATTAACAGTTTGACTTAAAACAGGATATAGAATATGAATAACAGCATCGATATTTTATCATATATCTTAAAATTAAAACTTTAAGCCTAAAATACACAATATAAATAGCAGCATCCGTAATTTCTCACATACAGTTAAAATATAACTTAACGTAGGATATACACAATAAAAATAGCAGCATCAGTATTTTATCACATAAAGTAAAACTATAACTTAAAGCAAGATATACACAATGAAAATAGCAGCATCAGTATTTTGTCATATAAAGTAAAACTTAAACTTAAAGCAGGAAATACACAATATAAAATCATCATCTGTATCTCATCACATAAAGTAAAACTGTAACTTAAAGAAGGATATACACAATATAAAAAAGCAGCATCAGTATTTTAGCACATATAGTAAAAGTAAAACTTATTGCAGGATATACCAATAAATATGATGATGTTTCGTATATCATTGGAACTGATACTGCGTACCCGTCAGACGACATTTTTCGTATCAGAAAATCAAAATCAACGAGTTAAACCGCTTTTGTTTACATCTTTGATCATTCTTTGCTGCACTTTTAATAATCATATGTTGTATTGCTGCCTTTTTAATGATAAGTCTGATAATATAACATGCTATGCCACCGAAACTCAAGTGTAGTTGAGATCATGATTGTTTCGTCCCAATTAATTCAATGTGTCTCAAACTTCTGTGTGAACTCGAACGATTCATCTGATCATTTCCCTTTAAACTGTAGATACATGTAAACTATAGAAATGTAGCAGTATGTCGTAACCATTCCCCACGAGATAATGACTACATTTGTTATAATTGAAATAACTATCAAAAATAATTGTTTGTAAATGTATTTAGAATAAAATATGAGATGTTAAAGCAAATTATTAATTGTGCTAATAACAGATCATTGACGCTATACATTAAAGATTCATTGCACGTTTTGTATGAGGGAACAGAATTCATGAATTTATTAAATTTGCAAACGTTAAAAACATATCTAAACCGTCCTGATGGATTTCACTGGTACACAAGCTAAACGTGACAAATGTCAATCGTTCGGAAAATTTAGAATAACAAATGATAATATGGATCTTATACATGTTAAATCCAAACATATAATTTAAAAAAAATGTAAAAAGTGAAAAAGTACATTTATTTCATCCAATCGTGCCAAATTATTGGAATCGAAAAATAAAGTATGACGGCTCAGAAATATTATAACATAAATCAGCCACAAAACTAATGACGAAACTTACTGTGGTGATTTGAACTATCCGATCTCAAATGACGAGATTTGATGTTCAATTTGCAGATCACGTTCAAAGTTTTCTTCAGGGCATGATGGTGTTTGCTTAAACATGTATATTAGTGTAAAAGATGATATTTTACCTTTATTTAATTGTTTATTTAATGATGTTGTCGAAACCGAAGTCTTTCCGTCCGAATGGGGAAATAGTATTATTTCTCCAATTTACAAGAAACGATCCATTACTAATCCAGATAATTATAGAGTTATTTCATTAATAAACTCTTAATGTAAAATATCTACTTCTATATTGAACGCACGTCTCACTGCTTGATGTGACATGTACGTTATCATAGATGGCGCACAGGCTGGTTTCAAAAATAATTGTTATTCTATTGATAATATCTATACCATACAATTCATTGTTTCAAAATACATCTCGAAGAATAAAGGTCGATTTTATTACATTTATTGTTGATTTCATATATCTTTACACATAAAACGTATTAATGCGATTTTTTTGATAATATTACAGGATATGTACTTAGAACGAACATCTTGTGTTAAAGTTAGATTTTTAACAGGTTATGTTTGTTTTGCGATCGGAATCATACAAAACTGTATTGGAAACTCATTCATTTTCTCTCTTTTTATTAATAATTTAGTATTTTCTTCGTCATAATAGTAAATCAGGTATTTTTCTCACTCCTTATATTGAAGACTAGCTCGCTCGCACTAATGTTTGCTGCAGCTATACGTAGTGCGAGTGATACACCAGGTAATCTTCAAAAAAATAATTTAATTGAAAAAATTAGGATTTCGTAGGAATGGAAATTAATTGTGAAAAACAAATGTTATTGTGTTTAGAAAAACAAAGAAATAGATAACATAGTACCATAATGTGGCTTCTTATACTCCAACGCTAAATTGGTCGAAAACAAAAGAAATGCATTCCAGACAACTAAAGCCATTTTAGAACGAAGATTTGGTTTTATCCCCCTTACTGTTTTTTTTGTTTTAACTTTTTGATATGGTTAAACCGATTTTATTCATCTAAAATTTGGGGATGTGACTACTCAGAAAAGATAGAAAATTTTCAAAATCGTTTCTTCAAACAATATATGGGAATTATGCGAAATACTGCTAGTAGCTTTGCATTGAGTGAAAATGGACGAAGTCCTCTGTAAATTAAATGTATGCTTAACTGTATCAAATTTTGATTAAAATTAATCAGAATGACGCTTGACAAGTATCGAAAAAGTAGTTACAAAAAGTTGAATAGTTTATAAAGAATCAATTTGGCGACAAACGTTGAAAACATGTTATTTACTTATGGGTATTGTTATGCATAGTTAGCTTAAGATGTTGATTATTTGTTTTTAAATTTATTTCCTCAACACTTGAACGGTAGTTATATCCAAAAATTAAATAAAGATTTGCATCGTTTATCAAAGGCTTTATCTATTTTAAATCTCTTTAGATGTCTAAATGTATAGTTCCCTTTCTTTTAAATATAAACGCACATTAGCTAATTTCAGATGTTCAAGCCATTCACTTATGGTTGAGACTGGCAGACGTGTCAGCAATCACAGGAATCTAAGATATTGTCAATTCAATTCAATTCAATGCATACGGTTATTTGCGTGAAATTTACTGAATGGTTATCTTATATAAGTTCACAAAAAATGTTTATGATTTTGTCGTCAAAAGATGCAAATAAAACATTTCTATTGCTCATTATGAGAAAGTATATAAATAATGTTTAACTATTTTGTTTAACCTTTCAAAAATTGTGTCAATCATGTGTTATTTCATTTTGAATTATGTTGTAATATATTCCTGTGGCCTAAATTATGAAAAATAATAAACCATGAACCATTACGTCACTAAGATCACATTGAGAGATAAAAATGTGAGTATTCGTATAAAGGGTAAAACTTTTTATAGGAAGATAGAGTATGGAAAATTTCTAGGTGATACTCAAGTGTACGTGTTAATACTTTCTTTACTCTAAAAATATCATAATATAAGGAGACATTGTACGTAATGCCTATAATTAAAACATTCTTTTGACACTCAATATAACTTATCAATAAATCATCAAAAATATTATTCTTATTCTATGTGTCCATAAGTCGATGCAGAATTTCATTTTGAATATCCAAAGCACAATTGATATCCGGAAATCTGTTAATACGAAATACCAGAGTCAAATCAGATAATAGTAAGTGAACATGATTGTGTTGTTGACTATATTACATAACAAACTCTCTAAAATATGTTACTTAATATAATAAAACTTTATGCCGATTAATTACATTATAATTTAACTATAGGAATAATATGTCAAGTTAAATGAGGTTTTCTATTAATATAAAAACTCCGATGATAAGTGAACGAAACAGAATTGACATTTTTTTTGAAGTATTAGGACTTTCACAGCAATGAAAAAGCATTTGACTGGTAAGTAACGAAATTGTAAAGAACAGTATAAATTATAGAAAAAATATATTATCAAAGATGGTTACAGTCAGGAATAAAGTAATTACAGCAACGGTTTATCCAGTCAAACAATATTTTCAGAAAAAAAAACTATTTTCATACTAATTAATGACTGTTGTAAGGTGCCGTAACATCGGTGCTGTTTAATACTTACAGCACAACATGAACTGTGACACCATTGTGTAGAGTATTTGCTGGCAAAGAAATCAACCTGAAACTGTGTTTTGAGGGCAAATACTCATTCTGAAGTATCAGCAAATTTGATTATTTCATAATCATTGAAATTACATCGTACATATAAACATTGAGGTTTCCATGAATATTAAATCATTTTGTATTATATAATAACCTGTGATCCGTTTCACCCAGAAAATCACCAGAAATGCCGTTTTTGCTGTTTCTTTCGTCCACTGATCAAGATACTTGGAATCTGAAAAAATTAACACAATATAGACTGTCAATCCTTCGCAATTTTGTAACAAAAAATAGGATATCTATTTACTTAAATATCTAATAAAAATAGTACTTTTATTCAATGAATGGACAGGAACACAACAGAAAAACACACAGAGCATTTTTGATTATTTAAGTGCTGATAACTGGTGGATCTCGAAAATTAGTATTATTAAGGTTATATACAACATAATTATAAAAACGAAATCTATTTTGAATATGCAAGATAAAAACATCAAACATAATATGTTTAAGCATTTACATGCAGACTCAGTCAATAGAATGAGATCTCACTGCCTGTCAGACTAGTCATGGTCAAAGTTGTTTTGAAAAAATCTAAATCCACAGTTCAACCCGTTTTTGAAGCTTATAATTGTAGACGAAGTCTCATAAACACCAGGAGTAAGGTCTCTTAGAAAATCGTTTTCTTCTGTACAGATGTGAGGCGATTTTGACATTTAGAGCTCTTCCTCGCCTTCCAAATCGGCCTTTATCGTTGTTCTTATCCCCAATTTAATCCTTATATTTACTTGTATGTTTACACGATAATAAACATGATAAATCGAATTACGCCAAAATATGATCGGTACAAAGAGCGGGGAAGTAGTACAGAACACGTTCTTTGAAAATAAGAACGAAATAATTATGTCGAGTTGTGTGCAATGAAACTGCCGATACGTCATCATTTTATTGTGTATTATTCTATCCCAGAGCCTGATATCTCCCAAATCAGGTCTATTAACCCCCAATGAAAAAGCCGGAAAACAGTCAAGTTTAAGTTTTTATTTGCCCTTTTGCTTTAAAATGGTAGTTTTTGGCGACTAGGGAATTATTCCTAGTCATCGGTCTTCAGATCAGTTAGCCGATTTAGCCGTAGGCTAGTAGACTTCTAGACAGTACACTACTGTACATATTCAGAGGTGGAGCACATGTAGAAGTTGGAGAATAATGGTCGTAAAACAAAGTGGTATCATATTTATGTGTAAGTTTGTTTAAATTATGCATGCACATAACAATAAGGTAAACAGGTGGACCGACAACGTATATCCTACATATGGCGGTCTGCATACCTCATATTGAGCTTCTGGCCTACATTACCTTAAATGCTTATAGTTGAGACTTTATATAGTGCAAATCAAAATAATTGGAAATTGAATGAACACATTGTGACGAAGTATTGTAGATAAAAACCTTTGTTCACTCTCAAAACGCCAGACACGATGGAATAGAAAATCACTATGTAATAGTTTATTAAGTGTTCATTAAGTAAACATTTAACATTTGACATCCGATGGAATCGCTTCAATATTGTGTCGCTCTTGTTTGTTAAAACAGCCTATAAAATAATTTTTAAGTCCGTTTTTAATCATTTAGAAGTAAGTCATCACTGCGCATTTGTGAATGACTTTGCAAAGAATCCACCCTTGATTGAATTCGAACGAGTCATGTACAAACTATAAAGTCCACCGCGCTATGCTTAGAAATAGCCTTAGCAACGGATGGTTTTCAAACATCAATCATCTCAGCTTTCATCATAGCTCCGCACAGAGTTACATAAACTGTCAGTCAAAACGTTTAACACTAAACCAGTTAATGTCCATTAAGTAAAAAGTAAAATAAAATAGCAATTATGAAAATCGGGTCGCTCCTTGCAGTCGCGTCCTTTGGGTTTCTTAAGTGTTACATATTTCCTTAATGAACACTTGCTATTACATAAACGTGTTGATGAAGTTACTTTAACATAAGTAGTTTGTTGAGAAATAGAGAAAAAGCCTAAGCTAAACAAAGAACTTTAATCTACAATGCAAGTATTAACTGAGTTCTTTATGGAGGTCAAGATCAGTGATGTAAACTTTTTTAAAAGGATTGTGATCAGTTTACAGAATCAGTACATGTTGCTTAAAAACAAAATAGATTAAAAAAGATTAAAACCCGAGCTAAACAAAAAACTGTACCAAGGTTTTATAGTATGGAAATTTAGGTACTTTGCTATATACATTGTTTGTATAATACGAATGTGTTTAAGAAGTTGAGTCACTATAACTTAGGTAGTTTGTTCAGAAAGAAAGAAAAGGCTGAGCTAAACATAAAACTTTAACCTGTCAGTGGACTACAACAACAACAACGACGACAGGGTCATGACAATAGCTCTTCATTTTTTACAAAAAGACGAGCAAAAAGGGTACTAACAACCATCAAGCGACCACAAACTGTTCCCCGATCGAGTGCCCACATTAGTGTGTATATTGAAGTTGTATGGATGTTTATGAGAGTCTGGATTTTTATACACTGCTATATATATTCGGGTAAGTGGGACGACAAAAGCCCAAACCCCAGTGACATTCCTTGCAAGAAATATTTCCTGGGTTAACCTTTCATTAAGATACACTTTCAATGCGACGCTAATAATCACACTTGACTGTTCAATGTAGACCTAAACACATTATGTTGATATGGGCCCAAAAAAATAAATAGGCCAGCTGAGTTCCGCATCGGACAGTTTTCATTATTGGGTAGCCAACTTATGATATTTTAAGTGATGTAGGCCTATTTCATTTAAGCTAAAAAGTCCATCCACATTGTTTCCAAACCGACAAAACTTTTTCTGTTAGTTTATTGATTTGTTTTTTTGTGAGTATGTTGTGGTATTCAAACTTTTCAGTGGGAGCGAAACAATGCTCAATACGTTTCGGTAGTGCAGTTGTACACAACTCGACATAAGTATTTTGTTTTTATTTTCATAGAACGTGTTTTGTACCATTTCTCCGCTCTCTGTACCGATCACATATTTCGGCATATTTCGTTTAACCTTGTATTTTATTGTCGGAGAATTTAGACTTATTAAACGTTTATAATTATGTTATTTGTAAACATACATGTAAGTGTAAGGGTTGAATTCTGGATTAAAACAACGATAGAGGCCGATTTAGAAAGCGAGGTAGACCTCTAAATATTAAAATCGTCTAAGTCTAAACTGAAGTAAACGATTTTCAAAGAGACCGTGCTCCCGATGTATATGAGACATCGTCTACAAGTTTAAGCTTAAAAAACGGGTCGAACTATGGATTTATATTTTTTAAAAACAATTTTGACATTCCACGTGTTGTATTAACGTCATCTAACTCTGAACCGGAAGTTGCACATATGGTACAGGCGTCTGTACCATTCGTGGGTTTAGCAGGCGTGTAATACATATGTGGATTTTTCTATGTGAATGGTAATTACAAATACATGTTTTGGGGAGAAACAAGATTTAGAAATATATCGGAATGAATACAGAAGTTTATTTATAAGAATATCACAATATAAATCTTGTGTACTATTTGTCGGTCGTAAAAAGTCGTCTCGTATGTTGTTAGGTGGCCGTAAAAAGGTCGTTTCATGTGTTATGTATGGCGGCCGTAAAACACTTCTTGTGTACTAAGAAGCGGCCGTAAAAAGTCGTCCCGTGTTCCAAGTGATTGACGTAAACATTGTCTCGTGTGCTATGTGGCGGCCATAAAATCTCCTCTACTTTGCTATGTGACTGATGTAAAAAGTCGACTCGTGTGCTGTGTGGCGGCCATAAAGCTCCTCTCGTGTGCTATTTAGCGGCCGTAAAAAGTTGTCTTGTGTGCTATGTGGCGGCCGCAAAAAGTTGTCTCGTGTACAATGTGGCTGACGTAAAAAAGTCGTCTTGTGTGCTTTGTGGCTGACGTAAAATGTCGTCACGTGTGCTATGTGATGGCCATAAAAAGTCGTCTATTATACTATGCGGCTGATGTAAAAGGTCGTCTTATGTGCTCTGCTGCTGACGCAAAATGGCGTCTCGTGTGCTTCGTGGCTGACGTAGAAAGTCGTCACGTGTGTTTTGCGGCTGACGTAAAAAATCGACTCGTGTGCTGTGTCACTGACATAAAAAGTCGTCTCGTGTGTTATATAGCTGACGTAAATGGTCGTATCGTGTACTATGTTGCTGACGTACACAGTTGTATCATGTGCTATGTGGCGGCCGTAAAACTCATTTCGTTTGCTATGTGGCTGAAGTAAAACTCCTCTGGGTGTTATGTGACTGACGTACAAAGTCGTATGCTATGTGGCGGCCTTAAAAATAGTCACGTGTGCTATGTGGCTGACATAAAATTGTCTCGTGTGCTGTATGGTGGCCGTAAAAAGATGTCTCGTGAGCTATTTGGCTGACGTAAAAAGTCATCTAATGTGCTATGTTGCGGCCGTTAAATATGGCATCGAGTGCTATGTGGTGGCCTCAAATGTCGTCTCGTGTGTTATGTGGTGGCCGTTAAAGTCCTCTCATGTGCTCTTTGGTGGCCGTGAAAAGTCGTCTCGTGTGCTATGTAGCAGTCGTTAAAAGTCGTCTAGTACTTTGACTCAGTATTTTATCAAGTTCTTTTGAATTGTGGAATTTTTCGTGTAGTGTTGGTTAAGATAGAATACTTCTTACTAAAGGCCGGGTTCACTTAATCTAAAATCCGTACTGTTGGCCATTAAGCCTATTTGGAATTAAAAATGTGTAGCTAAAGTACTGGTCGTCTGGCTCTTATCTTAACATTGTAAACATAAACATGTCGTGTTCAGATTGATAATTTTTGAAGGATTGATTTATTTCGATGAAAAGACAAATTGTTTAGAAATTGGGTCTATCTTGACATATTTTTCCTAAAGTCGATGAAAACGCACAGGCATTCGCATACATACTAGACAGTTCATATCATTATCCTTAAATAAATGGTCCTATTTCGTTCACATGTTGCAAAAGATAACGTGCTAAATAAGGCGAGTGTTGCTGGTAATTCAAAGATAGCTAATCAATTAATAAATAAGGCACGCTCAAGAAATAGTTGGACACCTGAATGTTGTATAACTATCGTAAAAGACGGTTAAGACCCATTGATAGATTCGAAGTAGTGTGTGTGTTTTTTAATGTAGATAATATCACGCTGTCGATTATCAATATAGATAAAATCATCATTTTCGTTATTGTACTGAGGATTTGACGATAGACTATACCATGTAATTAATATTTATTAATTTTAAATTACTTTGTGTTATGTTTAAGAAAATATTTAATTATATAATCTTGCGATTAAAAATTTATTATCTCAGTTTTAATCTAAGCCTAGTGTCATCAAACAATAATGCAGAATCTCCAAAACAATTGTTTTCAATATTTTGTTTAAAGTTCAATGTATTGATCAATTTCTTTGTCAAGTAAAATGTCTTAATATATGATTTTTCTTTAATAGTCATAAATAGTTTGAGTTATAATCAGAAATCAAATAGAAATAACAAATTCACTGAGATTGTGAAAAAAATATATTAAGAAATAGTAATCTCAACTGGTTTTTTTAATACATCTAAAATAATTACTATTTCATTGTGTTTTGTGTCATATATCATCGCTTCAAATAAATCTTTGGAAAATATGTGAATTTTAACATGTTTTCATACTAGATTAGGTTTTGCGGATTAGACAAAATTATGGCCCTTTATATAATTTTCTTCTAACAAGATTCCTTCGCATCATCTACTATTAATGAATCAATACATTTCCAAATGTGTGTCTACGACTGTAAAAGGAACTCAAGTGTTAATATCACAAACGCCACAAACATTCGTAATACATGTTTTTCTTGAATAGTTAGAGTTATAATGAGAAATCAAATAGAAATAAAAAATATGTTCACTAATAAGTTTATTAAAGATTGTGCAAAAGATATTAAGAAATAGTAAAACTAAGGTAAAAATCTCAACTGGCTTTTCTTAATAAATAATTTCTAGAGTATTCTGTCACTATTTCATTGTGTGTTTTGTGACATATATCATTACTTACATTTTCCTTCGAAAATATGTGAATTTTGACATGTTTCTATTCTCGATTAGGTTTTACGTATTCTTGACAATATGTATGTTTAGTAACTTTCTTTTACTGATTTAGATGTTATTGAGAAGTTTAAGAAATGATGTCGAAACTTGACTGCTTCACTTTATGCACGTATTATAGTAACAAACAAGTATATATAGCAAAATTACCCAACACATTCAATAATTAATGATGGTTAAACAGTTGCATGTAAATAGATGTCAAACTTATTGTTATCCGGTCAAAATGACATTATTTACACCAAACATTTTTTTAACACAATTTCGCTCAAAAATAAAGGTCAATCCCGTGATCTAATGTTATGCTAATGTGTTAATTAAAGATTAATAATATATGTATTATACCAACGGGGCTTCATGAACATATCTTTCTTTTTCATATTTTAACTAAGTAAATAAAAGTGCAGGATTTCAACTATTATTGTCTTAAATTTCAATATACCTAACGTAATATCGATTGCAGACGACAACACATATGCTTCCTAGTTACTAGTGGATACCATAAGTTTATTATTTAAAGATTGATGTTAAGTTGTACAATCATGATATATTTAAACAAAGGTGCGATTTTAAAACATTTTGAAATATGTTTTCACGTAAAATATTATTAAAACATGTTTTAAGATATCTCATGGGTGGTTATTATGAAGACACACATTCTACCGATGTTAAATGTTTATTTAAACTATAATTAACATTCGAAAGCAAATGTATTGTCATGTTATTTTCCGCTTATATTCTCTAATAGTTTAATTATTGATGGGACAAAGATATGAACAAGTATTTTTAGATGGAAGAAAAATAGTAAAACATTCTTAAGTCTAGTTTCCATCTACTTAATCCTTTTCCTAATCAACTGGTCTGTATTACTATTTATCATTTATAACATTAATTTATTCAATATTGCTATGTTACGCATTATCTGTTTAATATCACATCTTACAACTTCGTATATATATTGTAAGGTTGGATGTATTTTTTTGCTGAATTACGTTCTACAATATATATATGTATGTCATAACTGCACGAGTTAAAGTTACCAGTGGTTCAATTAAATTTTCAGTAATTTTAAAGTAGATGCATCGTCTCACATGTTTTTGTATTAAAATCGGTAAATGCATCAATATAAAAATGTTGTTTGAAATGTTTTGAAGTTAAAAATAAACTACCGTCTTCTCTAACCGACAATACATCTATTGAGTTCCATGATAATATGTTTATTACTTTATTAGTACATATATTTAAAGTAATTTTAAAAATTCTCCCTTCTCAATGTGTCACGCTTGTGACAAAAGTGAATTATAAACACTTCTTCCATCATATCAACTTGGATACGTCGTGTGCATAAGTATGGGATTCCAGTAATGATTGTCTTAAATGTTCATATAGTATAACAATGCCTATACTGACAAGAAAGGTTATATTTTCTTTTTATCGTGAGCAAAGTAAACTAAAATGATGTATTCTACCAAAACTGCTATGACAACATATATTTCAAACACATATATGTGAAAGTTACGTTTTTCAAGAAAAAAAAACATCTTCGATTATCAAAATACTTGATTGAACTGTCATACCATTAGCTATATCAAGTCAGTGTGGTGATTCCTCTCGTAAAGTTTTTCCCCTATTACTTCTGGAATTGAAAATGTAATGCATCATTGTTTTGAACGTCACAAAGATCACATGGAAAGATAAAACTATGTGAGTATGCGATAAAAATATTGAGTATTAATTTAAAAACTTTTGAGGTTCTTTAAATGAAACTCAAGCAACATTTATAAAACAGCATGAACTCTACGTAAGCTTATGCAAAACATGTTTTTACAAACAAAAACTTAATATAATATTAAAACAAGCCTTTTAGAACACATTAAGTATACCAAGGCGTGGGAGCCTATAGCCGCCTTATATATGTTTAGAAAGTCATAATTGAAGTTAGAGTCACACAAAACATAGTTATCAAGTAATCCTAGTTACAGTAGTTGTGTTAACGGGTTGACGGCAACATCTTAATATGATTTATTTACTAGAAACATAGAGATGCATGCTTTTGGACTAAATAAGGCTGATGCAATGCCCATTCCGCCAATCAAAATTAACGATTTCTAAAATATATTATAGGGAACGGAAGTTTAACGCCCGATTGTAATGAGAATATAAAACCATAAAAGGTCAGATCAAAAGAGGTACATCATTAATATTCTCGTGTGTATATGTGTACTGGTTAATGTACCATAGTTAAGTAGTTTCGTCTCTGCTAACTGTACTCAACGGTATCATGTTTGGTACAAGCAAAATGTTATATGTTTAACTATCACTATCACTATGTTTATATATGTTTGGGTGTTACGTGTATTCTTTTCTAGTTCTCAAATTCTCATATTACAAGTATTCAAAGTCACATTGTATTATAATTATAAAACAGCCCGCAAATAATTAAAACCAAACAAAGAAAAATGAAAATTGTGTAGTGCATGCCTTTGAATAGCAGTTAAAGCTGATTGTAATTACTTTATGTATGGCATGAGTCAAGCTCACTTGTCACTATTTCATTTAGATATCTCATACCACATTTCTTTAGAAATCGTGTAGCCGCCGCCATTCGTATCTCTTTGTATTCGCTTGAAAGTAAACGTGGCACCCACCTTACTGCAACGTGACGCATTTTCAAATAATCCGTTATACTAGCATATGCACTTCCTGTTAAACTGTCCAGGTTAGTTGCTAAATCTGTAACACTTATGCGTCTTTCCCCATCTAGATTCGTTTTAGTCATAGAAATGATTCTAGCATTTTTTGGCGTTTCAGTATGTTCGTCTCTTTCCATGTCCGTTGAACAACTGACGCCATCGCCGAATCTGTTGTAAATAGAATTTATCAATTGCAGTTTTCTGCAAAGCTTTTTCGCAATATGTTTTCATAATGTTAGTCACAGTATATGATACAGTTTTCTTTTGCAAAACACAAAATTTTAATCATTTACATAGTGAAGTGAAATACCTTGGTAATATACAGTGTGTACAGTGAAGTCGTATTGACGTCACAAATAACATCATAACTGACGTCTCAGTATAAAAGTACCGGAGCTGTAGGTGGACGGATGTAATTTTACGAAAATCCATTAGCACATTAAAACGTTATGAATATGTAAAATAGTAGCAATTTTCGAAAATATCAGCCAAATAACGAATAGTTATCTGATGACGGTCGATGTATGTTACTGTAGTAACGATAAAATATTACATTATTATATTTGATTTTGTGGGCGAAAAGAAACACATTTCTTATTCTCTTTTTGTATCGTGAGATTAATTTACACGATATGTGTTGTGGATGTTGCTTAATATCTATAACATATTAAATAACCTCAGCAACGAATGACTAGGTCTGCTATTCGTTCCAATTTTGATATATTTACGATATAACAGGAGAAACATCTGATATTTTTTCCTTCATTTCCACGAATGAGTTTATAAATTTATCAGCTTATCTGACAACTGGTGCTTGCCGTGTGGATGTCGTGTCTGACAATAATGCACCACGTCAGTATCGATAATAGAACCAAAAATATATTAAGTGTATCGTAAACAAGCGTTATAATGTGTTTCATGTTGTTAGAATACACTGGTTTATGGTAAACTATGAATGATGCTATTTTTATATAAATATGTATATCCTGGTGTTAGGACACGCTAGTTTGGTATATATTGTTGTAATTGAATTGATCTTAATGATAATATTTGGTAAATCAGCATAATATGCAATACAATGAACTCAAACAGGCAATTTGTCGTATTATGTAAAATAAAATCAAGGTATTACCTGTGCAATGTAAACAATAGTCACGTAGGCAATTTACCATAATATCCAATATTGTATATTTAAACCAGAAATATATAGTTTATCCAATAGATCATGATATTTTATCATCTACCAACATATTATATTATAAAACAATAGCAGTATATGCATTTAACCATAGATCAAAACGTGTACCCTTCATACTCTCAGGATACAAAACTACAAACAACATCAACGACAGCGAAGTAACATCGGCGTCTTATTATATTATGTACTATTACATATTGTGCATGTACCAAACACATTATATCCAATATAAAAACATCACTGCTGCAGAAGTACAAGTGTTTTATTATATACTAACACCAGGATAAATACAGGAGATACAACAGCATCATCGATATATTACCGAAAATCAATACTTGACTATCCTTAGTCAAGGATATGCATAATAAAACAATAGTTGCATCGGCATTTAACACTTTAACAACACAATGTATTATAAGTTAAATATATACAAATGAGACAATGGCAGCATCGGGAATTTACAAAATTTCAAAGGTTTTATCCGTACACCAGTATATAAACAATAACAACTAAAGCAGTATCAATGTTGTTTCACCTATAGTAAAAGTATAACCTAAAGAAGGATACACACAATGGAAACAGCTGCATCAGTATTTTATCACACATTGTAAAATTATAACGTAAAGTAGGATGCACATAATAAAAGATAGCAGAATTAGTATTCAATCACATATAGTAAAAATGTATCCTACTGTAGGATACATGAAATAAAACAATAGTTGCATCATTATTTTATTACACATAGAAAACGTGTAACCTAAAGCAAGATACACACAGGGAAAAAACAGCTGCATCATTATTTTATTACCCATAGTAAAACTATAACCTTAAGCAGAATGTATACAGTAAAAGATGGCTGCATCAATATTTTATTACAGATAGTAAAATTATAACCTAAAGCAGAATATACAAAATCAAAATTGCTGCATCATTATTTTATTCCACATAGTAAAAGTGTAACCTAAAGCAGGATACACATATTAGAATACATGTAGCAGTATCATTATTTGATCACATATAGTAAATGTTTAACCTAAAGCAGAATAAATACAATAAAAGTAGAAGCATCAGTATTGAATCAGGTATAGAAAATATAAAGCAGGTAACACATATAAAAATAGCAGCATAAGTATTTCATCAGTTTAAGTATAACGTAAAGCTGGTTATACACAATATATATAGCAGCATAAGTATTTCATCAGTATAACGTAAAGCATGTTATACACAATAAAAAAAGCTTCATAAGTATTCTGTCACATATAGTCAAAGTGTAACCAAAAGCAGGATATACATAATACAAAATAGCAACACCAGTATTCAATCACATATAGTAAAAGTGTAACCTAAAGCAGGATAAATGTAATAAAAAATAGCAGCATCAGTATTGTATCCTATTTAGTAAAAATATAACCTAAAGCAGGATAAACATAATGAAACATACCAACATCCATATTTCGTCGCATATAGCAAGAAGCAGGATGTACAAAATAAAAATCGCAGCATGAATATGTATCACATATAATTAAAGTATAATCTAATGTTGGATATATACAATGAAACATGTTGCTTTTTAAATTTTTCAATCACTAAAAAGTGATCCATTTTATCACACCGTAATAGGGTTTGTAGCAGAATCAGCATTTTATCACATATAGTAAATGTATTACCTGAAGCAGGATATACAACATTAAAAATAGCAGAATCAGCATTTTTATCACCTATAGTAAAAATATAACTTAAATTTAAATGTAGATATACACAATAAAAAAGCAGCGTCGGGTTTTCATCACATTTCGTAAATGTACAACCTATAGTAGAATATATACAATAACAAAAAGCAAGATCGGTATTTTATCACATATGTTAAAAATATAACCCAAAACAGGATACACATCATATAAAATAGATGTATCAGTATTTTGACACATATAGTATAAATATGAACCAAAACAGGATATACATCATATAAAAAAGCTGTATCAGTAGTTTGACACATATAGTAAAAGTCTGACCCAAAACATGATACACATCATATAAAATAGCTGTATTAATATTTTGACACAAACCGTAAATGTATAACCCAAAACAGGATATACATCATATAAAATAGCTGTAGCAGTATTTTGCCACATATAGTACAAATATGACCCACAACAGGATATACATCATATAAAATAGCTATATCAGTATTTTGACACAAATCGTAAATGTATAACCCAAAACAGGATATACATCATATAAAATAGCTGTAGCAGTATTTTGGCACATATAGTACAAATATGACCCACAACAGGATATACATCATATAAAATAGCTGTATCAGTATTTTGACTCAAATCGTAAATGTATAACCCCAAACATGATACACATCATATGAAATAGCTGTATCAGTGTTTTGACACAAATCGTAAATGTATAACCCAAAACAGTATATACATCATATTCAATAGCTGTATGAGTATTATGGCACATATAGTACAAATATGACACAAAACAGGATATGCATCATATACAATAGCAGCACGAGTATTATATCACAAATACTAAAATTATAACCTAAAGCAGGATATAGACAATAATATACAGCAGCATTAGTATTTTATTACATTTAGTAAAGTTTAACATAAAGAATGATAAACACAATAAAATATTGCAGCATCAGTGTTGTATCACAAATAGTAAAATTATAAATTAACACTATTCAAGTGTCTGTCGATAACGTCGATTTTTAAACGACGTTCGCACATGATATGAACTTACCTCTATTTAGTATTTCATAACGTTTTGCGTCATATTGAGGAAGTTGTCTACTTTTCAAGGCAATGCGTTATTTTATAAGTCCCCCGTACTTCTAAACAATATATCAGCATCAATATTTTATCACGCTTATCAAAGGTGTAACCTAAAACTGGATCTACACAATAAACAATATAGCCGCATCAATATTTAATCACGTATATTAAAATAGCAGCTTCATTATTTTTATCACACATATTAGATATATAGGCTAATAGCCGTATATACACAATAAAAAATGCCAGCATCAGTATTTTTCACTCATAGTAAAAATAACAAATAGCAGCATCAGTATTTTATCACTCATTCTCTTATTGAATGAGTGGACAGATCACAACAGGAAAACATGGCATTTTTTTTTTATTTAAGTGCTGAAAACTGTGGAATCTGGAAAGGTACCATTATTACGGTTATTTACAACATAGTCATAAAGAACGAAATCGGTTTGAATATGCAAGATAAAAATGTCAAACATAATATGATAATGTCATAACATGCAGACTCAATCAATGCCATGAGATTTCACTGCCTGTCAGACTAGTCCGAGCCCTTAAAGTAAGATACAGTATTAAGACCAGCTGAATTGAAATCTAATCAAAATAGAATGTGATGATCACTTGAGCAGATCTGCTAACATCAGTATTTGGTTTCACCTTCTTTCACCATCCCAGTCTAACCGCACCAAGGTTTTCTTCAGTGTTGAGCTTGACTCAATATCTATCAAGAATCTTAATTAAATAATGATTTAAATATTGTGTCATTTGATATACTATTATGGTTGTATTTATGTGTTTTCGTCTAATTAACAATACTTTTTACCAATAACGCTCCTATGTTACCGGCCAACACTCTATCCACTGCCCTAACGTCCAGTTTGCAGCTATTTAAAACCACAACATTTATAAGTAAAGACGTTAATTGTAAAAACACATGCAGATTATATGTATAGATATATATTTAATGGGAATATATATAAGGTCAGAACTCAACCGGCCCACACGCACACGCACGACCGCACGTACAGTATACAAACGTATGAACAGATCAATACGTTTGAATATATATATACTTCTTTGCAAACAATAATCATATTATATAGTATATAGTAAAAATGAATATAAAAAAATGTATAAAATTATCTCAAAATATGCGAATGAACCCGTTATATGTTATATCAAAATGAATAAAAGCATTAAATTAAGCAATAGTATACATTGTCATCTATTCAGATATAAATTAATTTCATGTAAATGTCCTTTATGTGCACGATTACACTACTCAAAATAACATATGCTCTTGTAATAAAACATAGTCGGGTGGTTTGATACTTTTCAATTTATGATGAAAAATTAATGATATGATGACAGGATATACAATTTATTAAACCCCATCCGTGACGAAACGTGAAGGTATACCATCTAAACCAATGCCGAGTTTATTCTCCTTATTAATAAACTTACCTTTCTTGCCATTGGAACCGATTATTTATTAGTAGTCGATATTAAAAGAATAATTCCATCAACGAATAAAAAATGAAATATTCTGTGTGAAGAAACAGTAATTGATAAGTGTAATAACCTTTCTTATACACTAACAGTGATCAGCATAAACACTGCACAAGTAAAAGTATACACATTCTGTGGGAAGTATTACTATATACTTGATCATTTGTGAAGATAAAGAATCTCTAATATTTTTAACCGAAGAATTGTGTATACTTACCATGGATTTTATTTTAATTTGATAATTATAACAACTTTTCCTATATACTAACAGACAGCAACATTAACACTACACATGTAAAGGTATACACTTTATATGGGAAGTGTTCCTGTATCCTTGATCGTTTGTGCCTATGTGAAGGAACTGTAATGTTTCTAACCGAAGAAGATATATATTTACCTTGGATTGTTTTTAACAAATTATGCACATAATTGATGTTATTATACCATTTCACAGATAGTTCGGTCATATGACAACCTCGCTTCATGTAGTTAGTATTGATTCGAGTATCGAGCAAATGTAATTTTATTGTTTTGTACATCTGTTAATGTATGTTTGTAATATAAAATATTGGACTTTAATATTTATGGTCTGGAGCAACAAAGCGGAGCAAGACACAGTTTATAAGTCACAATGATTACCATTAGACGATTGCTGCAGTATTAGATACTGTGTGCACTGCGAGTATCAAAAATTATCATTTAAACTTAAACAAACTTAAACAGTAGATAAATAACGCTTGTACCGATGTCAATGTCATTTACATTCGAACATGTGACACGTTAGGGTATTTGAGAATATATAATAATAAGCATTGTTGGTAATACGTAAATGGATTGTTTGATGTGATTGGTTAATATACAGCACATGTTTTGGGGAGAAACGAGCTTTCAATTTATATTGGAATGGATTCAGAAGTTAATATATAAGAATATCACAATAGCAATATTGTTTACTGTTTGTCGCTCGTAAAAAGTCGTCTCGTGTGTTGTGTGGTGGTCATAGAATATCGTCTCGTGTGCTTTGCGGCCGTAAAAAGTCGTCTCGTGTGTTGTGTTGTGGCCGTAAAAGGTCAACTCATGTGTAATGTGGCTGACGTAAAAAAATCGTCCCGTCTGTTACGTGGCTGACGTAAAAAGTTTACAATTTCAATCACCTTACCAGCGTATGTATACAATTCATTTCATGCAAGTTGTCCACTTTTCCTGAATATAACAACTTTAGTGTTTTCAATGTTTACGGTTAAATTCCAATCTTCGCAATAGTGTTCTAGTTTATTCAACGACGACTGGAGTCCCTCGGCGCTTTCAGATAACAAAAATGCACCGTCTGCAAAACAGAGCAGGTAAATTTGTAGTTGATCAAGCGTTATACCCGCTAACGTATTTTCATAAAGTTTATTTTCCAAATCGTTCAAGAAGAATGAAAATAAAATTGGACTACTTATTTCCCCTTGGAATAACCCAATCTTGCTCTCGAAGAAGTCTGACAATGTATTTCCGATTTTTACGTACGATTCCACTGCACTGTATATCGACCGCAATACTTTTAATAGCTTGCCATCAATTCTGATTTTTATTAATTTATAGAATAGTCCATTTCTGTATATCGAATCATACACCTTGCGAAATTCGATGAACACTGTATATAATATATTACTATCTTGTAGACATTTTTCAGTTAGTGATTGTAATATGAATATAGCATCTGTGGTACTGTGTTTAGCTTTGAAACCAAATTGTGCGTCTGATGTTATACTGTTTGTTAATGTGATTCACTTATAGTTGTTTGGATCGTCGCGTGCTCCTTGTTTATGTATTGGAACGATAATTCCTTCATTTCATGATTTCACTCGTAAGAAGCTTAAAATATGCCGAGATGTCATTTATTGATATATTGCTATTGTTATCTTTTTTAGCACTTTTAAATAACTTCCAGAACTCTTGGCCTTTTGTGTCTCATATTGTTCATGTCCCGACATATCTTCATATTATATTGTTGTTAATATCTTCTACATATATTTTTATACATTCTTTTATGCGATAAGAATAGCATTCTATTTTTCATCATTGTTCTTGCAGTTATATCTCTGTAGAGCCTCGATGTAAGCAGCTCACTTACACTTACGTTCTTCATTAAACCATTCCTTCTGATCACTATGTCTTGTATTATTAAAGGAACACTGTTTTTTCCGTGATTTGGAATAGGCAGTCAATATATAATCTAATACACTGTCCATTGTGTGTTACGCATGTAAAATTACCTATTTCGATCATAAGCGGCCATTCAGTATACATACATAATACTACAGGATATTACTTAAAACTTAACTCCTGTGTTAAAGTTAAATTTTTAGCAGATTATCTTTGTTGTTTGATCGGAACCATACATTGGAAGACCTTTCATTTCCTCTCTGTTTATAAATGATTTAGTATATTTTCTTCGTCATAATAGTAACACCAGTGCATTTTTTAGTGTTGAAGGGGGCTCCATAGTTGTTAAAATTCTTAATTAAATGATGATTTAAATATCGTGCCATTACTATTATGGTTTTATTATATGTGAGTTCGTCTAGTTTAAAAATTTATTTACCAATAACGATCCTATGTTACCGGCCAACACTCTATGCAATGCCATGCTATCCCATTAGATAGGCTATTTAACACCTCAACATTTATTAATAAAGTAGTTAATTGTAAAAAATAAATATATAAATATTGGGAATATATAAGGTCAGTACGCAACAGACACACACACACACGCATGCACAGTATACAAAAGTATGAAACTACCAATGCAATTGAATCATATATTAAAACGGTGGCGGTAGTGTAATGGATAGAGGGTCGCACGATCACGCTAGAGGTTGCGGGTTCGATCCACAGCTCGACCCGATGACTCTCATAAAACAACACTCAAAGAACGGTTCATATAAGCTTTAAGCATTGATAATTTAGTATATACTAAAGTTATCATATATACTTCTATGCAAACAATTAGCACATTATATAGTGTATATTAAAATGTGTATAATAATTCACTAATGTATACAATGATCTCTAAAAAGCGACTGAAACCGTTATATGTTATGCCAAAATGAACAAATTAATTAAATAAAACAACAGTATACTTTGTCATCTAATCAGATATAAATTTATTTCATGTAACTGTCATTTACGTGCACGAGTACATTACTCAATAAAGCAATTATACACTTGTTATAAAACATAGTCGGTTTGTTTGATACTTTACCGGTTGTGATGAAAAATTAATGATATGATGACATGCCATACAATTAATAAAGCACCATCTGTGACGAAACGTGAAGGTATACCATCTCAACCAATTGCAAACTTTACTCTACTTATTAATAAACAGATCTTTCTTGCCATTGGAACCGATTATATATTGATACTCGATATTAAAAGTATAGTTCCACTCATGAATATGAAATGTGACGTTTTGTGTGAAGAAACAGTAATGTGTTAATTAAATTAACATTTGTAATTGTAACATAAATATCAAAGGCCGACAATACAAGTATATTCAAAATAGAATTTACAATTTTATGTTTACTTGAATCAAATATTGAATATACAATTATACAATATACAAATCAAAGCTAATTTCTCATCAACAAACACATTATTGCTTGTTTAAAGATGTCCTATGATGGAATTAACACTTTTTAAGTTATATGTCCTACACGTTCTGTTTATCTATATCGCGATACAAACTGCTTGCATTATATGAATGTTATTAAAATACACTAATATTTGTATTGAAGATACTCTACTACCGCGTCTGGATTTTCGTAGATTTAGCGTCAATCGTCCCTCGTGGCGATGGCTATATAAATAGGGTGATCTTCCCCAGAACTCTGTACAGAGTTATCTGGCTTTACGTCGCCTTCTACCGACTATACTTCGACTATAATCCGACGCCAGGATCGTCAAGTCGTCAATATAACGATTATGTGAGTTGCTGTCCTTAAGACGGTATTACCACCAGCTGACTTCCTGTCACGTCTATACGTCGTTAACGTATCGGACACATATCTCGCGTACGTCAAAAAACGGCTACAATAATATATATATATATATATATATATATATATATAAACTCAGATTTACTAGTTACTCAATGACATTGCGTATATTACTTACCATCTATCAATATCATGGCATTTTTATCAATATATGATGACTTTCCGTCAATCCCAAAGTAGCAATTATTTCTGTAAATAATCCCTCGTTTATAATATAAACAATTACCGACCAATTATGTATCTATTCACTTTGTGAATATCAGAATCAGCATCCACAATTTTTTTAATTACACATATCAATTAATTCTAACATGATGAATTTCAATACTTCATCGTAAACACGATATCAACAGCTCAAAATACGTTCTCAGTTTCCTCGGCCTAAACAACTCTCAATACCGCGGATGAGAAATTAAATTACATAGTATTAAATTCTCGTCGGAATGGGTATGAACAATTTATACAACTTTACTTAGATCTAATTACGTCAAAATATATCTATCAGACATTTAATAACTCAACCATATACAACATAATATGAATTTCACATACCCATCTGCCGTTATGTAATGGAACAGTAACATTCTGAATCCTTTTCGTCACAACGATTCCGTAAAGATGTGCTCTGCTAGACTGGACGAAGCTTCCATAATACAGTCATATATATATAGTAAAATACTCCACATAACCTAGTGAATTTCGTGCAAATTATGAATTAACAAGTTTTACTATATCGTACGATGCGTCTTTTATATAATAGGCTCAATGTAAATTTAATTTAGTTTTACAAATAATAAACCCGTTTAATTGTTCTAACTTTCTGAATACTTAATGGATTTTCATGAAATAAACGTCAAAATGATTTATTCTTTAATAAAAAAATGAATATGTTAAACGATCTAAAAAACGTTACACCTATCGATACGTTTTAACAAACCCCCGCTACCTGCTCTAAATATAACCTATATCATACCAATAGACACGTACTAGCTGACACTACTAAGTTAAGCCACAACACCCTAACTATTTTGTTACAGTAATGTACTTACAGACAGAAACATTACACATGTAAAGGTGTAATCTTTCAGTGGGAAATATTACTCAAGCATTGATCCTTTGTGACCATGTGACCGGGATCGAACCTTGCAAAATAAACACCCTACCATTAGATGATCGCTGTAATATTAGTTACTGTGTGCACTGCAAGTATCAGCAATTATCATTGAAACTTAAAAAACTTACACAGTAGATGAATAACACTTATAACTAAGTCAATGTTATTTAACTTCGGTCATGTACCAAGTTATGGTATTTGAGTATATATAATAATAAGCGATAATAAAAATGTGTGATGTGTTAATATACAGGACAAGTTTTGAGGGGAAACGAACTTTCGAATTAAATTGGAATGGATAAAACTGTTTATATGTATACGAATATCACAATAGCAATATTGTGTACTATTTGTCGGCAATAAAATGTCTCGTGTGCTATGTGGCTGACGTGAAAGGTCGTCTCGTGTGCTATTTGGCTGACGTTAAAAATATCCTCGTTAACGATGTGAATTACTTAAAATGTCGCATCTTGTGTTGTGTGGTGGCCGTAAATTGTCATCTCGTAAAAACACGTCTCGTGTGTTGTATGTTTGCCGTAAAAGGTCAACTTGTGTGTTATGTGGTTGACTTAAAAAAAAATCAACCCATGTGTTATGTGGCTAACGTGAAATGTCGCCCCATGTGCTATGTGGCCGCCGTGAAAGGTCCTCTCCTTTGTTAGTAGCTGACGTAAAAATCGTGTCGTCGTATCGTGTACTGTGTGGCTGACATAAACATCGTCTCGTGTGCTCTGTGGTAAAAGTCGTCTCGTGTGCTATGGGCTGATGCAAGAAGTCGCCTCGTGGGCTGTGTGTTATACGTTAAATAACTCCTCTCGTGTGCTATGTGGCTTACATAAAAAGTCGTCTCGTTTGCTATGTTGCTGACGTAAAATGCCATGTCTTTGTTGTGTGGTGGCCGTAAAAATTCGTCTCGTGTGTATGTCGCCGGTCTAAAACGTCGTCTCGTGTGCTGGGAGGTAGACGTAAAAATCGTTTCCGTGTGTTATGGGACTAATGCAAAAAGTCTCGTATGGTGTGTTAGCCGTTAAAAAAGTCGTCTCGAGTGCTATGTGGTGGCTGTAAAAGTCGTTTCGTGTACTATGTGGTGGCCTTGAATGGCCGTCTGGTGTGCTATGTTGTGGCCGTAAAAGTCGTCTGGTGTGCTATGTGGCCACTGTGAAATGCCGTCTCGTGTGCTATGTGGTGGCCGTAAAATATTTTCGTGTGCTATGTGGCGGCAGTGAAAAGCCGTCTCGTGTGCTATGTGGTGGCCGTAAAGTCGTCTCGTGTGATATGTGGCAGCTGTGAAAAGTCGTATCGTGTGCTTTGTGGTGGCCGTAACAGTCGTCTCGTGTGCTATGTGGCGGCCGTGAAAAGTCGTCTCGGACTTTGACTCAGTACTTTATTTAGTTTTGAATTGTGGAGTTTTTCATTTTGTGTTTGTTAAGATAGAATACTTCTTACTAAAGGTCGGGGTTCACTTAATCGAACAAACCGTACTGTTGGCCTTTAAACCTATTTGGAATATATTGTACCTAAAGTCGATGAAAACACACACACATTTCACATACATATTAGCCAGTTCACATCATTATCTTAAGATAGGTGGACCTATTTCGTTCACCTGTTGCAAAAGATAACGTGCTTAATAAATTAAGGCGAGTGTTGCTGATAATTAAAAAATAGCTAATCAATTAATAAATAAAGTATGCGGAAAAAATAGTTAAGACCAATTTATAGTTTCGAAGTAGTGTGTGTTGTTTTATGTAGGTAAAAGCACGCTGTCGGTTATCAATATAAATAAAGTCTTAATTTATGTTATTGTATTGACGATTTGACGATAGACCATACCATGTAATAAATATTTATTAATTTTAAATTACTTTGTTTCATGCTTAAGAAACATATTTAATGACAAAATGTTGCGATTACAAATTAAAATATTTATACACATTATATAAATATGGGTTAAAAATGACAGTTAACATATATCAATACTAATGTGTGAATTTTGTTATTGTATGCTGTTTAACTTTAGGAATATAAGAATCTTACATGGGTTTGAGGTTCGGATAGAAAATTCCGTCCCGAGGGATAACTATTTTGGCGCGAACGAGGCTCTACCGAGTTCCCCGAAAATAGTTATCCCAAGGAACGTAATTTTCTGTCTGAACCGAAAAAGCCGTGAATGATTCTTTTTCTTGCATACCAAACATTTTGAATAAATATTTTAACTTGAATAATCATTATAGATTTTACAACGACCGCTTTTAAGATGTTTATTTGTATGATTGACGTCATATATTCTATACGTTACGTCTCTTGATGGTTCCAACGTCACAGAGCGATTATTTCTATCGGCCCTATGGTGAGATAGAAATATCTAACCCCGGTAAAAATGCTGATATCAATATCCGGTATGCAAGAAAAAGTACTTCTTGATATAAAATATACAAGCAAGCTGAGGTAAGTATTACATGTAACATGTAAATGATGGTACATTATAAAAATAAAACAATAGTTTTAATATTGTGACATTTGACCTTTTTGTCATTGCATACAATAACAATCATCTTCTGTTTTACTGGAGTTCCACTGTTTCACAATAAAAGAAAAGGCTGTTTATAATTGATTATTTTAATCCTTATATTAATATTGATTCTTTTTACATTTCAGGCCAGATGAGTAAGTATTTATTATCCCAGCTTTAATCTAAGCTTAATTTCATCATAGAATAATGCAGAATCTCCACAACAATTACATTTTCAATATTTTGTTTAAAAAACAATGTACTGGTCAATTTGTTTGTCATGTTATATGTCTTAATATATGTTTCTCGTTAATAGTCATTAATAGTTATACATGTATATGTTGGATTTATGTTATTGACTCAGATGTTATTGTGAATTTCAAAAAATGAAATCGAAAGTTGGCAGCTTCACTTCAGGCACGTATTCTAGGAACAATCGAGTACATATAGCATTATTATCCAACACATTTGATAATTAATCATGGTTAAACAGTTTCAGGTTAATAGATGTCATACATATTGTTATCAGCTCAAAATCATATTATTTACATCAAACAAACATTTCTTTGAACACATTTTTTTAAAAAATAAAGGTCAATCCTGTGATCTAATGTTATGATAATGTGTTAATTAAAGATTAATAATATATGTTTTATACCAACGGTGCTTCGTTAAATATCTTTCCTTTCCATATTTTAACTTAGTAAAAGTGCATGATTTCAATCAGTATTGTCTTAAATGTCAAGATGCCTAATGTAATGCCCATTGCCGACGACAACACATATGCTTCCTATTTACTAGTGGATAACATAAGTTATTATATAAAGATTGATATTAAGTTGTACTATCAAGGTATATTTGAGCATAGGTGCGATATTAAAACGTTTTGAAATTTATAATTTACTATCTTACAACAATGTTACATTTGAAGTTCGAAATTAGTTATTACTTGACAATATTACAAATTATATGTTTTCACGTAAAATATTATGCAAACATGCTTTCAAATATTTCATGAGTGGTTATTATAAAGACACACATTCTACTGATATTAATTGATTATTTAAACTATAATTAACATCCGAAAGCAAAAGTATTTTCATGTTATTTTCCGCTTATAATCTCTAATGATTTAGGTAACAAAGAAATGAACTAGTACTTTGTTTAAATTTATAGATGGAAGAAAAACATATTAAGACATTTTTAAATCTAGTTTCCATCTACTTAAACATTTTCCTGATCAACTTGTCTGTATTAATATATTATTATTAGTATCTTACCACTTCATATATATAGTTGGGTGTTGTGTAAGGTTAGGTGCATTGTTTGCTGAATTACGTTCTACAATGTATGTATGCCATAACTGCCCGGCCAGAAGTACCAGTGTTTCATTATATACTATAACCAGGATAAATAAAGGGGATACAACAGCACCATCTGTATATTACCGAAAATCAACAATAGACTATCCTCACTCCAGGTTATGCATAATAAAACAATAGTTGCATCGGCATTTAACACTTTACCAACAAAATGTATTAAAACACACACACACACACACACACACACACACACACACACACATATATATATATATTCTTTATTTTTTCCATTAGTTGAGAGCGACATGTATGTTATTACATTAAGAACATATTAAACATGAACATGAGTAGCATAATGGAAACAGCTGAATTAGTATTTTATCACACATAGTAAAATTATAACGTAAAGTAGGATATGCACAATGTAAATAGCAGCATCGATATTTCATCACATATATTAAAACTAAAAAATAGCTAAATATTAAATTGACAGGGTCATCCAGAATGGATTAAAAGTTTGACTTAAAACAGGATATACACAATAAAAAAACAGTAAAAATAACAGCATCAATATGTTATCACATATATTAAAACTAAAACTTTAAGCCTAAAATACACAATATAAATAGCAGCATCCGTAATTTACATACAGTAAAACTATAACTTAACGCAGGATATACACAATAAAAATAGCAGCATCAGTATTTTATCACATAAAGTAAAACTTTAACTTAAAGCAGGATATACACAACATAAATAGCAGCATCAGTGTTTTAGCACATACGGTAAAAGTAAAACTTATTGCAGGATATACACAATAAATATGATGCTGTTTCGTACATCATAAGAACTGATACTGTGTACTCGTCAGACGACATTTTTCGTATCAGAAAATAAAAAACAACGAGTTAAACCGCTTTTGTTTACATCTTTGATCATTCTTTGCTGCACTTTTAATAATCATTTTTTTATTGCTGCCTTTTTAATGGTAAGTCTTGTAATATAACATACTATGCCACCGAAGCTCAAGTGTAGTTGACGACATGATTGTTTCGTCCCAATTAATTAAATGTGTCTAAAACTTCTGTGTAAACTCGAACGATTCATCTTATTATTTTCCTTTTAATTGTAGATACATGTTAACCATAGAAATGCAGCAGCATGTCGTTAACATTCCCCACAAGATAATGAGTACATTTGTTATAATTGAAATAACTATCAAAAATAATTGTTTGTAAATGTATTTCTATGAGAGAACAAAATTCATGAAGTTTATTAAATTTGTAAACGTTAAAAACATATCTAAACCGTCCTGATGAGATTCCACTTGTACACAAGCTAAACGTGACAAATGTCAATCGTTCGGGAAATTTAGAATAACAAATGATAATATGGATCTTATACATTTTAAATTCAAACATAATAATTAAAAAATAAAACATGTAAAAGTCGATAAAGTACATTTATTTCACCCAATCGTGCCAAATTATTGGAATCTAAAAATAAAGTATGACGACTCAGGAATATTATAACGTAAATCAGCCACATAAATAATCCTTTTTATAATGCTGTTAAACCCATTAAAATAGTTTCAGTATTTTAATTATTAATTTTCATACCAAAATATCGATAATAGCTCAAAGATAATTTTACCAGATAATTCTGAATATGACGAAACCAACTGTGGTGATTTAAACTATCCGATCTCAAATGACGAGATTTGATGTTCGATTTGCAGATCACGTTCAAAGTTTTCTGCAAGGCATGATGGTGTTTGCTTAAACATGTACATTAGTGTAAAAGATGATATTTTACCTTTACTTAATTGTTTATTTAATGATGTTGTCGAAACCGAAGTCTTTCCTTCGGAATGTGGCAATAGTATCATCTCTCCAATTTACAAGAAACGATCCATAACTATTCCAGATAATTATAGAGTTATTTCATTAATAAACTCTTAATGTTAAATATCTACTTCTATATTGAACGCACGTCTCACTGCTTGATGTGACATGTACGTTATTATAGATGGATCACAGGCTGGTTTCAAAAATAATTGTTACTCTACTGATAATATCTATACCATACAATTCATTGTTTCAAAATACATCTCGAAGAATAAAGGTCGATTTTATTACATTTATTGTTGATTTCATATATCTTTACACAGAAAACGTATTAATGCGATTTTTTTGATAATATTACAGGATATGTACTTAGAACGAACATCTTGTGTTAAAGTTAGATTTTTAACAGGTTATGTTTGTTTTGCGATCGGAATCATACAATACTGTATTGGAAACTCATTCATTTTCTCTCTTTTTATTAATAATTTAGTATTTTCTTCGTCATAATAGTAAATCAGGTATTTTTCTCACTCCTTATATTGAAGACTAGCTCGCTCGCACTAATGTTTGCTGCAGCTATACGTAGTGCGAGTGATACAGCAGGTAACCTTCAAAAAAATAATTTAATTGAAAAAAATAGGATTTTGTAGGAATGGAAATTAATTGTGAAAAACAAATGTTATTGTGTTTAGAAAAACAAAGAAATACGATATCTTTTTACTTAAATATCTAATAAAAATAGTACTTTTATTCAATGAATGGACAGGAACACAACAGAAAAAACAGCAGTTTTGATTATTTAAGTGCTGATAACTGTGGGATCTGGAAAAGTAGCATTATTAAGGTTATATACAACATACTTTTAAAAACGAAATTTATTTTGAATATGCAAGATAAAAACGTCAAACATAATATGTTTAAGCATTTACATGCAGACTCAGTCAATGCCATGAGATCTCACTGCCTGTCAGACTAGTCAGAGGCCTTAAAGTTGGATACAGCATTAGACCAGCGGAATTGCAATTTAATCAAAATAGAATGTGATGATCACTTGAGCAGATTTGCTAAGATCAGTATTTGATTTCAGCTCCTTTCACCATCCCAGTCAAACCGCACCAAGGTATTCTTCAGTGTTAAGAATCTTTGTTTTAAATAATAATTTAAATATTGTGACATTTCATATACTATTATGGTTGTAGTTTATGCGAGTTCGTCTAGTGAACAATACTATTTGCCAATATGCTCCTATGTTACCAGCCAACACTCTATCCAGTTCCCTAACATCACATTTGATCGGCTATTTAACACCACAACATTTATTTGTCAGGTGGTTCATTGTAAAAACACATGTAGATTATTAGTATAAATATATAAATATTGGACAATATAAAGTCAGAACGCGACTGTTACACACGTACGCATTCACGTACAGTATACAAAATAACAAACAAATAAATGCGATTGAATCATATAAACTTCTTTCCAAACAATTAGCAAAGTATATAGTATATAGTGCAAATAAGTGTATTAAGTTCACTGATGTATGAAATAATTTCTAAAATGCAACTGAACCCGTTACATGTATATATTATAACAAAGTGAATAAAATAATTCAATAAATCAATAGTATACTTTGTCATATATTCAGATATAAATTCTTCTCATGTAATTGTCCTTTACGCGCACTTTTACACTGCTCAAAAAAGCATATGCTCTTGTTATAAAATATAGTCGGGTGGTTTGATATTTTACAAGTTATGTTGAAAAAATAATGATATAATGACAGGACATAAAGTTGATAAAGCACCATCCTTGACGAAACGTGAAGGTATACCGTCTAAACCAATGCCGAGTTTATTCTACTTATTAATAAAGTGACCTTTCTTGCCATTTGAACCGATTATATATCAGTAATCGATATTAAAAGAATAATTCCATCCACGAACATAAAATGCAACGTTTTTTTTGTGAAGAAACAGTAATTTGATAATTAAATTTACCTTTGTACTGTATTAACAGACAGCAACATAACACTACACAAGTAAATATATAAATTTTATGTGGGAAATGTTACCATATCCTTGATCATATGTGACCATGTGAAGATAAAGGAACTGTAATGTTCCTAACCGAATAGGATATATATTTAACTTGGATTTTATTTAACAAATTATGCACATAATTGATGTTATTATACCATATCACAGATAGTCCGGTCATATGACAACCTCGCTTGATGTAGTTTGTATTGATTCCAATATCAAGCAGATGTGATTTTATTGTTTTGTTCATCTTAGGAACCATTTAAAATATAATATAGGAGTTTGATAATTATGATCTGGAGCAACCAAGCGAAGCCAATCAAATTTTACAAGTCACAATGATTAAACTACTAAGTAGATACATTCTTATATACACTATAGTCTTAGGGATGACGCGACCGGGATCGAACCCACGACCTTCCGCATGCGAGATGGATACCATACCATTAGGCCATCGCTGCAGTATTAGATATTGTATTCACAGCATGTATCAAAGATTACCTTTTAAACTAAAACATACTTACACAGTATATAAATAACACACACGCACACACGTTCTATGAAAACAAGAACGAAATAATTATATCGAGTTGTGTACAATAAAACTGCCGATACGTCTTCTTTTTATTGTGTATTATTCTATCCCAGAGCCTGATATCTCCCGAATCTGGTCTGTTAACCCCCAATGAAAAAGCCGGAAAATCAGTCAAGTTTAAGATTTTATTTGCCCTTTTGCTTTTAAATGGTAATTTTGGCGACTACGGAATTATGCATGTAGTCATCGGTCTTTAGATCAGCTAGGCGATTTAGCAGTTGGCTAGTAGACTTCTAGACAATACATTACTGTACATATTCAGAGGTGGAGCATATGTAGAAGTTGGAGAATAAAGGCCGTAAAACAAAGTGGTATCATATTGATGCGTAAGTTTGTTCAAACTATGCAAGCACATAACAATAAGGTAAACAATTAGATAAACAGGTGGACCGACAACGCATATCCTACATATGGCGGTCTGCATCGCTCATATTGGGCTTTTGGCTTAGATTACCTTAAATTCGCATAGTTGAGACATTATATAGTGCAAATCAAAATAATTGGAAATTGAATAAACACATTGTGACAAAGTATTGTAGATAAATACCTTTGTTCACTCTCAAAACGCCCGACACGATGGAATAGAAAATCACTTTGTAATAGTTCATTAAGTGTTCATTAAGTTAAAATTTAACATTTGACATCCGATGGAATTGCTTCAAAATTGTGTCGCTCTTGTTTGTTAAAACAGCCAATAAAATAATTATTAAGTCCCTTCTTAATTATTAAGAAGTAAGTCATCACTGCGCATTTGTGAATGACATTGCACAGGATCCACCCTTTATTGAATTCTGAACGAGTCATGTACAAACTATAAAGTCAACCGAGCTATGCTTAGAAATGGCCTTAGCAACGGATTGTTTTCAAACATCAATCATCTCAGCTTTCATCGTAGCTCCGCACAGAGTTACGTAAACTGCCAGTTTAAACGTTTAACACTAAACCAGTTAGTTTTAATTAAGTAAAAAGTAAAAAAAATAAGAAGAAAACCCGGTCACTCCTTGCGGTCGCACCCTTTGGGTTTCTTAATTGTTATATAATTCTTTCATGAACACTTATTATTACATTAATGTGTTAATGAAGTTACTTAAACACAAGTAGTTTGTTGAGAAATAGAGAAAAAGCCTAAGCTAAACAAAAAACTTTAATTTACAATGCAAGTTTTAACTGAGTTCGTTATAAAGGTCAAGATCAGTGATGTAAACTTTTTTAAAAAAGTTGTGTTCAGTTAACAGAATCAGGACATTTTACTTAAAAACAAAATAGATTAAAAAATATTAAAACCCGAGCTAAACAAAAAAATTTACCAAGGTTTTATAGTATTGAAATCTTTGTAACTTTGCTATATACATTATTTGTATAATACAAATATGTTTATGAAGTTGAGTCACTATAACTTAGGTAGTTTGTTCAGAAAGAAAGAAAAGGCTGAGCTAAATATAAGCCAGTCAGCGGACTACAACAAGGACAACGACAGGGTAATGACAATAGCTCTTCATTTTTTACAAAAAGACGAGCTAAAAGGGGACTTATAACCATGAAGCGACCACAAACTGTTCCCCGATCGAGTGCCCACATTAGTGTGTATATTGAAGTTGTATGGGTGTTTATGTTAACACTGCTATATATATTCGGGTGAGTAGGACGACAATAGCCCGAACCCACGTGGCATTCCTTGCAGGATATATTTCCTGGGTTAACTTTTCATTAAGATCCACTTTCGATGAGGCGCTAATAATCAACACTTGACTGTTCAATGTAGACCTATACTCATGATATTGACATGGGCCCAATAAAATATATAGGCCAGCTGAGTTCCGCATCGGACAGTATTCATTATTGGGTAACCAACGACATTGATGTAGGCCTATTTCATTTAAGCTAAAAAGTCCATCCACATTATTTCCAAACCGACAAAACGTTTTCTGTAAAATTATTGATTTGTTTTTTATGAGTATGTTGTGGTATTCAAACTTCTCAGTGGGACGGAAACAATACTCAATACGTTTCGGTAGTGCAGTTGTACACAACTCGACATAAATATTTTGTTCTTATTTTCATAGAACGTGTTCTGTACAATTTCCCCGCTCTCTGCACCGATCACATATTTCGGCATATTTCGTTTTACCATGTATTTTATCGTCAGAGAATTTAGATTTATAAAACGTTTATATTTTATTTGTAAACATACATGTAAGTGTAAGGGTTGAATTCTGGATTAAAACAACAATAGAGGCCGATTTAGAAGGCGAGGTAGAGCTCTAAATATCAAAATCGTCTAACGTATGAACTGAAAAAAACGATTTCAAAGAGAACGTACTCCCGATGTTTAGGAAACATCCTCTACAAGTTTAAGCTTAATAAACGGGTCGAACTATGGATTAAGATTTTTTAAAAACAATTTTGATAATGAAATAACACACATTTATGACCTTCCACGTGTTGTTTTAACGTCATCTAACTCTGAAAGTTGCATGTATGGTACAAGCGTCTGTACCATTAGTGCGTTTAGCAGACGTGTAATAAATATGTGGATTTTTCTATGTGAATGGTAAATTCAAATGTATGCAATACATGTTTTGGGGAGAAACAAGCTTTAGAAATATATCAGAATGAATACAGAAGTATATTTATAAGAATATCACAATAGAAATCTTGTGTACTATTTGTCGGTCGTAAAAAGTCGTCTCGTGTGTTGTGTGGTGGCCGTAAAATGTCGTCTCATGTGCTGACGTAAAAGGTCGTCTCGTGTGCTATTTGGCTGACGTAAAAAGTCGCATCGTGTACTATGTGGATGACTTAAAATGTCGTCTAGTGTGCTTTACGGCCGTAAAAAGTCGTCTCGTGTGTTGTGTGGTGGCCGTAAAAGGTCAACTCGTGCGTTATGTCGTGGCCGTTAATATCCTCTCGTGTATAATGTGGCTGACGTAAATGGTCGTATCGTGTGCTATGTGGCTAACAAAAAAATCGTCTCGAGTGCTGTGTGATGGCCGTGAAAGCCTATCGTGTACTATTTGGCTGAGTATAAAGTTACCTTGTGTACTATTTGGTTACCTGCAAATGTCGCCCCATATGTTCTGTGGTGGCCTTAAAATGTCGTCTCGTGTGCTTTGCAGCCGTAAAATATCGTCTCGTGTGTTGTGTTGTGGCCGTAAATTTGTCGTCTCGTGTGGTTTGCGACAGTGAAATGTCTTCTCGTGTGCTATGTAACTGAGGTAAGAAGTCGTCTCGTGTGCTATGTGGCTGAGGTAAAAGTCGTCTCGTGTGCTATGTGGCTGACATTAAAATCGATTCGTGTGCTATGTAGTTGACGTAAAAAGTCGACTCGGGTGCTGAATGGCGGCCATAAAACTCTTCTCGTGTGCTATGTAGCGGCTGTAAAAAGTCGTCCCGTGTTCTAAGTGGTTGACGTAAAAATTGTCTCGTGTGCTATGTGGCGGCCATAAAATTTCCTCTACTGTGCTAATTAGCTAATGTAAAAAGTCGACTCGTGTGCTGTTTGGCAGCCATAAAGCTCCTCTCGTGTGCTATGTAGCGGCCGTAAAAAGTCGTCCCGTGTTCTAAGTGGTTGACGTAAAAATTGCCTCGTGTGCTATGTGGCGGCCATAAAATCTCCTCTACTGTGCTAATTGGCTGATGTAAAAAGTCGACTCGTGTGCTGTTTGGCAGCCATAAAGCTCCTCTCGTGTGCTATGTAGCGGCCGTAAAAAGTTGTCTTGTGTGCTATGTGGCGGCCGTAAAATGTCGTCTCGTGTACAATGTGGCTGACTAAAAAAAACGTCTAGTGTGCTTTGTGGCTGAGGTAAAATGTCGTCACGTGTGCTATGTGATGGCCGTAAAAAGTCGTCTTTTATACTTTGTGGCTGACGTAAAACGTCGTCTCGTGTACTATGTGGCTGACGTAAATGGCCGTCTCGTGTGCTTCGTGGCTGTCGTAAAATGTCGTCTCGTGTGCTATGTAGTGGCCGTAAAGAAATCATCTTGTGTAATATTTGGCTGACGTAAGAAGTCGTCTCGTGTTCTATGTTGAGGCCGTGGTAGGTCGTCTCGTGTACTATGTGGCTTACGTAGAAAGTCGTCTCGTATGTTTTGCGACTGACGTAAAAAATCGTCTCGTGTGCTGTGTCTCTGACATAAAAAAGTCGTCTCCGTAAAACTCCGCACGTGTTCTGTGCGGCGGCCAAAAAACACTTCTCTTGTGATATGTTGCTTACGTACAAAGTTGTATCATGTGCTATGTGGCGGCCGTAAAACTCCTCTCGTGTGCTATGTGGCTGCCGTAAAACTCTAATGGGTGTTATGTGGCTGACGTAAAAAGTCGTATCGTATGCTATGTGGCCGATTTATAAATAGTCACGTGTGCTATGTGGCTGACATAAAACCGTCTCGTGTGCTGTGTTGCGGCCGTAAAATGTGGCATCGAGTGATATGTGGTAGCCTCAAATGTCTTCTCGTGTGTTATGTGATGGCCGTTAAATGTCGTCTGTGTGCTATGTGGCGGCCGTAAACTGTCGCCTAGTGTGCTGTGTGGTTGGCGTAAAAAATCGTCTCGTGTGCTACGTTGCGGCCGTGCAAAACCGTCTCGTGTGCTATATGGTGGCCTTAAAAGTCGTCTGGTTTGCTATGTGGTGGCTGTAAAAGTCGTCTCGTGTACTATATGACGGCCATGAAAAACCGTCTCGTAAGCAATGTGGTGGCCGTTAAAGTCGTCTGGTGTGCTATGTGGCCGCTGCGAAAAGCCGTCTCATGTGCTATGTGGTGGCCGTAAAATCTTCTCGTGTGCTATGTGGCGGCTGTGAAAAGTCGTCTCGGGTGCTATGTGGTGGCCGTAAAAGTCCTCTTGAGTGCTATGTTGCGGCTGTGAAAAGCCGTCTTGTGTGCTATGTGTTTGCCGTAAAAGTCTTCTCGTGTGCTCTTTGGTGGCCGTGAAAAGTCGTCTTGTGTGCTATGTAGCAGCAGTGAACAGTTGTCTAGTACTTTGACTGAGTATTTTATCAAGTTCTTTTGAATTGTGGAATTTTTATGTAGTGTTGGTAAAGATAGAATACTTTTTACTAAAGGCCGGGTTCACTTTATCTAAAATCCGTACTGTTGGCCATTAAGCCTATTTGGAATAAAATGTGTAGCTAAATTACTGGTCGCCTGGCTCTTATCTTAACATTGTAAACATAAACATGTCGTGTTCAGATTGAATTTTTTGAAGAACTGATTTTTTTCGATGAAAAGTCAAATTGTTTAGAAATTGCGTATTTCTTGACATATTGTTCTTAAAGTCGATGAAAACGCAAAGACATTCACATACATACTAGATTGTTCACATCATTATCCTAAAATAAATGGTCCTATTTCGTTCACATGTTGCAAAAGATAACGTGCTAAATAAGGCGAGTGTTGCTGGTAATTCAAAGACAGCTAATCAATTAATAAATAAGGCACGCGCAAGAAATAGTTGGACACCTGAATGTTGTATAACTATCGTAAAAGACGGTTAAGATCCATTTGTAGAATCGAAGTAGTGTGTGTGTTTTTAATGTAGATAATATCACGCTGTCGATTATCAATATAAAAAAAATCATCATTTTCGTTATTGCATTGAAGAATTGACGATAGACTATACCATGTAATATATATATATTAATTTTAAATTACTTTGTGTTATGCTTAAGAAAATATTTAGTTATATAATGTTGCGACAAAAAATTAAAATATGTATACAAATTATAAAAATATGCGTTAAAAATGGCAGTTGACATATATCAATACTAATGTGCAAATTTTATTGTTGTGTACTCTTTAACTGTAGGAAAAGTATATCTTAATATAAAATACACAAGAAACGTGAGGTAAATATTGCATGTATAGTGTAAATGATGGTACATAATAAAAATAAAACAATAGTTTGAATATTGTGACATTTGACCGTTTTGTCTATGCATATAATAACAATCATATTTTGTTTTACTGTAGTTCCAATGTTTCACAATGAAAAAAAAAACATCTTTTCATCATTGAGTGTTTTAATCCTTATATTAAATGTAATTCTTTTTCCATTTTAGAATATTTGGGTATACTAAGTATTTACCATCTCAGTTTTAATCTAAGCTTAGTGTCATCATACAATAATGCAGAATCTCCAAAACATTTTTTTTTTCAAAATTTTGTTTCAAGTACAATGTATTGATCAATTTCATTGTCATGTTAAATGTCTTAATATATGTTTAATGTAGGCATTAATCGTTTGAGTTATAATCAGAAATGAAATATAAATAAAAAGTTCACTGAGATTGTGAAAAAATATATTAAGAAATAGTAATCTCAACTGGATTTTCTTAATACATAATATCTAAAATAATTACTATTTCATTGTGTTTTGTGTCAAATATCATCGCTTCCAATAGATCTTTCGAAAATATGTGAATTTTGACATGTTTCCATACTAGATTAGGTTTTACGGAATAGACAAAATTATGGCCCTTTATATACTTTACTTCTAACAAGATTTCTTTGCATAATCTACTATTCATGAAACAATACATTTCCAAATGTGTGTTTACGAAACTCACTGTAAAGGGAACTCAATGGTTAATATCACAAACGCCACAAACATTCTTAATATATGTTTTTCTTTAATAGCTTGAGTTATAATGAGAAATCAAATAGAAATAAAAAAAACAGTTCACTGATAAGTTTATAAAAGATTGTGCAAAAGATATTAAGAAATAGTAAAACTGAGGTAAAAATCTCAACTGGCTATTCCTAATAAATAATTTCTAGAGTATTCTGTCACTTTTTCATTGTGTGTTTTGTGTCATATATCATCACTTACAATATCTTTCGAAAATATGTGAATTTTGACATGTTTCTAGTCTCGATTAGGTTTTACGTATTTTTGACAATATATATGTTTAGTATGTTTCTGTTATTGATTTAGATGTTATTGAGAAGTTTAAGAAATGATGTCGAAAATTGACTGCTTCACTTTAGGCACGTATTCTATTAACAAACAAGTATATATAGCAAAATTACCCTACACATTCAATAATTAATGATGGTTAAAGAGTTTCATGTAAATATATGTCATACATATTGTAATCCGGTCAAAATGATATTATTTACACCAAACATTTTTTAACACAATTTTGCTCGAAAATAAAGGTCAATCCCGCGATCTAATGTTATGACAATGTGTTAGTTAAAGATTATTACTATATGTATTATACCAACGGGGCTTCATTAACATATCTTTCTTTCATATATTTTAACTTAGTAAATATCAGTGCAGGATTTCAATAATTATTGTCTTAAATGTCAATATACTTAATGTTATATCCATTGCCAACGACAACACATATGCTTCCTATTTACTAGTGGATAACATACGTTTATAATTTAAAGATTGGTGTTAAGTTGTACTCTCAATGTATATTTAAATAAAGGTGCGATTTTAAAACATTTTGAAATATATAATTTATTATCTAACAACAATGTTACTGTTAAAGTTCGAAATGAGTTTTTATTTGACAACGGAAATGTTAAGAGAGAATATGTTTTCACGTAAAATATTTAATGAGTAGTTATTATAAATACACCTATGCTACTGATGTAAAATAGTCATTTAAACTATATTCAGCATTCGAAAGCAAATGTATTGTCATGTTATATTCCGCTTATAGTTTAATTATTTATGTGACAAAGACATGAAATACATGTATTGTTTAAATGTTTTGAAAGTATTGACGGAAAACTTATTAAGACATTTCTAAGTCTAGTTTTCATCTACATAATACTTTTCCTGATTAACTGGTCTGTATTTATATTTGTCATTTATAATATTTATTCATTATGGTTAAGTAATGCAGTATCTGTTTATATCACATCTTACCATTTCGTATATATATATATTTGGATGTTCTGTGAGGTATGATGTGTTTCTATGCTAAATTACATTCTATGTCTGTCAGAACTACTGGTCAATTATAAATATAATCCAAAATTGACAGTGTTTCCATTCATTTTAAAGTAATTGCACCGTCTCACATGTGTCTATTAACATCTTCTAGAGTTTAAATATTAATATATTGTTTAAAATGTTTAAATGTGTTGACTACAACTTTGCTAAAACAAACTATTTTTTTCTCAAAACGACAATACCTATATCGAGTTTCATGATAATATGTTGATTACTCTATTAGTACATATATTTACAATAATTAAAATCAAGTCGCAATAAAGCTATCTCTTCTCAATGTGAGACGTTAGAGAAAGTGATGAATTATAAACAATTATTCCATCATATTAATAGGGATATGTCGTGTAATAAAGAATAGGGTTTCAATAATGGTTGCCTTAAAGGTTAATATTGTATGACAATGCATATTCCGACAAGATGATCAAACTTCCTATTTATCGGTGCGCAAAGTTCAAAGATGTCTGGTATCAAGGGAAATCCGTTTAACATTGCAATTAGTTTTATCTGTTAAAATTCTGGGGTTCTTTATTAGAAAAGCAAAATAAAATATTTATCAACTTAACCAACTTCAATACCTTAAATGATTATATAAGTAGTAAACAGACAAATTTTCTCACGTTTAACCTGAGTTGAATAATATAATATAAATTGACATTATTGCTGTTAGCATGGACTGTGATATAATGAGCCTTACAAACAGAATATCATCTATTGAATGACTTGTGCACATAATACTGATACCCCAAGTACTATTGATGCCTTGGGACAAAATCTTTCAAATGTTTCAAACAATCTGGATGGATCGATAGCAAACGAAATGCATTTTGGATATGTTTTGGCCATTAAATCACCATGAGCATTTGTTTGTATTTTTACAATTGTAAAACAAAACTACAGTGTATTTGGATGTTATGCCCCTACGAACGTAATGTCCACGAGATGATGGCAAGTCACGTATTAAACTGTAGGAACATAGTTATTATGGGAACTAATCCTAGCGATGAACACACGAGATGTAGTATAGGTTGTTCTAAAAGTATCTGAATTTCTATCTTTTAAAAGCTCTTGCACTAGTTTATGTACACTGTATATACACTTCTGAGAAAACCCTTACATAGATTTTACTCTCAACAAAGTTATACAACTTGAACATTACGTTAAGTCGAAAGCTACTTATTAGAGAAGATATTAGATTTTTAAATATACCGGCCATGATAGATAGGGCTGGATATTCCCTTTTTGCTTTAATGCAGTTGGTTTGAGTAACTGTATATCAATATTGGGAATATAAATATTTTTCTTACTGTTGCTTGCCGATTTATCACAAGGTCCGTTCACGCGACAAATACTGTAGGGTACATAATGTATAACAATAGTATTGGCGGTTATACGGACAACTACTGTAACAACAAAGTAAAAAGTGACAACCAAGTAACAAATGAGGGTGTCTACGAGCTGACATGTATTTCCCGAATAATAATATTATTATAATAATTTTCCATGTTAATCTAGTATGTATATTCTCTGTTTCCTGAAGCTTTTGTGGTAGAAAAGAAGCGCATTTTCCATACTCTTGTTTTTTTATGTAGGTCTCATATATCAATTACCTCCTAGTGACGGTATCAAGATTATTGCGCCCAAGAAATAAGAGCTGTATAAATTGGTTAGGAATTATTTTTGTTAAAAATGCTTATAATGGCCATATTTTTTGCATATATAAGAACATTAGGATATTTTCATGAGTTCTACCAAGTTTAGATGACAATATATACTGTTGGATGAAGATATAACAGTTTAAAGATGCGTAGTGATACACTGCAACAAATGGACAGAATTGTCAAAAATGAAGAGGTGTCATCAAAACTAAAATTAAATTTGTGAAAAAGCAAGCTGTTCAATCCCGTGTGTTTTCTATTTGGACTAACAGAGGACAATCTATGGAAACAAGACAGTTTTAGAACCATTTGCAATGTGTTCAGTGTTCCAGAAGTGCATGTCTCTATAGAACAGTACACAATTAATTGGTGTGTGTGACGTGTACCGATAGATATGGGATTATTAAGCCGATATTTGTTGTGGATGTTGCTTAAATATTTAAAAAATATGAGTTAACCTCAGCAACGAATGACTAAGTCTGCTATTCACCCGAGTTATGATATATTTACGATAAAACTGAAGAAGCGCCTGGTATAAATTTGGTCCTTCATTTCCGCCAAAAAGAATGTATCAGTTTGTCTAACGACTGGCGCATTGTCGCGTTGATGTCTAGTGTGACAATAATGTGACACGTTGGTTGTACTAGGGTTGTACTGTGTGTTTCATGTTGTGATGATACATCGGTGTATGCTCGATGATGCTATTTTATATAACAGGATATATCCATGTATTAGGTTACACTAGTGTAGTTTATGATTAAATTCCAGTATTGCTATTGTTGTTATTTTGTGGATCTTTGTGATAAGATGTGGTATATAGTCAATTACGGTAGACAGTACACATATCAAACTAAATCACCATCAATATTTTACAATGTATAACAGAAAAGTGTTTCCCATAACCCGGTTATACACAACAATAAAAACAACAGCATGCATGTTACTATATACCAAAGTAGTGTATCCCAATAACTTTTAATACATGCTCACGCTAAAGTATAGCAACACTGATGATTTACCATATCAAAAGTAATTTATCCTATAAACAGGACAGATAACAAAACATAGCAGTATCGGTATTATATTCAAATAGCGTGTTCTTACTAGAGGTGTAACGATTCATCGATGCATCGATGGATCGCGATTCACCTTTCCACCGATGTGTGTATCGGGTGTTAAATGAAACTTCCAATAGATCGCGATTTTTACCTACGATGCATCGATACGATTGTCAGATATCGTGCATCGCAATTCCATTCTTGATGAAACATAACAAAAACTATTTAATAAAAACTAACAAAAAAAAAAAGAACTTTTTTTTTTAAAAAAGCAAGACGAATTTTCTGATATAAACTTGTTAAACATGTGACGGATATTACGGTCAGCATCTCCTTCCCATCTATCCCACTATGTTTATACCATCACTGTCGCAGTTATGCAGTGTAATAAGTTTTGTTGTTCTCTGTTAATAAAGATAAGTTTAAGTTGCATACGAGCATAGTTATTACATACACCTTTTTAAACAATCATGGTGATTGCCTAATCAGTATCGTGATAAGCATTGCATCGCACTTAAATATTGTAATACGCATCGCATTTTAATTTCAAAGGCAATATATATTGTGATATGTATCATTCTGAAAATGAAGTATCGCGATACGCATCGCAGATGAAACAAAATGTCGATGCACAGCCCTAAAACTTACATCAGCATAATATACTATAAAACTCAAACTGGCAATGAATAGCCTTGTGTAAACTTGGTTTAAACATATTTGGACCACAAGTTCTAGCAATATCAGTTACCCCTTTCAACATACCTATAGCATTGGAATCAAGATGACAATTATAACATTCAATAGGTAAACCAACAATCAAAGAAATGAATACATGAAACAATGACAGCATCAGCATTACAAATTAAAAATATATATTTTTTTTCATACACCAGTATACACACAATAAAACAATTTCAGTCTGTATCACACATTGTAAAGTACAACCTAAAGTAAGATACACACAATAAAAAGGCAGCATCAGTTTTTCATCACATATAGTAAATGTATAACTTGGTGTAGGATTTATATAACAGAAATAGGAGCATCAGTATTAAAGCCATTACAGTAAAAGTATATCAATCTAAAGCAGAATATACACAACGAAACAATTGCAGTATCAGTATTGCATCACATATACATGTAGTAAAAGTATAGCCTAACGCAGGATATACATAATTAAAAAATAGCAGCATCAGTATTTAATCACAACTATTAAAAATGTAACCTAAAGTACGATATACACAATAAAAAAATAGCAGCATCAGTATTTTGTCACGCATGGTAAAAGAATAACGCAAAGCAGGATACAAACATTAAAAATAGCAGCATTAGAATGTTACTATATTTTGTAAAATATATAATCTAAATATAGCAATATAGCAAAACGCAGCATCATTGTTTTATCACATATGGTACAAGTATAGCCTCAAGCAGGATATACACAATAAAAATAGCAACAGCTATATACATATAGTTAAATAATAATATAAAGCAGGATATGCACAAAAAAAAATAGCAACAGCTGTATTTTGATACATATAGTAATAGAATAATATAAAGCAGGATATACAAAATGAAACAAAAGCCGCACCATTATTTTATTATATACAGTAAAAGTATAGCCTCAAGCAGGATATACGTATTAAAATAGCATCATCAGTATTTAATCGCATTGATTAAAAGTATAGCCTCAAGCGGGATATACACAATGAAACAAAAACAGCATCAGTATGTTATCATATTAACTAAAACTGTAGCCTAAAGCAGGATATACACAATCAAAATAGCAGCATCAGTTCTATATCACATATAGATATGTATAATATTTAGCTGATTATACACTATAAGAATAGAAGGATCAGTATGTTATCAAATATAGTAAAAGTATAATTTTAACCATGGCACAGATAATCATAATTTGCAGCATCCACATATTAAAAATAGCAGCATCAGTACTTTATTACATACAATAGAAGTGTAACCTAAAATAGAATATACACATTAAAATTAGTAGCATCAGTTTTTTATCACATGTAGTAAAAGTATAATCTAAAGTAGGATATACACAATGAAACAAAAATAGCAGCATCAGTATTTTGTCATATATAGTAAAAGTGTAACGTAAGTCAGGTTATACAAAATAAAAATGAAGCATTAGTATTTTATCACATATTGTAAAAGTTTAACCTAAAGTAAGATATACGAGGATCATTCAATATATAATGCAACCTATTAATTATCTCTAAAACCACTTATAATATTGAGATGAAACTTGACATGCTACTGAATCACCTACTTACTAATTAATTTGCAAATTCTGAGCACGTTATCTTGGATGACGTCATCATCAGCGTGCAACGTCAAATGACGTAACTAAAAGCATCATAAACACGGTCACTTCAATAAAACAGCGCAGCTACATGAAAGTCGAGTCTCGACGTAATAAGAATGCGAGATAAATCTTTAATGCATTACACAATGCTTGCATCTTCCATATTCTCAAGTAACTAATGAATTTAAGAATGATAGATACACAATTGCAAACAACCAGCAATGTGGGCGAAATGTGACCGTAACAGATACTTTAAATACCGACAAAGTAATGGAACTGTTACGTCCAGACCGAAGATTGACATGTGAAGAAATAACACAGGAAGTACTGGACATTAGTGTGGGTTCTGTTCATTAAGTTAAACGGAACGGGTAACGTTTTTGCACGATGGGTGTCCCATTGCCTATCGTCGGATAAAATTGAATGTCGCTTGACAGTTGCGACCATAGACCAGATGTGGATTACATCATACGAACCAGAGATGAAGTGACGATCAAAAGAAGCACCCAGGCATACTCCGAACTCAGCGAGACCGGCAAAGTTCCGTAGAGTGCAAGGAAAAATAAAGCAACTGATGATATTCGCGTATGCTATTTGTCTGACAATGTTCCAGTCGGTCAACAGCACATACTACAATTATAACATTAAAAAACCTATAACCAGACATACGTAAAAAGCGCCCAGAACTATTGCCAGCCGGTCCAATCATACTTCATGACATCGCAACACACAAATCATAGGGTGTGACGTCACATTTTACGGAATATGAATGGGTAAACTGGACCATCCTCAATATTCTCCTGACATTAGCCCCTGTGATAATGACTTATTCCCAAGATTTAAAGAAAATATGAGGGGAATTCGATTCGCTGACCTAGAGGGGATTGAAATTGCCGTGGTCATGCACGTTAGGGTTTATGAGTGTGATTGCCTAGCAAGTCATTGACCACAGATGAAATTACTTTGTGGGATTACAATATGGTATTTAAATTTATTTTCATGTAAAAGATTTATGTGATAGGTTGCATTATATATTGAATGATAATGAAAATAGTAGCATCAGTATTTTATGAAATGTAGTAAAACAATAGCCTAAAGATGGATACAAACATTAAAAATAGCAGCATCAGTTTATAACATATGGTAAAACTGTAACCTAAAATAGGAAATACATTAATAGCAGCATCAGTTAATCATATATAGTAAAACTGTAACCTAAAATAGGATATACAAAAATAGCAGCATCAGTATTTAACGACATTTGGTAAATGTATAATCTAAAGTAGGATATACACAATGAACAATAGCAGCATCAGTAATTGATCACATATAGTAAAAGTTTACATGTAGCCTAAAGCAGCATATACACATTTAAAATAGCAGCATAATTATTTTATCGCATTTGGTAAATGTATAACCTCAAGTCTGATAAACACAATGAAACAAAAGCAGCACGAGTATTTTATTACATTAAGTAAAAGTTTACATGTAGCTAAAAGCAAGATATACACACTAAAATATAACAACTAGTATTTTATGACGTAATGTAAATGTAAATCAGGTTATACACAATACAAATAGCAGCTTCAGTATTTTATAACCTAGAGTAAAAGTATAGGCTCAAGATATACTCATATAGTAAAATTGTAACCTAAAGTAGGATATACAGAATGAAAAATAGCATGTATTAGATCGCATTTAGTAAAAGTATAATATAAAGCGGGATATACAAAATGACATAAAAAACATATATCACATATAGTAAAAGAATAACATAAAACAGGATATACAAAATAAAAATAGCAGCATCAGTATTTGATCGTATTTAGTAAAAGGAGCACTCCACGAAACACGAGCAGTATCAGCATTTTAAAATAAATGCAATTTAAAGCAGGATACAATCAATTAAAAAAATAGCAACATTAGTATTTTATCACATATAGTAAATTATAGCCTAAAGCATGTGTACTCAATAAAAATGGCCGCATCAGTATTTTTTTCAAATATAGTAAAACTATACTCTAAAGCAAGATATACATAATGAAACAATAACGGCATCAGTATCTTATAACAAATATAGTTAATGTTTAACCTAAAGTAGGATATGAACCACAACCATTAGCAAATCATTATTAAGCATATATAAAAAGTATACCCTAAAGCAGGATATACACAATAAAAAATGCAGCATCAGTGTCTCATCACAAATTGTAAAAATGTAACCTTAAACAGGGAATACAAAATAATAGCAGTATCGGTATTTTATTGCGTTTATTAAAAGTATATTAGAAAGCAGGATATACACAATAAAACAATAGCAACTTTAGTATTTTATCACATATAGTTAATGTTTAATCTAAAGCAGGATATGCAGAAAAAAAACAGCATCCGTATTGTATCGCTTTTAGTAAAGTAGAAGCATGATATGCACAATGAAAAATAGCAGCATCAACATGTCATTACATATATTAAAAGTATAACCTTAAGCTAGATATGCACAATGAAAAAAGCAGCATCAATATGTCATCACATATATTAAAAGTATAACCTAAAGCAGGATATACACAATAAAAATAGCAGCATCAGTATTGTATCACATATAGTAAAAGTATAATATAAAGCAGGATATACACATTGAAATAATACCAACATCAATATTTTATCACATATGGGTATTTTTAAAAATATATGAAATTTCCAGTTTGAATAAACAGCAAATTTATACATCACCTGCTAACTTTATAAGTAAAAGCTGACTATATGTTATTCAAATCTATGAAACGTTATGAATGCAATCGAAATGAGAGACTTTTGTTAACTTTGGAGCAATGTGATATAAGACATGCCTTTCTAATACCATCTATTAAAACTGATTTGAATGTAAATATTTTAGAATTGTAAAGGAATTTATTTCTTGCCACTTTTTTGCCTCAAGACAGAAATGAGAGTGCGATTCTTATTTGTTTTCGGTTTTGGTATGATCGCAAGGAGACTTTCCAACTCGTACCAACATATGTTTTTTATTGTCTTTGGCCATGAAAAACAGTTCTCCCTTCTACCCACTGTGTGTATATACTCAACATAAACATCACTCTCACTGGCATCTTCAACATAACCCGGCGGGTACGGATCATCATCATACAACACCACCACATATTTTTTGAGAAATTGATACAAGCTCGTCACCTCTATGCTATTGATAAAATCCAGCACTTATGTGTCTATAGATTCTTGTTTGGATCCTACAACTACACATCAACATCTTCTGCATTACTTTCAATATTGCCCCTACCACTTCCTCCCTCTTCTCCTACACCTTCGAAATTATCTTCTTCTACATATCCACCACCACAACTTTCCTCTTTTCCTTCACTTCTACCAATCCTTTCTCCTATATCTGTACCACTTCACTGTTCTCTTCCACTACATCACAACCACTTCCGTTTTCTCATACACCATTACGACTTCCGTCTTCTCCTACTCCTACAAAATTAATCTCTCATCCTATGAACACACTGATAATATTTCTAAAATCAGACATAAAGTAGACAAGAGCAACCATTCTAACATTATATATTGTATGCTGGCGTTAAGTATCAAGAATAAGTTTCGTATAAAATTGTAAGTATGAGTATATCATTAAACTGAAATAAGGTTTTCATCACCTGATAACAACTGAAATTCTGCCTTTAATACTATTAAAAACTATTATGTTATTCTGCCATATTTCATATTATTGGAAAAAGAGTATACGTATAAAATCGCAAAGCCATTGGCACGATTGAAACTGCGACGTTGACAACATGCATGCATACATTAGCCAACTAATATATCATCACATTAAACTCTCAAAATCTCTTTTCAATACATATACCAGTTTGAAAGGTGTCGTTTAATATTAATGCTTGACCTTAACCACATGTCATCAATAATTTTAATAATATATTTGATATATCAACCAAATGTTTTAATGTCCAGTTCAAGTCCTTTTTTTAATGGCTTTGAACTGTCTCGTATGGGAAGTCTTGCTTACTAAGTTAAAGACATGTAACGTGTTGTTGGATTTTGTTATAATTGAATAATAAGTTTATTTCCATGTAAAAAAGTATGTTGTTATAACAAAGATAGCTAAATACCTTTCTAGGAAATACGTTTTTTAAAGTGGAATAATTACCATGTTGTAGTGGCTATTGTACTGTGTTTAAAGTCGTTTACAAAATACTTTTAGTCATATCGCGACGATGCCTACTTGATACTTTATTCTGAACGTCGCTGCAATGGAGTACATTGTATCATGCCTCAAATACAGAGTTTTATATCCCACCCCGTCACCTTATACTGACAACAGACAGAACAGACCTAAAATATCCTCTAAATGCTAAGTGACAAGCGAGGAAACTTCTAGTACCATTTTTAAGTCTTTTGTATGACCCAGTTGGGGTTCAGACCCTCAACCTTCCGCATGCGAAGCGGTTGCTCTACCACTTAACCACCGCTGCGTGTTTTGACTAATTACGAATGTATCGTTTTCATGTGTTATTACTACGGTTGAAGTACCTGATATGATTACATATGAACCCTACAACCAAACCGATCAACAACATATCAATAACATATTATTATGCAATTGAAATAATGGGCTGTATTAAATAAAATAACTTTTAAGACTCTCATTTTCAGAAAGTATTGGAGGCATGGGATTACAATTCGATATGTAATCCAAACTAGTAACTGACATGACCAGTCTTATCAAGTCACATCACAATAACCTTTGATATTAAAGCACAATTATGTTAAACTATCACTTGGTTTTGCGATACATAACCAGTTAAATTGCCCCTCTATATTTGTACATATTCAGAGCATAAGCGAACGTGGTAGTTCGAATAATGTCACCTTTCACGAATTTTCAGTTAAAAGTGTGTTCTTTGATATCATATTAAACTGACGCTAATAATAAAATATGCGATGTTGAACAGTTTGTCACTGAACTCAAACACATCACTGATGAAGTCATCTGGCCATTTGATATGTTTCCAAATAACGCTAAAGTCTTGTACAATTTAGATGAGGTAATTGTAATGTAAAATGATTATAAAATAACAAACTATACTTAGCTCGACTGTTTTCATCAATAAGAGCTATAATGCTCACCCAGAACTCGGCATTTTCTTAATCTTTTAGACATTCTTATATCTATGATATAACTATCTGTCAACGACGTTTCACCTATGTCTTCACTAACATTTAAGAGAATCAAAGGGACAAGTGGAATTACGTCATTTTAATTTAAGGTAGAATAGTTTCCTCTCTCCATTATATTTTGACGAAATTCTGTTTAAGTTTTCAAGAAAGCTCATATCCCAGTTACTACTAGTATTACATCTATGAAACTTCACATCATGTGTTCCTTACATTTAAAGAGACTCAATGGAACAATAGAAAAATCGAGTTTGATTTTAGATATAATTATTGCCTCCTTTTGAGTAATCGTGCCGTAACTATATCCTTAAAAGTCATACGTGTGTGTTTTCACCATCATTAAGAGCATTCAAGAGGGCAAGTGGTATAACTTTTAAACTTAGACAAAATTATAGTCTTTCTTTCTAACAAGATTCCTTCGCGGTAACTATTATTCATGCATCAATAACTTTCCGAAGGTATGTTTACGACTGTAAAAACAACTCAAGGGGACAGGCATTACTCCGTTCGTTTTAATGTTTTCGTATACTCCGGTTAATGCTTACATAGTTGGGTTAAGTTACATAGTAAGCTCTTGTCTCAGAAAGTACAAGTCTTATTTCAACATTACTTCAAAAATATGTTCACTACTATTGAATGTTAACAAATGGGATAACTTCAATTATATTTGAGGTAGCATTATATACCCATTATTACTAAGACAATTTTGATAAAGTTAAACATTATGCTTACATCTCGATAAATACTAGTCATACATCAATGGCATAGCATACATGTAATTGTCCCCACTACCATTAGAAATACTAGTGGGATAACTAAAAATGATTGCCTCTTTTATGTTTAAAATATGATTAACTTGATTTTGAAAGCTCATATTACAGAAAATATTGTTTATGTTTAATTGTAAATAATTTAAGTACAAGAATTGAGCCAGAAATAACGGAAAAATGTATATACATTTTTGTAATACACATGGTAATCATATACAACTGGCGTATAGGATAATGTTTCATGAATGTATATGCAACATCTATGATCATAAATAACTTAACCAACAATCATGACATCAGGCGAGGATTTGTGGTAAATGTATGTGCACATTCAAAGTGTTTGAGTCGAATAGTGTTAAAACATTACTGATCTTTGACATCAAATGTCAAATAACCAACAAACCGTCTATTTATCTTCATGGTATATCATAGCAGAAAAACACATGTCAATTCGGAAGACTTATAATTGAAGTAATGTCACTTTTAACTTATTCCTATCTCAAAATATGTTCTTTGACACCATACTAATATAAAACAATTCCTTTAACAATTAAGTAATATTGCACAATCACGACTTAAGGTGAGGCTAGTTGGTATGTAAACATTAAAACAATAGGTTAAACCAGTGCAAACATAAAAAAGTTATTTAAACAGCAACTATTCTGAACCTAAACTTGATATGCAACTTAATTGTAACACATAGATACTGTTTAAATTATATTGAAGAGTGGGTTATTTTATTGAAAAAAAGAAACTCCCGCCTTTATTACTAATTTTTTCAACACGATAAGCGTCTGATATTTAAGCATACGTACGTTTTGCAATTCATGAGAACAGTTAAATAGCTTAACTATCCATGACGTTTCATAACACAAAATATAACAGACAAGCAAATGTTGTAAAATTACGTAGCTTTATACATAAACTCCACTTAAATATGTTATTTGAAATAATACTGATATGAAGCGATTAATTAAAATACAAGTGATGGTATGTTTACATGAACATTACTCAATGAAATCACTAGCCGTGGCACTTTGGTAGAAACTTTCATATTTGACATCATAAGTTGTAACACTGTATTGTCTGATAGCATTAGCTTATACTACGTATGTCTAATACATACCCGTTACGAAGTCCAAGATATTCTGTAGAACCTGCATTCCTAATTGAGTGTTAGTTTTGTACAGTAATTATGTTACTATAAGAGCCGGACCCGATTAACTCAGTCTCGAGTACTGGTTAACCCTTCAGGATCCAAAGAAACAGTAGCTTAACAAATCGTCTGTTAACCCTCGATGGCATAAAATGACGCTAAATATTCAATCAATCAATCAATCAATGTCAGTATAAAACATTAAAATAACTTAAGTTCCCAAACAAGATATTTTGTGTCTCAGTTATGGCCCTTAAATCATTAAAAATAGAATGATTTAACCTTGTGTATTCTGTAGAAGTGGCATCTGTCACTGGATTGTAATCTTGCATAGTATTTCTTATTGAATCTTAATCTTCCACAATGATGATTTTACCAAATGACCAAATCAGATATGTTTGTGTTTTGTGGTATAATCGAAAATCACAAACTATAGATATGTTGAATTGCGATGTTTTTGTTCAGCAGAATTGTAGTTTTGTTCTTATTCTCAAATATGTTAGAATTGGTATTAATTGTATCTTTTACTACATGTAAACATACGGATGTTATTTGTTGGCTGGTCTTGGCGTATTCGCTTTAAATTGTTAAGAGAACAATATATACAAATACATTTCATTTACAAGAATTAAACGGATGTATAAATATGACATTTGTCAGTTTGCACACGGTGATCAGAAAACTTCAGTAGAATTTGTTGATACAAGTATGTTAACCATGTTGACGGAGGGTAATTTTGTAATCAAAGCGATAATGACATTTTTACCAATGATCATCAATTTTAATTCTTCAAATTTATCCGATAGTCTTCCTTCGGAATTGTTACTATCACTAAGACTATAACCTCAATTGTGCCATTGTTTCCAAAACAATTAACGTGTGTAACATGTAAGTACAATATAAAATATTATTTATTTCAGGAATAAATGTTATAATCTGTATTGTAATCGTTTACGTTTTACCTTGCAGGTTTAACGTATGTATCAATAGTTATAATCGATAGTCTTAATCCATTTTCTTGTAATGTAATTTGTAAAATTTATAATGCACAAGTGGAAGAAATGCATTTTACACATATTAAATTATCATTTAAGCTTTCCTGTATCCATTTTATTTCATATTCAATAGTATTACGATCTAGAGTAAAAGCACTGTCTTACCGCAAATAACTGGCAAATTATCTGACGTCGTGTTATTGTGGCGTTGAAATATGAATTACTTCGTAATATCATAAAGTGTTACCCTGGTTGACTCTGCTAAACTTGTCATAGTTTAAATACTAACATTGTTGCGGAATAGAAACTATCGATACTTTTTCCTTATAATATTTTATCTTTTTCCAAACAAAACAAACATCAAACTTATGCAAAACATGTATTTAAGAAAAAAAAACAACAAAATGAAAATGTATGTACAATTTATAAAATCAAGCTTTTACGATTAATAGGATTGGGGACGGCACTGCGTTACACATGATCAATAAATGTTTAAAAGCCATAGATAAAGTTTCGAACCACTAAAACACAGTTATTATATTGTCATTTGTCAAAACGTGCATCGGATTATTAGCAAAAGCATACAATGAATAATTGCCTAAAAGCACTGGCAGGGTTTCAAAATGCTGGGTGAATGAAAGTACTTGATTCTTTGGACTAGGTAGGGTTTATGAATGCTCTTTTCCACTAATTAAAATGACCGAAGAAAGTTATTTATTGAGTGTAAGGAGAATATTATCTTATCAGATTAAACATGACACATTACAAAAGTGATACTCTACATTTCATTAAAAGATATTTAGGAAAACTGAAAAAAAAAAACAGTTGCCAAAAATATTTGTCTGATTTAAAAGTTCAAAGGTCACCACAAACAAAGATTTTTCCTGGAAGTTATAATACCAATTTTAAACATTCATATAAGATATCTGTTAATTGTTTTGACCATCATTATTGGTTTATTTTAAATTACCGATGGCATGCGTACAAAATAATAACATTTATTATTCATGAGGTCAATGGGTCAACGGTCAACAACTGAAATATTGAAGAATTTACTCAAAATACGACAAAATATTAAATTGTTTTAGTTTTATACAAGGCGACTCATAATGATTTTGCGTAATACGTGTCTTATGTCATTGTACAAATTTAAACACAATATTTTCTGTTGTTATGATGCAAATACTAGGTATACATCAAGCTTGACGAACTTAAAAGGCCAAAAGTAACCGAATAGTAGAATACGCAAAATGTTATGCTGGAACAGATATCTATAATATATATTCATGTTTGTTATATATTTTACCGTCTTTAAAATTGCTTCAAATGATCAAAGGTTAAGGCTATTGAGTCAAAGGTCAACTAGTAAAATACTGAGGAGGGAATTGTTCAAAATATGTCATATCCTTTTATTATATTTTAGCTTTATTATAGGGTATCAATCAAAATACTGTGAAATGTCATGTCATCATACACACAAAGATTTATTGTATATTTTGTTGGAATGAACTTGACCTTACATGCCATTATTCAGTAATTTGTTCAAAATGCAGCTGCATGTAATAGATGTGCTGTATGAAACAACGTTTTTAGAGGTTATGCTTCTACACATGTAGGGGATACTAAAACAATAAATATGACATAAGGTTTGTCCAATAACAGTTAAGCTTCACCACTAAATGCCTAGCATATTGAATGTTCTGGTCCTAGAAATATTTGTATAATCATGTTGATAGCAATACAATATTTGGTATAAAACTACGTGATTAAATGAGAACTCTCATATTTACAAAACATTATCGTATTGAATTGAAGATGGGTGTCAAATCAATCATTAAAACTTTCTCTGAGAAATGATGATAAACATAATGTGCTAAAAGCAGAATATAATACAGCGTTGAAGAAAAGAAATTATGTTCAAGTCACCCGGACTTGGTAGCTATACAATTATTGGTATTGAAAATGCATCTACAATAGTATCAGAAAGTCTATATTTATTAGAATAACTCATAATGGGAAGTGATGAGGATTATAGTGGCGATAAAGGTGTTGATACATGTATGTAAACTTGTAATGCAGGGTTTAATATCACAAGAGAGACGATATATTTGCCACATCAGATGTTAGTAAAATAACACCAAAATATATCAATTAAACCAGGCATAACTATCCGTCAGGCTACACGGCCAAAGTAACGAGTAGAACTGGTTACCTCTATGCAAACTCCAGTATTGTATTCATATGACCCATGTCATTTTTACAACTCTAACTAACATAGCATTTCATTACATGATGCAGAATGCAATCGTATGAAATATAGGGCTAGGCCGGTTTTTTTATATAGAATAATTCGATTGGAAAAAATGAACTTTCAGCACTGAACATCTACTGCACTAGTAAACAGTAAAATCATGAAATCTTCAGCAACTTTAAATATATTGATATTTCTTTAGCTAAATCAAAACCTATATTTGAAAAGCGATTCCATCATTAGGCAGTTATATTGTTATTAATAATATATATATAGAATACCTGTAGACTAATGCGTATAAGTCTTCCTGTCATTTTCCAGTGTAGCAGTACATTTAAATGGCATTATATGGGCGGTGTTCTATAAATGTTTGGATATATCATTTAAGTTGAAAACTGTAACAGTTGTACTGCAAGACTAGGAAAATATAATGGTTAATTTAAAACGCCGATTTATATGAAATAGTAACACCGGGAAAATCAGTAATTAGTTTAGCAGAGTCTGACTGTTTTTAGGTCTGAGCCAAAGTTTAGTTAGAAGAAAACTGCAGCTCATATGAACTGACACCAAAATCATATTAAATGTATATAAGGACAGCTAAGCTTACTATTAAAGTCCTATGCAAATGTTAATAGGAATTGTTGGAGTTATTACAGCAACTACTATTACATGTTTAAGAAGATCGCTTGTTTTCATTTTAAAAGAATAATAAATCATTTATGGTCTTGTGTCAATACATTGCTATTTTCTGAGAGTGAACAGAAAGGGTATATAGCTTATATCTGAAATCTATGCTGACGATCTGCTATCGCATGTATCATACATGGTGGTGGCCAGTGTATTTAGCAAATATGAGAATGTCATAGGAAACACAACTTTAAGTTTACGTAGAGTTTGAAAGATATCTTTATAGCATAACAGCATATTAATAAAAATAGAACTACGTTAAACAAGCAGAGTGTAATTGATAACAGACAGCATGTACTTTTATTAAGTATAGTGAATTTCGAACAAATATTGATTTACCACAGTTCTTACAACATGAACTATTTTCTGTTCTTTTCGCTCCGACCTTAAGATCTGATACGGCTTATGATCCTTCTAAACACATGAAATCGGTCATTTTCTAGAGTAAGGAGTAACTAACAGTCAAGTGATGGCAAGGAACTTGTTCAAGAAAAAAGTAGACCAAAAAGGATGCAAAACCATTGAAATATTGTGGATACGTTTACTGAAATAGTATATCCAGTTTTTCTATCAAATATGGTTCTTGAAGACAATTCATTGATCTTACTAGAAATGTGTAATGCACGTTTTTCCTTATATCTTGATGACTAAATTGGAACATGAATGCAGAAATTATCACAACTGTAAAACAACATATACTTGCGCATTTTAAGATATATCGAAATATACTTCCAGTCACGAAGTTTGGTTGATTGAAATACAAAATTATACGATTCATTTATGGACACATGGGAACAACTTAATCAGGTTATCAGAGTTACGATGAGTGATATGTATAGAAAATATTTGTTTGTTTTAGATTTAGTTAACACTTCTTCGTTGCATAAATATTTGTTTTACTGTTACATTAGTATATCTTCTGTAATCTTTTGCCAACCAAAACACAGATACAACAATATCATATTACTTTAAAGGTAGTATATCAGGGGAAATACTATAAATGTCTTAAACGGATAAAAAGTATCGTATTGTTATAAATAAATAAAATACGAATGATTTGATATATCAAATCTACCTAAACATGACAAAATTGATATTTAAATGAATTGGCAAGCTTGAAACGAAATCTCCATTCTAAAAATAGACAGCACTACAACATACTGCTTTTCGACCATCACATTTCATGTTGACTTTTTCTTTAAGATGAAATTAATTTCACAGTGTGTAAACCTGCGTGGCGGATCAAATTGAAATCAAAATAAAATAACGCAATATATTTAATATTTTACAAAATAAATTGCAATTTTAGCGTGAAATTTATTTTAGTTTATCCTAGGCGCAGGTATTATGAAAAACTTCAAAGAGCAGTTCAAGGAGTTGTTCACTCTTTCAAGACACGGAAAAGTAAATTTATTTTTATGTTCCCAAAGTCAACAATGTGTCTTCGACCTTTTATTACAGTAGTATAGTCACAATGAAGTTCAAACAATAAAAAATCAACATAATTTTAAGAAAGGAGTTAGGAAACGTTTTCTAAACCTGTATAAATAACATTTTTTGGTTATAGTAGGGTCTGTGCAACTTGCATGTGTGTCTTATTATAGTGCAACGCACACTTGTTATATTTCCATATCTTTGTTTGGATAATATAAAATCAATTGAAAACATCAAAGTAGTTTATAATATCAAATTTGTTATTTTGATTATTTTATTTATTTGATACATTTTAAAGGATAATATATGTTTATGTTTAATCGCGCTTGGTGGTCCGTGTCCTCGGACTGAACTGGTCTTTTTTCAACTGATGAATATTTACTAATTTTAAAGTATTCAAGAAAATATGGTACTCATTTTGTAATAATTATTGCTATCATAAGGTACTTACATTTTGTGTTATAATGACATTCTGTGATATTCATGGTAACGAATAGATTAATAATTATTTTAGATAAATGATCAACTTAATATAATTAGCATTTTTCATAGATTTAAATATTCATATGACTATATAACGCCTTAGGATATGACAAATTACGGTTCGGCACCACCTTGATTAAAACAAATATTGTGTTTTACTTTCACTACTCAAACAGGGTAACTAACATGGCATCACCAATAGGAATTGTACAATTTACAAATACCACCAAGCTATCCTATTAAGCCTATTTATATTACTTATAAAATGACCAAATAATAAACTTGTGAATAGATTGAATAAAAGCGTATAATAATAAAACAAACATGTAATATACAAAATACTACAAAATACTTAAAACCATATATATGTGTGTGTGTGTGTGTGTTTGTGTGTGTGTGTGTGTGTGTGTTTGTGTGACTAGATTTCACGACTTTCATTCAAATGTCCACCAAAAGAAAATAGAGTTGCGAACGCAATAAAGACACATCTTATAACCAAAATGGAACATCTCTATCGAATGTTGAAAAGAGACAAACTAAAAACACAATACAACATGAAGTATTTCTTATACAAAACAAAACCAACTGTTGAAACGGTCCAAAATATCATTCTCTCCTCACATGCCTGGCAAATATTCTTTGCAATAGTATTTTGTAAAATACAGATGAGTTATCTAAAGTTATAATTTTGACACTTTTCGTGTTGATGTATTTTAAAACATATTCATTAAATCAATAAAAAATGTAATCGTACGGTTGTTGTTAAAGACCTTAAATCGCTGCTCGATTAAATCGACAGTTCTCTTTCTGAGTGAAATTTCCATATTACACAAACAGAAGAAAATCTTATATCATAATTACCATCATTATTTAACATTATATCATAACAATACCGAACCTATAAGTGATGAAATTTAAAGCAGATCCTTGTTTCTAAAAGCAAATATTTGCAGATTGAAATTATTCCCCTACAGTAAACAAACTTTACCAACGTAAATATGAACCATATAAACGTAGATCCAAAACAGAGTTAGCAACTTGTTCATAGTAATGCCGAGTAAATGTAGATATTATATGAGATAACCTTTAAAAAATAACAATGAAATGAGTAGTCATCAATTAGCTTAACCATTATCCATCCTCCATAATCATTGAAGCACCTTGTTAAGAACATAGATTCTCGTGAAATGAGTATTTCGTGTACAGAACTAATAGCAGGTCGGAGCATATGTTCCCTGCACACGAATATTAGAAATGAATGTTGAAAAAGCTGTTTTGGAGATTATTCCAACCATGTGACTTGAAATTGAAAATAAGAAAGTACAACTTTTAACTTGTTACTTATACCGTAAACACGATTTTCTCGGAACACAGGGTATTAGGCAAGCATAATACAACCAAACGGCTAACCAAAGGTTCACAACAGAACATGTCACTTTATTAATACCTGTAACAGTGCAAGGATATAACTCAAGGATATAACTATTTTTTTTTCCAAAACTTATCGGGTCGTATTACCAAATCATGTGAACACCTACTTTGATCAAGATCCGATGCAACTCAAACATTCGACACTATTTATCAGGCAAAACAGCCATTTTACAAACACCAAAGACCATAACTCTGTCAAAGTTCATTATCCCAATCCGATCGCGATGAACGATAAAAATGCAAAGTGGTAACAAGACAAATTTTAGAATTTTTCAATCCAACAAAGGTCATAACATTTTGGCCCGAAATGTCCGATTCAATAACTCGTCCAAGCGTTCTTGGTGAATAACAGTCTGGTAATAAAATCACAATCCGATGTAAAATAGAGGTACATAGTGTTTATAAGGCAAAATTGATATATTTTTCTTTATTCAAGGAACATTTGAATCGACCTCGAATTTGAAAATATTAATGCAGATTTGTAGTAGAAAGTTAAAGATAGTTGTTATGTTGAACAAGAACTCTAGACTTGAGTATGGAACTTTTCATTATCTCCGACCCTGGTGTTTGACGAGTAAAGCTAAACACAGTAATGTCTTTCTTTTTACAGAAACACACGCAGATAATGGGTACATCGTGAATGAAAATACGTCACTATACACTTTTTTATGAGCAAACATAATTGGGAATGAGCATGTTATATTATTTAATTAATTACATATTCTTAAGGTCCTGTTTAAGGATGCTATTTAATGCAGAATAGACATTGTTAAATCAATGTAAAAAATAATTTTATAGTTCGAGAATATACAACATTTCCATTAGCCAGTTGCATTACATAGCTTATATATTTTGTAGTTTGTGGTTGTTTTTGACTTCATTCATATTAAGTCATTTTACTCGCTATTCTGTGATTCCTGAAATATTTAACTGTACTTTAGATCAATAAATGTCAATGCATGTAGTTTTAAAATGATAAATTGTTCAAAAGTAAATAGAGGGAACCGTATCCTAGATAACAGCCAACAACAAAACCACATATGTTTAGATACTTCATACAATGCTTATTCCATTGAGTACTATTATCAATATTTAATATATACTTAATATCTGATCACATTCTCTTGTGGATAGTGCAATATTATCATTGTGTTATCTTAACAAAATAGAAAAAAAATATTTCAGAGAACACTGGAATTTTTACAATTAGTCAGTCAATAAAGACTAAGTGAAGTATTAACCGTTGATAAATTGTAAACACAAAGTTCAGCGGTCCAACGAAATTGTTTTCAATTTAAATTGTCTAATCTAAATATGATTTACATCATGATTTATTAAATCAAATGCCTCTCTAAAATCAAACAGTACATATCCCACAAACGTTCCCTTGTTAATAATATTCAGCTATTATTCAATTATTAGTAGAAACATGCAAGCAGATTACGTTCATTATATTGCTTTTTAATTGATTTGAAATTGATAGGAAAAATTATGATTTTTCAAGAAACTATGATTCACAGTATATTTCAATGACCTTTGATCACGCTAATAATATAGAAATTGGACAGTTTATAAATGAATTGAAATATAATACTAGAATTTTATACATGTATGCAATGGTTTTGCATATACCTCAATAAAAACGGACACTTATCGCCGTTACGTCTAGAAATAAAAAATAATTCAATATGTTTACCAATTTCATTGATGACCGTACTTTACATAGGTAATTTAGCCATTATAATTCTCGTATGATTCCGATATAATAGCAAAAGGAATTCTAATATGAACTTTGTTAAAAATTAAAAAAAATGAATATTCATATTCTATGTTTTTATTGGGCTTTATCGTAGTCAGCTAAATACTTAGCTTAAATATGCTGAATGCTATATTAACATGTTAATTAGTAATCTCATGTTCATGTAGTACCCGATTCAACACCATTTGAATTGGATATACCAACTAAAATTAATTACTGGATATCAATAGTGAACAATATGAATATTTCTCAGAATAAATATAAATTAAAGTTCATCTTCGTACACTAGTATAACATGAGAGGAAAATTATGCAGCAATTATATGGCAGACAGAATGCCGCACAGGTAAGCTAAGCTAGCTGGACTACTGGCAAAAACTGGTCTTTGCCAACTATCATAGTTTTATATTCATTAAAAATTACATAACAGAACAGAATTGTATTATTTATTGGTTAAACATCGTTATTGACACAAACAATACAGTACGCGTACACATCAATACGAGAGTGAACATACAATGGATATACACTGCTGTGTACATTAATATATTTTCAAGAAAATCTTATAATTGCAGTGTATATGAATCAGTTGTTTGAATTTAAAGCATAAGGCGCTGACTTAAATGCCTTTATTCAAAAACCGCTTATTTAAAAGAATTAATACAATTTAAACGGTCAATAATTTATACATACATGTATTTAGACACATACTGAATTTCTAATAATTCATGGAAGGGAAATATAATCAAAAATGATACAATAATACTAAGATGGCATAACATCCATTTTCTTTCCTTCCTAGCTAAGTTTTTGTGTCTACCAGTTTCAATATTTAACTGATGTGAAGATAACCGTTATTGTACTATACTGATTCTCAATTTTTAAGATGTAATTTTATTTATATAACTGAGGTGTGTTTTAATTGTTTTATAAAGTGTTAATAAAGATGGCGATGTACTACATTGTTTTCAATCGTTTACATCTCGATTAACCATTTTCGTAGGAGTTGTATAAACAAATCGATTGAAATGCATTAAGGGAACAGTCAATCTTTATATTTAGTTTCTGCTCAGTGTGACGAAGTGAAAGTAGAATTCAGAAAGGATGTATTTGAAACATTATTGTGTTTTAAATTCATAATTCAAACATGGATCATTAAATATGACAAATGCATTTTATAAATAAAAAGAAACTAATATTTTGTTTCAACGCAATTGCGCAACTACCCACCAGAAGAAATCCTATGTCAAGCATTATTTCTATACATCATGGCGTGTTATAAATTTCTATGTCAGAGAAATAAGTTATAATTCAAATATCATTAACAATCTACGACATTCTCGTGGTATATTGATAAAGAATAATAGTCTTTACTTAAAATTCCATGTTTCTTGTAAAAAAAACTACGAGAATAGTACGAGATTAATATTTCGTTCATATGCTATTCATATAAAACATGTTGTATAATAATCGTATGCATCAAGTAACATATTATTCGCATAAGCCTTTCTTGACATACGAACATAGTGTAATAAGAGAATCACACGCAAACCTAGCATATGATGGCAATCTTGAACCTAGCATATAATGACAATACGGACCTTAGAATGTTTTTCATATAAAACATGTCCTATAATAATCATATCATTCTCATATGCCTCTCCTGACAATCATACGAACATAGTGTCAAATGAGAATCACGCGCAAATTGTTTCATATGAAACATGATATATGATGACCATATGAAACTTACCTAATGATGACAATATGGAACGTAGCATATGATGACTATATGAAAACTAGTATATGATGACCATATGGAATCTAGCATATGATGAACATATGAAACTTAGCATAAAGTATGATGACCATATGAGATCTAGCATATGATGATTATATGTAAACTAGCATATGATGATCATATGGATCATAGCATATGATGACAATATGGAACATAGCATATGATGACCATATGTAACATAGCATATGCTGATCATATGGAACTTAGCATATAATGAACATGTGGAATCTAGCATATGATGATCATATGTAACCTAGCATATGGTGATCATAAGGAACCCAGTATATAATGACAACATGGAACCTATTATATGATGACCATTTGGAACATAAACTATGATGATCATATGGAACCTAGCATATGATGATCATATGGAACCTATCATATGATGACCATATGGAAAATAGCATATGATGATCATATGGAACCTAGCATATGGTGATCATATGAAAACTAGCATATGATGAAAATATGGAACCAAGCATATAATGATCATATGTAACCTAGCATATGGTGACCATATTGAACCATACATATTATGCCAATATGGAACGTAGCACGTGATGACCATACGGAACATAGTATAAAATGAGCAATCAGCAATTGATTACCTATGTAATCTAGCATATAATGACAATATGGAACCTAGCATATGATGAACATGTGGAACATAGTATAAAATGACAATATGGAACCTAGCATATGATGACCGTATGTAACCTATCATATGATGACCTCATGTTACCTAGCATATGATGACCATATGAAACCAAGCATATGATGACCATATAGAACCAAACATATGATGACTATATGGAACCTAGCTTATAATGACAAGATGGAATTAGCATATAATGACCATATGTAACCTAGCATATGATGACCATATGGAACCTATTATATGATAACCATATAGAGCCCAGCATATAATGACAATACGGAACATAGCATATGATGACCATATAGAACCAAGCATATAATGAAAATATGGAACAAAGCATAATTATGATGACCATACGGAACATAGTATAAAATGAACAATCAGCAATTGATTACCATATGTAATCTAGCATATAATGACAATATGGAACCTAGCATATGATGAACATGTGGAACATAGTATAAAATGACAATATGGAACCTAGCATATGATGACCGTATGTAACCTATCATATGATGACCTCATGTTACCTAGCATATGATGACCATATGAAACCAAGCATATGATGACCATATGGAACCTAACATATGATGACTATATGGAACCTAGCTTATAATGACAAGATGGAATTAGCATATAATGACCATATGTAACCTAGCATATGATGACCATATGGAACCTATTATATGATAACCATATAGAACCCAGCATATAATGACAATACGGAACATAGCATATGATGACCATATAGAACCAAGCATATAATGACAATATGGAACAAAGCATAATTATGATGACCATATGGAACCAAGCATATAATGATAATATAGAGCCTACCATAATTATGATGACCATATAGAACCTAGCATATAATGACAATATGGAACAAAGCATAATTATGATGACCATATGGAACCAAGCATATAATGATAATATAGAGCCTACCATAATTATGATGACCATATAGAACCTAGCATATAATGACACTATGGAACCTAGCATATAGTGAAGATATTTAGCCAAACATAATTATGATGACCATATTGAACCTAGCATATAATGATAGTACGGAACTTAGCATATGATCACCATATAGAACCCAGCATATGCGAATCATAAGAAGTAACTAGTATAAGTCGCATTGAAAATCATATGTTTATCCTTCGATATGAGAATCATGTATGTTTAAATTGCCAATGCATCATCATAAATAGTATTTTATAATACATCCCCATACGTCGATGCAGTATTTCATTTTGAATATGTAGTGTACAATTGATATCCGTAAGTCCGTAAATACGATGTACCAGAGTCAGGTCAGATAACAAATAAGTGAACATTGTGTTATTGATTATATTATATAACAAACTCTGAAAAATGTTACGTCATATATTAAAACTTTATGACGATCAAATTACATAAAATTCAACTGTAGGAATAATTTTTCAAGTTTTATGAGATTTTTCTTTCAAAGTGTAGTTACGACTATCTCACTAAAAACTTCCAAGATAATTGAAAGAAACAGAATTAACAGACAGCATTTTATTGGAGTATAAGGACTTTCACAGCAATGGAAAAGCAGATAACTGGTTAGTTACGAAATTGTAAAGAACAGTATAAATTATAGACCATTTATATCGATACAGTCAGAAATAAAGTAACTAACAGCAATTATTTATCCAATCAGACAATAATTTTAGACTGTTTTAAACTGTTGTAAAGTGCTATAGCATCGGTGAATTTAATATTTCGTTTTGACACAACATGAACGGTGACACTATTGTATAGAGTATTTGTTGGCAAAGTAAACAACCTGAAACTCTGTTTTCAGTTATCATTCTGAAGCATTAGCAAATGCTATCACTATAATTAACTTTTATATACAAACATTGAGATGGCCATGAATCTAACAACATTGTGTATATAACCTGGGATCCGTTTCACAAACGTTCTAAAGCATAATAACTTCTTAAGTGTTTTTTTAAAGATACGAAAATTGTCACTTAATTCAATTTCTCATCACCATAAAAAGTTATTAATTATAGTCTAAGAAAATAATGTATTTATAACAATTCTCAGGAATGGTGTGTTAATAAAACATCTGTATGTGTCTTTATTGTTCGTACGATAATCTTATACTTACCAAGGTAGTGAAACGGACACATGGCTGCTAAACAAACAAACTTTTTCAATCTACACAACATAGTAATGACACATAACGAAAGTTCAATCTTATGATCAGACCAAACTCCCAGAAACCACCATTTACACCAGAAATGCCCTTTTGCTATTCTCTCACCCACTGATCAAATTCGTGAAGATGTTTCTTGGAATCTTAAAAATAACAAAATATAGAATGTAAAAGCTTCGCAATTTTGTAACAAAAAAGTTATCTTTTTACATAAATTCACATGCACACTAAGCCAGTGCCATGATATATCACTGCTTGTCAGATTAGTACGAGGCCTTAAAGTTAGATACAATATTAGACCATAATTGAAATCTAATCAAAATAGAATGTGATAATTACTTGAGCAGACCTGCAAGCAGCAGTATTTGATTTCAGCTTTTTTCACCATCGCAATTTTGTAACAAAAACAGGTTATCCTTTTACTTAAATATCCAATAAAATTAGTTCTTTTATTAAATGAATGGACATATCACAACAGGAAAAATAGCAGTTTTGATTAATCAAGTGCTGAAAACTGTGGGATCTGGAAAGGTATTATTATTACGGTTATATACAACATAATCATAAATACGAAATTTGTTTAGAATATTCAAGATAAAAAAGTCAAACATACTCATTATAATATGTTTAAGCCTTAACATGCAGACTCAGTCAATGCCATGAGATCTCACTGCTTTTCAGTCCGAGGACTTAAAGTTACATACAATATTAGACCAGCTGAAATGAAATCTAATCAAAATAGAATGTGATGATTACTTGAGCAGATCTGCAAGCATCAATATTTAATTTGAGCTTCTTTCACCATTCCAGACAACTGCACCAGTGCATTCTTTAGTGTTGAGGGGGACTCAATAGCTGTTAAAAATCTTAATTAAATGATGATTTTAATAATGTTTCGTTTCATGTACTATTATGGTTGTATTGTATGTAAATTCGCCTAGAGTTAACAGTACTAATACCAATAACGCTCCTATATTACCGGCCAACACTATCCACTGCCCTAACGTCCCGTTTAATCTGCTATTTAACACTATAACATTTATTAGTAAAGTTGTTAATTGTAAAAACACATTCAGATTATTTGTATAAATATAAAATTATTGGGATTATATAGGATCAATACGCAACAGACACACAGGCACAGTATACAAAAGTACGAAACTAGTAGGGACCCCGTTGGAAATAAGCGCGTTTGTTGTTTTAATGGGTTATCCCAGGTTATAAGATCTTTAATTTTTAGATGATTACTATTATTATTTTACTTATTTATTTTCTTGATTTATTACTGTCATTTTATCATCATCATGATATATATATGTTGTATAATGATCTTATATATCTGAATAAATTTGAATTGAATTGAATTGAAACATATCAATGCGATTGAGTCATATATTAAAGCGGAGGCGGTAGTGTAATGGTGATAGTGTTGGCCGATCACGCTATATGTTGCGGTTTCAATCCCCAGCTCGACCCAATGTTTCTTATACAACAACACTCAGTACTAGTTCTACCCAGGAAGCGAACTCGAGAGCAGTTCATATAAATTAAAGCTTTCATCGCAATTGAGCTTAAATCAATAAGTTTCAACTAAAGTAATCATATATACATCTACAATTAGCATATTAAATAGCGTATAGTAAAAATGACTATAATTATTCACTGATGTATAAAATGATCTCTTAAATGCGACTGAACCATACGAGAGGTATACCCTACCATAAGACGATCGCTGCAGTATTAGATACTGTGTACACTGCAAGTATCAAACATTATCATTTAAACTTAAACAAACTTAAACTGTATATAAATAACATATGTATCTTAGTCAATGTCATTTAAATTGGAATATGTGACAAGTTATAGTATTTCCGTATATATACTTAAACTATCGTCTCATGTGTTGTGGCCGTAAAATGTCGTCTCATGTGCTTTGCGGCCGTAAAAAGACGTCTTGTGTGTGCTGTGTGGTGGCCGTAAAAGGTGTATCTCGTGTGCTATGTGACTAACATAAAATGTCACCTCATGTGTTATGTGGCCTCCGTAAAAAGTCTTCTCGTGTGTTATGTGGTAAATGATCGTATCGTGTACTATGTGGCTGTGGGTTGCCGTTAAAAGTTGTCTCGTGTGTTATGCGGCTGACGTAAAATGTCGTCTCGTGTGCTATGTAGCTGACGTAAAACATGGTCTCGTTTGCTATGTTGCTGACGTAAAAGGTCGTCTCGTGTGCTATGTGGTGGCTGTAAAAATTCGTCTCGTGTGCTATATGGCTTACATAAAAAGTCGTCTTGTTTGTCTTCTGTATGGGACCGTAAAAAGTCGCCTAGTGTGCTATGTAGCTGACGTTAAATATTGTCTCGTATGCTATGTTGCTGACGTAAAAGGTCGTCTCGTTTGCTATTTTGCTGACGTAAAAATTCGTCTCGTGTGCTATATGGCTTACATAAAAAGTCGTCTTGTTTGTCTTCTGTATGGGACCGTAAAAAGTCGTCTCGTGTGCTATGTAGCTGACGTTAAATATTGTTAAATATATGTTGCTGACGTAAAAGGTTGTCTCGTGTGCTATGTGGTGGCTGTAAACATTCGTCTCGTGTGCTATATGGCTTACATAAAAAGTCGTCTTGTTTGCCTTCTGTATGGGATCGTAAAAAGTCGCCTAGGGTGATGTGTGGTGGCCGTAAAAATTCTTCTCTTGTGTTGTGTGGTGGCCGTAAAAGTCGTATCCTGTGTATGTCGCTGACGTAAAAAGTTCTCTCATGTGCTATTTGCGACCGTAAATCTAGTCTCTTGTGTTGTGTAGTGGCCGTAAAAGACGTCTCGTGTGCTATGTGGCAGCCATGAAAAGCAGTCTCGTGTGTTGTGCCGCCGATGTAAAAGGTCGTCTCGTGTGCTGTGTGGTGGCCGTTAAAAAAAGCCCTCTCGTGTGCTATTGGCTGCCGTAAAAATCGTCTCGGGTGCTATGGGCTAACGCAAAAAGTCGCCTCGTGTGATGTGTAAGCCATTAAAAAAGTATTCTCCTGTGCTATGTGGCGGCTGTGAAAAGCCGTCTCGTGTGCTATGTGATGGCCGTAAAAGTCGTCCCGTGTGCTATGTGGTGGCCGTGAAAAGCCGTCTCGTGTGCTATGTGATGGCCGTAAATGTCGTCTCGTGTGCAATGTGGCTGCCGTGAAATGTCTTCTTGTACTTTGACTCAGTATTTTAATGGCTCTTTTGAATTGTTGAATTTTTCATTGAGTGTTGGTTAAGACAGAATACTTCTTACTAAAGACTGGGGTTCACTTAATGAAAATCCGTACTGTTGGTCATTAATCCGATTTGGAATAGAAGGTGTGGCTAAACTACTGGTCGTCTGCTCTTATCTTAACATTGTAAATATTAACATTTGGTGTTTTGATATATAACGTTTTGAAGAACTGATTTATTTCGATGAAATGCAATTTAAATGGAGTCAAAATGTTCAGACTGAAATAAGGTCAATATCGACATATTGTTCCTAAAGTTGATGAAAACCCACAGGCATTTCACATACATACACGACAATTCACATCATTATCCTAAGATAGATGGCCTATTTTGTTCACCTGGTTCAAAAGATAAAGGGCTAAATAAGGCGAGTGTTGCTGATAACTCAAAGATAGCTAATTAATTAATAAATAAGACACGCGCAAGAAATTGTTAGGCATCAGAATATTGTATAACTATCGTGAAAGATGGTTAAGACCCATTTATAGATTCGAAGTAGTGGGTGTTGTTTTATGTAGATAATATCACGCTGTCGGTTATCAATATATAAATAAAGTCATCAGTTATGTTATTGTATTGAAGACATGACGATAAACTATATCATAGAATAAATATTTATTAATTTTAGATTACTTTGTTTCATTCTCAAGAAAAATATTTTATTATAAAATGTTACAAGTTATATAAATATGCGACAAAAATGAGAGTTGACATATATCAATAATAATGTGAAAACTTTTTTGTTGTATACAGTTTAACTTAAGTTTATCTTGATATAAAATATACAAGCAATAATGAGGTATATATTACATGTATAATGTAAATGTTGGTACGTGTTCAAAATAAAATAACAGTTTTAATATTGTGACATTTTACCTTTATCTGTTCGCATACAATAATAATTATATTTTGTTTTATTGGAGTTCCATTGTTTCACAATACAATAAAGCATATTTTATCATAATTGTTTATGATTGTTTATATACACGTATATTAATATTAATTCATTTTTTATTTCAGAATGTTTTAGAAGTAAGTATCTATTATATCAGTTTTGATATGAGCTTAATATCATTATAGAATAATGCAGAATCTCCTCAACAATACCATTTCCAATAAAAAAAAAAACAGTTTGTGATGAATTTGCTCGTTAAATAAAACGTCTTAACATATAGTTCTTTTTAATAGTCTTTTATAGTTCGAATCATAATGAGAAATTAAAAAGAAATAAAACAGTTCATTGATTATTATTAAAGATTGTGAAAAAAAAAAGTGTCATATATCATCGCTTCCAATAAATCTTTCGAAAATATGCGAATATTTACATGTTTCTTACTCGATTACGTTTTACGTATTCTTGACAATATATATTATGTTGGGTAACTTCCTGATACGGATTCAAATGTTTTTGAGAATTTTAATAAAAGAAGCCGAAAATTGACTGTTTCACTTCAGGCACGAATTCGAGGGGAAATCAAGTATATATAGCAAACTTATCAAATACAATCACTAATTTATCATGGTTTAACAGTTTCATGTAAACATATGTCAAACCTATTTTTATCGGGTCAAAATCATGTTATTTACATCAAACAAATATTTCTTTGAACAAATATTTGCTAAAAAATAAAGGTCAAATTCTGCGGTCGAATCTTATAATAATGTGTTAATTAAAGTTCAATAATCTATTCATTATACCAACTGGGCTTCATTTACATACTTTTCTTATTCATACTTTAAATAAATGCAGGACTTCAATTATTAATATCTTAAATGTCAAGATACCTCATGTAAAATCCATTGCCGATGATAATGCATATGATTCCTATTAACTAGTGGATAACATAAGTTTATTATTTAAATATTAACAAAATTGTAGTATTAATATATATTTGAACAAAGATGCGATCATTTACTATCTAACAACAATGTTACTGTTAAAGTTCGAAATTGGTTATTATATGTTAAAACATGTTTTCAGATATTTCATGAATAGTTATTATAAAGAAACACATTCTACTGATGTTAAATAGTTATTTATACTAAATTCAGCATTCGAAAGCAAATGTCTTGTTCGAAATGTTTAAATGTGTTGAGTACAACTTTGCTAAAACAAACTATTGTTTTCTCAAACCGATACCTCAACACCTATATCGAGTTTCATGATAATATGTTGATTACTCTATTAGTACATATATTTACAAAAAATAAAAGCAAGTCGCAATAAAGCTATCCCTTCTCAATGTGTATAACCTTTAGCTGATTATACACAATAGGAATAGAAGGATCAGTATGTTATCAAATATAATAAAAATATAATTTTAACCATGACATAGACAATCATAATTTGTAGCATTCACATATTAAAAATAGCAGCATCAGTACTTTATTACATACAATAAAAGTGTAACCTAAAGTAGAATATACACATTAAAATTAGTAGCATCAGTTTTTTATCACATGTAGTAAAAGTATAATCTAAAATAGGATATACACAATGAAACAAAAATAGCAGCATCAGTATTTTGTCATATATAGTAAAAGTGTAACGTAAGTCAGGTTATACAAAATAAAAATAAAGCATTAGTATTTTATCACATATTGTAAAAGTGTAACCTAAAGTAGGATATACGAGGATCATTCAATATATAATGCAACCTACTAATTATCTCTAAAACCACGTATATTATGAGATGAAACCTGAATCACATACTTACTAATTAGTTAGCAAATTCTGAGCACGTTATCTTGAATGACGTCATCATCAGCGTGCAACGTCAAATGACGTCACTAAAAGCATCATAAACATGGTCATTTCAATTAAACAGCGCAGCTACATGAAAGTCGAGTCTCGACGTAATAAGAATGCGAGTGAAATCTTTAATGCATTACAAAAAGCTTGCATCTTCCATATTCTCAAGTAACTAATGAATTTAAGAATGGTAGATACACAATTGAAGACAACCAGCAAAGTGGGCGAAATGTGACCGTAACAGATACTTTAAATACCGACAAAGTGATGGAACTTTTACGTCCAGACCGAAGATTGACATGTGAAGAAATAACACAGGAAGTACTGGACATAAGTGTGGGTTCTGTTCACTCAATTATACGGAACCGTTCAAAAACGGGTAACGTTTTTGCACGATGGGTGTCCCATCGCCTATCGTCGGATAAAATTGAATGTCGCTTGACAGTTGCGACCAAGTGACGATCAAAAGTAGCACCATGGCATACTCCGAACCCAGCGAGACCGGCAAAGTTCCGTCGAGTGCAAGGGAACATAAAGCAACTGATGATATTCGCGTATGCTATTTGTGGAGTTCTGACAATGTTCCAGTCGGTCAACAGCACATACTACAATGATAACATTAAATAAAACTATAACCAGACATACGTAAAAAGCGCCCAAAACTATTGCCAGCACGTCCAATCATACTTCATGACATCGCAACACACACAGCATAGGGTGTGACGTCACATTTTACGGAATATGAATGGGTAAACTGGACCATCCTCAATATTCTCCTGACATTAGCCCCTGTGATTATGACTGATTCCCAAGATTTAAAGAAAATATGAGGGGAATTCGATTAGCTGACCTAGAGGGGATTGAAATTGCCGTGGTCATGCACGTTAGGGTTTATGAGTGTGATTGCCTAGCAAGTCATTGACCACAGATGAAATTACCTTGTGGGATTATAATATGGTATTTAAATTTATTTTCATGTAAAAGATTTATGTGATAGGTTGCATTATATATTGAATAATAATGAAAATAGTAGCATCAATATTTTATGAAATGTAGTAAAACAATAGCCTAAACCTGGATACAAACATTAAAAATAGCAGCATCAGTTTATCACATATAGTAAAACTGTAACCTAAAATAGGACATACATAAATAGCAGCATCAGTTAATCACATATAGTAAAACTGTAACCTAAAATAGGATAATATACAAAAATAGCAGCATCAGTATTTAACGACATTTGGTAAATGTATAATCTAAAGTAGGATATACACAATGAACAATAGCAGCACCAGTAATTGATCACATATAGTAAAAGTATACATGTAGCCTAAAGCAGTATATACACATTTAAAATAGCAGCATCATTATTTTATCGCATTTGGTAAATGTATAACCTCTAGTCGGATATACACAATGAAACAAAAGCAGCACAAGTATTTTATTACATTAAGTAGAAGTTTACATGTAGCCTTAAGCAAGATATACACACTAAAATATAAGAACTAGTATTTTATGACCTAATGTAAATGTAAAGTGTAAATCAGGTTATACACAATACAAATAGCAGCTTCAGTATTTCATCATATAGAGTAAAAATATAGTCTCAAAATTGTAACCTAAAGTAGGATATACAGAATGAAAAATAGCATGTATTAGATCGTATTTAGTAAAAGTATGATATAAAGCGGGATATACAAAATAACATAAAAAAAACATAGATCACATATAGTAAAAGAATAACCTAAAACAGGTTTTACAAAATAAAAATAGCAGCATCAGTATTTGATCGTATTTAGTAAAAGTAGCACTCCACGAAACTAGAGCAGTATCAGCATTTTAAAATAAAGTAGATAAGAGCAACCATTCTAACACTACATATTGTATGCTGGCGTTAAGTATCAAGAATAAGTTTCGTATAAAATTGTAAGTACGAGTATACCATTAAACTGAAATAAGGTTTTCATCACCTGATAACAACTGAAATTCTGCCTTTAATACTATTAAAAACTATTATGTTATTCTGCCATATTTTATATTATTGGAAAAAGATTATACGTATTAAATCGCAAAGCCATAAGCACGATTGAAACTGCGACGTTGTCAACATGCATGCATACATTAGTCAACTAATATATCATCACATTAAACTCTCAAAATCTCTTTTCAATACATACACCAGTTTGAAAGGTGTCGTTTAATATTAATGATTGAACTTAATCATATGTCATCATTTTTTTAATCATATATTTGATATATCAATCAAATATTTGAATGTCCATTTCAAGTCCTTTTTTTAATGGCTTTGAACTGTCTCGTATGGGAAGTCATTGCTTACTAAGTTTAAGACACGTAACGTGTTGTTAGATTTTGTTATAATTGAACAATAAGTTTATTTCCATGTAAAAAAGTATGTTGTTATAACAAAGATAGCTAAATACCTTTCTAGGAAATACGTTTTTTAAAGTGGAATAATTATCATGTTGTAGTGGCTGTTGTACTTTGTATAAAGTCGTTTACAAAATACTTTTAGTCATATCGCGACGATGCCTACTTTAGACTTTATTCTGAACGTTGCCACAATGGAGTACATTGTATCATGCTTCAAATACACAGTTTTATATCCCACCCCGTCACCTTATACATACACCAGGCAGACCAGACCTTAAAATAACCTCTAAATGCTGAGTGACAAGCGAGGAAACTTCTAGTACCATTTTTAAGTCTTTTGTATGACCCAGTTGGGGTTTGGACCCACAACCTTCTGCATGCGAAGCGGTTGCTCTACCACTAGACCACCGCTGCGGGTTTTGACTAATTACGAATGTATCGTTTTCATGTTTTATTACCACGGTTGAAGTACCTGATATGATTACATATGAACCCTACAACCAAACCGATCAACAACGTATCAATAACATATTATTATGCAATTGAAATAATGGGCTGTATTAAATAAAATAACTTTAAGATTCTCATTCTGAGAAAGTATTGAAGGTGTGGGATTACAATTCGATATGTAATCCAAACTAGTAATGACATGACCAATCAAGTCGCATCACAATAACCTTTGATATTAAAGCACAATTGTGTTAAACTATCACTTGGTTTTGCGATACATAACCAGTTAAATTGTCCCTCTATATTTATACATATTCAGAGCATAAAAACTAAAGCGAACGTGGTAGTTCGAATTATGTCATCTATCACGAATTTTCAGTTAAAAGTGTATTCTTTGATATCATTTTAAACTGACGCTAATAATAAAATATGCGGTGTTGAACAGTTTGTCACTGACCTCAAACACATCACTGATGAAGTTTGCTGGCCATTTGATATGTTTCCAAATAACGCTAAAGTCTTGTACTATTTAGATGAGGTAATTGTTATGTATAATGGTTATAAAATAGCAAACTATACTTAGCTCGACTGTTTTTATCAATAAGAGCTATAATGCTCACCCAGACGTCGGCATTTTTTCAATCTTTTAGACATTCTTATATCTCAGATATAACTATCTGTCAACGACGTTTCACCTATGTCTTCACTAACATTTAAGAGAATCAAAGGGACAAGTGGAATTACTTCATTTTAATTTTAGGTAGAATAGTTACCTCTCTCCATTTTATTTTGACGAAATTCTGTTTAAGTTTTCAAGAAAGCTCTGATCCCAGTTACTACTAGTATAACATCTATGAAACTTCACATCGTTTGTTTCTTACATTTAAAAAGACTCAATGGAACAATAGAACAATTTATTTTGATTTTAGATATAATTATTGCCCCCTTTAGAGTAATCGTGCCGTAACTATATCCTTAAAAGGCATACGCGTGTGTTTTCACCATCATTAAGAGCATTCAAGAGGGCAAGTGGTATAACTTTTAAATTTAGACAAAATTATAGTCTTTCTTTCTAACAAGATTCCTTCGCATTAACTATTATTCATGCATCAATAACTTTCCGAAGGTATGTTTACGACTGTAAACACAACTCAAGGGGACAGGCATTACTCCGTTCGTTTTAAGGTTTTCGTATACTTCGGTTAATGCTTACAAAATTGGGTTAAATTACATAGTAAGCTCTTGTCTCAGAAAGTACAAGTCATATATCAACATTAGTTCAAAAATATCTTCACTACTATTGAATGGAAACAAATGCGATAACTTCAATTATATTTGAGGTAGCCTTATACACTGATTATAACTCTGTAAATTTTGATAAAGTTAAACATTATGCTTACATCTCGATAAATACTAGTCATACATTAATGGCATAGCATACATGTAATTGTACCCACTACCATTAGAAATACTAGTGGGATAACTAAAAAAATGCCTCTTTTATGCTTAAAATATGATAAACGTGATTTTGAAAGCTCATATTACAGAAAATATTGTTTCTGTTTAATTGAAAATAATTTAAGTACAAGAATTGTGCCAGAAATAACGGAAACATGAACATAACTTTTGTAATACACATGGTAATCATATACAACTGGCGTATAGGATAATGTTTCATGGATGTATATGCAACATCTATGATCATAAATAACTTAACCAACAATCATGACATCAGGTGAGGATTTGTGGTACATGTATGTGCACATTCAAAGTGTTTGAGTCAAATAGTGTTAAATCATTACTGCGCTTTGACATCAAATGTCAAATAACCAAAAACCGTCTATCTATCTTCATGGTATATCATAGCAGAAAAACACATGCCAATTCGGAGGACTTATAATTGAAGTAATGTCACTTTAACCTATTCCCATCTTAAAATATGTTCTTTGACACCATACTAATATGAAACAATTCCTTTAACAATTAAGTAATATTGCACAATCACGACTTAAGGTGAGGCTAGTTGGCATGTAAACATTCAAAACAATAGGTTAAACCAGTGTAAACATAAAACAGTTATTTAAACATCAACTATTCTGAACCTAAACTTGATATGCAACTTATTTGTAACACAAAGATACTGTTTAAATTATATTGAAGAGTGGATTATTTTATTGGAAAAAAGAAACTCCCGCCTTTATTACTAATTTTTTCAACACGATAAGCGTCTGATATTTAAGCATGCGTACGTTTTGCAATTCATGAGAACAGTTAAATAGCTTAACTATCCATGACGTTTCATAACACACAATATAACAGACAAGCAAATGTTGTAAAATTACGTAGCTTTATACATAAACTCCACTTAAATATGTTATTTGAAATCATACTGATATGAAGCGATTACTTAAAATACAAGTGATGGTATGTTTACATGAACATTACTCAATGAAATCACTAGCCGTGGCACTTTGGTAGAAACTTTCATATTTGACATCATAAGTTGTAACACTGTATTGTCTGATAGCATTAGCTTATACTACGTATGTCTAATACATACCCGTTACGAAGTCCAAGATATTCTGTAGAACCTGCATTCCTAATTGAGTGTTAGTTTTGTACAGTAATTATGTTACTATAAGAGCCGGACCCGATTAACTCAGTCGGTTACGCGTCTGACTATCAATCCAGGCGTCGTGAGTTCGAAACCCCACCCGGCAACAGTTTCCGTGATGATTGATATACGACAGTGTGTCTCATTATCATTCATCTCCTATCGCTAAGTCAAGTTATCAGTTACTTGCGGAGATGGGGTGTCTCGAGTACTGGTTAACCCTTCAGGATCCAAATAAACAGTAGCTTAACAAATCGTCAGTTAACCCTCGATGGCATAAAATGGCGCTTAATATTCAATCAATCAATCAATGTCAGTATAAAACAAAAACAAACTTTTTGAAGTTCCCAAACAAGATATTTTATGTCTCAGTTATGGCCCTTAAATCATTAGAAATGGAATGATTTAACCTTGTGTATTCTGTGGAAGTCGTATTTGTCACTGGACAGTAATCTTGCATAGTATTTCTTATTGAATCTTAATCTTCCACAATGATGATTTTACCAAATTACCAAATCAAATACGTTTGTGTTTTGTGGTATAATCGACAATCACAGACTATAGATATGTTGAATTGCGATGTTTTTGTTCAGCAGAAATGTAGTTTTGTTCTTTTCCCCAAATATGTTAGAATTGGTAATAATTGTATCTTTTACTACATGTAAATATACGGATGTTATTTGTTAGCTGGTCTTGACGTATTCGCTTTAAATTGGCATTTAGGGTAAAGAAAACGATATATACAAATACATTTCATTTACAAGAATTAAACGGATGTATAAATATGACATTTGTCAGTTTGCAAACAGTGATCTGAAAACTTCATCAGAATTTGTTGAGTCAAGTATGTTAACCATGTTGACGGAGGGTAATTTTGTAATCAAAACAATAATGACATTTTTACCAATGGTCATCAATTTTAATTCTTCAAATTTATCCGATAGTCTTCCTTCGGAATTGTTACCATCACTAAGACTATAACCTGAATTGTGCCATTGTTTCCAAAACAATTAACGTGCGTAATATGTAAGTACAATTTAAAATATTATTTATTTTAGGAATAAATGTTATAATCTGTATTGTAATCGTTTACGTTTTACCTTGCAGGTTTAACGTATGTATCAATAGATATAATCGATAGTCTTAATCCATTCACTTGTAATGTAATTTGTAATATTTATAACGCACAAGTGGAATAAATGCATTTTACATATACTAAATTATCATTTAAGCTTTCCTGTATCCATTTTATTTCATATTCCATAGTATTACGATCTAGAGTAGAAGCACTGTCTTACCGCAAATAACTGGCAAATTATCTGACGTCGTGTTATTGTGGCGTTGAAATATGAATTACTTCGTAATATCAGAAAGTGTTACCCAGGTTGACTCTGCTAAACTTGTCATAGTTTAAATAATAACATTGTCGCGGAATAGAAACTTAAAAAGAAAATTTCATATTTCGATACTTTTTCCTTATAAAATTCTATCTTTTTCCAAACAAAACAAACATCAAACTTATACAAAACATTTATTTAAAAAAAAAAACATAATGAAAAAGTATGTACAAATAATGAAATCATGCTTTTACGATTAATAGGATTTGGGACGGCACTGCGTCACAAATGTTCAATAAATGTTTAAAAGCCATAGATAAAGCTTCGAACCACTAAAACACAGTTATTATATTGTCATTTGTCAAAACGTGCATCGGATAATTAGCAAAAGCATACAATGAATAATTGCCTAAAAGCACTGGCAGGGTTTCAAAATGCTGGGTGAAATGAAAGTACTTGATACTTTGGACTAGGTAGGGTTTATGAATGCTCTTTTCCACTAATTAAAATGACCGAAGAAAGTTATTTATTGAGTGTAAGGAGAATATTATCTTATCAGATTAAACATGACACATTACAAAAGTGATACTCTACTATTCATAAAAAGATATTTCGGAAAACTGAAAAAAAACAACAGAAATATAAATTCGTCAACAAAGAAAGTTCATGGCGAGTTCATGGGCGACAACCGTGATACATATGTTTACTGCTATGACCTACATTAGAAACAATCAGTTGCCAAAAATAGTTGACCTTTTGACTGAGTTAAAAGGTCAAAGGTCACCACAAACAAAGATTTTTACTGGAAGATATAATACCAATTTTAAACATTCATATAAGGTATCTGATAATTGTTTTGACCATCATTATTGGTTTATTTTAAATTACCGATGGCATGCGTACAAAATAATAACATTTATTATTCATTGAGATCATTGGGTCAACGGTCAACAACTGAAATATTGAAGAATTATGTCTTATGTCATTGTACAAATTTAAACACAACATTTTCTGTTGTTATGATGCAAATACTAGGTATACATCAAGCTTGACGGACTTAAAAGGCCAATAGTAACCGAATAGTAGAATACGCAAAATGTTATGCTGGAACAGATATCTATAAAATAAAAATATTCATGTTTGTTATATATTTTACCAAATTTAAATTTGCTTCAAATCATCTGTATCATTTGTAAAGGTCATAGGGTCAAAGGTCAACTAGTAAAATATTGAGGAGGGAATTGTTCAAAATATGTCATATCCTTTTATTATATATTAGCTTTAATATAGGGTTTCAATCAAAATAATGTGAAATGTCATGTCATCATACACACAAAGATTTATTGTATATTTTGTTGGAATGAACTTGACCTTACATGCCATTATTCAATATTTTGTTCAAAATGCAGCTGCATGTAATAGATGTGCTGTATGAAGCAACGTTTTTAGAGGTTATGCTTCTACATATGTAGGGGATACTAAGACAATAAATATGACATAAGGTTTGTCCAAAAACTGTTAAGCTTCACCACTAAATGCCTAGCATATTGAATGTTCTGGTCCTTGAAATATTTGTATAATCATGTTGGTAGCAATACAATATGTGATATAAAACTACGTGATTTAATGAAAACTCTCATATTTACAAAATATTATCGTATTGAATTAAAGTTGGGTGTCAACTCAATTATTAAAACTTTCTCTGAGAAATGATGATAAACACAATGTGCTAAAAGCAGAATATAATACAGCGCTGAAGAAAATAAATTATGTTTAAGTCACACCCGGACTTGGTAGCTATAAAATTATTGGTATTGAAAATACATCTACAATAGTATCAGAAAGTCTATATTTATTAAATAACTCATAATGGGAAGAAATGAGGATTATAGTGGCGATAAAGGTGTTGATACATGTATGTAAACTTGTAATGCAGGGTTTAATATCACACGAGACGATGTATTTGCCACATCAGATGTTAGTAAAATAACATCAAAATATATTAAATAAACTAGGCATAACTATCCGTCAGGCTACACGGCCAACGTTACGATTAGAACTGGTAACCTCTATGCAAACTCCTGTATCGTATCATATGGCCCATGTCATTGTTACAACTCTAACTAACATAGCATTACATTACATGGTGCAGAATGCAATCGTATGAAACATAGGGCTGGTTCTCTTTCTAATATGGAATAATTCGATTGGAAAAATGAACTTTAGTTTAAACATATTTTATTCACAAATAGTATACAATTACATTGAAAATATCACATATTAGTTAACACATGTGTATACAATTATGAAAGGGATTCAGAAGAAAGCTTACAGCTTTTGTGAATCTGTCTCCCAAAATCAATATATTAAATATGTGACAGTATTACAATTATATATATGTTCCTACATATTATATATAGAGATATAAATTTCTTAATAGAATATGTCAAGAAACTTTGCATATTGTAACAAACAGAGAGAGAGAGAGAGAGAGAGAGAGAGAGAGAGAGAGAGAGGGAGAGAGAACTTTCAGCACTGAACATCTAATGCACCAGTATACAGTAAAATCATGAATTCTAGAGCAACTTTAAATATTTTAATATTTCTTTAGCTAAATCAAATCCTATATTTGAAAAGCCGTTCCATCATTGGGCAGTTATATTGTTATTAATACTATATATAGAATACTTTCTGCCATTTTCCAGTGTAGCAGTACATTTAAATGGCATTATATGGACGGTACTCTATAAATGTTTGGATGTATTATTTAAGTTGAAAACTGTAACAATTGTACTGCAAGACTAGGAAAATACAATGGTTAATATAAAACGCCGATTTATATGAAATAGTAACTCCTGGAAAATAAGCAAATAGTTTAGCAGAATCTGACTTTTTTTAGATTTGAGCCAAAGTTTAGTTAGAAGAAAACTGCAGCTCATATGAACTGACACCAAAATCATATTAAATGTATATAAGGACAGCTAAACTTACTATTGAAGTCCTATGCAAATGTTTAAGAAGATCGGTTGTTATCATTTTAAAAGAAGAATAAATCATAAATGGTCTTGTGTCAATACATTGATATTTTCTGAGATTTAATAGAAAAGGGTACATAGCGAATATCTGAAATTTATGCTGACGATCTACTATCGCATGTATTATACACGGTGGTGGCCAGTGTGTTTAGCAAATATGAGAATATCATAGGAAACACAACTTCTTGTTTACGTAGATTTTGAAAGATAACTTTATAGCATATCAGCATATCAATAAAAATAGAACTCCGTTAAACAAGCAGTGTGTAATTGGTAACAGACAGCATGAACTTTTATCAAGTATAGTGAATTTGAACAAATATTGATTTACCACAGTTTATACAACATGAACTATTTTCTGTTCTTTTCGCTCCGACCATAAGATCTGGTACGGCTTATGATCCTTCTAAACACATGACATCGGTCATATTCTAGAGTTAGGAGTAATTAACTGTCAAGTGATGGCCAGGAACTTGTTCAAGACAAAAATAGACCAAAAAGGATGCAAAACCATTGAAATATTGTGGATAAGTTTATTGTCGTCATGACACGGCACCGGAAATTGAAATATTATATCGAGTTTTTCTATCAAATATGGTTCTTGAAGACAAATCATTGATCTTATTAGAAATATGTAAAACACGTTTGTCCTAATATTTTGATGACTTAATTGGAACATGGATGCAGAAATTATCACAACTGAAGAATTCGCTGTGATGGACGGGATATGAAGAAATCAACATAGCAATACATAAGAATTTGTTGATCACTGAGGTCACTGAAGTTAGTAAATTGTAATACAAAGCAAGTGTATATGATCTAAATAAAGTAAATGAGACAATCCAAAAGGCATGTCTTAATGTTCTAACAGTGCAATGCTAATGTAATATGATGTACTTGCAAAGTCCATAAATTAACTGATCATATATTGTGTTGCGGTTTTGATGAAAGCTGTCAAATAGTATACCTGCACATTTTAAGATATATCAAAAAATACTTCCAGTCACGAAGTTTGGTTGAAATACAAAATTATACAGTTTGTTTATGGACACATGGGTACATGTTAATCAGACTTATCAGAGTTACGATGAGTAATATGTATAGAAATATTTGTTTGTTTTAGAGTTAACACTTCTTCGCTGCATAAAGATTGGTTTTTCTGCTACATTTGTATATCTTCTTTAAACTTTTGCCAACCAAAACACAGATACAACAATATCATATTACTTTAAAGGTAATATATCAGGGGGAATACTATAAATGTCTTAAATGGATAAAAAGCATCATATTATTATAACTAAATAAAATACGAATGATTGGATATATAAAATCTACCTAAACATGACAAAATTGATATTTAAATGGAATGGTAAGCTTGAAACGAAATCCCCATTCTAAAAATAGACAGCACTATAACATACTGCTTTACGACCATCACATTTCATGTTGACTTTTTTTTAAGATGAAATTTATTTTACAATGTGTAGACCTACATGGCGGGTCAAATTAAAATCAAAATAAAATAACGCAATATAATTTATTTTACAAAATAAAGTGCAATTTTAGCGGGAAATTTACTTTAGTTTAACTTTGGCGCATAGCACAAGTTAGAAAATCCCCTTTCAACATATTACTTAGGCATAATAGATATAGTTTCGTTAGTATATGTATAGGCATGATATAGGGTTAAGGGTTTGTGAACATTTTTAGCCAATTTTAAAAGTTCAAAAAATCTTGATTTACGCCCTTTATATGTCTGTATAGGGTATTTTATTTCACAGTATATAATTTTTATATAGTTATTGTTTAATAATAATTAAATAGAAAAAAACTAGATTTAAGATTAAACAAAAATACATTGAATCACATTGGAAATGACATTAAAAACATCAATATACTCAAGCCATTTATCGATATTATTTCTAGTGTACATTTGAATAGTGAAAAACTCTCAAGTCAACACCCATTTTGTATATGTTACATAACCAGATAATTAGAATATATTTGATAAGGTTGGCATGGAGAACATGCACAAAGCAACTATTTTGTTTAAAATCCTAAATATCTATATCCAGTTTTAGAAAGTACTTCTGATACTTTGATTATTTTGTTTTTTGGTTAGGAAATTCCCATATAAAGATAACTTTGCAAGATTATGGTATTTATAATAAGCAAACATATGTATTCCAGTGAATTAAATACTCAAATACAGTCTCTAGTGTTTGAGTATATCGGAAACATCGAGACATTCAAAATCTTAACTTTTATGCACCTAGTGATCTTTGGCCCCATTTTTGCATTAATAATATACGTTTTTCTTAGCAACTGACGAAATATGGTCAAGTATAGTCTAAATTCACTTTCTATGTTAACAGACTTCCATGAACATTCCTTACCTCATGCAATAATTTTTGGATTTTTTTACCAGACTATTAATTTCAAATGTTCCATCACGACTATATCTAAACTGCCTAGCTCGGTGTATCGCGTAAAATAATATAGTATAATTTAATATAGTGTGCATTGCATAAATTACAACCTGGTGTCACTTTACATTACAATGTGTAAGTGCAGTTGTAAAGAGCCAATATAAACATTTCATTGATAAAAAATGCCTTACTCTACCTTTTACCCATGTTTCAAATCCAATTTTTTATTGACATCTAATATGTTTTATCATTAGGATGTAGAAATGCTGAGTATAAACTTAACATTATAGGCGCTATGACCTCTGAATGTGCTCACGAAAACAACAAAGTTGTACTGTATAGTTAATGTGCTTTAAATAGACCATTCCATTGTTTACGTTACGGATATCAGACTTGTTCGATATTTCATGCAATATATTACATGTATCTGATTATCTATACAAGTATATAAATTTCATTGCATTTCAAACAGAGCTCGCTTAAAAACTTTGACTTTGTTATATTTGAGTAGCACATACTTCTATAAGTTCTATATCTGTAAGGTCTGATCCATTGTATCTGTATAGCCCTACTCATATACTTACGCTGCTATTCCTAAATCTTTAGTATAGTCACAATGAAGTTCAAACAATTAAAAATCAAGATAAGTTTAAGAAAGAAGTTAGGAAACGTTTTCTAAACCTGTATAAATAACATTTTATGGTTAAAGTAGGGTCTGTGCAACTTACAAATGTGTGACTTATTATTGTGCAACGCACACTTGTTTAACATGAGTAATGTAATCTCAAGCAATATTTCTATATCTTTGTTTGGATAATATATAATTAAATACATCAAAGTAATTTATAATATGAAAATTTTTATTTTGATTTTTTTATTAATTTGATACATTTTAAAGGATAATATATGTCTCTGTTTAATCGCGCTTGATGGTCCCTGTCTTCGGACTTTACTGGTCTTTTTTCAACTGACGAACTTTTACTAATTTTGAAGTATTCAAGAAAATAAGGTACTCATTTTGTAATAATTAATGCTGTCAAAAGGTACTTGCATTTTGTGTTATAATGACATTCTGTATTATTTATGTTAACGAACAGATTAATAATTATTTTAGATAAATGATCAACTTATTAATATTATAATTAGCTTTTTCATAGATTTTGAAAATAAATATTTATTTATATATTCTGTATGACATATATGCTGATTAAAACCAACTATCTATATAACGCCTTAAGATATTACAAACTACGGTTCGAAACCACCTTGATTAAAACAAAAATTGTGTTTTACTTTTACTACTCGAACAGGGTAACTTACATGGCATCACCAATGGGAATTGTACAATTTACAAATTACACCAAGCTATCCTATTACGCCTATTTATTTTACTTATAAAATGTCCAAATAATAAACTTGTGAATAGACTGAATAATAGCGTATAATATTAAAACAAACATGTAATATACAAAATACTACAAAATACATAAAACCATCACATATTATATATATGTGTGTGTGTGTGTGTGTGTGTGTGTGTGTGTGTGTGTGTGTGTGACTAGATGTCACGACTTTCATTCAAATGTTCACCAAAAGAGTATAGTGTTGCGAACGCAATAAAGAAACATCTTAAATCCAAAATGGAACATCTCTATCGAATGTTGAAAAGAGACAAACTAAAAACACAACATAACATGAAGTATTTCTTATACAAAATACAACCAACTGTTGAAACGGTCACAACTGTCATTCTCTCCCCACATGCCTGGCAAATAGTCCTTGCAATAGTATTTTGTAAAACACAGATGAGTTATCTAAAGTTATAATTTTGACACTTTTCGTGTTGATGTATTTTAAAACATATTCATTAAATCAATAAAAAATATGATCGTACGATTGTTGATAAAGACCTTAAATCGTGGCTCGATTAAATAGACAGTTCTCTTTCTGATTGAAATTTCCATATAACACAAACAGAAGAAAATCTTATATCATATTTACAATCATTATTTAACATAACAATACCGAATCTATAAGTGATGAAATTTAAAGCAGATCCTTTTTTCTGAAAACAAATATTTGCAAATTGACATTATTCCCCTACAGTAAACAAACTTTACCAACGTAAATATGAACCATTTAAACGTAAATCCAAAACAGAGTTAGCAACTTGTTCATAGTCATGCCGAGTAAATGTAGGTATTACATGAAATAACCTTTGAAAAATAACAATGAAATGAGTAGTCATCAATTAGCTTAACTATTATCCATCCTCCATAATCATTTAAGCACCTTGTTAAGAACATAGATTCTCGTGAAATTAGTATTTCGTGTACAGAACCAATAGCAGGTCGGAGCATATGTTCCCTGCACACGAATATTAGAAATGAATGTTGAAAAAGCTGTTTTGGAGATTATTCCAACCATGTGACTTGAAATTGAAAATAAGAAAGCACATCTTTCAACTTGTTACTTATACAGTAAACACGATTTTCTCGGAACACAGGGTATTACGCAAGCATAATACAATTAAACGGCTAACCAAAGGTTCACAACAGAACATGTCACTTTATTAATAACAGTAACAGTGCAAGGATATAACTCAAGGATATAACTGATCTGGTCGTATTACCAAATCATGTGAACACCTACTTTGATCAAGATCCGATGCAACTTTAACATGCTACACTATTTATCAGGCAAAACAGCCATTTTACAAACACCAAAGAGCATAACTCTGTCAAAGTTTTGTTTTGAGCTGGCACAGTAAATAATATTCGGACTCAATTTAGTGACACTCCAATGAAAATTAATGGTGCAATTCATTCATCAAAGGCCATAACATTTTGGCCCGAAATGATTATTCAACAACTCGTCCAAACGTTCATGCTGGATAACGTTTGGATAAGCATAATCCCAATCCGATCGCAATGAACGATAAAGATGTAAAGTGGTAACAAGACAAATTTTAGAATTTTTCAATCCAACAAAGGCCATAACATCTAGGGCCGAAATGTCCGATTCAATAACTCGTCCAAGCGTTCTTGGTGAATAACAGTCTGGTAATAAAATCACAATCCGATGTAAAATAGAGGTACACAGTGTTTATAAGGCAAAATTTATACATTTTTCATTATTCAAGGAACATTTGAATCGACCTCGAATTTGAAAGTATTAATGCAGATTTGTAGTAGAAAGTTAAAGGTAGATGTTATGAGTTAATTCATTCTTGAGTTGAACAAGAACTCTAGACTTGAGTATGGAACTTTTCATTATCTCCGACCCTGGTGTTTGACGAGTAAAGCTAAACACAGTAATGAATTTCTTTTTACAGAAACACACGCAGATAATGGATACATCGTGAATGAAAATACGTTGTATGAACAAACATAATTGGGAATGAACATGCTATATAATTTAATTAATTACATATTCTTAAGGTCTTGTTTAATGATGCTATTAAATGCAGAATAGACATTGTTAAATCAAAGTAAAAACTAATTTCATAGTTCGAGAATATACAACATTTCCATTTACCAATTACATTACAAAGCTTATATAATTTGTAGTTTGTGGTTATTATTGACCACATTCATATTAATTTATTTTACTCGCTATTCTGTGATTCCTGAAATATCTAACTGTACTTTAGATCAATAAATGTCAATGCATGTTGTTTTAAAATGATAAATTGTTCAAAAGTAAATAGAGGGAACCGTATCCTAGATAACAGCCACAACAAAACCACATATTTTAAGATACTTCATGACATGCTTATTCCATTGAGTACTTTTATCAATATTTAATATATACTTAATATCTGATCACATTCTCTTATGGATAGTGCAATATTATAATAAATTACATGAAGCAATAGAAAATTACTTTGAAATATGTATACGCCTCTGCGTGTTAGTATTAACATGATGTTTGATTTTCAGGTGTTTATTAACATAGTGTTATCTTTACAAAATATATAAAAATATTTCAGAGAACACTGGAATTTTCACAATTAGTCAGTCAATAAAGACTAAGTGAAGTATAAACCGTTAAATAAACTGTAAACATAAAGTTCAGCCACCAAAAGAAATAGTTTTCAATTTAAATTTTCTAATCTAAATATGATTTACATCATAATTTATTAAATCAAATGCCTCCCTAAAATCAAACAGTACATATCCCACAAACGTTCCATTGTTAATAACATTAAGATGTTATTCAATTTGTAGTAGAAACATGCAAGCAGATTACGTTCATTATATTGCTTCTTAATTGATTTGAAATTGATTGGAAAGATTATGATTTTTCAAGAAACTGTGATTCACAGTCTATTTCAATGACCTTTGATCATGCTAATAATATAGAAATTGGACAGTTTATAAACGAATTGAAATATCCTACTAGAGTTTTGTACATGTATGCAATGGTTTTGCATATACCTCAATAAAACGGACACTTATCGCCGTTACGTCTAGAAATAAAAAAGAATTCAATATTTTTACCAATTTCAAGATTGATGACCGTATTTTACACAGGTAATTTAGCCATTGTAATTATCGTATGATTTCGATATTATAGCAATAGGAATTTTAAAAATTAAAAACTTGATTAATCATATTCTATGGTTTTTTATTGGTCTTTATCGTAGTCAGCTAAATACTTAGCTTAAATATGCTTAGTGCTATATTTACATATGCATTAATAATCTCATGTTCATGTATTACCCGATTCAACACCATTTGAATTGGATATACCAACTAAAATTCATTACTGGATATCAATAGTGAACAATATGCATATTTCTCAGAATAAATATAAATTAAAGTTCATCTTCGTACACATAAAGTATAACATGAAAGGAAAATTATGCAGATATTATATGGCAGACAGAATGCCGCACAGGCAAGCTAAACTGGCTGGACTACTGGCAAAACTGGTCTTTGACAACTACCATAGTTATATATTCATTAAAAATTACATAACAGAACAGAATTGTATTATTTATTGGTTGAACATCGTTATTGACACAAACAATACAGTACGTGTACACATCAATACGAGAGTGAACATACAATGGATATACACTGCTGTGTACATTAATATATGTTCAAGTAAATCTTATAATTGCAGTGCATATTAATCAGTTGTTTGAATTTAAAGAATTTGGCGCTGACTTAAATGCCTTTATTCAAAATATTGCTTATTTAAAAGAATTAATAGAGTTTAAAAGGTCAATAATTTATACATACATGTATTTAGACACATACTGAATTTCTAATAATTCATGGAAAGGAAATATAATCAAAAATGGTACAATAATACTAAGATGGCATAACATCTATTTTCTTTCCTTCCTTGCTAAGTTTGTGTGTCTACCAGTTTCAATATTTAACTGATGTGAAGATAACCATAATTGTACTATACTGATTTTCAATTTTTAAGATGTAATTTTATTTATATAACTGAGGTGTGTTTTAATTGTTTTATAAAGTGTTAATGAAGATGGCAATGTACTACATTGTTTTCAATCGTTTATATCTCGATTAACCGTTTTCGTAGGAGTTGCATAAACACATCGATTGAAATGTATACAGGTTTCTTGTAAAAAAAATCCTAAGAGAATCGTACGATAGTAATATTTGTTCAAATGCTATTCATATAAAACATGTTGTATAACAATCGTATGCATCAAGTAACATATTTTTCTCATAAGCCTTTCTTGACATACGAACATAGTGTCATATGAGAATCACACGCAAACCTAGCATATGATGGCAACCTTGAACCTAGCATATTATGACAATACGGACCTTAGAATGTTATTCATATAAAACACGTTGTATGATAATCATATCATTCTCATATTCCTCTCCTGACAATCATACGAACATAGTGTCAAATGAGAATCACGCGCAAATTGTTTCATATGAAACAGGATATATGATGACCATATGAAACCTAGCATATGATGACAGTATGGAAAGTAGCATATGATGAGCCGTGAGACCTAGCATATGATTACCATATGGAACCTAGCATATGATGAACATATGGAACTTAGTATATGATGACCATATGAGATCTAACATATGATGATTATATGTAAACTAGCATATGATGATCTTATGGATCAAAGCATATGATGACAATATGGAACATTGCACATGATGACCATATATAACCTAGCATATGCTTATCATATGGAACATACCATATGATGAACATGTGGAACCTAGCATATGATGATCATATGTAACCTAGCATATGGTGATCATAAGGAACCCAGTATATGATGACAAAATGGAACCTATCATATGATGACCATTTGGAACCTATCATATGATGATCATATGGAACCTAGCATATGATGATCATATGGAACCTATCATATGATGACAACATGGAAAATAGCATATGATGATCATATGGAACCTAGCATATGATGAAAATATGGAACCAAGCATATGATGATCATATGCAACCTAGCATATGGTGACCATATTGAACTATACATATTATGCCCATATGGAACGTAGCATATTATGACAATATGGAACATAGCACATGATGACCATACGGAACCTAGTAATTGATTACCATATGCAATCTAGCATATAATGACAATATCGAACCTAGCATATGATGAACATGTGGAACATAGTATAAAGTGACAATATGGAACTTAGCATATGATGACTATATGTAAACTAGCTTATAATGACAAGATGGAATTAGCATATAATGACAATATGGAACCTAGCATATGATGACCATATGGAACCCAGCATATAATGTCAATACGGAACCTAGCATATGATGACCATATAAAACCACGCATATAATAACAATATGGAACAAAGCATAATTATGATGACCATATGGAACCTAACATATAATGACAATAAAGAGCCTACCATAACTTTGATGACCATATAGAACCTAGCATATAATGACAATATGGAACCTAGCATATGATGAAGATATGGAGTCTAACATAATAATGATGACCATATAGAACCTAGCATATAATGATAGCATGGAACTTAGCATATGATGACCAATTGGAACCCAGCATATGCGAATCATAAGAAGTAACTAGTATAAGTCATATGTATATCCTTCGATATGAGAATCATATATGGTTAATTTGCCAATGATTTAATTTATATAACCTGTACCTTATTAATGCCAGTGAACATATATAATAGTGTGTAGTATTACTTTGTAACATGTTAATTCACTGAACTAAACATATTGATCATATGGGGTAAAGAGTGTGAGATTGTGTGTTGATGTTAATGGGATTTAACGCCATCTCCAACACATGACAAGTTATATATGGCATGCTTGCGGAAGATATCAGAACGAAGACTTTCTGCAATTAACTGGTAATCTTTCTCAAATAAAGTTGTTTGAATGAGTGGGGTAACAAACCCACAACCTCAGCGGTTAGTGGTAAGTGATACGAGTAGTTAAACGAAGACAATGCCACTCTTTACAGATAGACCACAGAGGACTCTGTTTAATTGTTTTATGAATGATTTAAGTTAGATATTCATTAAAATATCGCCGCATTTCAGCTTGTTACCACTTACAATGTACGAGAGTATTCAAAATTTATTTTGTATTTATAATTCGCGCAAAATTTACGTGAAATTTTACATCGATATTTATACGCATGGATAGATCAATTCAATACCTACACAATGATTTATAGTCATTTTCAAAATTGGCAGTCATTGACCACTGACGTACAAATAGTTGAGAAACAAGTAAAACATATTGAAGAAACTCAGACTTATAACAAAGTTCGTACTAAACTCGGTTGTTCTCTTAATGATATATTTCATGAAATCAAATAGGTTGACGAAAATGTCTAATGAGATAGTTCGTAGATGTAAAAGGAAATTTGATTCTGGTGTAGAGCCTGTTGAAAATGCAGCAAACTCTGGTCGGCCAAAAACAGAAACCTTTAAGGAAATCGTGTCTAAAATTAGAGAATTTTTTCGAAATGATGCTGGATATAAAGTGCGTGATATATCTTCAGTTCATATCATTCTGAGAAAAATCATGAAAAATAGCAAAATGTCTATCAAGTTAGAGCTCCACTTGTTGACTGATAACCAAAATATCGCACGTGTTGAAACTGCCAATAAAACTGCTTGTGATTGTTCCCTGAATAAAACCGAAGACAATTTGCAAATTTTGTCACTGGTGACGAAACCTGGTTACACTATTTCCAACAAGTGCGAAAGGTTGGGAACAAAATATAAGCCACCAAATGTGGCAGAAGGCCAGTCATTACTAAACGGATGTTGCGTATAAAGAAAATACTTTATATAATTTTTTTCCCAGTTGAAAGTTTAGTAAAACAGGTACTTGTAAACAAGGGTAAAAGTTTTACTGAAAGGTACTATCGTGAGGTGGTACAAACATACTGACAAAGTTCTACGACAAGCGTCGCCCAGTCACTGGATTCAAACATTTTCACCTCCTCCATGGCAATGCCAGCGCACACCTTTGTTCTTGTAACGGATTTTTTGAAGTCTGAAAAAGTTACAGTACTGCCACACTCAACTTACTTCCCAGACATAGACCCATGTGACTTCTTTAAGTTTCTGAAACTGAAAAACAATAATTAAAATCAAATCGCAATAAAGCTATCCCTTCTCAATGTTTGCCGTTAGAGACAATGATGAATTAGAAACAAGTATTCCATCATATCAATAGAGATATGTTGTGTAATTAAGAATAGGATTTCGATAACAGTTGTCTTAAAGGTTAATATTGTATAACAATGCATAGGTCGACAAGAATGATTAAAGTTTCTATTGATCGGTGGGCAAAGTTAAAAGATGTCTGTGACCAAAATTGCTATGGCAACATATATCTCAAACAAAGAAATATACTGTATTATTATAAAATGTAGAATTTGTTGACACAATTTTGAAATTAATGACGTGTTCTTAAAATATCTTTGGAAGTTATAATTGATATTAAAATTTAATTATTTACTTAAACGTAACATATTTAAAATAAATACAATTTTCAAGTACAAATAAGCATTTTTATTAATATCTAATCATGTTCGCAGTCATGCCCTATGTATGGCTATATAAAGTAACGTTTTTATGGTTGTTAAACTGACATCCTATTAGCTATATAAAGTCAATGTGGTGATTACAATTATGAATTAGTTTCCCTTTTACTCGTGAAATTGAAAATGGAATGCAACATTGTGATGAATGTCACAATGATCACTTCGAGAGATGAAATATGTGATTATGCGTATGATAACAATATTATGTATTACTTTACAAGGAATATTTACATTTTGAAGTTTTTTAAATGAAACACAAGCTATATTTGTTTTTAAAAAACAACATGTACACTACATGGAAAATTATGCCCATTGTAAGACTTGTATTTACAAACAAATATAAGATATATTTAGATTAATGCAAGCCTTTGAGAACATATCCAATTGTAACCAGGCATGGCAACATATAGCCGCCTCACATATGATCAAAAAGTCAAAATTGAAATTTAAAGTCATTCAAAACATTGATATCAGGTTGTTCCCCATTACAATATTTATGTTAAGGAATTGACAGCATGCCAGAACGGCCTGATGGAAGGTTCACTCATTCACAGTTTTGCCCACCACGTCGTCTTTCTTTAATTTCTTGTCTGACTATAATATATAGATTGATCAATGAGCTCATACAGATCTAAAGACAGATAAAATACATTTTGTAACAATGATGAAAATATGTTTTTAATTCAAATATATGTATATGGTTATTTTCTAGTTTTGAGTTGATGATGACATAACTGAATACAGTTTTGATTCTTTTTTACTGTATGTCTTTTTGATATAATAATCCAACACATTAACAAATGACCTATCAAACATATGATCATAAGTATGTTGACTTGATTTAGAAAATGAAACTATGAAACTTAAAAATAAATATTATACCCCACCCACTTTTTCACCATATACTCGATCATACACACAGTAAATATGATCAATTGTTTGCACTTTACAGAACAATATTTACATACATTCAGTTTCAATTATTGTAAATGTATGAATTATTTATAAAATTGCCAAATACAAGCGCTGACAGTATACATAAATCGATCTATCGTGGAATATTAACAGAAATATATTTGTTCCAAATTGTTGCCATCATGATCAAGGGGAGGTAACAATGTTACTTCCTTTAAGGGGAAGAGTACCAGACTTTTGTTTTTATTATTATTTTTAAACCTTTGGGAAACCCGTTGTTTTCAAATGCTGATTTGGCCCCTGGGAAAGCTGCACAGCTTGAATATCAACTAGATAGAAATAAATCAACAAACAACATACTAGTATAGCAAGGGTTGCCTCCCTCCACTTCTGAGACGACCTCCATATAAGGTGTTGCTGCTAAATGCAACACCACTGTTAAATTATCTAATATTTTTGTATGTTTTTCGTCGTTATAGATAAAACTTTAAGTGTGGCAGGCTTACTAGAAGTTCTGATGTTATAGCACATGTATGAATAAAGAAAAACAAGCAAGCGTAAACGTCAATAAAAAATACTTATTTTCACAAAAGACGAAAACGGAAAAAAAACATTTGTCTTTGCGCGATTTTAAGTATCAAGTATACTACATTTTTGATTATAATTTCAACCTTTCTTTTTTTAATAGAACTAATTCCGAATCGAATGTCAACCGTGGAATTGAGAGCACAATTTCAATTTTTCTCTGCATTTTACAAAAGCAATTGGCGGCCAAAATATATTTATCGTTTAATTTGTATTATTCTCAAGTATCAAAAGTAAACCGTTAACCATTGCAATTAGTTTTATCTGCTAAGAATCTTGGGTTCTTAATTAAAAGAGCAAAATAAAATATTCAATAGCAATGTATATATACGGATGGATCGGTAGCAAACGAAATGCATTTTGGATATGTTTTGGCCATTAAAGCACCATGATCATTTGTTCGTATTTTTTTCAATTGTCAAACAAAACTACAGTATAATTTGATGTTATGCCCCTATTAACGTACTGTCCATGAGATGATGGCAAGTCACATATTAAACTGTAGAATCATATTTATTGTGGAAACTTATGATAGCGGTAAACACACCAGATGTAGGATAGGGGGTGTTCTAAAAGTGTCTGAAATTTTATCTTTTAAAAGCTCTTGCTCTAGTTAATGTACACTGTATATACACTTCTGAGACAACCCTTACATAGATTTTACTCTCAACAAAGTTACACAACTTGAACATTAGATTAAGTCTAAAGCTACTTATTACAGTAGATATAAGATTTTCAAATATACTAGCCATGATAGGGCTAGATATTTTCTATTTGCTTTAATGCAGTTGGTTTCAGTAACTGTATATCCTTATTTGGAATGTAAATATATCTCTTACTGTTGCTTGCCGATTTATCACAAGGCCCGTTCACGCGACACATACTGTAGGGTACATATAACAACAGTATATTGGCAGTTATACGGAAAACTACTGTAACAACAAAGTAAAAAGTGACAACCAACTAACAAATGACGATGTCTACGAGTTGACATTTATTTTTCGAATAATAATATTATTGTAATAATTCCAGGTTAATATGTGTATATTCTCTGTTCCATGAAGCTTTTGTGGTAGAAAAAAAACGCATTTTCCATACTCTTATTTTTTATGTAGGTTTCATATATCAATTACCTCCCCCTTAGTGACGGTAGCAAGATTATTGCGCCCAAGAAATAAGAGCTGTACAAATCGGTTGGGAATAAATTTTTTCAAAATGCTTATAATGGTCATATTTCATTCATATATAAGAACATTAGGATATTTTCATAAGTTCTACCAAGTTTGGATGACAATGTATACTGTTGGATGAAGATATAACATTTTAAAGATACGTAGTGATACACTGCAACAAATGGACAGAATTGTCAAAAATGAAGGGGTGTCATCAAAACATTATGTTTTTTGAAAAAACTAGCTGTGTGTGTTTTCTTCATATTTGAACTAACAGAGGACAATCTAAGAAAACAAGATACTTTTAGATCCATTTGCAATGTGTTCAGTGTTCCAGAAGTGCATGTCTCTGTAGAACAGTACAAAATTAATTGGTGTGTGAGACGTGTACCGATAGACATAGGATTAACCCGATATTTGTTGTTGATGTTGCTTAAATATTTAAAAAATATGAATATACAACAGCAACGAATGACTACGTCTGCTATTCACCCGAATTATGATATATTTTTGATAAAACTGGAGAAGGCCTGGTACAAGTTTTTCCTTCATTTCCGCAAATAGAATGTATCAGATTGTCTGATGACTGGGGCATTGACGTGTGGATGTCAGGTGTGACAATAATGTGATACGTCGGTTTTACTAGGGTTGTACTGTGTGTTTCATGTTGTTATAATACATCGGTATATGCTCGATGATGCTATTTTATATAACAGGATATATCCATGTGTAAGGACATAATAGTTTAGTATAAGATTAAATTCCAGTACTGCTATTGTTGCAATTGTGTGGATCTTTGTGATAAGATGTGGTATATAGTAAACTACGGTAGAAAGTACACATATAAAACTAAACTACCATCACTATTTTACAATGTATAAGAGAACAGTGTCTCCCATCGGTTATACACAACAACAATAAAACAACAGCATGCCTGTTACTATATACCAAATTAGTGTATCCCAATGACATGTTATACAATCATGTACACATTAAAGTCTAGCAACACTGATGATTTACCATATAAAAAGTAATGTGTCCTATAAACGTGACAGATAACAAAACATAGCAGTATCGATATTTTACAAAAATAATGTGTTCTTACACCAGCAAAATATACAATACAACAAACTCAAACTGGCAATTTATAGTTTTGTGTAAACTAAAACCAATGTACCAACAAAATACTTTAAGATACATGAAGCAGCATCAGCATCAGAAATTTACAATATACATTTTTTTTTATACGCCAGTATACACACAGTAAAACAATATGAATATCAGTAGTGTATCACACATTGTAAAGTGCAACCAAAAGTAGGATACACACAATAAAAAATAGCATTATCTGTATTTCATCACATATAGTAAAGGTATAATTTAAAGTAGGGTATATATAATAGTAATAGGAGCATAAGTAATTTAACCAATTTAGTAAACGTATATACACAACGAAAAAAAATTGCAGCATCAGTAGTCTTTCACATATAGTAAAAGTGTGCTACTAAATTTTGTAAAGAAATATAATCTAAAGTACGTTATACACAATATAACAAAAAGCAGCATCATTGTTGTATCACATATGGTACATGTATAGCCTCAAGCAGGATATACACAATACAAATAACAACAGCTGTATTTTATCACATATAGTTAAAGAATAATATAAAGCAGGAAACACACAAAATAGCAGCAGCTGTATTTTATCACATATAGTAAAAGAACAATATAAAGCAGGATATACACAATGAAACAAAACCAGCGCCAGTAAAAGTATAGCCTCAAGCAGGATATACGCATTAAAATAGCAGCATCAGTATTTTATCGCATTGATTAAAAATTTAGCCTCAAGCAGGATATACACAATGAAACAAAAACAGCATCGGTATGTTATCATATAAAGTAGAAATGTAGCCTACAGCAGGATATATACAATCAAAATAGCAGCATCAGTACTATATCACATATAGTAAAAGTACAATCTTTAGCTGATTATACACAATAAAAATAAAAGGATAAATATGTTATCAAATATAGTAAAAGAATAATCTAAACTATGATATAGAAAATCATTAATTGCAGCATCCACATATTAATAATAGCAACATCAGTACTTTGTAACATACAATAGAAGTGTAACCTAAAGTAGAATATACACAATAAAAATTGCAGCATCAGTATCTTATCACATATTGTAAAAATGTAACCTAAAGTAGGTAATACAAATGTTTTAACGTTATGTATGCAATCGTAATGAGAGACGTTTGTTAAGATAGTTAAGTTGCCTAACTACCCATGACGTTTCATAACACAAAATATAACACATAAGCAAATGTTGTAAAATTATGTAGCTTATTCATAATCTCCACTTAATTATGTTATTTGAAATCATACTGATATGAAGCGATTAATTAAAATACAATTGATGGTATGTTTACTTGAACATTACTCTATGAAATCACTAACCGTGGTACTTTGGTAGATACTTTCATATTTGACATCATAAGTTTAACACTGTGCATTGTCTGACAGCATTAGCTTATGCTACGTATATGTCTAATACATACCCGTTACGTTATCCAAGATATTCTGTAGAACCTGCATTCCTAATTGAGTGTTAGTCTTGTACAGTAATTGTGTTTCTATAAGAGCCGGACCCGATTAGCTCAGTCGGTTACGCGTCTGACTATCAATCCAGGGGTCGTGAGTTCGAATCCCTGCCCGGCAACAGTCTCCGTGATGAATGATAAACGACATTGTGTCTCATTATTATTCGTCTCTCACCGCTTAGTCAAGTTATCAGTCACTTGCGGAGATAGGGTTTCTCGAGAACTGGTTAACCTATCAGGATCCCAGGAAACAGTAGTTAGGTTAAATGATCGTCTGTTAGCCCTAGATGGCATAAAATGACGCTAAATGTTCAATCAAACAATGTCACTATAAAACAATAGAAAACCCTTTTTGAAGTTCCCAAATTAGATGAGTTTTTGTCTGAGTTATGGCCCTTAAATTATAAGAAATGCAAAGAGTTTACAGTGTATTTCTATAGAAGCCGCATTTGTCACTGGATTGTAATCTTACATAGAATACTAGTCAATTTAATTGTAGGATATTAGAAAAACTTTTGAGCTGGCCAAATCAAATAAGTTATGGTCCTTAAATCACCACCAGACAACAACTAACCTTACCTTGTATATTCTGTTGAACCCGCATTTCTCATTGAATCTTAATCTTACACAATGATCATTTTACCAAATGATCAAATCCGATATGCTTGTGTTTTGTGGTATAATCGACAACCAGGGACTATAGATAATATGTTGAATTGCGATTCTTTTGTTCATCAGAAATGTAGTTTTGTTCTTTTTCCAAAACATGTTAGAATTGGTAATAATTGTATTTTTTACTACATGTAAACATACGGATGTTAGTTTTGGCTGGTCTTGAAGTATTTGTTTTGAATTTGCATATTATTTGCTCCCTTAAGGTATAGATAACAACATATACCAATACATTTCATTTACAAGTATTAAACGGATATACATGTATAAATATGACTTTTGTCAGTTTGCACACGGTGTTCTGAAAACTTCATCAGATTTTGCTGATAAAAAGTCTGTTTACCATGTTGATGTAAGGCAATTTTGTAATCAAATGACATTTTATCTAATGGCCTTAATTTTTGGTAATCAATTTTAATTCTTCAAATTTATCCGATAGTCTTCCTTCAGAATTGTTAATGCCAGTTACTATCAATTAAGACTATAACCTTAATTTTGCCATTGTTTCCACAAAAAAAAACACGTGTGTTAAGTACAATATAAAATATCATTTATTTTGCAATAAATGTTATAATCTGTATTGTAATCGTTTATGTTTTACCTTGCAGGTTTAACGTCTGAAGAACTAGGTAAGCAATATTATAAATAGTTATAATCGATAGTCTTAATCGTTTTTCTCGTAATTTATTTTTTAAAATTCATAACGCACAAACAGGAAGTGTTACCCTGGTTAAACGTGTCATAGTTTAAATAATAACATTGTTGCGGAATAGTAGCTTAAAAACAAAATTTCATATACCGATATTTTTTTCTTATAAAATTCTACCTTTTTCCAAACAAAACAAACATCAAACATGTGCAAAACATGTATTTAAGAAAAAAACAAACATAATAAAAAAGTATGTACAAATACTTCAATCAAGCTTTTACGATTAATAGGTTTGGGGACAGCACTGCGTCACAAATGTTCAATACATGTTTAAAAGCCATAGATAAAGTTTCGAACCACTAAAACACAGTTATTATATTTTCATTTGGCAAAATGTGCATCGGATTATTGGCAAAAGCTAACAATGAATAATTGCCTTAAAGCACTGGCAGTGTTTTAAAATGCTCAATGAAATGAAACTACTTGATTCTTTGCACTAAGTAGGGTTTATGAATGTTCTTTTCCACCAATCAAAATGACCGAAGAAAGTTACTTACCGAGTGTAAGGAGAATATTATCTTGTCAGATTAAAAATGACACATTACAAAAGTGATACTTTGCTTTTCATTAAAAGATATTTCGGAAAACTTAAAAAAATAAGAAACATAAATTCGTCAACAAAGAAAGTTCATGGCAAAATCATGGACGACAACCGGGATAAATAAGTTTACCGCTATGATATACATTACAAACAATCGGTTGCCAAAAAATATTTGACCTTTTGACTGAGTTATAAAGTCAAAGGTCACAACAAGCAAAGCTTTTTACTGGACAAGATAATACCAATTTTGAACATTCATATACGATATCTGTTAATTGTTTTGACCATCATTATCGGTTTATTTTAAATTACTGATGGCATGCGGACTCAATAATAACATTTATTATTCATTGAGGTCATCTGGTCAACGGTCAACAACTGAAATATTGAAGAATTTACTCAAAATACGATATAATATTAAATCGTTTTAGCCTTATACATGGTGACTCATAAGAATATTGCGTAATAAGTGTTTTATGTCATCATTCATTTTCTGTTGTTATGATGCAAGTACTAGGTATACATCAAGTTTGACAGACTTAAAAGGCAAAAACACGAATAGTAGAATACGCAAAATGTTTTGCTGGAACAAAAAAATATATAAAATAAAAACATTCATATATTATATATTATTATATATTATTATATATTTTACCAACCGAACTGGTTCATTTTAGTTATATCTTTAAATTTGCTTCAAATGATATGTATCATTTACTAAGGTCATTTGGTCAAAGGTCAACTAGTAAAATATTTAGGAGGGAATTGTTCAAAATATGTCATATTCTTTTATTATATTTTAGCTTTATAATAGGGTATCAATCAAAATAATGTGAAATGTAATGTCATCATACACACAAAGGTTTATTGTATATTTTGTTATTGATGGGTTTATTAATATATACATAGTTGGAATGACCTTGACCTTACATGCCATTATTCAGTATTGTGTTCAAAACGCAGCTGCATGTAATAGATGTGCTGTATGGAGCAACGTTTATAGAAGTTAAGCTTCTACACATGTAGGGGATATTAAGACAATAAATATGACATAAGGTTTGTCCAGTGGCATTGCAACAGTGTATCACAACAAGAGTTAAGCTTCATCACTAAATGCCTAGCATATTAAATGTTCTGGTCCTCGAAATCTTTTTATAATCATGTTGGTAGCAATACAAAATGTGGTATAAAACTACATGATTTAATGAGAACTCTCATATTTACAAAATTTTATCGTACTAAATTGAAAATGGTGTGTCAAATCAATTATTAAAACTTTCTCTGAGAAATGATGATAAACACAATGTGCTAATAGCAGAATATAATACAGCGCTTACTGTTGAAGTCCTATGCAAATGTTAATAGGAATTGTTGGAATTATTACAGCAACTACTATTACATGTTTAAGAAGATCGGTTGTTATCATTTTAAAAGAAGAATAAATCATTTATTGTCTTGTCTCAATACATTGACATTTTCTGAGAGAGAATAGAAAGGGTTTATAGCTAATATCTGAAATCTATGCTGATGATCTACTACCGCATCTTGTAAACACAGAACTCGGTCATATTCTAGAGTTAGGAGTAATTAACAGTCAAGGAATGGCTAGGAACTTGTTCAAGACAAAATAGACCGAAAAGGATGCAAAACCATTGAACTATTGTGGATACGTTTACTGTCGTCATGACACGGCACCGGAAATCGAAATATTATATCCAGTTTTCCCATCAAACATGGTTCTTGAAGACAATTCATTGATCTTACTAAAAATATGTAAAACAAGTTTTGCCTTATATCTTGATGACTAAATTAGAACATCAATGCAGAAATTATCACAACTGAAGAATTCGCTGTGAAGGACGGGATATGGAGAAATCAACAAAGCAATACATAAGAATATGCTGATCACTGATGTCAAATAATTTAGAACGGCCTATAAGTCAAGTGTATTTCCTGGCAGTGGATAGCATATGCAATACAAAGTTAATAAATTGTAATACAAATCAAGTGTATAGGAACTATTTTATGTAAAGGAGATTATCCTAAAGGCATGTCTTAATATTCTTACAATGCCATGCTTATATAATATGATGTACTTGCAAAGTCCATACATTAACTTATAATATATTATGTTGCGGTTTTGATGAATGCTGTCAAAACAACATATACCTGCGCATTTTAAGATATATCAAAAAATACTTCCAGTCACGAAGTTTGGTTGAAATATAAAATTATACGTTTTTTTTATGGACACATGGGTACATGTTAATCAGATTTATCACAGTTACAATGAATAATATGTATAGAAAATATTGGTTTACTTTAGATTAAGTTAACTCTTCTTCGCGGGATGAAGTTTTATTTTACTGCTATATCTTCTTTAATCCAAAACACAGATACACCAATATCATATTACTTTAAATGTAGTATATCAGGGTGAAACTTATAAAATAAATGATTTAAATGATTTAAATAGATAAAAAGCATAGCATAATTATAAATGAATAAAATACGAATGATTTGATATATCAAATCAAAACATGACAAAATTGATATTTAAATAGATTGGTAAGTTTGAAACGAAATCCCCATTATAAAAATAGACAGCACTACAACATACTGCTTTACAACCTTCTCATTTCATGTTAACTTTTTTAAGATGAAATTCATTTTACTATGTGTAAATCTATATGGCGGATCTTATTGAAATCAAAATGAAATCACGCAATATATTTAATATTTTACAAAATAAATTGCAATTTTAGCAGAAAATTTATTTTAGTTTAACCTAGGTGCATAACCAAAGTTAGGAAATCCCCTTTTAACATATTATTTTGGCATAATATATATAGTTTCGTAAGTATACATGTATATAGGCATGATATATGGCGAAAGGTATGTGAACATTTTTAGCCAATTTTCGAAAAGTTCGGAAAATCCTGATTTACGCCCTTTATATGTCTGTATAGGGTTTTTTATTTTACAATATATTATATAGTAAATGTTTATTAATAATTAAATAGAAATAAACTATATTCAAAATTAAACAAAAATACATTGAATCACATTGGAAATGACATTAAACACATCACTATTCTCAAGCCATTTATCGGTATTATTTCTAGTGTACATTTTAACGGGAAAACACTCAAGTCAACACTCATTTTGTATATGTTACATTACCAGATAATTCAAATATATTTGTTAAGGTTGGCATGGAGAACATACACATAGCAACTATTTTGTTTAAAATCCAAAATATCTATATCCAGTTTTTGAAAGTACTTCTTATAGTTTGATTATTTTGTTTTGTGGTTCAGAAACTCCCATATAAAACTTTGCAAGTTTATGGTATTTATAATAAGCAAATATATGTATTCCATTGAAAATAAATACTCAAATGCAGTCTCTAATGTTTGAGTATATCGGAATCATTGAGACATTCAAAATGTTAATTTTTTTTTGCACCTAGTGGCATTGACCCCATTTTTGCGTTAATAATATTATTTATTTCTTGGCAACTGACAAAATATGGTCAAGTATAGACTAAAGTTATTTTCTATTATAATAACAGACTTCCATGAACATTCCGTAACTCATGCGATGCTTTTTTATATCAGACTATTAATTTCAAATGTTCCACCACCAGCATATCTAAACCTAGCTCGGGGTATCGCGTAAAAGTAATATAACACAATTTAATATAGTATGCAGTGCATATATTACAACCTGGTGTCAGTATACAAATTGTAAGTGCAATTGTTTAGAGCCAATTTAAACATTTCATGGATAAAAAATGCCTACCTCTACCTTTACCATGTTTCAAATCCAAATTTATATTGACATCTGATTAAACATTATAGGCGCTATGACCTCTGACTGTGCTTACGAAAACAACAAAGTGGTACTGTATAGTAAATGTACTTTAAAAGACTATACCACAATTCAAGACTTGTTCGATATTTCATGCAATGTATTATATGTATCTGATTATCTATACAAGTCTATGAATTGAATTGCATTTCAAAAAGAACTCGCTTAAAAACATTGACTTAATTATATTTGACTAGCACATACTTCTATAAGTTCTGTATCTGTAAGCTTTGATTAATTGTATCTGTATAGCCCTACTCATATACTTGACTTACGCTGCTATTCCTCAATATTTGGATTAATGAATAAACTCTCAAATCTTGCATCATTATCACATTCTAATTCAATTGCCTTCAACATAAGATTAATTTTAAAAAACTGTAAATTGAGTATAAACATTGTCCTATATTTTTTTTATTAACATCTGTGTTTCGCTTAACTTTCAATGCTTCCATAAAATCCGCGAACGTACCACATTGACTCATCCGAGGATTAATATTAACATGATTCTTAAATGAAATACCGTATCCATGTACACAGTACAGTTGTAAAGAAAAGAAGTTTAAGAAAGAAGTAAGGAAACGTTTTCTAATCTTGTATAAATAACATTTTATAGTTCTGATAGGGTATGTGCAACGCACTATTCTCATATCTTTGTTTGAATAATATATAATCAATTAAATACATCAAAGTAATTTGTAATATGAATTTTTTTATTTCGATTATTTTATTTATTTGATACATTTTAAGGATAATATATGTTTATGTTTAATCGCGCTTGATGGTCCCTGTCCTCGGACTTTACTGGTCTTTTTTCAACTGACGAACTTTTACTAATTTTAAAGTTTTCAAGAAAATAAGGTTCTCATTTTGTAATAATTAATGCTGTCATAAGGTACTTACATTTTGTGTAATAATGACATTCTGTGATATTCATGGCAAAGAATAGATTAATAATTATATTAGATAAATGATCAAATAAATATAATTAGCGTTTTTTTATAGATTTTGAAAATACACATTTATTTATATATTCTGTATGACATATATGCTGAATAAAACCAACTATCTATATTACGCCTTACGATATGACAAATTACGGTTCGAAACTACCTTGATTAAAACAAAAATTGTGTTTTACTTTCACTACTCAAACAGGGTAACTAACATGGCATCACTAATGGGAATTGTACAATTTACAAATACCACCAAGCTATCCTATTACGCCTTTTTATATTACTTATAACATGACCAAATAATACACTTGTGAATATACTGAATAATAGCGTATAATAATAAAACAAACATGTAATATACAAAATACTACAAAATACTTAAAACCATCACTTAATATATATATATATATATATATATATGTGTGTGTGTGTGTGTGTGTGTGTGTGTGTGTGTGTGTGTGAGACTAAATGTCACGACGTTCATTCAAATGTCCACCAAAAGATTAAAGAGTTGCGTGCGCAGTAAAGACACATATTATAACCAAAATGGAACATCTCTATCGAATGTTGAAAAGAGACAAACTGAAAGCACAATATAACATTAAGTATTCCTTATACAAAACACAACCAACTGTTGAAACGGTCCAAAATATCATTCTCTCCCTACATGTCTGGCAAATATTCCTTGCAATAGGAGTTTGTAAAATACAGATGAGTTATCTAAAGTTCTAATTTTGTCACTTTTCGTTTGTTCATATATTGGATGTATACAATATGTTGATGTATTTAAAAAGATATTCATTAAACCAAATAAAAAACAATAAAAACAGTGAACGTACGGTTGTTGTTAGATCAAATGCCTCCCTAAATTCAAACATTACATATCCCACAAACGTTCCCTTGTTAATAATATCTAGCTATTATTTAATTAGTAGTAGACACATGCAAGCAGATTACGTTAATTATCTTGCTTCAAAGTTTCTTTGAAATTGATTGGAACAATTATTATTTTTCAAGAAACTCTGATTCACAATATGTTTCAATGACCTTTGATCATGCTAATAGTATAGAAATTGGACATTTTATAAATAAATTGAAATATCCTACTAGAATTTTATAGTTTATATGTATGCATTTGTTTTGCATATATCTCAGTAAAAACGGACAATTATCGCCGTTACGTTTAGAAATAAAAATTTATTCAATATTTTTACCAATTTCAAGATTGATGAACCCAATTTCACAAGTAATTTAACCATTATGATTCTCGTATGATCCGATATTATTGCAATAGGAATTCTTATATGAACTTTGTTTAAAATTAAAAAAATGAATATTCATATTCTATGTTTTTAATTGGTCTTTATCGTAGTCAGCTAAATACTTAAATATGCTGAATACTATTTTTACATGTTAATAAATAATCTCATGTCCATGAAGTACCCGGTTCAACACCATATAAATTGGATAAACCGTTCATTACTAAATGAATAAAGTTCGTTACTGGATATCAACATGGAACAATATGCATATTTCTCAGAACAAATATAAATTGGAGTTCATCTTCCTTCACTAGTATAACATGAAAGGAAAACTATGCACACCCTGACCATTCTATGGCAGACAGAATTAATGGCACAAATGGTCTGTGACAACTATTATAGTTATATATTTATCAAATATAACATAACCGAACAGAATTGTATTATTTATTGGTTGAACATCGTTATTGACACAAACAATACAGTACGTGTACACTTCAATACGAGAGAGAACATACAATGGATACACACTGCTGTGTACATTAATATATTTTCAAATAAATCTGATAATTGCAGTGCATATGAATCAGTTGTTTGAATTTAAACCATTTGGCGCTGACTTAAATGCTTTTATTAAAAAACTGCTTATTTAATAGAATTAATAGAATTTAAAAGGTCAATAATTTATACATACATGCATTTAGACACATACTGAATTTCTAATAATTCATGGAAAGGAAATATAATCAAAAATGATACACGCCTTCAATAATACTAAGATGGCAAAACATCCATTTTCTTTCCTTCCTAGCTAAATGTTTATGCCTATCAGCTTCAATATTTAACTGATGTGAAGATAACCGTTATTGTACTATAATGATTCTCAAGTTTTAAGATGTAATTTAATTAATATAATTGAAGTGTGTTTTAATTGTTTTTTAAAGTGTTAATAAAGATGGCAATGTACTACATTGTTTTCAATCGTTTATATCTCGATCAACGATTTTCGTAGGAGTTGGATAAACACATCGATTGAAATGTATTAAGGGAACAGTCAATCTTTATATTTAGTTTCCGCTCAGTTTGACGAAGTGAAAGTAGAATTCAGAAAGGATTTATTTGAAACATTACTGTATTTTAAATGAATAATTAAAACATGGATCATCACATATGGCAAATGCATTTTATAAATAAAAAGAAACAAGTATTTTGTTTCAACGCAATTGCGCAACTACCCCACAGAGGAACTTCCTATGTCAATTTGATGTATTATTTCTATACGTCACCGCGTGTTATCAATTGTTATGTCAGAGAAATAAGTTATAATTTCATTATCATTGACAATCTACGGCATTCTTGTGATCTATTGATTAAGAATAATAGTCTTTACTTAAAATTATTTTATTCATAAAAGCTACAAGAATCGTACGAGATTAATATTTGAATAATATGATATTCATATAAAACATGTCGTATAATAATCGTATGCATCAAGTAACATATGATTCTCATAATTATGCCTTTCCTGACATACGAACATAGTGTTATCTGAAAATCACAAGTAAATCTAACATAAAATGGCAATATGGATCCTAGCATATAATGACAATACGGACCCTAGAATTTTATTCATATAAAACATGTCATATAATAATCATATGATTCTCATATGCCTCTCCTGACAATCATACGAACATAATGTCAAATAAGAATCATATGCAAATTGTTTCATATGAAAGATTATATATGATGATCATATGAAACCTAGCATATGATGACCATATGGAAATAAGCATATGATGAACATATGGAACCTAGCATATGATGATCATATGAAATCTAGCATATGATGATTATATGTACCATAGCATATGATGATCATATGTAACATAGCTTATGATGGCAATATGGAAGATAGCATAAGATGAGCATATGGAATCTAGCATATGATGAACATATAGAACCTATAATATGATACTCATATGTAACCTAGCATATGGTAACCATAAGGAACCCAGTATATAATGACAATATGGAACCTAGCATACGATGACCATTTGGATTTAGCATGTGATGAGCATATGACACCTAGCATATGATTCTCATATGGAACCTCAAGAAAATCACTTTAATGTAATGACTTTTAAAAACTTGGTATATTGAATTTGGAGGACAGGGTCCATCAATTAGAAATGAATGATATATTTAATAAGAAGTTGACTCTTTTAGGACACGGAACTCTAAATTTAATTTTTATATCCCCGAAGTCAACAATGTGTCTTCGACTATTCTTTACTAAAGAAGTATATTCATATGGAATGTTCTGTCTGAGAAAGTGCAAACAATTAAAAATCACGATAGGTTCAAGAAAGATGTTAATACATTTTTTTCTAAACTTGTATAGATAACCTTTCACGTTCATTGTTCAATATTTTTATATCTGTGCTTGAATAATGTATGATTAATTAAATACGTCAAATTAATTCATAATATTCATGAAATATGTTTTTACAATTATCATATGTATTTAATACATTTCTATCAGATAATATATTTTTATTTTTAGTCTTTAATGATAGGTGTTTAATCGCACTACTTGGATCCCAAATAGAAGTAAGTTCTCGGACTTTACTGGTCCTTTTTCAACTATGAACTATTGATAATTTTAAAGAATTCATGAAAATAAGGAACTCATTTTGGTAATGATTAATACGATGATATATGATAAGTTTCTTACATATTGTGATATATAGACATTCTGTGACATTCATAGCAAAGAATATATTAACAATTATTTCAGATATATGATCAATTTTATGTAGTTATCTTTTTTTATAGATTTTGAAAATACACATCTTCATGTACTCTATGACATGTATGCTGATTAAAACTAATTATATAATGCCTTAAGATTTTACAAACTACACTTTAAAACCATCTTGATTGAAAAAAATGTGTTTTACTTCTACGGTTAAAACAGGGTAACTAACATGTCATCACCAATGGAAATTAATCAATTTGAAATTCCACCATGAACTCCTTTAACGCCTCTTTATTTTACTAATAAAAGGAATAAATAATAAACTTGTGAATATACTAAATGATAGCGTATTATAATATAACAAACATGTTATATACAAAATACTACAAAATACTTAAAGTCATCACTTATATTTATGTCACTAGATTTTACGACCTTCATTCAAAAGTCCACCTAAAGATAATTTACTTGCGTGCGCAATAACAATACAGAACTAAAATGAATTATCCCTATCGAAGGTTTAAAACTGACAAACTAAAAACATGGAATAACAGTATAAGTATTTTCTATACAAAACACAATCCAACTGTTGAAACGGTCCTTAATCTTATCCTCTTCTCACATGCCGTTATTCGGTATATTCCCTGCAACAGTATTTTGTAAAGCACATATGTATTATCTAAGGAAATAATTTTGACACTCTCCGTTTGTTCATATATTGAATGTATACAGTAAGTTTATATATTCATTAAATCAATAAAAAACATGATATGCTGAAAATTATCAAGTAAGGTTGTTTTGGAAGGCAATGAAACGTGAGTCGATAAAATCGATTGTTCTCCTTCTGAGTGCAAAATCCATATTACACAGGCAGAAGAAAGTACATGGTTATTAACGAAATCATAAAACAGGTTTATTTTTTAGATCATATATCATTATTACAATCATTATTAACATTGTACCATCATAATACCGAACCTATAAGTGGTGAAATTTCAAGTAAATCTTTGTTTCCGAAAGCAATTATTAGCAGATTGGCATAATTCCCTTTCTTTAAACAAACGTTATCAACGTAAATATGAACCATACACTGTAAATATCAGATCTAGCAACAGTTCCTGTTCATAATAATGCCGAATATATGTAGGTATTATATAGGTAACCTTTGAAAAATAACAATAAAATGAAATGAGCGGTCGTGAAACAGCTTAACCATTATACATCATCAATAAAGCATTTATTAAGAAGATAGGTTCTGGGTCTATAACATTGTGATTTAAAAATCACAATCCGATGTTAAATAAAGGTACGCAGTGTTTATAAGACAAAATTAGATCATTTTCATTATTCAAGGGACACTTGACTTGGCCTCGAATTTGAAAGTATTAATGCAGATTTGTATTAGAAAGTTAAAGGTGGTTATTATGAGTCTAGTCTTGGGTTAAACACAAACTCTAGACTTGAGTATTAAACATTTTATTATCACTGTCCCTGGTGTTTGGCGAGTAGAGCTAAACACAGTAAAACCTAATTAGAAATGAACATACCGTATTATTTTCTGTAATAACATACTCTTACGGTTTTGTTTTCGTGTGCTATTTAATGCAAAATATGCATTGTTCAATCCAAGTTAAATTTATTTCAATAGTTTTGTTTGGGAATATAAGCATTTCCCGTAACACATTTCATTGCTTATTTTCTATATTTTGTTTGTGTTTGTTATTGGCCTCAGGTGTGCCGATTCATTTTACTCGTTATTCTTTGTGTCTTGAAATAATTTACTAATGCTGTTATTAACTGTGTAAAAGTAAATAGAGAGAGCCATATCCTAGATAAACGCCAATAGCAAAACCACATAATTTAATATGCTTCAAGAACAAGCTTATTTAATTGGCTACATGACCAATATTAAATATATACTTAATATCTGAACACGAGCTCTTGCGGATAGTGCAATACTAGCATTATAAAATATTATATAAAGCAATCGAAAATTGCTTTAAAATATTTATAGACCTCTGCTTGTTAGTATTAACATGACGTTTGGTGTTTATAAACATTATGTTCTCTTAACAAAAAATATAAAATATATTTTAGAGAACACCATATGTTTTGTTCATACTTTGTCAAATAGAAAAGAAAGAGTAAAGTGTAAACGGTTGATAAATAGTAAACACAATGTACAGCTGCCCAACGAATTCGTTTTTACTTTTAGTTTCCTAATCTTATCTAGATGTAAGATGTACATCATACTTTTTTAAAGCAAGTGTTTTCTTAAAGTCAAACATTACATATCCAACAAACACTACCTTGTTAATAACAGCCAGCTATTATTCAATTATTAGTAGAATCATGTAAGCAGATAACATTCAATATATTGCTTTAAACTTGCTTTAAAATTGAAGGGAAAAATTATAATTCGTCAAGAAAATTCAACTTACATTATGCTTTAATGACTTTTAATTAAGTTTAAATTATAGAAATTGGACAGTGTATATATGAACTGAAATATGCCAACAGAGTGTTGTACAGGTTTGCAATGGTTTTGCATATACTTCAATAATTATGGACATATATCGCCGTTAATTGTTTTGAATATCAAGAAATAATCAATTTTTTTTCCAATTTCAAGATTGATGAATTCAATTCCATTCTGTACTTTACACAGGTAATTTAGCCACTGTGCTTTTCTTATAATTTTGAAATGATTCTAATATGAAATCTCATATGAGCTTCGTTAAAAGAGTTCAAACATTCAAAATTCACATGTAATGAGAAATTTCTACATTTTGTAGTTGAAAAGTTTAAATGATTGGTAGAACCAGTACTGAGTGGTGTATTAAGAGGGCATCAGGCTGAGCGTAAGATTAAACCAGTGACCTCTGAAGTGAGCGGCACATTTTATTCTCTGCATTTCTGTCCACTTAGCAGATGGTAGTTATGTTGCAATAACCGGGTAATATACAGAAATTAAAGGTCAAACATTTGCATTATCTATGCCGACTTTTACCTTTGTTTGTATATTACGCAGTATAATTGCACCCTATAATATAAAACTATTAGGGTATGTTTTCCGAGTGTGATCGTCATCAACATTTTAATATGCTAAAATTGGTATGGCAGACATTTTTACTAGGTTTATGAAATACAATTGTATATTTGTACTGTTTTGCTCTTCATTTTTTGTAAAATGCTTATGTAATCAAAAAGTTATGATTGATCTCGTACCTAAATTCCTGATTTCATCAGTTATTCGGTGTGGCAACATCATTTGTTGTCACGTGATATTCTTTTGTTTCCTATTGTTGTTTTTGTTGGGGTTGTATAAATGTATCGTTGATACTGTATGAAGGGAACAGCCAATCTTTATATTTTCATTTTGTATGAGCGTTTAAAGCCCCAACTGCCATATAAAAGCAGCAAGATGACTCTGGGGCTGGTTTTATAAACTTCATTACAAGATTCAAATCACAAAAACTTTTTTACTAAATTAACAGTCATCAATGCATTGACTTTGGTATAATGTTGCAAACTAATAAATTATTGTTAATGCATTTAATTGGCAAGAATATATTTTCCAAAAAAATTATGTTATATGCAGTTTGAAAAAAAGTTTAACTCCAACTGCCAAAAAATTGAAGTTCGAGGGAGATGCAGCCTATACACATGCATCTGTGTTAATTCATCATCCGCAGATAGTTTCGTGTAGTAATGTAATTTGTCTCCTCTTACAAATATATACTACCCTGGCAGTAAAATTTGCGGGGTTTAAACGTTAGAATTTGAATCTAATATAAGAACATTTGACAATATGCAATTACAAATTTTCTTTGCAGAATACAACTTTAGGAAATATTTCATTATTCTGTTTTGTCTTACTTTAGACATATGTATCTATCTAACTCACATACAACCCTTAACTATTAGTAGCCATTATAAATGTTTCCTATGAGTTCATAATAATTACCACTTTCATAATGTTGGTGTCACAACCTTTGTACACCACGTCTATCAAGTCAAGTTTTTCAAGGCGTGCAATTCATTGAAAATAGATCATATCAAAATAAGTGAAACTTACAGTTTGTTATTTGTCGAAATAAACCAAGAGTCACGTTTTATCCAAAATACATGTAGTTTGTTTCTGCTTAATGTGTACACTCATGATGAAGTGAAAGTAGAATTCAGAAATGATGTATTTCAAATATTATTTTGTTTTAAATTCACAATTAAAACATTGAGCATTTCAATAATGTAAATGTCTTATATATCTATACTTCATCGCGTATTATAAATGTCTGTTTGAGAGAAGTAACGTATTTCCAATAAAACTAAAATTGAAGTAAATTGTATTGCTTTATAATAAAAAAACGTTATAAGTCCATAATCATTTGCCAGCTACGGTATTCTCGTAATATATTGATTATGAATAAACCTTCACTAAAAAGTTCATATGTTTTTATATGATAAAAGCTATGAGAATCGTATGCAGATTGATATTTTGTTCATATGCTACATGTATGCATAAAAACATGCCGTATAATTATCAAATGAATCAATTAGCATATGATTCTCATAAGCCTCTCCTGAAAATCATATGAACATAGTGTCAAATGTGAATCATACGCAAATTGTTTCAAATAAACCATGATATATGATGACCATTTGGAACCAAGCATAGAATGACCATATGAAACCTAGCATGTATGCGACAATATGGTAGCCAACATATAATGACCATGTGGAACCCAGCATTTGAGAATCATATGAAGCAACTAGTATTTGATTAACATGGAATTCTCATTGAAAAGTATATGTATAACTACATACTTTGATATGCGAATCATATGTGGTTATACTGTCTATGATTTAATTTATATAACCTCTACCTTATTAATGTCAGTGAACATACACAATAGTTTGCATTATTTCTTTGTAACATGTTGTTTTACTGAATTAAAAATATTGAACGCAAAATAAAATAAAACAAATCATATGGGGTAAACAAAGCGTGATTGTGTATTGAGTTTAATGGGATTAAACGCTATCGTCAGAACATGGCAAGTTATATACGGCATGTTCCGCAATTAACTGGTAAACCACAGAGGACCTTGTTTGTTTTGTTTGTTTTGTAAATGATTTAAGTAAAATAATCATAAAAAATGTCGCCGAATTTCAGCTTGTTAATATTAACGAGAGTGTTCGAAATGTATTGTATATTTATAAGTCACGCAATATTTACGTGAAAATTTGCATCGATACTTATACGCATAGACTGCTCAACTCAATAACTACACAAAACTAGTATTTGATTATCATAAAAGTTTCATTGAAAATCATTGTATAACTACATACTTTGATATGATAATCATATGTGGTTATACTGCCTATGATTTAATGCATATAACATCTACCTTATTTACGTCAGTGAACATACACAGTAGTTTGCATTATTTCTTTGTATCATGTTGTTTAACTGAAGTAAACATATTGATCGCAAAATAAAACAAAACAAGTCATATGGGGTAAACAGAGTGTGATTGTGTATTGAGTTTAATGGGATTGAACGCTATCGTCAGAACATGGCAAGTTATATACGGCATTTTCCACAATTAACTGGTAAACCACAGAGGACCTTGTTTGTTTGTTTGTTTGTTTTGTAAATGATTTAAGTAAAATAATCATAAACAATGTCGCCGAATTTCAGCTAGTTAATATTTACGAGAGTGTTCGAAATGTATTGTGTATTTATAAGTCGTGCAATATTTACGTGAAAATTTACATTGATATTTATACACATAGAATGCTCAACTCAATACCTGCACAATTGTCTGTATCTTCTGAAACACGGGCTTTCAGAGTTATAGCCATTACAATATTGGCAATTGTTGACCACTGTTGTAAAAATGGTTGGGAAACGAGTAACAAATATTGAGGAAATTCGGACTTTTATCACAGATCGTACTAAACTCGGTTGTTTTCTAAAATATATTTTTTTATGAAATCAAATGGGTTGACGATTGACGTGTCTAAAATTAGAGAAGTTGTTCAAATTATGCGCGTTATTATGTTCGTGATATAGCACGCATTACAGACGTTTCATTATCTTCAGTTTATTCCGTTCTAAGTCAAATCATGAAAATTAGAAAAATTTCTACCAAGTGTGTGCTTTAGATGTTGACTGAAAACTAAAAGATACCACGTGTTGAAACTGCCGAAAAACTGCTTAATTTTTTTCCCTCAGTATAACCAAAGACATTTTGCAAATTTTGTCACTGGTGACGAAACCTGATTATAATATTTCGAAACAGTGCGAAAGGTTTGAAACAAAATAAGGGCCACTAAACATTGCAGAAGGTCAGTCATTACCAAACGGATCTTGAGTGTAAAGAAGATACTTTAAGCAATTGTCTTCTGTGTTGAAGGTTTAGCAATATAGATACCGGTAAATAAGGGTAAAAGTGTGACTGGATGGTTCTATCATATGACTTCTTCCACTTTCCAAACTTTAAAAACTTCCTCTTTGATCGCAGATATGGGACACGGCAGGCTCTCAGTTCTGCCGAAAAACCAATGCTTTATACAACAATCAGCCTACCGTGACGTTTTTCGGAATGGATCCACATATTAAATTATGTTTTTCTAGGGGAGAGTATTTTGAAGGTATGAAATGAAAAAAACAACTTGCGATTTAGTTGATTATTTATGGTTATAGAGCAAATACAAAACACATTTCGAACAGCGCTCGTATGTATATTATACACGCTTTAATTTATTCGAGTTTCTCTAGTTAATGATAAAATATAGCCTTTTTACCAATGAATGACTATTATAATCTTTGCAATTACCCTTATTCATTTTTTTATTTCATCACATTTTCTAGGTAAGTACCTTTAATCTTTGTTTTAATGTTCAGCTATCTTACAATATACATGTAGAATACATTATGAGAAACTTCATTTTAAGAAATTATTTAAAACACAATAGTATCCAGATCTAAACTCTAGTTTAAAATAAAAGTACAATTTAACCAATAGGCAAACTGGATTACAAAATAAACACAACATTTAGGAAATGCATTTATTTTTTTAATAAATGAAACAAACTTTTTAATACAGTTACATATTTATCAAACGCATTGTTCAAATATTTTATTTATATAAACATAATACCTAGTGCACTTAAGAAAATACATTAAATAGTATGTTCATTATAAATATATGATGTAGCATAAATAAACACACTGAGAATATCCCTAAAATCAGACATGAAGTAAACGAGAGCAACCGTTCTAACGTCATGTCATCAAACTTTTTTATCATATATTTGATATATCAACCAAATGTTTTCATGTCTATTAAAAGTCCTATATTTTAATGGCTTTGAGGTGTCTCGTATGGGAAATCATTGCTTACTAATTTAATACACGTAAAAATATGTTTTTTTTTTGTAATAGTTGAACAATAAGTGATACGCATTTTGTATTTCCACTTAAAAAGGGTGTTGTTATAATAAATAGGAAATATGTTATTTAAAGTGGAATAATTAGGATGTTATAGTGGCTGATGTACTGTGTTGAACGTCGTTTTCAACAAACGTTAAGTCATATCACGACAATGCCTACTTTAGACTTTATTCTGAGCGTTGTAGTATCATGCCTCAGAAACATAATTTGTTGTAATATTCACTTTGACTCACCTGACGATGAATCAGGCGCTTCCAAATAGCTTTTATACTTTGATGATGTTAGATCTATCGGAGTAAGTTGTTGCTTTGTTGGAGGAAGGTTTCTGAATGTCAGAATTAGACTGTTTTCCCTGCCTTCCGGATAGAATAACCAGACTGTTTCTACTTTTTACTACACTCCTCCCCGTTTTATGGAAGTGAGGGGAACGGTAGTCTTAGCGAAAAACACAGTCCCTTGTGGAGGCATAAACCCATTTCACTGCTCTAGATATTGGCCATAAACACTGTCCATTGGGGGCATATAACCGTGTCACTGCACTGGATATTAGCCCTATCTATCCCGGTTTCTGGCCCTAGGTTACCATATACTGACACCAGGCTGACCAGACATAAAAAGTTCCTCTTAATGCTGAATGTCAAGCAAGGAAGGTTATAATACCATTTTCAAGTACAACCCGGCCACGATACGAACACACAAACTTCCGCGTGTGAAGCGGTCCCTTTACCACTAGACCACCGCTGCGGGAAACGACTAATTACGAATGTATACTCTACAATCTGATATCAGAGAAATATTATAAAAGTTGGCAAACTTTTAGTACAATTATCTAGATAACGTTAAAATTAACCATGCCATGGATAAACAAATAATTTGCCTATCTCAACCTTTACACATGTTTCAAATACAGAATTATTAGTGACATCTGATTTGTTTCATCATTAAGTTGTAAACCATTTGATTATAAGCTAAATATTATATGAGCTATGGCATCTGATTGTGATTACGAAAATAATAAAATGGTATTGTATAGTTAATCTTCTTTAAATCGTAACCTGAATTTTAAATGACATATTGTCACAATCGTAAACAAAAAAAACTGTCAAACAATCGATTTTAAGAGGCGTTTTCCTTATTTGTACATCAATTTATTTTTTCTGATGAACTGATAATTAGGTTCATTTTGAGTGTCCCACAAAGAAAATCACTTAAATATATTAACTTTAAAAAACTTATTAAATTTGAAGGACAGGGTCAATAAATTAGAAATGAATAATATAATGAAGAAGATGTTCACTCTTTTAGGACTCGGAAAACTAAAGTTAATTTTTATGTTCCCAAATTCAACAATTTGTCTTCCTGACAAAGTCAAACAATTAAAAATCAAGATACGTTCAAGAAAGACGTTAAGGAACTATTTCTAAACTTGTATAAATAACCTTTCACGTTTATTGTAAGCTATGTGCAACTTATAAATATGTGACTTACTGTACATTGTACATTTGTTTAATCTGATGGATGCAAAATTAATCAATATTTTCATACCTGTGCTTGAATAATATATAACCAATAAAATACCTCAAATTAATTCATAATATTTGTGAAATATGTTGTAACGATTATTTTATTATTTTGATACATTTCTATCAGATAATCTGTTGTTTAATCGCGCATTTTGGATCCCAGTGGACGTATGTCCTCGGACTTTACTGTTCTTTTTCAACTATGAAATATTATAAATTTTAAAGAAGTCAAGAACATAAGGTACTCATTTTGTAATGATTAATAATGTGATAAGGTACTTACATTGTGTGATATAATGACATTCAGTGATATTCAGAGCAATTAATAGATTAACAACTTACTACAAAATTCCTTAGGATTTTACAAACAACGGTTTAAAACCATCTTGATTAAAAAATGTGTTTTACTTTTACGGCTCAAACAGCGTAATTAACATGTCATTACCAATGACATTTGAACAATTTGCAAATTCCACCATGAAATCCTATTACGCCTATCTATTAAACTTATAACATGACTTAATAATAACCTTGTGAATAGATTAAGTAATAACGTATCATAATATACAAACATGTTATAATACTACAAAATACCTAAAACCATCACTTATATATATGTGACTAGATTTTATGACCTTCATTTAAAAGTACAACAAAGGATAATACACTTGCGTGCGCAATAAAAACACAAAACTAAATTGAATCATCTTTATCGAAGGTTTAAAACAGACAAACTAAAAACATGGTATAACAGTTAACAACTATGTAAAATATATAAGTTGCTTGTGAAATTTGAATGATTGATTTATAAATAATTCTTTGCATGCATGCTATTTTATCAACATAAAGTAGAGAGATGCAAGCTTCCCATACTTCTATATAAGTCATTGGCCTAACTAAGTTGCAATAAAATAGTACAAAAATGATCACCGGCTGTTTATGTACACCGGAAATTGCCTACAAAGTGATTAGGTAATGTTACAAACGGAACCCATTTTACTGACACAGGGTAAATGTACAATAATTTTACATTTTAAAATCGACAACTAGGGATTATTTGAATGCTCTTGTGTATATACTAATGTTACAGGGTACAAACAATTATATTCCATGCGTATTAACAACATATTACCTTACCACTACACTTTTGGTGGTAATCCAATTTTCTTATGCAAAATATGTTTCTTCAAGCAACATTAGTTTTAGTTATCGTCAAGGAGAGCTAAGTAAAAATATATTGAACAGTTTTGCATCGAAAGTTATATTTTAATATCTTCGTTTTTAAACGATACTCTACCGCGTTATTTGTATACAAAACACAATCAACTGTTTAAACGGTCCTAAATACTATTCTCTCCCCACATATTTTGTAAAGTAAAGATGTATTATCTAAAGATCTAATTTTGCCACTATCCGTGCGTTCATATATTGGACATATTCATTAAATAAACAACAAACATTATATGCGGAAACTGATCACGTTCTGTTATTGTCGAAGACTTTGAATGGCGGCTCGATAAAGTCGACAGTTCTCCTTCTTACTGCAATATCAATATTACACAAGCAGAGGAACGTACGTATTTCTTTAATGATATAATAAAATAGCTTCATTTTTAAGATCGTTTATCGTTATTACACCCATTATTTAACATTATACCATTATAATTCCGAACCTATAAGTGATGAAATTTATAGTAGATTCTTTTTTCTGAAAGCAAGTATTAGCAGAATGATAGTATTCCCATACTGTAAACAAATTTTACCAACGTAAATATGAACCATAAACTGTAAATATCAGAGCTAGCAACAGATCTTGTTCATAGTAATGCTGACTAAATGTTGGTATAACATAGGTAACTGTTGAAAATAACAATGAAATGAGCGGTAATGAAACAGCTTAACCATTATCCCTTATCCATAATCAATGAAGCACTTTGTTAAGAAGATATGTTCTGTGTCTTTAACATTGTGATAAAAAAAAATATTGAGTTAAACAAGAACTATAGACTTGAGTATGGAACATTGTTTTCTCTCCGGCCCTGGTGTTTGGCTAAGTAAATCCTTGGAATGAACATACTGTATTATTTTCTGTTATAACATATTCTTAAGGATTTATTTTCAGATGTTGTTTAATGCAAAACTGGCATTGCTCAATCCAAGTAAAATTTATTTCAATATTTTTGTTTGAAAATATAAAACTTTTCCCATAACACAATTAATTGCTTATTTTCTATATCTTGAAGTTTGTGATTGTTATTGACCTCAGGTGTTTTAATTCGGTTTACTCTTATTCGATGTGTCCTGAAATACTTTCCTAACTATACATAAGATCAAGTTATGTGAATGTATGTTGTTATAAAATGATAAACTTTGTAAAAGTAAATAGATAGAACCATATCCTAAATAAAAGCCAACATCAAAACCACATGCTTTATGCTGCTTCATGAACATGCTTAGTTAATTGGCTACTGGCCCCAATATCAAATATATACTTAATATCTGATCAAATGTTCATGGAAATAGGGCAGTAGTATACTATAATATATGATCAATAGAAAATTACTTTAAAATATGTATACACATCTGCGTGTTAGTATTAACTTGTCGTTTGGTTTCCAGTGTTTATTACCATTTTCTTCTCTTGGCAAAATATTTAAAATATATTTCAGAGAACACCGTATGTTTTGTTTATAATTTGTCAAAGAGTAAAGAATGAGTGAGTTTATAAAGAGTCATCACACTGTTCAGGTGCCCAACGAAATCGTTTATTACTTTTACATTTCTAATCTAATCAAGATGTATATTATACATAATTAAATTTAATGTATCCATAAAATCAAACATTACGTACCCCACAAACGTTCCATTGTCAATAACAACCAGCTAGTATTCAGTTATTAATAGAAACATGCAAGCAGATTACGTTTAATAGCTTCAAAATTGCTTTAAAATTGAATGGAAAAATTATAATTCTTCAAGAAACTTCAAATTACATTATGTTGAATGACTTTTGATAATGGTATATTCATAGAAATTGGACAGTTTAATATATCTGAAACCAGAGTGTTATACAGGTTTGCAATGGTTTTGCATATTCTTCAATAATCACGGACATTTATCGCCGTTACTTTTTTGGATATTAAGAAATAATCAATATTTTTCCCAATTTCAAGATTGATGAATTCAATTTCAATATGTACTTTACACTATAGTATAATGATACAAGACGAACACAAGATACTTGAGTTTTCTAAAGTTTATTAAACGTCCGTTTATTCTAATTTAAAAACAATTAACATAACCTAAGTTTTATATAATTCGACAGTAACATGATCTGACTCCAGTAAAGCCTAAAAGTATCTCCGACTGCCGAAAATGTCTCTGTTTAAATAGGGTTTCTATATACGCCTTCGAAGAGTTTCGTGATTCATCCATGACTTTTATTGATCATTAATTACCCGATGTACCAAGCTGGCTCGCTATTAGCTTCGCACACCTGATCATTTTATTAGTCATTTAATTGCTAATTACAGATTACTTCCTACATCAGCCGCTGAAATTTGATAATTTATCAACCGGCCTGACTTCCTTATTCGCGCTTTAGTATGTTTCATGGTTTATACAAGTTATATAAAACGTATCAAGACTTCTTTACGTTTCGCCCACAACACAGGTAAATGAGCCACTATGATATTTTCGTATGACTTTGATATGATTCTAATATGGAATCTCATATGTGCTTCGTTAAGAAAGTTAAAACATTCAAAATTCACTATCAATGTTATTTATTGGTCTGTATAAAATTATGTATTTAGCTAAATACTTAGCTTAAAAAGATATATGCTGTTACAAGATGGATTATATGTTTAACAGTTAAGTGTTATGAGAGTTTTCTACATAACTTAAACGCAGGTGGTAGTTAATTTGATGGGTATAACCTGTACGGAGTATTGTTTTAAGAGGCCATCAGGCTGAGTGTTGGATCAAACCAGCGACCTCTGGCGTGAGCGGCAAACGTTATTCTCTGCAGTTCTGTCCCACTTAGCAAATGGTAGCTATGTTTGCCTGTTGCACAGTAAATGGGCCCATTTCTTAAAAAAAAATAGGTAAATGATTTTCAACAAAATTTCAACCATTATTATCATTACAAATCAATATCACCTAAATGTATTTTTTTAGTTTTTCGCAAAAAAAATATGATTTTTTATTTTAGAGTGCTTTGAATGGCCGAAAAAACGGCGGTTTTGGGGTGTAATGTGTTAGCATAAACAATTTACCCGTTATTAAAATACAAATGCTCATAAACTCATTTTATTGATTTTGATCAATAGGTAATTTAATTACCTTTTTAAGTTGATATATGGCTTTTCACGGTCAGCTAAGTCATTATTCTTTAATAGACATTTGAATGATATCTCTACTTCGTAATGTAAAAAAAAAAAAAAACCTTTGTTCCTTTATTTATTCATAAATATTTGAAAATGTACTAAATGAAAGTTTATTTTCCTTCTTATCCTTTGCTATTTTATGTAATTAAATAGCAGAGTTTTGTTTTTATTGTTAAAATAGGATGTTTTTGAAAATATACATAAAATCTGAAAGTTCAATTTGTAACAAAAAAAAACTGTAACGTTCGTCTTCCTGGCATATATTCTTCCAAGAAGATAAACATAATAATACATTCACCTTCTGTCTTACATATCAATAAAAATGTATCTAAAAATTGGCCCCCGGGTATTTAAGAAAGATATTCACTGAAATGTAAAATTTATATGTAACGTTCGTCCCCGTAACGTCCTCCCCCCACCCTCCCCCCCCCCCCCCGCTACATATACATTCTATTTGTTCTAGTTGATATCATCAATTTCATCTTTTTTAATGTACCACTAAGATATGAACACTTTCTAAAAATTTAAAAAAATGATATATATAGTGAATATTTTCAACTTTTTTTGTGAACTTAACAGAATAATACATTCACCTGCTGTCATACATATCAATAAAAAAAGTATCTAAAAATTGGCAAAAGTGTATTTAAGAAAGATATTCACTGAAATGTAAAATTTCTATGTAACTTTCGTCCCCGTAACGTCCGTCCTCCCCCCATATACATTCTAGTTTTTCTAGTTGATATCATCAATTTCATCTTTTGTTTAATGTACCAATAAGATATTAATAATTTCTAAAAATTATAAAATATATATACACATTAACCATTTTGCAACTTTTTTGTGCACTTATTACGAAAGTTGCATATATTTTGTTATTAAATACACTTATAAACATGTAATAGGCACAAAGTTGAGTAAGAGTGTGTTTTTTAATTTCTTATACACATTTTAGTTTAGAAAACCAAAAAATAAGAGATTTTGTACTAAAATTGATTGTTTAATGCCACATCAAAAATAAGGAACGGACATTTCAAAAAGGGGACGGACGTTACATTATATTTTACTTGTAAGTTACCATTGATATTTACCCCTTAATTTATTGAAAATGTTTGAATCAGAAAAAATGCCATAACACTGTGTGATATTATATACATCCTGTCATAAACCTTGGGGTCACAGAACCTGGGATGATTTATGCTAATTAGGGTAAAATATGCACACTGGGCAGTGTATTTCTCATTATCACATGGTGTTAATGTGCTGTTGGTGAATTATGAAAGTTCACCATGGTGCCAATAGCTGGATAGTAGCATACACTTTGTGCAATATGCCTGTAGACATTATATTACATATGACACGGTCCATGAAATGTGAAAAAATCATATTTGTCCATGAAACTGGTAGAAATGTTAATCATCATAATTATATCAATTGGGTAGTTACAGGTAAAATACATAATTTGATTAATAAAAAAAAACAGTGCTACTTTTATAAAACAACAACAACAAAAAAAAAAAACACGCAACAATGCTTCTTCTAAATTTATTTAAAAAGGGTATGAAATCTAAATCTTATCAACGATTTCTCATTGTGCAGCAATGGATGCACCAGTTTAATATGATAAGAAAAGAGACATAAAAAAATAATAATAATGCTGTCAAAGATAAACATTTCAACTAAATTAGATTTTATTTAAATCAAATATTTATTATTCTCTCTTAGACAATTAAATATATGTAGTATATATGTATACTTAGACATGGAAAAGAAGTACATATATATCAACTTAACTCATGAAGCTGTAACGTCCGTCCCCGTGTCTACCAGCCTTCAGAATTATTTTTTTTTAAAATTGATGTCAAAAGTTATCTCTTGATTGTTTTACATACTTGATACATAAACGTATCAGAAAACACAACAGGCATTTTGCAATTGCCTGACAATATATAGAAATTGAAGGTCAAACATTTGCATTAGCTTTGCTGGCTAAAACCTTTGTTTGTATATTAAGCAGTAAAATAGCTTCCTAATCTATAAAACATGCTCGTCATAAACAATAACACCATTTAAAGAGAAAATATTGGCATCTTTTTGCGCTTCGTTGTTTGTAACTTGCTTTCGTAGTAAAAAAAAGTTATGATTGATTTCTTTTCTAAATTTCTATTTTCATCACTATTCGGTGTGGCGACATCATTTTTGGTCACGTGATTTTTTTGTTCCCCACCGTGTTTTCGTAGGATTGTATAAACATATTGATGGAAACGTAGGAAGGGAACAGCCAAACTTTATGTTTGTACTTTGTATGAGCGTTTAAAGCCCTAACTGCAATATTAAATTCGCAAGATAGTTCTGGCCAGGTTTTATATAATTCAATATATGATTCGAACCCTTTTACAATATTTCACAGTAATCACTGTATTATTTTTGGTATAATGTTGCATTCTACGAGATTAATATTAATATTTTTGTGTGACAAAAATATAATTTCAAAAACGTGTTTGTTATATGTAGTTTGAAAAAAGTGTTAACTCCAACTGCCACTAAATTGAAATTCGAGTGAGATGCACTCTCTACACATGGATCTGTGTTAATTCATCATCCGCACAAAGCTTCGTGTAGTGATGTAATTTGTCTACTCTTACAAATATATACTACCCTGGCAGTAAAATTTGGAGGTTTACATGTTAGAAAATCATTTTATTTTAGCTTGATCATTGTGTAAGTCTTATATAAGAACATTTGACAATAAGCAAATTTTCTTTGCAGAATACAACTTAAACTTGCGGAAATATGGAATTATTTTGTTTTGTCTTAATTTAGACAATTATAAATGTTGCTTTTGTTCGATTTCATTATAATTAACACTTCCATAATGTCGGTGTCACAACCTTTGTACACCAAGTCTATCAATCAGAACCCAAACGAGTAGAACTACCATGTGCAACAACGCTCACCAGCTCTATAAAGATTGAGATTAAAAATTCAATAGCAGAGGTAACAGCTTGAGGTTAATACATATGTCCAACTATCAATAAAACCGTCTTCCGTGGCCAAGTCGTTAAGGCGTCCGCATCGAAAGCGGAAGGTCGAAGGTTCGAATCCCTGTGGAAGCACTTAGATTTTTTCTAATGCGGCCGGTTGCTCACCCAGCAGCTAGTTCAGTTGAGGGTGTCGAATGTCTAACAGTCTGACGCCTGGCATTAATAGCTTTCGGGAAGTAATTATGTACAACATAAAGGTGTCTCATAAGCCCTGTTTGGCCATTTCAATAGAGGTGACACTATTATAAACACACACTTTACTTTTACTTTAACCTAGTAGATATTTACCATATGGAACCTAGCATATGATCACAATATGGAGCCTAACATATGATGACCATGTGGAACATAGCATATGATCACCTTATGATGCCTAACATATGATGACAATGTGGAACATAGCATATGATGACTAAATGGAACCATGTATATGAAGACCTTATGGAATTTAGCATATTATGACAATATGGAACATAGCATATGATGAACATTTGAAACCAAGCATATAATGACCGTATGAAACCTAGCATATAATGACAATATGGAACCTAGCATATGATGACCATATGGATCCCAGCATATGAGAATCATATGAAGCAACTAGTATTTTATTATCATATAAGTCTCATTGTAAATCATACGTATATCTTCATACTTTGATATGCGAATCATATGTGGTTTTATTGCCTATGAGTTAAGTTATATAACCTCTACCTTATTAATGTCAGTGAACATACAAAATGTTTTGCAGTAATTCTTTGTATCATGTTTTTTACTGAAGTAAACATATTGATCGCAAAATAAAACAAAACAAGTCATATGGGGTAAACAAAGCGAGATTGTTTATTGATTTTAATGGGATTGAACGGTATCGTTAGAATATGACAAGTTATAAACGTCATGTTCCGCAATTAACTGGTAAACCACCGAGGACTCAGCTTGTTTGTTTTGTAAATGATTTAAGTTAGACAATCATATAAAAAAATAAAATGGCATATATGTGTAACACCACCATTGAGCTACTTATTTCGAAAGTGGGTAAAGTATTTTAAAGGCGTGTAATTCATTGAAAAAAATCATATCGAAATAAGTGAAACTTACAGTTTATTGTTTGTCGACATAAACAGTGCCCAAACCAAGTGTCATGTTTAATCCAAAACACAAGGCAAATGCATTATATATCTATACATCATCGCGTATTATCAATATCTGTGTGACAGAAGTAACGTATTTCCAATAAAAACAAAAGTAAATTGCATTGCTTTATAATAAGAATACGTTATAATTCCATTATCATTAACAACATACAGTATTCTCGTAGTATATTGATTAAGAATAATAGACCTTACTTAAAATGTCATATGTTTTTGTATGAACAAAAGTAATAAGAATCGTATGCAGATTGATATTTGGTTCATATGCTATGCATAAAAAATGCCGTATAATAAACATATCAATCAATTGACAAATTAATCTTATATGCCTCTAATGCAAATTATGCGCAAATGTTTCATACGAAACATGATATATGATAAACATATGGAACCTAGCATATGATGACAATATGGAACCTAGCATATGATGACAATATGGAACCTAGCATATGATGACCATATTGAACCGTGCATATGATGACAATATGGAACCTAACATATTATGACAATATGAAACCTTGCATATGATGACCATGTGGAACCTTGCATATGATGACAATATGGAACCTAGCATATGATGACAATATGGAACCTTGCATATGATGACAATATGAAACCTAACATATTATGACAATATGAAACCTAGTATAATTATATTGACTATATAGAACCTAACATATAATGACCATATAAGCAGGGATAAAACCCTCAACATCAGTGGTTATATGTGAGTGATATTTAAACGAGGCCAGCGCCAATTTTATACTAATTTATTGACCATAGAGGACCCTCTTATATAAATGATTTAAGCTAAATAACCATCAAAATATCGCCGCATTTCAGCTTGTTAATATTTACGAGAGTGTTCGAAATGTATTGTGTATTTATAAATCTCGCAAAATTCACGTGACATTTTACATCGATACTTATACGCGCATATAGCTCAATTCAATACCTACACAATGTTCTGTATCTGCCGAAACACGGGATTCCAGAGTTACAGCCATTTCAATATTGGCAATTGTTGACCACTATTGTAAAAATGGTTGGGAAACGAATAACAATTATTGAGGAAATTCGTACTAAACTCGGCTGTTCTCTCAAAGATATTTTGATGAAATTAAATGGATAAAAGAATGTGTCTGATGAGATAGTTCGTAGATTGAAAAAGAAATTTGATTCTTGTATAGAATCTGTTGAAAATGCAGCAAAATCTGGTCGGCCAAAGACAGCAACATGTTAGAAATCGTGTCTGAAATTAGAGAAATTATTCGAAATGATGCATGATATAGTATGTGTGATATAGCAAACATGGCAGAAGGCCAGTCATTGCCAAACCGACCTTGAGTGTAAAGAAGATACTTTCTGCAGTTTTAATCTCTGTTGAAGGTTTGGGAATACTTGTACCGGTAAAAAAAGGTAAAACTGTGAATGGAAGGTACTATTAAGATGAATGTGGTATGATAAGACAGAAAAAGTACTACGCAAAATACCGCACAGTCACTGGTTTCAAATATGTTCGTTTGCATGACAATGCCCCAGCCCACACTTTTGACCTTGTCACGGATTTTTGTAAGTCTGAGAAAGTTATAGTGCTGCCACCTTCCCTTACTCCCCAGATATTGAACCATGTGACTTCTTTCACTTTCCAAAATTTAAAACGTTATCTCTGGTCGTAGATATGGATCACGGTAGGCTCTCGGTTCTGCCGTAAACCGGAGCTTTCGTAGTTTACCCAAATCAGCCTACCATGACGTTTTCCGGAAAAGGATCAAAATACTAAATTATATATTTCTAACCGGGGAGAGTTCTTTGAGGGTATGAAATGAAGACATTAGCGATTTAGTTAGTTATTAATGGTTATAGGGTAAATACACAATACATTTCAAACAACCCTCGTATGAACACTATAAACTCTTTGATTTATTCGAATTTCTCTAGTTTGTAATAAAATTTAGCCTTTTTACTATCGAATGACTATTATAATCTTTATTTATTTATTTTATTTCAGATCTGTTTTTGGGTAAGTACCTCTAATCTTTATTTTAATGTTCAGCTTTCTTACGATATAGAACACTATATGAAAAATTCCATTATAAGAAATGATTTAAAACACCATAGTAGCAAGATCTAAATTCTAGTTTCAAAATAGAAATATTGATCAATGTGTTGATCAAGATAATCCTCATAGTATATGTATTTCATAGTCAAAAGTCATTTCAACAAGCTTACTATAAGCATAAAATAAAAGTACAATTTAACCAATAGGCAAACTGGATTACAAAATAAACACAACATTTAGGAAATGCATTTATTTTTTTAATAAATGAAACTAACTTTTCAATTCAGTTACATATTTATCAAACGCATTGTTCAAATAATTTATTAATAAAAATATAATACCTAGTGCATTTAAGAACATACATTAAATAGTATGTTCATTATAGATATATGATGTAGCATACATAAACACATTGAGAATATCCCTAAAATCAGACATGAAGTAAACGAGAGCAACCGTTCTAACCTCATGTCATCAAACTTTTTTATCATGTATTTGATATATCAACCAAATATTTTCATATCTATTATAAGTCCTATATTTTAATGGCTTTGAGCTGTCTCGTATGGGAAGTCATTGCTTATTAATTTAACACACGTAAAAAGATGTTGTTGTTTTGTAATAGTTGAACAATAAATGATACGCATTTTGTATTTCCACTTAAAAAGGGTGTTGTTATAATAAATAGGAAATATGTTATTTAAAGTGGAATAATTATGATGTTGTAGTGGCTGATTTACTGTATTAAACGTCGTTTTCAACAAACGTTAAGTCATATCACGACAATGCCTACTTTAGACTTTATTCTGAGCGTTGGAGTATCATGCCTCAGAAACATAATTTGTTGTAATATTCACTTTGACTCACCTGATGATGAATCAGGAGCTTCCAAATAGCTTTTATACTTTGATGATGTTAGATCTATCTGAGTAAGTTGTTGCTTTGTTGGAGGAAGGTTTCTGAGTGTCAGAATTAGACTGTTTTCCCTGCCTTCCGGTTAGAATAACCAGACTGGTTTCTATTTTTTACTACACTCCTCCCCGTTTTATGGAACTGAGGGGCACGGTAGTCTTAGCGAAAAACATAAACCCATTTCACTGCTCTAGATATTGACCATAAATACTGTCCATTGGGGGCATATAACCGTGTCACTGCACTGGATATTAGCCTTATCTATCCCGGTTTCTGGCCCGAGTATAGATTACCATATACTGACACCAGGCTGACCCAGGAATAAAAATATCCTCTTAATGCTGAATGTCAAGCGAGGAAGCTTATAATACCATTTTCAAGTACAACCCGGCCACGATACGAACACACAAACTTCCGCGTGTGAAGCGGTCCCTTTACCACTAGACCACCGCTGCGGATAATGACTAATTACAAATGTATTCTTTTCATGTTTTATTACACGGTTGAACCACGTAATATGATTACATATAAACCTTACAATCAAACCTGCATCAATAACTTTGCAATGCAATTGAAATAATGGACTGCATTGAATAAAATAAATTTTAAAATTCTCATATTCAGTAAGAATTGCAGGAGTATGTTTAATATTCATTATGCATACCAAACTAGTAAATTATATGACCACTTCTATTAGTCGCATCACAACCTTTAATATCAAAGCACAAATATGTTAGTATATCACTTTGCTTTGCGATACATGACCAGTAAAATTGCACATCTATCTTTATATTTATTTTCAGAGCATAAAAACAAAAGCGAACACGGTAGTTTTATCATTTGCGTAATGTGAACTTTTACTTATTATCATATAAAAGTTTGTTCTTTGATATCATATTAAATTGAAGCTAGTTATTATGTATGCAATGTTGCCCAGTTTGTCACTGACCTCAAAAATATTACTGATGTAGTTTGCTGGCCATTTGACATGTTTCCAGTTATCACTTATACTATTTAGATGACGTAATTGCTATATATAATGATTATAAAAAAATAAACTATCTTTAGCTCGACTGTGACTAAACAATAAAAGCTATAGTGCTCACCACGATGTCGGCGTTGTTGTAACAGTTTTTAGGCATGCTTATACAACTGTATCTCATATATAACTATCCATCAATGAACTTTAACATATGCCTCCACTAACATTTAAAGAAATCAAAGGGACAAGTGGAATTACTTCATTATAATTTCAGGTAGAATAGTTAACCCCCCCCCCCCTCCCCCCTCCTCATTGTACTTTTACGAAATTCGGTTTAACAATTTAAGCAAATTCATATCACAGATCACAGTAACTACAAGCATTACATCTATAAAACATCACAACGGGTGTTCCTTGCATTTAAAGAGACTCGATGGAACAAGAGAAAAATCGATTTTGATTTTAGATATAATTATTGTTCCCTTTTGAACAATTTTGTACTAATTATATCCATAAAGGCCACAAGTATTTTCAACACCATTAAGGGCATTAATGCGAGGAAGTGGGATAACTCGTTTTTTTTTAAATTAAATTAATTAAAAAATTATGGACCTTTATATACTTTCCTTCTAGCAACATGCCTTCGCAGCTACTTCTAGTCATACATCCATAAATTTCTCTGATTAATGTTTAGACAAGCTTAAGTTTGAAAGTAAACTCGTGTCTCAGTAAATACAAGTCATACATCAACATAAATTTACAAATATCTTCATTACTATTGAATGGACACAAATGGAATAATGTTTATTTTATTTGAGTTAGCATTATAAATCTATTATTACTAAGATAATTTAACAACACAAAATAAAACACACAAGCCAATGCTGTAATTTTAAAATTGCGTAATTCTATACGTAATCTCCACTAAAATATGATTTTGTATTTCTGAGTAAAGGCCTTAATCGAGTGTTGAGAAAAAAAATGTATTGTAATAGTATTTATTTTACATTGCAGCTATGACGAGAGAAGAACGTGGTAAGAAATGTTTATCAATAGTTATAATCGATATTCTGAATCCATTTCCTTATACAATATGTAAGATGTATAATGCGCAAGAGAAAGAAATACATTTAAATATGGATTCCTTCTGCAGGACGAGCTACTCTGGTTGACTCTGGTAAACTTATCATAGTTAAATTGATAAATTGTCGCAGATACGTACATTAGACAGAAAATTTCACATTTCGATATTTTTTTCCTTTTAAAAATCTACCTTTATTCTAACAAAACAACATCAAACTAAGCAAAACATGTATTTACGAACAAATAAAAAATAATTGAAATAATTTTGTAGTAGTAATTAAAACTAGTTGTTGAGAATTATAAGATTTTGGGAACGGCACTGCGTTACAAAAGTTCAATAAATGTTTAAAAGCCATAAATAAAGTTTCGAACCACACAGTTATTATATGTCACTGGGTAAATTGTGCATTGGGTTAATGGCAAAAGCTAACAAGGAATAAATGTATTAAAGCACTGGCAGGCTTGCATAATGCTGGGTTAAATTAAAATACTTGATTCGTTGGAGTACGTAGTGTTTATTTATTGCTCTTTTTCGCCAATCAAAATGACCAAAGGAAGTTATTTACTGGGTGTAAAGAGAATATTTTCTTGTCATATTGAAAAACTGACACAGAGACAGTCCAACATTGTTCTTTAATATCAAGTGCTTAATATGATGATTTACGAAGATTACACATTCAAAAAGAGATACGCTATTTTAAAATGAAAGATATGCCCGAAACTTAAAAAAAAATAAGAAACATAAATTCGTCAACAAAGAAAGTTGCTCAAATGCTTGTGGATACGTCTTAATTTGAGTAAATAGATAGAACCATATCCTAAATAAAAGCCAACATCAAAACCACATGCTTTATGTTGCTTCATGAACATGCTTAGTTAATTGGCTACTGGCCCCAATATCAAATTTATACTTAATATCTGATCAAATGTTCGAGGAAATAGTGCAGTAGTATACTATAATATATGATCAATAGAAAATTACTTTAAAATATGTATACACATCTGCGTGTTAGTATTAACATGTCGTTTAGTTTCCGGTGTTTATTATCATTTTTTTCTCTTGGCAAAATATTTAAAATATATTTCAGAGAACACCGTATGTTTTGTCAAAGAGAAAAGAAAGAGTTAGTTTATAAAGAGTCATCACAATGTTGAGGTGCCCAACGAAATCGTTTATTACTTTTAGATTTCTAATCTAATCAAGATGTATATTATACATATTTAAATCAAATGTATCCATACAATCAAACATTATGTACCCCACAAACGTTCCATTGTCAAAAACAACCAGCAAGTATTCAGTTATTAATAGAAACATGCAAGCAGATTACGTTTAATAGCTTCAAAATTGCTTTAAAATTGAAGGGAAAAATTATAATTCTTCAAGAAACTTCAAATTACATTATGTTGAATGACTTTTGATAATGCTATAATCATAGCAATTGAACAGTTTAATATATCTGCTACCAGAGTATTATACAGGTTTGCAATGGTTTTGCATATACTTCAATAATCACGGACATATATCGCCGTTACTTGGATATTAAGAAATAATCCATATTTTTCCCAATTTCAAGATTGATGAATTCAATTTCAATATGTACTTTACACTGTAGTATAATGATACAAGACGAACACAAGATAATTGAGTTTTCTAAAGTTTATTAAAAGTCCGTTTATTCTAATTTAAAAACAATTAACATAACCTAAGTTTTATATAATTCGACAGTAACATGATCTGACTCCAGTAAAGCCTAAAAGTATCTCCGACTGCCGAAAATGTCTCTGTTTAAATAGGGTTTCTATCTACGCCTTCGAAGAGTTTCGTGATTCATCCATGACTTTTATTGATTATTAATTACCCGATGTACCAAGCTGGCTCGCTATTAGCTTCGCACACCTGATCATTTTATTAGTCATTTAATTGCTAATTACAGATTACTTCCTACATCAGCCGCTGATATGTGATATTTTATCAACCGGCCTGACTTCCTTATTCGCGCTTTAGTATGTTTCATGGTTTATACAAGTTATATAAAACTTATCAAGACTTCTTTACGTTTCGCCCACAGCACAGGTAAATGAGCCACTATGATATTTTTGTATGACTTCATATGATTCTAATATGGAATCTCATATGTGCTTCGTTAAGAAAGTTAAAACATTCAAAATTCACTATCAATGTTATTTATTGGTCTGTATATGTATTTAGCTAAATACTTAGCTTAAATAGATATATGCTGTTACAAGATGGATTATATGTCTAACAGTTAAGTGTTATGAGAGTTTTCTACATAACTTAAATGCAGGTCGTAGTTAATTTGATGGGTAGAACCTGTACTAAGTATTGTTTTAAGAGGCCATCAGGCTGAGCGTAGGATCAAACCAGCGACATCTGGCGTGAGCGGCAAATGTTATTCTCTGCAGTTCTGTCCCACTTAGCAAATGGTAGCTATGTTTGCCTGTTGCACAGTAAATGGGCCAATGTTTTAAAAAAAAATAGGTAAATGATTTTCAACAAAATTTCAACCATTATTATCATTACATATCAATATTACATTAATGTATTTTTTTAGTTTCGCTAAAAAACTATGATTTTTTATTTTAGAGTGCTTTGAATGGCCAAAAACGGCGGTTTTGGGGTGTTATGTGTTAGCATAAACAATTTACCCGTTATTAAAATACAATTAAAAGTCATTTTATTGCTCATCAACTCATTTTATTAATTTTGATCAATAGGTAATTTAATTACTTTATTAAGTTGATATATGGCTTTTCACAGTCAGCTAGGTCATTATTCTTTAATAGACATTTGAACGATATCTCTACTTCGTAATGTAAAAAAAAAATTAAAACCTTTGTTCCTTTATTTATTCATAAATATTTGAAAATGTACTCAATGAAAGTTTATTTTCCTTCTTATCCTTTGCTATTTTATGTCATTAAATAGCAGAGTTTTTTTTTTTATTGTTAAAATAGGGTATTTTTGAAAATATACATTAAATCTGAAAAGTTCAATTTGTAACCAAAAAAACTGTAACGTTCGTCCCCCTGGCATATATTCTTCCAAGAAGATAAACATAATAATACATTCAACTGCTGTCTTACATATCAATAAAAATTGGCAAAAGTGTATTTAAGAAAGATATTCACTGAAATGTAAAATTTCTATGTAACTTTCGTCCCCGTAACGTCCGTCCTCCCCAATATACATTCTTTTTTTTCTAGTTGATATCATCAATTTCATCTTTTGTTTAATGTACCAATAAGATATTAATAATTTCTAAAAATTATAAAATAAATAAACATATTGACCATTTTTCAACTTTTTTTGTGAACATATTACGAAAGTTGCATATATTTTGTTATTAGATACACTTATATACATGTCATAGGCACAAAGTTGTGTAAAAGTGTGTGTTTTTTTAATTTCTTATACACATTTTAGTTTAGAAAACAAAAAAATAAGAGATTTTGTACTAAAAATTGATTGTTTAATGTCACATCAAAAATATGGGACGGACGTTTAAAAAAGGGGACGGACGTTACATTATATTTTACTTGTAAGTTACCATTGATATTTACCTCCTAATTCATTGAAAATGTTTTAATCAGAAAAAAGCAATAACACTGTGTGATATTATATACATCCTGTCATAAACCTTGGGGTCACAGAACCTAGGATGATTTATGCTAATTAGGTTAAAATATGCACACTGGGCAATGTATTTCTCATTATCACATGGTGTTAATGTGCTGTTGGTGAACTATGAAAGCTCACCATGGTGCCAATAGCTGGATAGTAGCATACACTTTGTGCAATATGCCTGTAGACATTATATTACATATGACACTGTCCATGAAATGTGAAAAAATCATATTTGTCCATGGAACTGGTAGAATAGGTAATCATCATAATTATATCAATTGGGTAGTTACAGGTAAAATACATAATTTGATTAATAAAAAAACAGTGCTACTTTTAACAAAAAAAACGCAACTATGCTTCTTCTAAATTTACTTAAAAAGGGTATGAAATCAAAATCTTATCAACGATTTCTCATTGTGCAGCAATGGATGCACCAGCTTAATATAATAAGAAAAGAGATATGAAAAAATAATAATAATGCTGTCAAAGATAAACATTTCAACTAAATTAGATTTTATTTAAATCAAATATGTATTATTCTCTCTTAGACAATTATATATGTAGTATATGTATACTTAGACATGGAAAAGAAGCACATATATCAACTATATTAACTCATGAAGCTGTAACGTCCGTCCCCGTGTCTACCAGCCTTCAGAAATATATTTTTTTTTTAAAATTGATGTCAAAAGTTATCTCTTCTTCGATTGTTTTACATACTTGTAACATAAACGTATCAGAAAACACAACAGGCAATTTGCAATTGCCTGACAATATATAGCAAATTGAAGGTCAAACATTTGCATTAGCTTTGCCGGCTAAAACTTGTGTTTGTATTTTAAGCAGTAGAATAGCTTCCTATAATATAAAACATTCTCGTCATAAACAATAACACCATTTGAAAGAGAAAATATTGGCATCTTTTTGCGCTTCGTTGTTTGTAGTTTGCTTTCGTAATAAAAAAAAGTTATGATTGATTTATTTTCTAAATTCCTCTGTTTTCATCAACTATTCTGTGTGGCGACATCATTTGTGGTCACGTGATTTGTTTGTTCCCCACCGTGTTTTTGTAGGATTGTATAAACATATTGATTGAAATGTATGAAGGGAACAGCCAAACTTTATGTTTGTTCTTTGTATGAGCGTTTAAAGCCCTAACTGCCATATAAAATTCGCAAGATAGTTCTGGCCAGGTTTTATTTTTGTTTTTTTGTTTTTTTGAATGGGGTTTAACGCCATTTTCAACACATTGCAGGTTATATATGGCATATCCAGTTTTACTGGTGGAGGAAGACCTCAGACTGAGTCAGACTGAGTAGAACCACCGTCCTTCCGCAAGTAACTGGAAACTTCCTCACAAAAAGTTTTTGGAGCGAGCGGGACTCGAACCTACGACCATAGCGGTGAGAGGTAAATGATCTTGAGACGGCGCCTTAGACCACTCGGCCACGGAGGACCCCCCTGTTATAGTAAAGATAGCTAACTACTTTCATAGGAAATATGGTAGCTAAACCTGACTGTTTCGATGTTGTAGTGGTTTTGGATTGTGTTTAGTGGTGCATTCAACAATTATTTTTGGTCATATTGCTACGATGTCTACTTGAGACCGTATATGATTCAATATATGATTCGAACCCTTTTACAACATTTCACAGTAATCACTGTATTATGTTTGGTATAATGTTGCATTCTACGAGATTAATGTTAATATTTTTTTGTGACAAAAATATAATTTCAAAAACGTGTTTGTTATATGTAGTTTGAAAAAAGTGTTAACTCCAACTGCCACAAAATTGAAATTCGAGTGAGATGCACTCTATACACATGAATCTGTGTTAATTCACCATCCCCACAAAGCTTCGTGTAGTGATGTAATTTGTCTCCTCTTACAAATATATACTACCCTGGCAGTAAAATTTGGAGTTTTAAATGTTAGAAATTTATTTAATTTTAGCTTGATCATTGTGTAAATCTTATATAAGAACATTTTCTTTGCAGAATACAACTTTAGGAAATATGGAATTATTTTGTTTTGTCTTAATTTAGACTATATGTATCTACCTAACTCACAATACAACCATTAACTATAAGTAGCAATTATAAATGTTGCTTTTGTTCGATTTCATAATAATTAACACTTCCATAATGTCGGTGTCACAACCTTTGTACACCAAGTCTATCAATCAGAACCAAAACGAGTAGAACTACCATGTGCAACAACGCTCTCCAGTTCTATAAAGATTGCGATTAAAAAATTCAATAACAGTGGTAACAGCTTGAGGTTAATACATATGTCCAACTATCAATCAAACCGTCTTCCGTGGCCAAGTCGTTAAGGCGTCCGCCTCGGAAGCGGAAGGTCGAAGATTCGAATCCCTGTGGAAGCACTTAGATGTTTTCTGATGCGGCCGGTTGCTCACCCAGCAGCTAGTTCAGTTGAGGGTGTCGAATGTCTAACAGTCTGAAGCCTGGCATTAATAGCTTTCGGGAAGTAACTGTGTACAACATAAAGGTGTCTCATAAGCCCTGTTTGGCCATTTCAATAGAGGTGACACTATTATAAACACACACTTTACTTTTACTTTTACAATAAAACTGTAAAAACTTCACAAAACGAATCCTGTATTTCCACTTATATAAATAACAACAATCCCTTAATATTCAAAATGATTAGTTGCTATTAATATAAATTGCATATAGGTGTAACACCACCATTGAGTAACTTATTTCTCAAGTGAGTAAAGCATTTTAAAGACATGTAATTCATTGAAAAAAATCATATCGAAATAAGGGAAACTTACAGATTATTATTTGTCGAAATAAACAAAGAGTCATGTTTTATCCAAAATACATATAGTTTGTTTCTGCTTAAACATGGAGCATTTAAATAAGATAAATGCATTATATATCTATACTTCATCGCGTATAAGAAATGTCTGTGTGAGAGAAGTAACGTATCCCCAATAAAACCAAAATTGAAATAAATTGAATTGCTTTATAATAAGAATAAGTTATTATTCCTTTATCATTAACAAAATACAGTAATCTCGTAGTATATTGATTATGAATAATAGACCTTCACTTCAAAGTTCATATGTTTTTGTATGAAAAAACAATGAAAATCGTATGCAGATTGATACTTAGTTCATATGCTATGCATAAAAAACATGCCGAATAATAATCAAATGAATCAATTAACATATGATTCTCATATGCCTCTCCTGACAATTATATGCACATAGTGTCAAATGTGAATTATACGCAAATTGTTTCAAATAAACCATGATTTATGACGACCATATGGATCCTAGCATATTGTGACCATATGAAACCTAGTATATGATGACCATATGGAACCTAGTAGATATTTACCATATGGAACCTAGCATATGATCACAATATGGAGCCTAACATATGATGACCATGTGGAACATAGCATGTGATCACTATATGATGCCTAACATATGATGACAATGTGGAACATAGCATATGATGACTATATAGAACCATGCATATGATGACCATATGGAATTTAGCATATTATGATAATATGGAACATAGCATATGATGACCATTTGGAACCAAGCATATTATGACCGTATTAAACCTAGCATATAATGACAATATGGAGCCTAGCATATGATGACCATATGGATCCCAGCATATGAGAATCATATGACGCAACTAGTATTTTATTATCATATAAGTCTCATTGAAAATCATACGTATATCTTCATACTTCAATATGCGAATCATATGTGGTTTTATTGCCTATGATTTAAGTTATATAACCTCTACCTTATTAATGTCAGTGAACATACAAAATGGTTTGCAGTATTTCTTTGTATCATGTTTTTTACTGAAGTAAACATAGCGATCGCAAAATAAAACAAAGAAGTCATATGGGGTAAACAAAGCGTAATAGATTGTTTATTGATTTTATTGGAATTGAACGGTATCGTCAGAACATGACAATTTATAAACGGCATGTTCTGCAATTAACTGGTAAACCACAGAGGACCCTGTTTGTTTGTTTTGTAAATGATTTAAGTTAAATAATCAAATAAAAAAATAATTAATAAAAATGGCATATAGGTGTAACACCACCATTGAGCTACTTATTTCTAAAGTTGGTAAAGTATTTTAAAGGCGTGTAATTCATTGGAAAAAATCATATCGAAATAAGTGAAACTTACAGTTTATTGTTTGTCGACATAAATAGTGACCAACAAGGATTAATCCTTGCCATATCAAATTTGAATGTATCTTAATGAATTAAACACAAAATATGCAACCCCTTCTCTGACAGAGAAGGATTAATTTCTGCCATACCAATTTTGGAAATATATTTATTGATTAAACACAATATATGCATCCCCTTCTCTGGCAGACAAGGAGTAATCCTTGCCATATCAAATTTGGATGTATCTCAATTAATAAAACACAAAATATGCAACCCCTTCTCTGACAGAGAAGAATTAATCCTTGCCATACCAATTTTGGAAGTAGCTCAACTAATAAAACACAGTATATGCAACCCATTCTCTAGCAGACAAGGATTAATCCTTGCCGACTTTGAAATATCTTACTGGATGAAATACAAAATATGCAACCCCCTTCTCACGGAGAGAAGGATTAATCCATGTCATACCAATTTTGGAAGTATATAAATTGATAAAACACAAAATATGAAACCCCTTCTCTGGTAGAGAAGGATTAATCCTTGTCGATTTGAAACTGAATTGATCAAACACAAAACATGCAACCCGTACTCGGGCAGACAAAGATTAATCCTTGCCATAGTAGCTTAATTGTTAAAACATAAAATATAAAAAACACTACTCTTGCAGACAAGGGTTAATTCTTGTTATATTACATTTGAAAGTAGCTAAATTGATAAAACACAAAATATGAAATCCATCTCTGAGAGAAGGATTATCCTTGCCATATCAGAATTGGGAGTATCTAAATTGATAAAATACAAAATATGTAACCCCTTCTCTGGCAGAGAAAGATTAATCATCGCCATATCGGATTTGAAAGTATTTATATTGATAAAACGCAAAATATGAAACCCCTTCTCTGGTAGAGAATGATTAATCATTGCCATAGTAGTTTAATTGTTAAAACACAAAATATAAACCCCTACTCTTGCAGACAAGGATTAATCAGATTTGAAAGTAGCTTAATTGATAAAACCAATATGAAACAACTACACTTGTAGAGAAATTGAAGTATTTGTCATAACAGCATACAGTGGGATACAGGTGCCACATTTATTGTCAGAGGAACTAGCCTCTCTCTCTGAGAAAGAAGGATTTATCCTTGCCATAGTAGATTAATTGTTAAAACACAAAATATAAAACTCCTACTCTTGTGGAGAAGGATTAATCCTTGTAGATTTGAAACTAACTAGATAAAACACAAAAAATGCAACCCGTACTCGGGCAGACAAGGATTAATCCTTGCCGATTTTGAATTATCTACCTTGATGAAATACAAAATATGCAACCCCTTCTCTAGGAGAGAAGGATTATTCCTTGCCATAGTAGCTTAATTGTTAAAAGAAATATAAAAACACTACTCTTACAGATAAGGGTTAATTCTTGCCATGTTAGATTTGAAAATAGCTAAGTTGATCAAACACAAAATATGAAACCCTTCTCTGAGAGAAGGTTTATCCTTGCCATAGTAGCTTAATTGTTAAAAACAAAATATAAATCCCTACTCTGGCAGACAAGGATTAATCCTTACCATATCAGATTAGGAAGTATCTTAATTGATAAAACACAAAATATGTAAACCCTACTCTAGCAGAGAAAGATAATCCTCGCCATATTGGATTTGAAAGTATCTATATTCATAAAACGCAAAATATGAAACCCATTCTCTGGCAGAGAAGGATTAATCCTTACCATATCAGATAAGGAAGTATCTGAATTGATAAAACACAAAATATGTAAACCCTACTCTAGCAGAGAAAGATTAATCTTCGCCATATCGGATTTGAAAGTATCTATATTCATAAAACCCAAAATATGAAACCCATTTTCTGGCAGAGAAGGATTAATCCTTGGCACATCAGATTTGAAAGAGGCTAGATAATTAATACACAAAATATGATACCCTTACTCTGGGTGAGAAAGATTAATTCTTGCCATACCAGATTTAAAAGTAGCTAAATTGATAAAACCAATATGAAACAACTACACTTGTAGAGAAATTGAAGTATTTGTCATAACAGCGTACAGTGGGCTACAGGTGCCACATTTATTGTCAGAGGAACTAGCCTGCTATATCACAATCAAATGTTTTTACATTTTTAACCTCAGTATGTTTAACTCTTTCGACGATACCATCTCCTTGGTACTTTATTGACAACACTGAAATGAAACAAAAAATGACTCAATTTGGTGAAAGATATTTTTCAAGAGTTAATATATAAATATGTGATAAAAGTTTCAGAAATGGCAGAAGAAAGCAATTAAACAAGTATGTAATTATTAAAGGGCCGTACGTAATAACCTCGTTTCAAGTCTGGACGCCCAACCCATTCCAATCTTTTAATGTGGTCCTGAACACCATCATGATTGTTCTATATGTAGTATATGTTATTATATTACAATGATCAGAATTTAAAGAACATATTCGATTTGACATATTCAGTCCAACATTAACTAGAATAAAAAAAAAAAATTGTGCATATTCATTTTCAAATTGCGCATGCGTCGTCAATACCAAATAAATGGTTGAATCTTGAATAAATTATATCTTCCTATTAGCGAAAATTCTGTAATATTTCACTGGTGGCTAGCTTGTCGGTCGTGTTTTGTTTTTTTTCGTAGTTAAATTGATTGAAATTAGGGAAAATGCACATCATAAAACACACTTGACTGAAACTTCCTAATTCATCAAAAAAAATATATATGTTTATCTTGGAGTGAATCTTGTAAATTTTACATTTTTCGGGACCTTAGCAAACGGAATACAGACTTATCTGTGCTTAACCTATGTATAAGTTAATAAACTTATTATAAAACCATAACACCTCGAGTTACGAACAATAAACAGATTAGGAAAACGCCATTACGTGTCATAAAGAACAGCATGGGAATTTCGCGGTCCAGTCCATTCGTGACCACCAGCTATCGGGCAGGTGGTATCCATGGAAACACACTTTATGATCGAAAGTTAAGGACAATAAAGAGTAACTTTATGAACCAATCATGGCCATGTAGCTAAAATATTGGCATATTTTGTTGGCGCCAATAACTTTCGCCAAACTGAAAAAAACATGCGCCACTTTGATTTTTTATCGCATTTTGGCGCCTTTGGCACCCGACAGCGTGAGCCCTGAATATTATATAAATTAATAGTAAATTAATAGTAAGCCGGTATAAGTGAATATTTAAATGATAGCGAGTGAGTGCGTGCGTGTGTTTTTGTGAGTGTGACCCTTTCATGTGTATATATGTAACAAAACTTTTGGTATGTATAAGTCAAATAAAATATACTTGTAAGTTCAGTCGGTTAGTTAAATATATTATTAAGGTATGAGTGGTTCAACCAATCAAGCGTTACGGTTTAACCAACTTAAGCGCTTAGATCTGCTGTTATATAATAAATTACCCAAACAGGCGCACCATAAAGTGTGTGTATTTTATGCGTTGGGCGATTGCATACTAAAATTATCACAGTTCAACTTGTGTTATACATCTGATAAACGCATGTTTGATAAAGCGACTATCATCTATTTCATATAATTCTTTAACGTGCCCATGGTATTATACATACACACACTTACGTTTTGATAAATGTATCAAAAAATAGAACATGGGCTGTTTGATCATGTAATTACAACATCCCTTACTTGTGTTTTAAACCGAATTGATATTTGATTTATATTTATATTTAACTTGCTGAAATATTTTTAGTTCGTCTTGAACAATTTATGGAACCGTTACAGCTACAACAGAACGATCCAAGATGTACAGTGTAAAACCTTCTCTCTTAAACCAATACATTTATTGATAAACTAATACCCAAAATATATAAAACTGTTACCGAATACTTGATCGTTTTTGGAATTATAGTTACTATATATCAAAATAAAGGCGGTGGAACGATAGTTTTAGTTGACAGATATAAACTATGCTATTGATATGATCTATATATTTCAATTTAATAATAAGTCACATTTAACGTCATTTTCCCCGTGTCCCGGCCTAAAACATTAAGGTCTATTCACTAGAGAAAGTGACATAAATACCGGTTACAGACATGGTGTGTTTTATTACAACAAACTTAACGGTCATTACGGAACGCGCGGTTCATTACGTTTTTACTAAATGTCCCGAAAACAAACGACTCGACAATAAAGTCAGACTAAACAGTCAAGATGAAAAACAAATGTTGATATTGCATTAAACATATGTATGTATATGGTTATTGATTTATTATAAAGTATTTGATGACATTTTCATAGAGGTACCATTACCGTGCGCGACGTCTATGCAAATTAAATGCAAACATATAATACTATCATTGTACATATAAGGCAACAACAGTAATCAAAACTCGAATAAAAGTATGAAACTTAGTGATAAACTGTATTAATGCAATTAACACCATATAAATCATGATTCTGTGATTTTAGGTGACACAAATGATGAATACAAATAATCTGTGATAATCGGTAATTAATATCTTAAGCGAACTTAGACAGTTGGTGATAACAACTAATTACCACTACGTGAATTTTATAAATATTTCGTAAATTAACAATAATTGGAACTGTATGTATATAAATTTCTTCTGTGAAAACGTGAAAGTTGATATTTAAATTGAGTTTACGGTAAAAAAAAAATGTGGGTGGGGTATATTTTTTTTTAAATATTTGAAATATAGTTGACTAGTTGCACTTTCTTGAGATTTGAACTCTATCATAGACTATGCTTTTAGACAGTAGTTTTTATGATGAATAAATAAAACAAAAAAAGTAATTGATATTGTATTTATTGAATTTAAAACACATTTAAAACTGTCTTTATGTTGCAAGAAGAAAAAGTTACCATCTGAAATTGTCCAGGTTGCAAATGATGCATAAGCATCTTTATTATGGGTTAGACTGGTACGCATTTTTAAATGTATATAAAAACATGGACAAGTTGCTTTTTTTTCAGGACAAGTGGCTTTTTAAAAGGCACTTGTCCTGGACAAGTGACTAAAAAGAAATTGTACAGCCCTGGTGTGATAACGCACGATTGGTTGATCGCTATCAAATTGTATAGAAATTTTAAGCGAATACATAACTAAATTTTCAATTAATCAAAAAAGAACGCTTGTTATCACCAAGGAACTATATTGAGATATTAGTCTTTGTTATGACAAATAATTACGGCTTTTATAATAAGCAAATCCTTTCACCATCCACATAATTTTAAAAAAAAAATGTTATTTTATGAAACAACTAATCAATAAATTTTACTTTGATAATAACATACTCCTGAATATATCTTAATTATTATTTTTGTTGTGTATATAACCTGAAACGTGTTTAAAATGGCGATAAATCCCGTTCAAAAAAATATATAATTTGGAATTGATAACGTTCAATGAGAAAACAGAAAAAGAAAAGCTTTAAATGTATATAAAATGTAAACAATTAACTTTTACTTACAGTCTATAAATTATCCTTAACGGCAGAATCTCTATTCAATATAAACACATGGCCCGTTGATGAGCTTTGATGTGCCGATTAGCGGTCGAGTCCATTTCTCTAATCGGGTGGCCAGATAGTGATAATTGTGTTTGCGTTGCACAATTGTATATTTTAACCGAATTAGAAACACTTATTGTTGAACAAAGAGTGTTAAGTCACAGCTATCCTGGATTGATAGTCAAAGCTAAGTTCGTTAACATGTCCAAATTTGGACATGTTAACGAACTTAGCTTTGTGGTGAAATACATTTGAACAAAACGACACCCCTATATCCGATTAGATTCGTTCAAATTTGTTATCGATTTAAGCGTCAATCAGGCGTAGCGTGATCGGAGAGGAAAAACAGCGTGATATTTAATTACAAGATACATTGTTGACGTGAAGAAATGCAAATTTGTTATTTTACGTGGATATATCGACCCTGCTTCAAGCGGTAAGCGTTTTTGTTCTTTTAAGTAGCAATCAAAAAATAATGATACAATGTATTCTCTGTAATACTGACGATTTTGGAAAATATTATGTATGTGATCATTAGTTTATATCATTGATCATGTACATGTATTTTTTGTTATATGTTTGCGTCTAAATCCTTCTCGCATATTTCCATTTTGTGAAATGTATGATTGATTAATTGAATATAAAGAGCGTCATTTTTATGCCATCGAGGGCTAACAGAGGTTAACCTAACCACTGTTTCCTGCGATCCTGAAAGATTAACCAGTACTCGAACACACCCCATCTCCACAAGTAACTGGTTACTTTCCTACTTGTATCAATGGAGACAGACGAATGGTAATGAGACACAATGTCGTATATCAGTCATCATTGGGACTGTTGCCGGGCGGGGATTCGAATTTACGACCCCTGGATTGATAGTCAGACGCGTAACTGATTGAGCTAATCGGGCCCTGTTTGCGAATTATGTGAACAAGTTATATGCTTTGTATAGAATAATATACAGCAGAGAGAGAGAGAGAGAGAGAGAGAGAGAGAGATGGCTTGTTGATGTGTTTTTACTCCGCATATAATAGTTAATATAATACTTCATTTTTCTTGGAGATTTGAAATTTAATACCTGTAATAAAATTTAAAAAAATAAAATTGAACTAATTGAACGACGGACACGATATATATTCACTGAGTTTTAAAATAGCATTGAAGATGTCGCACTACCTTCACAAAATATATACTACATACATGAACTGTAATTTTTTCTATCTAATTTAATTGTGTACGCCTTTCGCGTCAATAATTTCAGCTGGTCGGGGATTTCACTTTATTGGTGTACGTACTAATTAGTTACATGAATTTTCATAAAAATTTAAAGACTACATAACAGTTGCATTGTGTGTCGAAAATCAATATTCGCTACAAACATTTTTTTTTTTCATATTTAGTATCGTTTGCAACTCATAATTAATTTGCTGGGAGTAATTAATAGACTCCCAAAGTTTAGCGCTTAAATTTCGTTTTGCAGCCTCTGTTTTAAACGACGGGCCATTCAATATACGAGTACATTATGCAACGTTATAATAATCTGATAGTTCTGATATTTAGTGATATTGTACGATTTTAATCGACGGAAGAAAGGAAGAAATGAAAGAAGGGAATGACGAACACACTGGAGACTATTAGGATTATTTTTTAAAGTACATTTTCGGACGTACTTATGTATTTCTTATAATAAAAATAAAATTGTTAAGAATATTAAAATTGTTTTTCTATGACCTAAGCATCCATATTGAATATATTTTAACATACTGGTATTGATTATATCAAATGCGTTATTGGAATCATTTATTCCGGAATTCTTTGTAGTGACTTAGTATAGTTACCAATCAGTTATATTTAGCGTCATGTTTATGTCATCGAGGGCTAACAGACGATCAGATAACCTCACCACTGTTTCCTGGGATTAACCAGTACTCGAGCACTACCCATCTCCGCGAGTAACTGATAACTTTCCAACTTGAATCAGCGGTGAGAGACGAATGATAATGAGACACAATATCGTATATCAATCATCACGGAGACTGTTGCCGGGCGGGGAATTCAAATTCACGACCCCTGGATTGATAGTCAGACGAGTAACCGACTGAGCTAATCGGGCCCGACTTACCGTATTGAATCTACTGGTTCGTTCAGTTAAATTGTTGTTGTTAACAGTTATCAATGAGTGTCTTACTTTAACATCATTTTCATATCCGTGTTTACAAAATATGTGAACAGAAGTCACTGACTAATTCCCCATAAAATTAAAACCGGAAGATTCATGGTCGTAGGACAACATCCTATTGAATCATTACAGATAGTGTGGTTTAGCTCGAATTCAAACTCACTACCGCTTGTTGTCGTTCACACGCTTTGCAGACTGAAATTGAATTTGCAGTGGATGGTATTGTTGTGTTTTCATATTTGACTATTAATTAATATTCTTGCTAATGTTGGAATGAATATGTCAAATCGAGTTTGTTCTTTAAATTCTGATAATTGTAATACTAGTATACTACATATAGAACAGATATAATGGTGTTTAGGACCACATTAAAAAATTGGAATGGTTTGGGCGTCCAGACTGAAACGGGATAATGACGTACGGCCCTTTGGTAATTACATACCTGTTTAATTGCTTTATTCTGCATATTTATTCTGCCATTTCTGAAACTTTTATCACATATTTATATATTAACTATTAAAAAATATCTTTCACCAAATTGAACCATTTTTTTTCTTCATTTCAGTGTTTTCGATAAAGTACCAAGGAGATGGTATCGTCGGAAGAGTTAAACATACTGAGGTTAAAAATGTAAAAACATTTGATTATGATATATCAGGCTAGTTCCTCTGACAATAAATGTGGCACATGTAGCCAACTGTACGCTGTTATGACAAATACTTCAATTTCTCTACAAGTGTAGGTGTTTCATATTTTGTTGTATCAATTTAGCTACTTTTAAATCTGGTATGGCAATAATTAACCATTCTCACCCAGAGTAAGGGTATCATATTGTGTGTATTAATTATTAAGCCACTTTCAAATCTGATGTGCCAAGGACTAATCCTTCTCTGCCAGATAAGTGGTACATAGTTTGTGCGCTTTATGAATATAGATACTTTCAAATCCGATATGGCGAGGATTAATCCTTCTATGCCAGAGTAGTGGTTAAATATTTTATCTTTTAACAATTAAGCTACTATGGCAAGGATTAATCCTTCTCTCCTAGAGAAGGGGTTGCATATTTTGTAATTCAACAAGTTAGATAATTCAAAATCGGCAAGGATTAATCCTTGTCTGCCCGAGTACGGGTTGCATATTTTGTGTTTTATCAAGTTAGTTTCAAATCGACAAGGATTACTCTTTCTCTACAAGAGTAGGAGTTTTATAGTTTGTGTTTTAACACTTAATCTACTATGGCAAGGATAAATCCTTCTCTCTCAGATATTTAGTGTTTTATCAATAAAGCTACTTTCAAATCTGATATGGCAAGGATTAATCCTTGTCTGCAAGAGTAGGGGTTTATATTTTGTGTTTTAACCATTTAGCTACTATGGCAATAATTAATCATTCTCTACCAGAGAAGCGGTTTTATATTTTGCGTTATATCAATATAGATACTTTCAAATCCGATATGGCGATGATTAATCCTTCTCTGCCAGATTAGGAGTTACATATTTTGTATTTTATCAATTAGATACTCCCAAATCTGATATGGTAAGGATTAATCCTTGTCTTCTAGAGTAGGGATTTATATTTCTTTTTTTAACAATTAAAGGGGAATGCAACCCTGTGTATAAAACAGGATAATATGAATAGCTATGAGTTCAGCTTTATATTAATAGTATTATTATGCATAAATTCGAGTCCATAAAGATATATCAGCTCGTTTTGTAACGGTCATTTTTGCACATCGACTTTGTGGTGGAAGTCGCCATATTGGATACCTGCGTGACGTCATAACTGCACTTCCGGTTTAAACATAATTGATTTATACGCTACAGCAGATATAGAAACGTGCAATTATAGTCAGCGGCAAAAGTACTCGCAAGAATAATAAAATGGATTTTAGTAACGGAGAAGGACTTGTGGCCTACAACTTTGAACCAGAATTTTCAGAAGCAGAGTTAAATTAATTAGAAGACGAGAGAAATAGTGAGACGGCACAGTTGTTCACACATGTGAAAGATTTCTGCAGCTGTGAAAACTGTGTAATGATGCTTTCATCTGACGAAAATACGTGCTGCAGATGCAATGACCACACTATTGGAAATTTAGAAGATTTAGAATGTATCACAGAAATAATATAGAGATGTCACAGCAATGTCTTATAAAGTTTTCACCCAAAAAGATGATAACTGTTAAACAGTCACACCGATCATGAACCAGAGATCAAACCCGAAACCCATCAGTCACGACTCTGACATCTTATCATGTAGCCTGACATTGATGATTGAATTTTTCAAAATAGTAAAATTACCCCTAGCTTGATAAAAAAAGTAATTATTGCCGTCAGTGTTGATGTAGATCCAGGCGAGCCTGCACATTCATGCTGTACTATCAGGGTATATACTGTTTGCTACTCAGTCAATACATTACAAAAAAAACAACAAAAAAAAAACACTAATTAGACCAGGAATGGAATTTAAGGGAAAATGTTTTGTTACATATATTTACCTGTCTAAGAGAGAATAAGAAATAATATTATATCTCTTTTCTTATCGTGTTTAGCTGGTGCGGCCATTGTTGCTTACTGAGAAATGGCTGATAAAATTTATGATTTCATACCCTTTTTAGTAAATTTAGATGAAGCATGAATGAGTTTTTTGGGTTTTTTTTGTGTTGTTTTACATAACTGGCACTGTCTTTTGGTTATTCATTCAAATGGTCTTACTACCCAATTTGATATATGATGATTATCTATTCTACCAGTTCTCTGAACATATATGAATGTGTCTCCTTATAGGGAGTGTCATATGGTATATAATGTCTACAGGCATATTGCACAAAGTGTATGTTACTGTCCAGCTTCTGGCACCCTGCTGAGCTTTCATAATTCACCAACACCACATTCACACCATGTGGTAATGAGAAATACCCTGCCACAGTGTGCATATTGTACCCTAATAAGCGTAATCACCCCAGGTTTATTGACCCCAGGGTTTATGACAGGATGTTATATCACATAGTATTATGCCTTATTACTAATTTAAACATTTTCAGTTAATTAGGGTTTCAATATCAATGCAAACTTACAAGTAAAAAAGTTATGTTATATGATTTTATGAATATTTTTCATAAATTGTATACCAGAACACTATTTTAACAGTAAAAAAAACTTTTCATGTATTAATGAACAAATAAAGGAACAAAGGTTTTACTTTATCTCTTTCATTACGAAGTAGAGGTAGTTCAAATGTCTATTCAAGAATAATGACCTAGTTGACTGTGAAAAAGCCATATATCAATAAACTAAATTGCCTATTAATTATAAAATTAATAAAATGAGTTTATGAACAATTAATGGTTGACTGAATATGTAGCATCATTTTTTGCCATCGAGGGTTTACTGTACAGATGTTCAGTTAACCTAACCACTGTTTCCTGCAAAAGTTAACTAGTACTCGAGCACAATCAACAACCGCAAGTAACTGATAATTTTTCCACTCGAATCAGCAGTGAGAGACAAATGATATTGAGACACAATGTTGTATGTCAGTCATCACAGAGACTGTCGCCGGGTGGTATTCGAACTCGAGACACCTGTATTGATAGTTAGACACGTAACTGTCACAATTAATTGGCCTTAATTTGTATTTTAATAATAACTTTTAGATACCATGTAGTTTTCACACCTTATGTTTTGGCATTAACCTCTTGTTTTTATTGTTAATTGGATTATCACGACTGTTTAAACAGTCTGCAATTATAAGATTGTGAAAGCTTGCTATATCAATATCGCAATATTTTGGAATAGTATATAAAATTACAAATTCAATTTTAGAAATCAGCTGAGCTATATGTTATTAGCACATTTTTAAGAGCTTCCCACTGGATAAGTCTATATGTATGTCGCATATGGTCATCTTCGTACTGAAATCATCAGAAATTGTATGCTTGGGTAGTAGTACGCCAAGGCATTGGTACGCTTCATTCACCCCAAAGTGTAAAGGCGTTTTGCGCGTGATGTCACCAGAAGCTTGACACTGAGGCATTGTGAAATCACATATTAGGAAAACTAAAAACAACGCTGCCCACAAAACATATCGCATTACTCCACTCACTTATTCCGCTGAAGAAAACAATGTTTATGGTTAAGTCCTTCAATTCAGAATAGTTTTCTCGTTTAATTGTCTTCCTTCGATGTTCACTAAAGTACTGTATATCTATCTATCAATTGTTTACGTGAATTAGTGTATATACAAAAGATTATCAGTAGAGAGCAGTCACTAACGACACAATAAATTTTTCGCGAGAACTATAACGGAAGTGCAGTTATGACGTCACCGAAAACCTCCAACATAAAAGAGCTTTAAAATGGCGGCGCCCATGATATATAGGAAACGCTTGAAATCATGATATTTAATATCGTTTTTCTCACTTGATAAATTTCGTTCAATTAAAATTTGTTGATTTTTGTGTTAGTTACATGTCTATTTAACGATAAATGGCCATTTATATTCTGACATGCGGTACCCTTTAAGCTACTATGGCAAGGATAATCCTTCTCTCAGAGATGGGTTTCGTATTTTGTGTTTTATCAATTTAGCTACTTTCAAATCTAATATGGCAAGAATTAACCCTTGTCTGCAAGAGTAGTGTTTTTATATTTTAACAATTAAGCTACTATGGCAAGGATTAATCCTTCTCTCCTAGAGAAGGGGTTGCATATTTTGTATTTCATCAAGTAAGATAATTCAAAGTCGGCAAGGATTAATCCTTGTCTGCCCGAGTACGGTTTGCATATTTTGTGTTTTAACAAGTTTGTTTCAAATCGACAAGGATTAATCCTTCTCTACAAGAGTAGGAGTTTTATATTTTGTGTTTTAACAATTATTCTACTTTGGCAAGGAATAATCCTCTCTCTCATAGAGGAGTTTCGTATTTAGTGTTTTACCAATTAAGCTCCTTTCAAATCTGATATGGCAAGGATTAATCCTTGTCTGCAAGAGTAGGGTTTTATATTTGTGTTAACAAGTTAGCTTCTATGGCAACGATTAATCTTTCTTTCTCAGAGAAGGAGTTTCATATTTTGTGTTTTATCAATTTAGCTACTTTCAAATCTGATTTGGCGAGGATTAATCCTTGTCTGCAAGAGTAGGGGTTTATATTTTGTGTTTTAACAATTAAGCTACTATGGCAAGGATAAATCCTTCTCTCCCAATGAAGGGGTTGCATATCGCGTATTTCATCAAGTTAGATAATTCAAAGTCGGCAAGGATTAATCCTTGTCTGCCAGAGTACGGGTTGCATGTTTTGTGTTTGATCAATTCAGTTTCAAATCGACAAGGGTTAATCCTTCTCTACCAAAGAAGGGGTTTCATATTTTGTGTTTTATCAATTTAGATACTTCCAACGCTGGTATGACATGGATTAATCCTTCTCTCCCAGAGAAGGGGTTGCATATTTTGGATTTCATTAAGTTAGGTATTTCAAAGCTTCTATGGCAAGGATTAATCCTTGTCTGTCAGAGATGGGATTGCATACATGTATATTGTGTTTTGTCAATTGAGATACTTCCAAAATTGGTATGACAAGGACTTATCCTTCTCTCCGTGAGAAGGGGGTTGCATATTTTGTATTTCATCCAGTAAGACATTTCAAAGTCGGCAAGGATTAATCCTTGTCTGCTGGAGAATGGGTTGAATATATTGTGTTTTATCTGTTGAGCTACTTTCAAAATTGTTATGACAAGGATTAATCCTTTCTGTCAGAAAAGGGGTTGCATATTTTGTGTTTTATTAATTAAGATACATCGAAATTTGATATGGCAAGGATTAATCCTTGTCTGCCAGAGAAGGGGTTGCATGGATTGTGTTTAATCAATTATGATACTTCCAAATCGCACATAACAAGGATTAATCCTTCTCAGCCAGAATAGAGGTTGCATATTTAAGGTTCTATCTTAATTTTATTTTTGATTAGTCAATGTGTATGTTTTGTAATAAATATTTATAACTGAAACTAGATGTTGTGTTGTGTTTTTTACTATTTTGTAGGTGTCATATCTTTAAAAAAGAAGAGGATTTTTTTCTCAAACATGTTTTGTGAGAGAATTATTCCTTGCGTATTTTCTAATTCAGGGGGGGGGGGGTCAGGACGCGAATTTAAGTTAAAGTAGATATATGAACCCCGCAAACGACACATCTGAACCACCCTTTTTATACAATATAGGTCCTAAAAGAGTACTTCATTGGCAAATCCCTATTTAAAATGTCTTCCTTTTTTATTTAAATTTTAGATGAAATAGTTACCACTTCCCCATTTTATTTTTACATCAATTCGTGTAAACTGTTTAAGCAAGCGCATATTCCAGTAACTACTAGCATAACATCAATAAAATCTTCACATCAAGTGTTCCTTTCATTTAAAGAGACTCGATGGAACAAGAGAAAAATCGATTTTGATTTAAGATATAATAATTGCCTCCTTTTGAGCAATCTTACAGTAAGAATATCCAAGGTCACACGTGTTTTCAACATCATCCAGTGCATTCATGAGGCAGGTGGGTTAACTCGCTTTTAATTTTAGTCTAAATTATGGACCTTTATAAAAGTAACGCATTAACATAACTTCACAAATATCTTCTCTACTATATGCTTACATTTCGATAAATACTAATCAGTCATCAATGGCTTAGCATAACTGCCTTTACCACCTTTAGGAATACTAGTGGAATAACTAAAAATTATTGCCTCGTTTATACTTAGATGTTTATACTGTGGTATGTGCACATTCAAAGCGTTAGAGTCAAATTGTGTAAAAAAAAATATTGCTGCTCTTTGACATCAAATGTCGCAAACATCAAAAACATTCGTAACTCTACCTCAATATCCAATTCATCTGTAAAACACATATTCTGCAATTGAATAAATTGTATTGATTTGAATGGGTTCCAATAACTAAAACTCGGTCCACCACACAGACGTATGATTACTATATAGTATTATCACAAATTATTAAACGGCATAACCATTTACATTCGACTCATCATAATACGCATTTAACATTTAAGTACACTATTTCGTTTTGTCATACATGACCAGTAAACTGTCTTTCTATCCATCACGTTATTATAGCAGAAAAACATGCAAATTCGGTAGACTTATAATTGAAGTAATGGCACCTTCAACGTATACTCAGCTCAAATAATTTCTTTGACGCAATACTAATATAAAACTATTAAATTAACAAATAAGTGATATTGCATAATCACGACGTAAAGTGAGCCTATTTGGCATGTACAAATTTAAAACAATATGTTAAACCAGTGCAAACATAAAATAGTTTTTTTAATATCAACTATTTAATATGATCCCGAAGCATTCTCAACCCTAAATTGATGTGCGACTTATTTTTACATGTAACACAAAAGACCCATTTAAATTATAATATGTCAATGGAAGAGTGGATATTGGAAAAATATACTCAAACTTTTAATTCAAATGATTAAATAAAAGGACATGTCTGATTTATTTCAACACGATAAGCACACGTACGTTTTGCGATTCATGGCACCTGTTAAACTGCCTAACAATCTATGACGTTTACATAACACAAAATAAAACACAGAAGCAAATGCTGTTGTTTTAAAATTGCGTAACTTTAACGGAATCTCCACTTAAATATGATATTTTATGTCTGAGTTATGACCCTTAACGTGTGTTGAGTACAAAATAAAATATTGTTTATTTAAGCAAAAAATGTTTTAATCTATATAGTAATCGTTTTTGTTTTACCTTGTATCTATGACGGAAGAAGAACGCAGTAAGAAATGTTTATCAATAGTTATAATCGATAGTCTGAATCTATTTCTTTGAACAATTTATAATGCACAAAATGAAGAACATATTTTAATCAGACTTAATTATCATTTAAGCTTTCTTATATCCTTTTCATCCCATATTTGATAATATTACGAGTTTAGTAGAACCACTGCCTGCCGCAAATAACTGGCAAATTCTCTGATGTCGTGTTATTGCGGCGTTGAAATATGGACTACTTCGCCATAACATTAAGAGTTACCCTGGTAAACTTATCATAGTTAAAATAGTAAGATTGTCGAGGATTTGACAGATAATTTAAATTTCACATTTCGATACTTTTTCCTTATAAAAATCTACTTTTATCCAAACAAAACAACATGAAACTAAGCAAAACATGTATTTACGAACGAAACAAAAATAATAAAAATATGTACTACTAATTAAAACAAAATTTTGAGAATTATGGTTTGGAACGGTATCGCGTCACAAAAGTCCAATGAATGTTTAATAGTCATAATTAAAGTTTCGAACCACTAAAACACAGTTACTTTATTGTCACTCGGCAAAATGTGCATAGGAATTTTGGCAAAAGCTCACAATGAATAAATGCCTATAAACACTGGCAGGTTTGCATAATGCTGGGTGATATTAAAACACTTGATTCTTGGACTACGTAGGGTTTATATTATGCTCTTTTCCGCCAATCAAAATGACAGAAGGAACTTATTTACTGTTTGTAAAGAAAATATTGTCTTGTCAGATTAAAAAATCTGACACATAGTCAGTCCCACATTGTTCTTTAATACCAAGTGCTTAAAGCAACACATTCACGTTTGAACTTTTAAAAAAAAATAATTGAGTTATGAGCATATTTCCCATACAAACATATGATCAATTAGCTGTATATGAGCATATAAACACAGTCCCGAACAAAATGATGCCCAAATTATAATGCGTGACTTACACTTTATAAAACAAGTGTGTAACTCACTCAAGTCAAAAAAAATTGTCAAAATGACTTTCAAGGCAGGTAAAGTACACTACGCACTAAAACGTGAAGTTTTTTAATACGACTCGCATAATTCAATTTGAAGCCAAGTTGGAATCCTCGGCAATTTAAAAATAATTTATAAAGCGTTTGTCACGCTGTATAATTTGAACATCTTTTTTAATAATTCTAAAGCGTTCTGGATAGTGTTTGTTAGCACATATACAGCTCACTGACCATATATTTATGTATGGGAAAAGTGCTCACAACTCAATTGAATTTTTTTTTTAAAAAGTTTAAACGTGGATGTGTTGCTTTAATATGATGATTTAGGAAAATGACACATTACAGGAGTGATACTCCACTTTACACTGAAAGCTATGTCGGAAAACTTAAACAAATTAGAATTATAAATTTGTCAACAAAAAAAGTTGCTCAAATCCTGGTGGATACTTTTTAATTTGAAATATTTTTAATATTCATATATTTTTTAAATATATTATTACGATTATCATAATTATTTAATACATTTATATCAGATAATATATTTTCTTGTTAGTCTTTAAGGATAAGTGTTTAATCGCACTTTTTGGATACGAAATAGAAGTAAGTTGTCGGCCTTTACTGGTCTTTTTTTAACTATGAACTATAAATAATTTTAAAGAATTCAAGAAAATAAGGAACTAATTTTGTAATGATTAATACTGTGATACGTTTCTTACATATTGTGATATATATAGACATTCTGTGACATTCATAGCAAAGAATATATTAACAATTATTTCAGATGAATGATCAATTTTATGTAATAAGCTTTTTTCATAAATTTTGAAAATACACATCTTTATGTAATCTATGACATGTAAGCTGATTTAAACTAGCTATATAATGCCTAAGGATTTTACAAACTACGCTTAAAACCATCTTGATTGAAAAAGATGTGTTTTACTTCTACGGCTAAAACAGCGTAACTAACATGTCATCACCAATGGAAATTGATCAATTTGAAATTCCACCATGAAATCTTATTACGCATTTTTATTTTACTTGTAAAATGACTAAATAATAAACTTGTGAATATACTTAATGATATCGTATCATAATATAACAAACATGTTATATACAAAAAAAACTACAAAATACTTAAAATCATCACTTATATTTATGTCACTAGATTTTCGACCTTCATTCAATGTCCCCCTAAAGATAATTCACTTGCTTGCGCAGTAACAACACAGAACTAAAATGAATTATCTCTATCGAAGGTTTAAAACAGACAAACTTTAAACATGGTATAACAGTACAAGTTTTTTCTATACAAAACACAACCAACTGTTGAAACAGTCCTTAAATCTTATCCTCTTCTCACATGTCGTTATTCAAAAAAAAATCTTTGTTTCGGAAAGCAAATATTAGCCGATTGGCATAATTGCCCATCTGTAAACAAACTTTATCAACGTAAATATGAGCCATATACTGTAAATATCAGCCCTAGAAACAGTTCCTGTTCATAATAATGCTGAATATATGTACGTATTATATAGGTAACCTTTGAAAAATAAAAATAAAATGAAATGAGCGGTCGTGAAACAGATTAACCATTATACATCATCAATGAAGTATTTGTTAAGAAGATATGTTCTGGGTCTATAACATTGTGATTTAAAAATCACAATCCAATGTTAAATAAAGGTACGCAGTGTTTATAAGACAAAATTAGATTATTTTCATTATTCAAGTGACACTTTACTCGGCCTCGAATTTGAAAAAAATAATGCAGATTTGTAGTAGAAAGTTAAAGATGGTTATTATGAGCCCATTCTTTCTTGAGTTAAACAAGAACTCTAGACTTGAGTTTTTAACATTTTATTATCACCGTCCCTGGTGTTTGGCGAGTAGAGCTAAACACAGTAAAACCTAATGAAGGGAACAGCCCATCTTCATATTTTCATTTTGTATGAGCGTTTAAAACCCCAACTGCCATATAAAATTAGCAAGATGACTCTGGGGCAGGTTTTATTTACTTACAAGATTCAAATCAGAGAACCCTCAACTAAATTAACAGTCATCAATGTATTGATTTTTTTATAATAGTGCAAACTACTAAATTATTGTTAATACATTTAATTGGCAAGAATATATTTTCACAAAAGTGTTTGTTATATGTAGCATGAAAAAAAGTTTAAATCCAACTGCCAAAAAATTGAAGTTCGAGGGAGATGCAGCCTATACACATGTATCTGTGTTAATTCATCATCCGCAGATAGCTTCGTGTAGCGATGTACTGTGATAGTCTCCTCTTACAAATATATACTACCCTGGCAGTAAAAATTGTGGGGTTTAAACGTAAGAATTTGAATCTAATATAAGAACATTTGACAATATGGAAATACAAATTTTCTTTGCAGAATACATATTTAGTTTCATTATTCTGTTTTGTCTTACTTTAGACAATATGTATCTATTAGTAGCCATTATAAATGTTTCCTATGTATGAGTCTATAATAATTAACACTTCCATAATATAGCTTTGTACACCACGTCTATCAAACCGAACCCAAACGAGTATAACTACCATGGGCCACACCACACTACACTCACCAGCTCTATAAAATTGTGATTGAAAATTCAATAACAGTGGTAACAGCTTGAGGTTGATTCATATATCTCCTCCCATCAATCAAACTGTAAAAACTTCACAAAACGAATCCTGCGTTTTCACTTATATAAAAAACTGTCCTTTAACATTCAACCTGATTAGTAATTATTAATATCAATGACATATTGGTGTAACACCACCATATAGTTACTTATTTCTAAAGTGAGTAAAGTATTTTTTTCAAGGCGTGTAATTCAATGAAAAAATCATATCAAAATAAGTGAATCTTACAGTTTATTGTTTGTCGAAATAAACCAAGAGTCATGTTTTATTCAAAATACATGTAGTTTGTTTCTGTTTATTGTGTACACTTATGAAGAAGTGAAAGTAGAATTCAGAAATGATGTATTTCAAATATTATTTTGTTTTAAATTCACAATTTATACATGGAGAATTTAAAAAATGTAAATGCCTTATATATCTATACTTCATCGCGTATTATAACTGTCTGTGTGAGAGGAGTAAGGTATTTCCAAAAAGACTAAATTACATTGCTTTGTAATAAGAATACGTTATAATTCCATTATTATTAACAAGAAATAGTAGTCTCGTAGCATATTGATTATGAATAATAGACTTTCACTTAAAGGTTCATATGTTTTTATATGAAAAAAACTATGGAAATCCTATGCAAATTGATATTTGGTACATATGCTATGCATAAAAACATGCCGTACAATTATTAAATGAATCAAATTGCATATGATTCTCATATGTCTCTCTTAACAATCATATGAACATAGTGTCAAACGTGAATCATACGCAAATTGTTTCAAATACACCTTGATATATGATGGCCATGTGGAACCTAGCATATGATGACCATATGAAACCTAGCATATTGTGACCAAATGGAACCTAGTTAATGTTGACCACATGGAACCTAGTATATGATGACCATATGGAACCTAGCATATGATGACCATATGGAGTCTAACATATGATGACCGTGTGGAACCTTGCATATGATGACCATATGGAGCCTTGCATATGATGACCATATGGAACCAAGCATATTATGACAATATTGAACACAGCATATGATGAAAATTTGGAACCAAGCATAAAATGACCATATGAAATTATAATTACCATGTGTAACCATGCTTATGAGAATGATATGAAGCAACTAGTATTTCATTATCATAAAAGCCTCATTGAAAATCATATGTATAACTACATACTTTGATATGCGAATCATATGTGGTTATATTGCCTTTGATTTTATTTATATAACCTCTACCTTATTAATGTCAGAGAACATGTAAAATAGTTTGCAGTATTTCTTTGTATCATGTTGTTTTACTGATGTAAACATATTGATCGCAAAATAAAACAAAACAAGTCATATGGGGTAAACAGAGCGTGGTTGTGTAATGAGTTTAATGGGATTGAACGGTATCATCAGAACATGGAAAGTTATATACGGCATGTTCCAGAGAGGAACATGTTTGTTTGTTTGTTTTGTAAATTATTTATGTTAAATAATCATAAAAATATCGCCGAATTTCAGCTTGTTAATATTTACGAGAGTGTTCTAAATATATTGTGTATTTATAAGTCACGCAATATTTACGTGAAATTTTACATCGATACTTATACGCATAGATACTTATACGCATAGCTCAACTCAATACCTACACAATTGTCTTATCTTCTGAACACGGGCTTCCAGATTTATAGCCATTTCAATATTGGCAATCGTTGACCACTGTTGTAAAAATGGTTGGGAAACGAGTAACAAATATTGAGTAAATTCGGACTTATATCTCAGATCGTACTAAACTCGGTTGTTCTCTAAAATATATTTTTGACGAAATCAAAATGGTTGCCGATTGTGTCTGATGAGAAAGTCCGTAGATTGAAAAAGAAAGTTGATTCTGGTGTAGAGTCAGTTAAAAATGCAGCAAAATCTGGCCAAAGACAGCAACATATAAGAAATTCGTGTCTAAATTTAGTGAAATTGTTCAAATTATGCGCGATATAATGTGCATGATATAGCACGCATTACATGCGTTTCATTATCTTCAGTTCATTTCGTTCTGAGAAAAATCATGAACATCAACAAAATTTCCACGAAGTGTGTGCTTTAGGTGTTGACTGAAAACTAAATGATACCACGTGATGAAACTGCCGAAAAACTGCTTTTTTCCCCTCAATATAACCAAATACAATTTGCAAATTTTGTCAATGGTGACGAAACCTGATTATAATATTTCGAACCAGTGCGAAAGGTTTGAAACAAAATAAGGGCCACTAAACATTGCAGAAGGTTGGTCATAACCAAACGAATCTTGAGTGTAAAGAAGATACTTTAAGCAATTTTCTTCTCTGTTGAATGTTTAGCAATACAAATACCGGTAAAAAAGTGTAAAAGTGTGACTGGAAGGTACTATTTGTACAAAAATATTAAAAAAGTACTACGAAATACGCCACCCAGTCACTGGATTCAAACATGTTCGTCTCTAGCATGACAATGCCCCAGCCTACACCTTTGTCCTTCTAACGGATTTTTTGAAGTCTGAGACAGTTACAGTGCCGCCATACTCCAATTATTCCCCAGACATTAAACCATGTGACTTCTTTACAAACTTCAAAATCTTCCTCTCTGATCGCAGATATGGGACATGGCAGGCTCTCGGTTCTGCCGCAAACCAATGTTTTTATAGTATACCACAATCAGCCTACCGTGACGTTTTCCGGAATGGATCCACTGCTAAATTATGTTTTTCGAACAGGGGAGAGTACTTTGAGGATATAAAATGAAGACACTAGCGATTTAGTTAATTATTAATCGTTATAGAGCAAATACACAATACATTTCGGATAGCCCTCGTATGTGTTTTATAAACTTTTTAATTTATTCGAGTTTCTCTAGTTCATAATAAAATATAGCTTTTTTACCAATGAATGACTTTTATAATCTTTGCAATTACCCTTATTATTTTTTTTTATTTCAGAACGTATTCTAGGTAAGTACCTGTAATCTATGTTTTAATGTTCAGCTGTCTTACACATTACATGTAGAATACATTATGATAAACTTCATTTTAAAGGGATTATATTAGCATATTACCGTAATTCCCTGTCCCAAATACACACGCCCAGCATGAAGATACACTTATAACTTTGAGATATACGCGTCTAAAGTGTCTAATTGCATAACCTCTTTGTTACAAACATCGGGTTTCTGGAGCCACGGTTTTGTTTTTGTTTACATTTGCTATTTTCAACGAATCGCTTTCGGGTTTCCGATCAATCATCGGATAGCATTGTGAAGAATCGTTCCCGATCTTGTTTTTGAGGATTTTTTCGATAAGTTTACGGAGTTCAATGGAAACATTGCGCAATACTTTTTTGCGGGACGTATTACATTTTTTGTCAATATTCAATCACTGTTAATTTGATAACTTTAAAGTAAATAAAGGTTATACGTAAATACATAAGCATTATTTTGTGCACACTGCATAAAGGAAAAGGCTGGAAAAACAGCGTGTTTGTGTAACTTGCCAATATAACACATAGTGAAAATCAAATTCTGTAAACAGTATTGTAATTTATCACAAAATACATCTGATATTCTAGCGCTAGGAGAATGCGGAAGATTACCGTTATGTATAATTTATATTCCCAACTGTCTACAGTTTTGGCTAAGAATTATACGTATGGAAAACCATAGATACCCTAAACAATGTTATAAAATGCTAAAACAAATAGATGAAGCAGGCAGAAGAACTTGGGCTAGTCATATTAGAGAATTACTTGTTACATATGGATTTGGATATGCTTGGCTTACCCAAAATGTTGGAAATGACATATATTTTATTCAGTTATTTAAAACAGGCATTAAAGACTGCTATTTACAAAGATGGATCGCAGGTCTAAACGATTCTCCTAAATCTCTGCATTATAAACATTTTAAATCTCATCTGTATTCAGAATCATACTTAGACATTGATTTATCATATATTTTAAGAAAAACGTTGTCAAATTTTCGTTGTCCGACCCATATTTTAATGATCTAGAAGGGAAGACATTTATCAAATAGATAAAAAATTAAGATTCTGTCCTATATGTATGAAAATTAATATTTCTGTTGTCGAAGATGAGTTTCACTTCTTCTTTAAATGTAATGAGTATGCAAATTTTAGACAAACTTACTTCAAAACTAATTGGTTAAGAAATAGATCGCTTAACATGTATTACATAATATTTAGCTTGAAATATGAGAAAAAGCATTGTCAGTATTGCTAGATATCTTCTAAATGCTTTTAAAAGAAGAAAGGAAATTCTAGATTTGCCGATTTAAAGATATATTTACAAGAGTAAACTACTGTATTATTAATTTGTAAAGTATTTAAATAGTTTCACTTTGTTTTGAATATAAATATTCATGATATGATTTAATAGTCTTGTTCATTGTAGTTTTAATCTTGGATTTATATATAGCTACATTTATTTCAAATCATATATCTTCAAAAATATATGTTACATCTGTTACTTTATAAAACTTTTGAAATGCTTAAACCTGATATGATCTAATACAAATGTTATTAATTTTGAATTAATATGGCATGTTATTACCTTATATTCACTTTAATATGTGCATTCTGTAATATTGACTTGTATAAATGTATAATATTCAATATGTGTCACTATATATGATGTATTTACATATTGTATTTTGGGCCGGAGGCCTATATTACTTAATACAGTATGTCTATGTCTATGTCTATAATCCCATTAAGAAATGCTTTAAAACACAAAAGTATCCAGATCTAAACTTTAGTTAAAAAAAAAAAGATCAATATTTTTATCAAGATAACCCTCATATAATATGTATTTTTATAGTCAAAAGTCATTTCAACAAGCTAACTATAAATATAGAAAAAATGTACAATTTAACAAATAGGCAAACTGGATTGCAACATTTAGGAAATGCATTTATTTTTTTAATAAATAAAACTTTTCAGTACCGTTACATATTTATAAAACGCATTGTTCTAATATCTTATTAATTAAAACATAATACCTAGTGCATTTAAGAAAATACATTAAATAGCATGTTCATTATAAATATATGAAAGTAGCATAACTAAACACCCTGAGAATATCCCTAAAGTCAGACATGAAGTAAACGAGAGCAACCGTTCTAACATTATCATATTGTATGCTGGCGTTATTAATCATTTTTTAAGAATAAATATTGTATTAAATTATATAAGTTTATCATGTCCTTAAAATATGTAGCAAATACTGCATCATTAAAGCACAAATATTGTACATGTATACAATATGATCAATTGATTTAAGTATTAAAAACACAATTTTGAGTTTTTATCGGGGGATGAAAAAATATTATGCTAGTTTAATGTTCTGAAGCCCGAAACATTATAGTAGAATACTGTTTTTCATCACCAGATAACAACCCATATTGTACTTTTAATTGACGTTATATTTACTAATTGTCTTAGATAAAAACAATTATGTTATTGTGTCACAAAAAGATGATACATATTAAATCGCAAAGCCATTGCAATGATTTCATCTTTGACGTTGTCACCGTGATTGAGTGCAAGCATTTTTATAACTTTACGTTAAACTCATGATAACGTGACGTCACATCAGTAAAACAAAATTATGCAAACTGGTACTTTTTATATCTACCCAGCTGAAAATGTATTGCATTAAGACATTATATGCGGTTAATTTAGTGTACATGTATAGTTCAATTAGACCGATTGCTTTAGACATGTTAATAGTTGTAATTAAGACATGTCTAAGGCTCTCGAACTGTTACATCGCATCACATTAAACTTTTAAAATCTCTTTTCAATACACATGCCAATTTGAAAGGTGTCACTTAATATTAAGACTAGGACTTAACCTCATGTCATCAAACTTTTTAATAATATATTTGATATATCAACCAAATGTCCATTGAAAGTCCATTAAATGTCCTATATTGTAATAACTTTGGGCTGTCTCGTATGGGAAGTCATTGCTTACTTATTTAATACACGTAAATAGATGTGTTGTTATTTTTGTGATAGTTAAATAATAAGTGATTCTATTTCCACTTAAAAAGGATGTTGTTGGTTGAACCTGACTACCTGAACTGAATCCGAAATAACATTCTGGAAACGCATTTTGCCAGGCTCTCTATTTGGGTATGCCTCCACCAAAGCAATTGACATGAATTCTTTGACAATACCCAGGCATTCCTCGAATACTTTTGCAGCCATCTTGTCCTCCTTGCTCCCACGTATGTACAATACTAGCGTATGGGCCATATTGCAGAGATTGGAACGTCCTTTAACACTCTAGCCTGTTCGGCCTAAGTCGAGGAAGGGTCGCTGTGGTCAAGTCCTACTTCACCTCTTGCAACCATATTGGGCTCCCTCAGGAGGTCTCGTAAGCGATCCCGCCTGCAAGCAGTTAATCGCTCTATCTTTTTAGGATGGACTCCAACAGCTATCCGCCAACAAAGGTCTGCTTCCAACAGCACATTTTCATATCCCTCTGGGTGACAGACGACCATGACCCCGCCAACCACATAAATTTTGACGACTGGGATCACCTCTTTTTCTTGACAAACTATCTTGTTTACGTCTGAGAGGTCACCATCTATTCGCCAAACGAAACGATCTATATGAAAGTGGCTGTTGAAAGCCTCTCTGAAGCCCAATACTTTAACCACTTCGGGTTTCCTCTTCACAACGCTGGCCTCAGTCGTTTTCTTGCCAATGGTGAGGTTAGGGCTATTTTAGTATACAACATTGGGTCAAAGATACCTTGATTGGCCGAAGGATTCACACATAGAAGGTCGATGTTTTCAGCTATCACCGAGATTTCATGGATGGTGATTGGTAACGTTGTGTTCTGACTGGCGGAGGTCCTCGTCTGCAGGAGTTCCCTGCTCTCCGCCGTCATAGGCTCTTCCAAAGAAGCTCGGATTACTGGCGATTTTGTGTGATCCGTGTCCGATCTTAACATAGCCCCCTCATCACTAGGATAGGATCCTGACTTCACAAGGCTCGACGAACACTGGTAATCCAGCTCTTCAGTTTTCAAAGTGGATACTCAAGTCAGCCTGAGCCTCTCGTTTACTTCTTTGTGGGAGAAAGTTGACAAAGTGAGTGACTCGAACTTCTGGTCTCCCTTTCAAAGAACAATTTTCGGTGTCCCACTGGTTTCCTTTGGAACATCCAGTGCTCTCGTCATTGGCACAACGGGACTTACCTCCATTGGGACAGGTTGTGGCGACTCTTCGCACTGCGTTGCCATGTCCCGAGTCTCTGACGGTCCTGGCTGTGGATTTTCCTCATTACTCTTCTCCAGTAAGACCAGATTAGACTTCTTGGATATGGGAGGAAGATACGAAACAGAGTGGAGAGCGTGTTTCTAACAGAATCAGGGGTGGGCTAGTCACCCGTCTCGATCAATAATAACTCTTGACCGGACTACTTCGCATTATCAGAATAGGCCTTCTCCATATTGTCCTGAACGAACATTGTCTTCATGTCCTGCAAGATATCTTCACACAGGTGTTCCTTGTCAACCATTGATGACCTTTTTGGTTCAAATATTGCCTTTATGTCCTTCGAGATATCGTCAGGTATGTCTTTCCTGTCTACCCCTCTTGGGACTCTTTTTGATTCGACACCTTGGTGAGACCCTTTTTCACAATTTTGAGTCAAAGGCGACCCTAACAGTCTGACCCTTCGTTGTTTAAAAGTTCGTGTGTCTTCCGAAATAAACGACACTTTCTCTTGCTCCGACGTCTGTCCATTGGATCGATTGTGTTTTAATGCCCCAGTTCTACGCATCGATAACACTTAACTGCAGGTTTCCTCTCTTTAATAGGGGACTGTTGCTGAGGACGAAATATAGAGGCGGCCTCTAAGCTCTCCACACCTGCTGTGAGCGTCATTAAGAGCCAGGCGACCTGATCCACTTTGTTTTCCATGTTTTGTGTTCGGCTTTGTGTTTACCATGCGTGTCAGCCACGCAGAACTTGTTAACATCTTCGGCTGGCTTATTACTTTTGTTGGCCATGTCTGTCTCGAAGTTCCTCTTACATAAGCAGGATTTTCAACATCACCATCTTACTCAAAGTCGGCTTCGGGATACGCCAACTTTACTTTACTTTCGACCGAGCATACTTTATGCAATCCCTATGCTGAAACCATCTTACTTTGTTGACGGCTTTGTCTATGGTTCTTAGTCTGAAATTTAGGGCATATTGACCTGCTGCTTTATCCAGATACCCTTGGCAGAACTTGAGGACAGACTGTTCGTACATCATCCCATCTGTCATGTTTGGATAAGTTCTCATAGTAGGGCCATTATTCTATCTGCTTAGTCAACCAATATCTTTGTCTGATATTGTGAAGCATAAGAGAAATATATCTGAACAGTTTCAAGGAGGTCTTTAATGTCATTGTCCAAATTGTTCGTAAACCCTTGTCGCTTGTTGATATACATTGCCAGGATGTAACGCAGATGTAGTGGACCTATCGTAAAAACGAGCTGCAGCTTGATTTAATTCCGGTGCCTCCCATGGTGACCATTGGTTCTGCTGTCCCATAGCCACTGGTGGATCTGTCATTAAACGACTATGTCAATCATGTGACATTCATAGTGAAGATGGATACCCAAGGTCTGAGGGATGATGCATGCCATCCGACCTCAACCACCTTGGTTGGTCTTCCCTGTATCTGTTGGGTGACATCATTGGATGTGGTTGGGCCATTGATGTAAACACACCTTCCACCCCTTACAAAATTCAAACTCACCGAGTCTGATTTACTTTAATCGTGTCTGATTGAAATTCCCAGGCCCAAGGCCTTTGTTTGAATGTCTGCCATACTGGGTTCAGTTGTCGACGTAGCCAGGAGCTTGTAAGGTTGAATCTCAAACCGGTACATTAAATTATCATTATTACGCAACAACTCTTGTAGTTGATATGTGTGACCTATCCCAGGTATGCTTAAAGGGCAGTTACTGTATATGTTTATCCATTAAAGACCTTTTGACCTCACAAACTTTACAAAGTGTCCATTTAATTTACTAAGGAGTGCGACTCTTGTAATTTAAAATCAAGTTGACCCATATACCTAATCGAAGACACCTGACTTACCGTGCAGCCAAATCCTGAGCATATATATGTATCCTGTGATACACACTAGGATACTCTGAAACGGAGTGTTGATAACACTTTCACGTCAGTAGTTTGTCATGGTTGACTTCGAGCGGAGTAGCTGGTGCCATTATTCAACGTTCTGCCGTATATTTGGGTTTACTACAGCAAAGAAATTATTACAAAACCAACGCTACTTTTTACTACACTCCTCCCCGTTATGGAACTGAGGGGCACGGTAGTCTTAGCGAGAAACACAGTCCCATGTGGAGGGCATATACCCATGTCACTGCTCGAGATATTGGACCTAAACACTGTCCATTGGGGGCACATAACCGTGTCAATGCATTGGATATTAGCCCTATCTATCCTGGTTTCTGGCCCGAGTCTAGGTTACCTTATACTGACACCAGGCTGACCAGACATAAAAACTATCCTCTAAATGCTGAATGTCAAGCGAGGAATTTTCATATACCATTTTCAAGTACAACCGGCCAGGATACGAACACACAACCTTCCACGTGTGAAGCGGTCACTTTACCACTAGACCTCCGCTACGGGTATATACTAATTACGAATGTATCGTTTTCATGTTTTATTACTACGGTTGATTACATATAAACCTTACAATCACACCTGCATCAATAACATTGTTTTGCAATTGAAATAATAGACTGCATTGAATAAAATAAATTTTAAAATTCTCATACTCAGAAAGTATTGGAGGCGTATGTTTAATATTCATTATGTATACCAAACTAGTAAATTATTTGACCACTTCTATTAGTCGCATCACAACCTTTGATATCTAAGCACAAGTATGTTAAAATATCACTTTGCTTTGCAATAAATGACCAGTAAAATTGCACATCTATCTTTATATTGATTTTCAGAGCATCAAAACAAAAGCGAACACGGTAGTTTTATCATTCGCGTAATGTCACTTTTTACTAATTATCAGATAAAAGTGTGTTCTTTGATATCATGTTAAATTGAAGCTAGTTATAATGTATGCGATGTTTCCCAGTTTGTCACTGACCTCAAAAATATTACTGATGCAGTTCGCTCGCCATTTGACATTTTTTCAAATATTACTTGTACAATTTAGATGACGTAATTGCTATATATAATGATTTTAAAAAAAAAATACCTTTAGCGCGACTGTTCTTGAACAATAAGAACTATATGCTCACCACGACGTCGGCGTTGTTGTAACAGTTTTTTAAGGCATGCTTATACAACTGTATCTCGTATATAACTATCCATCAACGAAATTTAACCTATGCCTCCACTAACATTGATAGAAATCAAAGGGACGAATGGAATTACTTCATTATACTTTTAGGTAGAATAGTTACCCCTCCTCATTGTATTTTTACGAAACAATGTTAAACATTTTAAGCAAATTCATATCTCAGTAACTACAAGCATTACATCTATGAAACATCACAACGTGTGTTCCTTACATTTAAAGATACTCAATGGAACAAAAGAAAACTTGATTTTTTTATTTTAAATATAATTATTGGCCCCTTTTGAACAATATTGCAGTAATTATATCCATAAAGGCCACACGCGTTTTCAACACCATTAAGGGCATTTATGCGAGGAAGTGGGATAACTCGTTTTATAAATTAAATTAATTAAAAAAGTTTGGGCCTTTATACACTTTCCTTCTAGCAAGATGCCGTCGCAGCTACTTCTAGTCATACATCCATAAATTTCGAAATGTATTTTCACTACTGTAAAAGCAACTTAAGGGAACAAGAATTACTCTGATTTTAAATTTTATTTTGCTCTGGTTAATGTTTAGACAAATTTAAGTTTCCTAGTAAACTCGTGTCTCAGTAAATACAAGTCATACATCAACATAAATTTACAAATATCTTCACTGCTATTGAATGGACACAAATGGAATAATGTATATTTTATTTGAGTTAGCATTATAGATTCATTATTACTAAGATAATTTTGCTAAAGTTTAATATCATGCTTACATCTCGATAAATACCAGTCATACATCAATGGCATTTACCACCTTTAGGAATACTAGTGAATTAACTCAAAATTATTGCTTCGTTGATACGTTGATGTTTGCACTGTGGTATGTACCCATTCAAATCGTTAGAATCAAATAGTGTTAAAACATTGCTGCTCTTTGATATCAAATTTCACAAGCGCCACAAACATTCGTAACACTACCGCAATATGCAATTCAACTGTAAAAGATATGTTCTGCGATTGACGAAAATGAATTGTATTGATTTGAAAGGGTTCAAATAACTTAAAACTCGGATCACCATACAGATGTGTGCTTAATATCTAACATTTATCACAATTTATTAAATAACATGACCATTTAAATTTAAATCATCGTAATACGCGTTTAATATTTAAGTAACTATTTTATTTTGTCATAAATGACCAGTAAAGTGTGTTTCTATCCTTCACGTTATAATAGCAGAAAAACACATGCAAATCGGTAGACTTATAATTGAAGTAATGCCACTTTTAACGTATTCTCAGCTCAAAATATTTCTTTGACACAATACTAATACGAAACGATTAATTTAAAAAATATTAAGTGATATTGTACAATCACGACGTAAGGTGCGCCTATTTGGTAAGTTAAACCACTATAAGGTGATCCCGAATTTTTCTCAACCCTCACTTGATATGCAACTTATTTGTATATGTTACACATATGATCTAATTAAATTATAATTTGTAAATAGAAGAGTTGATTGTTTTATTAGAAAAAGAAACAAATGAATAAATGAACGGACCAATCTGTTTCATTTTAAACGTAAACATCTGATATTAAAGTACACGTACGTTTTGCGATTTATGAAACAAGTTAAACCGCCTAACAATCCATAACGTTTTCATAACACAAAATAAAGCACGAAAGCAAATGCAGTAGTTTTAAAATTGCGTAATTTTATACGTAATCTTCACTAAAATATGATTTTGTATTTCTGAGTAAAATCCCTTATCGAGTGTTGAGTTAAAAAATTGTATTGTAATAGTATTTATTTTACATTGCAGCTATGCCGTATGAAGAATTTGGTAAGAAATGTTTATCAATAGTTATAATCGATAGTTTGAATCCTTTTCCTTAAACAATATGTAAGATGTATAATGCACAAGAGAAAGAATACATTTTAATAAGACTATATTATCATATAAGTTTTCTTATATCCAAGTAATTGGGAAATTCTCTGATGTCGTGTTATTGTAGCATTGATACATGGATTACTTCGCAATAACAGAACGAATAACTCTGGTTGACTCTGGTAAACTTATCATAGTTAAAATGATAACATTGTCGCGGATAAGTACATTAGACAAACAATTTCACATTTCGATATTTTTTCCTTATAAAAATCTACCTTTATTCAAACAAAACAACATCAAACTAAGCAAAACATGTATTTACGAACAAATCAAAAATAATTATGCAGTAGTAATTAAAACTTGTTGTTGAGAATTATAAGATTTTGGGAACGGCACTGCGTTACAAAAGTTCAATAAAAGTTTAAAAGCCATACATAAAGTTTCGAACCACTAAAACACAGTTATTATATTGTCACTGGGTAAAATGTGCATCGGGTTAATGACAAAAGCTAACAATGAATAGATGTATTAAAACACTGGCAGGCTTGCAGAATGCTGGGTTAAATTAAAATACTTGATTCGTTGGAATACGTAGGGTTTATTTTATGTTCTTTCTCGCCATCAAAATGACCGAAGGAAGTTATTTACTAGGTGTAAAGAGAATATTTTCTTGTCATATTGAAAAATTGACCCAGAGTCAGTCCGACATTGTTCTTTAATACCAAATGCTTAATATGATGATTTACGAAGATTACACATTCAAAAAGAGATACGCTACTTTAAAATGAAAGATATGCCGGAAAACTTAAAAAATAAGAAACATAAATTCGTCAACAAAGAAAGTTGCTCAAATGCTGGTGGATACGTTTTAATTTGAAATATTCCACCACCCGTATATCTAAACTGCATATATTGGGATAGCGTGTAAAAGCAATATAGTCTGCAGTGCATATATTACAACCTTGTGTCAGTACAAATAATTTTCCTATCTCAACTTTTACACATGTTTCAAATACAGAATTATTAGTGACATCTGATTTGTTTCATCATTAAGTTGTAAACAATTTGAATAATAAGCTTAATATTATAGGAGCTATGGCATCTGATTGTGATCACGAAAATAATAAAATGGTATTGTATAGTAAATCTTCCTTAATTCAACTATTCCATTGTTTACGAAACGGATTCCAGATTTTTTCGTTATTTCATGCATTTTTGTACCTGTATCTGAATATCTAGACAAGTATATAAACGCTAAAGCATTCCAAAAAGAAGTTCTACTTAAAAATATCAGTTTAGACTGATCAGATTGTTTCTGCATATCCATACTCATATACTTGACGTTATCGTTACGATACATATAAAACATAGCTGGCTAACTACAACGTATATGTATAAAGATTCACATTAAAGGTAAGCCTTAACTATACGTTCAACTTCTTGAGCTGGTTACCTATGAAATAAATTCTCAAAACTTCTCATTATCACATTTTTAATTAATTTGATTTAAATGTAAGTCTAATTAGTAAAGAACCTATACATTTAGTACATGTATAAATTAATATTACCTTTGGATTAACATCTGTGTTTCACTTAACTTTCAATGCCTCTGTAAAGCCTGCGAACGTATCATATTGACGAACCCGTGGATTACTCCTAAACTGAATCTTAAATGACATACCGTCACAATCGTAAACAAAAAAACTGTCAACCAATCGATTTTAAGAGGCGTTTCTTTATTTGTACATCAATTTATTTTTTCTGATGAATTGATAATTATGTTCATTTTGAGTGTCCCGCAAAGAAAATCACTTAAATATATTGAATTTCAAAAACTTTGCATATTAAATTTGAACAACAGAGTCAATAAATTAAAAATGAATAATATAGTGAAAAAGATGTTCACTCTTTTAGGACTCGGAAAACTAAAGTTATTTTTTATGTTCCCAAAGTCAACAATTTGTATTCAACAACTTTTTACTAAAGTATGGAATGCTTTTCCTGACAAAGTCAAACAATTAGAAATCAAGATAAGTTCAAGAAAGACGTTAAGAATATTTTTCTAAACTTGTATAAATAACTTTCACGTTTATTGTAAGCTATGTGCAACTTCTAAATATTTGACTTACTGAACAAAGTACATTTGTTTAATCTGATGGATGTAAAATTAAGTAATATTTTCATATCTGTGCTTGAATAATATATAACCAATAAATATCTCAAATTAATTCATAATATTTGTGAAATATGTTATAACGATTATTTTATTAATTTGATACATTTCTATTAGATAATCTTTTGTATTGTTAGTCTCTAAGGATTGTTGTTTAATCGCGCATTTTGGATCACAGTGGACATAATTTTAAAGAAGTCAAGAAAATAAGGTACTCATTTTGTAATGATTAATACTGTGATAAGGTATTTACATTGTTTGATATATTGACATTTTGTGATAGTCATAGCAAATAATAGATTAACAACTAACTACATAATGCCTTAGTACTTTGCAAACGACTCAAACAGCGTAACTTACATCTTATTACCAATGAGAATTGAACAATTTGCAAATTCCACCAAGAAATCCTATTATGCCTATTTATTTTACTTATAACATGAAATAATAATACATAAATGAATAGACTAAATAATAACGTATCATAATATAACAAACATGTTATATACAAAATACTACAAAATACTTAAAACCATCACTTATATGTATGCGACTAGATTTTACGACTTCATTTAAAAGTACACCAAAGGATAATACACTTGCGTGCGCAATAAAAACACAAAACTAAAGTTAATCATCTATATCGAAGGTTTAAAACAGACAAATTAAAAACATGGTATAACAGTATAAGTATTTGTATACAAAACACAACCAACTGTTTAAACGGTCCGAATTGGACATATTTATTTATTTATTAAATAAATAACAAACATTATATGCGGAAACTGATCACGTACTGTTGTTGTTGAAAACCTTAAATGGCGGCTCGATAAAGTCGACAGTTCTCCTTCTTACTGCAATATCAATATTACACAAGCAGAGGAACGTACTACGTATTTCTTTAACGATAGAATAAAATAGCTTCATTTTTAAGATCGTATAACGTTATTACACCCATTATTTAACATTATACCATTATAATTCCGAACCTATAACTGGTGAAATTTATAGTAGATTCTTGTTTCTGAAAGCAAGTATTAGCAGAAAGATATTATTCCCCTACTGTAAACAAACTTTACCAACGTAAATATGAACCATACACTGTTAATATCAGAGCTAGCAACAGATCTTGTTCATAATAATGCTGAATAAATGTAGGTATAACATAGGTAACCTTTGAAAATAACAATTAAATGAGCGGTCATGAAACAGCTTAACCATTATCGCTTATCCATAATCAATGAACCACTTTGTTTAGAAGATATGTTCTGTATCTTTAACATTGTGATAAAAATAAATATTGAGTTAAACAAGATCTCTAGGCTTGAGTACGGAACTTTTTTTTCTCTCCAACCCTGGTGTTTGGCGAGTAGAGCTAAACAAAGTAGACCTAATTTGGAATGAACATAATAAATTATTTTCTGTAATAACATATTCTAAAGGATTTATTTTCATATGTTATAGGCATTGCTCAATCCAAGTAAAATTTATTTAAATAGTTGTGTTTGAAAATATAAAACACATTTAATTGCTTATTTTCTATATCTTGAAGTTTGTGTTTGTTATTGGCCTCAGGTAGTTTAATTCATCTTACCTTATTCGGTGTGTCCTGAAATACTTTTCTTACTGTACTTAAGATCAAGTTATGTGAATGCATGTTGTTATAAAATGATAAACTTTGTACAAGTAAATAGAACCATATCTTAAATAAAAGCCAACATCAAAACCACATGCTTTAAGCTGCTTCATGAACATGTTTATTCAATTGACTGTTGGCACCAATATAAAATATATATTTAATATCTGATCGAATGCTCATGAAAATAGCACAGTTGTATACCATAATATATGATCAATAGAATATTACTTATATTTATACCATTATGTGTGTTAGTATAAACATGACGTTTAGTTTCTGGTGTTTATTGCCATTCTCCTCTATTAACAGAATATTTAAAATATATTTCAATGAACACCGTTGTTTTGTTTATTATTAGTCTAAGAGTAAAGAAACAGTGAAGTGTAAACATTTTATAAAGAGTAATAGCAATGTTCAGGTACCCAACGAAATCGTTTTGACTTTTAGATTCTAATCTAATCAATAAGTACATTAAACATTATTAAATCAAATGTATCCCTTAAATCAAACATTACATATCCCATAAACGTTCCCTTGTCAATAACATCGAGGTAGTAATCAGTTATTAGAAGAAACATGCAAGCATATTACGTTTTATAGCTTCAAAATTGGTTTAAAGTTGAAGGAAAAATTTATTATTATTTAGGAAACTACAAATTAAATTATGTTTAATGACTTTTGATAATGTTATTATTATAGAAAATGGACTGTTTATATATGAATTGAAATATGCCACAAGAGTGTTATACAGGTTTACAATGGATTTGCATAAACTTCAATAATCACGGACATATATCGCCGCTACATTTTTGAATATCAAGAAATAATCAATTGTTTTCCAATTTCAAGATTAATGAGTTTAATTTCAATATTTACTTTACACAGGTAATTTAGCCACTATGACATTTTTGTTTGACTTTGATATTATTCTAATAAGAAATCTCATATGAGCTTCGTTTAGAAAGTTAAAACATTCAAAATTCTCTATCAATGCTATTTATTGGCCTTTATATGTATTTAACTAAATATTTAAATAGATATATGCTGTAACAGGATGAATATATGTCTAACAGTTAAGTGTTATGAGGACTTTCTACATAACTTTAATGCAGGTGGTAGTTGATAAGTTTAATTAATTGGGTAGAACAAGTACTGAGTACTGTTTTAAGAGGCCATCAGGCTGAGCGTAAGATCAAACCAGCAACCTTTGGCGTGAGCGGCAAATGTTATTCTCTGCAGTTCTGTCTCGCTTAGCAAATGGTAGTTATGTTTACCTGTTGCACAATAAATGGACCAATATTTTAAAGAAAATAGGTAAATTATTTTAAAAACAAATTCAACCATCATTATTATTAAGTATCAATATTACCTAAATGTAGATTTTTAGTTTTTCGCCAAAAAGCTACGATTTTTATTTTAGAGTGTTATGAACGACCGAAAAACAGCGGTTTTGGGGCATAATGTGTTAGCATCCAAAATTTACCCTTTATTAAAAAAACAATTAAAAGTCATTTAATTGCTCATCAACTCATTTTATTAATTTTTATCAATATGTTATTTAATTACATTTCTGTTGATATATATGTATTTTCTCGGTCAGCTAGGTCATTATTCTTAAATAGACTTTTGAAAAATATCTCTACTTCGTAATGTAAAAAATAAATTAAAACCTTTGTTCCTTTATTTATTCATAAATTTTTGAAAATATACTAAATGACAGTTTATTTTTCCTCCTTATGCTTTGCTAATGTATGTCATTCAACAGCAGAGTTTCGTTTTTAATGTTAAAATAGTGGGGGTTTTTTTTAAATAATATACATAAAAATAAAAAAAATTCAATTTCTGACAAAACAAATGTCACGTCCGTCCCCCTGGTATATATTCTTCCAAGAGGATAAACAGAATGATACATTCACCTGCTGTCATACATTTCAATGTACTATCAACAAAAAATGTATCAAAAAAATTGGCCCCAGTGTATTTAAGAAAGATTTTTTCTGAAATGTAAAATTTATATGTAACGTTCGTCCCCGTAACGTCCGTCCCCCCTCCCACCTTACATTTACATTATATTTCTTCTAGTTGATAGCATCAATTTCATCTTTTTTTAATGTACCACTAAGATATTAATATTTTCTTAAAATTAAAAAATATATATACACATTGACCATTTTCAACTTTTTTTGTGAACTTATTACGAAAGTTGCATATATTTTGTAATTAAATACACTCATATACAAGTTATAAGCACAAAGTTGTGTGAGAGTGTGTGTGTTTTTTTTTAATTTATTATACACATTTTAGTTTAGAAAACAACAAATAAGAGATTTTGTACTAAAATTGATTGCTTAATGTCATTTCAAAAAATAATGGACGGATGTTACAAAAAAGGGACGGAGGTTACATAATATTTTACTTGTAAGTTACCATTGATATTGACCCCTTAATTCATTGAAAATCCTTGAATAGTAAAAAGCCATAACACTATGTGATATTACATACATCCTGTCATAAACCTAGGGTCATAAATCCTGGGGTGATTTATGCTAATTAGGGTACAATATACACACTGTGGCAGTGTATTTCTCATTACCACATGGTGCGAATATGTGCGAATTATAAAAGCCTAGCATGGTGCCAGTAGCTGGATAGTAGCAAACACTTTGTGCAATATGCCTGCAGACATTATATTCCATATGACACTGTCCATGAAAGGTGAAAAATTCATATATGTCCATGGAACTGGTAGAATAGGTAATCATCATAATTATATCAATTGGGTAGTTACAGGTAAAATACACAAGTTGATTAATAAAAAAAACAGTGCTTGTTATATAAAACAACAACAAAAACACTCAACCATGCTTCATCTAAATTTACTTGAAAAGGGTATAAAATCAAAATCTTATCAACCATTTCTCATTGTGCAGCAATGGATGCACCAGCTTAATATGATAGGAAAACAGATATAAAACAAATAATAATAATCCTGTCAAAGATAAACATTTCAACTAAATTAGATTTTATTTAAATCAATTATTTATTATTCTCTCTTAGACGATTAAATATATGTAACAGACCATTGAGTGAAAGCTTCATAAGATATATCTGCAGGGGTTATTTTGTATACATATCTTGAAAGTGTATGCAAATACAAAGCATAAAAACATTTTAACGAAGTCTGAAAATTGTTTTACCTGTGTCCGGGAATTATATTACACAGTTTTGAAAACAACAATGTCACTGTGTCTATAACTTACGATAATGTAATAAAATGTCTGAGAATTGTAATCACTATGATATATAATCACTGTTTCTGAGTTAGATATATATTCCCTATGTGTCTGAGAATTATAATAACTGTCTGACAATTCAAATGTCTGAGTCAGTATAGTAACACTATGTGAGAGTGTGTCTGAGACTATGTCTGAGAATGCCTTGCTCCAAAACTTCCTCCCTTTGGTCCTATGGAGAAGCTGACACTCATAATATGCACTAAAAACAGGGAGTTAAGTAATGCTGGTTTCATGATTAGTATAGATATATATCCTCATATTTATATATTAGTTGTGCATCTAGAATTTAAAGTTTTTACTTAAAATATAGTTTTACTAGTGACTCACAGTTTTTAATGAAACGTCCGTCCCCGGGCCATGTATTATGCATACTCTAAGTTCTAATAAAATTACTAAAACTTGGATAAAATAAGTCAATGCTCATTTCAAATAAATATTGTGTAAAAGTATAACAAATACAAATGGAATAATTTCAATGAACGTATCACAAAATCACATTTGAGCATTTTTAACGAACACAATTTCACAAAAACTATTTCAAATTGTATTTTTTTCTCTAAAAAATTAGAAGCAATATTCTTTTACACATATCTTTAAAAATGAGAGCAATTTTATGAACTCAAACAAATGTGTATCTCTTAGAATAACGTTTAAATTAAATGTAACGTCCGTCCCCTGACCTCCTGGGCTATGTATATGATATTTATCAAAATTGGTATAAAAGAGACTGTTATAAATGTTCATAGTATGTAATGTTAATGTCAGTTCTTTGTTTTAATGTTAGTTTATAGGCTAAACAAGTAAAACCTTATTTTAAAAAAAGATAAAATTATGGTTATATTCATTTTTATAAATTCAATCTACAAAATGACCAAAAAATACATAAAAGCATTTTATTTTCAAAATTATGCTTATGAATTGATAGATACCCCAGATGAATACATTTGTCCCTTTTTAAAGGACATATATCAACATAACTCATGAAGCTGTAACGTCCGTCCCCTTGTCTACCAGCCTTCAGAAATATAAGATTTTTTTTAAAATTTAGGTCAAAAGTTATCTCATCTTCGATTGTTTTACATACTTGAAACATAAACCTATCAGAAAAAAAAGCAAATGAAAAGCTTATTTATTTTTTAACTCTGATGCTAACCTATTTGACCTATTTCCATTTACTGTGCAACAGGCATGTTGCAATTACCTGGCAATATATAGAAATTGAAGGTCAAACAATTGCATTAGCTATGCCGACTAAAACCTGTGTTTGTATATTAAGCAGTAGAATAGGTTCCTTTAATATAAAACATTCTCGTCATAAATAATAACACCATTTGAAAGAGAAAATATTGGAAGTTTTTGTGCTTCATTGTTTGTAAATTGCTTTCGTAATAAAAAAAAGTAATGATTGGTTTCTTAATTCCTCTGTTTTCATCAGCTATTCGTAGTGGCGACATCATTTGTAGTCACGTAATATTTTTTGTTCCCCACCGTATTTACGTAGGAGTTGTATAAACATATAGATTGAAATGTATGAAGGGAACAGCCAAACTTTATTTTTGTACTTTGTATGAGCGTTTAAAGCACAACTGCCATACAAAAGTCGCAGGATTGCTCTGGGCAGGTTAAATATAATTGAGTACATGATTCAAATAAGAAAACCCTTTTTCAAAATTTCACAGTCATCAATGTATTGTTTTTGGTATAAAGTTGCATACTACTAGAGTAGTGTTAATACAATTTTTATGGCAAAAATATAATTTCCAAAACGTGTTTGTTATATGTAGTCCAACTGCATTAATTCACCATACGCAGATAGCTTCGTGTAGCGATGTAATTTGAAAGTCTCCTATTACAAATAAATACTACACTGGCAGTAAAAGTTGGAGGTTTAAATGTTAGAATTTGATTTTATAATATCTTGATCTTTGTGTAAATCTTATATAAGAACATTTGACAATGAACAAATTTTCTTTGCAGAATACAACTTTAGGAAATTTTGAATGATTCTCTTTTGTTTTAATTTAGAAACTATGTATCTACCTAACTCACAATACAACCCTAACTATTAGTAGCCATTATAAATGTGTTCTATGTATGAGTTCATCATAATTAACTCTTCCATAATATAGCTATAACAATCTTTGTACACCACGCTTATCTATCCGAACCCAAACGAGTATATCTTCCATGGGCCACACTACACTACACTCACCAGCTCTATAAAATTGTGATTGAAAATTCAATAATAGTGGTAATAGCTTGAGGTTAATACATATTTCCACCTATCAATCAAACTGTAAATACTTCATAAAACGAATCCGTATGTTCACTAATATAAATAACAACAATCCCTTAATATTCAACATGATTAGTAACTTTTAATACAAATGGCATATAGGTGTAACACCACCATTGAGTTACTTATTTCTAAAGTGATTAAAGTATTTCAAAGGCGTGTAATTCATTGAAAAAAAAAACATATCGAAATAAGTGAAACTTACAGTTTATTTTTTATCGAAATAAACAGTGCCCAAGCCAATAGTAAAATTTTATCAAAAAAACATGTAGTTTGTTTCTGCTGAATGTGTACACTTATGACGTAGTGAAAGTAAAATTCAGAACTGATGTATTTCAAATATTATTTTGTTTTTAAATTCACAATTCAAACATGCAGCATTTAAATAAGGCAAAAACATTTTATATCTAAACGTCATCTCGTATTATAAATGTCTGTGTGACAGAAGTAACGTATTTTCAATAAAACCAAAATTGAAATAAATTGCATTGTAATATAATAAGAATACTTTATAATTCCATTATCATTAACAAGATACAGTATTCTCGTAGTATATTGATTAAAAATAATATACCTTACTTAAAATGTCATTTGTTTTTATATGAAAAAAGCTATGAGAATCGTATGCAGATTGATATTTGGTCCATATGATATGCATATAAAACATGTCGCATAATAATCATATAAATCAATAGACATATGATTCTCATATACCTCTCATGACAACCGTACGAACATATTGTCTAATGAGAATCATGCGCAAATTGTTTCATATGAAACATGATATATGATAAACATATGGAACCTAGCATATGATCACCATGTGGAACATAGCATATGATCACCATATGTAACATAGCATATGATGACCATATGATTCCTAGCATATGATAACAATGTGGAACCTAGCATATGATGACCATATAGAACCTTGCATATGATGACCATATGGAACCTAGCATATGATGACCATATGGAACATAGCATATGATGACCATATGGAACCTAGCATATGATGACCATATGGAACTTAGTATATGATTACCATATGGAACCTTGCAAATGATGACAATATAGAACTTAGCATATGATCACCATATGGAACCTAGCGTATGATGACAATATGGAACCTATCATATGATAACCATATGGAACCTAGCAAATAATGACGATATGACCGGGGATCAAACCCTCAACATCAGCGGTTATATATGAGTGATATTTAAACGAGGCCAGCGTCAATTTTAGACTAATTAATTGACATGACATTTTACATCGATGTCTATACGCATAGATAGCTCAATACAATACCTACACAATGGTAAATATCTGCTGAAACAAGGGATTTCAGAGTTATAGCCATTTCAATATTGGCAATTGTTGATCACTGTTGTAAAATTGGTTGGAAAACGAGTAAAGAATATTGAGGAAATTTGTACTGAACTTGGCTGTTCTCTAAAATATATTTTGGATGAAATCAAATGGATTAAAGAATGTGTCTTATGAGATAATCCGTAAAATTTTATTCTGGTAAAGAGTCTGTTGAAAATGCATCAAAATCTGGTCGACCAAAGACAGCAACATGTTAGAAAATCGTGTCTAAAATAAGAGAAATTGTTCGAAATGATGCACGATATAGTGTGCGTGATAAAGCACGTATTACAAGCGTTTCACTATCTTCAGTTCATTTCGTTCTGAGAACAATCATGAAGATTAGCAAAATTTCTACCTAGTGAATTCTTCACTTGTTGACTGACAACCAAAATATACCACGTGTTGAAACTGCCACAAAACTGCCAAATATAACCAAAGGCAATTTGCAAATTATGTCAATGGTGACGAAACTGATTACATTATTTCGAAAGAGTGCGATAGGTTGGGAACAAAATATGGGCCATCAAACATGGCAGAAGGCCTGTCATTGCAAAATTCGACCATGAGTGTAAAGAAGATACTTAATGCAGTTTTCATCTCTGTTGAAGGTTTAGGAATACATGTACCGGAAAACATGGTTAAAACTGTGACCGGAAGGTACTGTCGTGATATGTTTCAATAAGAAAAAGTACTACAAAAAATGCCACCCAGTCCCTAGATTCAAACATATTCGCTTTGTATGACAATGCCCCAGCTCACACCTTTGTCTTTGTCACGGATTTTTTGAAGTCTTGGAAAGGTACAATGCTGCCCCACTCCCTTTACTCCCCAGACATTGAACCATATGACTTCTTTCACTTTACAAACTTTAAAAACTTCATCTCTGGTCGTAGATATAGGTCACGGTAGGCTCTCGGTTCTAATATAAACCAGTGATTTCGTAGTTTTCCCCAATCCACCTACAGTGACGTTTCCGGAAATGGATCCACATACTAATTTATGTATTTCTAACCGGTGAGAGTTCTTTGTGGGTATGAAATGAAGACATTAGCGATTTAGTTAGTTATTAATGGTTATATGGCAAATACACAATACGTTTCGAACAACCCTCTTATGAACACTATAAACTCTTTGATTTATTCGAGTTTCTCTAGTTCATAATAAAATATAGCCTTTTTACTATTGATTGACTATTATAATCTTTACAATTACCCTTATTGATTTATTTTATTACAGCACAGTATTTCGGTAAGTACCTTATAATCTTTGTTTTAATGTTCAGCTATCTTACGATATAGAATACAATATGAAAAATTCCATTATTAAAATTGATTTAAAACACCATAGTAACCAGATCTAAATTCTAGTTTCAAAAAAATATATATTGATCAATGTGTTGATAAGATAATACTCATAGTATATGTATTTTAATAGTCCCTAGTAATTAAGTTGAGAATATGGAATAAGATAAATAATACAGACCAAACCATATTTTTATTCAGACGTAAATGATACAGTTGTTTTAAATATTATCACATTTACTAATGTTCATAGTCAGGTCATTTCAACAATTAAACTATGAATATAAAATTAATGTACATTTTAACAAATACATACAACTGGATTACAAAGAAAACAACCTTTAGGAAATGCATTCATCGTAGGATTTGTATAAAAAAGTGTGTGTTTTTTTATTGAATAAAACTGAATTTTCAATACAGTTATTTTTATAAAATGCAATGTTCAAATATCTTATTATTAAAAATTAATACATAGTGAATTTAAAAAAATACATTAAACATTAAACAGTAAATTCATTGTAAATATATGAGAATACTATAAATGAACAGACTTATTATCTAGTCCAAAGAAATAAAATAAGTATCTAGGAATGGAGCTACACTGTATATAATATGTTCGATAGTACATAGTACTGAGAATATCCCTAAAATCAAACATGAAGTAGACGAGAGCAACCGTTCTAATTCTATTTTTATGCATAAGTTTCGTATAAAATGGTAAGTATATCATGTAGTTGAAATATGTAGTAAATACTGCAACTTCAAAGCACATATATTGTATACAATATGATCAATTGATTGAAGTATTAAAAACACAAATATCGGGGGATACAACATATTATGCCAGTTTAATGTTCTGAAGCCCGAATGCTTCTCGGCAACATTGTAGTAGCATACTGTTTTTCGTCACCAGATAACAACTCATATTGTGCTTTTAATACTTACATTTATGTTATATTTACTAATTGTTTTAGATACAAACAATTATGTTATTTTGCCGTTTTGATATCATCAGACAATTTATTAAACGTATTTAATCGCAAATCCATTGTCATGATTGTAACTGCGACAGTGTCAACACAGTAATTGAGTGCACGCAATTTTATAGAATCTTAACCGTTACGTGAAACTCGTGATAACGTGACGTCGCACAAGACTGCAACCAATGGAATGCAAACGGGTCCTTATTCATCTCTATCCCGCTGGGATGTTTTTCATTCAGAAATGAAATGCGGTTAATATATTATATAGTTTAATAACATCGATCGAAGTAAACGTGTAAATATTGATAATTAAGTCATGTTTAACGTTCTCGAACTGTTACATTGCATGAAGTACAGTACTCAACTAATTTAACATCACATTAAACTTTAAAAATATTTTTTTAATACACAAACCAGTTTGGAATGTTTCACTAAATATCAAGGCTTGCACTTAACTACATGTCATTAAACATATATGTAATATATCAATCAAATGTTTTCAAGCTCGTTGAAAGTTCATTATTGTAATAACTTTGGTTTGTCTTGTATGGGAAGTCATTGTTTTCTTAGTTTAAGACACGAAAATGTGTTGATTGTCTTTGTATTGAATGAATAATAAGAGATACATGCATTATATTTTTACGAATTAAAGCATGCTGTGATAGTAAAGATAGCTAACTACTTTCATAGGAAATATGGTAGCTAAACCTGACTGTTTCGATGTTGTAGTGGTTTTGGATTGTGTTTAGTGGTGCGTTCAACAATTAATTTTGGTCATATTGCTACGATGTCTACTTGAAACCGTATTCTGAACACTACCACAATGCCGCAGTCACATGGTATGATACCCCACCCAGACAAATAATACTGACATTAGGTCGACCAAACCGTAAACCATCACTTAAATGGTCTGCTCCAAGCAAGAAAGTCTCTTGTAAAACATTTTAGAATGACTGGCCGGGGTTCGAACCCAAGATCTTCCGCATGCGAAGAGTACGCTTTACCACTAAATTACTACGTTTAAGCACGTTAAACACATATAACCTTAGAAACCAAACTATCTATAACATATCAATAACATGATATTACTGTAAAACACTTTTTATTAGCTAGAATTATTTTTGGGTATTTTCGTAAGTTTCATTCCTCGCGAATTCAAAGATTTCGCTAAAGTTGCAGTCATGTTCCCTGTCCGAATCATTATCATGATCAGTCTGGTCAGTCGCACCACAATAACGTTTAATATTGTAATGCCCAATGGATAACTTGTTGATGAACTTTAAATGCATAATGAACGTTTGTTTTCGTGTTTATATGAACTTTAACTATGCACAGTTATGCTTACTCTTATAGCAGTGTTGTCAGTTACTACAGTTTATATGTTTAATTCAATGGTTTTAGCCATAATAATTGATACCTAAATGTTTATGTAACCACATCAAACCCGCTATTTAAACTCGACTTTGTTTACAAAATTACAGCGGCAGTCATCATGAATGTTGCATAATGGGATTGTTTACCATAGTTACTAGTGAAGCTGAATAGTTACAACATACATAGAAATGAACCGCATATTGATTATGCCTAATGGCCGCCCTGTGGTACTAATTTATTTGTTTTAAACTTGTAAAGATTGTCATTTTTTAAATGTCTTTTTAATATTCACTGTTTACTAGCTAACATTTAAAGATTATTTAAATCGGTTCAACCAAGCGGGTCACACAATCGTGGTCAATTGTGACCCATTTCTGTTGGTTGCACTTGGTTAAGTTAACCCGTTCACCCTAAAGTTACCGGATTTACCCTGGGAAGCTGTTTTCCCATTTAGTATATAAAGGCCGTTTTCTTTCAGTTTTTGGTCAGTTTTATCTAAAAAAATTTTGGGAGTAAATCAACCTACGCTATCTTCAAGATTTACGATTTTCGGCCTTGTTTTTTTTCAATAGTACTTTCTAAAGTTATTTAAACCTAAAATTACGGGATAAAACAGTAAATTCTATAAACACACACTTTTGTATAATATAAAATATTATTTCTGTGGTAGTCTCATTTTTACATTAGATTTGACCTGTTGTCAATAATAATAACTTGTACACACCAGTGCTATTTTAAGTAACGCCTATTGTCGCGGCTACCGTGAATTTTTTTATGTTACATTTGAATCAAGTGTATCTCGTGTATAATAACACTGTTTTTATGGCATATAGGTTATATAAGTATATCTATACAGAAATACATAAAAATTGGATAACCATGAACAAGTCTTGGGATTTTAGTTATAACCCGAAAATAAGTGTTTAACTCAACATTTTTTAACAGTGATAACACTCCACTGGAAGCTTGAGGGTAACAATATTAAAGCACACTTATGTTAAAATATCACTTTATTTTGTAATGGATGAACCGTTAAATTGCACATCTATCTTTATTCATTTTCAGAGTATCAATACAAAAGTAAACGTGGTAGTTTTATCATTCAAGTAATGGCACATTTTACAAATTCTCAGATAAATTTATGTTCTTTGACATCATATTAAAATGAGGTTATTATAATATATGCGGTGTTGTAAAGCCATAAGCCGTATTGATATTTTATTTTCATATTTGACATCACTAACTGCGACAAGCATGCATTCTCTGGTAGCTAGACATGCATCGTATTTAGCTTGACGTGCTACGTATAATTTGGGCGCATTATGAAAATGCATCTATGTATTTCAGGTTAAATCAGTTGCTCGTAAAATCTGTTTTATATAAACGTTTTGCAATAACATCAGTAGTTTTGATTTGAGACACACATACATCTTTTTATCGGATCAAACGCTTGAAGAATGTATTTGCTAATGCGGTATACTAGTTCATACATTTTGTTGTATGCAAGAATAGAAATTATGTTTGTCACTGGCCTCAATTATACTACTGATGCAGTTCGCTTGTCATTTGACACTTTTACGAATAGTACTTGAGTAATTTACATGAGATAATTGCTATGCATAATGATTATAAAATAAAAAACTATTTTAAGCTCAACTGTTTTTGAAAATATGGAGATATAGTGCTCACCCCGACGTCTGTGTTGTTTTTTTTTTAAATGATATGCATGTCTATATCTCAGACATAACTTTTCAAGAACGTTAATTATGTCTTCACTAACATTTTAGGGAATAAAATGGACATTGACAAGTGGAATTACTTCATTTTAATTTAATGTAAAATTATTTCGCCTGCATTTTGTGTTTATAAAATTTGGTTATTTTTTTCAGAAAGCTCATATCTCAGTAACGATGAAGCTTAATTGTAGACAAAATTTTGACCACGTTTATACTTTCGGTTCAAGTTTTCTGAAAAGCTTCTATTGTACTTACTACTAATCAAATATGTGTTCATTACTGTAAAGGGTACTGAAGGGAACAAGAATAAGATTATAGGTATTTTTATGTTCAGGCTAATATTTAGACAAACGGGTAAATGTTTTATAGTCAGCTTGTATCTTAGTATTTACAGGTCACATCAACGTAACTTTACAAATATCTTCACTACCATTGAATGGACTCAAATTGGCTCGTTTATTAGTTTATACGGATCACCTCAACATAACTTCGCGCATGTCTTCACTGCATTAAATGGACGTGGCTCGTATTTCAATGGACTCAAATTGGCTCGTTTCTTAGTTTATACGGATCACATCAACATAACTTCACAAATGCCTTCCCCACATTAATTGGACTAAAATTGGCTCGTATCTCAGAATATACAGGTCACATCAACATCACTTCACAAATGTCTTAACTACCATTAACTGGTCTATAAAGTGGCTAATTCTTAGTTTATACGGATCACATCAACATAACTTCGCGCATGTCTTCACTACATTAATTGGACTCAAATTGGCTCGTATCTCAGTATATACGAGTCACATCAATATAACTTTACAAATGTCTTCACTACCATTGAATGGACTCAAATTGGCTCGTTTCTTATTATATACAGGTCACATAAACATAACTTTACAATTGTCTTAACTACCATTAAATGGACTGAAATTTGCTCGTATCTCAGTATATACAGGTCACATAAACATAACTTCACAAATGTCTTCACAACCATTAAATTGACTCAAATTGGCCCGTATCTCAGACTATACGGGTCACATCAACATATCTTCACAATTGTCTCCATTTCCATAAAATGGACTCAAATTGGCTCGTTTCTCAGACTATACGGGTCACATCAACATATCTTCACAATTGTCTCCATTTCCATTACAAATACCTTTACTATATTAAAAGGACTCAAATTGTCTCTTTTCTCAGTATGTACACGCTACATAAACATAACTTCATTAATGTCATCACTACCATTAAATGGACCCAAATTGGCCCTTATCTCAGTATATACGGGTCACAACATAACTTCACAATTGTTTTCATTTCCATTAAACGGACTCAAATTGACTCGTATCTCAGTTTATACGTGTTACATCAACATTACTTCACAAATGCCTTCACTACATTAAATGGACTCAAATTGGCTCGTATCTCAGTATAAACAGGTCACATCAACATAACTTCACAAATGCCTTCACTTCATTAAATGGACTCAAATTGGCTCGTATCTCAGTATAAACGGGTCACATCAACATAACTTCACAGATGTCTTCACTACATTAAATGGACTTAAATTGACTCGTATCTCAGAATATATGGGTCACACCAACAAAAAGTCACAAATGACTTCACTGACATTAAATGAACTCTAATTGGCTCGTTTCTAGGTATATACTGGTCACATCAACATAACTTCACAAATGCCTTCACTATATTAAATGGACTCAAATTGTATCTCAGTATATACGTGTTACATCAACATTACTTCACTAATGCCTTCACTATATTAAATGGACTCAAATTGGCTCGTATCTCAGTATATACGTGTTACATCAACATTACTTTACTAATGCCTTCACTACATTAAATGGACTTGAATTGGCTCGTATCTCAGTATAAACAGGTCACATCAACATAACTTCACTGATGTCTTCACTACATTAAATGGATTCAAATTGGCTCGTATCTCAGTATATACAGGTCACATCAACTTAAATTCACAAACGTCTTCACTACATAAAATGAACTCAAACTGGCTTGTATCTCAGTATATACAGGTCACATCAACATAACTTCATTGATGTCTTCACTACATTAAATGGATTCAAATTGGCTCGTATCTCAGTATATACAGGTCATATCAACATAAATTCACAAATGCCTTCTCTACATTAAATGGACTCAAATTGGCTCGTATCTCAGTATATACAGGTCACATCAACATAAATTCACAAATGCCTTCTCTACATTAAATGGACTCAAATTGGCTCGTATCTCAGTATAAACAGGTCACTTCAACATAACTTCACTGATGTCTTCACTACATTAAATGGATTCAAATTGGCTCGTATCTCAGTATATACAGGTCACATCAATATAAATTCACAAATGCCTTCTCTACATTAAATGGACTCAAATTGGCTCGTATCTCAGTATTTACAGGTCACATCAACATAACTTCACAAATGCCTTCACTACATTAAATGGACTCAAACTGGCTCGTATCTTAGTATATAAGTTCATATCAACATTATTTCACAAATGTCTTCACTATCATTAAATGGACTCAAATTGGCTTGTTTCTCAGTATAAACGGGTCACATCAACATAAATTCACAAATGCCTTTACTACATTAAAGCGACTCAAACTGGCTCGTATCTCAATATATACAGGTCACATCAACATAACTTCACAAATGTCTTCACTACCATTAAATGTACACAAATTGGTTCGTATCTCAGTATATACAGGTCACAACAACATAACTTCACAAATGTCTTCACTAACATTAAATGGAATCAAATTGGATAAATTGAATTTTGCTAGAATGTTACACCATGCTTGCATCTTGATAAATACTACTTCATACATAATTAAGTTCTGCCATCGTGATACCAGGTTAAACATTGATTCAATGGGAAACACATTTTTTTCACTGTCAAACGCCTGTCCATTTCAATAAGTTCTTTCGCACGTTTAACGTTCTTAACTGTCGCTGACGTCGTTTTCCGTCCTCTGTCCGGTTCATCATTAGTAGTCGTAAGACACTCCGTAAATATGTACAATGCAGTTTACTACTCAGACAATTTGATTTAATCTTACATGTCGCTAAATACCGGTCATACAAGGTTAATTGTTAAAATATCTTAACCAAGTTTTCTAAGTGTCCAATTATTGCTCTACGTTTATGATATTTGCAAAACTGATATTGCAAAATATTGAGCATTTTTCCTATGATAGTGAGATTTATTATTGTATTATAAAAGGTTCAATAGTCAATCATGGATTGCTAAAACATACAAATATTTCAATATTATCAACAATGCAAGGGCAATAACTTTGTAGGAGGCTATCAAGCTGGTGATCGAACACGGTAAAAAAATATCAGTATAGTTTGTGAGAATATTTAAGAAAGATTTAATAATAATACTTAAGTTAGAAAGGGGACGTCACCATTACATTTGTCAAGCAGGTTATTGAACTCGACCTTTTGTCAATACATATTTTACAAAGTTTGAAAAGAAAATAACTAAAGTGTAGACAAGTTAAAAAAGAGACTTCGGTAGATCTTCATATTACTTACAATCCAATGACTTTAATCTGGATTTATCGGAGCTATTGAACTGGTTATCGAACTTGATAATATACCGATATATAGTGTGACTATGTTAGGTGACTATAGAATTCAAATTACTAGAGCTACATATTGCAAATATTTAACAACTAAATTGCATTAACTACGGAGCTACTATGACTATTGTGCTAGTTATCGACCTTTGTCGAAATATTTTGCCAACATATCTTTTCAAGAACAATTCAAGAGCAATAACCCCGTAGATATACAACGTTAAGAAGTGTTGGCTGGTTATCAAACCTAACATAAACAGTCTATCAATAAGCAATCTGACTAAGTTTGGTAAAGATTGAATATAACGTAATCGAGATAGAGAGGGACATTGTTATTTTTACGGATGGAAATCAAAACTTTCAAAATGGTGACTTTTGCATAAAACCGGTTTGAAACGCATTTAACAGCGGACTCATTATCACTCAAATATCACAATATTTTTAAACAACAGCAATAACTATTACCTTAAATTATATCCTGAACATATTTATTAAGATAAATTATCATTTTCTGAGTATCTGAGATATTGAACAATAATTTTTTTGTATAAACAACTAGCAACCATTAATAAATATCTGTAATAAATTAAGCCAAAGTATCCAAATTATCCAAGATTAAAACAATTAAATATGTACGAAAGATACTGATGTAACTCTAGACAACTGCAACACATGCGAAGTTGTGTATTGTCATTTCAATACCCACCAACAATAAATGTCCGAAGTCGTCTTGCTGAAGCAAATAGCTAATATATAATTGTTTATTTCATTTGAACACATTTTATTGTTGATCAGTGTCTTTCACCCTCCTTTTATAATAAGCATTAGCTCTTACTAGTGAATAGGCATTCCAACGGCATACTAACTACAAAATTAACTCGACATTTCTATACCAGGTTTTAAGGTGTATATATTAATATTTATCCAGGTAAAGGTAATACGTTTACTAACATTTGTTATAGCCAAGTGCAATATACATTACTTACATGTACATATATTTACAATGCATTGCAAAAGAAAGAAGGATAAACGAAGGCATGACTTTGTTGTTTGAATATCAGATTACTAGTATTTAAAGTGTGTATTATTTTGCTCATCTAGTATATATCTAAAGCCTTCTCTGTCAGAGCATACAAAAATACAACCTGTCGCTGCTAGGTACCGATAGACTCTGTTTGTTAGAGATTTGGGATGTGGATTTTATTATTTTAATAAAATTCGACAACAGTGACAATGGTAATGACACATGACAAAATAACAAATTGTTTATTTATTGTATGGCCACTCGCCCATGCAATATATTGTGTGCTTGCTTAATGCAGCTCTCTTAAGTATCAAATCACATCAGTATTCAGCTTGTTTTGCAAATGGGAATTAAAAGATAGACAAATACCATACTATGCAAACGTGTCATTTTATTTTACAATAAAATGACTATAATCTAATATATAATCGATTACATTATATTATAATGTGCGTAGAATGTTATATGCATGACTATTTAACTAACATTCTTACATAACATGACTAGTAAGAAAATTTCGATAAAACATTTCTGTAATTAAATCAAACATTCCCACAGCAACTATCCCCACCCGCCCATGCAATATATTGTATACAGTCATATACATGTTAACAAAACAATACATGAGTTTTCATGAATATACGAAGTATTATTCATTTATACACAATTGTACATAATGCATAAATATTATAGCATAGCATGTATTCATTAATGTATAGTTCAACTATTAACTCATACAACTCCGTTTCGTCTTTTAAAAGCATAACGGAGATAAGTTGCTACATGTACATTTTTTGTCACATTTTCATTTTGTGTTGTCATTAAAATGGAAAACATATGATGAGTGATAACGACCTCTTTCAATTTGTAAGTCATGGGAACTCGATCGGAAGTTTGCATCAATATAAAACAAATTCTAATATTAGTACATCGAGATACTTTTCATATGTAAAGTTATGATTAAATTTTATATAATACTTACTGATCTTCGAGCTAGAAGAAAACGTTCAGTTCTAATTTGGTAAAAACTTATCTTTCAATTTACTTGTAAATGTTCTTATAATAACATCTCTTTACTTACACCTTGATTTCCCATACATTAGTAACAAAACCGTTACTTTGTAGATGGACCCACATTGGCTCGTAACATTTTGAGGCATGGATATCCAATATTTTATTACCGCTTTCTATCCTCATTTACCATCATCAAACAGTGTATTTTCATTTATGCTGTGTCATTGTCTTACCAGCCGATTATACATCTAATTACTTTATATACTATGTTTAGTATAGACCATAAATATCATGAAAATATTGGTTGATAATGCTTTTCCAATTGGATACTAAATGTCATACAGAAAATCAAATGTGAATTAGTTGTTCTGGCATTAAATTTATAATAGCATTGAGTAACGGATGTAATGTATTGCCATATACAATTGAAGGACATTTGACCATATCATGCTTCCAAATTCCAACCTGGCTTAATGTCAGTTGTATATATTTTCCGTGATAACATGTCTTGTTCAGTAACACGATACATGACATTGGTGTGGATAGAATCAAAGACATCTAATTATTGATCCGATGCTTTAACACTATCTAATAGTATGCACACAACTGTATTTCTTTGTGATATTAAATTAACTACTCGAGGTGTTACATGTAGTGACAGGAAACTATGTTTACTTCCAGATATGTAGGAAAACGTATAACCGGTAAACCTACACTACAACTACATCTAATTAAATTGCACCAAATTTGGTGCCACTTCAAAAATTGGAGATTAGCTAGTGCTAAAATTTTATTCGGCAGCCATTGCTAAAATTTGACTCTTATTCAATGCTGATCAAATGTCATGTGAATGATAATTTAGTCATGGATTGTTTTTGGGATCATAATGTATTTAATATGGTTATCTTTACATTGATGTATATTTGAAACACGTATTTGTATATTAATGATGAATCGCCATATTTAGTAATAAGGCGTTTGCGTTTGTTTTTTTTATATTTTATTAAACAAGAGGCGTCACTTTAAACTAATATATACAATTGAAAGTTGAAACCAAATAAGTATTATGAATTAGCGCTATGTACCTAAAATACTTGCAAAAGTCCACCATTGTGGCAATTATACGTGCTTTGATAAAAAATGGTTTTGCGGTTGTTTGGTCGTTCCAATATCTTGAAACATGCCACAACAAAACAACACATACTGAATAGGACCTTGTGTTTATGTTATACGGTGAATATTAAATCCCTAACACATGGTTAAGAAACGAATACTTAATCCATAAAAGCCTATGTATGACACAAAGTACCAAAAACATGAAATGAAAGGGCATCTTCTGCCTATGCGGTATGTCAATAATCGAATTGCTAATATGCAGAGTTTCATTGAATGTTATCTTCTAAAGTTTTTCATTTAATATTTTGCGGAGACTGTGATGACAAATGCTTTAAAAAAATGACGCCTAGACGGACAGACGGATAGACGTACAGCGAATTTAAAGGAAGTATATCAGAAAAAAATCTATAAATGTCTTAAAAAAAGGGTTATGTTTTAAAATAGATAAAAAGCATCCCATTATAATTTAGACATAGAATCCAAACGGTTTGGTATGTCAAATCCAACAAAACGTAAATAATCGATATTTAAACTGGAGTACAAAACTTGAAACGAAATCCCCATTCTAATAATAGGCATCAATTAAATACATTCACATCGACATTCGGTCTTTCTCAGTTGAAATAAGTTTTACTACGTGTAAACCTGTATAAAGAATCATACTAAAATCAAAATGTAACCTTGTGACTCATTTATTACGTCACAAACTTTGTTGCGATTTTAAGCGGGAAATCTATTTTAGTCTAACCTAGACGCGTAGCCCAAGTAAGGAAATCCCTTTTCAATATATTATTTTGGCATATTTAATAGATATCCTTTTGGCAATATGGGGTCAGTGAGTATATATATATATAGGCATGATATATTGGGAAAAAAATTTAGCCAATTTTAAAAAATATAAAAAAAATAATAAATTCCCTTTAAAGCGACCAAACAGCTCACTTTAGCTTTTTGTTCTTTTTATCTGAAAATAATTGATTGTATCGTTACTAGTAACGTTTCATTTGTGATATTCAGTGTTATGTACTTCCCTTATATCAGTAACTGCCGAACTATATGCAGGTGGGGATCTTTATCTGGTCTCAAATCGCACTTCATTCCTCACTGCTCTTTTAACGAATTTAATTTCAAGATTTTTATCTTAATAAGTTTTTAATTTGAAACCTAAAATTTCCATGGAGTTAGAGGTAATTTAAACTCAGAGAAAATGTCTATTCAACAGTTTTTGACGAAATTGTTTAGAATGGCCGACAAAAGATATCTGTTGCTCATTTGAAAGTCATTAACGTGAACATAAGTATGTATAAAGTATAGTTTAATGTTGTTAATAAAAAGGGTAGAAAGACATCTTAGAAGCAAGATATTGGTTTGGATGCAATTGCAATAGTTCCTTTTTCCATTGGGAAATAATGATCATATGAAAACAATTCAACAATCGTTACTGGATAGGCATTCCTACACTATACTTTTATATATTTTACTCCACAATTTTATAACTGGTTTTGAGGTGAATATATCATTACTTGTCTTGGTAATGGATATAAATGTACCAGCTTTTGTTGTATCAAATTGCAATACACATTACTTACACGTTTTTATATTGCATTGCAGCTGATAGAAGGAAGAGAATCGCAGAAGGTATGTTAGTTCATTTAATTGATATTACACAAATATAAATGTTTGTATTTAACAAATTTGTATTTTCATCAATACACATTTAATTGTAAAAAGGTTGCCATTCATGTGTTTGTTTTTGATCATCAGATTTTCAAAGTGTGACTTATTATGCTCATCTAGTATCACATTAAAACTTTTATCTGTCAGAGCTTACACATATGCAGCCTGTTTCTGTTAGGTACCGACTGACTCTGTTAGATATTTTGAATGTAGTTTTATTTGATTCGAATAAAGTTCGACAACAGTATATTATGGTTGATGCTGTGTCATTATAGTTAACCCTTTACTTCATATAGACGCCTTTGGACACCTAGTATAGACGCCTTTAGACACCCAGTATAGAAAGCTTTTGAATTATTGGGTGAATTATGTTTATATTAACTGACAGAGTGGAAAACAGTGCAGGAAGTGTTCAGATTGCTTGTTACGAGCAATCTGAACTCTTCCTGCACTGTTTTAAAAGGCCTTCTGTGATTGGTGCATGAAAACGCGTATCTATGGAGTAAAGGGTTAAATCAAATTATAAATAATTTGTTTTATTAGCCGATATTCCATTTATTTGTCTTATATTATAAGTTGAATATGGACCAGCTATATCGCAAATACATTTTATTTAATGCAACGGTACATTTACATGTAAAATGCAAATTACTTTGTTGTAATGATATATTGAGCAGAAGACATTTAAGTGCATACATTGCCTTGTATTGTTGTAAAATATTATTTCATAAGTAGAGTTGTGGAACTTTTCATCAAAAAAATGTTCATTAACCGTTTAGTTTAAATTATTTAAAACGAACGATGATTTTGTAAACAATTTATGAAGGAAGCCGGTGATGAGCGAGGACGTCTGGCGTGTAAATAATTGCTCTGAACTAATGGTTATCAACACGACTTTTTAAAAAAGATGTTTTACTAATTTAAATATAATATTTTACAACGTGTATACTTTTCTCACGGTTGAGAACTTGACTAAAATATTATGCCGATATACATAAATAAAGAGAAGATAAGTAAGTTTGGTGAATATTGGATAATTATCAATTGTATTAAGTTCTCTTACCCTTGAGAGAGGCCATAGAGATATCCGAAAATAACAAAATATCTAATAGCTACCAGGGATACTGGACTAGTTATCAAACTTGACTAAGATATCATGCTGATATATAAAATGATTTTTAGTAAGTTTTGGTAACTATTAGATTCAAATTACTCGAGCTAAAGAAGGGATATCAAATAGCAAACATTTAAACAATTCTCACCTTCGGAGATACTTTGGTTTTTGTCCTAGTTGGCGACCTTGTTCGAAATATTTTGACATCATACGTATATATAGGGACACGATTGAAAAAAAAACGGGATAATAATTATTCGAGAGAAAGAAAATCACTTACTTTGCACTTTAGTAGTTACGATGGTCATTAAGCTGGTTGCAATACTCGGCATCGATATTCTGTCAATAAACAGCCAAAGTTCGGACAAGATTGAATGACATCATTATTGGAAGGGTGGAAATATAAATGCCATATACCGCCAAAATCCTTCACACCAGAGTATACAATTAGTTTAAAATCGTTGTTTTAAATAGATCAATGTTCGTTTAATGTGAACTTAAATACATTTTACAACCGACTCATTACATTTATCACTCAAAACCTCACAATATATTTAAAACAATTTCAGCAGTATCTCTTACCTTAAATTTCATACCGATCATATGTATTAATATAAATTATAGTTTTTTGTAATGCATGTATTTAAGAAGTAATTATGTATTTGGAATATTAAAGAAATAGCTGTTTTAATTTTATATTTATTTTGTTTATTTAATTAGCACTCATTAACAGATAGTATACTAAATTTGGCCACCGAATCATCCGAGATAAAACAGCTTTTTTATATCTTTGTACATATCCGACGGCCGTTCTAATACTGAAGGACGACGGAATTGCTCGAGTATTTACGATTGAAATTTTACGATAATTTCCATCACAGAGCAGCTAATTAAATATATATGTGAAATACGGTTAAGAGAGTTATCTGCCGTTTTAAATGCATGAAGGCCACACACGAAAATGTGTTTCATTCAAAAACAAGTTGTTTCTGTATTTGTAAAATAAATCTATTCAAATATTGGTTATTCCGCTTTAAAGTAAAATAGCTCAGATACCTGTAAAACAAAGAGTTCCTTTATTACAATAATAAAGTTTAAGTTGATTTGTATACTATATTATCCATCAATTACAAGCAGTTATACCCCAAAATTAATAAAACAAAAACCGAATTTTCTCAGCTTTTCTCAAAAACAAACAGCGACATGGCCATGTTATAAAACTCAAAGTGTATTGATGAAAATGTAAATAGCTGGTATATATCGGCGATACTAACGAGTTTTAATACATGTTTTGACGATATTTTGCACCAGATATAATACAGATAGCCACAAATATGCTAAATATTACAATTATACCAGATTTTGTATTGAATTAAAAGGGTATAACATCTTGTTATGTCACTTTAACGATGGCTGTCGTTGGGCTGCCTTTATATAGTTGACCCTTCGGCACCGATTTATAATTGTTTATCAATGTATCTCTCGATACTGCTCCCGATAAAATACAAGCTTCATGGCAAAAAGTTTAAATGTTTAAATGTAAATATTTATTATGAACCATTTAATGATATCTGTAAATAGGTTACATATTCGGCGAATTCCGTAATCATTCGGTATTATGCCTCGTTGGTGACATAAAATATAAAATATAACAAACAATGGTTGCAAAATTAGTACAAAGAAGTCAATCTTTTGATTTGTTGTAACCTACTTTTATAGCAGAAGCCGTTTATGGAATATTGTTGGGGGAAAAAGTATTGCTAGTGAAATAAACTAGTAAAAGAAAAGATTTATCATCGAAGTGGAACCCGGATAGCCTGTGCATTAAAAGGATATTACTTACAGGCTATTAAGCTTAAGATCTTACAGATTCACTTTTAGAATGAAATGAGCTTTGAGTTAAAAAAGTGAGCTTAGAGTAAGAGAAGTGAGTTTCGAGTTAAGAAAGTGAGATTCGATGGGAGAAAAGTTAGTTTCGAGTGAAAAAAGTCAGGTTCGAGTTAAAAAAGTGAGTTTGAGTGTGAAAAATGAGTTTCTGGTTAGAAAAGTGAGTTTTGAGTGAGAAAAGTGAATTTCGAGTAAAGAAAGTGAGTTTCGAGTGAGAAAAGTGAGTTTCGAGCGGTAAAAGTGTGTTTCGAGTAAGAAAAGTGAGTTTCGAGTAAGGAAAGTGAGTTTCGAGTGACAAAAGTGAGTTTCGATTAAGAGAAATGAGTTTCGAGAAAGGAAAGTGAGTTTCGAGTTAGAAAAGTGAGCTTCGAGTATGAGAAGTGAATTTCGAGTAAAGAAAGTGAGTTTCTACTGAGAAAAGTGAGTTTTGAGTTAGAAAGTAAGTATCGAGAAAGGAAAATGAGTTTCGAGTTAGAAAAGTGAGTTTCTAGTAAAGAAAGTGAGTTTCAAGTGACAAAAGTGAGTTTCGATTAAGAGAAGTGAGTTTCGTGAAAGGAAAGTGAGTTTCGATTTGGAAAAGTGAGTTTCGAGTAAGAGAAGTGAGTTTCTAGTGAAAAAAGAGAGTTTCGAGTAAGGAAGTGATTATCGAGAAAGGAAAGTGAGTTTCGAGTTAGAAAAGTGAGTTTTGATCAAGGAAAGTGAGTTTCGAGTAAAGAAAGTGAGTTTCGAATAAAAGAAGTGAGTTTCGAAAAAGGAAAGTAAGTATCGAGAAAGGAAAGTAAGTTTCGAGTTAGAAAAGTGAGTTTCGAGTAAGACAAGTGAGTTTCGAGTAAAGAAAGTGAGTTTCGAATAAGAGAAGTGAGTTTCGAGTAAGGAAAGTAAGTATCGAGAAATGAAAGTGTGTTTCGAGTTAGAAAAAGTGAGTTTCGAGTAAGAAAAATGAGTTTCGAGTAAAGAAAGTTAGTTTCTAGTGAGAAAAGTGAGTTTTGACTAAGGAAGTGAGTATCGAGAAGGAAAGTGAGTTTCGTTTTATAAAAATGAGTTTTGAGTTAGAAAAGTGAGTTTTGATCAAGGAAAGTGAGTTTCGAGTAAAGAAAGTGAGTTTCGAATAAAAGAAGTGAGTTTCGAGTAAGGAAAGTAAGTATCGAGAAAGGAAAGTAAGTTTCGAGTTAGAAAAGTGAGTTTCGAGTAAGACAAGTGAGTTTCGAGTAAAGAAAGTGAGTTTCGAATAAGAGAAGTGAGTTTCGAGTAAGGAAAGTCAGTATCGAGAAATGAAAGTGTGTTTCGAGTTAGAAAAAGTGAGTTTCGAGTAAGAAAAGTGAGTTTCGAGTAAAGAAAGTTAGTTTCTAGTAAGAAAAGTGAGTTTTGACTAAGGAAGTGAGTATCGAGAAAGGAAAGTGAGTTTCGTTTTATAAAAGTGAGTTTTGAGTTAGAAAAGAGAGTTTCGAGAAATAGTTAAGTCATTTCCGAGTTAGAAAGTGAGTTTCGAGTGGGAAAAATGAGTTTCGAATAAAAAAATTTAGTTTCGAGTGAGAAAAGTGAGTTTCGAGAAAGGAAAGTGAGTTTTGAGAAAAGAAAGTCAGTTTTGAGTGGGAAAAGAGAGTTTCGAAGAAGGAAAGTGAGTTTCGAGTAAGAAAAGTCATTTTCGAGCGAGAAATGTGAGTTTCGATTAAGAGAAGTGAGTTTCGAGTAAAGAAAGTGAGTTTCGAGTCGGAAAAGTGTGTTTCAATTAAAGAAAGTAAGTTTCGAGTGAGAAAAGTAAGGTTCGAGTAAGGAAATTGAATTTCGAGTAGGAAAAGTGAGTTTCGATTAAGAAAAGTGACTTTCGAGAAAAAAAAGTGAGTTTCGAGAAAGGAAAGTGAGTTTCGAGTGGGAAAAGAGAGTTTCGAAGAAGAAAAGTGAGTTTCGAGTAAGAAAAGTCATTTTCGAGCGAGAAATGTGAGTTGTGATTAAGAGAAGTGAGTTTCGAGTAAAGAAAGTGAGTTTCGAGTGAGAAAAGTGTGTTTCGAGTAAAGAAAGTAAGTTTCGAGTGAGAAAAGTGAGGTTCGAGTAAGGAAATTGAATTTCGAGTAGGAAAAGTGAGTTTCGATTAAGAAAAGTGAGTTTCGAGCAAAAAAAGTGAGTTTCGAGTAAGAAAAAAAAGTTTCATGTTAGAAAAGTGAGTTTCGAGTAAAGAAAGTGAGTTTTGTGTGAGAAAAGTGTGTTTCGAGTAAAGAAAGTGAGTTTCGAGTAAAGAAAATGAGTTTCGAATTCGAAAAGTGAGTTTCAAGTAAGGAAATTAATGATCGAGTAAGGAAAGTGAGTTTCTAGTTAAAAAAATGAGTTTCGATTAAGAGAAGTGAGTTTCGATAAAGAGAAGTATCGACTTAGAAAGTGAGTATCAAGAAAGGACTTTAGAAAAGTGAGTTTTGAGTAAGAAAAGTAAGTTTTGAGAAAAGAAAATGAGTTTCGAGAGGAAGAAGTGAGTTTCGAATAAGAAAACGAGTTGAGTAATGAAAGTGAGTTTCGAATAAAAGTGAGTTTCGATTAATGAGAAAAGTGAGTTTCGAGGAAGGAAATTGAGTTTCGATCGAGAAAAGTGTGTTTCGAGAAAAGAAAGTGAGTTTCGAGTGATAAAAGTGGGTTTTGTGTTAGAAAAGTGAGTATCGAGTAGGGAAAGTGGGTTTCCAGTTAAAAAAGTGAGTTTCGATTAAGAGAAGTGAGTTTCGATAAAGAGAAGTATCGACTTAGAAAGTGAGTATCAAGAAAGGACTTTAGAAAAGTGAGTTTTGAGTAAGAAAAGTAAGTTTTGAGAAAAGAAAATGAGTTTCGAGAGGAAAAAGTGAGTTTCGAATAAAAAAACGAGTTGAGTAATAAAAGTGAGTTTCGAATAAAAGTGAGTTTCGATTAATGAGAAAAGTGAGTTTCGAGGAAGGAAAATGAGTTTCGATCGAGAAAAGTGAGTTTCGATGAAGAAAAGTGAGTTTTGAGAAAAGAAAGTGAGTTTCGAGTGATAAAAGTGGGTTTTGTGTTAGAAAAGTGAGTATCGAGTAGGGAAAGTGGGTTTCGAGTAAAGAAAGTGAGTTTCGAAGAAGAAAAGTGAGTTTTGAGTAAGGAAAGTAAGTATCGAGAAAGGAAAGTGAGTTTTGAGTAAGAAAAGTTAGCTTCGAGTAAGAAAAGTGAGTTTCCAGCAAAGAAAGAGAGTTTCGAGTGAGAAAAGTGAGTTTTATGGTAGAAAAATGATTTTTTTCGAGTAAGAAAAATGAGTTTCGTGTTAGAAAATTGAGTTTCGATTAAGAAAAGTGAGTTTCGAGAAAAGAAAGTGAGTTTCGAGTGAGAAAAGTGAGTTTCGTGTTATAAAAGTGAGTTTCGAGTGGGAAAAGTAGTTTCGAGTATGCAAAGTGATTTTCGAGTAAAGAAAATAAATTTCGAGTGAAAAAAGTGAATTTCGAATAAAAGTGTGTTTCGATTAATAAGAAAAGTTAATTTCGAGGAAGGAAAGTGAGTTTCAAGTAAAGAAAGTGAGTTTCGATTAATTAGAAATAATAAGTTTCGAGGAAGGAAATTGAGTTTCGATTGAGAAAAGTGAGTTTCGATGAAGAAAAGTGAGTTTTAAGAAATGAAAGTGAGTTTTGAGTGAGAAAAGTGGGTTTTGTGTTAGAAAAATGAGTATCGAGTAAAGAAAGTGGGTTTTGAAGAAGAAAAGTGAGTTTCGAGTAAAGAAAGTGAGTTTCGAAGAAGAGAAGTGAGTTTCGAGTAAGAAAAGTAAGTATCGAGAAAGGAAAGAGAGTTTTGAGTTAGAAAACTGAGTTTCGAGTAAGAGAAGTGAGTTTCCAGTAAAGAAAGAGAGTTTCGAGTGGGAAAAGTGAGTTTCATGGGGGAAAAGTGATTTTTTAGTTGGAAAAGTTAGTTTAGAGAAAGGAAAGTGAGTTTCGAGAAAAGAAAGAGAGTTTCGAGTGGGAAATGTGAGTTTCGAGTAAGGAAAGTGAATTTCGAGTGAAAAAAGTGAGTTTCATTTAAGAGATATGAGTTTCGAGTAAATTAAGTAAGTTGCGAGTGAAAAATGTGAGTTTCAAGTAAGAGAAGTCATTTTCGAGTAAGGAAAGTAAGTATTGAGTAAGGAAAGTGAGTTTCGAGTAAAAATGTGAGTTTTGAGAAAAGAAAGTGAGTTTTGAGTGAGAAAAGGGGATTTTATGTTAGAAAAGTGAGTATCGAGTAAAGAAAGTGAGTTTCGAGTAAAGAAAGTGAGTTTCGAAGAAGAGAAGTGATTTTCGAGTAAGGAAAGTAAGTATTGATTAAGGAAAGTCAGTTTTGAGTAAAAAAGTGAGTTTCGAGTGAGGAAATTGAGTATCGAGTAAGAAAGTGAGTATCAAGAAAGGAGATTAATGAAATTGAGTTACGAGTAGGAAAAGTGAGTTTCGATTTAGATCAGTGAGTTTCGTGTGAGAAAAGTGAGTTTTGAATAAGGAAAGTGTGTTTCAAGTGAGAAAAGTGAGATTCGAGTGAGAAATGTGAGTTTCGAGTTAGAAAAGTGAGTTTCGAGAAAAGAAAGTGAGTTTTGAGTGAGAAAAGTGAGTTTCGATTAAGAGAAGTGAGTTTCGAGTAAAGAAAGTGAGTTTCGAAGAAGAGAAGTGATTTTCGAGTAAGGAAAGTAAGTATTGATTAAGGAAAGTCAGTTTTGAGTAAAAAAGTGAGTTTCGAGTGAGGAAATTGAGTATCGAGTAAGAAAGTGAGTATCAAGAAAGGAGATTAATGAAATTGAGTTACGAGTAGGAAAAGTGAGTTTCGATTTAGATCAGTGAGTTTCGTGTGAGAAAAGTGAGTTTTGAATAAGGAAAGTGTGTTTCAAGTGAGAAAAGTGAGATTCGAGTGAGAAATGTGAGTTTCGAGTTAGAAAAGTGAGTTTCGAGAAAAGAAAGTGAGTTTTGAGTGAGAAAAGTGAGTTTCGATTAAGAGAAGTGAGTTTCGAGTAAAGAAAGTGAGTTTCGAGTGAGAAAAGTGTGTTTCGAGTAATAAAATGACTTTCGTGTGAGAAAAAAGAGTTTCGATTAGGAAAAGTGTGTTTCGATTAAGTAAACTGAGTTTCGAGTTTAGAAAGTGAGTTTCGAATAAAAAAAATTAGTTTCGAGTGAGAAAAGTCTGTTTAAGGGTTAAAAAAAAAAGTTTCGAGTGGGAAAAATGAGTTTCGAATAAGAAAAGTAAGTTTCGAGTAAGGAAAGTTAGTTTCGATTTAGATCAGTGAGTTTCGTGTGAGAAAAGTGAGTTTTGAATAAGGAAAGTGTGTTTCGAGTGAGAAAAGTGAGTTTCGATTAAGAGAAGTGAGTTTCGAGTAAAGAAAGTGAGTTTCGAGTGAGAAAAGTAAATTTCAAGTAAAAAAATGACTTTCGTGTGAGAAAAAAGAGTTTCGATTAGGAAAAGTGAGTTTCAATTAAGTAAACTGAGTTTCGAGAAAAGAAAGTGAGTTTTGAGTGAGAAAAGTGAGTTTCGATTAAGAGAAGTGAGTTTCGAGTAAAGAAAGTGAGTTTCGAGTGAGAAAAGTAAATTTCAAGTAAAAAAATGACTTTTGTGTGAGAAAAAAGAGTTTCGATTAGGAAAAGTGAGTTTCAATTAAGTAAACTGAGTTTCGAGTTAAGAAAGTGAGTTTGGAGTGAAAAAGTGAGTTTCGATTTAGTGATATCAGTTTCGAGTAAATAAAGTGAGTTTCGAGTAAAAAATGTGAGTTTCATATAAGAAAAGTGAGTTTCGATTAAGGAAAGTAAGTATTGAGAAAGGAAAGTGAGTTTCGAGTAATGAAAGTGAGTTTCGAGTAGGAAAAGTGAGTTTCGTGTTAGAAAAGTGAGTTTTGAGTAAGAAAAGTATGTTTTGAGAAAAGAGAGTGAGTTTCGAGTGGAAAAAGTGAGTTTCGAATAAAAAAATGTGTTGAGTAAGGAAAGTGAGTTTCGAATAGAAGTGAGTTTCGATTAATAAGAAAAGTGAGTTTAGAGTAAGAAATGTGATTTTCAAGGGAGAAAAGTGAGTTTCGATTAAGAAAAGTGAGTTTTGAGAAAAGAAAGTGAATTTCGAGTGAGAAAAGTGATTTTCGTGTTATAAAAGTGAGTTTTAAGTTAGAAAAGTGAGTTTTGAGAAAGTTAAATCAGTTTCGAGTGAGAAAGTAAGTTTCGAGTGGGAAAAGTGAATTTCGAGTGGGAAAAGTGAGTTTCGAGTTAGAAAAATGAGTTTCAGAGAAAAGAAAATGAGTTTCGAGGCAGAAAAGTGAGTTTCGAGTAATGAAAGTGAGTTTCAAGTAGGAAAAGTGAGTTTTGATTAAAAAAAAAAGCGAGTTTCGAGAAAAGAAAGTGAGTTTTGAGAAAGTTAAATCAGTTTCGAGTGAGAAAGTAAGTTTCGAGTGGGAAAAGTGAATTTCGAGTGGGAAAAGTGAGTTTCGAGTTAGAAAAATGAGTTTCAGAGAAAAGAAAATGAGTTTCGAGGTAGAAAAGTGAGTTTCGAGTAATGAAAGTGAGTTTCGAGTAGGAAAAGTGAGTTTTGATTAAAAAAAAAAGCGAGTTTCGAGAAAAGAAAGTGAGTTTCGAGTAAGAAAAGTGAGTTTCGTGTTAGAAAAGTGAGTTTTGAGAAAGACAAAATATGTTTCGAGAAAAGAAAGTGAGTTTCGAGTGGAAAAAGTGAGTTTCGAATAAGAAAATGTGTTGAGTAAGGAAAGTGAGTTTCGAATAAAAGTGAGTTTCGATTAATAAGAAAAGTGAGTTTCGAGTAAGAAAGGTGATTTTCAAGTGAGAAAAGTGAGTTTCGATTAAGAAAAGTGAGTTTTGAGAAAAGAAAATGAGTTTCGAGTGAGAAAAGTGATTTTCGTGTTATAAAAGTGAGTTTTAAGTTAGAAAAGTGAGTTTTGAGAAAGTTAAATAAGTTTCGAGTGAGAAAGTGAGTTTCGAGAAGGAAAAGTGAGTTTCCAGTGGGAAAAGTGAGTTTCGAGTGAGAAAAGTGAATTTCGAGTTAGAAAAATGAGTTTCGAGAAAAGAAAGTGCGTTTCGAGTGAGAAAAGTAAGTTTTGATGAAGAAAAGTGAGTTTCGAGTGAGAAAAGTGAGTTTCGAGTTAGAAAAGTGAGTTTTGAGTGGGAAAAGTGAGCTTCGAGTGGGAAAAGTGAGTTTCGAGTGAGAAAAGTGAGTTTCGAGTTAGAAAAATGAGTTTTAGAGAAAAGAAAATGAGTTTCGAGTTAGAAAAGTGAGTTTCGAGTAATGAAAGTGAGTTTCGAGTAGGAAAAGTGAGTTTTGATTAAAAAACAGCGAGTTTCGAGAAAGAAAGTGAGTTTCGAGTAAGAAAAGTGATTTTCGTGTTAGAAAAGTGAGTTTTGAGTAAGAAAAGTATGTTTCGAGAAAAGAAAGTGAGTTTCCAGTGGAAAAAGTGAGTTTCGAATAAGAAAATGTGTTGAGTAAGGAAAGTGAGTTTCGAATAAAAGTGAGTTTAGATTAATAAGAAAAGTGAGTTTCGAGTAAGAAAGGTGATTTTCAAGTGAGAAAAGTGAGTTTCGATTAAGAAAAGTGAGTTTTGAGAAAAGAAAATGAGTTTCGAGTGAGAAAAGTGATTTTCGTGTTATAAAAGTGAGTTTTAAGTTAGAAAAGTGAGTTTTGAGAAAGTTAAATAAGTTTCGAGTGAGAAAGTGAGTTTCGAGAAGGAAAAGTGAGTTTCCAGTGGGAAAAGTGAGTTTCGAGTGAGAAAAGTGAATTTCGAGTTAGAAAAATGAGTTTCGAGAAAAGAAAGTGCGTTTCGAGTGAGAAAAGTGAGTTTTGATGAAGAAAAGTGAGTTTCGAGTTAGAAAAGTGAGTTTTGAGAAAAGAAAGTTAATTTCGAGTGAGAAAAGTGATTTTCGATCAAAAAAAGTGAGTTTCGAGTAAAGAAAGTGAGTTTCGAGTGAGAAAAGTGTGTTTCGAGTAAACAAATTGAGTTTCGAGTGAGAAAAGTGAGTTTATATTAAGAGAATGGAGTTTTAGAGAAAAGAAAGTGAGTTTCGAGTGAGAAAAGTTAGTTTCGAGTTCGTACAGTGAGTTTTGAATAAAGAAAGTGAGTTTCGAGAAAGGAAAGTGAGTATCAAGAGAAGAAAGTGAGTTTCGAGTTAGAAAAGTGAGTTTCGAGTAAGAAAAATGAGTTTCGAGTAAGGAAAGTGAGTTTCGAGTAAAGAAAATGAGTTTCGAGTTAGAAAAGTGAGTTTTGAGTAAGGAAAGTGAGTTTCGAGTAAAGAAAGTGATTTCCTAGTTAGAAAAAAGAGTTTCGAAATTGAAAGTGAGTTTGGAAGATAGAAATTGAGTTTCGAGTAAGAGATGTGAGTTTCGAGTAAGGAAAGTATTTATCGAGTAATGAAAGTGAGTTTCGAGTTAGAAAAGTTGGTTTCGAGTAAGTCTACACGAGTGTGGTTATAGAATATACATTGTGATAAAAACAACGTAGTTTTCATTTATTTACGTAAGTCATATATATTTGAGTTAAAACACTTTTATTACCTTTTTTGTTTGATTTGTTGTAAATTTTCACTTACAAAATGAAGGGCACGAGTAATTTCTCACAAAGTCTGCATTAGTGCACTCCAAATAAAAGCATGTTTGTTTTATGTGGGGATAGGTGTGTTGGGAGTATACTAACAAATATGTTTACATACACTTCAGTCATTGTTTCAGTGTTTTAACTCATGACATATAGTCTTCACGACATACCTGACATTATACATGATGTTAGGATTTAATATATACATGTACCACCATAGTGTGTGGTGGTTCTAACTAATTTTAAAGTTTAATGTAGGTTAACCCTATTGAATATTTTTGACTTTGTAACAGCACTGTGTAAAATGGTTTATATTGTTTTGTTCTGTTATGTTTGCACCAGCTTGGCAAAATTATAAAATAATTTGGAATGGGCATATGTAAGCAACATGCAAACAATTAATGGTATTATTCATGACAAGATACACGTACATTACAGAATATAATATTTATTTTCACAAGTATTTATACATGACACAGTAAAACAGCATATTTGCAGTTCAATGAGTGATATCATGGTAAATTTTCACAGATAAATGTACTTTCAATTACATTAACATTTATTTTTCAAAGTATGCGTACATACGCATGTGTAAAGACACAACGAAACGGCATATTAGCATCACATTTATTATACATATACATATACATATACATATACATATATATATGTATATACTTTGTCAGAAGCAAGCGTAGTTCAAAAGGAGACAAGAATGTATTAAAGCTCTTGGAATAAATTGCTGCCCCAATTTTATCATTCAACAACTTGTATACAAAAAAACATTGCCTATGATGCTGCCAAGCAAGTTAAATTAAGAAAAATATTTTACACAAACTAACAAAACGCACAATATGTTATCTCTTTTGGGGCCTTAGCTGATCCTTACGTGTATTAAATGACTAAGCAATGCCCCCAGACATCAAGATGTTTGATATAATAATAAATTAAATGAAAAAAAACCCATATTTTCCTGTTTTCTCATAGTATTCCTATGTCAAAATCAAAATCCCCGTACTGGACACAAACGCAAGCTAGCCCTTTTATTTGAACAAACTCGAACCCCCTACTTATAAAGAACATTTAAACCAAAATTGTTTATATTTAGTTCTTGAGACGAGTTCTGAATATCTACAATTTTCTCCGGTTTTTTTTTACCCCTCCTGGCCCCTTATGGATATTAAATCTCAACTTTTATAACTAAACAATACTCAAGATGATTAAAATAATTCCTTAATTAGATGATAAAAAGAGAATTTACTTTTTTCCCTTTACTATTCCTATATGAAAATCAAAGTCTCTGTCAAGATGTTGGTGTAAATATATTGAACATAAACGGATCTTCTGTAAGGCGACTGTCTTCACCGGATTAAGCTGTGAAACAGTCTAGCTTGAAACTATGTTAAACAATTTTGTACAAACTATATAATATATTTTTTTTCTCAGGCTTCTTGCATCATGATTCGTAAACTTCAAACAAAACTAAAATTATTCTAATATTTAGAAATCATACAGACAAATGATCAAATCAATTAACTTTATATAGTATAATGTTTCAAACACTGTAGTGTTGAACTTACTTTGCTCAACACTATTTTAAATGATGATAACAGCTGTTCAGATAATGTGTTTGGACAGCATATGTTTGAGACTTGTTTCAAACCTACACAAAAACTGTATGCTTGGAACACTGCTCATTTCCAGCATAAAAATACACCTATATGTTTGAAGACTGTTTCAAACCTAAGTCTTCAAACTAACCTAAAACGCATGAAACAACGCCAAGTTTCAGCACGAAACTAACCTTATATGTTTGAGAAAATGTTCAAGCTAAAAACATCAAACTAAACGAATTTGCGTGAGACAATCCCCAGTTTCAGCACAAGAGCTATTCCTTTGAGTTTCAAACACCAAGCCTTCCCAAAAACTATGGCTAGAAAGAATCTTAATCGCAATGTACAGACATTTATGCTATAAAACAACGACGTTATTTTGACAGTCCCTTTACTGGGCCCCAATTGACCATAGCCCCTTTATTTTATGTTCTGTGACAGAAAAATTCAGGTTGATAAAAATATTTCGTTCAAGCAAAACAGACTTCAAACTCTTCTATTTAGTTTTCCTGTTTTTTTCTCGGCTGAAAATATCGTTGGTGATAATTGTGTATCAACTGGTGTCCAGACGATATTAGCGCATTGAATTACACTATTACAATCAGACACTAAAGTGTAATCTGAAAAAGAAAGAAAAGGATTATATAAAACATTAAACACTGGATATCTCTGTCTGTCTCTCTCCATTTCTTTGTTGATAAATATTGAAAAAAAGGGTTTTCTGACTTGACCTACGCGCAAATGTTAGACTAAAATATACTTCCCGTCAAAAATTGCAACCTGTTTTGTGGCATATCAAATGTGTCACGTGATTTGATTTTTATTTCAGTTTATCGATCATACCGGTTTACATATATAGTAGATTTTGTTTCAAGATTACCACTCCAATTAAAATATAATTTGGTCACGTTTTTGTCGAATTTTATATATGCCCTTCGGAATTGATTTATTTTTGATACTGAGAGTGGTGACCAAATTTTAATCAAATCGTACCCTTTATTTTGAGAAAATCTAAGGCTACATCGGTTATCTTAGTTGGTCTCTCTTTTTTATTGATGTAAATTTCAGAACGCCACATGTTGAATTAACAAATAAGATTGAACTCAACAAGTAAAATAAATTGTTCAAGGACTAATCATCTTAATGTTGTTGTTGTTGTTGTATGGTGTTTAGCGTCGCTTTCAACAATTTTCCAGTCATATCGCGACGGTGTCTACTTGAGACAGTATTCTGAGCGCTGTCACACTGGAGTATCATGCCGCAGACAAATGGTATGATACCCCAACCAGTCACATTATACTGACACCGGGCCAACCAGACCTAGAACTCTTCTCTAAATGCTGAGCGTCAAGCGAGGAAACTTCTAATACCATTTTTAAAGTCTTTGGTATGACCTGGCCGGGGATCGAACTCACGACCTTCCGCTCTACCACTAGACTACGCCGCGGTCTAAATCATCTTAAAGTTATGAAAATTTCAAGAACAGACAAGTAATTTTAATTAAATATGCTTAAATTAATTCAATAACTGTTGCTAGAAACTCCCTTCTTTTACTCGAAACTTACTTTCCTTACTCAAAACTCACTTTTCTTACACGAAACTCACCTTTCTTACTCGAAACTCACTTTCTTACTCGAAACTCATTGTCCATACTCGAAACTCATATTTCTTACTCGAAACTCACTTTCCTTACTCGAAACTTATTTTCCATACTCAAAACTCACTTTACTTACTCGAAACTCACTTTCCTTACTCGAAACTCTCTTTTCTTACTCGAAACTCGATACTCGACATATAGAAACCCTCCTTAGAGTTACTCACCAGATCGAGCCGTGACTTCTATATGTAACAGTTGTGTTTCAAGTCCAGATAGTACAGCTCCGTAATAGGGGAACCTGCAATATTTATAAAATCAAGGCAGTATCTTTTCTGAATCATTCTTATTAACATAATCAAAGCAAACTGTCAGAGGTAAAAACAGCATAATATGAACAGCGTGTATTATGAATTTCAAAGGTATGAATTACTTCAGTACGTTTATAAAATAGTGTTATTAATAAAGATAACTTTAAGCATCAATTTTGTAATAAAGAATACTCACGAAACTTTGCTGAACATTTATTAACATGTCACTGTAATTCATGTTCATATAGTATGTGTTGTTTCTACAAACACTTCAGCACAAATATGGAACCCATATCAAAATCATCAAAACGTGGGTGTTTTTCGCTTCAGCGAAGACGCTGACGTTACACTGCTATGGAATAGAACAATTTCTTAGAATGGTGAGGTCATAGCCGGGATTACTTCTTCGTCATCTTTAATTAAGCACAAGATACGTACTATTTGAAAGTAGATTTAAATAACATGTCTGATGAAACAGAACAAATTATATCTAAAGTGATCATGTTTTTTTATTATATACATAGAACATTTAGGTACACGAGTAAAGAGTGTTACACAAATGTCAAAGTACTTAATTCTGAAAGATGTTACTTAAGAACCAAAACAGCTACGATTCATTTTCTGTATCCAGAGCTAGGAATTTCACGCTTTCTTATTTATCTCTTTTATCTATGAATAAAATTATTTCACAGATTAGTATATCCTAAGGTTGTGGTGTGCCACCTGTGCAAAAATTAGTCTTCGCCGCAAATATACTGAGACATAGATATGTTTTATTCACTTATCTACTTATCGCTTTCAGAAATGAAATTAAACATGAACAGTAAACATAATCAAATTTAAAAATAAATGTACAAGAAGATCATCGCTTCCTGGCATTACATCAATAATTCATCATTGAATTGCAGAGTTATTAACAAAGATGAATTTAATGAGGCGTTCATGTTTGCTCTGTGGTGTTTTAAGAAACAACACACATTACACGAACATTAATTACAGTGGCACATGGCTAATTGTTCGCAAAATATTGTGAGAATTCAAAATCGTGAGCGTTCAAAATCGATGTTTAAATGTGATTTCTTTTAAAAGATTGACTGTTTCATCACTTTTCACTGATCAATGCCGTAATAGTGACGTTTCTGAACCGACGTAATGTGAAACGTCCATTCATGGTGTATATATTCCAGAAGCATAACATTAATTCACACTCTGACCAGTCTGGGTCACTGATTCCTGAAGAAAATCGAAACATATATGTAAATTGCAGAAATGATTGGCAATCAATATGTCCGTCAAGGTAAAATCATTCGTGAACTGTTCTCATAAGACTGTCGCGTCCGTTATTTCGAGAAACAGTATGTTTACGTCGACGATTGAAATTATTACTCTGACTTGTAAAAGTTTGTCTTCTCTTCATTATTATTATTTTAGTATATAGTTATTGTGTCTTGTTTATGGCATAGTGCCACCATTGCAAAAAGGAAGTGCTTCCGTGGGGTAGTCGCATAATGGCGGTTATAAATAATCCTCAATTCTTCTTCTTTAAAAATGCATTTTCCTTATTTTAATGCTCATTTTTTTATTTGAATGGCATTATTGATGTGTTTTGAACATTTTGATAGCATTGTTATGTTTGAATTGTGAAATTAGGAAAAAAAATGATGCTTGGAAATTGGGGTATGAATTCACGATTTCGGAAGTCTACTTTCACTTTGTCACCAGTGCACACACTGAGCAGAAAAAAATCTCTTATATGACACATGACCCCTACTTTTCTCATCATATTTTGATAGTGCAGAGGTTGACAAACAGTAAAATGTAGGTTTCACTTCTTTCATTTGGGACCCTCTATGAATGACAAGCCTTCAAACTTTTATTATTTACTATAGAATAAAGAACAAAAATCAATGGTGGGGTTACACCTATAAGAGAGACTTGAGTGAAATGGGGGTGATTTTCTAAAATGTTAATTGTAGTTAAAATAACCTCTTTTTTACACTCTCATAGTATTAAATGACAAATTGGAGACATTTGCTTTATAAAAAAACACATTTTGGCAAGTGTATGCCTCAAATAAAGCATAAATGTCCATATTTACATTGAAATTTCATGAAAAATCACAAAATTTTGAAGATTTTTTATTTTGGATGATTTAAATGTGCAATTTTTAGCATGTACATTGTATTGAATAATGTATTTTGGTAAGATAATGTCTTCAGTGTATCATGAGACTATTTTGGTGTAAAAATTTTAATGGAATTAGGTAAAGAAAAATTTTTTTTGGCAAAATTAGTCAAACACATCAAAATTGCATGTCGGTCAACATCTCGCGCCTGTATATAATGATCATGTAAAAAGTGGTATTTTGACAAAAGTTTCAGTATTTAATGCCTGCAACTTGGCAGTATTACTGCAAATTGGTAGTACTGAGTAAAAATGAGGTGATTATGAAATTAAAAAAAAAAAGAGTTTCCTTATAGGCATAATGCCACCATTGCAAAAAGGAAGTGCTTCCGTGGGGTAATCGCATAATGGCGGTTATAAATAATCCTCAATTCTTCTTCTTTAAAAATGCATTTTCCTTATTTCAATGCTCATTTTTTTATTTGAATGGCATTATTGATGTGTTTTGAACATTTTGATAGCATTGTCATGTTTGAATTGTGAATTTAGAAAAAAAAATGATGCTTGGAAATTGGGGTATGAATTCATGATTTCGGAAGTCTACTTTCACTTTGTCACCAGTGTACACACTGAGCAGAAAAAAAATCTCTTATATGACACATGACCCCTACTTTTCTCATCATATTTTGATAGTGCAGAGGTTGACAAACAGTAAAATATAGGTTTCACTTCTTTCATTTGGGACCCTCTATGAATGACAAGCCTTCAAACTTTTATTATTTACTATAGAATAAAGAACAAAAATCAATGGTGGGGTTACACCTTATTGTGAATATGAATAACGTGATCATTTATACACGCCTTTGTACAATTATTATATAGTATGAGGAAACTATGAGTTACACAAACGTATTATTTATATGGGTTGTTGATGACGTTTTTACTTTTACAATACAAATATTGCAATTGTGCTTAGTATTTAACATTTAAGTAAATTGACAATGGAACGAAAGTACTGAAAATGATCTCAACAAAATGTAACGTTTGAGTACCTTTTTTCTATTTCACAACACGACCAACATTTAGTTATTTCTTCGTCAATCCATTTATTGTCATTTTAGTTTTAATTTGTTGTTTCCAAAGTCGGTACACGACATTGTATGATTTATGTTATACATGCAGTTGTTAAACATATTTTTTATCAAAGTTATTGTTTGACACATATTTGTCAATAACGTGGCTGATTGCAGGAACAAGATTACATTAGATAGTATATGGTGGTCAGAGCAAACTTGCCATTCAAATGTAATATCAAAATCAGATGTTTTAATCCATTCTATCTCTATAAAATTAGGACAAACATATCTGAAAAATGTCCATGATAATGGGTGAGACACTTATCCTATTCAGGAATTCTGTACAAAGCATTGATGTTTAAAAGTAATAGGTTTACTAATGTTATGGCCTCACCAAATTAACAAAAATTAAAGTAAAGCTTGTATTTACATAATGATAGTTTGTGTAATATAACTGTAAAAAGCGAGTTTATTTTAGCTTGTACGATTTTTATGCATTTTGTTAATTCTATAAATAAACTATATATATAGTTTTCATTTATTAATCAATATTTCGCATGATCCATAATTTACGGTACATTAGTGTATTACACCGATGGCATAATTTGGAAATAAAACGTTAGAAAAAAACACTGCTTGCTTATCATATAGGTGTTATTCATATAACTATGCTCTCATGTGTAACATGTTATCTTCAATGGCGTTATTTGGTCAATATAAATGACGTTGACGTCATATCGTACGGAGTTAAATTTATATATTTTACTCTATTTTATCTTTATTATCCGATTTTCTTTCTTCTTTCGGAGATGACATTGAAATAAATTGTTAATGTAACAATCACGAATAAATGCAATAACGATAATTAACATACATGTAAAATTCTCTATATTTCATTGCTATAATAAAATGATAATATAAGACCAACAGAAGTATAAAAAGGATATAGACACCGAAATGGCATAAACATAATCAAAATAATACTATGCCTTAATGGTACTCATTATTTGTTTTTTATTTTCCAACAATATATAATAGCACAAGATTAATGTATAAACGTCATAAACGAAATTAACGAGCTAGAGCAATATACTAGAAGGAATAGCGTTCGTATATACGGCATTCATGACGCAACCCCCAAAGAACCAGCCGAGGAGACAACACAGAAAGTAGAAGAAATACTCAAACAAAAACTCTAAGTAGACATCAATGTCAGAGATATTGACATATCTCTGAGATATTGACATATCTCACAGGATGGGACAGTTTAGAAAGGACGGAAACAGACCAGTACATGTAAATTCGCTTCTCGTATGACAAAACAAAAGGTGATAAAAAAACCGGCGAAAATTGAAATGATCTTCAATAATAATAAGAGAGGACTTAACATTAAAAAATGCAAAACGGCTAGAACAGGTTATCATTGCAATAATAAAAAGAAAATATAAGACTAACAGAAGATGAAGTTTCCAAAATACATAGACACCGATATCGCATACTCATAATCAAAATAACACTGTGCTTTAAAGATGTTTCTGCGGGTTGTTACTGCGCATCGCTACGCGCATAGTTCCTTTCTATTACTTTCAGTTTCGGGGTTTAGTTTCGCCGTTTGTTTAATACACCGAAACACAGTTTCGCCGCCATATTGACCTATTTCCGTTTGGCGAGTAAACAAACTGTCACGTGATCATATCCAACGTGGTCCTATGCAAAATGATGACATTTCCATTTCAAAATACTTCATATCTACAACAGAGGAGAGATCGCGATTTTAGTTTTGCCTTCTGATACAGGTTCTAACATATCGTAAGTAAATCTTTGCAAGTTTCATTAAATAATAAACATTTTACAGCGAATGACTGAAACACACTTCTGTGCAGGTGGGTGGGGCACCTCTTAGGGAACAGTACATAGAAGATGGCGTATGATATCATTTGTCAGAGTGGCTTGTTATATAGACTTAAAAATACAACGTGAGAAGGAATCAACAAGATAATGCCAAAAACATTATTAAGAAAGAAATTTTGTTTCCATGCATATGCATGCTTATGTTAAATAAATCAAAAGCCTGTGTCCTTATATAGTTGATACCATTTATTCACTATTAAGATACTATGAACCGGAAACATAATTGTGCATATATTGAATATAGTTTATGGCCACATCTTCACAAAAGAAGAATACATCATTTTTTTTTCTTTTATATGACTTGCTGTCAAACAAAGTTTCTCATGTACAATGTACTTCAGAATTCAAACAATGGCTCTCAGTGGCTTCACTTCACGACATTGCTATGTGCTTCAATGCTCAAATGGTGACTACAGGTTACAAAAGTGGCGACAAAGTCTGTGCCCTATTCATGAGGTTATGCAAGAGAAATGTCCCTGCTAACAACCATTTTAACTATTTACATTTCCAACGAGAAATGCTGAGGGTAGACAGCGATGGATAAAGACACTATCAAGAGCAGCATCAGAAAATACCTATCATTATTTAGAACCAAAGAAGGATCACAGAGTATGCTCTGAACATTTTATCGATGGCCGTCGTACCAAAGAGCACCATGATCCTGAGCTTAAACTTGGCCACAAACACAAGCGAAAATATTCAGACAGGAAAAGTGACAGGGGACAGTGTTATGTGGAGCGGGCTCGAAATTAGTTTAATGCAACTGTATATGAGGGAACACCCACAGTTAGTCTTGATGAAGAAGATCTTTCAGATATTAATAGCCATACCATTGCATCTAATTCTGTACTCATAGGGTGTCAATTTAGTGTTCTTATTCTGATGTCTCTAGTCAGAAAGTATAAAGAATATAATAAACTACTAAAGAGGCAGAATGTATTATTAAAAAATCAAGTTAAATTGCTACAATAAAAACAAAAACTTTCTTTGCCCTCTCTTTCAACTACTCTTTTAAGTAATGATTCTGACTGTCAATTTTACACTGGAATTGATAAATTCCCATGTTCACAAAACTACATCATTTCGTAGCCTCTTTTGTCAGAAGGTGGAGAGGCTTTACATGTATAAGTACAAAATTCAGATACTTTGCTTCTAGTCCCAAAAAATTTGGTCCAAAAAGAAAACAGAAAAGTGAGGATGAATTTATGTGGCTCAGGCTTGGCTCACCTTAAAAAGACCTTGCTGACTGATTTTGTATTTTAGAAAGTCTATGTAGTCAAATATCTAACAGTTTGGTTACTGCAATGCACAAAGTTTTAGGTAACATGGTATTTTGGCCTTCAAAAGAACATGCTACTGTTACAAAACCTAATCCCTATAAACATCATCTCTCAGAATTGCGTGCTATCGTTGATTGCTCAAAAATATTTATGGAAACTTCAAAAGATCCTCGTTTACAAGCAGCAACAGGGTCCGATTATAATACAGGGAAATCTTTCGTAGCAGTTACTCCAAATTCAGCAGTCACATTTTGTTCTAAAGTTTTCATTGGCCGAGCCTCTGATAAATCTATCACTAATGCTTCAGGTTGTTTGTTGTTTTTTGTTTTTTTGATAACTTAGAACCGTATGATATGATACATGCAGATAAGGGTTTAAATATTCAAGATGAATGTGCTGCTAGACTGGTACATCGTCATGTGCCACCTGGGAAGAGAGGCCAAGCACAAATGTCAGCTGCAGCAAATGCCAAAACAAGTAGAATAGCCAATCTTAGGATTCTAATAGAACAGGTCATCAGACGTATTTATTATTTTCGAATTATTAATACACTGTTCCAATTAGCCTTGCTCCATCACTTGATCAGATTTTATTAGTTTGTTGTGCACTTTGCAATCTTAAAAAAAAACAACAATATACAAATACTAATTTTATAGACGGTTTGCAGACTGATGCTTACTTACATTATGTACAATATCTAAAGAGAATGAACAATCAGACTTACACAAAGTTCTAGTGGTAATCTTCATGTAAATTATCACTTAAACAGAATGTTATTTTCATTGAGTTTGTGGCTAAATAGTGAAAGTGATAGTCCAACACAACAGTCTGATGCTAGGATAAGGAGATTCTGCAGAAAGCTGTCTGGCACTAAATATAATTTTAATTTACCAATTAATTATGTATTGTTCTACATGTACATATAGAGTTATGCACCTCTGGAACACTAAACACATTGCCAATGGTTCTCAGAGTGTCTTGCTTCTATAGCGGTAGCTTTGATTTTGATAATGGACCATGTCTAGCTTTGGAGACCGCCTCTGAAGATGTTGATGGCTTGTAAAATTTACTAGTTGTAACTGGTGTTGGTTCTCGACTATTTATATAATTATAATCTATGAGGGAATTCTCTATTTGGTTGCTGTTGGTGGTTTCCAAGGTTCCATAAATAAATTCCTTTGACATATGTGTCATCCAAAATTAAACAAGATTTTTTTCAACTTCTTTCCAAAACTTTTCATTAAAATATATTCTTTCAATTTGATGACCTTGAGCAGTGTAAACAAAAAGTCACACTTACTAGCTTTGAGTACTGCCATCTGTCCCTGGATTTGGGTATAGTACTATGGTGAAGACTTTGAAAGTGTAACTGACATGTTTTCTTCCACAAGTTGCGTCCAATTTGAGATGCTTGGGATCTGGTCCTTGATGGATTCTGGACAATTGATCTCACATAAACCTATAATATCACACTTGGTCTTGCCACACTCACAAGAAACAAGTAAATCGGGCGAAACACCAAATAAAGGCTGCTCAATGTGGACAAACATCGCACAGTCTTCAGATCTGAATTTCTTGTGTAACCTATGATATGCTTGTTTGCATGTGGCTCAATTGATTTGCAATGCTTGATAGCTAGGGTATTTGGCTTTGGATAATAACCCATCAGTGATCTAATAATTGAGTTTGGATCAGCATCAGACTTTTTATGTAGAGTATTGAGAAAACTCTGTGGAAATTACTTGCTGTTATTCTACCACATCTCTGTTATTTCCATTCTTCACAGTCAGACTGACCAACAGTTGCTGCCTGTAAATCAGAGATCTGCTGGTCTGTCAGAACCATGGCACTAGCTATTTCTTCAGCAGTGGCTGGGTGTCCCAGATTACTGGTGATATATTTTGGGCAGGGAGGACAGACGGGCTTTGGCTTGCCTGAAAATGGTCGCATATATTACAACTGCAGAAAGCATGACTCGGGGGCATATTGCCTTACTAGATCAGCCAGGTCTGATTTTATCTTGTCTTGTTTGACATAGTTCTCTTGTCGTTTAGTCAGTGGACTGAAAGCTGTCGCAAGATGCCTGACAGACCTTGAATGACCAATATCACCTGAAATAAACATTTACTATTAGGTTCTGTAAATTTCCTCATTTTACATTTTCTGTGGTCAGCATATTTCGTTTCCATAAAAATATGTTAATGTTTTGACTGAAAACCACTTTAAACACATTTAAAAATATATTTTAAATATTAAATGAAATTTCAGTCTGTCGTCTTTAAAACTTAATCAAATTGATATATATATATATATATATATATGTATGGGCAAGTAATTTAAGCACATATTCATTTTACTATAAGAGCTTATCAGTCTGACCTGTCAAAATGTTTATATATTTGAAGCGAGGCGGCAGTGTACTGGACAGTGTTGGCCGCGTACGCTAGAGGTTTTAGGTTCGATCCCCAGCTTGACCTGATGCTTCTCATAACACAACACTCAGTACTGGTTCTATCCAGGAAGCAGACTCGAGAGCGGTTCATATTATAAGCTCTGAGCTTTCATCGCAATAAAGTTTAAATAAATTAGCATCAGCTAAAATGTATATATTGGCACACAATACATATGTACAATGTAAAACATAAACTAACTTTGTTTAAAGTATTGATCCTTCTTCCATACTTGCTCGGAAAGTTCACACATACCAAAGCCTCATAGGGAGGGCAACTAAAGCGCATAGAAGGCGTTGCCTTTGCTGCTAAGAAGGCCACAGTACTCTGGTCATTTATTGGATGATAATGGACCTCCTTCACCAAACCATCAGTAAAGTACCTATTCCAACAAATTTAAATAATGATTACATCATAACATGTATTTTAAAACAAGCTTTAAAAAATCAAATTAACCTAAAACAAAATGCATTGTATTGCAAAAATATCGTTTTATTTTCAATGTGTATATATGTTTATAGAAAGAGATTTGTTTGCTGTGCTCTGACCCAGTATTTTTCATGTGGGTTGGTAGGTACTATTTTGTTGGACCAAATTTTGATTTTGCAGTCATTTAAAAAAAAATGGACAGATATCCTGAAAAAAACACTTTGAAAGTCAATAAAAATGTTTGGGTAGCTGCAGTTTGGGTGAGACGGTAGGAGCACGGCAAACAATTTATTTTTTAAGGACGGCCCAGTGTATAAAAAACTATGTTGGTTTTGAAATGTTTTAATTCTGTAAGTGCCATCTACATTTATTTCACTTTCCTTTATTACGAGGAATACTTTGTGACAATATGAAGTGTTTTAAGCATAAAATAAATTATTTACAAATATTTTGATGCTGTTATAAACACTGGTACCGCTAAGATATACATATGTTGGAACCATGTTGCTCATACATATACTTACTACATGTATATACAAGATGTGAAAGATAATCAAGAAAAGACAGATATTAAATATCTGCACAGCTAAAAGTAAGACATTGTAACTGTGAGAGTCTTTATAATCACTGCTTACTGATAAGAACAAATTATATAAATCTTAACATTATTCAGTTGTAAATTTATCCCACAATAAGTGTATGTATGGTTTTGGGTTTATAGTTATTGCAGGATCCTTTGGTTCAGGAATGAAACTTAATCTTTTATATTATAAAAATATAATTCAGGGTTCTAGATATATAATATATCATGAACTGTTCCACTAAGCGGTGATCATATAGATGTATTTAATAAAAAGGCACCAGCTGTGCTATCTTTTGTGAAATGTGTATGTTAAAAAAGAAGACAGATAAAAGATACATATAGCTCTATATGTAAAAAAAAATAACTTGTGCATGTGTTTAGTTATATATACATATATAGTTTGTCTTAAAAGCACACCCACCACCTTAGCATAATAACCAAATAGGATGAAAAATATTATAACCCCTTACCTTGACCTGGAAAACTGAAAAGGACATGTTATAGCAATACATGTACATGTGTATGATTATAAATATTGACAGAAGTAGCATGTACTTAAAAATGGACTTCCTTGATTTAAATTATGTGTATAGTTATTGAAAAGTATAATCGGAAAAAATATAAAAAGGTTTTGGCAAAAATGATTTTATTATTCCGATTTACAAATAACGTATGTAAAAACCATAGATATAAGCTAAATATAGCCTACACATACATTTCTCAGCATCCAAATGATCTGCATTTTAACAATGTGTAGCTGTAAGTTATGTCTTTCATGAACATATTATCTTTTACGTGTGTTACTATACTATACAATTCCAGAAATAAATTCAAACTAAATAGCATTTTCCATTCAATTTTCAAGACAGTTTGAAATAAATATCCCAATGATAGTTACCTTGCAGCTAGCTCATCAAATGATCAGTCTGTGCTTTTCTTTATCAGCGAAAAAAAACAACACTTTTAATACACCATAATCTGAAGTCATCCAATGACTTTTTATCCAGATCTACCGAAATGTCATCTTTAAACGGCGTTCGACCGCTTGTTGATGGTTTAATAGTACCCTTTCATAGACGTTTCGCCATGTTAAAACTGATACATCACGCTTTTGTTTACTCGCAAGTCGGTCAGAGTCTAACTTGGAAATGACCTTTACCTAACAATAGTAACTATATTTACCAATCCGTGTTTTTGTGTATTAAATGTCAAGCGCATTAGAATATTTAAAAAGCGAAGTATTTTATTTCGAGATGTCAGAAATGTAAATTAGTCAGTTTTTTGTCAAGGAAGCGATTGACAAGCATGGAAGAGTAAATTGTTTTTCGTTCTAAACCACCAGAATTGCTTGTACATAACGAAGTCGAAGAAACAACTACAGTAAAATCCCTCTAATAAGACCACCTTTGGGGCCTTAGTAGGGTCGTTTCCTTTCACTTATGGCATTCTATCCTTATCAATGAACGAGCGTATTTGAACTTACATTTCATCATTATCAGAACCCTGAAAACCAAAAAGAAAGATGTCATGAAAATATAAAAATTATAACAACAGTTTTATTCTTAATCATCAATTAAAATTGTTATTGTTAATAAGAGTATCATTAAGAGTAAGATAATTGTTATTTTGTTTCTCCGTTTTTACAGACGTGTTTTATTTTTACAGTTAAATTTAGAAATGCGATTCACCACATTATGAAAGGCCATTGATATCACACAAATAATAATTTAGCAATTAAAAGATGCCAACTCACTGGTTTTCATTTTCCATAGCCACCTGTTTTTTGACAGATTGCATATTCTAACGACTACAATGTTTCTTTAGAGAAAATATAGAAAAAAGACCGTGCTTGGGACAAATTTAGTGGTCGTAATACCGGATTAGCGGGATGCCCGTATTATCGGAGTTAACAGCCATTGAATAAAGAAGGAAACATTACGTCCCTAAAATAAATGCCCGTAATAGCTGAGTGGTCTTCATATCGGGGTGGTCGTAAGGTGGAGTTTTGCTGTAGATCAATGTTTGTTTTAATATAAACTTAATTACATTGAACGGCAGACTCACTGTCACTTAAAAACTCGCAATGTATTTCATAACAATTTTAGCCATTACTCTTACCTTAAATTGCATACTGATCATATGTATTAATATAAATTATATTTGTCTGCAATATTTAAGAAAGGATATTAATTTTATAGTAATTTTGTATAAACAATTAACACTCATTTATAGATAGTTGAATAAATTAAGCCAAACATTTGAGATAAAGCAAGTAAATAATGCTTCTCTCGACAAATATGATACATATCTAGTTATGTTTTTCCATTTCTCATCAACTACAAGTAGCTGAAGCTAAGAAATGAATATAATTGTTTAATTTAATCTAATATGTTAGTACTGTAATATTTATATTCTGCTAGTTTAAACGCCAACAAATATTACGCACGAGAAACGTCAAACGTTCATTCATTTTCTGGATCATTAACAAAATGCAATGAATCTATTTTCATCGTTTATATTTTACACTAAGCTTGTATCACTTTAAAACTATTTAAGGAATATACATGTATATGTATCATTAACGTTATATAACATGTCGAATAGTAAAGTCGTTTGTTATTGTTCTGGGCATTTGTTATTATGTGGCATTGGATGTGTCATTTGATCTTTGATTTCTTGCTATGGACATTAGATATTATATATTTTGGACTCATATGTAATATTTTCTGTCGGAAACCTACAAATAATGTAACATTATGATAAAAAATTACTTATAATCATTTATTTTACATTGCAAATAGAAGAAAAATAATATGATGATTTGTATAGATAACTAAACTGGTATGGAAAAATATTAGTTGTTTTGGCTGTAAGAATACGAGCTGGTTTTTTACACCTTTATTTATATCTTTCCACATATCCAACGACCGTTCTAATACTGAAGGATGACGGAATTGCCCGAGTATATACGATTAAATAGGAAAACTTTCGATAATTTCCGTCAATAGAGCAGCTAATTAAATATAGATTTAAAACACGATTTATTTACATTGAAAAGAGTTAACAGCCCTTTTCAGTGCATTGAATGCCAAGAGAATTCACGAAAATGTGTTTCATTCATAAACAAGCTGTTTCTGTCTTTATAAAAGAAATATATTCAAATACTTGTTATGCCGCTGTAAAGTAACATAGCTCAAGTACATGCAATACAAGGAGTTCATTTATTACAATAACAAAGTTTAAGTCTCAATTTGACTTGTACATTATATTATCCCTAAACTGTATACAGTTATATACCAACATTAATAAGATAAAATTCAAACTTGTGAAATTATTTGCTTATTTGTACAGCTATGCTCAAAACAAAAAATCTAGAAGTGTATTGATAAAATTATAAATTGCTGGTAAATATCGGCTATAATAGCGAGTTTAAATTGATGTTTTTGACGATAAACACCAGTATTCTGCACCAGATATAATACAAATAGCTACAAGTTATGCTTAATATTACAATTATGCTGATGACCCGAGTGCATTAGAAGGATATAAGTCAATGTTTTTAGTCCGCTTAAAACCATAAAGATTAAGTCATTTTTACATTGAAATCCATTCATCATCAATAAGTAATTGTTATCAATGCCTTGTTAAACTACTTTACAAAATGTATTGTATAACAATTGAAGCTATTTTGGTTACAACAACACACCGATAAAAGTTTTAAAGGGGCATGGCAAAATACACCACATGAATTTTCAGAGCTTAGTTTTGAGGAATGTTGACCATATTTGAAATGAGCCTGTGTCTGTTGTTTATTTATATTTCATTCTTGTTTATGTTTGTGGCCAAACTTGTCATTCTTGTATTGAGGTTAACGGATGATCTTGACCTTTCTATTAATTGACATTAATGTCAACAATGTAGTAAGAGAGTTACGTTTATCAAAGGGTTACATGTTCTAAATCAGTCAGTAATATGCATACTAAAATTTATCATCAATCTTATTTAAAGATGGAGCTGATCTTATAAACAAGTGTGAATTATACTGATGATTTTCTAAGAAATGCTTATCTTAAATTTCATGTGAAATATTAGTTGATAATGCTATTCAAATTGAGTACTAAATGTAATACAAAAAATCAAATAGGAATTAGATGTACTGGCTTTAAATTCATGAATAATTATATTGAGTAACGGATGTTATATATTGCCATATACAATTTAAGGACATTTGACTATATCATGCTTCCAAATTCCAACCTAGCTTAATGTCAGTACTATATATTTTCTGTGATAACATGTCTTGTTCAATAACACGATACATGACCTTGGTGTGGATAGAACCAATGACATCTAATTATTGATTCGATGCTTTAACACTATCTATGCACACAACTGTATTTTCTTTGTTATATTAAATTAACTATTCGAGGCTTCTGTGACAGGAAACTATGTTTATTTCGAAATATGTAGGAAAACGTATAACCGTTTAACCTACACTACAACTACATCTAATTAAATTGGATTAAATTTGGTGCAACTTAAGAAATGAGGGGATTTGCTAGTGCTAACATTTTATTCGGCAGCCATTGCTGAAATTTGACTATAGATGCAAATAATATCAAATTTTAACTAAAACTCTTATTCAACGCTGATCAAGTTTCATGTTTACTTAATGATAATTTGGTCATGGCTTGTTTTTGGGATCATAATGTATTTAATATGGCTATCTTTATATTGATGTAAATATGAAACACGTATATTGATGATGAATTGCCAGTTTTACTAATAAGGCGTTTGCGTTTGTTTCTTTTTAAATATTTTATTAAACAAGTTTCGTCACTTTAAAATAATTTTTAAAATTGAAAGTTGGAAGCAAATTAGTATTATGAATTAGCGCTATGTATCTAAAATACTTGCAAAAGTCCACCATTGTGGCAATTATACATGTTTTCATAAAAAATGGTTCTGCGGTTGTTTGGTCGTTCCAATATCTTAAAATGGGCCACAACAAAACAACACATACCGAATGGGAACCGTTTGTTTATGTCACACGGTTAATATCACATCCCTAACACATGGTTTAGAGAAGAATACATAATCTATAAAAGCCTATGCATGACAAATATAACCAAAAACATAAAATGAAAGGGCATCTTGTGTTTATGTGGTATGTCAATTATCGAGTTGCTAATACGCATTGTTTAATTGAATGTTTTCTTGTAAAGTTTTTCATTTAATATTTTGCGCGGACGTTGCGTCCATCTGCGATGATAAATGCTTTCAAAAAATGACGCCTAGACGGACAGACGGATAGAAGTACAGCGGATTTAAAGCGACCAAAAAAGCTCACTTAAACTTTTTGTTCTACAGATCTGAAAATAACTGATTTTATCGTTACTAATAACTTTTTTTTTGTGATATTCAGTGTTATGTACTTCCCTTATATCTGTAACTGCCGAACTATATTCAGGTGTGGATCTTTATCTTGTCTCAAATCGCACTTCATTCCTCACTGCTCTTTTTAACGAATTTAATTTCAAGATTTGTATCTTAATAAGTTTATAATTTTTAAACCTACAATTTCCATGGAGTAACAGGTAATTCAAACTCAGAGAATATGTCAGTTTTTGACGAAATTGTTCAGAATGACTGACAAAAGATATCAGTTGCTAATTTGAAAGTCATAAACGTGAACATAAGTATGTATAGAGACTAGGTAATGCTGTTAATAAAAAAGTTTCAAAAGACATCTTTGAAGCAAGATATTGGTTTGGATGCTATTGCAATAGTTCCTATTTTCATTGAGAAATAATGATCAAATAAAAACAAGTCAACAATCGTTACTGGATAAGCATTCCTGACTATACTTTTATATATTATACTCCACAATTTTACTCCAAAACTGGTTTTAAAGTGAATATATCATTACTTATCTTGTTAAAGGATATAAATTTACCAGCTTTTGTTGTATCAAATTTCAATACACATTACTTACACGTTTTTATATTGCATTGCAGCTATAAGAAGAAAGAGAATCGCAGAAGGTATTTTATTTCCTTTTATTGATATTATACGAAAATCAATATAAATGTTTGTGTTTAACAATTGTCAAAAGATGACCATTCATGTGTTTGTTTTCGATCATCAGATTGTTTAAAGTGTGACTTATTATGCTCATCTAGTATCACATTTAATTTTTCTCTGTCAGAGCTTACACATATGCATCCTTTTTCTGCTAGGTACTGACTGACTCTGTGAGATATTTGGAATGTAGTTTTATTTGATTTGAATAAAGTTCGACAACAATATATTATGGTTGATGCTATGTCATTATAGTTATATTAGCTGATATTCCATTTATTTCTCTTATATTATAAGTTGAATATGGATCAGCTATATTGCAAATACATTTTATCTAATGCAACTATACATGTACATGTAAAATGTAAATTACTTTGTTGTAATGGTATATTGAGCAGAAGACATTAAAGTGCATACACTGCCTAGTATTGTTGTAAAATATTATTTCATACGAAGAGTTGTGTAACTTTTCATAAAAAAATGTTCATTGACCGTTTAGTTTAAATAACTTAAAACAAACGATGATTTTTTTATAATTTATTGAGGAAGCCGGTGATGAGCGAGGACGTCTGGTGTGTAAATAATTGATCCGAACAAACGGTTATCAACACGACTTTTTACAAAAGATTTTTACTAATTTGAATATATTATAAAAGAACGTGTATACTTTTCTCACGGTTGAGAACTTGACTAGAGTATTATGCCGATATACATCAATAAAGAGACGATAGGTAAGTTTGGTGAATATTGGATATATTATTTATTGTATAACTTTTCTCACCCTTGAGAGAGGCCATAGATATATGAAAAAAATAACTAAAAAATCTAATAGTTACCTGGGATATTGGACTAGTTATCGAACTTGACTAAGATATCATGCTGATATATATATATATATATATATATATATATATATATATATATATATATATATATTGATTATTAGTAAGATTGGTAACTTTTGGATTCAAATTACTTGAGCTAAAGAAGGGATATCAAAAGGCAATCATTTAAACAATTCTCACCTTTGGAGATACTTTGGTTTTTGTCCCAGTTGGCGATTTTTGTCGAAATATTTTGATATAATACGTATATATTGGGACACGATTGAAGAAAACTGGATAATAATTATTCGAGAGAAAGGAAATCTCTAATTTTGCAATTTTGCAGTTACGACGGTTATTAGGCTGGTTACCAAACTCGGCATCGATATTTTGTCAATAAGCAGTCTAAGTTCATAAAAGATTGAATGACATCATTATTGGACGGGTGGAAATGAAAATGCTATATACCGCCAAAAGCCTTCAAATCAGAGTATAAAATTAGTTTAAAATCATTGTTTTAAATAGATCAATGTTTGTTTTAATGTGAACTTAAATACATTTAACAACCGACTTTATTATCACTCAAAACCTCCCAACATATTTAAAACAATTTTAGCAATAGCTCTTACCTTAAATTTCATGCTAATCATATTTATCAATATAGATTATAGTTTTTTTTTATAATACAGTTTCTTAAGAAGTAATTGTTGTTTTTCTTTTGGAAAAATTAAAGAAATACTGTTTAATTTTATAATTTTTTTTTATTTATTCATTTAGCACTCATTAACATATAGTATACTAAATTTGGCCACCGAATCATTTCATATAATGCAGCTTTTTTATATCTTTGTACATATCCGGCGACCGTTTTAATACTGAAGGACGATGGAATTACTCGAGTATATACGATTAAAATTTGACGATAATTTCCGTCACCAGAGCAGTTAATTAAATATAGATGTGAAACACTTTTAAGAGAGTTATCTGCCGTTTAAAATGCATGAAAGCCACACACGAAAATGTGTTTCATTCAAAAACAAGTTGTTTCTGTATTTGTAAAAGAAATATATTCAAATACTGGTTATTCCGCCTTAAAGTAAAATAGCTCAGATACATGTAAAACAAGGAGTTCCATTATTACAATAATCAAGTTTAAGTCTAAATTTGATTTGTATATTATATTATCCATATACTACACGCAGTTATATCCCAAAATTTGTGAAATAATTTGCCTTTTTACAGCTTTTCTCGAAACAAACAGCGGCATGGTCATGTTATAAAACTCAAAGTGTATTGATAAAAATGTAAATAGCTGGTATATATCGGCGATAATAGCGAATTTAAATACATGTTTTGGCGATATTTGACACCAGATATAATACAGATAGCCACAAGTATGCTAAATATTACAATTACACCTGTTTTTGTATATAATTAAAGAGTATAACATCTTGTTATGTCACTTTAACGATGAATGTCGTTGAGATGCCTGTATATAGTTGACCCATCGGCACCGATTTATATGTGTTTATCAATGTATCTCTCGATACTGCTCTCGATGAAATACAAGCTTCATGGCAAATAGTTATAAATGTTTAAATGTAAATAATTATTATGAACCATTTAAAGATGTCTGTTAATAGGTTACATACTCGGCGAATTCCGTAATCATTCGGTAGTATGCCTCGTTGGTAACATAAAATATCAAATATAACAAACAATGATTGCAAAATTAGTGGAAAGAAGTCAATCTTTTGATTTTTTGTAACCTATTTTGATAGCAGAAGCCGTTTATGGAATATTTTTGGGGGAAATAGTATTGCTAGTGAAATGAGATAGTAAAACTAATGACTTATCACCGGAGTTGAACCCGGATAGCCTGTGCATTAAAAGGATTGTTACTTACAGGTTATGACGTTTAAGATCTTACAGATTCACTTTTAGTAGGGAATTAGTTTTGAGTTAGAAAAGTAAGTTTCGAGTAGTGAAAAGTGAGTTTCAAGTAAAAGAAATGAGTTTTGAAAAAATAAATTGAATTTCGAGAGAGAAAGTGAGTTTCGACTGCAAAAATTGAGATTCGAGAGAGAAAAGTGAGTTTTGAGATAGAAAAGTGAGTTTCGAGTGAGAGAAGTGAGTTTCGAGTAAAGAATGTGAGTTTCGAGGGAGAAAAGGGAGTTTCGATTTAGAAAAGTGAGATTCAAGTTAGAAAAGTGAGTTTCGAGTAAAGGAAGTGAGTTTCGAGAGAGAATAGAAAGTTTCGATTAAAAGAAGTGAGTTTCGAGTAAAGAAAGTGAGTTTTGAGTGAGAAAAAGTAAGTTTCGAGTAGGGAAAGTGAGTTTCCAGTAAAGAAAATGAGTTTAGAGTGAGAAAAGTGAGTTTCGAGTTAGAAAAGTAAGTTTCGAGTAGTGAAAAGTGAGTTTCAAGTAAAAGAAATGAGTTTTGAAAAAAGAAATTGAATTTCGAGTGAGAAAGTGAGTTTCGACTGCGAAAATTGAGATTCGAGAGAGAAAAGTGAGTTTTGAGATAGAAAAGTGAGTTTCGAGTGAGAGAAGTGAGTTTCGAGTAAAGAATGTGAGTTTCGAGGGAGAAAAGGGAGTTTCGATTTTGAAAAGTGAGATTCAAGTTAGAAAAGTGAGTTTCGAGTAAAGGAAGTGAGTTTCGAGAGAAAATAGAAAGTTTCGATTAAAAGAAGTGAGTTTCGAGTAAAGAAAGAGAGTTTTGAGTGAGAAAAAGTGAGTTTCGAGTAGGGAAAGTGAGTTTCTAGTAAAGAAAATGAGTTTAGAGTGAGAAATTGAGTTTCGAGTAAGAGAAGTGAGTTTCAAGTTAGGAAAGTGAATTCATCTGAGAAAAATGAGTTTCGAGTAAAGAAAGTGAGTTTTAAGTGAGAAAAGTGAATTTCGATTGGGAGAAGTGAGTTTCGAGTAAAGAAATTGAGTTTCGAGTGAGAAAAATGGGTTTCGAGTGAGAGAAATGAGGTTCGAGAAAAAAATGTGAGTTTCGAGTTAGAAAAGGGAATTTCGTGTTAGAAATGTGAGTTTCGAGTAGAAAGTGAGTTTCGAGTAACAAAAGTGAGTTTCGATTTAGAAAAGTGATTTTGAGTAAGGAAAGTGAATTTCTAATAAGGAAAGTGAGTTTCGAGTGAGAAAATTGAGTTTCCCCCAACGAAAGTGAGTATTGAGTAAGAAAAGTGAGTTTCGAGTTAGAAAAGTGAGTTTCAAGTAAAAAAAGTGAGTTTCGAGTAAAGAAAGTGAGTTTCGAGTAAAAAAGTGAGTTTCAATAATGAGAACTGAGTTTCGAGTAAAGAAAGTGAGTTTCAAGTGAGAAAAGTGAGTTTCGAGTAAGGAAAGTGAGTTTCGAGTAAGGAGAGTGAGTTTCGAGTATAGAAAGTGAGTTTCGAGTAAGTGATGTGAGTTTCAAACAACAAAAGTGAGTATTGAGTAAAAAAAGTGAGTATCGTGTCATAAAAGTGATTTTCAAGTAATGAAAGTGTGTTTTGAGTAAAGAAAGTGAGTTTCGAGTAAGAAAAGTGTGTCTCAAATAAGAAAAGTGAGTTTCGCGTAAAGAAGAGAGTGTCGAGTGATGAAAGTGAATTTCTAGTTAGAAAAGTGAATTTCGAGTAAGGAAAGTACGTTTCCAGTAAAGAAAGTGAGTTTCTGTTAAGAGTGAGTTTCCAGTGATAAAAGTATGTTTCGAGTAAGAGAAGTTAGTTTCGATTAAGAGAAGTGAGTTTCGAGTGAGAAAAGTGAATTTCGATTAGGAGAAGAGAGTTTTGATTAATGAAAGTGAGTTTCAAGTGAGAAAAGTGAGTTTCGAGTTAGAAAAGTGAGTTTCGAGTAAGGAAAGTGAGTTTCGAGTAAAGAAAATGAGTTTCGAGTGAGAAAAGTGAGTTTCGTGTGAGAGAAGTGAGATTCGAGTAAAAAATATGAGTTTTGAGGGAGAAAAGGGAGTTTCAATTTAGAAAAGTGAGTTTCAAGTTAGAAAAGTGAGTTTTGAGTGAGAAAACTGAGTTTCGATATAGAAAAGTGAGTTCGAGTAAGGAAAGTGAGTTTCTAGTAAACAAAGTGTGTTTCGAGTGCGGAAATTGAGTTTCCAGCAACGAAAGAGAGTATTGAGTAAAATAAGTGAGTTTCGAGTTACAAAAGTGAGTTTCAAGTAATGAAAGTGAGTTTCGAGTAAAAAAAGTGGGTTTCAAGTGAGAAAACTTAGTTTCGAATTAGAAAATTGAGTTTCGATTTAGAAAAGTGAGTTTCGAGTAAGGAAAGTTAGTTTCGATTAAAGAAAGTGAGTTTCGATTGAGAAAAGTGAGTTTCGTGAGAAAAAAGTGTGTTTTAAGTAAGAGAAGTTAGTTTCGAGTAAGGAAAGTGAGTTTCGAATGAGAAAATTGAGTTTCGAGTAAGAGAAGTTATTACAATTATACTTATGACGGGAGTGTGAAGGATATAAGTCAATGTTTATTCCGCTTAAAACCATAAAGATTAAGTTATTTTTACATTGAAATCCATTGATCATAAGTAAGTGATTGTTATCATTGTCTTGTTAAACTACTTTACAAAATGTTTTATCTCCTTTATATTTTATAACAATGGAAGCCATTTTGGTTGTTGTGTATAAAATACAACATCGCATCCATAAATAGTTTTAAAGGAGCATGGCAAAACATACCACATGAAATTTCAGAGCTTAGTTATAAAGAATGAGGACCATATATATTTGAAACGTGCCTGTTTCTGTGGTTTATTTATATCTTATTCTTGTTTATGTTTGTGGCCAAATTTGACATTCTAGTATTGAGGTTAACAGATGAGCTTGACCTTTCTATTAAGTGACATTAATGTCAACAATTAATTAAGAGAGTTACAATTATCAAAGAGTTACAGGTTCTTTATCAATCAGTAATATGCATACTTAAATTTGTCATCCACTTTATTTAAATATGGAGCTGATCTTATAAACAAGTGTAGATTAAACTGAAGATTTTCAGAAAAATGCTTATCATAAATTCTGTGTGAAATATTGGTTAATAATGCTAATCTAATTGGGTACTAAATGTAATACAAAAAAAAACAGATATGAATTAGATATACTGGCTTTAAATTCATGAATAATAACATTGAGTAACGGATGTTATATATTGCCATATACAATTTAAGGACATTTGACTATATCATGCTTCAAAATTCCAACCTGGCTTAATGTCAGTACTATATATTTTCTGTGATAATATATCTTGTTCAATAACACGATTCATGACCTTGGTGTGGATAGAACCAACGATATCTAATTATTGTTCCGATGCTTTAACACTATCTATGCGCACAGCTGTATTTTCTTTGTGATATTAAATTAACTATTCGAGGTGTCTGTGACAGGAAACTATGTTTATTTCGAGATATGTAGGATAACGTATAACTGTTAAACCTACACTACAACTACATCTAATTAAATTGGACCAAATTTGTTGCCACTTAAGATTTACTAATGCTAAAATTTTATTCGGCAGCCATTGCTAAAATTTGACTATAGATGCAAATAATAGTCAAATACAGCTAAAATTCTTATTCAATGCTGATAAAATATCATGTTAATGATAATTTAGTCATGGCTTGTTTTTGTGATCATTATGTTTTTAGTATGGCTATCTTTACATTGATGTATACATGAAACACATATATTAATGATGAATCGCCAGTTTTACTAATAAGGCGTTTGCGTTTATTTCTTTTTTTAATATTTTATTAAACAAGAGGCGTCACTTTAAAATGATTTCTAAAATTAAAAGTTGAAAGCAAAGAAGTATAAAGAATTAGCGCTAAAAAACTTGCCAAAGTCCACCATTATGGCGATTGTACGTGTTTTCATAAAAAATTGGTTCTGCGGTTGTTTGGTCGTTCCAATATCTTAAAACGGGCCACAACAAAATGAAACGTACTGAATGGGAACCGTGTGTTTATGCTACACGGTGAATATTTAATCCCTAACACATGGTTAAGAGAAGAATATTTAATCCATAAAAGCCTATGTATGACAAAAAGTACCAAAAAAAAACATAAAATGAAAAGGCATCTTGTGCCTATGCGGTATGGCAATTATCGAATTGCTAATACGCATGGTTTCATTGAACGTTATCTTCTAAAGTTTTTCATTTAATATGTTTTCCGTCCATCTGTGATGACGAATGCTTTCAAAAAATGACGACTAGACGGTCAGACGGATAGACATACAGCGGATTTAAAGCAACCAAAACAGTTCACTAAAGCGTTTTGTTCTTTGGATCTGAAAATAATTGATTTTATCGTTAATAGCAACATTTCCTTTGCAATATTCAGTGTTATTTACTTTCCTTATATCTGAAACTGCCGAACTATATGCAAGTGAGGATCTTTATCTGGTCTCAAATCGCACTTCATTCCCCACTGCTCTTTTTGACGAATTTAATTTCAAGTTTTTAATTTGAAACCTACAATTCAATGGAGTAAGAGGAATTCAAACTTAGAGAATAAGTCTATTCAAGACAGTTTTTGACGAAATTGTTCAGAATGACTGACAAAAGATATCAGTTGCTCATTTGAAAGTTATCAACGTGAACATAAGTATTGATGAAGTATAGTTTAATGTTGTTAATAAAAAGGTTTCAAAAGACATCTTAGAAGCAAGATATTGGTTTGGATGTAATTGCAATAGTTCCTATTTCCATTGAGAAATAATGATCAAATGAAAACAAGTCAACACTCGTTACTGAATAGGCATTCCTATACTATACTTTTATATATTTTACTCCACAATTTTAAGGTGAATATATCATTACTGATCTTGATAAAGGAGACCTTTCTATTAAGTGACATTAATGTCAACAATTAATTAAGAGAGTTACAATAATCAAATGGTTACAGGTTCTTTATCAGTCAGTAATATGCATACTTAAATTTGTCATCCACTTTATTTAAAGATGGAGATTTTGTGTGAAATATTGGTTAATAATGCTGTTTTAATTGGGTACTAAATGTAATACAAAAAATCAAATATGAATTAGATATACTGGCTTTAAATTCATGAATAATAACATTGAGTAACGGATGTAATATATTGCCATATACAATTTAAGGACATTTGACTTTATCATGCTTCAAAATTCCAACCTGGCTTAATGTCAGTACTATATATTTTCTGTGATAATATATCTTGTTCAATAACACGATACATGACCTTGGTGTGGATAGAACCAATGATATTTAATTATTGTTCCGATGCTTTAACACTATCTATGCGCACAGCTGTATTTTCTTTGTGATATTAAATTAACTATTCGAGGTGTCTGTGACAGGAAACTATGTTTATTTCGAGATATGTAGGATAACGTATAACTGTTAAACCTACACTACAACTACATCTAATTAAATTGGATCAAATTTGTTGCCACTTAAGATTTACTAATGCTAAAATTTTATTCGTATAGATGCAAATAATAGTCAATTACAGCTAAAATTCTTATTCAATGCTGATAAAATATCATGTTAATGATAATGTAGTCATGGCTTGTTTTTGGGATCATAATGTTTTTAATATGGCTATCTTTACATTGATGTATACATGAAACACATATATTAATGAGGAATCGCCAGTTTTACTAATAAGGCGTTTGCGTTTATTTCTTTTTTTTAATATTTCATTAAACAAGAGGCGTAACTTTAAAATAATTTCTAAAATTGAAAGTTGAAAGCAAAGAAGTATTAAGAATTAGCGCTAAAATCTTGCCAAAGTCCACCATTATGGCGATTGTACGTGTTTTTATAAAAAAAATGGTTCTGCGGTTGTTTGGTCGTTCCAATACCTTTAAACGGGCCACAACAAAACGAAACGTACTCTATGGTAACCGTGTGTTTATGCTACACGGTGAATATTTAATCCCTAACACATTTTACGCTAGTTAGCCAATGCACTTAAATTAGTTTTATGACAAATAAACCCCTTTAATTATTCTTACTTTCTTAATACTTAATGAAATTTGATGAAATGAACTTAAAAATGATTAATTCTTTAATCAAAGAATGAAAATGTAAAAAGATCTTAAAAACGTTACTCCAATCAAGCTATCGATACGTTTTACTACTACTTATATTACTACTGCTACTACTTCTACTACTACTACTTCTACTACTTCTACTACTGCTAATAAAACTACTACTACTACGACTTCTACTACTACTTCTGTTACTACTTCTACTACCTCTACTACTACTACTACTTTTCCTACTACTACAGCAACAACAGCATAATCCATTTAATCAATATCAGTAGCATCATATGTAACAGCAATTTAATTATCACAGTCAACCGTATTAATAGAATCATCGTATACGCAAATCACTTACACCACAACTGTCATTATGAATATCATCTCAATATCATCGTATTACAACCGACACTCCGGGCTAAGACGGAAGCGCGTCTGACTATCAATCCATGGGTCATGCGTTCGGATCCCCTCCCAGCCAAACTCTGTATTTCTAAAGACGAATCCCAATGAGACGCAATGCCGTATAACAATTAACACGGAAAAAGTGGCCGGGCGGGGACTCGAACATCCTCCCAATTCGCTTAATTGCAGCGGCGTCTTGTCGGCCTTCCTTTACATTTGACACAATGCATTTTTGGAAAGGAAATTCATAACAGATATTTTTAAATATTGATTTCGTTAACGCTAAATTGAATAATATGTACATGCGATAATAATATTATTCAGAAGACAACTAGAAAGTAAGTCGTTTGAGTTTAAACATATGTTTATAATAAATGCATACATGCATCAATGAGTGAGTGAGTGAGTGAGTGAGTGAGTGAGTGAGTGAGTGAGTGAGTGAGTGAGTGAGTGAGTGAGTGAGTGAGTGAGTGAGTGAGTGAGTGAGTGAGTGAGTGAGTGAGTGAGTGAGTGAGTGAGTGAGTGAGTGAGTGAGTGAGTGAGTGAGTGAGTGAGTGAGTGAGCGGTGCGGGGCGGGGCGAAGCGAAGCGAAGTGAAAACTTGGCTCATCACATTTATCACGTTAATAAATAAGTCTTATAGTAATCTGAAAGCTAAACGTTTACCTAAATTCATTTAAAAGCAATTTATTGACGATAAATGCATATTTAATTTATATGTATTGAAATAAAAAAAATAATACATCTACTTTTAAACAAGGAATTATATATACACGTCAATTTTTCATTTCATTAGTTTAACCGTTTCGTCAATATAAGCCGTAAAATCCAATGTCAATTGATTGGATATTTTAGTCGGGATGACACATCTTGCAGTCTTGGGATTATAGATCAATTAGCGTTGCATCGCTTGAGGCATATTTCACACTCTAGTAGTGCCTATAATTTCGGTCTCAACTTTATAGTGTTGATGATAAATGTTACAACATGTATATGTTAGTTATGGTATATCTGTTGTTGTCTCTTTCTGTCATTCGAGGGGATATATATTGATAGAAATCGAAGTAGGCTAGCTAATATATACAAATAATTGATGGCTATTTAGATATATTTCTCATTCATTGGTTCCAGATTATGACTTTTCCAAAATGAGAGTATGTATTCTGTTAATAACTAGATCTAGTACGGTTATGTTATTGATGATTGCTGAACACTATGTTTTTAATTTCTTGGATACAAAAAATCAAACTCTTGTCTTGATTCAGTTCACAAAGGCAGTACATCCTGTAAATATGAATCACTAATTGAATGGAAATTAAATCCTCTCTATACAAGATAATACGGACTTTTGTCCTACATTCAGATTGTGCATCTATTGTGGTGGCTGTTCTATTTTTTTTAAATATATATTCAAGCAAAACATATAAAACAGATTTTATGGAACAGTGGAGCGCGTGATCCAGTGGTAGAGCACCGAACTCATGATCGGAGGATCGTGGGTTCGATCCTCCGCCACGGCAATGTGTGATGTCCTTGAGCAAGACACTTCATCCGAATATGCTTAGTATTGGTTCTAACCAGGAAGACTTCGAACGTGATTTGCCTAAGTTGTAAGAACTTGTTTCACAATTGAAGTAAAATAAATAAGTTTAAACTAAACTGATTATGCTCATCTAGTATCACATTTAATTTGTTCTCTGTCAGAGCTTACACATATGCAGCCTTTTTCTGCTAGGTACCGACTGACTCTGGTAGATATTTTGACTGTAGTTTTATTTTATTTGAATAAAGTTTGACAACAGTGTATTTCGGTTGATGCTGTGTCATTATAGTAAATCAAATTATAAATAATTTGTTTTATCAGCCGATATTACAATAATTTGTCTTATTTTATAAGTTGAACATGGACCAGTTATATCGCAAATACATTTTATTTAATGCAACGGTACATGTACATGTAAAAGGTAAATTACTTTGTAATAATGCTACACTGAGAAAAAGACATTTAAGTGCATACAGTGCCTGGTATTGGTGTAAAATACTATTTCATAAGAAGCCGGTGATAAGACGTGTAAACCATTGCTCCGAACAAACGGTTATCAACACGACTTTTTACAAAAGTTGTTTTTACTAATTTGAATATAATATATTAGAACGTGTATATTTTTCTCATGGTTGAGAACTTGACTAAAATATTAAAATGATATACATAAATAAAATGACGATAAATAAGTTTGATAAATATTGGTTAAAATTATTCGAGCTAAAAAAGGGATATCACTTAATTTGCAAATAGCAAACAATTAAACAGTTCTCAACTTTGGAGATAATTGTTTTTGTTGTCCTAGTTGACGACCTTGGTCGATATATTTTGACAACATATATAATGGGACACGATTGAAAAAAACTGGATAATACTTATTCAAGTGAAGGGAAACCACTTATTTTGCAACGGTCATTAGGCTGGTTATCAAACTCGACATAGATATTCTGCCAATAAATATAATTATGTTTGCAAAAGATTGAATTACATCATTATTGTTTTGGACAAGTGGAAAGCTGATTTTAGTTCTTTATTATTCAATAATAGTAATGGACATGACCAGGCACATTTACATGTAGACTTCTCGTATGATAGTAACACTGCAAATTTGCCTTTTACTGATAATATATCTGTTTTTGAAGATAAAAAAGCCATTACAAAAGCAAAGCGAGGAAAAGCTTGTGGTATTGATAATATTCCAAGTGAGGTATTGCGTAATGATACGTCCGTTTTATTTCTTCATGTTTTATTTAATGTTTGTTTTAATAATGGCACAGTTCCATCTATCTGGGGTAAATGTATCATTAACCCAATACCCAAGTCTTCTACTGCGGACCCAAGAGCCATCCTTTCTTATAGAGGGATTGTATTAGCAACTAGTATGTATAGAATGTATTGTAATATTTTAAATAGCCGTTTAAGTGAATTTTATGAAAACAATTCCAAAAAAGTCGATGAAAAGAACGGGTTTAGGAAGAAGCGTAGTACGATAGATCATATTGCATCACTTACTAGTATTATTGATACCAGGAAAAAGCTTAAGAAGTCTACATTTTGTGCTTTCATAGACTAAAGGCTTATGGTTATATAAATAAGGATATGCTTTGGAAAAGACTTTATGATAATGGTATCTGTGGTAAGATGCTTCTTGCTTTAAAGTCATGATATGTTTCTCTTTCGTCATGTGTTAGAGTGACTAACCTTAAAACTGAGTGGTTTGATGTACAATGTGGGTTAAGACAAGGATGTGTTTTATCTCCTTTGTTGTTTCATTTATTTATAAATGATTTGGCATTGTATTTGAAAAGCCTTAATATTGGAATATCGGTAAATAATGATAACATTTGTATTTTAATGTATGCCGACGATATCGTTCTATTGGCAGAAAATAAAACAGATTTACAGAGATTATTATCTGCCCTATCTGATTGGTGTGATAAATGATATGTCTATTAATAGTAACAAGAGTAATGTTATTCATTTTCGACCATTTTCAACTCCTTAAACTGATTGTGTGTTCCAGTGTGGTAATGGAGTCTTACACATGGTTTGTAAATACACTTATCTTGGTATAGTACTGCAAGATTATTTGGATTTTAATGTTACAGCTAAAGCTGTCGCGCAGAGTGAAAGTCGTACCCTTGGTCTTTTAATATCTAAATGTAAATTGATTTGAGGAGTCCCATATAACGTGGCCTGTAATTAATTATAGGGCTGCAATATGGGGTTGTAAATCATTTTCATGCATTGATGCTGTGCATAACCGTGCTATGCGATTCTTTCTTGGGGTTGGCAAATATACGCCAAATTCAGCAGTAGTCGGTGAAATTGCTTGGCAACCTACTATTGTTCGTCAGTGGAAAACTATATCTACATACTGGTGTCGTCTATTCTCTATGAATGAAAGTAGACTCAATTAACGGATTGCACTCTGGTCTTACTCAAAAGCTAATGTTTCCTGTAAAAATTGATTGTACACTGTAAAAAAGCAGTTTGTGTCACTTAATCTTCATCAGTTTTCAAATATTAATGTTAATGTCCCTGTGCGTACTCTTGTTGATGACGTCACAAAGAAAGTTCTGGATATTTAAACCAGTGATTGGTTTTCATCTATAAGGCGAGTAGACAGTATGTCTGGTAAAGGACAAAACAAAATACGCACTTACCGTTTATTTAAAAATCAATTTGAGGTTGAAAATTATTGTAAAATTCTATTACCTATAAGACATAGGTCCTCTTTTAGTAAGTTTCGTTGTGGTGTTGCCCCAATAAGAATTGAGACCGGTAGATATGATAATCTTAGGTAAGAAGATAGAAAATGCCCATTTTGTAATACAGTGGAAGATAAATGTCATGTAATTTTATAATGATCTTAAAAAGTGCTATTTTTAAAAAAAAAACAGCTGCAATTAATGATAATTTTTATAATCTGTCAAATGTTTTTTTGTAAGTATTTTAAAGTATTTTTATTATCCCACTCATATTTGATTCGTGTCTGTGCCAAAACCTGTTTTAATATATTACAAAGACTTGCATCTTACCTTTGTAAATAATGCATTTTTTGTATTATATGTATAATGTTATCTTTTTATCAACTCCTATGTGTATGCTGCAAATCAGTTCTTTTCTGATCTGATCAGAGGGGATAATCGATACTTTAAGATATTTTTTATATTGCGCAATAATGCATTTTTTTCTTGTCAGTATTTTAAAATTTTGTTTATCTTAACACGTTTTTATTAAATCGATTTGCAGCATCACACATAGTCTTATAATGTGAATAGTTAATTGTATTTTGCATTGTGTGATAGTCTCTTGTAATTCATATATTTTAATGGCTATGTACATATATTATATGATATTAATATTATTGTTATTGCAATGTACATAGATGAGACTGAAATAAAGATTAAATATAATATTATTGGACGGATGGAATTGAAAATGCTATATACCAACAAGCTTCTTCAAATCAGGGTATAAAAGTAGTTCAAAATAGATCAATGTTTGTGTTAATGTGAACTTAAATACATTGAACGGCCGACTCATTATCACTCAAAAACTCACAGTATACTTCAATACAATTTTAGCAATGAATTGAATACTTATATTTATTGATACAATTACAGATTTTTGTAATACACGTACTTAAGAAATAGTTATTTATTTGGAATATTAGAGAAATGTTTTTAATTTGATATTTATTTTGTTTATTCAATTAACACTCAGTAACAGATAGTATACTAAATTTGGCCACCAAATCATCAGAGATAAAACAGCTTTTGTATCTCTTTGTAAATATCCGGCGATGCATATAATACTGAAGGACGACGGAATTGCTCCAGTATACACGATTGGAAGTTCGATAACTTCCGTCACAGAGCAGCTAATTAAATATAGATGTGAAAAACGTGTAAGATATTTATCTGCCGTTTTAAATGCATGAAGGCCACACACGAAAATATATTTCTTTCATAAACAAGTTGTTTCTGTATTTGTAAAAGAAATATATTTAAATACTGGTTATTCCGCTTTAAAGTAAAATAGCTCAGATACATAAAAAACAAGGAGTTATTTTACTACAATAATAAAGTTTAAATCTCAATTTGATTTGTATATTATATTAGCCAAACAAACAGCGGCATGGTCGTGTTATAAAACTCAAAGTGTATTGATAAAAAAATGTAAATAGCTGGTATATATCGGCGATAATAGCGAGTTTAAATACATGTTTTGACGATATTTTAACACCAGATATAATACAGATAGCCACAAGTTATGCTAAATATTACAATAACACCAGTTTTTGTATTGAATTTAAAGGTTATTACATCTTGTTATGTCACTTTAACGATAAATGTCGTTAAGCTGTATATACATGTATATAGTTGACCCTTCGGCACTGATTTATAAGTGTTTATCAATGTATCTCCCGATACTGCCTTCGATGAAATACAAGCTTCATGACAAATAGTTATCAATGTTTAAATGTAAATATTTATTATGAACCATTTAAAGATGTCAGTAAATAGGTTAAATAGTCGGCGAATTCCGTAATCATTTTTTATAGCAGAAGCCGTTTATGGAATATTGTTAGGAAAACAGTATTGCTAGTGAAATGAGCTAGTAAAACAAAAGACTTATTACCGGAGTGGAACCCGGATAGCCTGTGCATTACAAGTCAATATTAAAAAATAATATTATTTACAGGTAGGTTATTATGCTTAAGCTCTTACAGATTCACTTTAAGTAGGAAATGAGTTTCGAGTTAGGAAAGTGAGTTTCGAGTAAGGAAAGTGAGTTTTGAGTAAGAAAGGTGAGTTTCGAGTTAGAAAAGGGAGTTCCGAGTTAGAAAAGTGAGTTTCGAGTTAAAGTGAGTTTCGAATTAGAAAAGTGAGTTTCGAGTCAGGAAAGTGAGTTTCGAGTAAAGAAAGTGAGTTTCGAGTGACAAAAGTGAGTTTCCAGTAAAGAAAGTGAGTTTCGAGAGAGAAAAGTGAGTTTCGAGTAAGAGAAGTAAGTTTCGAGTAAGGGAAAGAGAATATCGAGTAAGAAAACTGAGTTTCGAGTTTGCAGGGGCTTAAAATACATAATTGAATAAAAAAAGTATTGTTTTACAGTAATGGACTTTACCACTAACTGTTCCATTCCGCCATCGTGTTAACTATTTGACTGTCTGTGGTGTGTACCTTTTAAAATTGTAATAATTTAAATTACCTGTCACTTCTTTTTGGTCTGTGTGGGAAGGCAGTGTTTTCTGGATGTAGTCATACCTGATCGCTTTATTTCCTTTATTTATTAAATGAGGACAATCTTTTTAATTTGCATGTTTTTAAGACAGTCAGGTAAGAAATAAAAATGTGTGATGTATTAGAGATAATTCATTGTTTTTGATTGACATATAAACACTTTAAGTGGATACAGTTATTGTGACAGAGGTACATTAAAATCGCAAAGTTACAGTTAAGATAGAAATATGACGTAATATTACATCATATTGGCAGCACAATATTTTTGTGCATTAGTTTTATATCAGAATTACAGTAATTTAACCTAATTACCACTGATTTATTCCCGAAAGCATTTTTACGTAAGCCATATAATTATACTTTTATTACCTTTTTCATTTGATTTGTTGTAAATTGTCACTTACAAAATAAAGGGCTCACAAAGTCTGCATTAGTGCACTCAAAATAAAAGCATGGTTTTAACTAATTTTAAAGTTAAATGTAGGTTAACCCTATTCGAACATATTTTCTGGACTTTGTAACAGCACTGTGTAAAATGGTTTCTAGCCTTTTTATTTGAACAAATTCGAACCCACTATTCATAAAGATCATTTAAACCAAAAGTGTTTATATTTAGTTCTTGAGACGAGTTCTGAATATCTACAATATTATCCGGGTTTTTTTTGCCCCTCCTGGCCCCTTATGAATATTAAATCTCAGCTGTTATGCCAAAACAATACTCAAGATGATTAAAATAATTCCTAAATTAGATGATAAAAGGGAGAATTTACTTTTTTCCCTTACTATTCCTATGTGAAAATCAAAGTCTGTGTCAAGATGTTGGTGTAAGTATCTTGAACTTAAACGGGCTCTTCTGTAAGGCGACTGTCTTCACCGGATTAAACTGTGAAACAGTCTAGCTTGAAACTATGTTAAACAATTTTGTACAAACTAAATAATATATAATTTTTCTCAGGCTTCTTGCCTCATGATTCGTAAACTTCAAACAAAAATAAAATTATTCTAATATTTAAAAATCATACAGACAAATGATCAAATCAATTAACTTTATATAGTATAATGTTTCAAACCCTGTAGTGTTGAACTTACTTTGCTCAACACCATTTTAAATGATGATAACAGCTGTTCAGATAATGTGTTTGGACAGCATATGTTTGAGACTTGTTTCAACTTACACCAAAACTGTATGCTTGGAATACTGCTCATTTCCAGCATAAAAATACACCTATATGCTTGAAGACTGTTTCAAACCTAAGTCTTCAAACTAACCTAAAACGCATGAAACAACGCCAAGTTTCAGCACGAAACTAATCTTATATGTTTGAAAACAGTTTCAAACTAAAAACATCAAACTAAACGAATTTGCGTGAGAAAATCCCCAGTTCCAGCACAAGAGCTATTCCTTTGAGTTTCAAACACCAAGCCTTCCCAAAGAATATAGCTTGAAAGAATCTTAATCGCAATGTTCAGACATTTATGCTATAAAACAACGACATTATTTTGACAACCCCCTTACTGGGCCCCTATGGACCATAGCCCCTTTATTTCTTGTTCTGTGACAGAAAAATTCAGGTTGAAAAAATATTTCGTTCAAGCAAAACAGACTTCAAGCTCTTGTAACTATTTAGTTTTCCTGTTATTTCTCGGCTGAAAATATCGTTGGTGATCATTGTGTATCAACTGGTGTCCAGACGATATTAGCGCATTGAATTACACTTTTACAATCGGACACTAAAGTGTTATTTGAAAAAGAAAGAAAAGGATTATATAAAATATACTTCCCGTCAAAAATTGCAACCTGTTTTGTGGTATATCAAATGTGTCACGTGATTTAATTTTTATTTCAGTTTATCGATCATACCGGTTTACATATATAGTAGAATTTGTTTCAAGGTTACCACTCCAATTAAAATACATTTTGGTCAAGTTTTTTGGTGAATTTTATATATACCATTCGGAATTGATTTATTTATGATACTGAGAGTGGTGACCAAATTTGAACTAAATTGTACCCTTTATTTTAAGAAAATCTAAGGCTACATCGGTTATCTTAGTTGGTCTCTCTTTTTTATTGATGTAAATTTCAGAACGCCATATGGTGCATTAACAAATAAAATTGAATTCAAGAAGTAAAATAAATTGTTCAAGGACTAATTATATTAAAGTTATGAAAATTTCAAGAACCGACAAGTCATTTTAATTAAATATGGTTAAATAAATTCAATAACTGTTACTAGAAACTCCCTTGTCTTACTCGAAACTTACTTTCCTTACTCAAAACTCACTTTCCTTACTCGAAACTCATTTTCCATACTCGAAATTCACTTTTCTTACTCGAAACTCACTTTCCATACTCGAAACTCGATACTCGACATATAGAAACCCTCCATAGAGTTACTCACCAGATCGAGCCGTGACTTCTATATGTAACAGATGGGTTTCAAGTCCAAATGGTACAGCTCCATAATAGGGGAACCTGCAATATTTATAAAAATCAAGGCAGTATCTTTTTGGAATCATACTAATTAACATAATCAAAGCAAACTGTCAGAGGTAAAAACAGCACAATATGAACAGCGTGTATTATGAATTTCAAAAGTATGAATTACTTCAGTACGTTTATAAAATAGTGTTATTAATAAAAAATAACTTTAAGCATCGATTTTTAAGTAAAGAATACTCACGAAACTTTGCTGAACATTTATTAACATGTCACTGTAATTCATGTTCATATAGTATGTGTTGTTTCTACAAACACTTCAGCACAAACATGGAACCGCATCAAAATCATCAAAACGTGGGTGTTTTTTGCTTCAGCGAAGACGCTGACGTTACACTGCTATGGAATGTTCTCTTTCTCTTAGAATGGTGAGGTCATAGCTGGGATTACTTCATTGTCATCTTTAATTAAGCACAAGATACGTACTATTTAAAAGTAGGTTAAAATAACATGTCTGGTGAAAAAGAACAACTGATATCTAAAGTGATCATGTGTTTTTATTATATACATGGAACATTTAGGTATACGGGTACAGAGTGTTACACAAACGACAAAGTACTTGATTCTGAAAGAGGTTACTAAAGAACCAAAACAGCTACGATTCACTTTCTGTAGCCAGAGCTAGGAATTTCACGCTTTCATTATTTATCTCTTTTATCTATGAATTAAATTATTTCACAGGTTAGGTATATCCTTAGATTTTTGGTGTGCCACCTGTGCAAAAAGTAGTCTTCGCCGCAAATATACTGAGACGTAGATATATTGTATTCACCATTCTACTTATCGCTTTCAGAATTAAAATTAAACTCTAGCAGTAAAAGTTACAGAATCAAATTTTTAAAATAAATGGACAAGAAGATTATCGCTTCTTGGCATTACATCAATAATTCATCATAAAATTGTGAATAATGAATTCGTTGAAAAGTTATTTACAATAAACATCCAAGTTATGATGATTTCAATGAGCATAAAATGTTTGTGCTGTGGTTTTTAAGAAGCAACACACATTACATGAACATAAATTACAGTGGCACATTGATTAGTGTTCGCAAAATTTCGTGAGTATTCATTAATGTGAGCATTCAAAATAAATTCTTAAATGTGATTTTTTTTAAAAAAATTACTGTTTCATCACTTTTTCACCGATTAATGCCGCAATAAAGACGTTTCTGAACCGACGTAATGTGAAACGTCCAGTCACGGTGTATATATTATAGAAGCACAACATTAATTCACACTCTGACCAGTCTGTGTCACTGATTCCGGAAGAATATCGAAACGAATATGTAAATTGCAGACATGATTTGCAATCGATATATAGGTCAATTTATAGGTCATTCGTCAACTGTTCTCATAAGACTGACACCTACGAACAAAAGAGATGTTAGTTAATCGAAATTGTATGTTCTTTAGAGAAATAGTATGTTTACGTCGACGATTGAAATTAATATTCTGACTTCTGTCTTCATTATTATTATTTTAGTATATAGTTATTGTGTCTTTTTCATTGTATATATAAATAACGTGATCGTTTATACACGCCTTTGTACAATTATTATATATTATGAGGAAACTATGCGATACACAAATGTATTATTTATACGGGTAGTTGATGACTTGTTTACTTTTACAATACAAACATTGTCATTGTGCTTAGTATTTAACATTTAAGTAAATTGACAACGGAAAGAAAGTACTGAAAATGATCTCAACAAGTTGTAACGTTTGAGTATCATTTTTTTCTATTTCACAACACCACCAACATTCAGTTACTTCTTCGTCAATCCATAGATTGTCATTTTAGTTTTAATTTATTGATTCCAAACTCGGTACACCACTTTGTTTGATATATGTTATACATGCAGTTATTAAACATATTATTTATAAGCTATTGTTTGACACATATGTGTCATTAACGTGGCTGATTGCAGTAACAAGATTACATTAGATAGTATATGGTGGTCAGAGCAAACTTGCCATTCAAGTGTAATATCAAAATCAGATATTTTAATCCATTCTAGCTTTATAAAATAAGAACAAATATATCTGGCAAGTTTCCATGATAATGGATGAGACACTAATCCTATTCAGAAATTCTGTACAAAGAACTGATGTTTAAAAGTACTAGATTCACTATGTTATGGTCTTACCAAACTATCAAATTACATTATGATAGTTTGTGTAACATAACAGTAAAAAGCGAGTTTATTTCTAGCTTGTACGGTTTTTATGCATTTTGTTAATTCTATAAATAAACTATGTATAAAGTTTTTATTCATTCATCAATATTTTCGCATGATCCATAATGTATGGTATATTAGTGTATAACGTCTATGGCATAATTTGGATATAAAATGGTAAAAAAAACACTGCTTGCTTGTCATATATGTTATCCATGTAACTAGGCTCTCATGTGTAACATGTTATCTTCAATGACGTTAATTGGTCAATATAAATGACGTTGCCGTCATATCATACGGAGTTAAATTTATACATTTTACTTTATATTATTATCTTGATCATCGAGTTTCTTTCTACTTTCTGAGATGACATAGAATTAAATTGTAATATCATTGCTATAATAAAATGAAAATATAAGACTTACATATACTATAGCACAAGATCTATGATTAAATGTCATTTCAGTATCGGCGAGATTTGAAGGAATTGATGGTGCAATGATTGAAAGGTATATAAAAACTTTGAAAGAAGGGACAGAAAAACGCAGATCTTTGAGATTAATGATTGTCGGATACTACGGGGTTGGAAAAACTACTATTGCAAACAAACTACTGAATTCTTCCTTAGAAGAGATAAAAAGCACAAATGGCATTGAAATACATGTACATCAATGTATGGCAAAAGATACCAGTAGTTGGGATCTGACAAAACAGAGAGATCCAGCGATCGAACAATGCGAACGTATGCTAGACATAGCAAAAGATATTAAACTTCACGACATGGAGCCAACATATTGGTTTACAAGACCCAGATCAAAAGATGTCAAAGAATGGGCAATGACTGCAGAACTCTCAGAATTGAAATTAATCGACGATATCCCAACTTCGGCAGACAAAGATGTTAAACTGTTTGATGAATTAATGCGAAAGCAGAGTAAATTCGACTTATTTGCGATATTTTCATCTGAACCGAAAGGCAACACTAAATCAATAAATATCTGGGATTTTGGAGGTCAGTTTGAATTCTACGCAACACACCAACTATTCCATAGTCAAGATGCTGTATACTTATTAGTGCTTGACATATCAAAGGAGTTCGACGACATGGTTGTGGATACCGATTTTCCGGAAACTTCGTCAAAACGGAATGTAGAGTCATTCTGCAAATTTTGGATGCACTCTATTCATTCATTCGTTGGTGGTCCAGATGGCAGCCCACCAGTAATTCTCATTGGCACACACACAGACCAGTTGGCAGTAGATAAGCTGAGGAAACAGGAGATAGCCAAAGATTATTTTCGTAGGTTTAGAGACTTGTTTTCTGATACAGAAATTGAAAAACATCTGGTCTACGACGATTTCGTTATAGATAATCAGCACAACAAAGATGACTTAATGAGACTACGAGAGTATATTATGAAAGTTGCCGATTTGCAAGCCAAGGAAATGCCAGCAAAGTGGATCCCATTTGAAAGAAGCTTGTCCGAAATAACTTCACAGAAACATATGGCAATTAACGAGGTAAAAGAACTTGCAGAAAAACATGGTATCAGACAAAAAGATGAACTTATCACATGTCTACAGTATTTCCACTCACAAGGCACGTGCGTCTATTTCAACGAACCGGTGCTATTAGAATGTGTATTACTCAGTCCACAATGGATATAGATGCCTTTAAATGCGTTCTAACGCATGCAAGATTCCGTAAACAAAACACGGTTCTTCGTCCAGAGTTGGAAGACTTAAAGACTAAGGCGATTTTGTGGGATCGGCTTATAGACGACGTATGGAAAGACGGGAAGAATGATTTCACGGAGAATAAACAATTGCTGATACAGTTTATGACAAAATTTGGTCTCATTGCCAAGGCAACGTTGTTTGATGAAGAAACTGAACAGGTTCTTGACCTTGACTTCTTCCTAGTACCAAGTCTATTGAGAAATAGCAGTACAGGCACAGACGTATATGCGTTTATTTCAAAACACATGTCAACCAAAACATTCCTTGTTTTTACGTTAAAAAACGACCTCCATAGCTCCTACCTTGTACAATAAGTAACGGCTGCTGCCCTGCACATGTGGCCTGTGGTACACTGGCCTGTCGTGAAAGGAAAAGACAACCTCTTATTGTTTGAAGACATCGGTGTTTATAGGATGGATATATCACATGCCGGAATAGTATATGTAAAGGATCAAACAATTGAAATACAGGTATTGAATCTGTGTGACAAGGAGGTTGATAACAAGCAAAGCGATCGTCTACGACGGTTCACTGAAATGGTTTTGAAACATGAATTTGGCAGATTCCAGTCAGATGCTTCACAATACAAAATTGGCATTCGTTGTGCTGTTGAAGCTAAAGGTAGCAAAAATGTTCATCAAATTAACGAAATTGACGGCTGCATAACTGTTCCGTGTCCTGATTTGTCCGGTCATGGTATTGACGTCAAAACTGTATTGCAGGAGTGGTCATTGATAACGTAAATAGGAGAAGAGCAAGCTGATACATGGGAATCTTACGAAGCAGACAAGTTAACTCGAAAAGTGACAGAGAAAGATATGACTGGAATATCCAGGGCAATAGGATGTAACTGGGAGTTACTGGCTAGTTCTCTCGGTATTACCCGCGCAAAATGCGATCACATTAAACTGGATTATCCGAGTATGACTGAACAGCAGATTTTCAACATGTTAATCGAATGGAGCCGGAACTGTGCAAATGCCACATTTCAAACCCTTCTGCAAGGGATTAGGTCGACACCATCCGTCACAGTTGAACGAGATCTTATAAAAAATGTATTGGATCATTTCGAGTGGTAGTTAAAAATAAATCACGCCATTGTTAAAACTAATAACTACACTGTTGATTGAATAGGACATAACCAAATTAATAACTAACGGTTAATTTTTTAATAAATTCAACGCAGAATCATTGCGTGATATAAGAGGACACACTAAAACAATATAATAATAGAACGTCAGTTTACATCGACAAAAACAATGTGTTTAGCAAGTCTACCGAAAAGTCGAAGTAAAACCACTTATCCGCAGCAGGCTATCTACCTAATCATTTATGTTTGTACCTTTAAAAACAAATCCATAGCACTTAATATGTTCAACAGCTGACAGCTGCTGCCCTCAACATGTGACCAATTGTGCAATAGCCTGTCTTGAAAGGAGGGAAAATTGTGTTTTATTGTTTGAAGACATTGGTGTTGATAGGACGGATATACCACACGCCGAATAGTATGTGTAACGGATCAAACAATTGAAATACGGGATTGAAATGTGTGACAAGAATGATACGAATAAGCAAAATGACCTGTCCTCCGTTGGTTAACTGAAACGGTCTTGAAACATGAATTTAGGTATATTCCAGTCAAGCGCCACACATTATGACATTGGCTTTTGTTGTGCTGTTGCAAATAATAGTAGCACACATATTCATCAAATGGAAAAAACATGTTGACGAAATCATCTATACGGGCCCTGATTTGAATCATGCTTATGATAACGGTGTCAAGGTTGTATTAACAGGAGTGGTACCCTCATGCTGCGAATGAAGTTTATATATGGATATATCGCGGAGAAGACAAGACTAATCTAGGAAAGTGTCATAAAAGTATATGTCTAGAAAAATCAAGGCTAAATTTACCATGTAACTATTCGATCAATTCCCAACTGGACAGAATAATAATAGAATTTCCTCCATTGACTTGTGAAAATGACTCGTTCGAAATCCCTCTCAATACACTTGAGACGACACCAATGGTTGGTATTCACCCAACCATTCTTAAGCATATTCTTAGATTTGAATTTTGAAAAAACAAACTTACAGACCATTTTAGGTCAATATCTGCAAGCATATAGGGACACCGACTATATGTCTAATAAACTCTCATAATTACTATATTTATTATGGTAAACTAGATCTCTAAGGTTGGCATTTCGATTTTCAAGCTCAAGCCTAAGGATATTCGCAAAAATGGTTGGTGAATACGACCCCAGGGAGTTACAGTTGATCGAGATCTTACCAAGAACATATTGGATAGTTTTGGTAGATAAAAATAAATCATTCCCGTTTTTAAAAAAGAACACACACAGTTAATTTGAATACGACATAACCAAATTAATGATTGAAGGTTAAAATCTAAGTAAATTCAGTGCAGATACATGCCGTGAACGAACCTGGTGTTCGGGTACAACGTATATGTATTGGTTTGATAAACATTGACGCTTCCAAAATCGAAATTCACGTTTTACGGTTTTTAAAACGAGTTTTCATGATTCTACTAAAGAGAAGTAGTATCTTTACCAGGACATGTACTTACAACGGCGTTTGCGTTTTCGGAGAGAAGACCTCTGCATATTTCAAGTGATATACTTTATTCTTCAAATTCGAGTAAACGGCAATGATGTCATCTTACAAAACAACAAATGTTCATATGTAATAATTCACTGCTTCGCTTTAAAAGTAAAAAATGCATGACTGACGACGGATGCACATTAAAGAGAACTCGGATCAGAAAAACAAGTGGATACGAACAATGTGGATACGAAAAATATTGATTTTCTTTTGTTTTACTTTATGTGGATAATTTTCAAATACAGTACTTAAAGGGAGTATATTAGAAATAAACGCTTTATGTATTAGATTTTATTTTATACAAATCAGAGTCTCATGTCAACCAAGTACATTTTAATATATTTAATTGATATCAGCCTCTGATTTATACATTTAAATGTATTTAATTAACAACATCTTCAGACTTGTAACAGTACATGTGTTACGAATGTTCTAGTAATCAACATGTAAGTGTTGAACCAACGATAAGTAATGAAGTGTTGCTTGTCTTAACAATAAAATGTCAAATGATGATTTTATTTTTAAAGCGAACAAGTTATGTTTATTCCAATTCAAGTGGTAATGTGACACTTAAACTTAGATGATTTTTAAACACCAAGTGATGAGGTAATATTGAACAATACCTTTACGAGTTCTGATAAGAAAACGACACTCATGTTTTTCTTATAGACATTTGAAGATAAATAATAACAGTAGTACAATGTTAATATAAACATTGAATCATATTTTGCGCTATACCTTTTGGTCAAATACCTGTTCTCATTTTTTTTTTATTATTATTATTATTTGCATTGTACACCGTTTGTAAACATTATCCTCAAAATATAATGCAACCATGGAAAATTGCAAAAGTTTCAATTATGTTCAAGTACGTTATAATGTGTATTATATCTTAGAAAGGGTTCTCTGTGGCCGAGTGGTCTAAGGTGCGTGTCATCGCTAAGATCGTAGGTTCGAATCCCGTTCGCTCCTATACATTTATGTGGGAAAGTTTGCCAGTTACTTGCGTTTTACAAATAAACAGGATATGCCATATATAACCTGAAATGCGTTGAAAATGGCGTTATAGTCTATTAAAAACGGTCCTACAACTTTGGGGGAAATAAAAATTGACTCAATATGGTAATTACTTGTCCGTGTAACGGCATCAATTGTCAAAAAATGTAGAATTGACAATATTGTAATTTCCAAAATTCATTTGGTGAGTATATTACTGTGTAAAACAACCACTAGGCCTAATCATGATCACACTAAATTAAATCGGACCATTAGTATAGGACAAGGTATGTACCTTTAAATGTAAAGATCCACATTTTTATTTGTGTCCAATCTTGTACAAACTTTATTATAACCACAACCAATTTCTATCGTGTACATGTGTGGGTCAACTTGTTAAATCGTAATTCACCATTAAGTATCTTATTTAATTCACACCATCATTGATTAACAAATATCAAAGCAAGTCAAATGTCCGTTCATGTAATTTATCTTGATATTATGCATTTTACAACTTCAGCCGTGTGTGTAATGTTTATACTAATTTTACTCCAGGCCTTGGATGTTGTTTAACATGGAAAATCCAAAACTGCATTATTTTTCAATATTTTAGTACAATATTGATTTAAAATTATAGTCTAGCCATGTGGTATAACAGAGCCATATCGAATAAAATAAAATAGTATATGTGTAAAATATGAACTGTATTTTAGCTGATTTATTTAAAAACATAATTGAATCATACTTGTCGAGGTACGTGAATATAGATAGAAATCACACTTATAGATGTGCTTGAATACAAAATCGAATCACACTTGTTGGTATACGAATCTGCGGTGTGCTTGAATACAGAACTGTATCGATGGTGTTGATTAAATTGAATCGAGAAAATTGTATATAGCATGACTTTAGTGTATATATATTGAGTGTATAATTTTTTTATATATATACTTTTAATACAGTGATTTTGACGCTTATATTTTACACGGAAGTTTATAACTTTTGTTGTTATAATTGAATATATAGTTATATACTGATTCTTGATACATGAGATAAAAATAATATAGTTTTACGCTTTCTGTACATCAACATGAGTGATGAATACCAATACAACACGATAAATAGGATTAAAATTAAAATTGTTTACAAATATTTTCCTAATGAAATTACAGGCATATGTCTATAACATTTCATTTCGTGAAATATTGAATAAGTAAATATGCTGAATTATGGTTTGGCCCAAACTATTATTAATAAATAGAATACAAAAGTTCCGTCAATCATTAATTGACCTGATGCGGACTGTCAATCAAACAAAGCGATAATCCAATCAGCGATCGATTTTGGTTACTACGCCACCATGTTCCTCAGACAAACAATACGATGTCTAAGCAAACACTACATTGCATTTACTTGGACAAACAATGCCACGTGGCCTGTGGCGGAGCGATAATCGATCTTGCGCCAGGTCAATTAGAACACATTCGGGTGAATTCTCTTAAATGATGCTGTCTAATTTGAAGCTCAGCAATTTACAGACAAAAATCATTCTTATTTAGATATCGGAATATATAAATGAATCACTATCGTTGAGATAGTCGACAATATAAGAACTTCACGTTTGCACTTAAACAGTTAAAGACAAATATAGTGTTCTTTTAAAATATGTATTAATTCATGATTGATGTTTTTATAACAGAAATGCTTTATATTGTTGTTAATGTTCATGAATACAGACAGTTTTTACTTTTGCGAATGTTTTGCAATGTATAATTGTTGTTAATTGATTTAAATAGCTGTGTTTATGTATTGAAATGAATAATTGTTAACGATGCTCTTGAATTGAAATGATTTCATTTTTGTTGACGTATATGAACATATGAGTGTACCATTCTTATTTATTGAACTGAATACTTTGCAACACTGTGTTAGATTACTCTAATACCAGATTACACTTTTTTATGTAAGAAGTGTCATTTTTCAATAAACAAAACGTGTTTATATGAAGTTTGAAATATACCTCATTCATTTGATGAGCTTGGATATTGTTATGTTGGTGTTTAAACACATGTGTTGCACTGTTTATGTCTTTAAAGGGAGTATATAAGGATAACACGCTATAAATGTCTTAAAAATAAAATTATTTTTAAAATGGATAAAAAGCATTTCATTATCATAAATAAAAAAATGGTTTGATATATCAAATCCTCCACAACGTGATCAAATCGATGTTTCATTAGGAGATGAAAAATTGATATGAAATCCCAATTCTAAAAATAGACAACACTTAAATACTGCTTGACGACTTTCACATCATCATTCGGACTCTTTCCAAATTGTAACAAATCTAAAAACTTGTTAACCTGATATGATGATATCAAATTGTAATCAAAATAAAAACACATGACTCATTCAATATGGTGCAATCGTAAGCGGGAAATCAATTTTAGTCTATCCTAGGCGTGTAGCCCAAGTTAAGTAAACCCTTTTTCAGTATATTGTTATGGCATTTTCAAATGTATATCCTTTGGCAATATTGGGTCAATGAGTATATACAGGCATGATATATTGGAAAAAAAATGTTTTTGCCAATTTCAAAATATGGAAAAATCCCGACGTACTCCCTTTAAACAATTAAGAGTATTACTGTTGCTGAAGTATGTACAAATATGTATAATGTGTAACACTGGCTGATATGGCTGATATGGCTGATATGATAATACTAGGAGACATGTCTATGGATGATACGATTTGTATGAATGTATATATATATATATATATATATGTGTGTATATAATTAAAAGAATTACCATTTTGCAGTGCTAAAACATAAAAAATAATATCCTTAGAAAATAATTAAGTATGTGTATATACATAAAACACATGTATCAGCAAACATGTCTGTAATTCTAATTTCATCCGTGCTAGTGATAACCGCGTGGCCGTTCTGTAACAGATTTGTTCCCTCACACACTGTGTAATGTAGGTACATCGATTCTCAATAGTTGATGTTAATAGTTGTTCATTAAGTTTATGATACAACAACAAACGAGCATTTGGGTTAGGGCGGTTGAGCGCGCAAATATTGTAGTATTTTGAGATAGATTTATAGTTAGTATTTAGTTTATTTGCAATATATGTCGCGAGTCATTCAGTTTGTTAGTTGATATCTAGCTGATATATGTATTTTATATCAATACAGAAATGTTTATTTTTAAATGGTTATTCGCTCTACTCTTTACTATTTCTTTCAATTTTTTTATAGTATTCTGTATCCCACGTGGATCAAGTATGGTATCGAGACCTGAATTCGATCACTTCCGAGAATTATGAATATTGCGCAAGGGTATCAACTTCCTGCACAAAATATCAATGATTTCAAACAGTATCCATATGGGCATTGAATGCAATGATGAATATAGAATATAATGTCTCCGGTATAAGTAAGAAAGTCATTTGTTACAGATCTGAAAAATATATTTCTCACTATGTCTATTGTTAACCTAAAACCATGACAAAAGCAAGGTTTGTTAACGAATATCAATTCCATGACTTCTGCTGAAAACTGATGCATAACTAGTTAAGGTCATGAAGCTATTAACATGTCGACTGCGCATGTCAGAAAGTATAGATGTTCCAGAGCAGAACACGTATCACAAGAGCATATGTTAAAGTAAATAGTTGAAATGTTCCAGAGCAGAACATTTATCACACGGTCACATGTTAAAGTAAATAGTTGAGATGTTCCGGAGCAGAACACTTATCACAGGGCCACATGTTAAAGTAAATAGTTCAGATGTTCCGTAGCAGAACACTTATCACAGGGCCACATGTTAAAGTAAATAGTTCAGATGTTCCGGAGCAGAACACTTATCACAGGGTCACATGTTAAAGGAAATAGTTGAAATGTTCCGGAGCAGAACACAACACTTATCACAGGGCCACGTGTTAAAGTAAATAGTTGAAATGTTTCGGAGCAGAACACATATCGCAGAAGTACATGTTAAAGTAAATAGTTGAGATGTTCCGGAGCAGAACACTTATCACAGGACCACATGTTAAAGTAAATAGTTGAGATGTTCCGGAGCAGAACACTTATCACAGGACCACATGTTAAAGTAAATAGTTGAGATGTTCCGGAGCAGAACACTTATCACAGGACCACATGTTAAAGTAAATAGTTTAAATGATCCGGAGTAGTAAATAGTTAAGATTAAAGTAAATAGTTGAGATGTTCCGGAGCAGAAAATGTATCACAGAGCCACATGTTAAAGTAAATAGTTGAGATGTTCAGGAGCAGAACACTTCTCACAGGGCCACATGTTAAAATAAATAGTTAAAATGGTTTGGAATAAGAAGGAATAAAATGATGTATAAATAAAGTAAACAATGAAAAAATAATCTATTTTCAAGCAGTGTTTCATTTGGTTAATATGTAAATTTAAGATTAAACAACCTCATGCTGTTCAGTAAATTGACATGATTGTTATGGAATATATCCATTCATAGATATTCACTCATGTGAAAGTAAGTGCAGTTAATCTTATTTCATTGGTGTGCACTTGAACATTCTTGTGTATACTTCAGTTTAATCAATTTTTATTAGTAAGATAGAAAAACAATGAATGTTTAGTAAAATTTTCTGCAGGGATAGCAGATAAAGTAATAAAAACGTTCGGCGGGAATTCCATGCCTCTGGTGATGTCAGCTGTGCTGTCCTCCTAGGGATTCCCCGACGTATGTTTTGTTTCGCATCTCAGCTAAAACGTTCTCGCGGGCACAAGGGATGGCGGTGAAGTTTCTTAAAGTTAAAACATTGTTATATATACATTCAAGTTATATCAAAGGGAAATACTTATGGTGATTCAGCTATTACTTTATTGTTTCTTATGTCGTATAAAAAGGTTTTAAATCAAGTCGTAAGCAATACTACACAAAAAAGCTTATGTTATTTATGTTATACACCATAGAACTTAAACTAGGCGGGGTTACATAAAATAGTATCCTTTTTTTTTGCTGGATTGCTAATTGTATTTATATTCATGCTTATGCTTCCGTCGATATTTTATTGTATTTCCTATCAGCCGACCAGGATTTTGCTATGGATAATTGCATTCTCGGAATCTGTTCATGTTATTATATTACGTGTGTCTGTGTATGTTCATTTAATATTTTTGTATGTTCAAAAATTTGAAATATATATGGTCACCACGTGACCGAATACTGTACTTATGAGTTGCATCTTGTTTTTCCACAGTACCACAGTTTATAAAAAGTTTTACTTACAGTAAATCTGTCTTACGGTTAACTAATGGGATTAAATAATTGCTTAAAAGTAAAAGATTTATTTTGATAAAGAAGAAATGGCTAAGAAATGAAAAGTGTACATGTTTAGATCTATTGTCAGATTTCAAATTTCAACATGTTGATACACCGCTTCGGCTTTGATTATATTAATTATTGTTTATCCTATTGAACTTAACTGGCCCGCAGCGATGGCTTAGGGACAGATCCCCGTCTGGATTATATCAAATACTTGAAAATTGTACTAGGTGCTTTCTCGCTTGACACTCAGCATTATGTCATGCAACAGTTATAGTGCTTAATATTTTATTTACAGTTCATACTTTCTTTAACCTGGTACCTTCAGATTTTATAATTTTATAAGAAAGTAGTTGTCAACAGGTTTAAATATATCCAAATTTGACCTTCTGCACAGGCGCAACACAATCCCATCAATATGTCAGTTTAGCCGAACATTAAAATCTACAAAAACAATTAGATTCCTAATTAATTTACCTCTTAAAATATTCAAGTAATTCAGTTCAGGAACTACTTTTAGAAAAAGCTAAGTTTTTAGTTTATTGGGACTAGCAGACAAATGACAAAATCAACACATTGGCGGATCTTGGTGCAGCAGACACCAAATTCACGGTTTGCAATATAATTCGGATGTCAGTACAACGTCAGACATACATGTATAAACGTCTCTATATAAGGCAAGCACAAATTAATTGCTAGATTGTCATGCTCCGTTTTTTTACCCGTCAGACATATTTTAATATTATTTATTTACTGGACAACAAAACTATAATATTTGTCAAGAAATAGCGCCGCATTTAAACTCTCTAAAGGATTGCTTTCATTTCATACCTAAATATGACACTTCCGATTTAATATTTGAAAATTTGAAAAATAAACAATTAAAACTACATACAACCCCAAACAGCATTTTGATATATTTTCAAAGGCGTGATGTATGTAAGAATTAAAAATTACGCCTTCATTATACATATACGCGTCATGTTCTATATCGCCTCCGTGGATGTGGTCACCAACTACCCTGGCCCCGTCACGGAGCGTTTCAATGTGTAAATATCACGGTACTGTTCCGCTATATGGATATAGACACAAACTACATTGGCCCCGTCACGGAGCGTTTCAATGTGTAAATATCACGGTACTGTTCCGCTATATGGATATAGAGACCAACTACCTTGGCCCCGTCACGGAGCGTTTCAATGTGCGATTCGTAACTCAAGTGTGAAACTTTTTCCTTCTGTTTTTGAGTTCTATTCATAGAACATCTTTCTTAGCTAGCTTTGAAACGTGACTACTAAATCTAGGCAAATAAGCAATAAATAGACATTTCCAACATTTTGAAAGACAAAACATAGCCTAGTTATGTTCGAATGCGAGTTTGGTATGTCCCAAAGGGCTATAGGGTATAGGGTATGTTTTAGAAGCGCAAAATAGTCACCCTTGCTTAATATATCCCAGACCCTGATATCTCTCAGGTCTATTTGACCCCAATGAAAAAAACAGGGAATGCCATGTCTGTCCCACAATGCATAGCTATTGATCGCTTACTAAACTATAACGTGATCAAATGTATTTAAATGCCGTTGCCATATAACGGACCCTATCGGGAGAACTGGTTTCGTTCTACAGATTAAACCAAATTAAATCAACCGGACACTTGCAAGCTGGTCCAAGAGATAAAGATTAATCTGTACCTGTCATTGATCACAACTCGAGCATTTTCTTCAGCGTAAAGGCGTAAGTAAATTTAGATGAGCATTTCAAAAGTATTATATTCTTGTATTATATTAACACCAACTTCTTTTTAAACGGAAACTTTATAAATAGCATTAAGAAAGAAGAAAACACATTTACATACTATTGCATATGTTCCCATTATATTGTGTGTATGTTTATTTAAAAGTAAAAATTCAAGTCAACTCAATACGTAAACCATATTACGAAACAAAAGCAAGTAGTTGTTTGAACTGGTTCAACTGCGTTTCAACTTTTGCGATACCGATGCAAATGGCGTTTCTTATGTTTTCTTAAATTATACCCCTTACTCGTTATATGCAAGGACGTTCTGATACCATGCGGACAAGAAGAGTTTTCACTTCGGCCTTTTTGGGACCAGATGCAATAGATCGAAGTTATCAGAAGTATGTTTTAAATTAGAACTTTTAAATTTTACAATACATTACAAAAAATGCAAGGACTTATTATATAGAGGTGTATTCTCTGTATAAGTCCTTGGTGGCAGCCTATAAAGTTAGTGTAGTAAATATTGCAGGCAGTTCTTGCATCTGTCAAGGACTTATATAGAAGGATAGAAAGTTTGCATCTCTCTACTAAATATTGATAGTATAGCATGCGAAGAATTAATAATTTGGTAAATCAAGGACTTGTATATTTTATATAATTCATTGGGCAAATTAATCATTCAAATTTCACTGGCAGTTGATTTCTTTTACATAAAATGTAATAGATGTTCCAGATGATTAATGTGCCAAATTATTAATTCTTCGCATGCAATTTTATCAACATTTAGGTAAAGAGATGCAAGTGTCCCATCATTTTATATAAGTCCTTGCTGCAGCTAATTAAGTTTCTCCATACATTATCAAAACAACATCAGAGTCCGATATATGATAACACGTGGTTTCTTAACTTATCTATGCACTTGTATGCATATATGTTTTACTTGCTAACACTTGCATTCATAAACTTGTTATAATTAAACTGCACCAAATATATACTGGACCTGAATTATTCATTGACGAGAACATTACAACAACTCTTAAAAACAAATATAATTATATTCAAGTGCTCGACAACAATCCATCAATAATAGAAAAAGCAAACAAAACAAAATTCACGCAGCAATATTTCTTGATTTCACATTAAATTGTAAAAGGCAAATTCGTTGCAAAGTCCATTTACAAAAGGCATCCAAGTTGTTGCTGATCCCATGCTTGTACCAGTGACATTATAACAGAGACAGACAGGTCCTTCTTCCGCCATAGCGCGTGGTCCAGTGGTAGAGCACCGAACCTATAATCGGAGGGTCGTGGGTTCGATCCTCCACCACGGCTATGTGTGGTGTCCTTGAGAAAGACACTTGTCCACATATTCTTAGTACTGGTTCTGACCAGGAAGACTTCAAGCGTGATTTGCCTAAGTTGAAATAACTTGTTTCACAATCGAAGTAAAATAAATAAGTTTAAACTAAGCCGTAGTAGCTATTTGTTATTACAGCCATGCACTCCGAGAACCACGTGATCCAATTATGGCGTCATTGTCGGTCATTTTGAAAAACAACCTGAACATATTATTACTATGTTTTTGAAAAATAAAGTCGTTGGAAGGCATATTTCATACATAATTGTTTTATTTTTTTCAATATTTTAGGATACTTAATCGATTTTGATTGTTTCTGAATGCTGATTCTCAAGAATAATCACACATGTGGATAGGTCACTGCGTGTGCTTGAAGGACACAACACAGGGGCGGATCCAGGATTTCAGTTTAGAGGGGGGTGGGCGTACTTAGGTTAAAATATCATTCATGATCTGGTCGCTCCATCTTAGCAACCATCCTAGTCTAGAATGCTTCGATGGGTGGTGTGTTCGATAAGGCTGACTGGGAGGAAGTTCCGTTATTTGACGTCAGACGGGAAGAAGGAGTCACGGTATCTGTTGACGCTGGTGAAGGGAGGAGGAAATCTGCTAGCGCCGGTTGGATGAAGATATGGGGCTGTAGGGATTTTAACAAGCTGATGTACAATGCGGTACATCATGGTAGCTTTTGAATACTGCCTAGATCTACTTGTTTCGAGATCCGTCCAGCCTAAGTGCTGAAGCATAGTGGAGACGCTGCTTGTTTTCACTAGAATTATATAGTGAATTTTGATCATATATGGGAGTTTATGGGGCATGCGACGGGGTTTTTAAAGAGTAGATCCGCCATTGCACCACATATCAGCACAGTACGATATGCTGTTTCTTGTCCAAAAATGTACGGAATGACCTGGATCGACTCTATTACATAAACGTAAATTACAGTGGCAAATGGCATTACGGATACGCCTGAAATTGGTCTCTTATATTGACCAATTTCAGGCGTATCCGTAATGAGCTTGCCATCCGAAATAGGGTCATTTGTAGTACAGTAGTATGTAGTGACACTGGCTGATCTCGACAAAGCTGCTTCCAATTTATAGCGTAGTATAGGATCAAGGAGTTAGAGATTTTTGTTCTAAAGTTCCTTCATAGGATGAACAGTTCCAAACCGACGCAATTTGAAACGTCCGGGGGCCCTGATACATATATAACAACTTAGCAACCTGCTTCGGCAGAACCCGTACTGACAACAACAACAACAACAATGGCGTCATACAGTCCTCAGGTATTGTAGCAGCCCGGAAAACGGGCCTTAGCCTCAATCTTAGCCTCTGCGTTTTTTAACCTGAATTCTTATGCAAATGATAATGAAATATAATATATATTGTTATTAAATACTTTTTCACAAATATTAGAATGAAACAACTATATAAGTTTAAATACAATAGGTTTTTGTGATAAAATATAAAATGAAGGGAGCGGTCTTTATTTTTTCATCTAAAACAGGCGCTCGGACAACACTGATCATCAACGTTTATGACAGATGGAGCAATGCAGGAATGAGGTTATTTCTCCAACAATACGTATTAAATGTTTCTTCACTATTAATATTGAATTTTATTATAAAACAATACAAACGTAAAGTTCTATTAGCCTAATTACTAATCAGCTAATAGGCCATATTATGGGTATTACATAGACTTGGTACTAATGAACTCTTAGAGGCTGATAGAGGCCATATAATGGATACTACTTCGCCTCAGAACTAATGGTCTATTTGAGGCTGATAGAGGCCATACCATGGATACTACTTAGACTCGGTACTAATGAACTCTTAGAGGCTGATAGAGGCTATATCGATTACACTATATAGCCTCAGTACTAATGAACTGTAAGAGGCTGATAGAGGCCATACCCGTTACACTATATAACCTCACTACTAATGAACTGTTAGAGGCCATATTATGGATACTACTTAGCCTCAGAACTAATGGACTAATTGAGGCTGATAGAGGCCATACTATGAATACTAGTTAGCCTCAGTACTAATGGACTATTTGAGGCTGATAGAGGCCATGTTATGGATACTACTTAGCCTCAGTTCTAATGTACTGATAGAGGCCATATTATGGATACTACTTAGCCTCAGAACCAATGGACTATTTGAAGCTGATAGAGGCCATACTATGGATACTAGTTAGTCTCGGTACTAATGGACTATTTGAGGCTGATAGAGGCCATGTTATGGATACTACTTAGCCTTAGTTCTAATGAACTAATTGAGGCTGATAGAGGCCATACTATGAATACTAGTTAGCCTCAGTACTAATGGACTATTTGAGGCTGATAGAGGCCATGTTATGGATACTATTTAGCCTCAGTTCTAATGTACTGATAGAGGCCATATTATGGATACTACTTAGCCTCAGAACCAATGGACTATTTGAAGCTGATAGAGGCCATACTATGGATACTAGTTAGTCTCGGTACTAATGGACTATTTGAGGCTGATAGAGGCCATGTTATGGATACTACTTAGACTTAGTTCTAATGAACTGATAGAGGCCATATTATGGATACTACTTAGCCTCAGAACTAATGGACTTTTTGAGGTTGATAGAGGTCATGTTATGGATACTTGTTAGCCTCAGTACTAATGGATTATTTGAGGTTGATAGAGGCCATATTATGGATACTAGTTAGTATCAGTACTAATGGACTATTTGATGTTGATAGAGGCCATACTATGGATACTAGTTAGCCTCAGTACTAATGGACTATTAGAGGCTGATAGAGGCCATGTTATGGATACTTCTTAGCCTCAGTTCTAATGAACTGATAGAGGATGATAGAGGCCATATTATGGATACTACTTAGTCTCAGTACTAATGAACTGTTAGAGGCTGATAGAGGCCATATTATGGATACTAGTTAGCCTCAGTACTAATGAACTATTAGAGGCTGATAGAGGCCATATTATGGATACTACTTAGCCTCAGTACTAATGAACTTTTAGAGGCTGATAGAGGCCATATTATGGATACTACTTAGTTTCAGTACTAGTTGATTGTAAGAGGCTGATAAAGGCCATATTATGGATACCACTTAGTTTCAGTGCTAATGGACTGTTAGAGGCTGATAGAGGTTATATTATGGATACTACTTAGCCTCAGTACTAATGGACTGTTAGAGGCTGATGGAGGCCATATTAGGGATACTATTTAGCCTCAGTACTAATGGACTGTTAGAGGCTGATGGAGGCCATATTATGGATAATACTTAGTCTCACTACTAATGGACTGTTTGAGGCTGAAAGAGACCTTAGTATGGATACTACTTAGCCTCAATACTAATGGACTGTTAGAGGCTGATAAAGGCCATATTATGGATACTACCTAGCCTCAGAACTAATGGACTATTTGAGACTGATAGAGGCCATACTATGGATACTAGTTAGCCTCAGTACTAATGGACGTTTTTAGGCTGATAGAGGCCATGTTATGGATACTACTTAGCCTCAATTCTAATGAACTGATAGAGGCCATATTATGGATACTTCTTAGCCTCAGTTCTAATGAACTGATTAAGGCCATATTATGGATACTACTAAGTCTCAGTACTAATGAACTGTTAGAGACTGATGAAGACCATATTATGGATACTACTTAGCCTCAGTATAAATGAACTATTAGAGGCTGATAGAGGCCATATTATGGATACTACTTAGCCTCAGTACTAATGAACTATTAGAGGCTGATAGAGGCCATATTATGGATACTACTTAGTCTCAGTGCTAATAAACTGTTAGAGACTGATAGAGGCAATATTATTGATACTACTTAGTCTCAGTACTAATGAACTGTTAGAGGCTAATAGAGGCCATATTATGGATACTACTTAGCCTCAGTACTAATGAACTGATTGAGGCCATATTGTGGATACTTCTTAGCCTCCATACTAATGGCCTGTTTGAGTCTGATAGAGGCCATATTATGCATACTACTTAGCTTCAGTACTAATGGACTGTTTGAGGCTGATAGACGCCATACTATGAATACTAGTTAGCCTCAGTACTAATGGACTGTTTGAGGCTGATAGATGCCATACTATGGATACTACTTAGCCTCAGTACTAATGAACTGATAAAAGCCATGTTATGGATACTACTTAATCTCAGTACTAATGAACTGATATATGCCATATTATGGATACTAATTAGCTTCAGTACTAATAGACTGTTTGGGGCTGATAGAGGCCAAACTATGGATACTACTTAGCCTCCGTACTAATGAACTGATAGAGGCAATATTATGGATACAACTTAGCCTCAGTACGAATTAACTGTAAGAGGCTGATAGAGTCCATAATATTAAAACTACTTAGTCTCAGTACTAATGAACTGTTAGAGGTTGATAGATTCCATACTATGGATACTACTTAGCCTCAGTACTTACGAACTGTTAGAGGCTGATAGAGGCTTTATTATGGATACTACTTTGCCTCAGTATAACTGGACTGTAAGAGACTGATAGATACAATACTATAAATACTAATTAGTCTCAGTACTAATGTACTGTTAGAGGCTGATAGAGGCCATACTATGGATACTACTTAGCCTCGGTACTTATGAACTGTTAGAGGCTGATAGAGGCTTTATTATGGATACTACTTAGCTTCAGTACAACTGGACTGTTAGAGGCTGATAGATGCCATACTATAGATACTATTTAGCCTCAGTACTAATTAACTGTTAGAGGCTGATAGAGGCCATATTATGGATACTACTTAGCCTCAGTATTAATGAACTATTAGAGGCTGATAGAGGCCACATTATGGATACTACTTAGTCTCAATACTAATTGACTGTAAGAGGCTGATAGAGGCCATATTATGGATGCTACTAAGTCTCAGTACTAATTGACTGTAAGAGGCTGATAGAGGCCATATTATGGATACTACTTAGTATCAGTGCTAATAAACTGTTAGAGGCTGATGAAGGCCATATTATGAATACTACTTAGTCTCAGTACTAATGAACTATTAGAGGCTGATAGAGGCCATATATGGATACTAGTAAGTCTCAGTACTAATTGACTGTAAGAGGCTGATAGAGGCCATATTATAGATACTACTTAGTCTCAGTGCTAATAAACTGTTAGAGGCTGATAGAGGCCATATTATGGATACTACTTAGCCTCAGTACTAATGAACTATTAAAGGCTGATAGAGGCAATATTATGGATACTACTTAGTCTCAGTACTAATTGACTGTAAGAGGCTGATAGAGGCCATATTATTGATACTACTTAGTCTCAGTACTAATTGACTGTAAGAGGCTGATAGAGGCCATATTATGGATACTACTTAGTCTCAGTACTAATAAACTGTTAGGGGCTGATATAGGCCATATTATGGATACTACTTAGTTTCAGTGCTAATAAACTTTTAGAGGCTGATAAAGGCCATACTATGGAAACTACTTAGTCTCAGTACTAATGAACTTATAGAGGCCATATTATGGATACAACTTAGCCTCTGTATGAATTAACTGTAAGACGCTGATATAGTCCATATTATTGATACTATTTAGTCTCAGAACTAATGAACTGTTAAAGGTTGATAGAGGCCATACTAAAGATACTACTTAGCCTCAGTACTTACAAACTGTTAGAGGCTGATAGAGGTTTTATTATGGATCTACTTAGCCACAGTACAACTGGACTGTTAGAGGCTGATAGAGGCCATATTATGGATATTACTTAGCCTCAGTACTAACAAACTGTTAGAGGCTTTATTATGGATACTACTTAGCCTCAGTACAACTGGACTGTTAGAGGCTGATCGATGCCATACTATAGATACTTCTTAGCCTCAGTACTAATTAACTGTTAGAGGTTCATAGAGTCCATACTATGGATACTACTTAGTCTCAGAACTAATGGACCGTTAGAGGCAATATTATGGATACAACTTAGCCTCAGTACTAATGGACTGTTAGAGGATGATAGAGGCCATATTATGGATACTTCTTAGCCTCAGTACTAATGGACAGTTTGAGGCTGAAAGAGGCCATACTATGGATACTAATTAACCTCAGTACTAATGGACTGTTAGAGGCTGATAAAGGCCATATTATGGATAGTAGTTAGCCTCAGTATTAAGGAATTGTTAGAGGCTTATAGAGTCCATACTATGGATACTAATTAGTCTCAGAACTAATAAACTGTTTGAGGCTATACTTTGGATACTACTTAGCCTCAGTACTAATGTACTGTTAGAGGCTAATAGAGGCCATATTATGGATACTACTTAGTCTCAGTACTAATGAACTGTCAGAAGCTGGTAGTGGCCATATTATGGATACTATTTAGCCTCAGTACTAATGAACTGTTAGAGGCTATACTATGGATACTACTTAGCCTCAGTACCACAACTTTTAGAGTCTGATAGAGGTCATTTTAATTATACTACTTAGCCTCAGTCCTAATGAACTGTTAGAGGCTGATAGAGGCCATATTATGGATACTAATTAGCCTCAGAACTAATGAATTGTTAGAGGCTATACTATTGATACTGCTTAGCCTCAGTACTAACAAACTGTTACAGGCTGATAGAGGATATAGTATGGACACTTCTTAGCTTTAATACTAACAAACTCTTCGAGGCTGATAGAGGCCATAGTATGGATACTATTTAGCCTCAGTACTAACAAACTGTTACAGGCTGATAGAGGATATAGTATGGATACTAGTTCGCCTCAGTACTAATGAACTGTTAGAAGCTGATAGAGTCTGTACTATGGATACTACTTAGTCTCAGTACTAATGAACTGTTTGAGGCTGATAGAGGCCATATTATGGATACTACTTAGTCCAGTACTAATGAACTGATAGAGGCTGATAGAGGCCTTATTATGGATACTTCTTAGCCTCAGTAGTAATGAACTGTTATAGGCTGGTAGATGCCTTACTGTGGATACTTCTTAGCCTTAGTACCAATGAACTGTTATAGACTGGTCCATAATATTTGTAATAGTTAGCCTCAGCAATTTTGGTAGGAAACTTAAAATAATGCGTATACCCAATGGTAATGAATTAGATTGTATGGATATTTTACAAATATTCCACTTGCTGTAAATGTTTTGCATGTTATATTGGTCATGTTAATTTGATTTGATTGTCATAATGTCTTATATTTTGAGTAGTATTGCCATAAAGTAGTGATTATCAGTATTAGTTATCTTTCAGTATATTGTACACATATATCTATTACTTCTTTTTCAGGTCTGTTAGTATTCAAATTCCTTTATTGTGAAGTGATTGTGGTATAATTAAGCAATGGCAAGTAAGTAATGGTCATAAAATACCAAATTTATTTTATGATTTTTAAAATTCATTGAATTACTGTACTTTACCATAATTATTATTTAAGAAAAAGTCTTCTTTTTTTTAAAAAATGTATTGGTATTGAAAAAATAAATGAACCTAAATAGTCTATAAAGCAACTGTATTTCTGGATAAATTTGTACATTAAATTTTTTCAGCCACCCATTTGTGTGACCCATTTAGTCTCCCCGTCCTAGTGGTGAGAGGGTCGGGGAGGACCATGCCCCTACATTCCTTACAGTTATCAAAATAATTGAATATAGCTTTTAATGACATTAAATGGTAAAACAACCTGTTTTAGAGCAACTGTTTCAAAATTGTCTCGTACACCATATCCTAATTGTATCTTTTCTTATCTTGTCAACAGTTAGTTTATGTTGGTCATTTTAAAAATAGAGTCTATGAATCCATCTTATGATGATAATGTGACCATATCAAATTACATAAAATACAGTATTCGGAATCTGATGAGCAAACTATGCATACAAATTGCAATATTTTTTTTATTTATTGCAGTTTTTCAAGGAAACCGTCAACAACCAAAAAAATCTGTACTGAAGAAAAAACAGATTCTAGTTGGTCAACCCAAACATTTGTTGAAAATCAATCTTCAATGACTGTCACTTCAAGCCAATCTGAAGATGTTGATTTCTACAAACTTTGTCTATGTCAGCATAAAACAGTTGTTCCTGTAGATGACAATTTTCTTGCATTTATGGTTCAAGATTTTGATGTTAGTAGTGGTTTATTGAAGGTATGAAGCAATTCTTTTAATTTTTCATCATGTTTATATATTTATTAAAAATAAGTAATAGGTTAACACCTCAAAACTGTATTAGTTCTTTTAATTTTTAAGAGCTCTGTATCAACTTCTTTATTGATTGAGTACTAATGCACTGTTGATGCAACTTATCAGTTTCAGTTCACTTGTATGTAAGGCAACGGGTAGGCAGGATCACTGTTTGCACGTACATGATAATCTTCTTTGCATATTATTCAATACCTTAATATGCATGGTGATAGTGTTGATAATCAAATAAGAAATTAAATGAATGTTGTTATTTTCACCATGTCACAGTTAAATATTGTTAACATAATCAAGCTATGAGGATGTTAATTACTGAATCAACAATTGATTAACTATAGTACATATGAAAAGAGTCCTGGTAATAGAATAAGTGGTACTTTTTTATTTCTGCTGAGTATATTATTCTTTGCTTACTTCTGTTGTTATTTTTTCAACAAAAGCATAAACATACTCATTAAATGTTTAAATTTGAAATTAATTATTTTGGTTCACTTTTTAACTCGTCAAGTCCAAGGAGAGCTATTGTCATGACCCCGGTGTTGTCGTCATCTGTAGACACCCAGGTTAAATTTTTGCATACAAGTTTCAGATATCTATGCAACCACTCATTGGATGTGAATGAACCATCACATGTGTGTTCACCATCATCAATGGAACACACACAGACAAGAACCATAACTCTGGCTTGCATTTTGCCACACTTATGGCCCTTTTTGGACTTAAGACACCCAGAGACAAGCTTTGTTGTCTTCTGACAGCTCTTGTTCATATGTTAGGTACCGGTATAATACATAACTTTCTTTTTTATAAATCTAGTTAAAAGGTTTTAACTGCAGAATGGAAGTCTTACAAATGTACAGCCGAAAAATTGTTATTTACAAATACTTACATGAATAGTATAACTTCTGAAAGTGTTTGTGTTAAGCATGTAATGGTCATCTTAACCTTGTTTATTGTAATTTTTATTTCAGGGATTTGCTATGGGTTCCAGTTAATGGAAGATGTTGAGTCGCCAAATGTCCCTTTCTCAATACTCAGGACAAGATTCCATACCGGTAATGCTATTTGGTTTTAGATACATATGATAAGTTTGTTGGCTAACAGATTCATACAAAAAAAAACTAAACTATCTTCTTCAAAATTTGCACTTTTTTATTTTCTGTATAAGCAAGTTACATTATCTAAAAGCTTCTTGCACTGGGCAACAATGAACTTTATGCCTTAGATTGAACCTAAGGAGCATGCAGCCTTTATTCCTAGGTAGTTGTAAATTTGAGCATACTATAAGAAGATTAATGAACTTAATAAGTGTATTTAATCTGATCCCTTTTCATTTTGTAGTTTGTATAAACAATGTTCTAAGCATCATAAATTAAAATATATTCAACCAAGAAATTTAATGTAAAAGTATAAGGGTTACTGTAAACTGTTGTGTAGCTTATTCTTTATTTTTGACGTTGTAACCATTATATTTTATGCATAAGAGAACTATTATTGACAATTTTTTGCCTTCTATAAGAACCTCATTTGTTAAAAGCATTTCATGAAAATTAATGTAAAACCACCTACTCAGATGATTTTTTTTTAATTTTTATATGATTAAAAGGAAATCAAATTTGAAATTTAATCATTTTCAGCACCAAAACTTGTTGTGTATGACAATGATTGCAATCTGCACAATTATGCGTTGAATAGAGATCTGGTCTTTTTTAGAGACACATGGTTTGTTGTGGACAGATTCCATTGGTGCAACCATGTCGGTAAGTGCGAAGTATACATAATTTGTGTTTAGTTAAGAATCCATTTGTCCTTCTCTCTTTACTTTTTAAGTATTAATCTTTCTTTTTTCATCTTGAACTGGTAGTGATTTTTATAAAAACTATATCATCACTGGTTACACACTTCTTTTCTAAGGCATAAGTTTTCGCAATATAGATTATTTTTATTGTCAGCATTTAGCAATTAAACAATTAAACACATAGCAATGTGAAGTATCTTCTTAATACCTTGAATACAATAACTATTTATGATGATATGGCTGTACTAGTGTAAGTGGTAGTATCAGCTGTAATGTTTGTATATAATGTTTTATTACCACTAATATAATAATGATTACAGTCACATGAGCTCATTTTCTTTTGTGATAAAGTTAACTTTATAAGATTGATATTCTATAATTGAAATTTTACTGATTATTTCCGTTTGTGAGTAATAACATCAAATCAGTTGAATAACAAATTTAGTATGAATTTTAGGAAGTCGTGAACAGTTTTTCATTCTAGAAATGGGGACAATATTTCAAAATTTTTTCTTCAGATTAGGGTAAATATTTGGCTTATTCTTTAAAGGTAAAGATGTGTTAAATGTTTTTAATGTCATTTCTTTTTCAGGCTGTCATTTGGGGTATAACCTAAATATGTATATGCAATACAAGGACCTAAATACGCAGGTTGCAGAACAGAGAAATTCAACTCTTAAAAAGGTCAAGTCAATGCTGTCGTACATGAATGTAGATAACTTCACCAACCATTTAAAATTATTTTTGTGGTTTCGGAGCACGGTTTCCTTGTCGTTTCTCAAGCCAGATCTGCCAAATAAATACATGTCCATGTTTAAGCGTCTGTCTTCTGTATATTCCAAGTTACGGTAAATAAGTTGTATATAACAATATAGGTTGGTCTCTTGCTCTGGATTTAACATCTTCGATGAATTATATTCCAATACTCAGAACAAAACATTTGACTTGCAGAATATTTCGACCATATCACATAGTCATGGAACATCCGATTTGTGCTAGATCATTCATGCATAATATCGCGTGACATAGGATGATCATGTGATACAAGGAGAGGCGTCACTTAACCAGGATGAGGGACTGGAGTTACCTTCAGTGTATAATGCTCTCCTTTTATCATGTGATCGTCCTATGTCACGTAATTCTATGCATGGATGACTCAGTACAAAGCTGATAAAGACTGAAATGGTCAAAAGATTCTGCAAGTGGAATGTTTTGTTCTGAGTAATGGAATATAATTCATTTAAGGAGTTGTCCATAGTATGATGGCAAATATAAGCATATTAAACAAAATGGATGTTAAGAATTAAGAGTGGTCAGTTAGACGGGTGACGATCATTACAATCAATGTAAAATTCATGAACATCTATCGAAAAGCACAAAATCAGATCCGTTATACGCTAATGAGCAGCTCAATCACAACATTCCACTACAGGAAATTTCGTCTTATGATCAAAATCCGCAAGTGGATATGCCAGAATACAATATACAGCACTCTTATTTCCACTAGTTATAGCTGCATTGCATAAGAAATTTGGATGCTGTTATATAACATTGCTACACTGTATATTGCTTGATAAATGTGAACATAAATTAACTATTAGTCAAATATCTCATGGTAGTTTCTTTAATATTATATATGGTTTTATGTTTTGTTTAACTTTTTGTCAAATGAGCTATATAACAACATGTATATTACTTAATAAAAAGGAGTCTTTAAAATCAAACAAGTTATCATTGATTGGTGTTATTTATTCTCTCTACCACTAACATGTTTTGTGTCCATTTGCCATGCACTGGAAATCGACCAGTACCTAAGTTATTATGTTGGACCAATAGAATAACTATATAACACGTAGTTCGAGTTATAACCAGTCTCAGTAACGATACACAGTTAGAGGATGGCATTGTCCACAATATGGGTATAACTTCGCCTTATTACAGAGTCTCTATGGAATATCTGTATAACACAAAATATGAGTTAAAACCTGTCTCTGTAATGATACACAGAGGCTGACATGGTCCACAATATGGGTATAACTTAGCCTCATTGCGGAGTCTCTATGGAATATCTGTATAACACAATATGAGTTATAACCAATCTCAGTAACAATACACAGTTAGAGGCTAACATGGTCCACAATATGGGTCCAACTTAGCCTCATTACGGAGGCTCTATGGAATATCTGTATAACACAGAGTTCGAGTTATAACCAGTATCAGTATCGATACACAGCTAGAGGCTGACATGGTCCACAATATGGGTCCAACTTAGCCTCATTACGGAAGCTCTATGGAATATCTGTATAACACAGAGTATGACTTTTAACCAGTCTCAGTAACGATATACTGTTGGAGGCTAACATGGTCCACAGTATGGGTACAACTTAGCCTCATTACGGAGGCTCTATGGAATATCTGTATAACACAGAGTTCGAGTTATAACCAGTCTCAGTAACGATACACAGTTAGAGGCTGACATGGTCCACAATATGGGTTCAACTTACTGCCTCATTACGGAAGCTCTATGGAATATCTGTATAACAAAGAGTTCGAGTTATAACCAGTCTCAGTAACGATACACAGTTAGAGGCTAACATGGTCCACAATATGGGTCCAACTTAGCCTCATTACGGAGGTTCTATGGAATATCTGTATAACACAGAGTTCGAGTTATAACCAATATCAGTAACGATACACAGCTAGAGGCTGACATGGTCTACAATATGAGTCCAACTTAGCCTCATTACGCAGGCTCTATGGAATATCTGTATAATTCAGAGTTGGAGTTATAACCAGTCTCAGTAACGATACACTGTTAGAGGCTAACATGGTCCACAATATGGGTCCAACTTAGCCTCATTACGCAGGCTCTATGGAATATCTGTATAACACAGAGTATGACTTTTAACCAGTCCCAGTAACGATACACTGTTGGAGGCTAACATGGTCCACAATATGGGTCCAACTTAGCCTCAATACTGAGGCTCTATGGAATATCTGTATAACACAGAGTTCGAGTTATAACCAGTCTCAGTAACGATACACAGTTAGAGGCTAACATGGTCCACAGTATGGGTCCAACTTAGCCTCAATACTGAGGCTCTATGGAATATCTGTATAACACAGAGTTCGAGTTATAACCAATATCAGTATCGATAGACAGTTAGAGGCTGACATGGTCCACAATATGGGTCCAACTTAGCCTCAATACTGAGGCTCTATGGAATATCTGTATAACACAGAGTTCGAGTTATAACCAATATCAGTATCGATAGACAGTTAGAGGCTGACATGGTCCACAATATGGGTTCAACTTAGCCTCATTACGCAGGCTCTATGGCATATCCGTATAACACAGAGTATTACCTTTAACCAGTCTCAGTAACGATACACTGTTGGAGGCTAACATGGTCCACAATATGGGTCCAACTTAGCCTTATTACGCAGGCTCTATGGAATATCTGTATAACACAGAGTTCGAGTTATAACCAGTCTCAGTAACGATACACTGTTAGAGGCTAACATGGTCCACAATATGGGTCCAACTTAGCCTCATTACGCAGGCTCTATGGCATAACTGTATAACACAGAGTATGACTTTTAACCAATCTCAGTTACGATACACTGTTAGAGGCTAACATGGTCCACAATATGGGTCCAACTTAGCCTCAATACGGAAGTTCTATGGAATATCTGTATAACACAGAGTTCGAGTTATAACCAGTCTCAGTAACGATACACAGTTAGAGGCTGACATGGTCCACAATATGGGTACAACTTAGCCTCATTATGGAGGCTCTATGGAATATCTGTATAACACAGAGTCGGAGTTATAACCAGTCTCAGTAACGATACACTGTTAGAGGCTAACATGGTCCACAATATGGGTACAACTTAGCCTCAATACGGAGGCTCTATGGAATATATCTGTATAACACAGAGTTCGAGTTATAGCCAGTCTCTGTAACGATACACAGTTGGAGGCTAACATGGTCCACAATATGGGTCCAACTTAGCCTCATTACGGAGGCTCTATGGAATATCTGTATAACACAGAGTTCGAGTTATAACCAGTCTCAGTAACGATACACTGTTAGAGGCTGACATGGTCCACAATATGGGTCTAACTTAGCCTCAATACGGAAGTTCTATGGAATATCAGTATAACACAGAGTTCGAGTTATAACCAATATCAGTATCGATACACAGCTAGAGGCTGACATGGTCCACAATATGGGTCCAACTTAGCCTCATTACGCAGGCTCTATGGCATATCCGTATAACACAGAGTATGACTTTTAACCAGTCTCAGTAACGATACACTGTTGGAGGCTACCATGGTCCACAATATGGGTCCAACTTAGCCTCATTACGCAAGCTCTATGGAATATCTGTATAACACAGAGTTCGAGTTATAACCAGTCTCAGTAACGATACACTGTTAGAGGCTAACATGGTCCACAATATGGGTCCAACTTAGCCTCATTACGCAGGCTCTATGGCATATCTGTATAACACAGAGTATGACTTTTAACCAGTCTCAGTAACGATACACTGTTAGAGGCTAACATGGTCCACAATATGGGTCCAACTTAGCCTCAATACGGAGGCTCTATGGAATATCTGTATAACACAGAGTTCGAGTTATAACCAGTCTCAGTAACGATACACTGTTAGAGGCTAACATGGTCCACAATATGGGTCCAACTTAGCCTCAATACGGAAGTTCTATGGAATATCTGTATAACACAGAGTTCGAGTTATAACCAGTCTCAGAGACGATACACAGTTAGAGGGTAACATGGTCCACAATATGGGTCCAACTTAGCCTCATTACGGAGGCTCTATGGAATATCTGTATAACACAGAGTTCGAGTTATAACCAATATCAGTATCGATACACAGCTAGAGGCTGACATGGTCCACAATATGGGTCCAACTTAGCCTCATTACGCAGGCTCTATGGCATATCCGTATAACACAGAGTATTACTTTTAACCAGTCTCAGTAACGATACACTGTTGGAGGCTAACATGGTCCACAATATGGGTCCAACTTAGCCTCATTACGCAGGCTCTATGGAATATTTGTATAACACAGAGTTCGAGTTATAACCAGTCTCAGTAACGATACACTGTTAGAGGCTAACATGGTCCACAATATGGGTCCAACTTAGCCTCATTACGCAGGCTCTATGGCATAACTGTATAACACAGAGTATGACTTTTAACCAATCTCAGTTACGATACACTGTTAGAGGCTAACATGGTCCACAATATGGGTCCAACTTAGCCTCAATACGGAAGTTCTATGGAATATCTGTATAACACAGAGTTCGAGTTATAACCAGTCTCAGTAACGATACACAGAGGCTGACATGGTCCACAATATGGGTACAACTTAGCCTCATTATGGAGGCTCTATGGAATATCTGTATAACACAGAGTCGGAGTTATAACCAGTCTCAGTAACGATACACTGTTAGAGGCTTACATGGTCCACAATATGGGTACAACTTAGCCTCAATACGGAGGCTCTATGGAATATATCTGTATAACACAGAGTTCGAGTTATAGCCAGTCTCAGTAACGATACACAGTTGGAGGCTAACATGGTCCACAATATGGGTCCAACTTAGCCTCATTACGGAGGCTCTATGGAATATCTGTATAACACAGAGTTCGAGTTATAACCAGTCTCAGTAACGATACACAGTTAGAGGCTGACATGGTCCACAATATGGGTTCAACTTACTGCCTCATTACGGAAGCTCTATGGAATATCTGTATAACACAGAGTTCGAGTTATAACCAGTCTCAGTAACGATACACAGTTAGAGGCTAACATGGTCCACAATATGGGTCCAACTTAGCCTCATTACGGAGGTTCTATGGAATATCTGTATAACACAGAGTTCGAGTTATAACCAATATCAGTAACGATACACAGCTAGAGGCTGACATGGTCTACAATATGAGTCCAACTTAGCCTCATTACGCAGGCTCTATGGAATATCTGTATAATTCAGAGTTGGAGTTATAACCAGTCTCAGTAACGATACACTGTTAAAGGCTAACATGGTCCACAATATGGGTCCAACTTGGCCTCATTACGCAAGCTCTATGGAATATCTGTATAACACAGAGTTCGAGTTATAACCAGTCTCAGTAACGATACACTGTTAGAGGCTAACATGGTCCACAATATGGGTCCAACTTAGCCTCATTACGCAGGCTCTATGGAATATCTGTATAACACAGAGTATGACTTTTAACCGGTCCCAGTAACGATACACTGTTGGAGGCTAACATGGTCCACAATATGGGTCCAACTTAGCCTCAATACTGAGGCTCTATGGAATATCTGTATAACACAGAGTTCGAGTTATAACCAGTCTCAGTAACGATACACAGTTAGAGGCTAACATGGTCCACAATATGGGTCCAACTTAGCCTCATTACGGAGACTCTATGGAATATCTGTATAACACAGAGTTCGAGTTATAACCAATATCAGTAACGATACACAGCTAGATGCTGACATGGTCCACAATATGGGCCCAACTTAGCCTCATTACGCAGGCTCTATGGCATATCTGTATAACACAGAGTATGACTTTTAACCAGTCTCAGTAACGATACACTGTTGGAGGCTAACATGGTCAACAATATGGGTCCAACTTAGCCTCATAACGCAGGCTCTATGGAATATCTGTATAATTCAGAGTTGGTGTTATAACCAGTCTCAGTAACGATACACTGTTAGAGGCTAACATGGTCCACAATATGAGTCCAACCTAGCCTCATTTCGGAGGCTCTATGGAAAATATATATAATACAATTCTGTGTTATAACCAGTCTCAGTAACGATTCACAGTTAGAGGCTAACATGGTCCACAATATGGCTCTAACCTAGCCTCATTACGGAGGCTCTATGGAAAATATGTATAGTACAATTCTGAGTTATAACAAGTCTCAGTAACGATACACAGTTAGAGGCTGACATGGTCCACAATAAACGTACAACTTATCCTCATTACGGAGGCTCTATTGAATATCTGTATATAACACAGAGTATGATTTTTAACCAGTCTCAGTAACGATACACAATGTGAGCCACAATATGGAACTGATCAACCTTTATGGCCTTTAACTAATTATGCTGAAGTTAGTCATACTACGGAACTATGAAGACTTAATGTATGTTTTATATCTATCGGGGCTGATGTGAGCCACAATATGGAACTGATCAGCACATCTGATGTGTGGATAATCGTCATTAAAAAATATACTTTATAAGGTTGATTCTTGGCTATTTTCACATGTAGATCTGTTTCGTGTATGATCAGCGGTGGTGCTTAAGTGTTATTTTAACACATTGTCAAATGAATAATTTCATCTTGCATGGATGGATAACTTAATAGTTTTATTACAGTTTAATTATTTTAAATAAGTTGGAAATGATAACGAAACAGCTAGAACACCCAGTAGGGAAAGGCAGACTTGGGTTTTATTAACTTTGTTCATAATGTATAGGATATATAATAATAATCAACACAGTTATAAATTACTTACATAAATATTGCTTGTATTGCTGTATATACATTGAATATTGAAAGCAATTTCCATGATAAACATAATATCACGACCATCCTTATTTGCCGTAGCTTTTATGGTATATTATAATTATTTTCACTTCACAAACAATCAAATAGTAATCATAAAAGTAATAATTAAATAATCAAGCATTTCAATCATTAGTACGAGTATAACTAGTATTTTAATAATACATTTTACAACTTATACATAATATAAAATGATACTGTATTCCATTGCCACACACTTTGATTATTTATACTGTAAGTGATTTCCTATTGGTCCAAAGAAATTTCATATAAGCTGTAGGGAGCATTAATATTACATTTATTTAATTTTAAATCATGAATGAAACATAAATAGGTGTTATATTTGATGTTGAAATTCATTTAAGCTTACAAAAATAATGTAAACAAATCGCTGCTGCTTTCAGTGAACACAACTATTACAGTATACATATTATGCCAATCCTACAAACAACTGTCACCCTCAGTAAACACAACTATTATGTTATAAATATTATGTCAAACTTACATACCACTGTCACCCTCAGTGAACACAACTATTATGGTATACATATTATGTCAAAATTATATACCACTGTCACCCTCAGTGAACACAACTATTACAGTATACATATTATGCCAATCCTACATACCACTGTCACCCTCAGTGAACACAACTGTTATGGTATACATATTATGTCAAACTTACATACCACTGTCACCCTCAGTGAACACAACTATTACAGTATACATATTATGCCAAACTTACATACCACTGTCACCCTCAGTAAACACAACGATTATAGTATACATATTATGCCAAACTTACACACCACTGTCACCCACAGTGAACACAACTGTTATGGTATACATATTATGTCAAATCAAACCTACATACCACTGTCACCCTCAGTGAACACAACTATTACAGTATACATATTATGTCAAACTTACATACCACTGTCACCCACAGTGAACACAACTGTTATGGTATACATATTATGTCAAACATACATACCACTGTCACCCTCAGTGAACAAAACTATTACAGTAAACATATTATGTCAAACTTAAAACTGTTAAAGTATACATTTTATGTCAAACTTACATACCACTGTCACCCTCAGTGAACACAACTAATACAGTATACATATTATGTCAAACTTACATACCACAGTCACCCACAGTGAACTCAACTATTATGGTATACATATTATGTCAAACATACATACCACTGTCACCCTCAGTGAACACAACTATTATGGTATACATATTGTGTCAAACTTACATACCACTGTCATCCTCAGTGAACACAACTATTACAGTATACATATTATGCCAAACCTACATATCACTGTCACCCTCAGTGAACACAACTATTACAGTATACATATTATGCCAAACTTACATACCACTGTCACCCTCAGTGAACACAACTATTACAGTATACATATTATGCCAAACCTACATACCACTGTCACCCTCAGTGAACACAACTATTATGGTATACATATTATGTCAAACTTACATACCACTGTCACCCTCAGTGAACACAGCTATTACAGTATACATATACCAAACCTACATACCACTGTTACCCTCAGTGAACACAACTATTACGGTATACATATTATGTCAAACTTACATACCACTGTCACCCTCAGTGAACACAACTATTACAGTATACATATTATGTCAAACTTACATACCACAGTCACCCACAGTGAACACAACTATTATGGTATACATATTATGTCAAACTTACATACCACTGTCACCCTCAGTGAACACAACTAATACAGTATACATATTATGTCAAACTTACATACCACAGTCACCCACAGTGAACACAACTATTATGGTATACATATTATGTCAAACTTACATACCACTGTCACCCTCAGTGAACACAACTATTATGGTATACATATTGTGTCAAACTTACATACCACTGTCATCCTCAGTGAACACAACTATTACAGTATACATATTATGCCAAACCTACATATCACTGTCACCCTCAGTGAACACAACTATTACAGTATACATATTATGCCAAACTTACATACCACTGTCACCCTCAGTGAACACAACTATTACGGTATACATATTATGCCAAACCTACATACCACTGTCACCCTCAGTGAACACAACTATTATGGTATACATATTATGTCAAACTTACATACCACTGTCACCCTCAGTGAACACAACTATTACAGTATACATATACCAAACCTACATACCACTGTCACCCACAGTGAACACAACTGTTATGGTATACATATTATGTCAAACTTACATACCACTGTCACCCTCAGTGAACACAACTATTACAGTATACATATACCAAACCTACATACCACTGTCACCCACAGTGAACACAACTGTTATGGTATACATATTATGTCAAACTTACATACCACTGTCACCCTCAGTGAACACAACTATTACAGTATACATATTATGTCAAATTTACATACCACTGTCACCCTCAGTGAACACAACTATTACAGTATACATATAATGTCAAACTTAAATACCACTTCACCCACAGTGAACACAACTGTTATGGTATTCATATTATGTCAAATTTACATACCACTGTCACCCTCAGTGAACACAACTATTACAGTATACATATTATGTCAAACTTACAACTGTTATGGTATACATATTATGTCGTCTTACATACCACTGTCACCCTCAGTGAACACAACTGTTATGGTATACATCTGTTAGCCCTTGATGACATAAAATCAAATAAATTCAACAATACAAATATATAAAGGAAAAGTTCAAAAATACTATGCATGGCACACAGTGCATATAAAATCTTTCTTTGGGACCTGCGTTATCCCAGCACATGTGAAGTGGATTCATCTTTCGCAGTTTCCACAACAAATCCAGGGCTTTTTGTGACCTGGCTTCACCAGACTTCAAATAGTCTTCTGGGACAGTGGTTCAGTGGCATGACTCAGAAGTGTGTAAACAACATAACTTCGCATGCTGATGCCGTCTTGTTTGGTCAATCCTTTTAAGTCACACCCATGCATTAAGGCCATTGCATTCTAGAAAAAATATTAAAATAAGCCATTAACTTAAGTAAGTATAGTAGACATTACAATGCATGTAATCTGATTCTTTCAAACATGGTTTTATTTGGTAGTTATTATATTAAGTATAATTATGTTCTTACTGGTTGCAAATTTAAAACCTCATTTACTGTTTCTTATAAAATTTCAAACATTCAATTAATTTACCTTACCTGCTTTGCAATTATATTTTAAATGACCTTAATGATGCATTACAATGAAAAGTCTAATGAAAATAAAAAGCAATTCATTTAAGCAACAGCCCATCTGGTGCCAAATGGACCTCAAAATATATTAACAGTGTGATGCTTATATGATTACATGACGTATATGCTGAAACATCTGGAAGACAATACATAATGATCCATATATCTACAGCAAGTTTCGCTTCAACTTGTCAAGCTATGTTGAAAACAACAATTCCAAGCAAACCCTGTGCAAGTTTATATGGCGACATATAAACAATAAACATACAGTCAACATTGGTAAAACTGCTTCTATTTGTTAAAATAATAATTTTTACAGCGAATGTGAAACAATTTCTTACAAATCAAGCTTGATGCTCAGTGATATTTGAGTAAGCTAAATTTCAATCTGCCTTATATTAATATGTTAATTAACATTAACTATTTATTGATTATTACCAAATTTATAATAAATGAAATAATGACAGCTTTAATGCATTTGATACTGGGAGACATGATTTAACAACCTACAAGGAGTACAAAAGGTCCACAGCTTGACCCGTCTTTCTGCTTGCTGCTGGTATGTGACCCAATATACCAGTCCAGGGACTCACCGGTAGCATCAGCCCTTATTTTCATAAATCTCCTTAAGTTGATAAATATTACCAAAATAAAGAATCATTTTGTTTGTAAATATGACTTCATAAAAAAACAAAAACATTCAGATTGCTAACTTCTTAAAAAGGTACATGACAAAATTGCATTCTGTAAAGCAATTTACTTAATGTTAAACACAAGTCGGCTATATGTGCTTTTAATTAGAATCAACCAACATATACTTACTAAAAGCAAACAGCTGCTGAAATATTATTCATATGCATATAATTCATACCTCCATTTTCAATCAGCACCCTGTTCGGTTTTGAGGACATTGAGTCCAGAATGCTGACGTTTTTTTTGGTTGACGTCTGCAACAAGCAGCACTCAGTGGTTTCCATTGACATTCACAGGTAGGAAAACCCAATTGTACATGGATATCTTTACCTGATAATGTAACAAGAATAAAAATACAAAGTAAAACGCATTGTACACAATGTCATGATTTGTCAAAACAAAATAACGGTAAGCATTCAACAAAATTTAATAAAAAATATTATATGATTACAATTTATGAGTTTTACCATAACAGTGAAAAAATAAGTAAACAGACACATCACGCCAAGTCTAGGTTCATTATGAAACCTGGTTAACCAATCCTTTACTTTTCTTTAAAATGATGACCATCAACTACTCTTCTGATCCAGTTATTGAAACCAGCCTTTCCATATTTTGAATCAGACTTGCTGACCTGTTGTAGGAAGATACTTACAGCAAAACGCAATCAGTTTGATCGAGTATAATACTACTTACACTTCGGTATAACCAAGCATCAGAACAACCAGCCTCCCACAATGATGCCAGATAGATGGCAGCACATAAATGTGACCTTCTCCGGCTGTGTTCCTCTCCACCATTAGGCACCTTAGAAAGGCATTAAACACCTTATGTTGAAACATAGAATACAAATTTACAACCCTAATGGAATATAATAATGTTTTTATACTACCAGTAGGTTTAGTTCAGATAAAATTGTACAGAAGAATTGAAATAAAATAAATAACATTTAATGCGTTTATAATACACGACTACCCATTGAGGAATGCAATTACACTATACAGAGGCATAACTCCTTACATAATAATCTGGCAGGAAAAGCTAGACAATATGCACGTGTTCAGACGATGGTGATGATGTATACCAAGTTTCATTACAGTTCAAAAGCTATATGCCTCCCTGGTCATCAACACCATGGACATAAAAATATATACTTTTTGCAACATAAGCAAAAATAACATTAAATTTTGACCATATACAGACTGACTTATTCAAGGACAACACATTTGCTATGGAAGAAGCAATCGTAAGATTCTCCTACCCTGGGTCTAATATACTAACACTGCAACACCGACTCCATGCAAATGTAGTTTTTTATATTACTCAAGAAGAAACAAAGAAGGTTTTAAAAACATTTATAGAGATTCTCTTACTTAATGAGATTTGTATGTATTAATTGTTTTTCATACAAAGAAAAGCATATAAAATTCCTGATTTTTTTCATTTTCTTAACGCTAGAATTTGGTCATGCATGCATTGTGTTTTTATAAAAACTATGTTAAGCATGTCTTTATATTAAACTGTCTTATTGATATAATAATACCTGTAGCTTTAAATACTCCATGAAGGTAGATGAAAGCCATTGGTGGGGCCCTTGGCATTGCTGAATTACGTGATATCTGTTTAAAGGAAATAAAAAATAAATGTTGACTTGATATCACTAGCTGAAAGGTTTTTTTATGAAAATAAACTTATATTCATAATTAATGGAACTTATCTCACTATAGAGATATACCAACTGTTATTAAAATCTGATCAACAATTACAAAGTTACTGGTATTGCACAAGATGAACAATGAATGTTAATTTTCATCAATTCAATAATCAAGTCAATCATTTAAAAATGACATGTATGACAAGGACAAGGGAAAATAAAAGGTTATCATTAATTAGTCCATATTGCAATTATAACCATTATAATTATACAAAACTGGTGATGTATTCAACAATATGCTTGTTCTCCATTTCTTTCCAGACGTACAAAATGAAAACGGACAGAGCAATGTTTTCATTGAATGATTAAACACTGACATATATGATTAGTAAATATTAGTTACAAACCATTTTAGCCAGTCTATTCAGATGTTTCTTCATATTTTTGGCATTTCTTTTCCATTTTGGCAATGGCTTGACCTTAATTAAAAAATAACAGTATAATGTGTAAAATGATATGAACAACATAATCATAACATACAATTTCTTGTAATAAACAGCATCTTATTAATATAACTGTTAATGAATGTAATTGATGCCATTATGTAAACGGAATGATCTGTATTAACTACTATCAGCCTCTAAAGGTTTGTTAGTACTGAGGCTAAGAAGTATCCATAGCATGGCCTCTATCAGCCTCTATAAGTTCATTAGTACTGAGGTTATATAGTATCCAAAATATGGCCTCTATCAGCCTCTAACAGTTTATTAGTACTGAGGCTATATAGTATCCCAAATATGGCCTCTATCAGCCTCTAACATTTCATTAGTACTGAGGCTAAGCAGTATCCATAATATGGCCTCTATCAGCCTTTAACAGTTTATTAGTACTGAGGCTATATAGTATCCCAAATATGGCCTCTATCAGCCTCTAACATTTCATTAGTACTGAGGCTAAGTAGTATCCATAATATGGCCTCTATCAGCCTCTAACAGTTCATTAGTACTGAGGCTAAGTAGTATCCATAATATGGCCTCTATCAGCCTCTAACATTTCATTAGTACTGAGGCTAAGCAGTATCCATAATATGGCCTCTATCACCCTCTAACACTTCATTAGTACTGAGGCTAAGTAGTATCCATAATATGGCGTTTATCAGTCTCTAACAGTCTACAAGTACTGAGGCTAAGCAGTATACATAATATGGCCTCTATCAGCCTCTAACAGTCCATTAGTACTGAGGCTAAGCAGTATCCATAATATGACCTCTATCAGCCTCTAACAGTCTATAAGTACTGAGGTTAAGTAGTATTCATAATATGGCCTCTATCAGCCTCTAACAGTTCATTTTTACTGAGACTAAGTAGTTTCCAGTATATGGCCTCTATCAGCCTCTAACAGTCCATTAGTACTGAGGATAAGTAGTATTTATAATATGGCCTCTATCAGCCACTAACAGTTCATTAGTACTGAGACTAAGTAGTATCCACAATATGGCCTCTATCAGCTTCTAACAGTTCATTAGTACTGAGGCTAAGTAGTATCCATAGTATTGCCTCTATCAGCATCTAACAGTTCATTAGTACTGAGGCTAAGTAGTATCCACAATATGGCCTCTATCAGCCTTTAACAGTTCATTAGTACTGAGACTAAGTAGTATCCACAATATGGCCTCTATCAGCCTTTAACAGTTCATTAGTACTGAGGCTAAGTAGTATCCATAGTATGACCTCTATCAGCCTCCAACAGTTTGTTAGTACTGAGACTAACAAAATAACATTTCAGTTCCATTAATATATTTATATCCTGGTGAGAAATATTTTAATATATCCCAATCAAATAGGTGATGTCACCTATTGAAATAAGTGATATCACCTATTTTAAAAATTATATGACATATTCGAATAGGTGATATAACCTTTTTTAAAACAACTGATATCACATAAATGAATAAGAAATGTAACCTAAATCAATGAATAAGTGATACCACTTATTCAAAAGGTGATAACTATTGGGTATAATTTTACTATTAAACCATAATAACTGATATCACCTATTCAAATAAGTGATATAACCTAAATCAATGAATTAGTGATATTAATTATTCAAATAGGTGATACATGTGAGGTACCATTTTACTTTTTAACCATATAAATGATATCACTTATTCAAATAAATGATTATTTTAATCACCACCCATTTTGAATAAGTGATAATCACCTTTTAGAAAAATGAGTGATATCACTTATCCAAATAGTTGATATCACTCATTCATTTATTTCAAATAGATTATATTATTTATTCAAATATGTGATATTAATTATCTAATTGATTGAATTGATTGATTGAATATTTAGCGTCATTTTATGGCATCAAGGGCTAACCTAACCACTATTTCCTGGGATCCTGAAAGGTTAACCAGTACTCGAGCACACACCATCTCTGCAAGTAACTGATAACCTTCTCACTTGAATACGTGGTGAAAGACAAATGATAATCAGACACAATGTTGTGTATAAATCACCATGGAGACTGTTGCCGGGCGGGGATTCGAACTCACGACCCTTGGATTGACCGTCAGATGCATAACCAACTGAGATAATCGCACCCTGCTTAAGTATTGGAATAAGTTGGAATAAGTTATAGGCTTACCACCTATTTAAAAAAATAAGTGATACCAACAATTCGAATAAGTAATATCATCATTAGAATGGGGTGCCGTTTTACCATTTTTGCGGCTGAGTATCATATATCCAATGCTGGATCACATATATCGGCTGAATCATTTAAGCAGGGATCCATCTGTTTTTTCTTGCTTGATAAATCAAATAAGCAATATCACCTATTCGAATAAGTTATATCACTGATTTGTTTGGAATAGGCAATATCACTTATTCAAATAGGTGATATAAATCAATGGAATAAGTGATATCACTTATTCAAATGATTGATATCATCTATTCAACTGAGTGATATCACTTAATCAAATAAGGCATATCACCTATTTAAAACGAATTAGTGATATCACTCATTCGAATAAGTGATATCACTAATTAATTTCAAATCTATTCTATTCAGTTGAGTGATACCACTTATCGAGTTTAAATAGTAAAACGGCAATCCATAGGAAATTAGATGATATCCCTTATTGAATATCACTTATTCGAATAGGTGATATCATCTTTTCAAATGAGTGATATCACCTATTCGAATAAGTGATACCACTTACCGAGGTTGAATAGTAAAATGGCACCCCACACATCAGTTTCAAATAGGAAATTAGATGATATCCCTTTTTAAATATCGCTTATGCGAATAGGTGATATCACTAATTTGAATAGGTGATATCATCTATTCAAATAAGCGGTATCACCTATTCAAATAAGTGATATCACTCATTTGAAAAGGTGATTTCATTCAATTGAATAGAACAATTAATCGAATATGTCATATAACCTATTTGAAACAAATTAGTGATATCACTTACTGGAATAGGTGATATCACCCATTCGAAAAAGTGATTTCACTTATTATTTTTGAATAGGTGATATCACTCAATCCAATAAGTGACATCACTTATTCAAATGATTGATATCATCTATTCAATTGAGTGATACCACTTATCGAGGTTAAATAGTAAAACGGCACCCCATATATTAGTTTCAAATAGGAAATAAGATGATATCCCTTATAAAATATCACTTATTCGAATAGGTGATATAAATAATTTTAATAGATGATATCACTCATTCGATTAAGTGATATCACCTATTCGAATAATAGGTATCACTCAGTTGAAAAGGTGATTTCACTCAATTGAATAGATGATATCACTCAATCGAATAAGTGATATCACCTATCCAAATTAGTGATATCATCTATTCAACTGAGTGATATCACTTTATCAAATAAGTCATATAACCTTTATGAAACGAATAAGTGATATCACTTACTCTCATAAGTGATATCACTCGAATAGGTAAAATCACTCATATGAATAAGTGATATCACTTATTAATTTCGATAAGGTGATATCACTCAATCAAATAAGTGATATCACTTATTCGAATGAGTGATATCATCTATTCAATTGAGTGATACCACTTATCGAGGTAAAATAGTAGAACAGCACCCCATACATTAGTTTCAAATAGGAAATTAGATGACATCACTTATTAAATATCACTAATTCGAATAGGTGATATCACTCATTCAAATAGGTGATATCACTCACTCCAATAAGTGATATCAACTGTTCAAATAAGTGATATCACTTAATTGAATAAGTCATATCACCTATTTGAAACAAATTAGATGATATCCCTTATTAAATATCACTTATTTGAATAGGTGATATCACTCATTTGAATAGGTGATATCACCTATTCAAATAAGTGATATCACTTAATTGAATAAGTCATATCACCTATTTGAAACAAATTAGATGATATCCCTTATTAAATATCACTTATTTGAATAGGTGATATCACTCATTTGAATAGGTGATATCACCTATTCAAATAAGTGATATCACTTATTCAATTGAGTGATATCACCTATACGAATGAATGACATCACCTATTCAAATGAATGATATCACTCATTGAAGTTAGATAGTAAAACGGCACCCCATACCTTAGTTTCAAATAGGAAATTATATAATATCACTTATTAAATATGTGATATCACCTGATCATTTAAAAAATAATTGGTATAATTTATAAGTTATATCAACCTTTTTGCATAGGTGATATCACCTATTTGAAACAATTAAATGAGTAAAATCACATATAGATTTCTTATCACACATTTGAATAAGTGATATCACCTTTTTTAAATGAATAAGTGATATCAACTATCTGAAATGAATAACTGATATCACCTACTTGAATAAATGTTATCACTTATTAGTTTCAACTATGTGATATCTCTTTTTCGAATATTTGATTCATCGTTTATAAACTTAAAAACAAGTTATCTTACTCTTGTTTTCCTGTCTTTCTTGCATTTTTTCGTACCGGTATTCGGCATAGTATTTGCTTTTAATTCAAATGTAAGCACCCAATGATCGTGACTATAAAAATTGTATGTTTTCTGTACCTCCAATTGAAGAGCACGCAGAACAATTACAAACTGGTCCCCAGTTAAAATTTCAACAGAGGCTAACGTTTGAGGCTATGGTTCAAAAAATGAGCTGCTATTATACCTCCAGTCCTATAACAACAGTAGCTGTTATTGCTTTGCTGAGTGTCCCGGTACTTTACTGCCTGAATAGCGTAATGCACAATGTTACATTTTAAACAAAATAGTACATTTTCGTTGTATCTAGCGTAACCATACGAATAAACAATTTGCAGCGGTGTACCTGCGCGTATGAAGATTTGTACAATTCGTACTTGGCATTATTCGTTCAACCATGGTTCGCGGTATACTAAAGTGTACTCTGTTCCGATTCTCTCCATTCTTCGTCCTGGTAAAGTGTAGGGCCAACTCTAAGTAATCGACACAATTTGTCTATCAAGTCGTTGAACTTATGAGATACAGCGATGCACAGATTAAAAATATCCGATCTGCTATCGAGATTAAATAAGGCGTAAACGGACAGCTTTTTATTATTTGGATATCCGATCTGCTGGCTAGGGAGACGCAAAATAAAAAAATTAAAAATGCTCCTAGAGACCAGAAAAGGCTGCATGTATCTGGAGGAATGTCCTCTGGTTGACGGTGCAGTGGGGTGGAGGATTGGAGGTACACGACTGCTGGAATGTCTATTATGCCGTGGCTGATACTGTAGACCATGACAACCTTGGCATGTTCTCTTCTCTGTTGCAGAGATGGCCACTAAAGTTGCCCATCACATCAGGGCTGTAAAATTCCACTCGTCCGCTCGCCATGACGAGTGAACATTTGGTTGGGACGAGTAACATTTAAAAAAATGACCTATATATACATGTATATAATATTTCATTGATTTTAAACATTCAATTAAAAATGTTGGAATGGGGAGGAAAGTAGCCTTTATAAGAAATTTCTAGCCCTTCACATTACTGGTGCTGTTTGTAATCCATCCTATAATCTCCATAAGCGAATCACACTTCCCTTTTTTGGACTGCCTCCAGTTTCTTGATGTTGGTTACGGTGTTGGATCCCGGACTGGAGACGCATACTAATAGCAATGGACCTCCTCCTGCAGGTTATCCATATGACCTCGCACTTCAATTTCAAGCTCCTGTGCATATAGTTAATAAAACTGCCAAATTTTAAATATTATCATTAATGTACACATGTTCAGACAATATAAACATCAATAATTAATCCAACAAAATATTAGCTCAATAACAAGATAGATGACTATAAATTTTGTAGTGTAAATTCAATAACATTCAGACTGATTATCCAAAATGACTAGGTTCATGAAATCCCAATAATGGCCCTGTAAAATGCATTTCTTTTAGATATCTCATTTTCAGTAAGGCTTGGTGTATTTGTATTAAATATACTTTATTCTTTTAAAAAATGTATATTGTATTTTTTTAATTTCATGTTTTTCTATTCATAGAATGACTCCAAAGACGGTTAAAATTAAGGAAAATGTTAATTTCTCCCAAATTTTGTCCTATTTTTTGCATTTAAACAGTATTTTTATTACGAAGACATTGTTGTCACACAAAGATAATTATTCCGATCATTGTCTAGTACACTCAAAGTAATATGTGTAAATTGGAATTGCCTTAGTAATTGTGGCAAGAGTGTCTTCACTGTTAAAACCATGATATATTTACATAAAATGGCTAAAAATGTAGGGAAAGTGCATATTTTTGCTGTTTGTGTACACTTTAGTGATATTTTATTAAGCGAAAAATGTAAAAATTGAAAAACAAAATTTACATTTTTTAAAAGAATAAAGTATAATTAAAATAAAAACCATCAAATTTTGCAATAAAATAAGGTTTAATTTTACTGTATTATACAGGGCCATTTTTGGGGTTCGTGAACCTCGTCCTTTTATATATCAATCTTTATTATGGGATTATCCCCTTGCCATAGGTAGGGATCTCAAACTCCTCTTCAGCGCATTCAGCGACACTGCTGAGAACATGGCATTTGTCCACAAAAGCCCCCACAACAGGGCTTATTAGCATATTTTCCTGAATGTCAGATGCCCAAACCTTAGATAGCATAGAGATCCCTTTGAACATTTTTTGAAGTTGAGTCCCTTGGGTCAATTGTGTGGCAGTCACAATAGTCACTGTTCTTCATAGAGTTAATAGGTAAAATGTTAGTTTAAGATGAAGAAGTTGATATTTTACATGTAACATTGCATGTAGTGCAAGTCAAAGCATGGCGTCAAATGATTTGATTGTTGTATTTGATCGTCCACTACAGGGGCTAGTCTCACCCCTACTAAGACAATTAAATAAGAATACATTGCATGGTGGTCCCTTGAAAGGTTTTTGAAGTCGGGGGTCCCTGGGGTCAAATTTGGGACACAGTTTTACAAAGAGTTATATATAGAAAACTCTAAATTTTCATGTAGACGTGATAGCAACCCCATTTTTTCATTGAATCCCAAGCAAAACTGCTCAGCAGTTATATAACCACAAGATCTCAGCCAAGTTCTTTAGCCAGCAAGATTTGACCACAAATGCCCCTTGCCACACATTATATTAAGCATGTTTTAAGGGAAACTTAAGAAAAAAAAGTTCTCTGAAAGCCTTAGATATGTTACATTTAGTATTGCCTTGTAGTCCTCTGAAAGGTTTGTGGAAGCTGGGCTCCTGGGGTCAAACTTAGTATCACCACACAGGGTCACAACCAGAGGCATTTAGGCAGAATCTAAGGTGAACTTTAAAGTGGAACAGTTGTTCATTCTGTTTATTTGTTGTTAGTAGAGCGATTTAATATATTAATTATATGGCATATATATATACCTCTATAATTTTTATATATATATATATATATTTTTTTTTTTTTTTTTTTTTATTTTCTCTTTTTAAACTTAATTATTTTTTTATTAATGTTGCATATTAAAATTATCAATTGTGAGTAAGTTTAATACAGTCAAATCTGTCTTAAGCAACCAATCAAGTGAAGGAACAGAAGTGGCTGTTAAGTTTATGCTTAATAAGGGTTTATTTTGCTCTAAAAGCATAGAAATTAGAAAAGGCAAATCTAGCTGCTTAATGGAGTGACCGCCTTCACAGGTTTGACCCTTCTGTACTTTATTTTTAGTTATTTTTGTTTGTCAGGAGCATTATCTTCAAAAATATTGATGGGAATCATACGTGACTGGGAACATCGATAGAGGGCAGTGTAAGAGTAAAAGTCTATCTTGAATAATAACAAAATTATCTCCCCTGTTGTACTTTATTTTTGGTTATTTTTGCTTTTCTGGAGGAAATCTTCAAAAGTATGGAATAATCCAACGCAACTTTGAACATGAGTAGAGAGCAATGTGAGAAAGTGCAAAGCAAAAATTTCATAACTGGTCTTGAATTTTGACAGAATGATCTTCCCTTTTGTACTTAAGATTTCCGTTATATTTGCTTGTCCACTGCCTTCAAAGTAAATAATTTCTATAAGAATTAATTTACAGTTTGAAAATTTGAGCATCTGGAGAATGCCCAAACTTTTTACTAGGCTGAATAACAGTACTTTTGTAATTTAGTAAAATATTATTCATTTTAAATTTGTTATAGCTAAACTTGATGTCATTTCAATTACTCAATCTTCTATTACTATTTGCAGAATCAGGGATCAACATTTGGTATAGACTATGACAACAATACTTTTGAGAAGGATGGCCGGCCATTCAGATACATCTCAGGGAGTATTCATTATTCACGTGTGCCATATCAGTATTGGGACGATAGACTGAGGAAGATGGCTGCCGCTGGGCTGAATGCTATAGAAACGTATGTGTGACATATAAGTTTTAAACTCATTTATGTTACATTGATTGTGAAACAAATACTTGAGACAAGTTATTATAACTTAGACAAATCAAGTAATTATAACTTAGACAAATCCAGTTATTATAACTTAGACAAATCCAGTTATTACAACTAAGATTAATCAAGTTATTTTACTTGAGAAACAAATCAAGTTATTATCATTTTAAACAAATTTCTATTTTTCTGTTTTTAAAATAAACCGATCAAAAATACCCAATGCTTATTTTACCACTTACTTTAATTTCAATGCTTATACAGAAATTTCAATGCTTATTCAGAAATTTCAATGCTTATACAGAAATTTCAATGCTTATATAATGCTTATACAGAAATTTCAATGCTTATACAGAAATCTCAATGCTTATACAGAAATTTCAATGCTTATACAGAAATCTCAATGCTTATTCATAAATTTCAATGCTTATACAGAAATTTCAATGCTTAAATATCCCCAATTTTTGCTTATCTTGAGCATTGATTGTCTCGATATTCGGGTAGCTGTTTTCATTAACAATATTGTGTCACAATATGTACGTAAACCATTTGGAGAGAAAAATATGCAGCCAGGCCGGGACTCAAACCTGAGACCTTTAGCTTACAGGGTATATGCTCTACTGGCTAAGTTAGCCAGACTGCTGACATACTTTACTCTCCTTAAAGGTTACATACACACTGTATAATGTTCTACTTCAAAAGACACAACATTTATCTTTAAATACATTTGTCATTTGCAGGTATGTGCCGTGGAACATACATGAGCCTACACCATCCAAGTATGACTTTACAGGACAACAAGACATTGTTACCTTCTTGCAGACAGCTCAGAAATACAACTTATCTGTCATCTTACGACCAGGCCCATACATTTGTGCCGAGTTGGACTTTGTAAGTAGTTCTGTTAACAAAACTGTACATTTAAAACTTTCAATATAGATTTTATGAGTGCTCATTTATTATTGAATTCATTACAGGAGTTGTCAAAAATATATTGCTCTGCCAAGCATTTTTTACCAATGAGTTAAATAAGTTTGATAATTTATTGATTACCGATTTGATAATATATTAATTACTGATTTGATCATTTATTAATTACTGATTTGATCATTTATTCTGCTGTATCTATGACATTTCTAAGAAAATGGTATATTTACCATTTATTTGTCAGGTTATAATGTGTCATGTGCAGGATGCAGGTCAGTGGGTCATGATTATGTTTTTTCATTGCAAGCCCTACTTGTAAATATAGCCACAGAGGCAATGTATTTGTTTACAGTTATGTCACTTACTGATGACATTTCTTGTTTAAATAAACAATTAAACATGTTAAAGTAGAAAATGTTCTTGTGTCACGAATTTTACTACTTAATGTAACCATGTATATACCAACAGTATATGAGAAGTATCCCGTGTTACAGGGTGGACTTCCTGCGTGGATTCTCACCAAACCTGGTATACAGGTCAGGACAATAGATCCAAGTGAGTCCCTAGTTTACAGTGCATATAAAGTAAAGCTCGTGACCAAAGTATACATATGAGTGTGTCACATAGTAAAAAGCTTAAGGTTCAAGTTATGTACACTAAAACTAAAGCTAGGATGAGTAACACATATAATAGTTAGTCAAACCTGTGTAGGCAGTCACCTTTACTTAGCAGCCACTTGTCTTGAGCAGTCACATTTGCTATTTCCCATTCTTATGCTTTCAGAGCATATTAGCCTGTATTAAACAACAACCTGTCTTAAAATGCCACCTTTCCTCCTTCTCTTGACTTGCTGCTTAAGACAGGGTTGACTGTGTCAATATTCATCAAATTTTAATTGCTTATGCTTCATTAACCACAAACTCTTGATCATTTAGTATTTAATTTAGATTTATAATCTCATTTATGTTTCCGTCTTGTCTTAACTGTTCTACATAACTTTGATCTTGGGAACTATTTAACTATTTTCCCCATTGTATATAAAGGTCAAGTTGCATAGGACACAAAAATTTTGTTTTATTTACTAATCTGATTGTCTCACTTGGGTGCTACTAAGATGTGGATGCAGGACGCATTCATATTGACACCATAATGAAGAAATGATATGTTTTCATCTTCCCCTTTATTTCTTTCCTTCCTTTACAACTTTTTTTCTATTCTCATAATATTGGTTAAGAAAAATTGTTAAAATATGTCATGTTGATACTTAATGTAAACATTGTGGCCCAATCCCATTTCATGTCGAAATAAAATATGTTTAAACTAAACTATTTAGATTTATGCTTTTAATTCACCGGAGTCACAGTTCTGTGATAACACTCTGTCCAGTATTAACTCTTGGGTTGTGAACACCAGCATTCTACAGTTGACATTGACCAAATTCATAATGGTTATAAAGCTATGAAATATTCTTTAAGTTAATAAGTTCTATAAATATCCATTGACTTAAGAACAAACAAGTCCTGCCAAAACAAATGCATTGATGGAATATTTAAATGACAGTCAGTACTTAACAAGCATCTCAGTTTTACCATGTTTACGGCGTTAAAATGCTGGTTCAAGCCAAGTTGATATGGAAGGTAACAGGCATCTCAGTTTTACCATGTTTACGGTGTTAAAATGCTGGTTCAAGCCAAGTTGATATGGAAGGTAACAGGCATCTCAATTTTACCATGTTTACGGTGTTAAAATGCTGGTTCAAGCCAATTTGATATGGAAGGTAACAGGCATCTCAGTTTTACCATGTTTACGGCGTTAAAATGCTGGTTCAAGCCAAGTTGATATGGAAGGTAACAGGCATCTCAGTTTTACCATGTTTACGGCGTTAAAATGCTGGTTCAAGCCAAGTTGATATGGAAGGTAACAGGCATCTCAATTTTACCATGTTTACGGTGTTAAAATACTGGTTCAAGCCAAGTTGATATGGAAGGTAACAAGCATCTCAGTTTTACCATGTTTACGGCGTTAAAATGCTGATTCAAGCAAAGTTTATATAGAAGGTTATCAGAGAATTAGAAGAACATTTTCAAACATAATGTTATATTTATATACATTTTTAGCTCGACTATTCGTAGAATAGGAGGGGGCTTTTGTATTCCCCCCGGCGTCGGCGTTGGTTTTTCAGGGTTTTTTTTATAAGGTAAGATATCTATGCAACCACTCATTTCATATGTGTGTGTTCAGCTTCACCAATTGAACGTGCAGACATAAAAATCATAACTCTGGTTTGCATTTTGGCAGAGTTTAATATGACCCATTTTGGACTTAATTTTTCAGGTTAAAGTTTTTTGTCAGGTAAGATATCTAAGCAACCACTCATTTCATATGTGTGTGTTCAGCTTCACCAATTGAACGTGCAGACATAAGAATCATAACTCTAGTTTGCATTTTGGCAGAGTTTAATATGACCCATTTTGGACTTAAATTTTCAGGTTAAAGTTTTTTATCAGGTAAGATATCTATGCAACCACTCATTTCATATGAATGAAACTTCACATGTGTGCTAAACATCACCAATTGAACTCACAGACATAAGAACCATAACTCTGGGTTGCATTTTGGCAGAGTTATGCCATTTTTGGACTTAATTTTTCAGGTTAAATTTTTTTATCTGGTAAATATCTATGCAACCGCTCATTCAATATGAATGAAACTTCACATGTGTGTTCAGCATCATCAGTGAAACACACAGATACAAGAACCATAACTCTTGATTGCATTTTGGCTGAATTAGTTCCCTTTTAGACTTAGACATTTTGTGTTTAGCAGGTTAAAGTTTGTAGTACAAGGCCTTGATCTTAGATGTTTGAAAAATAGGGTCAGTTTGTGGTCCTCTCACAAATTTGTTCAAAACTATGACCCTAGGGGAAAATTGGTCCGCCCTAAGGAGTAACAAGAATTTTATTTGATTTTTTTTTCTATAGTTTAATCTGTTTTTGGCTCGCACTGAGGGTAAACAATGTTCACCTTTTTTTTTATAAAATCTTTTTTCTTTTTTGTAAAGTTTCATTCTTTTTTCTTTTTTTAGATTTATTTTCTTCATTTTCACGAAAGGGTATCCACCTGTGATAAACTTGCATGCTGGTACAGGATTATATCAACTATAGATCCAATTTCATGTACCGAGATATTGCTCTCTGAGGTGAAGTTAGTGCATATGTTTCATAAATGACAAACCTTGACAATCATTTTGGTATACAACATTGCTTGTTGCAATAACTGTCCGGGTTCATCATTTTCTAGACCCTGATTGTCACCCTACCATTAGGCCTATATGTCGTGCTGGATTAAATAATATTAAGGCAATACGAGCCATCCATTCACTTTGTTGTTTTCAAAAAACACATAACTGTTGATAATGAAAATGAATAGTGTTGGTGAATTATTTTAATTCATTTATTTTTAAAGATAAGCAATAATTATAGTTTAATTTTACCACCCCTGAATTCTAATTGTCTTCCATTTGTTACATATTTCCTGAAAAAGCTGTTGTTTTAGACAGCAGCAAAATAGTTGAGCGTGCTGTCCCTCTGACAGCTCTTGTTTTATATATATATATAATGGCCCCATTTTTTTCACTTTATTTCTACTGATAAACGTGTGCTCATTCATATTTTGTGTCCCCTCCAAGTATGCCTCCGTTTAAACTGAAATCCTGGATCTGCCTTTGTATAATGGGTATATTTTGTTTTTATACCTTTACAGGATACATCCAGCCTGTGGACCGTTGGTTAACAATATTGTTTAAAGTTGTCAGACCGCTGTTGCACATTAATGGAGGCCCCATCATTACAGTTCAGGTAGTATACCCGTCCTCATAGTTACACTGTAGTATATTGTATACAGATATGTCAGTGTTGGTCAGGTCCCATCATTACAGTTCAGGTAGTATACCCGTCCTCATAGTTACACTGTAGTATATTGTATACAGATATGTCAGTGTTGGTCAGGTCCCATCATTACAGTTCAGGTAGTATACCCGTCCTCATAGTTACACTGTAGTATATTGTATACAGATATGTCAGTGTTGGTCAGGTTCCATCATTACAGTTCAGGTGGTATACACATCCTCCTAGTTACACTGTAGTATATTGTATACAGATATGTCAGTGTTGGTCAGGCCCCATCATTACAGTTCAGGTAGTATAACCACCCTCATAGTTACACTGTAGTATATTGTATACAGATATGTCAGTGTTGGTCAGGTCCCATCATTACAGTTCAGGTAGTATACCCATCCTCAGAGTTACAATGTAGTATAGTGTATACAGATATGTCAGTGCTGGTCAGGTCCCATCATTACAGTTCAGGTAGTATAACCACCCTCATAGTTACACTGTAGTATATTGTATACAGATATGTCAGTGTTGGTCAGGTCCCATCATTACAGTTCAGGTAGTATACCCGTCCTCATAGTTACACTGTAGTATATTGTACACAGATATGTCAGTGTTGGTCAGGTCCCATCATTACAGTTCAGGTAGTATACCCGTCCTCATAGTTACACTGTAGTATATTGTATACAGATATGTCAATGTTGGTCACTGGTCCCATCATTACAGTTCAGGTAGTATACCCGTCCTCATAGTTACACTGTAATATATTGTATACAGATATGTCAGTGTTGGTCAGGTCCCATCATTACAGTTCAGGTAGTATACCCGTCCTCATAGTTACACTTTAGTATATTGTATACAGATATGTCAGTGTTGGTCAGGTCCCATCATTACAGTTCAGGTAGTATACCCTTCCTCATAGTTACACTGTAGTATATTGTATACAGATATGTCAATGTTGGTCACTGGTCCCATCATTACAGTTCAGGTGGTATACACATCCTCATAGTTACACTGTAGTATATTGTATACAGATATGTCAGTGCTGGTAAGGTCCCATCATTACAGTTCAGGTAGTATACACATCCTCATAGTTACACTGTAGTATATTGTATACAGATATGTCAGTGTTGGTCAGGTCCCATCATTACAGTTCAGGTAGTATACCCTTCCTCATAGTTACACTGTAGTATATTGTATACAGATATGTCAATGTTGGTCAGGTTCCATCATTACAGTTCAGGTAGTATACACATCCTCATAGTTACACTGTAGTATATTGTATACAGATATGTCAGTGTTGGTCAGGTCCCATCATTACAGTTCAGGTAGTATACCCTTCCTCATAGTTACACTGTAGTATATTGTATACAGATATGTCAATGTTGGTCACTGGTCCCATCATTACAGTTCAGGTGGTATACACATCCTCATAGTTACACTGTAGTATATTGTATACAGATATGTCAGTGTTGGTCAGGTCCCATCATTACAGTTCAGGTAGTATACCCTTCCTCATAGTTACACTGTAGTATATTGTATACAGATATGTCAATGTTGGTCACTGGTCCCATCATTACAGTTCAGGTGGTATACACATCCTCCTAGTTACACTGTAGTATATTGTATACAGATATGTCAGTGCTGGTAAGGTCCCATCATTACAGTTCAGGTAGTATACCCACCCTCATAGTTACACTGTAATATATTGTATACAGATATGTCAGTGTTGGTCAGGTCCCATCATTACAGTTCAGGTAGTATACCCATCCTCATAGTTACAATATAGTATAGTGTATACAGATATGTCAGTGTTGGTCAGGTCCCATCATTACTGTGAGTACAGGAGGTATATCCATCCTCAAGTTCAGGTAGTATACCCATCCTCATAGTTACAATGTAGTATAGTGTATACAGATATGTCAGTGTTGGTGAGGTCCCATCATTACTGTGAGTACGGGTAGTATATCCATCCTCAAGTTCAGGTAGTATAACCATCCTCATAGTTACACTGTAGTATATTGTATACAGATATGTCAGTGTTGGTCAGGGCCCATCGTTACAGTTCAGGTGGTATACCCATCCTCATAGTTACACTGTTGTATATTTTATACAGATATATGTGTGTCAGTGTTGGAAAGGTCCCATCATTACAGTTCAGGCAGTATATCCATCCTCATAGCTACACTGTAGTATATTGTACACAGATATGTCAGTGTTGGTCAGGTCCCATCATTACAGTTCAGGTAGTATACCCATCCTCATAGTTACACTGTAGTATATTGTATACAGATATGTCAGTGTTGGTCAGGTCCCATCATTATTTTTGTCAAAAGATTATTCCCTGTAGAATATTTCTAAATATACAAGTGATTATATCAATTTATTTTTCACTTTGACCGTTTGCAAATGCTCTCGAGTATGTTGTCTAAGTCGTACCAATACCAGGTGTTGTTTAAGAGAGGTTATCCAGTGAACTTGAGATCAAACCTGTGACTTCTGGCGTCAGCCCTCTGTCTGCTACATCATGTCCAGCTCACAACATAAGTAATTGTTAGGTACCTTGGTCATGTATATATAATCTATCAGACAAGGGAGTGTTCTCCTGGCCCATCTAGTCTTAATACTGCCATGAGGCCATGGGTTATAAATGTGTAGATACGATTAAATATAGTATATAATTCACATGCAAAGGGTTTAATTAGCCATCTATGAATAGTTGATACCTGTTAAAAAAAGAAAAGACATTTTGGTTACTGAGTTATAAAAAGTCATGAAATCAGATCAGTCACAAATTGGCTATGCCGTTGATTTGAATGAAAGTACTGAGTTGTATATGTTACTTGTAGCTCCATCATTTCAAATGTAATTGTTTCCATATATTGTTAAATTCATATGTAAATGTTGATGCGCCATTGATACAAAGGCATGTATGCGATCAGAAACAACTGATTGTGGTCCTTGATTACATGTACATGATGATGGAAGTGTTTGGGTATTTCTTTTACACAGCTGAGATGGATAATTCAGAGTATACAATTTTATTGGTTAGTGTGTGGGAGCAAACTATACTCTGGGAAGTTTGAGGAGTGACAAGGAATGTAGAATGAGTTTTTTCAGTCAACTACTTTTCCATTTTTTTTTAGGTCTCACTACCTGTTCACGATTCACTAAATAAATGCTACTAATATACTTTCTCTCCTACCAGATTGAGAACGAGTACGGCGGTTACCCAGCCTGTGACCGTAAATACCTGGAGTTCCTGAGAACCAAGGCAATATCTATGTTAGGTCATGGTATCACCTTGTTCACGACTGATGGCGATGTAGACAGATACCTTAACTGTGGAACACTGCCAGATGTATATGCAACTGTCGATTTTGGAGTTACACGTAAACTCTTTATATCATCATACACTAGTAAATGATATATATGGACAATATTTGATAGTTATTGTACATGTATTTGATTAAATTAATCCAGTAACAGCATTACACAATCTTATTTATAATAGAATGATATTAAAATTAATATTAATTATTTTTAATTTCTGTAAATTATGGGTTTTTTTAAGCTTTATGTTCACATACACATGTTGAGAATAGGTCTTGCCATAAAATATTCTCTGATCATCAAGAGTCTATTAATTGCATTTGTTGAGCGCATAGTAGAGCATTTTAGTCGGGATTGCAGGGCCGTGAGTTCGATCCTCCATCAAGGCAATGTGTGGTGTTCTTGAGCAAGACACTTTATGTCCATATTATTCTTTGCGCTGGTTTCACCCAGGAAGCTTGACATCTAAATTGTAGTAATTTGTTTTACAATTGAGGTAAAATACATCAGTTTAAAAAGTAAGCATTAATTGCTTGTTTAATGCTTATTCAACATTTTGCGTGGTACACCTGAATATCACATTCAAATTTATTGGTGGAGGAAGATCTCTAAATGAATCTGTAATATAATAAAACCACCATCCTTCCACATGTCACTTGCAAACTTTCTCACTTAAATGTTTTAGTCTGAGTTGGGCGTGGACTAAGTGAGACGACTAGCCCCAGGGCACCCTTCTACTGTTACCCTTTTAACAGCCAGTCATGCAAAGTTTGCTGCTGTTTGTTTTTGTTGCAACTTGCAATAATTTTACTGATGGATTTTGTTATCCCCCACCCACCAATTTCTAATTATCTCCCTTATTTATAGATGATCCAGCCAAGAGTTTTGCTATACAGAGACGCAAGGAACCGAAAGGACCTTTGGTATGTATCAGTGCTTCTCTGCCATGTGGTATATTAAAGGCCATAACAAGTTTTTATTTTAATTTTTTTTTTTTCTTGAATTGGGTTCAACGCCATTTTCAACACATTTCAGGTTATATATGGCATATCCAATTTTACTGATGGAAGAAGACCTCAGATAAAGTAGAACCACTGTCCTTCCGCAAGTAACTGGAAACTTTCTCACATAAAGTTTTTGGAGTGAGCGGGACTCAAACCTACGACCTTAGCGGTGAGAGGTTAGGTGATGTTGAGATGGCGCCATAGACCTCTCGGCCACGGAGGACCCTTTATTTTAAAAACAAACTTTTAGAAAAAGAAAAAATCTTGGAATTCACAATTTAAAGCTTTGACCTCTGTAGTGGCCCCAAATTTTACCCAAATTTTACCGCAGGTAGCAGACTTGAATAGAAGATGAAGATGGCTATTAAACAAGGCTATATGTAAAAAAAATTAATTTAGACCTTAAACTTTTGGAGAAATCTCCACATGTGCATGTAACTGTACTGTGACCACTGTAGCAGCTCTTAGTTTAACCCCAGGGAAATGACTTTAATAAATTTGATGGCGGGCCATCAGCTAATTCTGCATGTAAAATATCTACATGTAAGGGCCAGGCCCTGCAGAAGAAGATTAAAAAAATCCAGTATTCCCATAAAAAACTATGTAAAAGTCACCCGACTTGGTTCTAATGGACCTCTGTCCCTTTATTTGTACTTGAAAACTCAACTTATAGGGATCATTTATACAAAACATGAAAATATTTTGCTGGTCAGTGCTTGAGAAGAAGATTCACAGTTTCATTCCAGTCTCAGCTGCTATGACTAAACATTGCTCCAGATCTCAAGAATATTAGCAAAAGTTCTAAAATTTAAGAGAGAATGAGACTTTCCTGTTTTCCCATAGTATTCTTATTTAAAAATCAAAGTACATTTAATCAGCCCAAATGGACCCAAGCCACTTTATTTGAACAAACTTGAAACTAGTACACATGTGGATCATGTATACCAAATATGAACAAATTTGACTGGTTGGTTTTTTAGAAGAAGGTTTTTAAATTAAAGTTTCGTTATGTTAAACTGATATCACCAGGGCGGAGCCAATTTTAACCCTAGATTCATTGCTTGAACAAATATGAGAGAATATCATTAGGTGATACTACATGAAAAAATATTAAAACTCCAAAATATAAAAACCTTGCAGATTCGGAGATTTATATAAAAAATAAAATATTAAAAATAGAAAACTTGGCCGCTTGAAACATGTTGATTTTTTCTTCATTCATAAACATGGTTAATATAATATTTTGTTACAAGAAAACATGGCAGCCTTATGAAAGTGGCCAGTTCAAAACACATGTGTTTAACTGTTATTATAAAAATACCGTTTAAATGAAAGTTTCATTGCCCAAAACCAGGCTTGATCAGCTCAGTTGGTAGCGTGTCAGATTATCAACATGCGAGTTTGAAACACCGCCCGACCACTGTCTCCATGATGATTGATACATTTCGTTTCATAATTATTCGTCTCCAAAGGCTGATTCATTTGGGTAAGTTATCAGTTACATGCGGAGATGGGTGTGCTTGAGTACTGGTTAAGCTTCCAGGATCCAAGGAAAAATTGGTTACGTGAACTGATTGCCTATGAGCCCTTGATGGCATAATAAATAATACTAATCATTCAATCAATCAATCAATAAATCAATTTATTTCTCAAATGATTCACACTTAATGTTGTTGGTTCCAGGTCAACTCGGAGTTCTACACTGGGTGGCATGACCACTGGGGAACCAATCATACAACAGTTAACACAGATGCCATAGCCAGATGCCTGGATCAGATGCTAGACCTTGGTGCTAATGTTAACCTGTAAGTAAAGGTATAACATGGTCTTGAAACAATATTGAAGGCAGTGGTTATAAATAGCGGTGACAGATACGATAAGTTTAAAATTAAGATAAATGCAGTATCTCCACATCAATGTAAGGATCTCTTAACATTTTTGTGTCTTTATGTTAGCAGTGATTGTAATGGAAGGCAGTCAGTGTTTTTAAAGGTGATAGGTGTGTCTCCTTGGGCCCCCAGTTTCCTCTCACAAGAATTTTAAAACCATAAATGCCTTTTGCACAGTCATTTAAAATCCCTTACACAGGGGGATTAAAGTATGGACTGTGGATCCCTACTCTGAGATTTCTTGAATATTAATGCTCCTATTTTTAGTGAGAATGATGACAAACACAATTATATTTGTCATGTTCTCCTCGCTGTAATTTTGTGACTCGCTCTCAAATCAACAACATCTGCATAGAAACCCCCACCTCCTTGAAAACGTATAAATCCTGCATCCGCTATAATTTATATATTATAGCTATGTGGCTGTGTCACATTGATGTAAAATAAAATTTACTATATCAAATTCTGCTATATACTCGTGTGCAGTCTCTTTTATCACGATGTAGAATTGATCGTAACATAACATATAACATGACTTTGTGTATTAGGACAGACAAAAAAACAACTGTTTTAGGGTTACACGACCGACCCTAAAATTGAGTCACGTCCATAACATGTTTGTTTTTAGCTCTACTGGCTAAAGGCCAGAAGTGCTTAAGCGATGGTGCGTTGTCCGTCGTCTGTCATCTGTTAGCAGCACTTTCTCGGAAATCACTAGGCCAATTAAATTGAAACTTCACATGGATGTTTCTATTGCATAGTACACAGAAGATTTTTTCTCGATCTGAAATTCAAGATGACCACGTTACTAAAGATAGTCCAAAACTTAAAAAATCTTCTTCTCATGAACGGCCCAACAGATTTTCAAAATGTTTATGAAGTAATGATGACCAACTATAGTTTTGTTAGATTTGTTAAAATAGTGTCCCTAAGGTTAAAAATGACACTGCCCTGAGGGGATAAGGATACTATGGGAAAACAGAAAATTCTCTTTTTCTTTCATCTTTTCTGAAACTACTAGGCCAATTAAACTGAAACTTCATATGAATGTTTCTATTGCATAGGACACTATACAGAAGATTTTTTTCTATCTAAAATTCAAGATGGCCACCATTACTAAAAACCGTCAAAAACTTAGAAAATCATCTTCTCATGAACGGCCCAACAGATTTTCAAAATGTTTATGTAGTAATGATGACCATCTATAGTTTTGTTAGATTTGTTCAAATTGTGTCCCTAGGGTTAAAAATGACCCCGCCCCGATGTTTCTATTGCATAGGGAAATTTCTATGGCCACTATGAGTCAGTAGAGCGTCCTCAGGCCCTCTTGGGCTTCTTGTTTAAATGTTAAACTATGACAAACTGCGGAACAAATATGCTTAATGTGTCAAGAAAAATTGTATTTGTATCGTTTTGTATTGATTCAATATCATAATCATTTTTATATGGAACAGAAAAGCAAGTTAAAATCAATTTTCTTATAATAGGTCATTAGTACAGCATTAAAATTAGAAAGAAAAATAGAAAATAAAAAATTGCTGGCTTTTCTACCCTATTTCTACCCCCCCCCCCCCCCCCCCCCCACCCATTTTTGGGGTGGCATATAGTAATCACAGTGTCCGTCTGTCCACCTCAAAGGTCAAGGTCACACTTTGAGTTTGTTTGACAACACTGTGTCTGTGTGAGATTTCGTTTCCAGACTGTAGCTTTGTCATGCATAGATGGATTTTATAAATACATGCTACAACTGATCAACATAACATGGCGACATGCGTGTATCAATTGATCAACATGACATGACAAAGTGTCGCGTTAAGACCCAGAACCTTACCTCAATGATCAAGGTTACACTTTCAGTTTGCTTGATCTGTAACTTTGTTATAAATGGAGGGATTTTAAAATAGTTTGACACAACTGATCAACCTGTCATGATGATGTGTCACCTGCATTTACCTGTAGAAATACCCAGACCTTTACATTAGTTGTCAAGGTCAAGGTCACACTTGAACTCATGAACAGAAACTCATAAAATTATGTGTCTAGTCTGAAACGTCAGTCCATCACTCTTGATATTCATGGATACATCGCTATATATTATAAATTATATCATTATTTTCATAGGCCATTTGGGGGCCATGTAACACTTATCAGTGACATTTCTTGTTAGATTTCAATTAACACGGAATATGTTATTTGTTGGTTATACATGCAGATTAATATACAAGTATTGACTGTGTAGGAACTGACCATGATATGATGTTAACAAGAGAATCAATATTCATACATATATTCTCGGCTTGATACCACATCTGCATAATCAATATCTTAACATTTAACAATTGTTTTATTATATGATGTAAATATATATATGAAAAATATTCTATTGATGTGTATTTTTTAAAAAAAAAACTGGCATTTATTGTTTTCTCTGTCCATTCATACATTCATCCATCTGAGGTAAAATTGGTTTCTGATCAATAACTTGTGAAAGAGTCGATTTATTTAGTTATTATTTGGCGTATAACTGTGTAATTGTAAAATATAACATATGGTTGATATTTGTCAATGTCAGTAAAACAAATTCCAACTTTTATGGTACATGTAAATTTATTAAGTTACAGCGGGGACATCTGTCTCAGTTACAGCGGGGACACCTGTGTCCTATTAACACATTTCTAGTTTATTATGTACTTTTCAATTGATATATTTGCAGGTATATGTTTGAGGGTGGAACAAACTTTGGTTTTTGGAATGGTGAGTATTATAAACATTAAGTCTTTTAAAAGGAATTTGGCAGTGTTGAAATCTGATTTTAATCTTCTCACATCATATCAATCTTATATAATTGTAAATGTGGATTAACGATGAATTATAGCCCTTAAATTAGTCTATCCCAGAAACTGATAGCAATTGAATATTTGCTAAACTGTGACGTCATTTAAACTTTCAGTTAAAACAACTGACCAATCAACGTGCTCAAATGCGACTTTCTCGTCATTGGTATTTAACAGACCAAATCGGGAGGGCTGGGTTCATTTTACAGACTACCTTTTTTGATTATTTGACATAAATACCTTGTTTAGACACACTCTTGTGTATCCTGTATTGACAAACACAGACAAAATGATGAATGTCAACAAGTATAAATCGTCCTAAAATTTGTTAGGATCATCTTCACTTTTCTTGAAAGTGACATCTGAAAAAAGACAAATATTGTCACACTCTTGGGTGTCGTGTAAAGAAACTCTCTTGTGTATCGTGTAAAGACACACTCTTGGGTGTCATGTATAGACACGCTCTTGTGTGTCTTGTATTTCATGCATACCATACATGGTTTTCTGCTTATTTTAAACAGGTATGGATTTTTCATCCTACACCCCCTGCACGCCATTCATAAAAGCATAGCGCTATGATAAATTCCTCACAAGGAGTTGCTTGTCAAAGCTTATTCACACAAACTTTCTAAAATCTTGTTTTCAATTATCGTAACATCCTATCATTTCCGGTACACAAATCACAATTTATTACTTTGCTAAATAACATCTCCACATAATATGACTATCCCTAGCAATCTGTTTAGAATTGGTGAGGTAGTATTGATTTACAAAACTTTTATACTGCCGCTAAAATTAACAAAGTTTTACCCCAAACTAAACTTGATTAAAAACAAGATGGATCCTCCGTGGCCGAGTGGTCCAAGGCGCCATCCCAAAATCACTTTACTGAGTCCTGTGTCGGAATTAGCAGGTTTGAGATTCTGAACAGCAGCAATATCAACCTGCATGTTTATATTTTCAGGAGCTTTGTTTGTTGATTACTATCAGCCTACCCCCACAAGTTATGATTTTGATGCACCCCTTACTGAGGCAGGGGACATCACTGATAAGTACCTGGTACTAAGACAGATTATATCAAAGGTATGTGTTATGGTCGTCAACAGACATCCAAGAAAAGACAAAATTCATCTTCATAAATAAAGGTTAACCCTGTATTAAGCAGCCAGTTAAAGGAGCGCTCAAAAAAAAGGCTTTGAAGACTGGTTGTTGCTTAATACGGGTTAATTTGCTCTGAAATATCAAAGTAGCTGTTTAAGACAAGTGGCTGCCCAATAGAGGTGACCACTTACACAGGTTTGTCTGTACCAACACTTGATGGTTAAATGTATATGATGCACTCTCCATGTACGAAAGTTATCAATTAATATACAGATTAGAAAAAGAAAAAATACATAAATAATGGGGGAGAAATGAATCTAGAATCTTGATGAACTGCAGAGTTCCAGCAAATTTTATCCAGTAATTCAAATTGTCATCTATTATGACATGCATGAGATATGATGTTCATAATCTTTCCATTATTCATTTGTCACCCTCAGGAACCACACATTGGTTGTTAAGTTAACTGCAATAATAATCATGACAAAAAATGATAAAATGGACTTGACAGCTATTTGGAGGATTCCTACACATCTGCTAATATAGACTGCTATCCTTGATTAGAAACAAAACGATAAATCTGGGAAATAGATCACTGGTATTTGTACAATCAAAGCTACCAAAATAAAGTCATTGGAATGCCTTACTTTTGTATAGTAATTGACTTAATCTGAAGTTCTCACTTGTTTATTTGATATCAACATTATGCTTGACCAGATTTTTTAATCCATTATACATTTGATGTTTTCAAGATGACTCTCGACCAAAAATAGCTAAAACCAAAAAATAAAATCAACTCAAATTTCTAGAAATTATTTTATTAATTTTTTTTATTGTTGTTGGAACCTAAATATTTGGATATAAGAAGTTATTAACTGAGCACTGTAGTAAAAAATACTGTTGCCAGGGAATTGAACAAATGAAAACCCACACAATTCTTGTTACAGGATTGGAACTAGGATCACTCGAGCGACAACCCGCAGATATAAAACAACTGCACTATGTAGGAATGTAACAAAGATTGGTCGTGTCAATCTAAGTTGAACCACTTAACCGAGTTTAATCGATGATGATGTATAAAACTGAGTTCAGATCATCAATATAAAAATCTTACATGGGTTTGAGATTCAAATAGAAAATTCCGTTTCGAGGGATAACTGTTTTTTGAGAGCCTCATTCCGGCAACAACAGTTCAACCAAGGAATGGAATTGTCTATCTAAACCAAAAAACACATTGAATATACATTTTGATTTAAATCATTATTAAATTTTGCCATGATGGTTTAAAGATGTCAAATTAAATATATTACGTTGTATGTTTTAATATGTTGCGTCATAAATTGTTCCAACGTTACAACAGGGTAGGATGAGTGCGTAGAGGGGGTGTAAGATGAAAATTTCATACCTTGTAAAAATTCACAGAAATCCTTGTCAGGTAAGAATCTTATTCCACGTGTCAGGTCTAAATTCAAATACCAGCGATAATAGATAATAGCGTATTTAAAAACATGTTTTTGATGGTAAACAATTGTATTTTGCACCAGCTATGATCCAGATAGTGACAAACTGTGCTAAATATTACAGTTATACCAGTTATTTATTAAAAGGGTAGAACTTACTCGTGATTCTGCTATAATTGTGTATCTAAAGAAATTTACTTAAGATGCCAGTAAATGGACCTGACTCGGGCTGCCAATCTAACAAGTCGATAATCCAATCAGCAATGGATATTATTTCCAAGGGTACCATTTTTCTTAGACAAGTGAGCAGTCTCTAAGTAAATACTACTTTATATTACATTACATTGTAATTACTTTGACAAACCACGCCACGTGGCTAGTGGAGTGAGTGATAATCGCTCTCGCGTCGGGTCAGTTGTATTTAACATAAACTTTCACTTCATGTTTTACAATAACTAGAGTACACATTATTTTACTAGAGTCAATCATTAATTTAAAAACATAAAAAAAAATGAGGATACCAGTTGATAATATTTTTTCAGAAAGTAATATTTTTTTCATTTCAGTACAACCCATTACCACAGATGAAAATTCCACCGTCAACACTAAAGTTTGCCTATGGAAAAGTTCAGATGAGTTTTGTATGTATTATATTTCTCAGCAGAGACTTATAACCAGTTGGAATGAAACTTGCTTTTTAGAACTGTTCAACTTTGTGTGTCGGGGATCAACTTCAGCTTCTGTGCCAGGCCCTGGTTAGTTTAGTTGGTAGCACAGGGGTCATTAGCTCGAATCCCAACCAGGTCACGGTATCTGTGATGATTGATACATACGACTTCTTCTCACTGTCGTGCGTCTATCACTGCTGATTAAAGTTGGAAAGTAATAAGTTACTTGCGGAGACTGGTGTGTCTGAGTACTGGTTAGCCTTCAAGGATCCCAGGAAAGGTTAAAGGTTAGGTTAAATGATCATCTGTTAGCATTCAATGGCATAAACGTGATGCTAAATGTTCAAACATTGAAACAAATCAGCTTCTGCTAGCATTCATTTCAACAGACCTTCAAAATACAATTTAGATGATTTCGTTGATAGTTTGTGAGGGTTAAATCATTTATCAGGTTGTGACAATTGATTTAACTAGATGTCTTGATTTTTCAGCAGTATTTAATTTAGTTAATGGCAGTCTGTGAGTGCACCATATCATCATCCCTGGGATCCGCTAGCTGGTTAACCAGTATCAATCTGACTAAAGTACACGATATTCCTAAATGTAAGATCTGATGACGATCTAGTATTCAAATTCTCATTCCTCAAGTGCAATTCTTTTACAATCTAAATCTAATAATTGGAAAGCAATTTTTTTCCCTTAAAAGTTGGTATAACAATAGGAGTTTGATACATGAATGAAATTATTAATGAAAATTGACACTTATTTACTGAGAAAAAGATTGAAATAAATACAAACCTTAAGATAAGCTATTTGCATTTTCATGGCATATTACAGTCAATTAAAACATTTAAAAATTTGAATAAATTTGAACATTATAATACAAAAGAACGTGCTCCTTTTATCCAATCTCATATCTTCCCAGTGTTACAGAACAAGTTAGGAACTAAACCAATTTACGGCATTCTGAATAAAAATGACAAACCAGTCAAAGTGAATGGAATGAAATATATAAAAATAAATATGAGTGACAAGGATTGGAAAAGTATACTACATATTCCTTTTCAAATAACATAAGATACTCAGCTTTCTTCTTACAATTGAGAGATACATTTACTCAAGCAGATATCAAAATAGCAAAATTTCATATCATGGGCTAATAGGAAATATGAGAACAGTGTATGAGGTGAACAAGTGGATTAACATTAAGAATGGTAGGTTTGGTAAATGAAGTGAAGATTGGAGTATTATATAAACACTTTCATCATAATTTAAATTAAGTACAAAATTAATCTATCCACACAAATACATGTAGTATGAAATGTACATAATATATGTTGAAACAAAAGTGTAGCCTCACATGGCAAATTCCCCCCTCCCCTGGCTACCCTACAAGTTTTTTAATGTTCTTGGGGATATGATTTTAATGAGATTGGGCGCAACCATTATAGAATTTTCATCATGACAGTTATAAACATGTGTTTTGCACGTGATAATTGGAATCCCAGCTAAATATAGATTTTTTTTCTTAGGTAAAAATAGACTTCTCGTTTCACTTTCAAAACCTTGAAAGCAAGGCTCTGAATGGCTGGCGAAAAGGTTGTTTGACTGTGACCTTACGCGTCATCCTCAGATCCCATAGCAAAGCATTCTTGAGGACATGGTTTTAGTGATTGAACCAGTATTAGATACACATTATCTCTGCAGGTCACTGACTACAATGTACTTCTCCACAGAGATGGGAGATTCACGGCTGCGAAGCAACGGTCAGGGTCAATCATCACAGAAAATGTGTTTTCTTTCACTGTTTGTTTTGAACATTATTAAACATTATGGAGGTATTTCATTTTAATTTTCTTCAATTGATTCAAGAATGACTTCAAAATTTTAACTTTACACAAACAAGTCATATTTTTCATAATAAAGAGTTGTTGTTTTTTTTTTTACATTATTATTATACCCCTACCTTACAAGGTTTTGTGTTGGGGGTAAATATGCCGGTAAATAGGGTTCCCCTTGTCTTGTCGCACCCATTGCATTTCTACTGATCAATTTTGCTAGGAATGAGATTTTGAGGTCACTGACAACTTTAGGAATGAGAGATATAAACATGATATCATTCTTAACCAATTCTTAAGCGAAACACTAAATGAATTTCCTGAATATTTTCATGACTTTAAATTTGATACTAAGAAGTTTGTAAACTCAAAAACGTTGGTGAAAAGGGCCCCTGGTTCCTATTATTCTCATTGTTATTGTTTTAAGAGTTAATTTATGTTAACAGTAATAATTATTTTATCCTGCATATTATATACATGTATTTCATATATTCATTAAATAGATAGAAACCATACAGACGTATGTGAAAGGTTTACCTGCAGTAAAGGCCGTCTACCCGGTTACCATGGAATCCCTGGGTCATGTAAGTGCAGACTTGGTGGGAAAAAAAGATAACTAAAACCAACAATTATTTCCTTAGATTAGAATCAAATGGTGACATTCATTTTAAATGCCCAGTAAACTTCTGAAACGGTTGTTTTTGGTTTTATTATACCCCCGACAAACGAAGTTTGAGGGAGTACATGTATAATGGAGTCTCCCTGTGTTCGGTCTGTCGGTCGATCGGTCTGTCCGTTGCAGTTTTCCTTGTCCCGAGCATCACTTGAAAAGTACTGGATGGAATTTCTCAAACGTCATACAATAGTAGAATATAATGAGAGGAAGTGTAGTATACAAGAAACATAACTCTATTCTTGCTTATTACAGAGTTATTGCCCTTTGATATTTTTTCTTGTCCGAAGCATTACTTGAAAAGTACCGGATGGAATTTCATCAAGCTTCATACAATGGTAGAATATAATGAGAGAAAGTGCAGTGTACAAGAAACATAACTCTATTCTTGCTAATTACAGAGTTATTGCCCTTTGATATATTTCCCTCGTCCGGAGCATTACTTTTAAAGTACTGGATGGAATTTCATCAAACTTCATACAATGGTAGAATATAATGACAGGAAGTACAGTGTACAAGAAACATAACTCTATTCTTGCTAATTACAGAGTTATTGCCCTTTGATATATTTCCCTTGTCTGGAGCATTACTTTTAAAGTACTGGATGGAATTTCATCAAACTTCATTCAATGGTAAACCATTTTCTGTCATTGCGGCGTTTGGGGGTATTCATCACCTTCAGTGATAGCTCTAGTTTATTCAGTTTTACTTTTCCATGTGATTGATTACATGTTTATTTCACCACTGAGAAAGTATGCAAACGAAAAAATAAATATAATGTACATTACTTTAAATAATTAAGAACAGGTTTTGTTTACAAATAAACACCTTCAGCCAAAAACAGTGAGTCACGAATCTTGTTCAGATACGCATCGGTTGCTTAATTATACACAATTTATTTCAGAGAGAAACATAACAAAGAGGGATTATAGGGGATGTATTAAGTAATTAAAAAGACTCTTGATGTAGCCACTTGCAGCCAGATAGATTTAAAATAATCTCTTTTATTCTCCTCAGTATATTAGTGAGCTGGAACTCACAAGCTAATTTATTGTTACACAAAAACGATAAATTATTCATATAAAATGCATGATAAAATTACTTTTTGATAACTGTACTAAAGAAATCTTGGTAGCCTCTTACAGTCTTAATCCTCATACTGCTCTTTGCTTATGAATTCTAAAAATAAACTGGTCAAGCCTGTGTTCACCTTTGACCATTGCTAGTCAAGTCTGTGTGCCCCTTTAACCATTGCAAGTCAAGTCTATGTGCCCCTTTAACCATTGCTAGTCAAGTCTATGTGTCCCTTTAACCATTATTAGTCAAATCAGTGTGCCCCTTTTACCATTGCTTGTCAAGTCCAAGTGCCCCTTTGACCATTGCAAGTCAAGTCTGTGTGTCCCTTTAACCATTGCTTGTCAAATATGTGTGTCCCTTTAACCATGGCTAGTCAGGTCAGTCTGCCCCTTTAATCATTGCTTGTCAAGTATATGTGCCACTTTGATCATTACAAGTCAAGTCTGTGTGTCCCTTTAAACATTTCTTGTCAAGTCTATATGTCCCTTTAACCATTGCTAGTCAAATCAGTCTGCCTCTTTAACCATTGCTAGTCAAGTCTTTGTGCCCCTTTGACCATTTCTAGTCAGTGTACGTGCCCTTTAACCACTGCTAGTCAAATTAGTGTGCCCCTTTAACCATTGCTAGTCAAGTATGTTTGGCCCTTTAACCATAGCTAGTCAAGTCTATGTGTCCCTTAAAACATTGCTAGCCAAGTCTGTGTGCACATTTGACCATTGCTAGTCAAGTCAGTGTGCATCTTTAACCATTGCTAGTCAAGTCTTTGTGCCCCTTTGACCATTTCTAGTTAGTGTATGTGCCCCTTTAACCATTGTTAGTAAAGTCTATGTGTCCCTTTAACCACTGCTAGTCAAATTAGTGTGGCCCTTTAACCATTGCTAGTCAAGTCTATGTGTCCGTTTAAACATTGCTAGTCAAGTCAGTGTGCCCCTTTGACCATTGCTAGTCAAGTATGTGTGGCCCTTTAACCATTGCTAGTCAAGTAAGTGTTGCCCTTTAACCATTGCTAGTAAAGTCAGTGTGCCCCTGGTACCATTGCTTGTCAAGTCCAAGTGCCCCTTTGACCATTGCAAGTCAAGTTTGTGTGTCCAATTAACCATTGCTTGTCAAATCTGTGTGTCCCTTCAATCATGGCTAGTCAGGTCAGTCTGTCCCTTTAACCATTGCTTGTCAAATCTGTGTGTCCCTTTAACCATGGCTAGTCAGGTCAGTCTGCCCCTTTAACCATTGCTTGTCAAGTATATGTGCCTCTTTGATCATTACAAGTCAAGTATGTGTGTCCCTTTAACCATTTCTTGTCAAGTCTATCTGTCCCTTAAACCATTTCTCGTCAAGTCAGTCTGTCCCTTTAACCATTGCTAGTCAAGTATGTGGGCCCTTTACTTGCTAGTCAAGTCTGTGTGCACCTTTGACCATTGCTAATCAAGTCAGTGTGCATATTTAACCATTGCTTGTCAAGTCTTTGTGCTCCTTTGACCATTTCTAGTCAGTGTATGTGCCCCTTTAACCATTGTTAGTAAAGTCTATGTGTCCCTTTAACCACTGCTAGTCAAATTAGTGTGCCCCTTTAACTATTGCTAGTCAGTCTATGTGTCTCTTTAATCACTGCTAGTCAAATCAGTGTGCCCCTTTAACCATTGCTAGTCAAGTCTATGTGTCCTTTTAACCATTACTAGTCAAGTAGTTGTCAAATCAGTGTGCCCCTTTAACCATTGCTAGTCAAGTCTATGTGTCCCTTTAACCATTACTAGTCAAGTAGTTGTGTCCCTTTAACCATTGCTAGTCAAGTATATAAGCCCCTTTAACCATTGCTAGTCAAGTATATGTGCCCCTTTAACCATTGTTAGTCAAGTATATGTGCCCCTTTAACCATTGTTAGTCAAGTATATGTGCCCCTTTAACCATTGCTAGTCAAGTCTTTGCCCCTTTAACCATTGCTAGTCAAGTATATGTGCCCCTTTAACCATTGCTAGTCAAGTCTATATGCCCCTTTAACCATTGCTAGTCAAGTCTTTGTGTCCCTTTAACCATTGCTAGTCAAGTATATGTGCCCTTTTAACCATTGCTAGTCAAGTCTATGTATCCTTTTAACCATTGTTAGCCAAGTCTATGTGCTCCTAAGTCATTACTAGTCAAATTGGGTGCCCTCTTAACCATTGCTAGTCAGGTTTATGTGTCCATTTAACCAATGCTAGTCAAGTCTGTTTGCCCCTTTAACCATTACTAATCGAGTTTACGTATCCCTTTAACCATTGCTAGTTAAGTCAACGTGCCCCTTAAACCATTGTGTGTCAAGTCTGTGTGCCACTTTGACCATTGCTTGTCAAGTATGTGTGCCCCTTTAACCATTGCTTGTCAAGTCTATGTGCCCCTTAAACCATTGCTTGTCAGGTCAGTATGCCCCTTTAACCATTGCAAGTAAAGTCTGTGTGCACCTTTAACTGTTGCTTGTCAAGGTATTTTATAAGCCTGCACTACAGAATTTAAAGAATTGTGTAATTAAGTTCTGTGATAAATATATGTTGTGTTTTGTCGATGCCAAAATATTCATTGTTACCATTTTCTTCATACATCAGTGTTTTATGATGTTTTTTTCTAATTGTTTAGCAGTGGGTCCGAGTAATCTTAGGCACCATCTCAAGATCACTGACCTCTCACTGCTAAGGTTGAAGGTTCGAGTCCTTGCTCCAAAAACTTTATATGAGAAAATTTACCAGTTACTTGCGGAAGGAGGATGATTCTACTCAAATTCAATCTGAGGTTTTCCTCCACTTATACAACTGGATAACCTGAAATGTGTTAAAAATGGCGTTAAATCCCATTAAAAAAATAAACAAATTGTTTAGCAGGCTAGCATAAACTTGTGTGAAATAAGTTGTTACCAGTATAGAAGTAATTATTGGCACCCAAAACATCATCCAGAAACAGACCTTTGAACACATAGATATAATACATGTACTAGTTTATACTTATTTTTTTAGCTTGATTTGGATGAAACCTCATAGCTTATATGAATCACTCTCCTGTCATCTTCCTGGGTAGAACATGTACTGAGTGTTGTTTTATGAAAGGCCAGCAGGTCGAGCTGGGGATAGAACCCACAACCTTAAGCATGAATATATACACTGCCTATGCACTGCATAACCGCCGCCGCCCCCCCCCCCCCCCCCCCCTGAATGCTTATCAATGTCATTTTCAAGAGATGGACATAATTATGTGTGGTGTGTATGTCAAGAGATGGACATATGTGTGATGTGTATGTCAAGAGATGGACATTTGTGTGATGTGTATATCAAAAGATGGACACATGTGTGATGTGTATATCAAGAGACGGACATATGTGTGATAGAGATGGACATATGTGTGATGTGTATGTCTAGAGATGGACATTTGTGTGATGTGTATATCAAGAGATGGGCATATGTGTTATGTGTATATCAAGAGATGGACATATGTGTGATGTGTATGTCAAGAGATGGACATATGTGTGATGTGTATGTCAAGAGATGGACGTATGTGTGATGTGTATATCAAATGATTGACATATGTGTGATGTGTATATAAAGAGATGGACATATATGTGATAGAGATGGACATATGTGTGATGTGTATGTCAAGATATTTATGATGTGTATATTAAGAGATGGACATACATGTATGTGTGATGTGTATATCAAGAGATGGACATATGTGTGATGTGTATGTCAAGAGATGGACATATGTGTGATGTGTATATCAAAATATGGACATATGTGTGATGTGTATATCAAGAAATGGATATATGTGTGATAGAGATGGAAATATGTGTGATGTGTATGCCAAGAGATGTACATACGTATGATGTGTATGTCCATTGTTTGTGTCACAAAGATCACTGTTGTAACATATATATGCAGCTGTAGTCACAATGCTTAGGCAAGCTGCAAATTGTCCTTTAACGTCAGTATTTATTAAAAGTACACCACCAATACTGTATTTAAAGTTTTTAATGATATGCAATACATAAAATAAAAATATATTGAAATATATACATGTAACCAAATATTTTGAATTCGTTCTCGTACATCGTGTCCTTATTTCGTATTATTTCAGTACTATGGTTTTGTCCTGTACCAGCACATTCTAACACGTGATGTAAACAATGAAGTTCTCAATTTGGCAGGTGTGAGGGACAGGGGATATATAAGTATTGGAAGAGCATATTCACAGGTGATCACTAGTAGATGATTTTAAGAAATCCCTGTAATATTATCAGAACACATGGATTCAAACATAGTATTATGCACATGGTAAATCTAAGAAAAATGATGGTAATCTTGACCAAATGGCCTTAAAAGAATGAAAACACAGTAAAAAATTGAAATTAAAAAAAAAGGGTATTTTTTAAAGATTTTTAGCTCTACTTGCCGAAGGCCAGCAGGGCTTATATCATGGTAAATTTTCCATCATCCTTCAGCAGTTATATAACCTCAAAATCTCGGATGAGTTCTTGAACCAGCGTGATTCGACCACAAATGCCCCCACCACTGGGCTTAAAAGCACATTTAAGTACAACTTTAGAAAACATTTTCTCTGAAAGTTCACGGCCTAGATCTTAGATATTTTACATGTTGCATTGCATGGAGATCTCCTAAAAGATTTGTTGAAGTTAGGTCTCTGTAGTTAAATTTGATGCCACCACATGGGTCATTGTTGTAGACGCGATAGCACCATTATATTTTATTAAACAAACTTGCACACCAATTATATAACCACAAGTTGACCAGTGTAATTCAACCATTTATGTGTAGCATTGCATGGTGGTCTTTTGAAAGATTTGTTGAAGAGGAACTTACAAAAGTATTTCCTCTGAAATGTTCATCTTTGTTCATAGTTGCCAGAAGAGCGAATTCAGGCCCTCTTGGGCCTCTTGTTTTTAAAATTACAAATCACCTCAAATTTAATTCCTGCTCGTTCTCTTGTATATAATTTAAACGTATAAAGTTGTTATTTCAGGTTGCAATTGGTGTTGTTGAGCGAGGCAAAGATTCAGTAAACATCACAGTCAGCGGAAAGAGAGGTGATAACCTTGATATTCTGGTAGAAAACCAAGGTCGTATCTGCTATGGGCCTCTTATGAATAGTAACTACAAGGTAAAATGAATTAAGCATCATTATTTTTGTTGAGCCTGCTTGTGGTCAGCTCGACATGTTTGCAGTTAAATGTATGTGCATCCCTCTGACCGTCCAATTTTAATCGGGCTATAATTTTCTCATGCACAGAAGGGTTTTGAAATAACTTGCCACAAATTTTTACCATAATGAGATGTTTTGTACGCAAGAGTCAGGTCCGTAGTTCAAAGGTCAAGGTCACACTTAAAGATTCAAGGTCAAAATTAGGTTAGGAATTTTTTTGTGTCCACTCCATATCTTGTAAACCACTTGACAGATTTTGAAATAATAAATGTTCACAATAATCAGACAATTTGTTGTTTGCAGACCCAAGTCCATAGCTGAAACGTTAAGGTCATAATTGATTTCCACTTCATATGTTGTAAACCACTCGACAGATATTGAAATAATGTGCCACACATAATGAGAAAATGTTTACTCACAGGTCTGTGCCAGTGAACTCGACATTGTAGCCCTTGGGCATGTATATGTAGTCATTCATATCAATTTTCAGTAATTCAGTCAGTTTCATTGATGCTGTCAGAGTGAATTGAGAATTGATGTGAAATCAATTCCTACAAGTCAGTGAAGAATAACATATGATCATAATGTGTACACCAAATAACCTCTTACAGTCATAATTAGATTTATAATGACTTGAATTATTTTGTTTGTGGGCAGGCTGTAACTATTAACTCAGTTCATTAGTTGGATATGGTAAAAATAGAATCAGAGTCAGATGTAAGCCTGATCTTGAATTGTATCCTCTTTATATGTCTGTATTAACAAGCAAATTCAATGAATTTCTGTCCCCCACGTTTTCCAAAGATTTGATTCATGCATATTAAGTTATTGCACGGAAACCCGAAAAAATTTGAGTTTTCACAAATTGAAGAGGCATAACTGTAGAACGACAAATGCCTCAACCCCTAAAATCGAGCTTAACCTGTGTTTTGTCATTACAAACATTGTAAAACAGACAGACCCAAATTAGTGTCTTCCGCTTTTCGCAAAGCGGGGGACAAGAATTGCTAAAAAGCAAAGGTTATTATCTACAATGTTTATTAAAGATATCTTTATACAATATAGAAATTAAATCTCTTTTATTTATAATAGGTTTTAAATGTAGAATCACAAACTTGTTTCAGGGTTTGATATCCAATGTTACATTGAATGGGGACATCTTGAGCAAATGGTTGCACATTCCCATCAAATTTTATGACAACAAAATTATGTATAAACCAGAGCAGAATAGAAGTAAATTGATATCATCATCATCACACCTGGACATACCAGCTATTTTCCAGGGAACACTCTCTATATCAGAAGAACCCATGGACACATACCTGGATATGAATCTATGGACAAAGGTATGGAAAAAAAGGCCCACATTGTATTTACATAAAACTTACTGTTCCAAAGCATCGGTTAAATAGTTTGATTCTCTTCCATTTAAACATAGAGATAATCAATCGCTGACTAGGGTGTTGTACATAAAGCTGTGCTAATTATTTTGTTGTTTATTAAATAACATCATTAATAAATTTTACAGTTATGTTAATTGCACATGTAGATATAAATTCTACAATAGTCATGATATTTTTTTTTATCTTATTCGAGATTATTTCTTGAAATAATTTCTCCAACTGCTGAGCCAATTTTAATGAAATTTGGTTTACAGTATTTCTAAGGTCATTTCCTTTCAGATTGTGTGGGTTTTTTTGTTGCCACCAATGATCCAATCAGCATCTAGTTTAAAATCCTTTGTATAATGTTGGTATAAATTTTGTGTGTACATGTATATTCCTTTGGATAACCTTTATGAAGTTAGGAGTTTCTTTTATCATACAATTTTAGAATCTAAACCTCTAGTAATATGAAATTATTTAAATAAAAACAAAATAGTTATTTTCAACTGTTTAAAGTTTGTAGTCAAGTTAACGGTAATAAATTATTTTTTTTAAAATTTCACTCTTTCTGATTTGTGAGTCTTGTATTCATACAACTCAAATGATCATCATTTCCAAAAAATCTACCCAAAATATTAACACTTCTGAAAAGTTCTTGACTGTTACATTGATAAAAGTCGTATCATCATTGCATTAAGCAATGTCCTCTGTTAATCGTATTCAATGTTTTCAATATTAGATGCTATTTAAAGTGTGGCCCTTATTTTACAGGGCCAGATATTCATAAATGGGAAGAACCTAGGGCGATATTGGCCACATGCTGGACCACAGGTGCGTTTATATGTGCCCAAGTATGCCCTGAAGAAGGGAGACAATAATGTTGTCCTGTTTGAATTGGAGAGATCGCCTTGTGGTGATAGGAGTTTATGCTATGTGGAGTTCAAAGACCAGCCTCTCATCAATGCTACAGCGTATAATCAATGGAAGTAGCAGCTTTCCATCCCCACCCCACCAGACATCGCCATCTCCACAATGAGCCGCCATACAGTCACATTTGGAAGAAAACTAATCCAAAGGATTGAACTCATCCAGCACATACAACATTTTATTCACAGAAGTACATGAGTATTACATACAATTTAACAATAATGGATGCAGAAGTTCATTGAAATCTGCTTTTATAACTCTTCTGTCTGGACAACTTTATCTTTCACTCAAAATATTGATGGAATTACTTGAACTCAAAATTGTGCTAATGGGACAGATTTTGGTGGATTAAATCCTTAGTAATAAAAAGTATTTATAGAATAATCTTGTGTGTAGCTCTTAAAACTAAGGTATAGGGCATTTATCACATAACTGAAGGTGCAGGAGTGTAATAAACCCATGACATATTTTGTTATTTTAACCTAGTGTAATATTACTTTCAATTCATCGCTCGGTGTTTTCCGTATAACTTGGCTCTCATATGTTAATTGTATTTTCCGACTTGCCCTGATAAATAAATGAATTTGATTTGTCATGGTTAAATGACGTTATTTTGAGACGTTACGTCATATGATGACTCACGAAAACAAACATACCTGATTTTTTCTTGTTCCTTATAGAGGGGATCCGTTAAATAAATGGTAAATGTAAACTTTTCCTGAGTTGTGTGATAAAACGAATCTTAAATTCGTGCTCATTTATTATTGAATTTATTAAACTTGTTGGGAAAAATGATATAATACTCAACAGACTACAGAGTCTCACATAATATATTTTTTTCCAACTCGTTTGATAAATTCAATAATGAATAAGCACTTATGCAAGATCCTCTATTTATTATGAAATGGAAGTAATTCAGTTTTCTGCTTTCACAGTAAATTATTAAACTGATTCATTTCCTTAGGTAAAAGTTGTTCATACTTGATATAATGAATTCCACTTAAGATATCCTGATGCAGTTATATAAGTTAATTGTTTATATATAAATGAATCCTAACGTTTACTGTCCTGAGTTCAAGGTCACTGTTACAAAGAATAGAAGACGAATATTGTTTATGCATGTCAATTTTAGTTCTTTTCAAGAAATCCAGATGAAAAGATATATTAATTGTTTATATGGAAAGGGAACCTGGGATTGCTTTTGAGTTCAAAGGCCTCAAGGTCAAGGTCATTGTAAATAAATAATGAAACCTTGATTCTGCTCAATAATGTGAGTTCCCATTGAAAACTATAGATGCTACTTTATACATGTATGTAAATTACTTATATCAGAAGGAGACATTGCCTTTGAGGTAATTTACTGAGAATAATTAATAATTATAGTCCTTTGTTGATTTATGTCTGGTGATCACAAACCCAGTAGAGCATATCAAGTTCATACACTTCTTGTTATTAACAAGAAGTGTATGACCTTAATATGCTCTACTGGGAACTTGCAAGGTACGTCCATTTATAAATACATTCATTTCCACATTTCCACATTTTTTTATTTTTTTTAACAGAACTTCACCATAATATGAATATTAAATGTAAAGTATCTGGGAGAATCTAGATGCAGTATTTCATTGAAAGTTTATTTTTGCATGCATTAAATATTGTTATACTTATATTTACATTTAAAATATATTATATTATATTTGATATATGTATATATTAACACATCGTCGAATACCAATGGGCTGTGACTTATTGTTTATAATTCATTATGTCTTTGCCACGGGTAATCCATTTAGAATACTCTCAATTCTTCATAATTAATGGATACTATCAGAATTGACACCCAGGGGTATTCGACAGTGATATTAACAATGGAATCCTGATGGTAAAGTTTACTGGTATTAGGGTGCTGATAGACTTACTAAGCCCATGTATCAGGGTCTATGTCCATCAGATCAAACCCGTGGAACAGTGGCCATTTAGGGGTGGCATCTTGGGCAGTTTGTATATTTTACTTGCCCTGTTACATTGACACCAGATAGGGGACACCAACAGATGTATAACCAGGAAATCATTCATGTGATGTCATTGTCAGCCCCATTAGCTCAGTCAGTAGAGCACGAGAATTCTAATCTCAGGGTTGCAGGTTCGATTCCAGGGGCAGGCCAACTAAAAATACTAACAGTTATTCAGATAGGACTTTAAATTGAATGCGTGTGACGGTGCCATACAAAGTGCATGCTAAAGAACAAGAACAAAATTCCGATTGGTTTCTATCTGTATCTTGCACTGTCCTCAACAAACATAAAAATACTAACACTCTTCTATGGGTATCACCCATATCGGAAACTGGTGGCGATGTAAAATAAGCTTATGTACAACATGCCTTTATTTTGAGAATGACATATTGGGTGTAGGAAGCTGTTAAATAATTTGAATCTCTAAAATTAGTGTAAGAAATTTAATTGGAAAAACCTTAAAATTAATGTAATATTTAAATATGCTTAAATTAACAATATACATTTATTATTAACAATAGTTTTCATGTAAGCTTCCTATTGTCTGTAAAGATGTAAACATACATACATGTATATACATTTATTTTTGTAAATGGAATGTTTTCTGAAGGAAACTGATTCCGTTGAAATATTGCTTTGATTTATTACATATACTCGTCAAATTTATTAATGACAGTATCCACAGAGAAAGTTATCAAGGGATGTACTATAACATATCAATGGATGTACTACATGTATAACATATACATGGGTGTACAATAACATAAACATGGATGTACTATAACATATACATGGATGTACAATAACATGTACAAGAATGTACTATAACATATACAAGGGATGTACTATAACATATACAAGGATGTATTATAACATATACATGGGTGTACTATAACATATACAAAGATGTACTATGGCATATAAATGGATGTACGATAACATATACAAGGATGTACTATAACATATACACGGGTGTACTATAACATATACATGGATGTACAATAACATATACAGTGATGTACAATAACATATACATGGGTGTACTGTGACATATACATGTATGTACTATACCATTTATATGGATGTACTATAACATATACATGGGTGTACTATACCATATACATGGATGTACTATAATGTATACATGGATGTACTATAACATATACATGGATGTACAATAACATATACAAGGATGTACTATAACATATATATGGGTGTACTATAACTTATAGATGGATGTACTATAACATATACAAGGATGTACTATAACATATACATGGCTGTACAATAACATATACAAAATTGTACTATAACATATAAATGGATGTACAATAACATAAACAAAGATGTACTATAACATATATATATGGATGTACCATAACATATACTTGTGTACCATAACTTATACAGGATGTACTATAACATATACATGGATGTTCAATAACATATACATGGATGTACAATAACATATACATGGATGTACTATAACATATATATGGATGTACTATAACATATACATGGGTGTACATACAACATATACATGGATGTACAATAACATGTACATGGATGTACTATAACATATACACGGATGTACTATAACATATACATGGGTGTACCATAACATATATATGGGTGTACCATAACATATACATGGGTGAACTATAACATATACATTGGTGTACCATAACATATACATGATTGTACCATAACATATACATAAGTGGACAATAACATATACATGGGTGTACCATAACATTTTCATGAGTGTACCATAAGTGTATCATTACATAAACATGTGTGTACTATAAAATTGCCATACACTTTAAAATATTCCCTTGGATCAGTGTTTTCATTTCTTGTCTGAAGGAAACTACTCACATTTTCCAGCCAATGTGTATTGTGTTTTTAATACAGAATAACCATATTTAACTTTATTGCATTTCGTGCTTCTTGCAGTCAGGCCAAAACTACGTTTTTTATCATTGTTTGTAACGCGATAAATTCATTTGGGGAAATGAGGCAGTGTCGTGTATTCAGATATTAAGACTTATTCATTAATAACCGTATCTATCGCGACGTTGGAGTCTAAATTAGTCATTTCAGTAAGTTTACGTAATCGATTTACATCGATATTATCTATAAAATATGTTTAAGAGTCGTGTCCCGCATTTGGTTGCTATACCCGTGTGTCCACTGGAAAACGATTAGCTATCCGTTTTGTAGAAAATGATTGAATATTTAGCGTCATTTTTATGCCATCGAGGGCTAACAGACGATTAGTTAACCTAACCACTGTTTCCTGGGATTAACCAGTACTCGGTTCAAATAAAAAATGCGGGTACTAGAGTGTACACATTGTCAAATAGTGCATTTTTTTATGTTTCAAGGGCCATTACTCAGACATTAATAAACCAATTTGGTCAGTTCAAGAATCTGTCCGAGATATTATGGTTATATAACCCATTATGTAAGTTTGGTGAAGACCAAATGAAAAATGCAGGCGCTAGAGTGCACACAATAAAAACTCAGTTGAGCTAAAAATGCTTACCTGCCTATGCTATTTTGCGGGAACAAATAAACCCTATTTTTTCTGTTTTTTTCTTTTATAGCATTGATATACAGAAATACTGAATGAAAATTATAAATTTCTCCACTACAGAATGCAACATTAAAGATACACACATATCAATTGTTTCTTTTAAATTTCTATGACGAATTGTCCATTACAAAAACACTCCTTCTATTTAATTAATTCTTCTTCTTTTTTTCATATTTATGGCAACAATATTCTAATATAGAAAAGAAACCCATACTTGAAAATTCATCGTTTATTAATGCTAAATTCTTTCAATAAAAGAGTGGATACCCATCCTGTAACCACCCCATTTCATGTTTTGTAACATGCTTTCAGAAATCCTGTAATGTATCTATGTTTTGTAATTGAATAAGTGTTGTTTTTCTATAAAAAAAACAAGAAATGTCACTGGTAAGTGTCGCATGCCCCCCAAATGGTTGTTGAAAAAAAATAAATTATGTTATACTAGGTAAGCTATGTATCCATGAATATAATGAGTAATGGACTGATGTTTCAGACTAGACATGCAATTTCATGTTTTTTACATTAAAGCATGACCTTGACCTTTGTGTAACCGTTGACATCTGATGTAATGGTCTGGGTATTTCAACAGTTAAATGCTGCTGATACATCATCATGACATGTTGATCACTTGTGTCAAACTATTTTAAAATCCCTTAATGTAAGACAAAGTTACAGATCAATTGTTGATAAATTGAGCCAAGTGTTTTTGAAATCAAACCATGTATGATAAAGTTAAAGGACGGACTTGAAATCTCAAACAGATTCAAAGTGTTGTCATACACACTAAATGTGTGACCTTGACCTTTGAGGTATGGGTCTAGGTCTTACTTATGACACGTCGTTATGTCATCTTGATAAATTGAGCCAAGTTAAAGGCAAAGTCACCAGACACACAATATCAAACAAATTGAAAGTGTGACCTTGATCTTTGAGGAAAGGTTCTGGGTCTTACATGTACATGCGACACTTAATTATGTCATGTTGATCAACTGAGCCAAGTGTTTTTAAAATTTATCCATAGATGACAGACCAGACAAGAAATGTCAAAATGACTGAAAGTGTTGTCAAAGTTAAATTGTGACCTTGACCTTTGAAGTGGGAGTTTGGGTATTAAGTGCAACACGTCGTCATGTTATGTTGATCATTTATAACAAGTATTTATAAAAAATCCATCTATGCATGACAAAGTTGCAGGCCAGACACGAAATCTCACACAGACTCAAAGTTTTGTTAAACTCAAATTGTGAACTTGACCTTTGAGGTACGGATATGGGTCTTACTCGTGACACGTCGTCATGTTATGTTGATCAACTGTAGCAAGTATCATTAAAATCCATCTATGCATGACAAAGTTACAGGCAGGACACAAAATCTCACAGACTCAAAGTGTTGTTAAACAAACTCAAATTGTGACTTTGACCTTTGAGGTACAGGTGTGAGTCTTACTCGCGACATGTCAGTCATGTTATGTTGATCATTTGTAACAAGTATTTATAAAATCCATCTATGCAGGACAAAGTTAAGGCTGGACACAAAATCTCACACAAACTCGAAGTGTTGTCAAACAAACTCAAATAGTGACCTTGACCTTTAAGATACAGGTGTGGGTCTTACTCGCGACATGTCGTTATGTTATGTTGATCATTTGTACCAAGTATCAACAAAATCCATCTATGCATGACAAAGATACAGTCCGGAAACGAAATACCGGACGGACGCTGCGACTATTATATGCCACACCAAATTTTTTTCGGGCGGGCATAAAAATTGCTTTATTATGGTCAATATGAGTATGTTATCTGTTTTTAAACATTGGAGATACTCTAGTATTATTTTTACCTGTGCTAGGTCCAGTTAGCTCAGTCAGTAATGTGTCCAACTATCAATCCAGGGGGCCCTGAGTTTGAATCCCAACCCAGCCACAGTTTCCATGATTATTGATATATGACTTTTTGTCATTCATCTCTCAACACTGATTCAAGTGGGAAATGTATCACTTATTAGCAGAGATGGGTGTGTTCCAGTGCTGATTAACCACCCAGGATCCCAGGAAATACTCGGTAGTAGTAAGGTTAACTGATCATCTGTAATCCCTTGATGGCATAAAAATTACTCTAAATTTTCAAACAAACAAAGCAACTGGTGATTCTCGGGACCTTTGATCCATTTAATGATATTTTAGGGAGTCAAATTTTCAGTCTCAAAACAATGAAGAATTTTGGTGCTGGGTCAGTATATTCACATTGTCGGTAGACAAAAGATAATAAAATAACTCCTTTATCATTGCTTTAATGTCCTTAGTATAGACAAAAAGGTATTCCATGTTGAATTCATTTATTATAAGTTGGCTGCATGACAAACACATAGGAAACTACAGGGACTGATTACAAGCTGACTGAGAGTGGGATTTTACTGCTTCTGTTAAACTAAGGACTTATATAGAAGGATAGGAAACTACAGGGACTTGTTACAAGCTGACTGAGAGTGGGATTTTACTGCTTCTGTCAAATCAAGGACTTATATAGTATGACAGGAAACTTGCATCTCTCTACTACCACAGAGTACAACTCTTAATGAACCTGGACCGCATTCAATTTGGTTAAATATTGTTGTGTTTATAAATGCTAATGGTGCTCAAACGAATGATGAGTAAATGGAAATATGACTACATCAGTGCTGTACCGCCGGTTCTCTTTAAGTCGTGTCACATAATTAAACACAAACAAACAGCTATCAAAGGTATTTGCTTTGTGAGCAAACATGTCATTTATTTGACTTGTGCTATCAAACATTAGTAAACACATGAAACATTTAACCAAACTGAACTCAGCCCTGCAAACACTTGGTCTTGCACTCAAGAGATATGAAAATGCAACACAGGGTTTAGAGGAGATTTCGAAATGAAAAAAAGGGACACCAATGCGGAAGGTACCAAATTATTCAGCAATATCTCAAGTAAACAACCTACAATATCAACCGACAATAATTACCATAGGATATGGATATTACACATATACACTCATTCTAAATATGTTGCACTTTCATATTTCTTGAGTGTATTTTTAATTATTTGATAAAAGTTTAAACTGTTATAGAACAATTATGTCCTGGTCTCATATTCACAACATATAAGCTAAACTTCTAAAACTTCCGTTTGAAAACAACTGAGCAATATTCACATTTAATATACATGTACAGTTATTGTCTGATGATGAAGTCAACATTCCAACCTGTGAACATAGGTCTATTTCATTATGTGTTTCTCTAACATGAGTACTTTCTAATGCCTTTTAAAATATTTCTTGAAAAATATTTCTCTGCGTTAATGAAACTTAAATTAAGTGGAAATCACCAATTTTTTTTTTTATAAAAAAATCTAATAATTAAGAAAGTTAGTGAAACATGCACCATATTCATAGCCATTGGCTTCAGTGAATATTTACATAGATCCAAATATTTGGATATTTACCGATATTATCAGACTTAAATTGTTTTATTTACTACAACTTATAAACTTTTGTTGTATTACTAAACTACTGTGACCTATTGACGTATTGCTGTAACAATTTAACCTGACAACGTCTTTACCATCACTGTCACCAGCATTTTGATTGCACACATCTAGGTCTTACAGACCAATTACGATCAATTAACCTAATCTACTCGTTCCTGGTGTCCTGGAAGATTAACCAGTTCTCGAGCACACCTATCTCCGCAAGTAACTGATAACTTTCCCATTTGAATCAGCGATAAGAGTTGAATGTCAATAAGATGCAATGTCATATATCAATCATCACAGAGACTGTGGCTGGGAGGGTTATTGGTAGACCCGACCCTCAGATTGAGTCAGATGCAGTACCGACTGACTTAACCGGGCCTGACAAGATCCGTTAAATATAAATACTTACTTCTTTCCCATTAATTATGAAGCAAACTTTCTTATTAGATCACAAAAATCACTCTTGATGAAGTTGAAGACCACTCTGTTAACGCAGCTTGAAGCAAAAAAATCCATGCGGGGAAAGTGTTGCATTGGTAGGACTCTTTTTATTGAGGAATGTCAAGAATAAAAAGTTTAACTTCTTCACTGATACAGAAACAGCTACTTCTCCAGCATTTTCAGAATATCTAAACATTCTTATATATTATACATTGAAAGTAATTGATATTTCTATATTTCAAACCAAAAAAAGTCTAGTCTATTACAGGCTCATTAATCTTCCAAAATGACAGATTTTTGTCTATAATTTCAGTCTATTTTACTATTCCATTTCATAGAATTAAAAGATGCATTAATTTTAATAGTCACAAAACGTCTTTTGTTTACAAATCAGTGTTTGTTTCTTTCCAATAAACACATTTGGTATAAAACGGGTAACCATGAGTCTGTTCAGAAAGCTGACGGATGGTAATTTATGTGCATATCCATATCAATTTGTGTACTTTCAAACATTGGCAAGGAAACAGTTGGAAAACAACCGAGTCGTTACGGAATTTCAAAAATGCAAACAATAGTTAAAAGCTTGTTTCCCTATGTTAAGAAATACACACAAGTTATTTGTTTACTTGATTTTTTAAATACAGTCAATAAGGGGTCAATAGGGATGGATTTGGCGGCACTATAAACACATTTAATTACAATCATATTTGTTATGAACATTCAAAACATCAAGATATTATGGGTAAAAATATGCATAGAAATTTCAAACATAATACTGTTTTATGAAACAACATAGAAAACGTATTACTATTTTTTAAGCATTCATTGTGATTTAACAAATTTCATCTGAATTGGAAGAATACCGTATTACAGTACAAAAATGGTTAACACATGAATACCATGGTAACAAAAATGTATTTTTTTTTTTGTCTTTCTACAATTTCTTTTTTAATACACCCCAACAGTTTGTTTGTTTGAATATTTAGTTTCATTTTAAGCCATCTAGGCTAACAGACAATCAGTTAAACTAACAACTCTTTCTTCGGATCCTTGAAGGTTTACCAGTACTCGAGCTCACCCATCTCTGCAAGTGACTTTCACATTTGAATCAGTGGTGATAGACAAATGACAATAAGATGCATATCGTTTGTCAGTCATCATGGAGAGACTGTAGTCAGGTGGGGATTCGAACTCAGGACCCCTGGATTAATAGTCAGACACTACCAATTTGGTTAACTGGGCCCGGCCAAACTCCAACAGATGGTGTATTACTCAATCAAATGAGGAATTACAGGAACCACACTGTATCCCTATCAACCGTTTTCTCATTTTAATCCAATATACCGGTATATGTAAATTCAGAACTGTACAAATGCAAATGTTTTTTTATGGAAAGACATATAAAAATTGCACATAACTCAGTCTCACAGAATATTACCGAAAACGTGTAAAAAAAAACACCATTCCAAAGATGGCAAACAAACTTCTTTTTTTATAGATAAATTAATGCAATACCAAAGTAAGGTGCAAAAGCATTCATCTACAAGTTAATTAACATAAAAAAATATTTAACAATTGTATGAAAAATTAAACACAGGAATGTCTGTTTATGGCACAAATGTTTTTATTTTGCACACTATAGTTGATATGCTGGTTAAATAATTTATTGAATTGGGATTTAATTATCAGCAAAAATCGCTATCAATGTCTAACAACTAAAATTATTTTTCAAAATGGATACAAATTATTTCATTACCTTTTCAAGATAAATTAGGAATGATTGGATATTTAAATCCACCAAAACGTGACAAAAAACAATATTTAAACTAGAGTGGTGAAATTAAAATAAAATGCCAAATCGAAAAAGAGCACAGCAAATATTGCCTGAGGACCTTCACCTACAGACTTTTCTAAGATGAAATAAATTCTACAATATATAACCAATATGAGAGATCAATTAAAATTAAGTGACTCATTTGATATGTTGCAGTTTTAAGAGGGAAATCTATTTTAGTCTTAACCAGTGGGTGTGTAGGCCAAGTTAGGAAAGCAGTTAGATATCCTTATGAAAATATCAGATTAGTGATATAAAAATTATATATGTGCATAATATATTGGAAAAAGTATGGGGTTTTAGCCAAGTTTGGAAAATCCAGATATTCTGTTGCCGTTTTACGCCATTTTGAACACATAGATTACATGGCAGAGGAAGATCTCTAAGTAAAATTACCTTCTGCAAGTAACTTACAAACTTTCTCACATAAAGATTTTGGACCGAGTTGGACTCAAACTCAAGACCTTAATGGTGAGATGTAAGGGATCTTGCGAACCGTGTCTTAGCCCTCCCAGCCACAGAGGATCTTAAAACTTCCTAACTATTGAAGGGTTTTCTAATGTTACAAAATGTTCTAAAGTTTGCTAAAACTGTTGATACAGCTTGGCTGAAACAAGGTCTTGTATAAAAGAATAGGAAACTTGTATCTCCTGACTAAATGTTGGTAAAACAGCACACGAAAGATTCATTATTTAGGCAAATTAATCATTCATAACTCACAGGCAACTGATTTCGTAACATAGACAGTAAGTTGTATGTGATCTTAGATGTTTAAACATGTTTTGATCATGCAAAGGAAAATTTCTCGTAATTTGTTGTTATTTAGGCTCCAGTATACAAATTTGTAATCAGATTCACTTCAAATTTAAACACAAATTGTTGGGAATGGTATTGTTTTTATGAGAATTTCATTCTGCAATACGTGAGCGTTCACAAACTCTCAATCAGTTGCATTTCCTTCTCGCATTCACAAACTCTCAATCAGTTACATTTCCTTCTCGCATTCACAAACTCTCAATCAGTTGCACTGCCTTCTCTATATAATTCCTTGGCTGAAAGAAAAATCTATACCTGTATATATTTATATACAACCCATAAAATATATGAAATAGAGGATATTTGTTTGTTTTAGTGCAAGATCAAAGTATATTTCATCAAGTTATCACCAAAAGTCCTATTCTCATGAGTGGCTTGCCACAAGTGAGAATATCATGTTTGGTGATCATGAGTTGAAATATCATTCGATCTTACACCAAAACAAACAAATTTTCTTTTTTATTTTATGCATTTACATATTTTTGTGTTTATTTTGACCTCAATTGAACATTAGATGTTATTGTATTTAAAAAAGAAATTAAAGTTTTTTGTTGTTTTTTGCACTGTTTGAAACTTGAAAAAGCATAAATAAATGTTTTATTTTTAGCTGAGTTACAGCTGTATATGATTTTAACCCATAAGCCAAACAACAATCACATTTTATCAAGTGGTTTTCCTCCATAAAAAGATCAACATGATCTTTATATCATCATGCATCACCTATAGTGTTAAAAAATACACATTCGTTATAAAATATGTGCATTATATAAGCAAAAAATAAACTATGTGTATTGCACATCGTGTATACATAAATAAAAGTTTGCACATCAGGTATACATATCTATATAAGTACAGGTATAAAGAGTAAATAAGAAACTGGCGGAGGGACTAAAAACCTTAGAATCAAGTACACACACACACACACACACACACACACACAAGAAACTAACAAACAATATTTCATCAAATAAGAGAATTATGCCAATAATACATACTTATATATTAATACTGAATACATATATCAGTGATCTAATATCTATCATATTAATGTCTATAATATCAAAATTCTATAAAAATAAAATAAATTCCTCAGTCTTCATCCCAACAAAAGTCCCCAAAAACTCTTGAAAATGTTACAAGATTTTATGAAGTCCAATATGGCTGATGTCACTGAGTAGCTGCCAGTCTTGTCAGGTGGAGAGTGGTTGCTTAGGTTGCTATGACTACTTATTGTAGCATTGATGAGAGGCTGGTCTTTGAATTCAACATAGCATAAACTCCTATCAACACAAGGCGACCTCTCCAATTCAAACAGGACAACATTATTGTCTCCCTTCTTCAGGGCATACTTGGGCACATATAAACGCACCTGGGGCCCAACATGAGGCCAATATCGCCCGAGATTCTTCCCATTTATGAATATCTGGCCCTGTAAAACAATAAAAAGACTGAAAAGATATTTTAACAAGAGCATCGCAATCCATTAAGTAGGTCAAAGTCAGTGAAGTAAACTTTTTATAAATGATGGTGATTAGTTTAAAAAAACAATACTATTACTGAAAAAATAAAACAGATTTTAAAAAAAATCACCAAAAAAGTAGAGATGTCGAAGAACAGCATAACCTGAACAGTATATTATAATGTACCATCAGACAAAACAGATGTATCTGTATGAATGAAACCATCTTTGATATTAGCAAAATAGTAGATACATGTATGTGGTCTTTGTTGAAAAAATATGGGCAGGGAGGGTGGGGGGGGGGGGGTCCTTGGGGTCAGTAACAAAGTTGAAATGGGGCTAATAAGTAATTAATTTTAAAACAACAAAAAGAAAAAGGGGCAGGGATGGGGGTTGGGTGAGGGTCTTGGGTCGGTAATAAAGTTGAAATGGGGCAGAGTATTTGATTTAATATCAAAACAAAATTAGTTTTAAAAATGGGGGGTCTTGGAGTTGTTAACAAAGTTGAAATGGGACAATGGACCTGGCAAATTCAAACAATGATACAAAAATTTTCCAATCTGTTGTCTATTTATCAATCTGGATACATTTACATGTACAACAATTCATATAAACCCAATAACAGTTTTTTGCTCATAAAAATTTTAACCGGATAATAACAGTATTAACCAAGCCCATTTATAAGTAGGTCAAGGTCAGTGATGTGAATGTTTTAGTTGATGGTGATCTGTTTACAGAATTAATAGTATTACTGAATATAAAATTGATTTAAAAAAATATTAAAAAAAAATCAAACCCGAGCTAAATTAAAATTTTTAACCTAAGGTTTTAAAGCCCAAAGTATGGAAATTTAGATAAGTTAGCTATATACATTGTTTCTATAAAATAATATGAATGTGTTTATGAAGTTTAGTCACCATACCATGAGAAGTTTGTTCAGAAACAGAGAAAAAGCTGAGCTAAACATAAAACTTTAACCGGTGGGCGACAACGATGATGACAACGTTGACGCCGGGGTCATGACAATAGCTCTTTGCTTTTTTTCTCAAAAAGCTGAGCTAAAAATGTATTTAAAAATACAAAATTATGATTTTTTTAGATACAAAATAACTTGCATAAATGTATTATATTTTTTAAATCGCTGGTTATTCAACTTCATCGCAACAACTGATTTAATAAGTGAAATTAAATAATTTAAAATATAGGAAATTCCATTGGCTATGACTGGAAATTCAACTTCCAATAGCCATATGATATTCACTGTGTTTTTTTCTCCATTTAATATCACTTTCAATTTTAGAATAGTAATTATGTACATCATACATATTTATGCTTTTTGATTGCAGGTTTCTGGTCACATCTGTGGAGCCATTTATCATGATTCACATAACAGGAACCAATCCTGTCTGGACCACATGACCCCACCAAAAACAATTTAATGCAATTAATGCTTGCCGTCATAACTGTTCTGTACTATACAGTGGCAGATCTGTGGGCTCTTGGTTGACATGGTGGCTTCAAAATGCAATTCATCATTTTACATACAATACGACATTAATTTAACTGTGACATTTACTGATTCCTGATTCTTGTATTTATAAATGTTTTATATGCAGGAACATGATGCGGTATCCAATAGAGAATATTAATACACTCAAACCTGTCTTAAGCAGCCAGTCAAGGGAAGGAGCAAAAGTGGCCTTTTAAGTCAGGTTGTTGCTTAATACAGGTTAATTTACTATGAAAGCAAAGAAATGGGAATATGGTTGCTTAAGACAGGTGGCTGCTTAATAGAGGTGGCTGCTTAAAAGAGGTGACCGCTTACACAGGTTTGACTGTACTGATGCAAGTGTCAATTTACCTCTGTGATGGAAAATTGACAGTTTATATCTTAAAAGTTAAAAAAAAAGATACTTTTAAAGGTATTGTTTTGTTAACTGTAACAATGAATGTCTAGGTGAGAGTTATCAACACCAAATAATTATGGCCCCACACATCACAGTATTTACTCAATTTTGCACCAAACTTTAACCCATACATGTTGTGCAGTTCAAATTTAATGCAAAAAAAAAAAAACAGGTAAATTTAAGAAACAAATAAATCAAATGTGACATTGTTTTTTATCTTGTTACGTAAGCGTTCGTTCACAAAAACATGCAAGTGGGTGCTTCCCAAAAGAATGTCATGTTTTGATGATAAAAATAGATTAAATAGGTTCAAAATAAATTTTCCAATGAAATGATGATTTAAAATATAAACAAGACGTAATATTTAATAAATTATTTTATGGGAAATGACAAGTGATGATAACTGTAGCTTGTTGATAATGCACTCCCTTGCTCTGGTTAATATCCAATATGTAAGCCATCAATAATTCCATAATATTAATTAATTTTACTTTATTGGCATTGTTATCAAGGACAATTTTGATGTCATATGATGCAAAATCAGCCAATACAAACTGAAACTGGGCAAATACGACTCTTTCCAGTTGTTTGAACCTAAAGTTGCTCATGTTTAAAAACAAAAGGCATTGTGATGTTGAGGTTGAACATTATCTAGCCTACTTTTATTTCTTTAACTTACATAAATAACATATTTGAAAGTTGACCCGGTTATCAGAAGAAGTTAACTAATAAATTTGTCATCCAATTGATTTCAAATTGACCCAGTTGTTGGTCCTCGAACAGCCATATTGGCCCATGACCTTAGCCCAATATGACAATTCGTTGGACCAAAAACTGGACCAATATGAAATCACTTGATAACATAAGTCACAAAATAAAGGGCTTGCTGCAAAACTAGTCCAACTCAGTGCAAACTAACAATGTAGATAGGCTAGTGCTGTGCTAATCCCTTGACATGTTATCATATTAACTGTACTTATAATCTTTTGTATTCATCTCAGGCATGATTTATTAATATTTATACTTCCATTTATAGTTTACCTTTGTCAATAAATTCACATCCAGGTTTGTGTCAATGACTTCACTGATAAATAGCTGGCATGTCCAGCTGGGAGGATGATGATGATGATGATGGTAGTGATGGTAATGATGGTGATGATGATGATAGTGATGATGATGCTGATGATGATGATGATATTACTTTACTTCTATTCGGCTCTGGGTCATACATGATATTGTTATGAAATTGTTTAGGATTTTTTTACATACCTTTGTCCATAGATTCATATCCAGGTATGTGTCCATAGGTTCTTCTGATATAGAGAGTGTTCCCTGGAAAATAGCAGGTATGTCCAGGTGAGATGATGATGATGATGTTGGTGGGTGCTTTATCCACCCTGGTTTATTCATGATCTTGTCGTCATCAAATTTGATCGGAAAGTGAACCCAAGTTTTCAAAATGTCTCCGTTTAGAGTAACATTGGATATCAAACCCTGCAACAAACAATATATTATGAATCCAATGGAAACAATTTAAGCTACTTTGTCTTCAACATATATCCTAGTACAGTGGAGTTGTATTAGGCATCCCTTTCAAAAATGTTTGTTTGCTATGCTGCAACCCAGTATTTTCAATTTGGGAAGTGAGGTAGCTATTTTTTTGCCAGATTTTGATTGTCATTTTAAACAACAAGAGTTGTCAGAAGACAACAAAGCTTGCCTCTGGGTGTCTAAGTCCAAAAAGGGCCATAACTGTGCCAAACTGCAATCCAGAGTTATGGTTCTTGTCTGTGTGTGATCATTGATGATGGTGAACACACATGCGAAGTTTCATTCACATTCAATGAGTGGTTGCAAAGATATCTTAAACTTAAACGCAAAAGTTTAACCTGGGTGTCTACAGTCGATGACGCAGATGCCGGGGTCATGGCAATACCTCTCCTTGGACTTCATCCTGGCGAGCTAAAAATGGATAGAAATTATGAAAAAGGAATACTACACTTATAAACAAAAAATTACATATATTATGAAACATAAATATATACAAATTTGTTGGTTTGGCAGAGGCCTTGATATTGTATCTATGGTTTGCATTGTAGCTAGGCGCACTCGCCGTAGTCTTGTCTGAACATTTATGTCTTGGTTATTCACAAAATATTATCTCCATATATATATATATATATATATATATATATGAATGTATTTCAAATTGGTGATAAGGCCAACCATTATTACAGTGATTGTAACAACAAATGCACTATCAATACCTTATTGTTGTCATTCATGTGTCCTCCATAACCAATGCGACCTTGATTTTCTACCAGAATGTAGAGTATGTCCCCAGTCTTCCCACTGATGGTGACATTTACTGGCACTTTCCCTCTCTCTACAACACCAATTGCAATCTGCAACAAAAATAATCAACTCAGTTCAAATCACAGAGAGAAAAATATGTTGGCCAGAACACCTACAGCAAGTACCACATGTTTGAACATCTGCAGCAAGTACCAAATCCTAGAAAATCCACAGTTTATATGTTGGAACATCTGCAGTAAGTATGTTTGAACATCTAGTCAGAATGTTTGAACATCTGTAGTTAGTATGATGGAACATCTGCAGTAAATATGTTGGAACATCTGCAGTAAGTATGTTTGAACCTCTGCAGTAAGTATGTTGGAATATCTACAGTAAGTGTGTTTGAACCTCTGCAGTAAGTATGCTGGAACATCTGCAGTTAGTATGTTTGAACATCTACAGTAAATAAGTTTGAACATCTGCAGCAAGTATGTTGGAATATCTGCAGCAAGTATGTTTGAACATCTGCAGTAAATATGTTTGAACCTCTGCAGTAAGTATGTTGGAACATCTACAGTTAGTATGTTTGAACATCTGCAGTATGTTGGAACATCTGCAGTAAGTATGTTTGAACCTCTGCAGTAAGTATGTTTGAACGTCTGCAGTAAGTATGTTGGAACACCTGCAGTAAGTATGTTTGAACCTCTGCAGTAAGTATGTTGGAAAATCTACAGTAAGTATGTTTGAACCTCTGCAGTAAATATGTTGGAACATCTGCAGTAAGTATGTTTGAACATCTGCAGTAAGTATGTTGGAACATCTACAGTAAGTATGTTGGAACATGCAATAAGTATGTTTGAACCTCTGCAGTAAGTATGTTGGAATATCTGCAGCTAGTACCACAATTATGTTGAAACATCTGCAGCAAGTACCATATGCTGGAACATCTGCAGTCGGTATGTTTGAACATTCTACAGTCATTATGTCGGAGTATTTACAGTAAGTATGTTGGAACATCTGCAGTAAAATTACAGTAAGTATGCAGAAACATTACTCCCAATCATATAATAATAGCTTCTAGTACCTATTCCAAAGTTTTGGTATGACCTCACAGAGGATCCATAACCTCTCAAATGTTAGATGGACGCTCTACCATGTCATATGTAAATAACAAATCTCAATGGCTAATAAAAAGGAATACTTGAGAAAATCGGTGGAATAAAATTAATTATACAGTAAAACCTGTGTAAGCAGTCACTTCTATTGAGCAGCCACACATCTTAAGCAGCCACATTTGTTATTTCTGATGTCTATGCTGTTAGAGCAAACTAACCTGCATTAAGCAACAATCTGCCTTAAAAGGCCACTTCCGCTCGTTTCCTTGTCTTGCTGCTTAAGACAGATTTAACTGTATTGCCCATATCTTTGAATGTGAAAATCATGATGATGCTACAGTAACTAATCTGTCGAGTACTCGATATAGAAATTGGTTATAGACAAAGAGATTACAAAATTTAGCCTGTGAACCTTTGACCCACATGAGCTAATAAACATAATGACCTCACCTGTGAAAATGAGCTATAAAAACTTATATATCCACGGTCTCTTACTCCTGTCAAATTCAGAACTTCATTTTCAACATCACATTTTAGATTGTGCTGGTACAGGACAAAACCATAATACTGAAATGAAATGTCAAGTTTATGAAATTAATGTCTGAATATCACATCTAATCAAGTATCACATATACATATGAACATAGATATGAAATAAACCCTGTGTTACATGAAGTTAAAACCTTCCTGTTAGCTCACACAACTATTAAGATATCAAATATAACCTGTATTTCATGAAGTTGAAACCATCTTGTTATCTCGTACAGCCATAAAGGTACAAAGTTAAAGCTGCAATGCATGAAGTTGAACCATCCTGTTATCTCACATAACCATAAAGATATCAAATATAACCTGAGTTTCATGAAGTTGAAACCATTTTTTTTATCTCATATAACCATAAAGATATAAAGTTAAACCTGCAATACATGAAGTTGAAATCATATTGTTATCTCAAACATCCATAAAGATATTAAGTTAAACCTGCATTTCATGAAGGTGAAACCATCTACTTATCTCATACAATTATATTTTTTTATTTCCCATGTAAGTAAAGTTAGTGCCAATCCACTTGTATTGACCAAGGGATCATTGTTTGCTTTTGGGTTTCAAAATGGTGCAAAATAAAGTGTTTGCTACCGATGTAAAATGTCCCTGCTCGATCCAGTGTTTGACCGGATGACCTCTACAAAAACAACACCCAGTACTGGTTCTACCTTGGAAACACCCAGTACTGGTTCTATCTTGTAAACACCCAATATTGGTTCTAACTTGGAAACACCTAGTACTGGTTCTACCTTGGAAATGGACCCGAGAGTGATTTCAGAAATCATACTGAAATAAATAAGTATAAAATAAATTTATTGCCAGTCCACCTGTATTGATCACTCTTTCATGGGACCACCATTTATCTTTTTTATTACTGGATTCAAAAAAAAGGGTTTAGGACATCATTCACGTATGCATCGGAACAATAAATTTTATCAAATTGTTGTTCCAAACTTGTGCCTGCCAACTATTTTCTTTGAGAATCTTGGGTAGTATCTCGCATATATACAGATACAGTTGTATAAACATTCTAACGTATGTTCCCGCTCAACTAAATATCACCAAAACAAGGTTATATCACTTCAGTTCTTACAGAATCATCTCTAAGAGATCGTGTAAGTCTCATGAGAAATGCATCAACTACAGGTATATACTTTACTCAATAACACAATACACGATCTACATTTTTATGCTTAACTTATAACCACAAGTAACATGAAAATCACCTTTAATTTTAATGGTTCATTTCGTCAGAGGTTTTGTTTACATTATTTTGTTGTATATATACCATGAATGGGGTTTGATGCCATTTTCAACACATTTCAGGTTATAAATGGTATCTCCAGTTTTATTGGTGGAGGAAGACCTCAGAATAAATCTGAGTAGAACAACTGTCCTTCTGTAAGTAACTGGTAAACTTTCCCACATAAAGTTTTTGAAATGAGCAGGACTCAAACCTACGACCTTACCGGTGAAAGGTTAGTGATTTTAAAATGGCGCCTTAGACCACTCGACCACAGAGGACACAATATATATATACCATGAGCTTATTTAATTGGTATTTTGCTTTAAATTAGATGCATGTTATTTACACAGCCTGATTAATATTCACAAAGTTACTCACATGACCCAGAGACTCCATGTTCATTGGATAATCAGCTGTCACCCCTTCCGAACCTTTAACATATGTCTGTATAGTCTCTACCTGTTTAATGAGTGCAAAGTATCTTTATTTGATAGGAATTTCCAATAGACCGGCCAGCGATCAAATCTGAAACATCTAACATGATAGACATATATTAAACAATTAACAAGAAATTAGGCAACATACAAGAAAGCAATGTAAAAAATAAAAGTATCGTTTCACAGCTTTATATCAAATCTGCTGTTTTTAATGAAATGTTCTCCTCTCTTCATTCTTCATGTTAATTTAGTTTGCAAATAACGAGAAAATCATTTTTCAGTTTAATATGGAAAACAACACTTGAATTTATTCTAATTAAAATACAGCATATTTACAAAAACATGGTACATACATAACTCATCTGAACTTGTCCATATTTAGATTTTGGTGTAGATGGTGGGATTTTCATCTTTGGTAACGGGTTGTACTGAAATGTAATGTGTTGCATTTTATTTGTTCAGTAAATATATATATATATAAATCTGTATTGCTTTAGATATATTTCAAGAACTGTTTAAACACTTAAATATGACAAACACAATCACAACATTTAACTAGAAATATTTTCGAAAGAAACATACGTTATATGTCCCCTTACTGTCAATCTTTTACTAAATTATTACAATGGACTCTTAACCCCACCTTCCATAAACAACAATTCCGCGGAATGATATGTCTCGCAGTGTTTGCTTTGACCGATAATACACACATGGGAGAGAAAAAAATTAAAATATTGTATTCATGAAAGAGTTATCTAACTTGGTAAATGTAGTAGGTTTAATGACTAAGAAATATTGTAGGAAGTATTGTGTGAAGTTTCGATCAAATACATTAAGTAATTTTTGAGATATGAACTTGATGGTAGTTGCTCACAAAACTTTAACCAGCATTTCTAAGTAAAACATATTTAAAAAAATACAAAAAACTTTAACCAGTATTTCTAAATAAAACATATAAAAAAAACACTAAAAAAGATTTTTTTTTTTTTTAAATAAATTAAAGAAAAAGAAAAGTACCAAGCATCTGCAGTATATAATGCAGGGTGTTAGTTGTAACTATGATCCAAGTATGAGTGTCCTAGCACTAGTACTTATTGAGAAATAGTGTGAAAATGAAAACTTAACGTTGGAGGTAAATGCAAAATTCAGCATCAAACAATGGCAATGGACCATGAAATGTAGGTCACACTCAGCATCTGCAGTATATAATGTGATGCAGGGTGTAAGTTGTAACTATGATCTAAGTATGAGTGTCCTAGCGCTTGTGCTTGTTGAGAAATAGTGTAAAAACGAAAACTTAACATTGGAGGTAAATGCAAAATTCAGCATCAAACAATGTCAATGAACCATGAAATGTAGGTCACACTCAGCATCTCCAGTATATAATGTGATGCAGGGTGTTAGTTGTAACTATGATCCAAGTATGAGTGTCCTAGCACTTGTACTTGTTGAGAAATAGTTTAAAAACGAAAACTTAACGTTGGAGCTAAATATAAATGTTTGACGCCGCCGTCACCGTCAACAGAAAAGCAACACCTTAATCTCGTCTCTCCTTCGTTGTGGCAAGACAAATAAAAATTAGATTCATCAGGGCATGTTATTTTCTTAATAGGGTTTGAAGCCACATTTAACATATTTCTGATTATATTATAATGGCATATCTAGTTGCAGCAGTGGAGGAAGACCTCAGAAGGATTCTGAGTAGAACCACTTTCCTTCCACAAGTGTGTTCCAGTGTAAACTGATGATTCAACGGCCATGACATTAACTCTGACATTAAGTGTTTGATTTGCCCAGTCCAAGAACTTGTCTGAGACATTATGGTTATATCACTTCTGTGTTAATTTAACTGTGAAGGCATAGTGCCACCATTGCAAAAAGGAAGTGCTTCCGTGGGGTAGTCGCATAATGGCGGTTATAAATAATCCTCAATTCTTCTTCTTTAAAAATGCATTTTCCTTATTTTAATGCTCATTTTTTTATTTGAATGGCATTATTGATGTATTTTGAACATTTTGACAGCATTGTCATGTTTGAATTGTGAATTTAGAAAAAAAAAAAATCATGCTTGGAAATTGGGGTATGAATTCATGATTTCGGAAGTCTACTTTCACTTTGTCACCAGTGTACACACTGAGCAGAAAAAAAATCTATTATATGACACATGACCCCTACTTTTCTCATCATATTTTGATAGTGCAGAGGTTGACAAACAGTAAAACGTAGGTTTCACTTCTTTCATTTGGGACCCTCTATGAATGACAAGCCTTCAAACTTTTATTATTTACTATAGAATAAAGAACAAAAATCAATGGTGGGGTTACACCTGAAATATTATGGGTATAAAACTTCTTTGTAGGTCAAACAACACATTTTTTATGATATAATGGCCATAACTCCGACATTAATAATCTGATTTGGCCAGTTCAAGAATTTGTCCAAGATATTATAGTTATATAACTACTATCCAACTTTGGTCATGTTCCAGTAATACCTATATACACAAGAATTCATACAAAGTAAAACAATGCAATTATTGAAATTCAAGTACAAAAACTCTGACATTTATTTCATTTACCCAATATGGTCTTTTAGAGAATTTGTCTAAGATACTATGGTTATATAACTACTGTGTAAGTTTGGTGATGATTAAATGAAAAATGCTCAAGTTCACACACAATGTCAAATAACTTTTTTTTGATGATACAAGGATCATCCATTCGATAATAACACTCAGAGCTGGCTAGTTCAAGAACGTGTTTAAAATATTATATTTATAAAACTATTGTGTGGGATCCGTGAAGATCAAATGAAAAATGCAGTTGCTATGATGCACATGACCATAAATGTTAATGGACACAGGATGATCAGCATAGCTCACCTTGAGCTTTGCTTAGGTCAGTTAAAAGCCATCCAACTGGAATGCTGTGACTATATGCAGAACAAGACACAATACTGACACTGACTACCAAGTTTCATCAAATCTGCAGAATAGTTTAGGAGGTACCCAGACAAACTTGTCATTTTTAAATTAAAAATTATTGATAGGAATACCACAATAATATACTTAACTAGGCTTCATACCAATACTTTCTTTAAAGTTTCATTAAAATCTAATTTGCAGAAAAGGTAGCTTATCATTTGTCTTAAAAGGTTTGATACCAAAAATAAAACAGTACTGTTATATCTTTCTTTAACTTGTTCAATATATAAATTTGAAAGCAAACACAACATGTAATTAATTACAAAATTTCTTCAATGTAGAAATATTTGACAATTCATAAAATAGGTTCAAGAAAAACTTTAATACTATTATCTTAATATGACTGTCAAAAATTGAAAATTTAAAAATATTTAAATTTGATTAAATACAGGGTTATCAATAGTTTACAAGTCATACAAGTTTACGAGTTGTACTATACGTTCTGGAAATCTGTTGCAAATCTATACGTTATGTACCATGATAATTTTGATGGTTACTTACTCCTTATAAATGTACTATAATAGATCAACATGTTATTAAAGGTAATGGTTAACAATAGGTTCACTTTAACCATGAAAGATTTATCAAAGACTTACCTTTGATATTATCTGTCTTAATTCTAGATATTTATCTGTGATGTCCCCAGCTTCTGTGAGGGGCGCATCATAGTCATAACTTGTGGGGACAGGCTGATAAGGATCATTAGCTCCTATCAATATAAATATGGGCAACATGCATTGTGTGCAAAGCAGATTAGGGGCATTCTCACAGCACCCACTTATTGGCAACCTGCTAAATGGTTAAATTGTGACTTTTTACTAGACTATATAGAATTGTCTATGCAGGCTCTCACTTTCTGCAGTAACCTGCTACAATACAAGGAATGAGTATAAAGCAGTGTAAATAAAGGGAACTTGCATATTATTGTGCAGTGATGTATATAATTATATATTTAATACATTTAAAAATACAGTCAAACCTGTCTTAAGCAGTCAATCAAGGGATGGGGCAAAAAAGGCATTTTAAGACAGGTTTTTGCTTAATAAAGGTAATTTACTCTACAAACATAGAAATGGGAAATAATTATATACACCGAAATACTTTAGAAAACAACACTCAGATAAACAGCAATAAAACATTGAGTTCTTTATCAATTATTTTGAAATTTATTTTACTTGATAATATAACATATTTCTACCCTTCTTTGAAATTTTCATCAAAATCTATTGTGATTATCACTTTTTTTTATTGATTTGAAACATACAACCCCCATTACCTAAATTCACAAAATCAGTATCTTGTATAGCCTCTTTGCACACTGATGCACACATGACAGCGTGTTTGTCTATAACCTTTCAGAAATCTATTGCCAATCTATACATGTTATGTACCATAATAATTTTGATGGTTATAAAAAATCAATCAAGAACTCGATGTTTTATTGCTGTTCATCTGAGTTTTGCGTTTCTAAAGTATTTCAGTGTATAAATGTACATGGATATGTGTATAGATGCACATACACAAGGTATGATATATGTGGGGATAATTATTTGTTGACAACCAGACATAAATTTACAACCCAGACTATGGTGAGCCCACCTAGCCACAATACAAACTAAGGACACAAGACTATAGAACCAACCATCTCAATAGAATTGATTTCAACCATAGCCTATATACAATGGTCTAACATGTAACACATCTGGACTGTAGGGACAATTTACATACGTGAACTGATAGATTTTTATGAGTAGGATCCAGTTAAGGATTCACAACTACTCACATGCTACATAAAGGACATAAAGGACAGCCTGTTGTATTATGAATGTCAGTGAAATCAGAATACTTTTATTTCATTAAGGAACATAAATGAAATAACAACAACTATATTTTCAATTCATATCCCCATGTACACATATATATGTAATAATATTTTTGTAACTTAATTCGTTAGTATTAAGCACATCAAATACATGAACAAAACACTGTACTAACACAAACATTATTTTAAATAAACCAATACCATTCTAAAGTTGCAAAGATAGGCTAACATTATCTGAACTGTTACACATTTAAACCAAAACAATGAAAAACTACATATAACAGAATACACAGGTTAGGTCAAGTCTGTCTGAATTAACAATGTTGGCTTGGAAGTTTTCAGATGTTATGTTTAGGAATTTTATATCTTAAATTGAAGTTATATTTCTTTCAAGAAACCATTATTTCTGTTGTTGTCATTTGGATATGGATACATTGGCCAATTCGAACACAAACATGTCCATTTTTAAAAAAATAAAACAATATTTGGCATATTTTCCTTACCAAGAAAATCGAGTGGTAGAGTTAACTTTAAGTAAAATAAACATGTTTTCAAAAAGAAACCAAAATATAAAACCCCAAGTTACATGTATCATTTTTATGTTTTCATTAAAATAAAAAATACATAAAAAAATGGGTGGGGTATAGGCAATGATTTTTTTTTTCTAAAACAATAATATTATGTAAGAGAAAATTCAGTGTATTTGTTTCAAAAATTAACATATGTGTTACAAATTTTTATAATTATGTTTATCTTGCAAGATCAATTCTATGCATATAATAGAATATCTTAATGACCTTATTAAAATTAATGAAATACTACATTTGAGCGATTCGACATATGTGTCATATGAAAAATCAGACAACACTGAAACAAGCATGGCAACTTTCCTTTTTCATGATAATTTTCATTTACTGTACAATCATGACAAATATTGTTATCAATTGAATTAAGAAATATTCTAATTACTTTCATTTTACGAGCCAACATGCTTAAGGTGTTTAATGCCAACAAGTTTTCCATGGCGTCTACTTTTATTGGTGGCGGACTACCTCAGATGCATATTCACTCAGTCACTGGCTAATACCAACCACAAACAGTTAATGATACACTCAGTCACCGGCTAATATCAACCACAAACAGTAAATGAAACACTCAGTCACCGGCTAATATCAACCACAAACAGTTAATGATACACTCAGTCACCGGTTAATATCAACCACAAACAGTAAATGATACACTCAGTCACTGGCTAATATCAACCACAAACAGTTAATGATACACTCAGTCACCGGCTAATATCAACCACAAACAGTAAATGATACACTCAGTCACTGGCTAATATCAACCACAAACAGTAAATGATACACTCAGTCACCGGCTAATATCAACCACAAACAGTAAATGATACACTCAGTCACATATCAACCACAAACAGTAAATGATACACTCAAGTCACCGGCTAATATCAACCACAAACAGTAAATGATACACTCAGTCACATATCAACCACAAACAGTTAATGATACACTCAGTCACTGGCTAATATCAACCACAAACAGTTAATGATACACTCAGTCACTGGCTTATATCAACCACAAACAGTTAATGAGGATCTTACACAACTGTCCATTTAAGATTCATCACCAGTAACTTTCTGTTAGTTAGTTCATACTAATTTATTTAATCTTGATTGCGATGAAAGCTCAGAGCTTAAATGAACCGCTCTCAAGTTTGCTTCCTAGGTAGAACCAGTACTGAATGCTGGTTTATGAGAGGCACTGGGTCGAGCTGGGGATTGAACCCGCCACCTCTAGCGTGAGCAGCCTACACTCTATCCACTACACTACCCAAACAACGTTAACCGACTTGAACACAGCCTATAACCCACAACTACACATAGGAACGTCTTGCCCATGCTACACTTACGCATATAAAATCATGTTTCCATGCACAAATCATGTTACACATCATTACATAATGTACCTTGGAAATGATTTTCCTGATTTCACGATATTTATGGGTAATATCCCCGGCCTCGGACAGAGGAGCGTCATAGTCGTAACTTGTTGGCACGGCAGCATAATTAGGGAACTCGGCCCCTGATAAAGGGTCAAATATTTTAAATACATAATTATTTTAGTTTAAATTATCAGTCTACTTTACCACAATTGCTTCTAATAAGTTACATCATTTATGCTATACTATTTTTATACATGTACATCACGTCATAGACAGCCATAGTGATAGACAGCCATAGTGATAGACAGTCATAGTGATAGACAGTCATATTGATAGACAGTCCCAACATCACATCATGTGAATTTTTTCTTGACCCCCATGGTGAGATTATAACAATCTTACAACATGGGTTTCAGGTTCATATAGAAAATTCTGACCTTGGGGTTAACTGTTTTGACGGGTTTCGCTGTGTTCTCTCGAAAACAGTTATCCCATGGGACAGAACTCTCTATCCAAACCGAAAAGGCTATGTAAGATTTTTTCTTGCATACTAAACACATTGCATAATTATTTAATTTAAATTATTATTATATTTTTACCAAGATCACCTTTAAGATGTCAAATTAATTAAGTTATTTCATACATTTTAATGTCACGTCATAGATGTTTTCAACGTCACAGTGAGAATTTTATCTATGAGCTTTCTCTCCAAACTGAAAAAAACAACACATGAATGATGCTTTTTCTTCAATACAAAACACATTAAAAAATCATTCAGATTTAATTCAACATAATGTTTTTGCAACTGATTTCAATAATGTAATCATGTATTTTACATCAAATTTGTTTGTATGTCACTTCACAGTGCGATGAGGATAGAAAAGGCACATGGGGAGAGTGTATGGAAATTTCCATACCTGATAAAAATACAACTACCATGTCTGGTATGCAAAATCCATGTCTAATATGCAAGAAAGAAATATCCAACACCAGTAAAATAACGGATATCCTTTTTCGGTATGTATGGAAAATATCGTCAAACAGTTAAAACACTATTTGATCTACCATGGTATTTCTTTTCAAATATATAAAGCATGTATCCTTTGTAAGGGTGTATAGCCAACTCCAGGGCGAGGAGGGAAATGTGGAGTATGTGTTATTTTTGTCATTTTCACTGAAATATGTTGTGTTTGTTGTTTTTTTTAATGTTTTAGATATCCAAGTGTGTGGGATCAGGATTCCCTCTTCACCGCCTCTAAATCTGTCATATCAATGCTTACATGTATGTTGCTCAATCAAATGAACAGCAAACGGGAATTGGACTATACATGTTAAAGTCATAATCAAACAGCTCTCAAAGGTGTTTGCATTGTTAGCAAACATTACCAGTAAACATATCATTCAGTTGACTAGTATTGTCAAACATTAGTAAACCGACCTGAATGCAGCCTGGAACAAAACCACAAAAATTTCAGGCTGTATTATAAAAAAATAGCAGTGCATGTTCTATAGCTGGGTAATTGTATTCAATGGTTGACAGGAATTTTAGAAGAATGCGCAATATTGAAAAAAGTTTAGATTATAAACACATTTTACCTACCATTCCAGAAACCAAAATTTGTGCCACCCTCAAACATGTACCTGTAAATATATAAACAGAAAACAATCAATTTCATTAAACAACCTTAAACAATACTTTTCACTGTGAATCTTAGACACACTTTATGTGAGAAAGTTTGCCATTTACTTGTGGAAGGACAGCTGTTCTACTCAGATTCATTCTGAGGTCTTCCTCCGCCAATAAAACTAGATATGCCATATATAACCTGAAATGTGTTAAAGATGGTGTTAAACCCCATTAAAAAATGTATCTTAAACATTTCAATGTACCAGGACATGTGACACTAAATTATTTGCCTAGATAATGTTAAACTATGTAGACTTTCCCTATGGGTTGTTCAGATACACGTTATTAACTAAGTTAACAGTAATGACAAGTGACACAAATTGCTGTCTCAAGGTCACTTAATGCTAAGGTCACACGATTAAAAAGGACTATTTGTTCTATTAAGATTTGTACAATCTTGCTACATCAATAAAACACAATAACATATAATATGTAACATAAAAATGTGTTAAAATAACCCAACATCAAACAATGTTTCATCAAATGGTGTATATTGGCATTTAATGCTCAATATGGTGTCATAAATAAACATTACACTACAAAGATATACTTAAAACTTAAATATTTATGAATACAAGGTATGTAATTATTTATTGCAACTTTATTATATGCATTGGTTTTCAGAAGCTAAATCATTTGATTTGTTTATCTTTCCATTTTCAAATTGAATGAACAGCCTTCTGTATTCCAATCAACCATCATAAACTGTGACGATGTAAATAATTGTGTATAAATGCATAATTTATGACTGATGTAAACACTTACACTCAGGTAATGCTCATACTTTTTTAAAGAATGTATTTACTAGTATATAACTGCTGTATAAGGGTAAGGTAGCCAATGAATCAAGGAGAAAATGTCAACAACTGAACGAAACAAAGTCAGATCACTAACATAACGGTCCAAATGTTTTGCTACATTTTGATGTAAACAAAAACATGCAAAAAATACTACAAAACCTAGTTTGTTCTTTGTTTCCATTCAATCATTGTCATGGTATTCGACATCCATAAGGAACCTCTACCTAATAAATAATATGACAAGTCCATTCTTTAATCATTGTTTGTGACAAATGCCTGTGCATATGTAGACAAAAAAAAAAGTTTAACCACCAGGTGCATGCAGAAATTTTTCGAAAATGCAAAAATATTTTGCCGAGCCCAGTTACTTTAGACGGTAGCACATCTGACTATCAATCCAGATGTTGCAAATTCAAATCCCTGTAAGGCCATTGTCTCCTTGATGACTGATCTATGACAATGCGCCTCATTGGCAGTTATCTCCCACTGCTGATTCAAGTGAGAAAAATATCAGTTACTTGCAGAGATGGGTGTTCTCGAGTACTGGCCAATCTTTCAGGATCCCAGGAAAGAGTTGTTATGTACACTGATCATCTGTTTGCCCTTGATTGCATACACTTGATGCTAAAAGCAATGAATGAAAATTTATACTTACATGTTGACATTAGCACCAAGGTCTAACATCAAATCAAGGGTTTTGGTGACTGCAGCTGTGTTCACGGTTGAATGCTTCTCTCCCCAGTGGTCAAGCCAACCCGTATAAAACTCTGAGTTAACCTGGAATTTATAACATAAGTTTTATATTATATAATTATACATATGTATAAAATAAATCTTCTCTTTTTTCCAACATTAAACTGAAAAACTTGATAAATATTGAAATATAAATTAGGTGTGCTATGAAACCTTATTTCACAATTGTAAATGGGAGACTGATTTTTATACTGTCATATGGGCGGAGCTTATAATAAGTAATTGGCATCACCACCTAATTTTGCTTGTGTTATGCCATATTTTCAGGAATTTCATGTGACATTTGCCATTAGTTTCCATTTAACCCTTTACTCCATAGATACGCTTTTTACCACACCAAACACAGAAGGCTTTTGAAAACAGTGCAGGAAGAGTTCAGATTGCTCGTAACAAGCAATCTAAACACGTCCTGCACTGTTTTCCACTCCGTTAGTTAATATAAACATAATTCACCAAATAACTCAAAAGCCTCTTATATTAGGTGTCCAAAGGCGTCTATATGAAGTAAAGGGTTAAATGCAAGTGCCTATTCAGCACCTTGACAATGTCGCTTATCCAACAATATCAAGATTATTCAACATTTTGGAGTTGGCTGAAAATATTTTTTTCCTATATAGCATACCTATATATACTCAATCAACAAAATGATATCTATTTAAACATGCCAAAATTTCATTTCAAGTTTACCACTCTAATATAAATATCGATTTTGTCAAATTTTGGAAGATTTAACATTTCAAACCAATCGTATGATATGTATTAATAATGTTATTGCTTACTACAGGTTAATTTGCTCTGAAAGCATAGATATGGGAAACAGCAAATATGGCTTTTTAAAATAAGTTGCTGCTTGATAGATGTGGCCACTTAAGCAGGTTTGACTGTATGTTGTTATATTGTAAATTAATTTTTTGATATTAACACATGAAAGAACATCTCAACGATATGTGCATGTCCATGTGATGTTGATGATGTGTACCAAGTTTGAATTGAATCCTAAGTAAACTGTAGGAGAAGTTGAAATCAGGAAGTACATATGGAGAAATACTACTATGTAATAACAATGTATTCATCAAAAACGGGTCACTGACTCATGAAAAAAACTCAAGGTCCTTTCAAATGAAAAGCAAACTCGTTATCAATTTGTAGATAGACAATATGTACCATTTGGTAGTATAAAAAACATAAAATTGCTGTATAAAACACCGCTCCAGCACTATTGGAGTATTTAAGTGTAGAGTTTCTAAATAGAGCATTGAAATTTGAAGTTCAGGTTTAAGTAAGTACTGGATACAGATATCTTCAGTGTTCATTAGTTTAATGTTCATTTTTACCGGTAGCATTTTGAAAATAAGCATTGCATACAAATTTTAGAACTAAAATACAATAAGAAAAGCTTATCTGGAGCATTGATGACATACATACCAAAGGTCCTTTTGGTTCCTTGTGCCTCTGGATAGCGAAGTTCTTTGCTGGATGATCTATAAACAAGAAATCAGTGACGTAAATCATTATCTCCTGCCCATGCTGGGCAATCTGAACATGTAAATGGGGTATAACTGAGTTGCCATTGAGAACAATGTAAATGGGACATGCCTGAGTTATTCTTGAGAACATGTAAATGGGGTATAACTGAGTTGCTATTGAGCACATGTAAATGGGACATAACTGAGTTGCCATTGAGAACATGTAAATGGGGCATAAATGAGTAATTCTTGAGAAGATGTAAATGGGGCATAACTGAGTTGCCATTGAGAACATGTAAATGGGGTATAACTGAGTTGCCATTGAGAACATGAAAATGGACATAACTGAGTTGCGATTGAGAACATGTAAATGGGACACAACTGAGTTGCCATTGAGAATACCTGTATGTAAATGGGACATAAATGAGTTGCCATTGAGAACATGTAAATGAGACATAACAGTTATTCTTGAAAACATGTAAATGGGGCATAACTGAGTTGCATTGAGAACATATAAATGGGGCATAACTGAGTTTCCATTGAGAACATGTAAAAGGGACATAACTGAGTTGCCATTTAGAACATGTAAATCAACTGCCTTCAATATGGTAAATCTATCAGTACCATACTATATTTGTCTGTTATATTTTACTGACTGTCCAATACATGCACCTTCAATCCTAAGCAAAGCAAAGAAGAAAATTCATTAAAATTTATTTCATTGGCTGCAATAATGACAAAGTAATCTTACTTGTTACTCCAAAATCCACAGTGGCGTAAACATTTGGCAGAGTTCCACATTTGAAATAGCCATCACCATCGCCATCAGTCGTGAACAAGGTGACGCCATTACCTAATATGGAGATCGCCTTGGTTCTCAGGAATCCAAGGTATTCATGGTCACAAGCTGGATAACTGCCATACTCATTCTCAATCTGGTATAAGAGAAAGTATATTTACTATTCCATCAAAACCAGCAGATGAAATGTCATCATAGTATGGCACCCTACCCTCGCACATTGTACAGACACTTGGTCAGCAAGTCCTTGAATTATGCTCTCATGGCTGACACTGCACCACTGTAGGAAGGTTAAATATAAGTAATATTTTATAAATTAGACAGTGGAATTACATTGATTGATATTGTAACTTATCTACCCCTTGTTAACAAATCTATAGCTACAATGATATATTTATCTGCCCCTTGTTCACAATCCCTGATCCACAAGGTCTTCCTCAGTACATCCCTACCACACTACTACTACATATTCATCAACTCTTTGTTCACACTCCCTGATCCACAAGGTCTTCCTCAGTACATCCCTACCACAGCTACACCTACATATTTATCTACTCTTTGTTCACACTCCCTGATCCACAAGGTCTTCCTCAGTACATCCCTACAACAACTACACTTACATATTTAACTACTCTTTGTTCACACTCCCTGATTCACAATATCTTCCTCAGTATATCCCTACCACCACCACACTGACATATTTATCTACTCTTCGTTCACACTCCCTGATCCACAAGGTCTTCCTCAGTACATCCCTACCACAACTTCACCTACATATTTAACTACTCTTTGTTCACACTCCCTGATTCACAATATCTTCCTTAGTACATCCCTACAATCACCACACTGACATATTTATCAACTCTTTGTTCACACTCCCTGATCCACAAGGTCTTCCTCAGTACATCCCTACCACAACTACTACTACATATTTATCAACTCTTTGTTCACACTCCCATATCCACAAGGTCTTCCTCAGTACATCCCTACCACAGCTACACCTACATATTTATCTACTCTTTGTTCACACTCCCTGATCCACAAGGTCTTCCTCAGTACATCCCTACCACAACTACACTTACATATTTAACTACTCTTTGTTCACACTCCCTGATTCACAATATCTTCCTCAGTACATCCCTACAATCACCACACTGACATATTTATCTACTCTTTGTTCACACTCCCTGATCCACAAGGTCTTCCCCAGTACATCCCTACCACAACTACACCTACATATTTAACTACTCTTTGTTCACACTCCCTGATCCACAAGGTCTTCCTCAGTACATCCCTACCACAACTACACCTACATATTTATCTACTCTTTGTTCACACTCCCTGATCCACAAGGTCTTCCTCAGTACATCCCTACCACAACTATACTTACATATTTAACTACTCTTTGTTCACACTCCCTAATTCACAATATCTTCCTCAGTACATCCCTACCACCACCACACTGACATATTTATCTACTCTTTGTTCACACTCCCTGATCCACAAGGTCTTCCCCAGTACATCCCTACCACAACTACACCTACATATTTAACTATTCTTTGTTCACACTCCCTGATCCACAAGGTCTTCCTCAGTACATCCCTACCACAACTACACCTACATATTTATCTACTCTTTGTTCACACTCCCTGATCCACAAGGTCTTCCTCAGTACATCCCTACCACAACTACACTTACATATTTAACTACTCTTTGTTCACACTCCCTGATTCACAATATCTTCCTCAGTACATCCCTACCATCACCACACTGACATATTTATCTACTCTTTGTTCACACTCCCTGATCCACGAGGTCTTCCTCAGTACATCCCTACCACAACTACACTTACATATTTAACTACAAGATCTTCCTCAGGACATCCCTATCATCACCACACTGACATATTTATCTACACCTTGTTCACAACCCCTGATCCACAAGATCTTCCTCAGTACATCCCTATCATCACCACACTGACATATTTATCTACTCCTTGTTCACAATCCCTCATCCACAAGGTCTTCCTCAAAACATCCCTACCATCACCACACTGACATATTTATCTACTCCTTGTTCACAATCCTTGATCCACAAGGTCTTCCTCAGTTCATTCCTAAAACCATCACACTGACATATTTATGTACTCCTTGTTCACAATCCCTGGTCCACAAGATCTTTCTCAGTACATCCCTACCATCACCACACTGACATATTTATCTACTCCTTGTTCACAATCCCTGATCGACAAGATCTTCCTCAGAACATCCCTACTATCACTACACTGACATATTTATATACCCCTTGTCCACAATCCCGGTCCACAATATCTTCCTCAGTACATCCCTACAATCACCACACTGACATATTTATCAACTCTTTGTTGACAATCCTGTTCCACAAGGTCTTCCTCAGTACATCCATACCATCACCACACTGACATATTTATCAACCCCTTGTTCACAATCCTGTTCCACAAGGTCTTCCTCAGTTCATCCCTACCATCATCACACCGACATATTTATCTACTACTTGTTCACAATCCCTGATCCACAAGGTCTTCCTCAGTTCATCCCTACCATCATCACACCGATATATTTATCTACTACTTGTTCACAATCCCTGATCCACAAGGTCTTCATCATTAAATCCCTACCACCACCACACTGACATATTTATCAACCCCTTGTTCAAAATCCCTGACCCACAAGGTCTTCCTCAGTTCATCCCAACAACCACCACACTGACATATTTATCTACATCTTGTTCACAATCCCTGATCTACAAGATCTTCCTCAGTACATCCCTATCATCACCACACTGACATATTTATCTACACCTTGTTCACAACCCCTGATCCACAAGATCTTCCTCAGTACATCCCTATCATCACCACACTGACATATTTATCTACTCCTCGTTCACAATCCCTCATCCACAAGGTCTTCCTCAAAACATCCCTACCATCATCACACTGACATATTTATCTACTCCTTGTTCACAATCCCTTATCCACAAGGTCTTCCTCAGTTCATTGCTACAACCACCACACTGACATATTTATCTACTCCTTGTTCACAATCCCTGATCCACAAGATCTTTCTCAGTACATCCCTACCATCACCACACTGACATATTATCTACTCCTTGTTCACAATCCTTGATCCACAAGATCTTCCTCAGAACATTCCTACCATCACCACACTGACATATTTATCAACCCTTGCTCACAATCCCGGTCCACAAGCTCTTCCTCAGTACATCCCTACCATCACCACACTGACATATTTATCAACCCCTTGCTCACAATCCCGGTCCACAAGGTCTTCCTCAGTACATCCCTACCATCACCACACGGACATATTTATCAACCCTTTGTTCACAATACTGGGTTCAGAAGGTCTTCCTCATTACATCCCTAAACATGTTCAAGTGTGTTTAAGTGTTGAAGTCTAACATTTAGCCTTCTTTAATCAGACTATCACACAACTGTGAGTTCATCCATCCTACTCATGGTATATAGTTTTACTTTTTAAATAGCTTTCCCTTATTGGAACCCTCAATCTATACAATTGTGCCACCAGTTTCCAGCCATGATTATCAAACCAAAGCGAGTGTAGATGAATCATCTTACTGAGGACAAAGCTTTATTAAACCAAATGTACCAATTTTGATAAGTTTTGTCATGATGACCTACAACCTAAGTTATAAGAGGTAAGTAACATTGAGATGGTACCTTACACCACTCAGCCAGGGAGGACCCCATGATGAACATAACCATGTTGTAACTTTGCAGTATTTTAATAACAACAAGTGTAACTTTACAACTGAAATGCACATCATTCTATCTGGTTATTTCATTATTATGCCTAAAATAAAATTTTGTTTGTTTGTCCTTTACCTATATACCCAATAATATTGCCCCTACTGTAATAATCTAGTATAAACTTATTTATTTTACTTCAGTTGTGAAACAAGTTCTTACAACTTAGGCAAATCCCGCTCGAAGTCTTCCTGGTTAGAACCAGTACTAAGCATATGCAGAAAAGTGTCTTGCTCAAGGACACCACACATAGCCGTGGCGGAGGATCGAACCATTGACCCTCCTATCATGGGTTCAGTGCTCTACCACTGAACCATGTGCTCCACTGTAATAATCTTACTGCACTTCCACAAAAATAATTATTTTTAATGTTTATTGTTGCCAAAATGTCAGATATATCCAACGTTTCTATTATATCTGCAGATTGTCGCTTGGGCGATAAGAGTTCAAATACCGTGACAGGAATTATACTTTTTTGTTTATTTCCTTTGCAACACTATTTTTTCCTACAATGCTCCATAAAAGGTTTCTCATATCCATAAAAATAGGTTCCAACAGCAACAATAAAAAGCATTTATATCTTTGCACATACCTACCAACCATTCCAATATTGATGGATGGCAGAATTGACGGAGTATAATAATATGCAATTTAATCAGAAATTTTATGATAATTTTTAGTCAGTGACCCAGCTAATTTGAATATATTTGAAACAAGATTTTATTTATGAGTAAGAGGTATTATCAGTTTAAGACGATGAGTTCATGAAAATGTCATTTATCAATATTAATTCATTTCTTTATAGAAATAAACATCTTAGGTACTGGTTATATCGCTTTAAAGAGATAATGTGCAAGGAAAAGGTGATAATTAGATATTATGTCAGACAAAACACAAAATGTAAAATATATATAATAATTTACCTACCTACCTACCAATCTCAATACATGGAGAACGAGCTTAAAATTCTACTGATATGTCTAGAGTAGCGAATATATGATAATGTCAGCTTTAAAATACATGAAGGTATGGCTCGGGTTAAATGGAAGAGACTACTGGTATATCTTGACCAAGAATGTCCTTAGAAATTGTTTAGTCAAGGGTATTCACCAACAACGGGGGCATTGATGTATGTGCATAAGGTGTTAGCTGCCCACACAAGAGGTAACAGGTTTGGTCTCAGGCTCAACCGTGATGGCTTCAAAAACACCCAGCACTGGTTCTACCTCGGAAATTTTTTTTTTTCTTGACAAGGTTTTACAAAATCTCTGAACTTACTTCACAAATGACCTACAGTAAGCTAGTATAAAAGAATGATATTTAATGACCAAAGCACCTGTACTGTGATGATGGGGCCTCCATTTATGTACAACAAGGGTTTGACAACTGTATACAACTGAGACAACCAACTGTCCACAGGCTCAATATATTCTGCAAATAAATAAAACATTAATACTTTGTATTATATAAATAACAATACACAGTGCAGTGTAAAGAAAGTAAATTTCAAAAGGCATTAATTATATTTATCACATAATTGTGCAGGAGTGTAATAAACCCATGATATACTTTTGATATTAATCTAGTATAAAATCACTTCTGATTGATCGCTCAGTGTTTTTTTCTATATAATTCAGCTCTCTTATGTAAAATGCCGAACTACGTTCTGACGAATATATTAATGACATTGATTACTCTGGTAAAATGATGTTATTTTGAAGCGTTACGTCATACGCTGACTGACAGAAACTAACATGGCTGACTAGCTCCTGTTCCTTATAGAGGTGATCTGGTAAATAAATGGTAATTGTACCATGTTACTCAGTTATGTGATAAAAAAAATCTTGCATTCATGCTCATCTATTATTTGAAAATATGTTTTTGCCAATCATTTAATAAATTGAATAATATAAGGTCCTCTATATACGAGCATCAACAACACAAGACATTTTACTCTTGGTTGAGAGATACTTCTGCATCTACCATATTCTCCAAAATGTGGGTTGGCATATTTTGTGCTGTTTCTAAGGATAAAGTCTGGTTTGAAAGCGTGACAACAGCGTATCACAGCAGAGCCTCGCATAATATATTTTTGCCAACCCATTTAATAAATTCAATAATATATGAGCACTCAATATAAGGTCCTCTATATACGAGCATCAACAACACAAGATATTTTACTCTTAGCTGGGAGATACTTCTGCATCAACCCTATTCTCCAAAATGTGGTTCGGCATATTTTGTGCTGTTTCTAAGGATATATCCTTGTTTGACAAGGGAGTATCACAACAGTAAAAAGACAAATTGCTGAAATTGATAGTAGCTACTTCTGTGGTGTACTCAATACAAGGCTATCACATGCATGAAAGTGTGTTTAAAACAAAGGAGTTTATTTTGAAAAACATTGGCAGAACCTCAATTAAACTCATAAATTGTACATTTACCACAAGGTCCAGTATAACATGTTCAGCACCATTTCATGACATAACTATCATAAGATGGGTTACATTACAAGCACTGGGTTACATTTTCTCACGGTGTTGCATTTCAGGAATGAATGATTGATTAATTGAATATTTTAGCGTCATTTTTATGCCATCGAGGGCTAACAGACAATCAGTTAACTTTATAACTTTTTTCCTGGGATCCTGGAAGGTTAACCAGTACTCGAGCACACCCCATCTCCACAAGTAACTGATAATTTTCCCAATTGAATCAGCGGTGAGAGACAAATGATAATGAGATGCAATGTTGTATATCAAACATCACAGAGATTGTCACTGAGCGGGCATTCAAACTCACAACCCTTTGAATTGACTAATATTTTTACTAATATAAAATCTAATATCAATGAACTCACTTTGATCCATTGTCCTGACCTGTATACCAGGTTTGGTGAGAATCCATGCAGGCAGTCCGCCCTGAAACAAAGAAACGGGTTACAATTACTACAACATAGACATTACTGTTATACTATATTAAAGAAAAAAAGCAGGCTTTTTTAAAATTTTTGTTTTGACAGTTCACATATTACTGGCTTTTTTAAATGACTCTTTTGTTTTGACAGACCACATGTCATAAAGTCCCTGGGTGAGCCTTACGTGATGACTGGTTAATGATTAGTGAAAGGAAACTGGCTTATCAGACACATGTCACAAAGCTCCAGCCTCGCCGTTGATTGGTTAATGATTAGCCAATGGAAACTGGCCTATCAGTCACTTGTCACAAAGCTCCAGTCTCACAAACTGATTGGTTAATGATTAGCCAATTGAAACTGGCCTATGTCAAAACATCATGTACAACAACTGACTTTAAAAAATCCCAGCTATTACATGAAGCAGTCTTTAATGACCACAGCACATGATACATGTACATTAAATATCTTTCAGTTCATCTGAATCTGCCAATCATGTGTAAGAATAGGTAAGAACAAACTGCTCTACTGACATCAGTCACATACACCATGCATACATTTCTCTTTGATACCTATGTTGTTTATTCAACGTAAAGTGGAAATTCTGTAATTTGTTACGCAAGGTGCTGTAGAAGATAATTACTATAAAGGGACACAAGATGAAATTTAACTTTCCTCATGTTTAGTTGGGCCTTGATAGCTAAGTCGGTAGCATGACTACCAATCCAGGGGTTGTGAGATCAAATCAACGCCCGGCCAGTCTCCATGATGGTAGATATATGACATTGCGTTCTCTAGTTATTCAACTCTCACTGCTGACTCAAGTGGTACAGTTATCAGTTACTTGAGGAAATTGGTGTGCTTGAGTATTGGTTAACCTTTCGGGATCCCAAGAAAGAGTAATAAGTTACCTGTCGCCTGTTAGCTATTGGTGGCATAAAAATGAGGTAAAACATTCACACACATTCCTCATGTTTATGAATCAGAGCTTGAAATGTCTTATAAAAGCTACTCGCTCTCCTTTTCTGATATTTTAATTGAATGCATAAAATCAAAGAAATAATAAGGTCAGTTTCTTAAATCGTATGTGTCCTGACTAAATGTTCACTGAGTCTCGTCATGGCGAGCGGACGAGTGGAATTTTCCCGCTATGTAAATCCAGTCAATCTCTACACTTAAACATTTAAACATTTGGAGACAATAACCTCAAACTATCACAATCTGCTGGAATTTCATATATAAGAAATAACTGTTTAACTTTTTTTTTTTTACAAAACTAGTGGCGTCACACAAGTTTTGATTTCTTAAAAAAAAAAAACTGATATTTCCTTGGATTATATTACTTTCACACCAATACAACATTAGTGGATTTAAAATATCTGTTACACTTTTATTGAAATATATAACCAATTATATGTTGTGTATCCCTTTAATTCGAAGCTTTTGAAAGGTGAGTAATGAACTAGGAATAGAAAGTCAATGTGCTTCATATTGAATTTCATGAACAGCCAGGTCCGGTCCACTCATATGGTAGCGTGGCTAGCGCAGTTAGTAGCACATCTGACTATCAGTCCAGGGGTCAGGTGTTTTAATTCCACGTCCGACCACAGTCTTAGTGACGATAGATATATGACATTGCATATATGACATTACATTGAATATTGAACTCATAACCTCTGGATTAAGTGGCCAAAACTTTATCCACTACCCTACCACTTCCACTTTATCATTTAATTTCGATGATGGGATCCCAGGAAAAGGTGGTTAGATTAACTAATTATCTATTAGCTCTCAATGACATAAAAATGATGCTTAATATTCAAACATTTACCAACTTTTACATGGAAATTGTTGAATAAATGGACTTGACTGTAACAAGTTAAATGTATGGTAAAATTAAGAAATTTAAGTCTAGAGCATTCACTTTGCTCTCTATTTCTTATTATTAATATGTTGCTCTTATCATAGGAATCAACACAAAATGAGAACCTTATTTAATAAAACAAGTTCTGTAAATTGAACTACTTACAAATTCCCATTCTGCACAGATGTATGGGCCTGGTCGTAAGATGACAGATAAGTTGTATTTCTGAGCTGTCTGCAGGAAGGTTACAATGTCTTGTTGTCCTGTAAAGTCATACTGGGATGGTGAAGGCTCATGTATGTTCCATGGCACATAGCTATAAAATGTGAAATAGAAAATATTACGATGAAATAAATAAATTCCTTTTTTGTTACCTATTATTGGTTTTATTCAAAATACATGTCATACAGTATATATACATACACATATATATATGGAAATGATTATCTGTGAACAACCAAACATAAATGTATAGACCAGACTACGGTAAGGGCACCTAGCTACAATGCAAATCATAGACACAATATCAAGCCATCTACCAAACAAATAGATTTGATGTCAACAATGACTTATATACTATAGTTTTACATACAACACATCTGGACTGGATGGATAATTTACATCCATGAACTGATAGTTTTATATGAGAAGGATCCAGTTATGGATTCATAACTACTCACATGCTATATAAAGGACAGACAAGACCCATTGGATTATGAAGATACAGTGAAATCATATGTATTTATTTCATAAAGGGAGATAATTGAAATCACAACAACGAAATTTCCAATTTTTGGGATCTTTTCAAATGCACATTCACAATGTATGATATATATATATATATATATATATATATATATATGGAGATAATTATTTGTGAACAACCAAACATAAATGTACAGACCAGACTATGGCAAGCACGACCCAAGTTGCAATGCAAACCATAGACACAACATATGTGTATATGTATTCAAAATATTAATGAAAAACAACTAATTAAATCAAAATGATCATTTATCTAAGAATATTATTAATCTTTTGTTTCCTATGAACATCACAGAATGTCATTATAAATGTATCACATTTCAGTACCATATCACAGTATTAATCTTTACAAATTGAGCATCTTATTTTATTTGAAAACATATTATTCATACTTTTTCATAGTTCATAATTTGAAAAAATAAGCTAAAAATGAAATAAAAGTGAATTTTGAAGTGACATGAAATGTTTCGAGAGCCTAGTAAAGTCCAAGGACTTGTTTCCACTGGGGTCCATATAACATGACTAAAATATTACCCTTAAACACTAGCAATAAAAATATATTATTCTTTCAAAATATATTAAATAAATATATATTTAAAATAACATATTTCACAAGTATTATAAATTACTTTGATGTATTTAATTAATTATATATTATACAAGCACAGATGCACAAATATTGCTTAAGATTAAATGAATCAAGTAAAACTAATAAGTAATGAACTGGCTTACTGGCAACTGGAATTGATGAGATTTAAGTGAAGAACCGACTTACCGAAGGATGGGATAGATAAGATTTGAGCAAAGAACTGGCTTAGTGACAACTGAGATAAAATAGTTTTAAGCAAAGAACTGGCTAACCGACAAATGAGAGAGAAAAGATTTTAGTAACTTACTGGGCTAAATGACAAATGAGAGAGATAAGATTTTATAAAGGACTTGGCATACTGGCAACTGGAATTGATGAGATTTAAGTGAAGAACTGGCTAACTGGCAACTGGAATTGATGAAATTATGTGAAGAACTGGCTTACTGGCAACTGGCAGAGATAAGATTTAAGTAAAGTACTGGGCTAAATGACAAATGAGAGAGATAAGATTTAATAAAGGACTTGACTTACTGACAACTGGAATTAATGAGATTTAAGTGAAGAACTGGTTAACTGGCAACTGGAATTGATGAGATTTAAGTGAAGAACTGGCTTATTGGATACTAAAAGAGATAGGATTTAAATAAAGTACTGGGCTAAGTGACAAATGAAAGAGACAAGATTTAAGTAAAGTACTGGGCTAACTGACAAATGAGAGATATAAGATTTAATAAAGAACTTGGCTTACTGACAACTGGAATTGATGAGATTTAAGTGAAGAACTGGCTAACTGGCAACTGGAATTGATGAGATTTAAGTGAAGAACTGGCTTACTGGCAACTGGCAGAGATACGATTTAAGTAAAGTACTACATGTAGGCTAACTGACAAATGAGAGAGATAAGATTTAATAAAGGACATGGCTTACTGACAACTGGAATTGATGAGATTTAAGTGAAAAACTGGTTTACTGACAAATGGGAGAGACAATATTTAAGTAAAAAACTGGGCTAAATGACAAATGGGAGAGATAATATTTAAGTACATAACTGGCCTACTAACAACTGGGAGAGATAAGATTTAAGTAAAGAACTGGCTTACTGACAAATGGGAGAGATAAGATTTAAGTAAAGAACTGACTTACTGACAACTGTGAGAGATAAGATTTAAGTAAAGAACTGGCTTACTGACAACTGTGAGATGTAAGATTTAAGTAAAGAACTGGCTTACTGACAACTGGGAGAGATAAGATTTAAGTACATAACTGGCCTACTAACAACTGGGAGAGATAAGATTTAAGTAAAGAACTGGCTTACTGACAAATGGGAGAGATAAGATTTAAGTAAAGAACTGACTTACTGACAACTGTGAGAGATAAGATTTAAGTAAAGAACTGGCTTACTAACAACTGTGAGATATAAGATTTAAGTAAAGAACTGGCTTACTGACAACTGGGAGAGATAAGATTTAAGTAAAGAATTGGCTTACTGACAACTGGGAGAGATAAGATTTAAGTAAAGAACTGACTTACTGACAACTGGGAGAGATAAGATTTAAGTAAAGAACTGACTTACTGACAACTGGGAGAGATAAGGATCAAGCACTTGGTAAACTGACAACTGGGATAAATGGGATTTAAGCGAAGTACTGACTTCACAGACAAGATTTAGTTCAACCCTTTTCATGTTACATTGATTGTGAAACAAGTTCTTGCAACTTAAACAAATGTCACCTGATGTCCACATTGGTAGAAACGCCCCATGATCCTGTTTCTGATGTGTCACCACTAGACCATGCACTCCGTGTTCCGGGGTATATGATTTATTAGCTACAGGTAGAGTTTAAGATTTAAAAAAGAATACTGGGTTTACTGAAAACTACGGTTTACTACAGGGTTATTTTACACATACGTTTGTATAGCATTCAGCCCAGCGGCAGCCATCTTCCTCAATCTATCATCCCAATACTGATATGGTACACGTGAATAATGAATACTCCCCGAGATGTATCTGAATGGCTTACCATCCTTCACAAATGTATTGTTGTCATAGTCTATACCAAATGTTGATCCCTGATTCTGCAAATAACAATATATTCTGATTATTACAAAATTTTGTGTTTAATTCTAAGAATTTCTTATTCAATAAAATGTAAAATTTCTTTGTCTTCGCAAATTATCTTCTTTATAGTCCCGTTAGCTGCAAATATAGTCTGTTGTTTAAATAAGATGAGAATGGGGAGCTTTTTTAATTTGATATCCATCCATTAAAGTCTTAAAAGGCGCAAATAAAAAAATAGCTGAAAAGGTTCCTAAAGATAATGCAGTATAGCGCACTACTGAAATAAGGATCATTCATAAATTTTCTATCTGAACCAAAAAAGCCATGAATCATTCTTTTCCTTGCATACAAACATACTGAATAATTATTTAAACTTAATGCATCATCATTTTTATTACCACAATCACTAAAGATTTTATATATCTGAAGCTGCACTAGTTATTTATCACATTGTCCAAATTCTCTTGGGTGGACTGAGTAACAGAGTTTTAGATATAAATCAACTAGCCTGAGAAAAGAGTGCAACCCCTAAAACCATTTAACTCAAGAGTAGAGTGCAGCGTGTGCACCCTTTAAAATTATCTACCTTGAGACTAAATTGACCATCACTTGTTTTTTCTTGTAAATAAGCTTTACTGAATAGTAATGTAGGTACCAAAAGTTACCGAAGACATATAACAACTAACCTCGGTTACCAAAGGCATATAGTGGGTTACAAATGGACAAAGTTAATTCCTGTGAGAGATAATAATAATCTATTAATTACCAAAAGATACCAAAGACATAAAACAAGTAACCTTGGTTACCAAAGATATATACTGGGTTACAAATGGAAACAGTTCCAGTAAGAAATATAAATATTAAAACTGTTAATCACCAAAAGTTACCACAGTAACCTTTGGTTATTAAAGGCATATAGTGGGTTACAAATGCATAGGTGCACATTTTGGGCCATATGTAACAAGTTCACTTGGTTGGATTGAGTATCTTAGGAACCAATTGCCATGTTCGCTTGGGTGGATTGAGTAGATTTGAAGTCCCTCCACCAAACCCCCCCCCCCCCCCCCCCCACCACCACCACCACCACCACCCCCTCCTCACACATACACACACACACACATGTCCTACGCCCTGGCACATGGCCATAATAGTTAGTTATGACGATTTATCATTATAGGAGAAGAGTTAATTCATGCAAACAAAGGGCGATACAACTGTGTACGAAGCTGCAACCGCAGTAATATGTAAATAATTAACATTGTCATGTTTATTTAGGAAGTGCAACCGTATAAAATAATGTAAATTAGTTTAACTATTACGTGTGTTGCGTCACAAAATACCAGGACGATCAGAAAAACAATCGCAGCAACTTTAAGTTTCGGACCTGTCGCCATTTGATAAATTGAACGTCATGTGATAAAATACAATCACGTGATTAAAAACGGGTAGTTATAAAACACGGACTAGCGGCCTACGGATTGCTGACCACAAAATGTTGCGACCCATGATATGTTTCGAAATGTGTGTATTGTCAGTGAGTAACATATGCTATTAATTCACTGGTTTTGTTTAAATTATAAAGGCATATGAAAAAAATGAGCGCAAGGAAATTCAATACGTCAGGGGTTGAAACCCAAATTTTATACGCAAATGATTAGTGTCCACCTTAATTCGCTGAGAATTTTTAGAATTAGAGTTTAAATGGAGGCTTCTGGTGAATTTTTAAGCTTCATTTGGTTAGTACCCGTTTGTGGTGGTATTTCCAATACATCCAGTCCTTCTTCTGTTAAATTATTATCACTTCTATCTTTATTTCTTAATAGACTTTGATTTCAAATGTTGCTCAGCAGAGTAACTTGTATGCCACGCTAGGCGCCTGTTTGTATTTCTGAGAAAAATGGAAATTAGTCTATTTGAAAACTAGTATTTGAATACGCAAGCGTTCATAACATCTCAATCAGTCGCTTTTCCTTTTCTATATAATTCCTTGCTTAAAGTAAATAAATAAAGGCATATGAAAAAAAATGAGCGCATGATAATTCAATAAGTCATGTGTTGAAACGCTAAAAAATATACACAAATGACTCATGTCCACCTGCGCTGAGATGTGTTTCACTTTTGAATTGTACTCTCACATTAGTGATTTATGTCCACAGAGATGTGTTTCACGTTTTGAGTAGCACTGTCACATTGAACTTTATTTCAACTTTTTTTAGTCACATTGTTTATTTATGTTCATTGCGATGTGTAGAATGTTCACACGTTATGAGTATTGTTCGCTGAAATTTGTTCAACCAGGGTCTCACATTAGTGGTTCAAGTTCACTGAGTTATGTTCACATTTCATCAATGATGTCTGTAGCAGAGACTTATTGTCAGCCCATAGCTGTTGTCAACGTAAAAGACAGCGTATTAGAGTGGCCTCAGTAGGTCAAGGACGGAATGGCCGCCTGATTGTGTTTGTCAATAATAAGTGTGTTGATATTTTGACACTGAGTGTAATGTGGAGATGGTTACATAGCCTGCCGAGGGGTAAGTTTAAAAATGAATGTATAAGTTATAAATCAAAGCAACTGACAATTGCCAAATCATCTCATGTATCGTGTTTTGTTCTTGATAACAATTTCGAAATATCCTTCACAACCTTTTGCCTCACGTTCACAAATATATCTAAGCAATCTATACCATATATAAAAAGTTAAGTTGGTATTAGAAACTCGGTGGGTTACTTAATGAAACAAAAACAACCACCCATCAAATATATAAATGCTAGTGAATATTATCGAAAACTTTATTGTCGTTCGAATGCAACTATTCTATTTTTAGTAACAAAATAGGGAAAATCCCAACCTCACCAACTTTATTGATGATGTAATTATATTTTGCTGATGTAATCAGTATCTTAACTGGGTTAATTTAAATCAGTTTGGGGGTGTAATTGATGAAATATTCTAAGGGGTATAAATAGCCATTTAATTGCAAGCATGAGACATGATTGAATTGATTGATACACATGATTGAATTAATTGATTGATTGAATATTTATTGTTATTTTCATGCCATCGAGCGCTAACAGAAACTCAGTTAGTCTCCTGGGATCCTAAAAGGTTAACCAGTCCTGGAGAACACCCATCTCTGCAAGTAACTGATATTTTTCTCACTTGAATCAGCAGTGATAATGAGACACAATGTCGTATATCAATCATCACGGAGTCTGTTGCCAGGCAGAGATTTGAACTCACGACCCTGGATTGATAGTCAAGACGCGTAACCTGCTGAGATAATGACAAGCGTGATACAAATCCTATTGAAGGCTTATCATATTATATTCCATTGATGATTTTGGGGAATTCTGAAAAATAATACCTAATTGTTTAAATAATTTCATAGCCAAAAAAAATAGGTAACAGTTTCAATTAACTTGATTGACCATCAGTGTGTCTCCTTTGATTTAAATAAAAAATTAACTGAGATATCCTCACATGCAAAATATTATTATTTATGTCATCGGTATTGTAAGATTTCAGTGCATAAATTCCCACTTGCATACACAATTTGAGGCCATACTTGATAAAGTGTTTGTTTGCTGTGCTCAAATTCAGTATTGTAACTATTATTATGTCGGATATGGTAAGTAGCTATTTTTTCCCCCACAAGATTATGAATTATTATTGATATTTTAAATAAAGATGGACTGAATGTGGACAAAAAGAAATGACAACATTGGTTTTCTCAAAGCAAGGACTTGTAAAGAAGGATATGAAACTAGCATATCTCTACAAAATGTTGATAGAATAACACATGAAGAATTAATAATATGGCAAATTAATCATTCAAATTTCACAGGCAACTGATTTCTTTTACATAAAATATAAGGGTGTATGTAACCTTAGATGTTTTATCATTTTTTAATCACGCAAAATGATCTTGAATTTAAAATATTACAGTTTGAAGTAAAATTTCAAGTACTTTCCTTGATTTTTTTGTTGCAGTATACAAATTTCGTAATCATAAGTACTTCAACAGTTTCAGACATAATTTGCTGGGAATTTTGATTTGTATTTCTGAGATGAATGGAAGTTAGGCTATTTGAAAACCACATTTCAAGAGATTTTGCATGAACAATCAAGCATTCATAACATCTCAATCAGTTGCTTTTCCTTCTCTATATAAGTCTTTACTTAAAGTAAATTAATAAGTTTGGGTAGTTGCATTTAGAGAGAATAGGGAGGAACACATTCATATACTATGGCGGCTTGGTTCAAATAACAAAAAAAAAAGTTTTAAATATATTTTAAACAAAGAACACATTATATAAACATGTACAATAAGAAAAATAAAACTTGTTTATTTAAAGTACTAAGGTCAATTAGATGAAAGCCGATTGTTATGGTTGTATGATATGTATCTATCAAATATTAAAACAGTATACTATATAATTCTGTAGAAATTATCCTAGCACTTCCCACTAGGGGCAGTCATCATCTCAAAACATTGATCAAAGCAGGTAATATAAATTCACTGATATTCAAAATGCAAACGATTTTTTTTGCAAGATTGTGTGCATTGATCTCTTTCCAGTTTTAATTTTCATAATTCATATTGCAGGCATAAGGGCAAAGGCAGTTAATTGAAATTGATTTCATTAGAATTTTTATTTGATAATTGTGTATTTTTATACCCAAAATTGATTTGATAAACCTAGTTGTCATAGCGAATCATGATGTTTGTAATGTTTCAGCTGTACGCCAGCAGTTTCATGGGCCTGGTGCCTCGGCAGGCGTTTGTGTAGATGATAATGAGGTCAAGAGAGAGTGCCGTTGGAACCAAAAAAAACAGTTTTCAGAGAACCAAAAGGAAAAGTTCCAGGGGAACAAGAAGGAACAGTTCTGCAAAAATAAATGGGAACAGCATGATGGCAGGTCAGAATGTGAATTGAGGACATTCCGGGGAAACAAAAAAGAACATTTCTGGGGGCGAAAAAGGGAACATCAGGATGACAGGTCACGCTATAGATTCAGGGTGTTCCGATTGAACAAAAGAGAACAGTGGAACAAAAGGGAAAAGTTCCAACGCAGTAAAAGGCAACATTTTTGGTGGAACCAAAGGGAACAGAACAAGAACAAGTCACACTGTAATTTCAGGTATACATGAATTCAGTAACTGTTAATGTAGATTCAATGACATTTTTTATATATTAACAACTTACACAGTTGTGGATTAGTTCCGAGCCTTGTTCGTTTTGTGCCAACTTAGGCATTTTCTTTTTTTTTGTTAACACCTGACCGTTAATATAAACCTTTCACGCCACATTGAATATTTACTGAATTAACCAAGTCTCCATAGACAAAACCAAATGAACAAATTGGAATATGTATCTTAAATAAGTTGGTTATCAATAAAAAAAGAAAATGGTATACGGAATTTATTTATACCATTTTCTTTTTTGTTCGATATGTAACTTAATATTAAATTATAGATTGTAAGTAGAATTAACTTACATTTATAGAATAGTTGAAAAATAAAATTAAAGGCACCATACGGATAATCAGACAATGTGTCACGCACAAGACCCATGTTCATAGTTCAAAGTCTTGACAGATTTTGAAATAATGTGCCACATATGCTCACCATAAGACAACATTCAATCACAGGTCGGTAATGCCAGGCTCGACATTGTATCAAGTTTTCAGACTTTTTTGTTTTCTACAGCTTTGTTGTTCTCTTTTTACTCAAAGGAGTAAAGTCAGAGTATGTCAGGAGAATATCTATGGCAGGGGAAACCAGGCTATCTGTATACTCTTGTCTACTTTTCATTCTTGTTTGTTTTTGGCAATGACTTTATTTATATGGGTTACATGCTCATATGTATCTGTTTTTAGGCACAACTATAATGAAGAGGGAAATGATCATAAAGGGACGCGGCCAGGGAAACACAACTTCTGGGACATGGTTCATGGCCCCTTTTCTACCATTGAAGCCATAGGATGGGTGAGATATTTAATTTATTCTGTAGTTTCAATGTTCATGTAGATTTGGTGTATAAAGTTTAAATTGAAAAGACTATTATTGGAGTGCAGTTAGACGGGTTTTGGTCTGCCCAATAATATTGTTATAATCTTGTATATATTCATAGGCTATTTCTTCTGTTTTGTTTATTTTTAGTGGATATTATTTCACATGCAAGATATGTATACACTACACATTTGTCAGCACAATCAATCTTCAATGACAAAGTTATAGGCTGAGATTTGAACTTATGACCCCTGGATTGATAGTCAGACACATTACTGACTGAACTTACTGGAACAGGCTTCTGGAATAATAAAATTATTGACAAGTGGTCCACTCTAATGTAGGAGAGTATGTTCAACTAATAGCAGAAATGTTTAGGTATTTCCTATAGAATTGGCATAAATAAGAGATGACTTTTAATTCTTTTAAACATTTATTGGTACTAATTGTTTAATTGCAGGGTGGGGTGATTGCTCTAGGTATCCAGGTGGGACAATTCCAATGTCTACATCAGAAATACAAATCTCCTCCAGAATATAACAAGAAACACTGTCTGCTGTATCAGGTGGCGAACGCCCTTCCAACAGTTGGAGTTATTACAACCAATGCTGCTATTCAGAAAAATATCTTGCCAATTACTTCAAACAAAAAAATACAAAAGAAATCTCAGGAGAGGGGCCGAGAGCAAAAGTATCACTGTTTTCTGGCAGATGTTGTGGATGCGTTTCCTACATTGCAGACATTTGATTCTGTGCATAAGGAAAGGTGGGCCAGGAATAGTTTTCTTGTTGCTGGCCAGAAACAAGAGAAAGATGCTCAAAAGGTTAGTTTAAACTTATTTATTTTACTCAGATTTTGAAACAAATTCTTACAACGTAGACAAATCACGCTCAAAGTCTTCCTGGGTAGAACCAGTACAAAGCTTATGTGGAAAAAGTGTCTTGCTCAAGGACACCACACATAGCCGTGGCAGAAGATCAAACCCACGACCCTCAGATCATGGGTTTGGTGCTCTACCACTAGACCATGCACTCTGCACAAAACATGTGTTACTCAAAAGGTTAGTAAACAGTTGTAAAATAAATCAACTGAACAGTATACTGGTAGGTTTTCCTTAACCCTTTACTTCATAAAGACGCCTTTGGACACCTCTAATATTGACACCTTTGGACACCTCTAATATTGACGTCTTTGGACACCTCTAATATAGAAGGCTTTTGAACTATTGGGTGAATTATGTTTATATTAACTAACAGAGTGGAAAAACAGTGTAGGAAGTGTTCAGATTGCTCGAACCCTTCCTGCACTGTTTTCAAAGGCCTTCTGTGATTGGTGCGGCAAAACGCGTATCTATGGAGTAAAGGGCTATTTTCAGGTGTAGATGTTTGGGGCAGAACTCTCCCTTTTGAGCTGTGGATGAGGACATTCGCTGTGTTAAAGGGTTGATGTTTATGTACATGTATTAATAATTTTGTTCACTGAAACATATTATTTGATTTCTTTGTTGGATCAGTATTGTGTTACTTTTCTGAAATATTGGGTTTTACTTAGTCAAGGAAAATTGAATGTTTTCACTTAAAGTTTTGTAAAAAGTTAAATACATGTACAGCTGGGGATTACAGGTGAACTTGTGTGTTAACCGCTTTACATTGCATGTTGTAACTGGTGTAAAGTTATTAATACTGACAATATCATTATACCTAAATTATATCAACAAGGTTTAATTGATTGTGCAAAAGGATGTCAAAATTGGGTTTCTAGTGTTCAGAAGTTATTAAATGATCCTGAGTTTTCATATTTGCAGATAATGCTTCGCTTGATAGTAAAATATTTCCATGTATATTCAAAATACGTGTTACTGATTGATAACAGTTAACAATAGTCATGTTATTGAACAGCAGACGTATTTTAAAAACAGTTTTGCATATGAGCAATATTTAGATAGTCTCTTAAACAATTTAAGATTATTTATTGCTAGAATTATATTATCTGCTCATACTCCCAGATTTCAAAAACTGGTTGTTATTCAAGAAATCATATTCCAAGAAATGAGAGATATTGTTTATGTTGTATAAACTCGACTGAGGTGGAAGATATATAGCACTTCATTTTTATCTGTTCTTGCTTAGTACTGTAGCAGAGATGTAAGGAGGATATATGTAAAAAAAAATGTTTTCCACAGACCTTCCATGTACAAGCTTGAATCAGATAACAAAAATATTTAATTTGAAAACGTTCTCTGAAGTTAAGAAATAACATTTTAAATGTTTAATATGAAGTTTAGTATGGTTCTAATGATGTACTTATTAACAATATAGTTTATGTTATATTATGAGTTGTAAATATATTATTATGACGATGTATTTATGTATTAACAAAAGATCTGTTCTGTTCTTATAATTTTCTTCAGGTAATATTAGAATTCATAAATTTTTTAACATTCAAGGCTGTAGGACACAGCTGAGTACTTCAAGCTTGTTCATATGTATCCTAATTCAGTTTTACACCACTTTTTACTGTTTTAACTCTGAAGTTTAAATATGGATCTGTATTTTTTCCAGCCAAAGACAAAAGCCGAATCACCCAAGGTTGAAACACTGGAGGCTGCATTTGCAAATTTTGAAAATGTTTGTAAACTGTACACTGCCACAGGAAAAGGAATAATGGGAAGTGAAGCAGCATTGAAAGGAAATATGAAAACTGCTACTGCATTATGGGAAGAATCAAGTAAACTCGGCCATGCCAAATCACAGTTTAACCTTGCAGTGTGCTATGAAACTGGACAGGGTCTAAAGAAAAATATGGCTGAGGTTGGTCTGTTGTTTTTAATTGTAGACACAATAAATTGATTGAAACAATTTAAACATATAAATGAGACTATCTTATTTTAATTCAGAATGTGTTTCCAAAATGTTATATATAAAAATTGTCCTTGCAAGTCTTAATTTTTTTGCATAAATACAGTTGAATATGCCTTGAAAGGAAAGGACAAAAGCAGACTCAGTGAGTATGTGTGTTGATTTATAACAATTATTAAAACATGTAAAAAAAACACAATCAGAACATCGTTATTTTATACAACAAATACACAATGGGCATCAATTTTATTTTGAAAAATTCGCAAAACTTGACCTATTTTCTTGATCTGGGTGTCAATCAATTGCTGAATAATAGTTCATGATAAACATAATAAAAATTTCTTTCAAAATTAAAATGGTTTTCGCGATCAATGTGATTAGAGTGTTGCTGCAAGTCTGACATGATCTGATTAACCCTTTACTTCATATGGACACCTTTGGACACCTCTAATATTGAAATCATTAATTCACCACATATCAGCAATGGGTGAATTATGTTTATATTAACTGACAGAGTGGAAAACAGTGTAGGAAGTGTTCAGATTGCTCGTTACGAAGTGCTTCCTGCACTGTTTTCAAAGGCCTTCTGTGGTTGGTGCACATATCTATGAAGTAAAGGGTTAACACAAACGATGTTGATCACTAGCAAGAAAAAGCCAAAGGTCAAGTTTTAAAAAAAATTGTTATTGTAATGAAAATTATTCAGCTATTTGTTGTCACTGAGTTCCAGAAAATAGGCTGTGTTTTATAGATTTTGTAGACCATAACATTTATCTGAAATATAATGTTGTGATGTTTACATGCCATGAATTACTAAATAAATGTCACATTTCTGTGAGGGCACTACTGAAAATTGTCAACCGGAACTACCTCTGTCAACATTATTTGTTTGAAGGTTGACCAATTTCAATAGCACTCATACAGGAATGTGATGTTTAATTTATTATACTGAAGACATTAATAAAAATATATACATGTACACAGATTTCTTCTTTTGTTAAATCTTCAAATTCACAATTTTCTTCAGAAATCTCTAAATACATGTAGTTGCACACTTCTCTGTAGTCAGTACTGTTTGCTTGTACCTTCAGTTTCTACAAGAATTTCAGTACCATTCAGAAAGAGACGCATAACATTTTCTATTCATTGTTTATCAGCAGTTTTTATCTAACAGATAAAATGTCAAATCAATACAAAAACACAATGAGGGTTTCGTGATACGGATTTTTACAACAAATTTAAACTGCAGGGTTTTGTGTGAACAATATCACGCATCAAAATTGCATATATTATTTTTTCAAACAATGTTATTGGGCAGTATTAAAAGTTATTGACTGATTGGGTATGGGGAATTTTACCTTGAAACTTAAATTGAGGTATAATAAATGTTGTAATGTTTGCAGGCTGTGAAGTACTATACTCTGGCAGCTGAAGATAATCACACCCAGGCCATGTACAATCTAGCTCTGTTGTATATGGAAGGTACTTCATGCACACCAGTGGACACGTGCAGGGCAGTGACACTGATGGCATGTGCAGCAGACATGGGATTGATAGAGGCCCAGCGATACCTTGGTGTTTACTTCATGGAAGAAGACAGCGAGGATGTTATTAAGGCCATCAAATACCTCACATTGGCCTCTGACCAGCATGTAAGTTGTACATACATTCTGTATTTGAGATGGGGATTGTTTATGTAAATACTTCAGTAAATTGTACATGATTTTTTTATCTTCCATTAACTTGACAATTAAGTTTCCGTCCTCACTTTCAAGACAGTTTGTTTATTTGAATAGTTAGCTTCATGGCTTAACAGACAATTAATTAATGTATCTTTTCTTTCCTGGGATCCTGAAAGGTTAACCAGTACTAAAGCACACCCATCTTTGCAAGTAACTGATAACTTTCCTACTTAAATCAAGTGAGAGATGAATGATAATGAAAAGCAATGTTGTATATCAGTCTTCATGGAGACTGTGGTCTGGTGAGGATTCAAACTCTTGACCGCTGGATTGATATCAAACCAAGAAGTACTACCGACTTAGATAACCAAGCCTGGCCATCCATTAAGATAGGGTTGTATATTTATATACCTTGTTTTATCGACATAGAAATTAAATTCATATTTTTCTACATTTGTTTTTTTTTTGTTGTTGTTTTTTTTGGTTGGTAAAATTAATGTTATTATAGACCATAAACAATAGTTGACTTTTTACTAGGATGCTGAGGCCCAGTACTTCCTTGCCATGTGTTACCAGTTTGGATATGGAGTTGAGGAAAACATGTGTAAGGCTGCCTTCCTGTTTAACAGAGCTGCAGAGAGTGAGTCACCTGATGCCATCCACAGCCTTGCATTGTTTCATCTGCAGGGGTTGGGAGGTATGTATTAATAAGTGCTGTTCCAATTACTTGTAATCAGTTATAATCACCAAATTAACTTGACTGACAAAGATGAAGACAAATTTCTTGATCTCTTTCCAGGTGGGTAAAAGAAATCTAACTCCTGGGACCATTTCTGGTTATTGTTATATATAAAAAAGCCTTTTATATATTAATCATGATTTTAATTGTTAATTGATAGTCTGAAATGTCCAGTTACTTGATGAAAAGTTCAGTTCTGATTCCCAACACTTGTATTTATCATCATGTTGAAGAGGAGAGAATGTAGGTGCTCTAATTTGAGGTCTGTTTGATTTAGAAATTCCAGGGGGTCCTCCATGGGAGAGGTGCCATCTCAAGATCACTTAACCTATCACTGCTGAAGTCGTTGGTTCAAGTCTCGCTGGTTCTGAAACTTTTGTGAAAAAGTTTGCCAGTTACTTGTGGAAGGATGGAGGTTCTACTCCGATTCATTCTGAGGTCTAAAAAAAAAAAAGAGAGAGAAGAAAGCGAGACTGTAGGTGCTCTAACTTGAGGTCTGTTTTGAGAGATTTAGAACATCCAGAAACAGTCAATGACGTTGACGGTTGCACACGTTTTTCGGCTGTTCAGTTAGATAATCACTCTCAACAATACAATGTATTCCTTATATCAAACTGGTTAATTCATGTGAAATTGAATGTCTTTAATTCCTGTTTCATCTTTATTCAGGTCTCCCTCAAGACAAACATTGTGCTAAAGTCTTGCTTCAGAAGGCTGTAGATCTTGGTCATGAAAATGCTCGGGAGGACCTTGATAAGCTCTTAGCTGAAACAGCATTACAAGAGGGTGAGAAACCTCCCTTTGTGTGAAATGATTTGTTACTGTCTTGTTGAAAGAAGTAAATTCCAACTGTTGTGTTAGCACACAGTTTTTAAGTGGCTTGTAATAGTGATAGACATCAGTTATACTAGTAGTAAAGATTGTAATTGAAATTATCTGTAACATATTTTGGAGGCAATTTTGTTGTGTTTGTTTGAATATTTACCATCATTTTTTATGCATTTTCATTTGAGGACTAACAGACGATCAGTTAACCTAACCACTCTTTCCTGGGATCCTGGAAGGTTAACTAAAACTCAAAAAGGCCCATCTCTGCAAGTAACTGATAATTTTCTCACTTGAATCAGCGGCGAGATGAATGACAATAAGATGCAATGTTGTATAGCAAATATCATGGATATTGTGGTCTGGCACAGATTCGAACTCATGACCCCTGGATTGATAGTCAAATGTTCTACTGTCTGAACTAATTGGGCTCAGCTAAAAAATTTAATAGCCACATTTTGATACAAAGCTAAATAACTAAACACTTCTAAAATCTTCTACTATAAAGATTTGTCCTGTCTAAATTTGTGTGCCCTACAGCACCTGCATTTCTGATTTTGATTTTTATCAAAAGTTTAATGATACAACCAATAGGACCTTGAACAAGTTCTTGAACTGGCCAAATCAGAACATTAATGTTAAGGCCCCTGAAATATAAAAAATTCATTTTTTTACCTTACACTGTATATTCTTACACTCACATATACTGTTGGATCCTCATCAAACTTACACAGTAGTTATATAACCATAATATCTCAGAAAAGTTCATGAAGTAACAAAATTGGAAAATTGAGATCTGGGGTTGACTCTTGAATTCTATATGTCAGATAAGTTGTTGAACTGGCCAAATCAGATAACAACTGTACGAGTTATGACCATTGAATCATCAAAAATTGCTCTATTTGATGTTTTCACACCTGGCCCCAGGTTTCTTGAAAATACTTAAGTTTATTATTTTATTTAAAACTCACTGGTGTGCTTTGTCTTATGGGACCTTTTGCAATAACCTTCTGTCCTGCATCATTCATCATGCGTCCGTAAACAATTGACATTTTTGACTTCTCTAAAACCGTAAGCTCAATATAATGAAATATTGTATAAAGCTTAAGTCCCTTATTGGATGAAATTAAAAATGATCTGCCAAATTTCTCGAACTTCATAGAAGGGTTGGTTCACATTGTATGGTCATGCTGTCAAATATCAAATAGCACATCCACAGGGTTCTTTAGAGTTCCTTGCTTCATCTTGGAAATAAAAAATAAAGAGAAAAAAATAAATTGATTTAATAATTAAGTCACACAAAAATGGATCCTTTGTATATTTACAGAATCTAATCCCTCAAGTGATGTACATGCAACTGAGAGGTCTGAGGAAGTAAGTTTCTTAATGAGATTGAATAGCTCAGTCTCGTCTCCGTGTCTCACTGAGCATGTACGTGGTAATATCTCGCATTGTGACAATCAGATCTTGTATGATCCGGTATCAGGGTCTGGTACCCTGTCACAGATATACACACAGCTCATGTTGCCCCGTAGTATCACCGTGGCACCCTCACTGACCAGGTGGATGGAAAAAATGCAGACGACTTCTGGGAGCGAGTCAAGCTCTGATTCTGGTGTTGTGTTTGAGTTAGGGCACGAGGATGGTGAAGATGTTAATTTACTATATAACGACTCTCTAGCTGACACCATGTTGTGTGAGGAGTCGACATGCTCTGGTCTACAGAGAAGAACTGCAACAATGCCAGAATTACACATGGTACCATGTATATAGATACCAGAATTTTATGTGTGGAGTCGGGGAGGGGATTTTTATTATTCATTTGTATGAATTTTTAGATGTGATTACAATCTAGTTTAATCTCATTTCTGTTTAAAATATTGAATTTAAAATTCAAATGCCCTGTCAAAAAAAAATTTAAAACATAAAATGTAAGCCATTTTTGGGGTGCAAATTTTAGCTGTATTTTTTTGCCAATAACTATGATTTTAATGATGCTTGATAAATTTATTAAAATATGACAAACAGTTTTCATGGTACTAAGCAATTATGGTATATACATGCAGGGCTTCTTTACTTCTTCACTGTGACTGGTAGTTAGCATTTCTCCACTAAAAAAATCATGCATTTTTTACCCAATTTGACCGTAGTACCTGTATATTTTCAAAATCTAAGTAAATCCCCCTTTTTTCTTCTCAAATGTTTATAAACCTTGTTTTTTTTATTCCTATAAATTTATAAAGATATTGTGTCTCTTAAATTCTATAAAAAGAAAATAACAACATGTAGATCTACTATATACCTGTGCACAATGATATTTGATGTATTTATGTCTCCCACTCTCATGGAGACATTTTGGTTTTATGTTGTCTGTCTGTCACAAAATCTTGTCCATAGAACTTCTCAAACATCTGTCTTTGGATTAAACTGAAATTTGCTGAGAAGATTTGGTGTAAGTTGTTGTTACCTCCCTTTGGCATTTGGTTCATCAATTATTTTACCAAGTTATAGCCATTTGTATTTCAGGAATTAGAAATTTTATCTGCACTTCTTTTGAACCATCAGTGGAATTCACTGAAATTTGCTGGAAAGGATCGAAGCCTAGTTTGCATTCCAGGTTAGTGTTTAATGGCTGAGTTATTGCCCTTTGAATTTTCAAAATGAAGAATCTTGCCCATGCTTCTGCTCCACAGTCACCAATCATATTTTGGTAAAACTAGCTGCGAATGATGGATGTGAAATATCCACTTTGCTTTTTAGTGCCATTGCAGTTTTTCTTGCAACCCCTTTACTAATCCTAAATATTGCCAGTTTTGAACATTAACAATAACATTTAAGATAACATTTAAGATAATTCTCACAATGGTATGAGTGTTGGGGGGGGGGACATAGTTTTTCTCTATAAAGCAATTTCTAGTTTTGTTTCCAACTTATATTCAAGTACATGAGTGCACATGTGACTTATGGTAGTAATTAGTTGTTTTTTGTGTGATTTATTATACTGGCTGTTATTCAGAAATCCATAACAGCATAATAATTTTAACAAATATGAAGAATATCACAGATTTGCTTTGATTGTAGTGGTTTTCAAACTGCACATATCATCTGCATCCTTTGGTTTACTGACATTCCAAGTGTCTATATAGATACCCACTTGCTGTCTCCATCCCTTACACCTGGGTCTACTGACATTTCAAGTGTCTATATAGATATCCACTCACCATCTCCATCCCTTACACCTGGGTCTACTGACATTTCAAGTGTCTATATAGATATCCACTCACCATCTCCATCCCTTACACCTGGGTCTACTGACATTTCAAGTGTCTATAGATATCCACTCCATCTCCATCCTTACACCTGGGTCTACTGACATTTCAAGTGTCTATATAGATATCCACTCACCATCTCCATCCCTTACATCTTGGTCTACTGATATTTCAAGTGTCTGTATAGATTTCAATCATTAAATCATTACATTGTTGCAGTTAGTGTTTTGTTATTTCTTGTGGGTTTTTTTTATTTTTATACAAATAATCACATTTACAGCATATCAATCATGTAAGGAAGCTTTGACTGGTTCCCTGTCAGCTGATGCAACACCTATGCTAAATAATCACCATCACTTATCATCCAGATATTACAATTTATCTTTTTAAAAAGCATGGCAGTAGTGTTATGGATAGTGTTGTCACGCCAGAGGTTACTGGTTCGACCAGATTTCTCACATAGAAACAACACTCGGTACTGGTTCTACCCAGGAAGCAGACTCGAGAGCTGTTCATATAAGCTCTGAGCTTTCATCGCAATCAAGCTAAAATAAATTAGTATAAACTAATTAATGCCTTTGAGGAACCAGACATTTTCCCTGATTTTGTTGAGATATTTTAATTACAAGCTTTGTCTGACATCCATCTGTGTTGGCATCCATCTGTGTTGGCATCCATCTGAATCATTTTTTGGAACATAACTCCAGAAGTACAGAATGGAGTCCCAACAACAATGAGAACAAGAATAGTTGTTAATATGTGGAAGTGCAGGGCAAAATAACAAAAACTCTTATCTTTAATAAGGACAGAATTATCTCCCCTTTTGTACTTTATTTTCAGTTAGTTTTGCTTGTCCAGAGTATATCTTCAAAAATATATATGTGAATCCAATGCGACTTGAAACATGTATAAAGGACAATACCCTGGTATGTTGAAGTGCAGTGAGAGAAAAATTCATAACTTGATCTTGAATAATGACATAATTATCTTCCCTTTATACTTTATTTTTGGTTATACATGTCCAAAAGTATGGAAAGGAATCCAATGAGACTTGAAACATTGATAACATTGTTAGAGGACAATGTGCCATAACTCTGTCTTGAATAATGACAGCATTGTCTCCCCTTTCATACTTAATTTTTGGTTATTTTTGCTTGTCCTGATTGTCTTGTAAAGTATGGAAGGAAGGTTAAATACTCAATCAAGCTCTATTCTGGGAAGCGTCCATCGATTCTTAAGATACCCTTGTTTATACTTTGTCAATTCCAGGCTTATCGTCATGCTCCAGTTCATGTTTCTTGTTATATGTTTGTATAACAATTTCACTCAAAAAACTGATATTGCTTCTTCTAGTTGTTGTAGATATACGTCTGCATTGACCTTTTTAATCAGATAAAAACATTCATTACCGTGTACCAGGTAACTGAGGAGATCATGGTAAAGAAGGAACCTGTTTTATTTGTTTTATTTGCTGGTGGAAGACCTCAGATTCATTAACTTATACTTATATAGGAGCGCATGGTCCAGTGGTAGAGCACCGAACCCATGATCGGAGGGTCGTGGGTTCGATCCTCCGCTACGGCTATGTGTGGTGTCCTTGAGCAAGGCACTTTTTCCGCATATGCTTTGTACTGGTACTACCCAGGAAGACTTCAAGCGTGATTTGTCTAAGTTGTAAGAACTTGTTTCACAATCGAAGTAAAATAAATAAGTTTAAAACATATAGGAATCAGAGTAGAACCATCAGTCTACAAATAACTGGCTCACATGAAGTTTTTAGAGCAAGGGGGGCTTGGACCCATGACCTCAGTGACGAGATATTAAAGAAAAGAAGGAATTTATTTGATGACGAGACACTGCTGCTTCTAACGATAGATCCCCCCACCCCTTCTTTTTTTCTTGAGCAGTCTACATCATTATGAGTTTTTGAGCAGTAAAACAATAATCATTCATTTTATAAGATAGCTAGGCTTTTAATAATTGATCTTGACTGAAAAAATGGCTTGTTAACCTATTGTTAACTGGACCACTTGAATGACAGTGACACAATTTATATAAAGAAATAACTATTCATTTGTCAGTAGGAATAGAATTTCTGCATTAGCTTACAAATTGAATGTAACTTTAATTAGTTGTCTAATAATTTATAACAAATTAAATGTAACAAATGATGGCCACCTACATGGCGAGTCTTTCAAGTTGTTGAGAAATGTTGAAATAGATTTTACAGAGGATATTAAAGCTGTTTTGAAGGATAATGAATCTGGAATTTATGTGTAGTTGTATCAAATACAGTAAGATATTATAAAATTTATGTTTGAAAGCATTTTATCAGAATTGAAACTTCCTGGTTGTATAATCTGAGCCTTGTATGTTTATAATTTATGTGACTGAGATTACAGTTTGGTGTTTAGTTTATTGTAAATGTGTTTTACTATGTTTATACCTGGACGTACCGTTAGTTCAATGGGTTTGTGCCCTAACACAGCTTTATCAACCATTATCTATCCTAGATAAAGTAAGTGGTGGAGGGGGGGTTGAATAACTGTTGAAATGCTTGCAGTTTGAGATATTGTTTTTGACATACTAAGTTTTTAAAGATTATTTGTATTGTAGTTTTTTTGTTTATAAATGAGAAGTTTCTTTTTAAAGAGAATTTGAAATTAAAATCTGTATCGCCAACAAATCAAACAGAGATAAGTTACTGCAGGTACTTGTCTAAATTTCAGATGGGCATTTAAAAAAAAAATGTTCTAACATATTTCTGAGATTTTGGTATAAAAAGGTCCTGAGCACATCTTTGGATGGTAGCCTTTTTTTTTAAAAAAAAATTCTAGGATTACAGTTGTGTGATTTTTTTTTGGTAACTGTACTTAACTGTTAAGTACATGGTAATTTATATGATTCAGGGATATTTTTGTTAAAACCTCTATAAATCACCAACTGCTTCTGAAAATATAAAATTGTTGCAATTCTATATCGTACAAGGAATAAAGGATTTAACTTAATTAAGGCCCAATACTTCTGTTCACTATTCAGTCAATAAAACATTTGCAACCCACAAGATGACCCTGGTTCTACTCTGACAACCTGTAGGGCTTCAATTTTATTTCTACTTTATCACATAGTTTCAAAAGTCTTTTATTCTAGATATAAGAAAAGCAAAACAAAAACATACTCTTTATTTATTTTTTTTTTTTCAGTGACAAGGTTAAGAACGGAATATAAATATTTCATAGATGAATGAGATTATTAAATACCGAGAAGGACCTGTCCATTTTACTTAATAGGGGGTTACAGGGTATAAAAGTTTATTTCTTGTATATTATCACCAGGTATAAAAAGACTGAAGTAATATTGGTGTAGTTACCAAGTATTGTCCTAGTGGCTGAATAAACTACAGTCAAACCTGTCTTAAGTAACTGGTCAAGAAAAGGAGTAAAAATGGCCTTTTAAGACAGGTTGGTGTTTAATGCAGGTGAATTCGCTCAGAAATGATAGCAATAGGAAATAGAAAGTGTGACCGATTAAGTCAAGTGGCTGGTTAATAGAGGTGACCCTTTGCACAGGTTTGACTGTATGTTTTTCGATATACATGTATATACAACTACTTGTAATAAGGTATGTGTATTATTTGATAAATGATTCAATATTAACGCTGCTTATTGATGCCATTAAATAAACATTAATTGATAATATTAAACATTTAATAAAGCCAGCCTTTAAAAGATATTTGTTATGCTCATATTTGTTATTTTACCCGTAGGTTGTGTAACAGGACTTAAATTTATCAAGCTTTTGAGTTTAAAACCAGGACTCGAACAAACCCAGACTCGACTCAAAAATGATGATTTTGAATATTTTTTATTTTCAGCAAAATATTAAGTTAAATTTTTTTTTTATTATTATTTTCTGATAATTTTTCATTATAATTTGATGTTTTTGTATTAGGAAAAATGTTGCTCATTCTTTGCATAATTGTTTTTAATGCAAACTACAAAATTTTATATTTTTAGTTTGAGCCTGAGTTTAAGACCAAACACTGATGAATTTAGATCGAGATGTTGCTGTGTTGTAATTATTGCATTTTCTGTGAGTTTTAAAATTAAAAAATACAGACAAAAAGATACAATACAAAACTAGCAAAAGAAAATATGTGTGAAGTATAGATTATCATTGAAGAAAATATGTTTGGGTAGGTGACCTGGTCCTGTTGGCACAGATGCAGAGAGGAACTACAAAACAACAACGTTTAATGGCTGGCCAAACATTTAATTCAACACCATAATCTATCATCGATGCAAGTCATTACAGCGTATGTTCTATCAATGTTAAATGCCATTTCAATTTCTGTACCATCAGTTACATGTATATTTCACATGTGCTATATTCATAAATCTCGTGTTATGTTTTATTTGATAATAAAGATTATTTACAAATCAAGTAAATAAAAAAGATTTATATATTAAAGACTTTTCTCTAATGAAATGATTAGCAGTGCACATGCATATACAGTAGAACTTCGTTGACTCGTACACAGATGGCTGGAACACCATATATAGCTCAAACCACTTATCTGGTTCCAGCAATGTATATACATAAACATGTATGGGATGATGTTGAATAATATTTGATTTGAACAATGCTTAAGTTGGAACTATTTTGTTCAGTCCCATCGGGTTCGAGCCATCGAAGTTTTACTGATCCTTAAGTTGGAACTATTTTATCCAGTCCCATCGGGTTTGCGCCAGCGAAGTTCTACTGTACTCTTTATTTCCTCTATTTAGAGATTTACAAACAAATATGAGCAATTTCACATTCAACACATCAAGCACGCATGCACGCACGCACAACCACACACACACATACACACACACACACACATATATATTCATCTCTGGTTATTTGGTGTAACTTATGTGTCTTTGGGATAGTATCCCATTGTCTGGGAATTCAGTTTAAAAAGTCAAATATTGCCTCTTGTTCAAGTTGTGTCAACAGTTCAGTTGCCTTCACCTTAAACTCTGTCCCACCAAATCCAAGTTCGATCTTTAATTTTGCATTTGATCTCCAGCCACCTAGTGGAGCAGGGATATTTATTTTTCCGAGTGTTGTGCATCCGCCTTCCAGGGTCGCCATGACTGGGTATGTGTTCTCGGAAGCGACGACTTCTATGACTATTGCAGCTTTAGGATCAATAATATCATATTCTTTTGTGACACTTTCAGAATTTCCAACATCAGCATCTCTTTCAACGAGCTTGCTAAACAAATCTTTACAAAACAATTCCCCATTTTGCTCAAATTTCTTCTCGGCTGGATGAATTCTCTCATTATATGGACCCTGCACAGCAACACCATATGTATACCTTACCACACGTGACGAAATCACGTTCGGTGAATGTCCAAAAATGACTGCGCCTTTCAAGACTGCCAGCCCTGGGTCATCCGGCGCAACAACCCTCACATCTGCAAATGCAGATTTTATAGCTGCCCGTACAAGAGGAGATTCTGAGAATCCGCCAACCATCAAAATTCTGTCGAGGTTTTTTACTTTTGGCTGTTCCCGCATCTGTTTGACATGTTGTATGATGCTGTCGATTGAATGAGCAAACATTTCTTTCATAAGGCGTCCAGTGAAAATAAGCCTGCCCCTTTTGAATGACATCTTATCGGCAAGGTTAGCTCTTTCAATCAAGGCTTGTGGTGTCTGGCCTGTATCTGCCATTGCCATTTCAATAAGTGCCGGAGTCAGTGGTATACTAACTTTACTTTCTTCATCTTTAATGCTTCTTTTCTTTAACTCGAAGTCTCTCTCCATGTCTAAATACTCAATCTAGTAAATGACATAAAAATTGTGCTACCAGTTACTAGTAGTTGTTTTGTACATTGCAAGCCTGCACACTGCTATTATTTACATAAAATAAATAATAAAGGTATAAATAACATTATGTAATGTGCTGCTGTCCGTATGCCACAATATATGCATGTATACATGTTAAATTTCTCATTAATAGATAAAATAAGAAGGTTTTGGGATGTCATATTCACCAAAACTTGACAAAATATTCAAGTTGGAGTGGTAAACATGAAATGAAATCCCCATTCTGAAAATAGACAGCACTTAAATACTGCTTGACGATCTTCACATCAAAATGAAAACCATGCGACTCATTTAATACGTCACATAAAATGTTGATATTTTAAGCAGGAAATCTATTTAAGTGTATCCCACTTAAGTGTAAGCCCACTTTTCAATATGTTGTCTTGGCATGTTTATATAGATATCCTTATGGCAATATATGTTTTTAGCCAATTCTAAAATTTTGAAAAATCCTGATATGCTTCCTTTACAACCGATGTTCGTTAAGTCACTCTATTGGCTCTCTTTTTTTGGACGGTGGTATAATTCACCTCTGGATTAATGGCCCTGAAGTTAAGTACATGCATATGTATTTGTGTGTCAGACGGAGATGTCGTGATATTACCTGCTCCTGGATTTCTTATTTACTTTCTCCTGGATTTCTCATTTATCTTACAAAATCTAAGTCACTAAGTAACAATTGAATAGCACTATTTTTTAATAAAGATAATTAATGAAACACGCACTTTTAAACTGTGTTTCTATTCTGAATGGTGTGACATGACTAGCATAGCCAGTTGAAGATCTACTTAAAAAAACGATGTACACCCAAACCCCATCCCCTTTTACTCCCATATTTAATAAATTCCACTCTGTTTCTATGAAAACACATGTGTGCCCATTCAGAGTTTGTGTTGCACGCCTCCCCCACCAGAAATCTTGGATTCGCCCCAGGTAGCATTAAGAAGCTAGTTTTGTATCTGTTTGTCTTCATGATATGATATGATATTAAACTATGCGACTTATAGGAGGCTGATGAGGCCTTGGATGATAAGGTTCTGTTGAAAAACGAATATTAAATTAATCATGTTCAGTCATCTAATTTGCTTTAAAAAAATCATTATACACTAATGGGACAAATACGTTATCAAGATTCATACCTTACACTCTCTCTGAAATGTGTGCATAAACTCGGGACCAAACACCTTGCTAAACAGTTCAAAGTACGTAGTATCAACTTTGGTACCTCCCCACGCCCCTCCGCTGGCCTTGTGTAGTTCCTTCAGTGTTCCATCCTCCATGACTTCATGGACAGTGATGTCGACAGTGCCACCTAGAACAGAAGGTGTGTGATGGCAATAGTAAGAACTAGTGAACCAAGGGGATTGTATTGGACCCCTCCCACCATCTGATATGAAAATTTAGATTTTTTGGAAGGCAAGTGCCTTCTAAGGGATCATGTGGCCAATATTACAATTTAGTTCTATAACCTTTGTTATTCTGTTGACCACGATTTCATTTCCCGCGACCAATAAAAGAGCTCCAAAATTTTCAAAGTGCAAAAATCAAAAATCAAAACTTCTAGTAGGCCTGCCACATTTAAAGTATTATCTTTAAAGCGAAATACATACAAAATTATAGTACCGGTAGATGTTTTTTAAACAACTTTTTTCGATGTTCACACGATGTTGGGATCGTCTTAAAAGTAGAAGGGTGACAACCCGTGTTGTACTATGTTGTTTGTTCGTTTCTTTCTATCAACCACATTTTTTTTTTTTTATTATAAAATAAATTTCATCTGTCTTTCATATATTATGATCATATGTTTGATAGGTTATCAATGTGTTGGTTTATGATATCAAAAAGGTGTACAATAAAAAAACAAAACAACTAGAATTATTGTCATCAACTAAAAATTAGAAAATATCCATAGATCATCATCTATTTGAATTAAAAAAATATTTTCATTATTATAACAAAATGTCTTTCTATCTGTATTTAGATCTGTATTCATGAGCTCATTGGTAAGTCAGTATATCATATTCTTACAAGAAATTAAAGAAAGATGACATAATCGGCAAAACTGTGAACGAGTGAGTCTTCCCTCAGGCCATTGAGGCATTTGATTTTAATATTTAAATTTTAATCTAGCATGCTCGGCCTATTTTTAATTTCAGCCATACATACTCCACCTCATTTTATTTTCAATCTTACTTGTTCCGCGTATATTAAATTTCAGTCGTACATGCTCAGTGTATATTTAATTTTAATCGTGCATACTAGGCGTGTATTTAATTTTAATCGTACATACTAGGCATGTATTTAGTTTTAATCCTGCATACTAAGCATGTATTTAATTTTAATCCTGCATACTAGGCGTGTATTTGATTTTAATCCTGCATACTAGGCGTGTATTTAATTTTAATCGTACATACTAGGCATGTATTTAATTTTAATCGTGCATACTAGGCGTGTATTTAATTTTAATCGTGCATACTAGGCGTGTATTTAATTTTAATCGTGCATACTAGGCATGTATTTAATTTTATTCATGCATACTAGGCATGTATTTAATTTTAATCCTGCATACTAAGCATGTATTTAATTTTAATCCTGCATACTAGGCGTGTATTTGATTTTAATCGTACATACTAGGCATGTTTTTTAGCTCTAAGGGACGAAGTCCAAGGAGAGCTATTGTCATGACCCCGGCGGCGGCGGTGTCAGCAACGTCTGTAAACACCTAGGTTAGAATTTTGCATTTTAAGTTTCTGTTATCTATGCAACCACTCATTGGATGTCAATGAAACTTTGCATGTGTGTTTACCATCATCAGTGGATCACACAGAGATAAGAACCGTAACTCTGGATTGCATTTTGGAACAGTTATGGCCCTTTTTGGACTTAAGACACCCAGGTTAGACTTTGCATTTAGTTGCGTTTAAGATATCTATGCAAACACTCATTGGATGTGAATGAAACTTCACATGTGTGTTCACTATCATCAATGGAACACACAGAGACAAGAACCATAATTCTGGATTCCATTTTGGCACAGTTATGGCCCTTTTTGGACTTAGACACCAAGGTTAAACTTTGCGTTTAGTTGTGTTTAAGTATAAGATATCTATGCAACCACTTATTGGATATGAATGAAACTTCACATGTGTGTTCACCATCATCAATGGAACACACAGAGACAAGAACCATAACTTTGGATTGCTTTTTGACACAGTTATGGCCCTTTTTGGACTTAGACACTCAGGTTAAACTTTGCATTTAGTTGCGTTTAAGTTTAAGATATCTATGCAACCACTCATTGGATGTGAATGAAACTTCACATGTGTGTTCACCATTAATGGAACACACAGAGACAAGAACCATAACTCTGGATTGCATTTTGGCACAGTTATGGCCCTTTTTGGACTTAGACACCCGGGTTAAAGTTTGAGTTTAGTTGCATTTAAGTTTGAGATATCTCTGCAACCACTCATTGGATGTGAATGAACCTTCACATGTGTATTCACCATTATCAATGGAACATACACAGACAAGAACCATAACTCTGGGTTGCATTTTGGCACAGTTATGGCCCCTTTTCTACTTAATTTTTCAGGTTAAAGTTTTTTTATCAGGTAAGATATCTGTTCAACCACTTATTGGATATGAATGAATCTTTGCATTTGTGTTCACCATCATCATTGAAACACACAGAGACAAAAACCATAACTATTGGTTGCATTTTGGCAGAGTTATGGCCCTTTAAGTCTTAATTTTTCATCTGTAGACATCAAGGTTAAACTTTTGCATTTAGATCCGTTTAAGTTTTGGTGTTTGCCTCCAATCTCAATCTTTCCATTGGTGGTGAGTTTTATCCTATTGGCGAGCTTTGTTGTCTTCTGACAACTCTTGTTAATCTTAATTGTACATACTAGGCGTGTATTTAATTTTAATTGTGCATACTCGGCGTGTATTTTATTTTTATCTTGCATACTAGGCGTGTATTTGATTTTAATCATACATTCTGGGCGTGTTTTTAATTTTAATCGTGCATACTAGGCGTGTATTTGATTTTAATCGTACATACGTGTATTTAATTTTAATCGTTCATACTAGGCGTGTATTTGATTTTAATCGTACATACTAGGCTTGTATTTGATTTTTATCGTGTATTTGATTTTAATCGTACATACTAAGCATGTATTTGATTTTTATCGTACATGCTCTGGGTATATTTAATTTCAGTCATACATGCTCGGTATATATATAATTTCAGTCGTACATGCTCGGCGTATATTTAAATTTTAGTCTTAAATGCTCGGCATATATTAAATTTTAATTGTACATGCTCGGGGCATATTTAATTTTTTATTGTACATGCTCAGCGTATATTTAATTTAAATCGACATGCTAGGCGTATATTTAATTTTAATTCTACATGTTCGGAGTATATTTAAATTTTAGTCGTACATGCTAGGCATATATTTAATTTTAATTCTACATGCTCAGCGTATATTTAAATTTTAGTCGTTCATGCTCAGCATAGACTAACAGTGCTGGTTATAACTTACCGCCCAGGTCCAGCACCATGTATTTGGTTTGAGGGAGGAATGGTCCCAGCTGAGCGCACTCTTGATCAACTTGCTGCACCCTCTCTAGTGGTACCGTTTTACAATACACACTTGCCGCCTCAGGCTCCAGTGCAAGTTTTAACTGCTCTGTACTGATGCCACCCTGTATAATGTTTACCGTGTTTATATTGCAAAACACAATCATGTTCAGATGATCAACATAGACTATTGTGGACGATGACGGGCAACGTTTTTTTCATATTGCATGTAGATTAATTCATGTACAGTAAAACTTTGTTGGCTCAAACAGATATGGCTGGAACAACACATAAAGCTCAAATCACTTATCTGGTATCGGGCGATTCCTATTTTGATGTATATACATGTACATGTATGGTATCATGTTGAACGAACAACCCTGAACTTAAACTATTTTGTCCAGCCAAGTCAGGTTCGAGTCATTGAAGTTCTATTGTATATTATAAACCAATATGAACTCACCAATTAGAATTATCCACAAGTAATACCTTACAAACTGTGTTACTGACTTTCTCATATTTTGTCTGAAACTCGAGGCTTCATCTTCATCGCTGTTCCCTGGATCTCTTAAATTAATGGCCATTGTTCCCCAGATTCCCAAAACATTTTGCCATAGTTCCCCAAAAGTATTTCCCCTAGATCTCTAAAATTAGGCCTTTGATCTCTGAAAGTAATGGTTAATGTTCCCTAGCTCCATAAAAGTAATTGGTCATGTTCCCCAGATCTCAAAAAAAAACTTTGAAGGTCTCTGTTGTGGGTTTGATCCCCGCCTATGCTATGTGTGATGTCCCGGAGAAAGAGGCTTCATCAGCATATTCCTAGTACTGGTTATACCCAGGAAGACTCCGAGCATGACTTGTCTAAGTTGCAATAACTTGTTTCACAATCAGCTAGCACCTACCTCAACAGCAGCCTCCCTCATGAACTGTTTGGCCGGCTCATTCCATATGGCCGGTATCGTAAGCACCCAAAGCACGTCGTCATCATTGAAATCTATTCCTCTATCTCTTATTGACTTCAGTAGATGACCCCTTAGGAAATCAATGGCTAATGCGAACACGGTCTTTGCTGGCATTTCATTCCCCGTGGCATCGGAAATCATTATGTCACGCTTCAGACCCTGACAATAGGACAATGACACTGCGTATACAGTTAGTCTTGTTATTAAATACTGTATTAAACTAGTGTTGAGATCAAACTAGTGTTGAGATAAATCTAGTATTGAGATAAAACTAGTGTTAAGATTTAACTAGTATTGAGTAAAATTAGTATTGAGATAAAACTAGTATTGAGATAAAACTAGTGTTGAGATTTAACTAGTATTAAGATAAAACTAGTGTTGAGATTTAACTAGTATTGAGATAAAACTAGTGTTGAGATAAAACAAGTGTTGAGATTAAACTAGTATTGAGATTAAATTAGTTAATATATTAAACTAATCTTGAGTAAAATTGGTCTTGAGATAAAACTGGTATTGAGATAAAAGTAGTCTTGAGATAAAACTAGTCTTAAGATAATACTATAATACTAATCAAAAGATTAAACTAGTCTTGAGTAAAGCATAGAAATGGAAAATATCAAATGTGGCTGCTTAAGAAAATCGGGTGCTCAATAGAGGTGACCGCTTACACAGGTTTGACTATGCGTATATATATTACAAACTCTTGTAAGATGCCTGGAGAGATGTAATTTGATGGAGTTTATAGTACGGTTCCTAAATTTAGATGAAATTAAAATTGCATTTTGGATTTACCAGCTTTCCATGTAGGAGCATCTTAAACCGTTTGAAATAAAACCAGTCAAAATGTTCTTGGTTTTCAGCCAACTCATTGTACTTTTCCTCTGCATTGAGACCAAAAGAATGAAAGGTTTTGTCCGGTTTCAATAGTAACGTCGTTGGTGTTTTCAAAGAGATAAATCCACCACTCTGAAAGATAAACAAAAACACACAAACACATTGATGCAACTTGGACTGTCTTAAATATAGCAATTTATAGAAGTCATACATAAGATGTAAGAAATAAGAAACTATTTTTGTGTCAGATATTATAAACAATGAACAATAGCTAGAAGATAATTGATGATAAAAAAAACAGGTTTCGGAACAAACACATTTAAAACAAACACTTATAACAGAATAAAGCTTGCATTATATAGGCACATTTATAATGAAATGAAGATTCCATTATATAGGCACATTTATAATGAAATGAATGAAGATTCCATTATATAGGCATATTTATAATGGAATAAAGATTCCATTATATAGGCATATTTATAATGGAATGAAGATCGTAAATGTGCTGCATGAATCATAATTTTGCGGCTGGTTCGATGCTGATTATGACGGGGAATCTTAATTGTGCGGCTTGTTCGATGCTGGTTATGACGGGGAACCTTAGTTGTGCGGCTAGTTTGATGCTGATTATGACGGGAATCGTAATTGTGCGGCTGGTTGATGCTGATTATGACGGGGAATAATAATTGTGCGGCTTGTTAGAAGCTGATTATGACACAAATCGTAATTGTGCGGCTTGTTCGATGCTGATTATGACAGGGAATCGTAATTGTGCGGCTTGTTTGATGCTGATTACGACGGGGAATCGTAATTGTGTGGCTAGTTCCATGCTGATTATGAAGGGGAATCGTAATTATGTGACTGGTTCCATGCTGATTATGACAGGGAATCGTAATTATGTGGCTGGTTCACTGCTGGTTATAACGGGGAATCATAATTGTGTGGCTGGTTCCATGCTGATTATGATGGGGAATCATAATTGTGTGGCTGGTTCGATGCTGATTATGAAGGGGAATCGTAATTGTGTGGCTGGTTCGATGCTGATTATGATGGGAAATTGTAATTGTGCGGCTGGTTCCATGCTGATTATGACGGGGAATCGTAATTGTGCGGCTAGTTTGATGCTGATTATGACGGGGAATTGTAATTGTGCGGCTAGTTTGATGCTGATTATGACGGGGAATCACAACTGTGTGGCTGGTTCGATGCTGAGTATGACGGGGAATTATAATTGTGTGGCTGGTTATATGCTGATTATGACGGGGAATCATAATTGTGTGGCTGGTTATATGCTGATTATGACGGGGAATCATAATTGTGTGGCTGGTTCTATGCTGATTATGATGGGGAATCGTAATTGTGCGGCTGGTTCCATGCTGATTATGACAGGGAATCGTAATTGTGCGGCTAGATTGATGCTGATTATGATGGGGAATCGTAATTGTGTGGCTGGTTCTATGCTGATTATGACAGGGAATCGTAATTGTGTGGCTGGTTCTATGCTGATTATGACGGGGAATCGTAATTGTGCGGCTGGTTCCATGCTGATTATGACGGGGAATCGTAATTGTGCGGCTAGTTTGATGCTGATTATGACGGGGAATCGCAATTGTGTGGCTAGTTTGATGCTGATTATGACGGGGAATTACAATTGTGTGGCTGGTTCAATGCTGATTATGACGGGGAATTATAATTGTGTGGCTGGTTCGATGCCGATTATGACGGGGAATTGTAATTGTGTGGCTGGTTTGATGCTGATTATGACAGGAATTGTAATTGTATGGCTGGTTCAATGCTGATTATGACGGGGAATTGTAATTGTGTGGCTGGTTTGATGCTGATTATGAGGGGGAATCGTAATTGTGCGGCTACTTTGATGCTGATTATGATGGGGAATCGTTATTGTGCTGCAGGAATCATAACTATGGGGCTGGTTCGATGCTGCTTATGACGGGGAATCTTAATTGTGCGGCTTGTTCGATGCTGATTATGACGGGGAATCTTAATTGTGCGGCTGGTTTGATGCTGATTGTGATGGGAATCGTAATTGTGCGGCTGGTTCAATGCTTGTTATAATGAGGAATCATATTTGTGTGGCTGGTTGATGCTGATTATGACCAGGAATCGTAATTGTGCTGCTGGTTTGATGTTGGTTATGACGGGAATCGTAATTGTGTGGCTGGTTTGATGCAGGTTATAATTATAATTGTGTGGCTGGTTCAATGCTGGTTATGACAGGGAATCGTAATTGTGTGGCTGGCTTAACGCTGGTTATGACGGGGAATCCTAATTGTGCTGCTGGTTTGATGCTGGTTATGACCTGGAATCGTGATTGTATGGCAGGTTTGATGCTGTCTGTGACAGGGAATTGTAATTGTGTTGCTGGTTTGATGCTGATTATGACCGGGAATCATAATTGTGCTGTTGGTTTGGTGTTGGTTATGACAGGGAATCGTATTTGTGCTGCTGGTTATGACTGGGAATCGTAATTTCGAATGAACATCTTATGTCAGCTGCATCGCATTCTGTTACAGAGATGTATATATGATGGATGACAGTCATTTGTCAACTGCCACACTTAAATAATCCGCATCCCTAAAACCAAGTTAACAATTCATAACTGATACATTTCTATAGAAGACATCAAACGTACGTGTCCTGTGGTCCATGCCATGTTTGCATTTATTTTGAGCGGATCCAAGTTAAAATCATGTCTAAACGAGAAAGCATATCCGGAGAACGTGGTACCAAAGTCTATGGCGGCAACCAGAAGCCGGCCTGCAACACTTTCCATGGCCATGCTGAAAATCACTGACTGATTCTAGTAAGAGATAGCTGAAAATGAAAACAAAATTTTAAATAAATTAAAGTACTGAAACCTGGACAAACAGCAGTCGAGTAACTTGGAACATTATATACGCATACAGATGTAAAGTGACTTAACATACAGTTTACTATTGGCATATATGTGTACAACAAAATATATAAAACCGGTAAATGTTTTACTTTAACAAACTTTTATTTAGAATGTTTAACTGTTAAATTATATTTAACAGTTCAGTCTCCAAGTTTATATATATTTGTATATACTTCAAAGAAAGTCCAATCTCAAAATTAAATGTTATTTATATTGTTCAAAGACAACTCAGTCTCCCAGGTGATTTACATAGGTATGCATGGAGTCATATAATATAAATTTATCATAGTTTTATTATCTTTATGAACTGATCAGACTTGTCAAAACTTGTCAAATAAAGGTGTAACACCACCATTGATTGTTGTTCTTTATTCTATAGTAAATAATAAGTATGAAGGCTTGTCATTCATAGAGATACCCAAATGAAAGAAGTAAAACTTCCATTTTACTGTTTGTTAACCTCTGCACTACCAAAATATGGTGAGAAAAGTAAGAGTCATGTGTCATATAAGGGATTTTTTTCTGCTCAGTATGTACACTGTTGACAAAGTGAAAGAACTTCCGAAATTATGTATTCATACCTCAATTTCCAAGTATCACTTTTTTCTAAATTCACAATTCAAACGCGATAATGCTTTCAAAATGTTCAAAATACATCAATTATGCCATTCAAAAAAAAAATGAGCATTAAAATAAGGAAAATGTATTTTTAAAGAAGAAGAAACAAGGATTACTTATGACCGCCATTATGTGAAGCACCTCTTTTTTTCCAATGGTGGCGCTATGCCTAAAACTCAGCATGTAAGTATGCTTGACTGTGTTTATTATCTTAATTATCTTGTTGTGTATATTTATAAAAGAAAAGGCTAGTGTTTGAATTGAATTATATACTTCATTTAAAAAAAGCTAATCTTCAATTATATCTTTAAAAATCCATCTCCAAGTTATACCATGTATTTCAAGCAAATTCAATCTCCAAATTGAATTGAATAAACTTAAATAAAATTCTTTAAGATAACCTGGATGTATAGATTTAAAAACAAATAAAAAAAGTCTCTAGGTTGGATTATATTATATTTAAGAGAAGTTCAATCTCTAGGTTGGATTATATTATATTTAAGAAAAGTTCAATCTCTAGGTTGGATAATATTATATTTAAGAGAAGTTCAATCCCCAAGTTTATTCATTGTGTATAATGTGAAAATAAGTTCAGTCTCCAAGTTGAAATGTGTATTTCAGAGAAAGTTGAATTTCCAAGATTATCTTAATGTATGTATACATCTCTATGAGAAAGTTCAACCGTTAGCTCCGAGCTGAAGTATACATTTGATTACAAAATTGAATATCTAAGTTTAATTATATTTTTCAAGAGAAGTAAAATCTCCAAGAAGGCATATTTTTTTGTACAAAAGGTTCAGTCTCAGGTTGAATTATGTATTTCAAAGATAGTTCAATTTTGAATCACAGCATGTCGTTAGCTCAGAGTGAACATATTACTCGTATATGTGTATATACACGTATTATCAAGGAACAGTTTCTAAGCTGAATTATGCAAATAATGTTAAAGATAACGAAGAAAGTTTGCTAGATATGTGGAGAGATATAAATGCATATATGAACAATTAATTTTTGGTTTGTTGTGACCTATTTTTTTTATTATATGATAGTTGTTTTTGGAGAACTGTAAGAACAAAACTGATAGTTTTAGTGAAGTTAACTCCTTGCCGTGGCTTTCGAACCCGGGTACCCAGTGCGACAATCCGTACCTACTGCCCCACGAGGAATCTATACGTATGTTTATAACTTAACCTTTAAAACTTGACCTGCTATACTTATTAGATAAATGAAAAGAATAAGTATTTAACCAAATATACAATAACAGATAGAAAATACCGAAAATAGTTTAAAAAAATCTCCTAATTGAATTATGATAATCGACGATTCGGAACTCAACTGCTGAACCTTCTTGAAAGTTGTTCCTATTTATATGAAACACGACTACTAAATCAGGTAGTACATCACGTCAGTTATACAACTATATATATATATATATCACGCTGCTAAACGCACTAATGGTACAGACGGCTGTACCATACGTGCAACTTCCGGTTCAGCGTTAGATGTCATCAAAACAACACGTGGAAGATAAGAAATATGTAATTTTTAAATATCAAAATTGTTTTTAAAAAATCTAAATCCATAGTTCGACCCGTTTTTTAAGCTTAAACTTGTAGACGATGTCTCATAAACATCGGGAGTACCGTTTATTTGGAAATAGTTTTCTTCTGTTCAGACGTGAGGCGAGTTTGACATTTAGAGCTCTGCCTCGACTTCCAAATCGGCCTCTATCGTTGTTTTAATCCCGAATTCAACCCTTATACCTACTTATATATTGACAATAACATATAAACGTATAATAAGACTAAATTCTCCGACGATAAAAAAAATGGTAAAAAGAAATACGCCAAAGTGTGATCGGTACAGAGATCGGGGAGGTAGTGCAGAACACGTTCTGTGAAAATAAGAACGAAATAATCATGTCAATCTGTGTGCAACGAAACTGTTCAATGTGTACACTGGTGACAAAGTGAAAGTAGACTTATGAAATCATGAATTCATACCCCAATTTCCAACCATCTTTTTTTGTCTAAATTCTTAATTCAAACATGACAATGCTATCAAAATGTTCAAAATACATCAATAATGCCATTCAAATAAAAAAATGAGCATTAAAATAAGGAAAATGCATTTTTAAAGAAGAAGAAATGAGGATTATTTATAACCGCCTTTATGCGACTACCCCACGGAAGCACTTCCTATTTGCAATGATGGCACTATGCCTTGAAATGGACATTTTGGCGAGCAGGGAATCTATGCCTGTCCCACAATTCATAGCAATTAAACTCTTACTGAATTGTGACGTCATTCAAACTTTCAATTGAAGCAACTGACCAATCAACGTGCTCAAATGTGTCTTTTCCAATATTGCTTTTTAACAGACCAAATTGGAGAGAGTGGGTCCATTCTACAGACTATGTTGTGTATTGTTTCCATATTGTTTATTCTTGTAATAATAACTGATTATTATAATATGTTGTAAACTGTGCACAACGTCAAATAAATATAAACTAAACTGTATTACAATGCCGTTATCAACTAGAAAAAAAAGCCAACAGTCTTAATGAAATGCTCTTTTAAATTCAATAACTGTATGCACATTTATTTTAGCAGCAATGCGATCGTGGCAAGATTGATGTTAAATCTTAAATGCAATGCACTTTCAACAGAACACTTGTCTGTTAGAAAGAATCGATATAAAAGTATCTTTATTTAACAAAGTTATAATGTCCGATATTTGTACATCTATAAACATAATTGCTTAAACAACTGTTTACGGACTATATCTTCAATGTTGCAGGTTTAAAATGATTTTAAATGGGTTTGTTTGGAAAAAGAGGACTGAGATTATCTAGAGTTAAAAAGATAACAAACCTTAAAAGAAAGAGACTTGGCTGTACATCTGCAGAATCTCCCGTACATAAACGATATAAATGTTCAACATCAATACCTTCGACAAAATCAGTGATAAAGAAAACTTCGACACCAAAACATGAACAAAAAATTTTGTAAAAAGAGTTTATTTAATCAATCTTACGAAGAAATAATCGACAATCTAAGTATACTTGAAATTTCCAACATTGAAGATGAGAACAAATCTGAAAATGATGAACTGTATGACAATCTACCTATAGTAATAAATGAACAAGTGGGTAAGGGGAATGTGATAAGAAAATTCTTCAGTCAAGTAAAAGAAAAAAAAATCCCTTTGAACAACATTTCATTTCAACTATGGTGCGATTTGGTAGAATGGTTTGATACACATGATACAAGGCAAATGATATATTTCCCAGAAACCATGAAGTTATTTTGGGTCGGCCAAAAAAATTATTTGGGGGTAGATTTGTACGATTCATGACAGGAATGAAAAATGAAACGGTTGCGACATTTAAAGATGTAACATAGTTTAAATCAAAATAATTGGAGGTTATGATTTGAATGTTACAGTGTGACGAGATATTGTAGATTAATACCTTTGTTCACGATGAAAACATCATAAGTTTGCTGTAGAATGACTCGTGCTTGTAAAATGGGGCTAAAAACCATCAAGCGACAACAAACTGTTCACCGATCGAGTGCAGACACCAGTGTGCACACTGTAGTGTAGGTAATCAGATGTACCGTAAGGGATGTTTGTGAGAGTCTTGATTTTTATGTTAACACTGCATTATATATATGGTGTTTGGGGCGACAAGGGCTCCAACCCCCGTGACAATACCTCCTATTCCACACACCATCGAGCTGGTAAAATATTCTGGATTCGCCTTTCATTAATCTTCACTTTCGATAAGGCTTTAATAATCAACAATTGACTGTTCAGTAAGTAGACCTAGATACAAGATGTTGACATGGACCAAATAAAATAAATTATTCATTATTGGGTAACCAACGTATGCCATTTTAAGTTGTGTAAGCCTATTGTATTTAAAAGTCCATCCACATTATTTTCAAACTGGCAAAACATTTTCTGTTAGTTTATTGATTTGTTTTTTACAAGTATGTTGTGGTATTCAAATTTGTCAACAGGATGGCAACAATGCTCCATGCGTTTCGACAATTCTGTTGTACACAACTCATATAATTATTTCGTTCTTATTTTCATAGAACGTGTTCTGTACTACCTCCTCGCTCTCTGTACCGACCACACCTTAGCCTATTTCTTTTTACCATGTTTTTTATCGTCGGAGAATTTAGTCTTATTATACGTTTATATGTTATATGTCAATCTATATGTAGGTATAAGGGTTTAACTCGGGATTAAAACAACGATAGAGGCCGATTTGGAAGGCTAGGCAGAGCTCTAAATGTCAAACTCGCCTCACGTCTGAACAGAAGAAAAAGATTTCCAAATAAACGATACTCCCGATGTTTATGAGACATCGTCTACAAGTTTAAGCTTAAAAAACGGGTCGAACTATGGATTTAGATTTTTTAAAAACAATTTTGAAGTTGCACGTATGGTACAGGCGTCTGTACCATTAGTGCGTTTAGTAGACGTGTATATCGTATCGATAAACTATAAACCAAGGAGAGAAGATTATACAATATACATGTAGTATTTAAAATGTTTCATTTATTAAAAAAACGTTTTCGGCCACTTTGCCTCTACCAAGAAATAAACTAACAATTTATTCTATATTTGCGCTTAATCGTGAAACATCGGGTATTTCCGTATCCACCGTATAATACACTATTGTGTAGCATAAAGGCCGAGGTGATCAGATTGAATTGCGCTGTCAATCGTTTAAAACATCCTGTTTATTTAAACAGGTTAAAAATATGCCCGGTCTATCCCGGCCTACAATGTCGTTTCCTCATATATGGTATTGCCATAGGCGTTGGAGCGTTTCAGTTATTGGAGGAGCCAACCTCGGGAGAGAGTGTATGAGGATGTACTTCCAGGTCCCAAACCTGAATATTGGGGGGAGGGAGTGGGGGCGGCTCCTATGCCTATGATGTTGTTGTATGGTGGTGTTTAGCGTCGCTTTCAACACCTTATCAGTCAGATCGCGACAGTGTCTGCTTGAGACAGTATTCTAAGCGATGCCCTGATAAAATATTATGCTGCAAACACATAGTATGATACCTCACCCGTGACGCCGGGCCGACCAGACCTAGATCTATTCTCTAAATGCTGAGAGTCAAGCGAGGGAGCTTTGAGTGCTATTTTAAAGTATTTGGTATGACCCGGCTGGAGATCGAACACAAGATATTACACATGCGGGGCGGACGCTCTATCCCTAGACTACCGCTGCGTCTTGAGAACCCCACATACCCCCACACATCGTAATGAGAAATTTCTCAAAATCTAATGCTCGGTGGTCCGACCCCATGTCAGAAAATCCTGGACCCACCTTTGCTGTGAGTGTTTCTATTTAATTTCTGAACATTCATTTTTAAACATAGGCTTTCAGTCTGTTCTGCGCATTGACTGCGTTCGGTACTATTAAAGAGCAAATACAATTTACTGTCTGAGTTCCTTAAGCGCACTGATTTGAAGTTGAGCCAGTACATACTGCTTATACTTTGGTGCCTGGTTCCCTAATGTATCGTGCAATAGCTGCTTATGTGAGGTTGAGCCAGTGACCAGGGATATAAATTATAGTTTCAATAACTGAACTGAACGCTGCGTTGGGTGAATTTAACGTTGCTTCCTGGTGCCCTAATTTATCGTGCAATATCTGCTAATTTGAGGTTGAGCCAGTATCTAGGAAAATAAAAAAAATAGAATTGAACTAAATCGTACTGAACGCAGTCCTGGGCCTAAATTCATCAACAATTTGAGTCTCGGGACTCAAATCTTACAGTTTTGTAAAACCGTAAATATATATATATATATATATATATGTGATCCTGCAACATTTTCTGTCAGATAATCATTAAAACTGATTGAATCTGCAAATAAATATAATGATTTGCTTATTTAACAGATATTATTTGAATCTTAAATGTTTGACAGTTTGAGTCTGAGTCTAAATCTCAGTCTCAAAATATTGATGAATTTAGTTCCTGGTGTCCCAAAAGTAATGCACACTGATATTTAACCCAAATATAAATTAGACGATTTCTCAAACATAATAAATTAAGCTTTCTATATAGGTTGATAATGATGCGAGACAACTAGTACATGTTTGTTAACGTCAGTGTTATGCAATCGAGGGTTGACAGGCGATCAGTTAACATAATCACTCTTTCCTGGGATTGGATCTTGGATGGTTAACCATCACTCAAGCACACCCATCTCCACAATTAACTGATAACTTTCCAACTTTAATCAGAGTCGGTAGATGAATGACAATGAGACACAATGTCGTATGTATCGATAATCACGGAGACTGTGGCCGAATTCGAACTCGCGACCCTTGGATTGATAGTCGGACGCGTTACCGACTGAGTTAAACGGGCCTGGCATTCGCCCATGTAATCTGCTATAGAATGCAAATTGTCCCAAGAGGAGTGTCCCTGAACTTGGTTTGACTATATCAACTTGAAAAAGAAAGTACACATATTGACAGGACGATGCCCCGGATTGTTAATTAATGCAAATCAAATTGGCCAACTTCTAGTCTATCTATCGATCTAAACATGTACAGAGAGTTGGGGCAGAATACAAATAGTATCGTTGTGTAAAACATATGCAATAATTCATTAACAAAATACATACCCATCTAAACCGACCTGGGGATTTCAAGTTATACCTGGCGAAAATCACAAGATGAATTAGTTCCTTGTTTGAGTAAGCACATAATTCAAATGAGTGACTACATATTTTGTTGCACTATTATATAGAAAGACATAGTACACTTACCTAGTATATATATAAAAAAATGTCACAAAATGAAAATTGAAACTAGTCCGATTTGCTCGGTTTGGGTGGTGCAATCATTCTGGCGTGGAGCTTACATATTAAATGTGATATAAGGTACACCTATTTAAGTAACAAATTCAAGGTCTCGGGTTTATTTTTCATGGAAAAGGTATAAATATAACAACTTATAGTGCACACTATCGAACATGCTGGGTACTTAGAATCGATAACGTTTAATAATCTCAGTGATCTGGTACAACGCGTAGTTATGGACTTGTAAACATATACAAATAGTTATTTTGTGTCGGGTACTAGTTTAAAGAAAGTGTGGTGTGTGTGTATATGGTTGTGTTTTTTATCGACAACGGACAAATTATGAATTTTGAAATATGGTATAAAAGGAGTTAAAGGTTAGTGTTTGGTTTATTTTTCTATATACATGTACTTCTATATAAGTACGAGTCCATACTTATTGCTCATTACTTCCTTGTCTTTCTTCTTCTTCTTCCTTCTTCTTTCATTCATTCATCTTCTATTTCTTCTTTCTTTTTACGATATCTTCTGTTTCTACTTTTTCATTATTTATTTATTATTATTATTTGCTTCTTGTTTTTCATCTTCACTTTTCTCTTCTTCTTCTTCTTTTTCTTCTTCGTCGTCGTCTTCTTCTCCATCCTCCTCTTCTACTTCTTCTTCTTCTTCTTCTTCTTCTTCTTCTTCTTCTTCTTCTTCTTAAGGCTTCTCTCGCCACACGTCTTTTCATATGTTGTTTTTTTTTCTTTTATACTACATCCGAGTTGGTATCCGCCAACCATTCTTAAGAATAATATTAGACCTGAACTCGAGAATGGGTTTTTAGAAAAGCACTTACGGACCCTTTTTGAGACCAAAATTGACAAAAATGTAGGGACACCTTATATAAAGTCAAATAAACTCACAATTATGCTATCGGTTACTCCAAGGTTGATATTTAAATTTCCAAGCTGAAGTCTAAGAATATTCTCAAGAATGGTGGTGAATACTGCCTCTGTTATTGCTAGTTTTGTGACTATTCGTGTTTATACATATTAAAGCCACTGTTTATACTAATATGTTAAGGGAAGAACCGACTAACTCTATATTCAACCCGATATCTGTATACATATATACTTGCTGGCAATATAATACATGTATGTTTAAACGAGTTGGAAGGTCGGGGTAAAGTTTTATACTTGCGATTTGACTTAACATATATTTAACAATAGCGTCATAATGTGAATAGAATCATGTTTTGTTTTACATTGTACATTGTAAAGTATAAGGTTGAGAAACAATTTATATAATCAAATCAGACAAGTTCTATTGTTAACGGTAGATTTAACCGATAACTGTGTTTTAGTTTTTAATTGTCATATTTCTACCACCAGTTATCCACTTAACTAACACGTTAAGTTTCTAGTTAAGATAAATATCTTAACTAGAATACATGTATGTTAGTACGGAAACGAATAATGGTCTCCGCTTGTTGCGATAATTAACTTTTATATTTCTAGTATCTTCGTCAAAACATTGAGTAGATCTGGCGTTATTAAACTCTGTGTACAATATATACAATTATGTTTGGTTTTACATAGGCCGATTGCGAAATTCTAGACAATTACTCGCGCACATCTGCTTGGCACGAAATGTTTCTTTTGCATTTATATGCAGCACGACCATTTTATACATTTTGAAAAAAAAATACTTAAAATGTCAGGTGGCGGGTTAACTGCTCCGTATAAAATGGTGTTATTACCCATGCGGAAAACTATAATCTATACGGGTCCGATTAGAAGGAACGTGGTTCTACTTAGATTCATTCTGAGGTCTGCCTCCACCAATAAAATTAGATATGCCATATATAATCTGTCAAGAGCTGAAAACGGCATTAAAGTTCATTAAAATATATTACCTATACAATCTGACCGAGCAAAGTTCAAGATCTTTTTTTAAACACTAAAACGTATCACCGCAGCGGTGGTCTATGGGTAAAACCTCCGCCTCGCATGCGGAAGGGTCGTGGGTTCGATCCCCGGCCGGGTCATACCAAAGACTTGGAAATAGTACTAGAAGCTCCCTCGTTTGGCACTCAGCATTTAGAGAATAGGTCTAGGTCTGGTTGGTCGGTCAGGGTGTCAGTATAATTTGACCAAGTGGGGTATCATACCATGCGTCTGCGGCATGATATTCAGTCCAGTATGGCAGCGCTTAGAATAGTATCTCAAGTAGACACCGTCGCGATATGACTGAACAATTGTTACAGCGATGCTTAACACCATATAACAACAATCAAAACGTATCACTGATAATTTCTGAGTAGAACCCGTACTGGATGTTGTTATCGTAGTCAAGCCTGGGATGTAATGTGTTGCTGTTGACCTGTTTCTTGTATTAATACACAGCTCACCTAAATGTTTGTATAGCATACCTAAATGACATAACCGTTAATTGTGTAACCGCTACCGGTTGGAGGGGTACTCCGACAATATATCCTTTATCTGTTCATTGTGTGCGATTAGGAATGTAGACAAAGATAAGGCATTCACCAATCCAAATGAAATCAATAAAATGAATAAGCAATGAAAGACGGGAAGGGTTGTATCAATAATGCAGTTTCACTACTACTAATAATTTAACATTTCAAATATTCGATATTGGATGCAATATAAAGCTAGCATGATAGCGTCTCTTAAAACATGTTATCAGCTATTAAAGAAACTTTTTCCAGCCTTTCACTTTTAATTAAACATTAAATTGCTTAACAAGTACATTGCGAAGCGTGGGTAATTGAACAACGTTATAGCTACGAAAGTGTTTGAACGTCTCACATACCAATTAAATTTGCAATGTTGTATATAATATTATATTATAATATTATAGAGAAATGCACTTCTTGATCACCGGACATAAAACCGACAGTTCTAAAATGTAATGTTTCCATAGATAGTCCTCTGTTAGTTCATTTATGCAGAAAAAAACACGGAGTTAACCAGATTTTTTCCCCCATACTTTCAAATAGATTAATGACATCATTTCATTGTTGAATTTTGATCCGTGCGGCGTTATGTATCCTTGTGTTTCTCAAACTGTCATATCTTCATACAACAGAAAACATTTTCATCCAAACTTGGCAGAACTATGCAAATGTTTCAAGGTTCTCATCTGTACAAAAAGGGAAGTTTTAGCATTTTCAACATAAAGATGCCCAACCATTTTTCCCGGGCGCATGAATCCTGCTACCGTCAACTAAGGGAAATAACTGGTTAGTGAGTCTTTAAACTACACAATACAAGTTCGGGTCTGCTGTGGGCAAGCCGAATAATTACACCTGGTGGTTCTGCACGAAGAAGTTGACACACACAGGCATAAATGGTGTTTCTTATATAGCTTATATCAAATGTTTCACCTTATTCTTTGGTAAACACAACTACAACGAAATAAAAAATAATAACAAGTTTATATTTTACATTATTTATTTCAACGGTGACATTACTTCGTTATCAATGTTCTCATTTATGGTATAATATGGTATGTATGTATATAAGTCATGGTCGACACAAAATTTATTGGTTTGGCAGAGGCCTTGATATTGTGTCTAGTTTGCATTGTAGTTAGGCGCGCTCGCCGTAGTCTGGTCTGTACATTTATGTCTTGGTTATTCACAAATAATTATCTCCATATATATATCATGCATTGTGAATGAGCATCTGAAAAGATCCCAAATATCGTAAATTCCGTTGTTGTGAATTTATTTACCTCCCTTTATGAAATTAAATTTATATACATTCACAGTATCTCCATGATCCAACAGGTTTATAAATCTGTCCTTTATAAAGCATGTGAGTTGTCATGAATCCTTAACTGGATCCTACTCATATAAAGCTATCAGTTCATGTATGTAAATTGTTCGTCCAGTCCAGATGTGTTGTATGTAAATCGTCATGGTCGACACCAACTTTATTGGTTTGGCAGAGGACTTGATATTGTATCTTTGGTTTGCATTGTAGCTAGGCGCGCTCTCCGTAGTCTGGTCTGTACTTTATGTCTTGGTTATTCGCAAATAATTATATCTCTCTATATATGTGTGTGTGTGTAGTAATATCGCCTCAAACGGCAAACAGTTGACTATATAAGGTGAGGGTGATAAGCTTTTTTATCATTTCGGAAAAATGTGGAAAAATGTAGCTTGTTACACATTAGTCTTTTCGGTCTATTTTAGGCAAGATGGGAGATTGATTGATTGGTTGATTGATTGATTGATTGATTGATTGATTGATTGATTATTTAGCGTAATTTTTATGCCATCGTAACCGACTGAGCTAATCGGACCCGGCACGAGGCGAGGTGGGAGAATGCATATCAGTAACATATGCATGTGTATGCGTGTCGGTGCGTGCCTGTGCGCGTGCGTGCGCTACATGTTTGTAGATTCTTATGTGCATGGCTGTTAATATATATAAACTGAAGCGTGATATATTTTCATACAAAAATATGAATGACACTTCGATATAAAAATAAGAGAAAGATACAAACATATTAAAGAAGACTGTATTTACACTTATTTTTCTTTCAACGAATTTTGTCGATATGTATTTGTATTTTGTCACAGTAATACCGCCTCTGGTATAACACTGCGTTACAGTTCAATGACTTCTTATGTTGTTTTTTTAAAAAAAGCATTCGGAATATAAGTACATGTACTTGAATATTGTCAGAAAAAAAATACCATGTATTACTCGTATACTAGTATTATATAATATGAAGTCGGTAATGTATTATGGATTTGTTTTTTTAAAAAAAGCATTCGGAATATAAGTACATGTACTTGAATATTGTCAGAAAAAAAATACCATGTATTACTCGTATACTAGTATTATATAATATGAAGTCGGTAATGTATTATGGATTTGTTAATTATAGTAATTACCGACATTTAAGTGGCGTCTTTCTCTTATTTTTCTATTTGAGGTTAAACCAAACCAGATGGGGTCTGGGGCAAGTGCCAATCAAGAGCCAAATAACAAAAACAATCAATACACTGATAGTCAACGATCGAAAAGTAGCCAGTTTGGTCCCCTTAAAAACTCGCAGAAATCGACACCGAGAAACCGTGGGGAAAATGATATTACACACCTGACAAAAGATGAAGCTCCAATTATTTCTGTGCCGTCCGATAAAGAAGCGGACAAACTTGAAATAAGTGACAAATCACCAAATCAGTTGATACAGGAAGTCAAACAAGAAAAGCATGAACGAATGCGAGTAAACGAAGAAGAATCTAAAAAAGTTGCGGAAGGATCGAATTTAAGAGAAAAAAGAATTTCTTCCTTGAAAAGGCAACTGGACGAGTATTGTTCCTGCTTAAAGTCGGACTACAAGGCTGACGTGTTGAAGATGGATACCATAATCAACTGTATAAGAAGAATTAATGCGTTCCATCCACACAATATAAATTATTACGTGAGTTGTTATTTTTGTCGAACGCCCTGTGTATAATCGAAGTCTCACCAATTTCCCCATTTTAGTTTAAACATATTTTGGTTCTAACATGCGCACATATATTCAAGTTTCAAGTGTCGGCGTCATTCATAAGACAATTGCTTTATAAGAGCATGTGGCATTAACATAAAATGCATATGCACAAGGCAAAATATAACTGGCATAAAACCAATAATAACATCTAATACACACATGTATTGGATATACAAACTGGAATGGAGAACGAGTTCCGGAAGAGTTATTTGGTTTAAACATATTTTATTTTTTATTTCCAGTATTTACAGATAAACAAGTACAGTAAGGCTTATTTACATAAGGGGGGGGGGGGGGGGGGGGGGGGGGGGGGGGGAACGCTATGACTGTCAAAAAAAATGAAATAATTTTTAAAATGGATTTAAAGCATCATATTATCATTAATAACTATAATCCGAATGGTTTGGTATGTCAAATCCACGAAAATGTTACAAAATCGAAATCGAGTCCGCAAACTGTTAGTAGGAAATTTCCATAATTTATGGACTGTCCCCAAACTGTAAGTAAGAAATTTCTATTCATTTATGAACTGTCCGCAAACTGTAAGTAAGACATTTCTATTCATTTATGAACTGTCCGCAAACTGTAAGTAAGAAATTTTATTAATTTACGGACTGTCTGCAAACTGTAAGTAAGGAATTTCTATTAATTTATGAACTGTCCGCAAACTGTAAGTAAGAAATTTTATTAATTTATGAACTGACCGCAAACTGTAAGTAAGAAATTTCTATTAATTTACGGACTGTCCGCAAACTGTAAGTAAGAAATTTTATTAATTTATGGACTGTCCGCAAACTGTAAGTAAGAAATTTTATTAATTTATGGACTGTCCGCAAACTGTAAGTAAGAAATTTCTATTAATTTATGGACTGTCCGCAAACTGTAATTTTTAAATAACAGTTTTACTGCAATATCTACCACTTTTAATTTGTTTCATGGTTTCAATTTTATGATTTTATTAAATAGTCAAGATAAAAAACTACCCATCAATGAACTATATAATAACAAATCAACAGTCAAAGGTCGCTACTTCGTGCACTATTATATAGTTTATTTGAATATATGGCCAAGTTGTTTTATTTCTTTTTTGTTCATCCATTTAAAAACAGGAGATTCCGGTGGATCCGCATTCAAAGGAAAAATACAAAATATACCGAGAAAAGGCGACACTTCTACATAGGTAAGTTTTATTTTTATAAACAGCCATTGCGAGCGAAGAAGAAATTTGAGATTACGACATGTTCGGCTCATTATATGTTTTATATTGCATATAGTTATATATCGCTTAAACTCGATTAGTCACGTTTGGTGTCTGTTTGTTTCTTGCGTGTTTGGTTTATAGGTTTGTTCAATCGCCAGTTCGAATGAGCTATACTCTACATTTTTTCAAAGAAAGAAGTGTTTTGAAATGCTTATATAATGTAGACTATTTAGCAACCCCTTGTCTAATGCGGACATATTTGAAATTTTCCATTTCTATGCTTTTAGACCAAATAAACCTGTATTAAACAGCAATCAGTCTTAAAAGACATTTTTGCATCTTCCATTGACTGACTGCATAAAACAGGTTTTATTGCATATAATTATAATATGTTATGCTATATAAAGTATAATGTATGTCACTGTTTCAGTATATACACTATGTCAAATTGTTTAATTTACTCTCTATTAAGACTTTCGGAGATAGCAGGTGCTCGTCTAAGACATAACAACCCTGATATCGCCGATCTGAGTGATCCAAACAGAGCCACTAAACTTGCCGAGAAGATATCAGAACTGTATGACAACGAGTGGACAGACACATTTGAGGCAATACGAAACAAGATTGACGCCAAAATGGCAGATGGTGACAAGTTAGTCACCGTGTGCCTGTATAATGTTTTAAAGGTAGGCATTTCATTTTACCTGCGCAGTGGTAAAACAATCAACACAATGGTCTATACTATGACGATGCATTTTATATAACCATAGTAATGGATGTCCATCGACCCCATTGCCCCTCTCACACATACATTACCAAAGCCACGATTATATAATAAAGAGACCAACGTTATGGAAATTTCAACAATGTCTTATATACGTTTTTACTGTATTTACACAGAAAATATTCAGAACATTGATCTTATAATGTAATAATTTAATTTGATCACCGGTTTAGAACGAAGCAACAAAGAATAGCATAGTTGCATTTCAGCAATGTGTGCTTAGCTAAGTACCCGAAACGTAATTATTTACGAAGGCATTTAAGTTTTGGTTGAAGCGAATATATCCGGATTTTTAAAAAAAACTAAATTGACTAAAACATTTTATTCCAATATAGCATGCCTACATATACTCACTAACCCCGTACGCATGCCCCTTTAGTATTTTACTATAAAATAAAGTGAAATATTAAATAACAGGACACTCATTATAGCCTCAATACTGGCAAATTCTATGTTTATATTTAGTTTTGTTACAAGAGATGTGAAGACCTGGCTGATAGACAACGTCTAGATCTGTGCAAAAGCTTCAGCATGTCGACAGGAAGTACGATGGAATCCATCTCTCCATTCTTTCGTCTGCGCATTAAGGAGTTCCAGAAAAACGCGTGTCCATTCAGCATTGCACATGTACAGAAGGTAATATAACTGCTCCATTCCAACATCTTGTGTGTGTGTGATTAATTCAAGAGTCAATCTTCTTATGTATAAGAAGGGCATGTTTTATGTGTTGGCCTGTACGGATACAGTGACTGACGGTACTTGACCTGTACGGATACGGTGACTGACGGTACTTGGCCTGTTCGGATACGGTGACTAACGGTACTTGGCCTGTACGGATACGGTGACTGACGGTACTTGGCCTGTACGGATACGGTGACTGACGGTACTTGGCCTGTTCGGATACAGACTGACGGTACTTGGCCTGTACGGATACAGTGACTGACGGTACTTGGCCTGTACGGATACGGTGACTGACGGTACTTGGCCTGTACGGATACGGTGACTGACGGTACTTGGCCTGTACGGATACGGTTACTGACGGTACTTGGCCTGTACGGATACGGTGACTGACGGTACTTGGCCTGTACGGATACGGTGACTGACGGTATTTGGCCTGTACGGATACGGTGACTGACGGTACTTGGTCTGTACGGATACGGTGACTGACGGTACTTGGCCTGTTCGGATACAGACTGACGGTACTTGGCCTGTACGGATACAGTGACTGACGGTACTTAGCCTGTACGGATACGGTGACTGACGGTACTTGGCCTGTTCGGATATAGACTGACGGTACCTGGCCTGTACGGATACAGTGACTGACGGTACTTGGCCTGTACGGATACGGTGACTGACGGTACTTGGCCTGTTTGGATACAGACTGACGATACTTGGCCTGTACGGATACGGTGACTGACGGTACTTGGCCTGTACGGACACGGTGACTGCCGGTATTTGGCCTGTACGGATACAGACTGACGGTACTTGGCCTGAACGGATACGGTGACTGACGGTACTTGGCCTGTACGGATACGGTGACTGACGGTACTTGGCCTGTTCGGATACAGACTGACGGTACTTGGCCTGTACGGATACAGTGACTGACGGTACTTGGCCTGTACGTATACGGTGACTGACGGTACTTGGCCTGTACGAATACCGTGACTGACGGTACTTGGCCTGTACGGATAAGGTGACTGACGGTACTTGGCCTGTACGGATACGGTGACTGACGGTACTTGGCCTGAACGGATACGGTGACTGACGGTACTTGGCCTGTACAGATACGGTGACTGACGGTACTTGGCCTGTACGGATACGATGACTGACGGTACTTGGCCTGTACGGATACGGTGACTGACGGTACTTTGCCTGTTCGGTACTTGGCCTGTACGGATACGGTGATTGACGGTACTTGGCCTGTACGGATACGGTGACTGACGGTACTTGGCCTGTTTGGATACAGACTGACAGTACTTGGCCTGTACGGATACGGTGACTGACGGTACTTGGCCTGTTCGGATACAAACTGACGGTACTTGGCCTGTACGGATACAGTGACTGACGGTACTTGGCCTGTACGGATACGGTGACTGACGGTACTTTGCCTGTACGGATACGGTGACTGACGGTACTTGGCCTGTACGGATACGGTGACTGACGGTACTTGGCCTGAACGGATACGGTGACTGACGGTACTTGGCCTGTACGGATACGGTGACTGACGGTACTTGACCTGTACGGATACGGTAACTGGCGGTACTTGGCCTGTACGGATACGGTGACTGACGGTACTTGTCCTGTAAGGATACGATGACTGACGGTACTTGGCCTGTACGGATACGGTGACTGACGGTACTTTGCCTGTTCGGTACTTGGCCTGTACGAATACGGTGATTGACGGTACTTGGCCTGTACGGATACGGTGACTGACGGTACTTGGCCTGTTTGGATACAGACTGACAGTACTTGGCCTGTACGGATACGGTGACTGACGGTACTTGGCCTGTTCGGATACAAACTGACGGTACTTGACCTGTACGGATACAGTGACTGACGGTACTTGGCCTGTACGGATACTGTAACTGACGGTACTTGGCCTGTACGGATACGGTGACTGACGGTACTTGGCCTGTACGGATACGGTGACTGACGGTACTTGACCTGTACGGATACGGTGACTGACGGTTCTTGGCCTGTACGGATACGGTGGCTGACGGTACTTGGCCTGAACGGATACGGTGACTGACGGTACTTGGCCTGTACGGATACGGTGACTGACGGTACTTGGCCTGTTCGGATACGGTGACTGACGGTACTTGGCCTGTTCGGATACAGACTGACGGTACTTGGCCTGTACGGATACAGTGACTGACGGTACTTGGCCTGTACGTATACGGTGACTGACGGTACTTGGCCTGTACGAATACCGTGACTGACGGTACTTGGCCTGTACGGATAAGGTGACTGACGGTACTTGGCCTGTACGGATACGGTGACTGACGGTACTTGGCCTGAACGGATACGGTGACTGACGGTACTTGGCCTGTACAGATACGGTGACTGACGGTACTTGGCCTGTACGGATACGATGACTGACGGTACTTGGCCTGTACGGATACGGTGACTGACGGTACTTTGCCTGTTCGGTACTTGGCCTGTACGGATACGGTGATTGACGGTACTTGGCCTGTACGGATACGGTGACTGACGGTACTTGGCCTGTTTGGATACAGACTGACAGTACTTGGCCTGTACGGATACGGTGACTGACGGTACTTGGCCTGTTCGGATACAAACTGACGGTACTTGGCCTGTACGGATACAGTGACTGACGGTACTTGGCCTGTACGGATACGGTGACTGACGGTACTTTGCCTGTACGGATACGGTGACTGACGGTACTTGGCCTGTACGGATACGGTGACTGACGGTACTTGGCCTGAACGGATACGGTGACTGACGGTACTTGGCCTGTACGGATACGGTGACTGACGGTACTTGACCTGTACGGATACGGTAACTGGCGGTACTTGGCCTGTACGGATACGGTGACTGACGGTACTTGTCCTGTAAGGATACGATGACTGACGGTACTTGGCCTGTACGGATACGGTGACTGACGGTACTTTGCCTGTTCGGTACTTGGCCTGTACGAATACGGTGATTGACGGTACTTGGCCTGTACGGATACGGTGACTGACGGTACTTGGCCTGTTTGGATACAGACTGACAGTACTTGGCCTGTACGGATACGGTGACTGACGGTACTTGGCCTGTTCGGATACAAACTGACGGTACTTGACCTGTACGGATACAGTGACTGACGGTACTTGGCCTGTACGGATACTGTAACTGACGGTACTTGGCCTGTACGGATACGGTGACTGACGGTACTTGGCCTGTACGGATACGGTGACTGACGGTACTTGACCTGTACGGATACGGTGACTGACGGTTCTTGGCCTGTACGGATACGGTGGCTGACGGTACTTGGCCTGAACGGATACGGTGACTGACGGTACTTGGCCTGTACGGATACGGTGACTGACGGTACTTGGCCTGTTCGGATACGGTGACTGACGGTACTTGGCCTGTACGGATACGGTGACTGACGGTACTTGGCCGGAACGGATACGGTGACTGACGGTATTTGGCCTGTACAGATACGGTGACTGACGGTACTTGGCCTGTACGGATACGGTGACTGACGGTACTTGGCCTGTACGGATACGGTGACTGACGGTACTTGGCCTGTACGGATACGGTGACTGACGGTACTTGGCCTGAACGGATACGGTGACTGACGGTACTTGGCCTGTACTGATACGGTGACTGACGGTACTTGGCCTGTACGGATACGGTGACTGACGGTACTTGGCCTGTATGGATACGGTGACTGACGGTACTTGGCCTGTACGGATACAGATTGACGGCACTCAGCCTGTACGGATACGGTGACTGACGATACATGGCCTGTTCGGATACAGACTGACGGTACTTGGCCTGTACGGATACGGTGACTGACGGTACTTGGCCTGTACGGATACGGTGACTGACGGTACTTGGCCTGTACGGATACGGTGACTGACGGTACTTGGCCTGTACGGATACAGACTGACGGCACTTGGCCTGTACGGATACAGTGACTGACGGTACTTGGCCTGTAAGGATACAGTGACTGACGGTACTTGGCCTGAACTGATACAGTGACTGACGGTACTTGGCCTGTTCGGATACAGACTGACGGTACTTGGCCTGTACGGATACAGTGACTGATGGTACTTGGCCTGTTCGGATACAGACTGACGGTACTTGGCCTGTTCGGATACAGACTGACGGTACTTGGCCTGTACGGATACAGTGACTGACGGTACTTGGCCTGTACGGATACGGTGACTGACGGTACATGGCCTGTACGGATAAAGTGACAGACGCACGCAAGGACACAACACATGCCCACGATGCTAGGGATCAACCCCACGATTATCCGATTTGTGTTTGATGTCACCGTATTTCAATAAGACATGTAACAGAAAATAAAAACGATTTTACTTTCAATTGATAGACTCGAACATCAAACTAAGTAGAAATGCAAGTACGTGTACATGTAACCATATACAATCGTCAAGAAAAATGACAAAAAATCATTACTGTGGCTACGTCATTTGTCAATGTATTTCGGTTTGTTATTCGGAATCGCTCCAAATTATGCCAGTATTTCCGAATTTGTCGACCAACATTAAAAATGTCCCACGTATATAAACGCAGTGACTATATGACAGATAGATATATCACTTTTAAAAGTAGCAAATTGTATTAAATTATTTATATAAACATACGCCATACATAGTTTTTAACAGTACATATATTTATAACAAGTAATTTTACTCATTCCTCTTTTATATTTCGTCACTTTCTTCATTAGTATCTTAACCTTACCATTAATTCACTATTCTTTCTCCTTCTTCTAGCTTCTAGTTATTTCTTTATTCTTTCTCTTTATCGCAATCACAATTGCATTTTTATTTGTCTTCATTTCTGATTGCTTCAAACTTGCTTTATTTTTATGTCAGTACAATATTTTGTAATGATAAATATGTGGACTATGATAGTTTCAAAATTATATCTTTCTTGCACCAGGTTGTATGCAAAGATTTGTCGGCCACTGTCAAAAATGAACAACTTGCCAATGACGAAGCTCTGTTTTTACTGCGGAGATCAAAGGTCAATCTAGCACAACCACCGACACGACAGTATATAGAACGTTGTACGGAATTGTCGTGGTACACACAGATACAGGACCCTCCGGTTGTCATTGACTTCGACAACAACAATCCATTAATGTACAGACCGTATACTAGGTCAGGGCCCCGTTTGGACTATGTAATATGGCCCTTATTGCTTCTGCATCATGGCGGACCCTTGCTAGCAAAAGGCGTGGCACAGTTTAAGAAAATTCCGGACGACTTGGCATCTATGGCAACAACATCGGACTGGGATTGAATGCTAAACCAAACTGGGCCAGCCTGACTGTGTTGTTGCTGCCGTGTGCTGTTACAGGAACAAACATGCAAGACTTACCAGTAGTGTTTGCTCAGCACTGGAGCTTTATATAATCTCATCTGCCGCGTCTATGTGAAATGAAACATTTAAACACGTCAGCAGGAGCTGCTTTCAATAATGATATAATAACGGCATGCACTTCTATTTAGAAGTAGTGAAATTTTGTATCGTACCATTTTCCAAGGAAGTGATTATCAAATAATGGAAAAGAGTGCCAGCTAGCACTACGACAGTGTAGATGTAAATCTGTTTGATATTGGGTATAACATTATAGTAATGTGGTATTTATACATTGGCGGTTAATAAAACTGCAATGTTGAAATTAGAGAGATCAAAGGAAAACCAACGTCAGACACCGGAGTAGGTATTCACCAACCATTCTTAAAAATATTCTTGGACTTGAACTCAACGTGCATTTAGAGATAATTTTTGGGACAAAAATTTGCAAGCGTGTAGAGACACCTAATATACAGACAAAACAACTCTCACAATCATTATGCTCCTCCAAAGGAGGGAAGCATATAGTCGCCGCTTCGTCCGTCTGTGCGTCCGTGCGTCCGTCTGTCCGTCCGGGCACACAAATGGGTAGTTAAGTGTCTAAGGTTTAGGGTTAGTAATTTTTATTGACAGTTGAAAAGCAGTTAAAAAAATAATTACGTGGCTGTTTCTAGACACTTAAAAACAGCTTTTATGTGGCTTTTTTTCTTTTACGTGGCTAAAATTTTCTAAAATTTAGCCACACAAGTATACGGTTGACGCAAAGAAGCCACTTAAATACCCATTCGTGAGAACGCACGTCCGTCCGTCCGTCCGTGTGTCACCAAATTCTTGTCCGGGCTATTTCTCTACAACCTCAGGTTGGAATTTTATGAAACTTGCTAGGATGCATCATTACCAAGTGCAGATGTGCATAATATCTTTGTGTTCCGGTTCGATGATTTTCACGGAGTTACGACCCTTTCATTGAGTCCGTGACCAAATTATTGTCCGTGCTATTTCTCTACAACCTCAGGTTGGAATGTTATGAAATTTGCTGTGTTTGTGTTCCAGTTTGATGATTTTTCACGGAGTTTTGGCCCTTTCATTCTGTCTGTGACCAAACTCATCTCCGCTCTATTTCTCTATAACCTCAGGTTGGAACTTTATGAAACTTGCTAGGATGCATGATTACCAAGTGGAGATGTGCATATTGTCTTCATGACGCTATTTCGCTACAACCTCTGGTTTTAATTTTGTAAAACTAGCTAGGATATGCACATATTGTCAATTTGTTCCAGTTCAATGATTTGCGAATGAGTTCTTGTCAAGTGCAGAGCCACATATTGTTCCTGCTATGCAGTTTGGTATTTTCCAACCAAGCAGCCATAAGCACTAAGGGAATATGGTACAGAGTCAAACACTCACTTGGGGGGCATCCATCGGTTCCACCGATATTTTCTTGTTCTATCTGTCATGGTAAGCGAGATATCTAATGTTAAAATTTTGATTTTCAAGTTCAAGTCCATGAATATTCTTAAAAATGGTTGGTGAATACGACCCCAGGTTTAATTTAAGCTACCCCTTTACTTCATATTGACGCCTTTGGACATCTCTAATATTATAAAGAAGGTTTTGAATAATAGGGTGAATTATGTTTATTTTAACTGACAAAGTGGAAAACAGTGCAGGAAGAGTTCAGATTGCTCGTTACGGGCAATCTGAACTCTTCCTGCACTGTTTTCAAAGGCCTTCTGTGATTGGTATCTATGGAGTAAAGGGCTACTTGATTTACACGGCTCCGTTTGTAGAAGAATATATCGTCTAATTACTAGGTTTCATGCACTGCAAACATCCCATATTCACAATTCGAAATGACTCTGCTTGTAAGGATAGATTTTTGTATTTTCAGTCATGAATAAAGTATAAATATTATACCGCTTTGAGTTGTTTTCAATCCCGAATCCGTTATATTTTCCACGTAAAAGTTGTATTGTTTATTATGTACAGTTTTAAACAAATTTAATTCCCAAAACGTGGCGATCGGAGGGAATGATCTTGAGTGTAGTGTAGATTTGGTCATGAACGTATATATTTCATATGTGGCTTTATAAACACATTCCAGGTCACATAAAGTTCATACGTAGCTTTACAAACACGTTCCAGGTCACATATAGTTCATTATTATGTAGCTTTATAAACACATTCTAGGTCACATATAGTTCACATGTAGCTTTATAAACACATTCCATGTCACATATAGTTCACATGTAGCTTTATAAACACATTCTATGTCACATATAGTTCACATGTAGCTTTATTAACACATTCCAGGTCACATATAGTTAACATAAAGCTTTATAAACACATTTTATGTCACATATAGCTCACACGTAGCTTTAAAAAAACACATTCGTGGTTAGATATAGTTCATATGTAGCTTTATGAAACAAATTCTAGGTCACATATAGTTCATATGTAGTTTTATAAACACATGCTAGGTAACATATAATCCACATGTAGATTTAAAAACACATTACAGGTCATATTTAGTTCATATGTAGCGTTATAAACGCATTCCATGTCACATATATTTCATATGTAGCTCCATAACACATTATAATTCATATATGTATGTAGCCTTATAAACACAGTCCAGGCCATGGTGTTTTATAAACACAGTCCAGGCCATGGTGCTTTATACACACAGTCCAGGCCGTGGTGTTTTATAAACACAGTCCAGGCCATGGTGCTTTATACACACAGTCCAGGCCGTGGTGTTTTATAAACACAGTCCAGGCCATGGTGTTTTATAAACACAGTCCAGGCCATGGTGCTTTATACACACAGTCCAGGCCGTGGTGTTTTATAAACACAGTCCAGGCCATGTAGCTTTATAAACACAGTCCAGGCCATGGTGCTTTATAAACACAGTCCAGGCCATGGTGCTTTATACACACAGTCCAGGCCATGTAGCTTTATAAACACAGTCCAGGCCATGGTGCTTTATACACACAGTCCAGGCCATGGTGCTTTATACACACAGTCCAGGCCATGGTGCTTTATACACACAGTCCAGGCCATGGTGCTTTATACACACAGTCCAGGCCATGTAGCTTTATACACACAGTCCAGGCCATGGTGCTTTATACACACAGTCCAGGCCGTGGTGTTTTATAAACACAGTCCAGGCCGTGGTGTTTTATAAACACAGTCCAGGCCATGGTGCTTTATACACACAGTCCAGGCCGTGGTGTTTTATAAACACAGTCCAGGCCATGTAGCTTTATAAACACAGTCCAGGCCATGGTGTTTTATAAACACAGTCCAGGCCGTGGTGCTTTATACACACAGTCCAGGCCATGTAGCTTTATAATCACAGTCCAGGCCATGGTGCTTTATAAACACAGTCCAGGCCATGGTGCTTTATAATCACAGTCCAGGCCATGGTGCTTTATAATCACAGTCCAGGCCATGGTGCTTTATAATCACAGTCCAGGCCATGGTGCTTTATAATCACAGTCCAGGCCATGGTGCTTTATAAACACAGTCCAGGCCATGTAGCTTTATAAACACAGTCCAGGCCATGGTGCTTTATAATCACAGTCCAGGCCATGGTGCTTTATAATCACAGTCCAGGCCATGGTGCTTTATAATCACAGTCCAGGCCATGGTGCTTTATAAACACAGTCCAGGCCATGGTGCTTTATAAACACAGTCCAGGCCATGGTGCTTTATAATCACAGTCCAGGCCATGGTGCTTTATAATCACAGTCCAGGCCATGGTGCTTTATAAACACAGTCCAGGCCATGTAGCTTTATAAACACAGTCCAGGCCATGGTGCTTTATAAACACAGTCCAGGCCATGGTGCTTTATAATCACAGTCCAGGCCATGGTGCTTTATAATCACAGTCCAGGCCATGGTGCTTTATAAACACAGTCCAGGCCATGGTGCTTTATAAACACAGTCCAGGCCATGGTGCTTTATACACACAGTCCAGGCCGTGGTGTTTTATACACACAGTCCAGGCCATGGTGCTTTATAATCAGTCCAGGCCATGGTGCTTTATAAACACAGTCCAGGCCATGTAGCTCTATAAACACAGTCCAGGCCATGGTGTTTTATAAACACAGTCCAGGCCATGGTGTTTTATAAACACAGTCCAGGCCATGGTGCTTTATAATCACAGTCCAGGCCATGGTGCTTTATAAACACAGTCCAGGCCATGGTGCTTTATACACACAGTCCAGGCCGTGGTGTTTTATAAACACAGTCCAGGCCATGTAGCTTTATAAACACAGTCCAGGCCATGGTGCTTTATAATCACAGTCCAGGCCATGGTGCTTTATAAACACAGTCCAGGCCATGGTGCTTTATACACACAGTCCAGGCCATGGTGCTTTATACACACAGTCCAGGCCGTGGTGTTTTATAAACACAGTCCAGGCCATGTAGCTTTATAAACACAGTCCAGGCCATGGTGCTTTATAAACACAGTCCAGGCCATGTAGCTTTATAAACACAGTCCAGGCCATGGTGCTTTATAAACACAGTCCAGGCCATGTAGCTTTATAAACACAGTCCAGGCCATGTAGCTTTATAAACACAGTCCAGGCCATGGTGCTTTATCAACACAGTCCAGGCCATGGTGCTTTATAATCACAGTCCAGGCCATGGTGCTTTATAAACACAGTCCAGGCCATGGTGCTTTATACACACAGTCCAGGCCATGGTGTTTTATAAACACAGTCCAGGCCATGTAGCTTTATAAACACAGTCCAGGCCATGGTGCTTTATACACACAGTCCAGGCCGTGGTGCTTTATAATCACAGTCCAGGCCATGTAGCTTTATACACACAGTCCAGGCCATGGTGCTTTATAATCACAGTCCAGGCCGTGGTGCTTTATAATCACAGTCCAGGCCATGTAGCTTTATAAACACAGTCCAGGCCATGGTGCTTTATAAACACAGTCCAGGCCAAGGTGCTTTATAAACACAGTCCAGGCCATGTAGCTCTATAAACACAGTCCAGGCCATGGTGCTTTATAAACACAGTCCAGTCCATGGTGTTTTATAAACACAGTCCAGGCCATGTAGCTTTATAATCACAGTCCAGGCCGTGGTGCTTTATAAACACAGTCCAGGCCATGGTGCTTTATACACACAGTCCAGGCCATGTAGCTTTATAAACACAGTCCAGGCCATGGTGCTTTATAATCACAGTCCAGGCCATGTAGCTTTATAATCACAGTCCAGGCCATGGTGCTTTATAATCACAGTCCAGGCCATGTAGCTTTATAATCACAGTCCAGGCCATGTAGCTTTATACACACAGTCCAGGCCATGGTGCTTTATAATCACAGTCCAGGCCATGGTGCTTTATAAACACAGTCCAGGCCATGTAGCTCTATAAACACAGTCCAGGCCATGTAGCTTTATAAACACAGTCCAGGCCATGGTGCTTTATAAACACAGTCCAGGCCATGTAGCTCTATAAACACAGTCCAGGCCATGGTGCTTTATAAACACAGTCCAGGCCATGTAGCTCTATAAACACAGTCCAGGCCATGTAGCTTTATAAACACAGTCCAGGCCATAGTGCTTGATAAACACAGTCCAGGCCATGTAGCTTTATAAACACAGTCCAGGCCATGGTGCTTTATAAACACAGTCCAGTCCATGGTGTTTTATAAACACAGTCCAGGCCATGTAGCTTTATAAACACAGTCCAGGCCATAGTGCTTGATAAACACAGTCCAGGCCATGGTGCTTTATACACACAGTCCAGGCCATGGTGCTTTATAAACACAGTCCAGGCCATGGTGCTTTATACACACAGTCCAGTCCATGGTGCTTCATAAACACAGTCCAGGCCATGGTGCTTTATAAACACAGTCCAGGCCATGTAGCTTTATAAACACATTTCAGGTCATTTATAGTTCAAAGGTGAAAGTTATTACAATTCAGACAAATCACGTTGACTGGCACAAACTTTTTTATATGTATGTGCTCCTGTATTATTTATTGTTTCAACATTTACATTTCCATTGGTTAACAGTTGCAAACATAGCAAATGGCAGACCACAACTTTGAAAGTGATGTGACGAAGTGGCTCGAAACAGCCGAATTTCTCCGTGAGCAAGATCCCTCCGCCGTGACAGAATCGTTCATATCGCACCACATAGCCGATATTTACACTCTTTTGGAGAAAAAAGAGAAGCAAGTATGTGCACTCATACATACTTTTATAATTAAATGTGTATCTACTTGTGCTGTTGTTATTTATATATTTAATAGGTGTTGGTAGAGTAAAATGTTTGAAAATGAATTGAACAAAATCTAATAATAAGCCTACATGAACTATACTTAAACTGTAATACACAAAAATTAAAATACACTTCCATCTAGTTTTCGTATTCGTCAATCTAATTCCTTACTATTCGATTTTGTTAATGTTTTTAACGACATTTTTCAACATACGACAGGTTGTATATGACATATCCAGACTTAATGTGGAAGAAGACCTCAGAATGAATCTGAGTGTAACACCTTCCTTTCGCAAGAAAATGGCTAACTTTCTCACAACCTTAGCGGTGATCAGACGACACTGTCGTATACCACTTGGTCCACGGAGGACCCTTATCTCAAGATTAAACCACACTGGTATTGCGTTTGTGTTGTTCTATTTGCCATTCTTCCATAACTTTCAAGGACATGTGTATGTTGGATTTTAAAGTTAATTAGAAAAGAGAACAGTTCTACTTCATAATTGTAATAATATATATCGGGGCAATGTATGTTGTAGACAAAATAACCTGTGTTATTCGTAGTAAAAAACGATTACTGGAGAATAAGGAGAGAGTTACAGGGCATCCGGACTCACCACACCAACAGATTAGATATTCAGAATATCAAAAAATATGTATTTCAGCGGAAATGAATTTTACTTGAATCCCCCTCTTACACGGACGTTTGAAATTTACAAAACCCGCACTGGACACCCATAACTGCAGATCCGGAATCCGCACACGTCAGTTTAAATGTAACAGATATTGTTTTAATTTTATTGCAGACTGGGCGAAAACTAAAAGAGGAAGTTGAAAAGGAGCAGCAGGAGCTCGTGTCTTTGAAACAAAGGTCTGGCATATGTTTTAACGGTACCTCTGTTGTAATACTAGTATTATATCGGTGAAGGCAGCAACCTCCATCATTTGATCTTTATACCAACATTATATTGGAGCGCGTGGTCCAGTGGTAGAGCGTTGGACCCATGATCAGAGGGTCATTGGTTCGATCCTCCGTCACAGCCATGTGTTGTGTCCTTGTGTAAGACACTTTTTTCCGGATATTCTAAGTACTGATTGTACCCAGGAAATATTCTAATGCGAGTTGTAATAAGTTGTTTCACAGTCGAAGTAAAATAGATAAGTTTAAGCTAACATTATATTGGTGCATCAATCTTCATCGGTTAATCTTCATCCTAATAGTATATTATGTGAATGCAGCGATCTCCATCCAAAAATTATATCGGCCAGGGTAGCGATCTTCATCCTAATTTTATATCGGTGAAGTCAGCGATCTTCATCTTAACAGTATATTGGGAAAGGCATCAATCTTCATCAGATGATCATCATCCTAAAATATTATCGGCGAAAGCAGCGATCTCCATCCTAACATTATATCGGCGAAGGCAGCGATCTTTATCTTAACATTATATCGGCGAAGGCAGCGATCTTTATCTTAACATTATATCGGTTAAGGCAGTGATCTGTGTACTTATTGTCCTAACACTGAAACCAGGATCTCCATCCTAACATTATATCGGGTGAATGCACTGATATTCAGCAGCTGACAGCTGTTTGAGTGTAATGAACACACACATTACTCTCACGATGCAGCCCTAAGTTTTATCTTACGAAAAGATTGCACAAGGACGTTTTTGTTTGAGCAATGCACCACAAGTATTACATAAACCACCCCCAATCACCATAGTTATAATGTCACTTACATTAAGTATTACATTCCATTGAGCAATCACCCTAGTTATAATGTCACTTACATTAATTATTACATTCTATTGAGCAATCACCCTACTTATAATGTCACTTTCATTAAGTATCACATTCCATTGAGCAATCACCCTAGTTATAATGTCACTTCCATTGAGTATCACATTCCACTGAGCAATCACTTTAGTTATAATGTCACTTTCGTTAAATATCACATTCCACTGAGCAATCACCCTAGTTATAATGTCACTTTCATTACGTATCACATTCCACTGAGCAATCACCTTAGTTATAATGTCACTTTCGTTAAGTATCACATTCCAATGAGCAATCACCCTACTTATAATGTCACTTCCATTAAGTATCACATTCCACTGAGCAATCACTCTAGTTATAATGTCACTGTCATAAAGTATCACATTCCACTGAGCAATCACTCTAGTTATAATGTCACTTTCATTAAGTATCACATTCCACTGAGCAATCACTTTAGTTATAATGTCACTTTCGTTAAGTATCACATTCCACTGAGCAATCACCTTAGTTATAATGTCATTTCCATTAAGTATCACATTCCACTGAGCAATCACTCTAGTTATAATGTCACTGTCATAAAGTATCACATTCCACTGAGCAATCACTCTAGTTATAATGTCACTTTCATTAAGTATCACATTCCAATGAGCAATCACTCTAGTTATAATGTCACTTTCATTAAGTATCAAATTCCACTGAGCAATCACCCTAGTTATAATGTCACTTTCATTAAGTATCACATTCCACTGAGCAATCACCCTAGTTATAATGTCACTTACATTAAGTATCACATTCCACTGAGCAATCACCCAAGTCATAACGTCACTTTCATTAAGTTTCACATTCCACTGAGCAATCACCCTAGTTATAATTTCACTTTCATTAAGTATCACATTCCACTGAGCAATCACTTTAGTTATAATGTCACTATCATTAAGTATCACATTCCACTGAGCAATCACCCTAGTTATAATGTCACTTTCATTAAGTATCACATTCCACTGAGCAATCACCCTAGTTATAATGTCACTGTCATTAATGATCACATTCCACTGAGCAATCACCCTATTTATAATGTCACAGTCATTAAGTATCACATTCAATTGAGCAATCACTCTAGTTATAATGTGACTTTCATTAAGTATCACATTTCACTGAGCAATCACCCCAGTTATAATGTCACTTTCGTTAAATATCACATTCGACTGAGCAATCACCCTAGTTATAATGTCAATTTCATTAAGTATCACATTCAACTCTAGTTATAATGTCACTTGCATTAAGTATCACATTCCAGTGAGCAAACACCCTAGTCATAATGTCACTTTCATTAAGTATCACATTTCACTGAGCAATCACTCTAGTTATAATGTGACTTTCATTAAGTATCACATTTCACTGAGCAAAAACCCTAGTTATAATGTCACTTTCATTAAGTATCACATTTCTCTGAGCAATCACCCTAGTTATAATTTCACTTTCATTAAGTATCACATTCCACTGAGCAATCACCCTAGTTATAATGTCACTTTCATTAAGTATCACATTCCACTGAGCAATCACCCTAGTCATAACGTCACTGTCATTAAGTATCACATTCCACTGAGCAATCACCCTAGTTATAACGTCACTTTCATTAAGTATCACATTCCACTGAGCAATCACTCTAGTTATAATGTCACTTTCCTTAAGTATCACATTCCACTGAGCAATCACACTAGTTATAATGTCACTTTCCTTAAGTATCACATTCCACTGAGCAATCACCTTAGTTATAATGTCACTTTTGTTAAGTATCACATTCCACTGAGCAATCACCTTAGTTATAATGTCACTTTCATTAAGTATCACATTCCACTGAGCAATCACCCTAGTCATAACATCACTGTCATTAAGTATCACATTCCACTGAGCAATCACCCTAGTCATAATGTCACTTTCATTAAGTATCACATTCCACTGAGCAATCACCCTAGTTATAACGTTACTTTCATTAGGTATCACATTCCACTGAGCAATCAACCTAGTTATAATGTCATTTTATCAACTATCACATTCCACTGAGCAATCACCTTAGTTATAATGTCACTTCCATTAAGTATCATATTCCACTGAGCAATCACCCTAGTCATAACGTCACTTTCATTAAGTATCACATTCCACTGAGCAATCACCCTAGTTATAATGTCACTTTCATTAAGTATCACATTCCACTGAGCAATCACCTAAGTCATAACGTCACTTACATTAAGTATCACATTCCACTGAGCAATCACCCTAGTTATAGTGTCACTTTCATTAAGTATTACATTCCGCTGAGCAATCACCCTAGTAATAGTGTCACTTTCATTAAGTATCATATTCCACTGAGCAATCACCCTAGTTATAATGTCACTTTCATTAAGTAGCACATTCCACTGAGCAATCACCCTAGTCATAACGTCACTTTCATTCAGTATCATATTCTGCTGAGCAATCAGCCTAGTTATAACGTCACTTTCATTAAGTATCACATTCCACTGAGCAATCACCCTAGTTATAATGTCACTTTCATTAAGTATCACATTCCACTGAGCAATCACCCTAGTTATAGTGTCACTTTCATTAAGTATCACATTCCGCTGAGCAATCGCCCTAGTTATAATGTCACTTTCATTAAGTATCACAATCCACTGAGCAATCACCTTAAACACGTTCTGATTCAGATTGACCCTATTCTGAAAAGGTCAAAACTATTGATATTTGTAACTTCTGTTCTCGCGTATAAAATCGATATTTGCCATTCCAGCTCTTCACTGGCTGAATTCAGCCAAACTTTATATTTAGAAGTCAGTTTGCAACTTCTGCTTTTGAAGGAAACCATTTAGCTTGCTGGCTGAATTCAGTCAGTATTTGGGCATCTCACAATACATCATGAAAACTACGGAAAGTATTTTATACATTTCATATCGTTCTTCTGTAAAATATGCTTGGCTGAATTCAGTCAGTAGCATCACATTTATCTGTAAGATAATTTTGTGAGCTCTTTAATTTGATTTTTGTTTCTCAAGCTGTTTCAGTAGGTTAACAAGGTACGGAATGCAGCAAAAATGTACGACGACCTTTTAATATATAAACGAAAATATGAACAAATACTATCCTACCACAAAATTAGTAGGATACTTTCCCTGTAATATGATAATATAAATCAAACAAAAAATTCAAATGCACGATGCATGGATCAAATAAAGCTGTTTGATTTGAATGAATATAAAGTAGCTTCTAATGAATAGATCATACTGAAACAATATTGGTTACAAATGATATCAACAGATAATATAAATTGATATGGAGGTTTTTGTTTTGATACTATCTATTTATTTTGATGTCAATCTATCTGCTAAAATTAAGAACTTAAATGCCATAATTACCAGAGTTACTGGTTCGATGGAGTTAAGTGCAAATAGAATATTATTTTAATATATTTGATTTATGCTCATACTCTCAGTTTATATATCATACACAATAATTAATTAAACTTTGAAGTAGGGGAAAAAATGAAAAAAAAGAATATATTTAAAACAACATATATACACTTGATTGGAACTCAAATAGATTTTTTCAAAATCACAATAATGCCGAGTTTTCCTTGTATGTTAATCCATCTTGCAATGAAACACATTTTGCAAAAATCTTTGTGTCATGTTTCATACATGTACGATACATAGATACAATTTATAAATAAAATAAATAAAAAAATCTTTGTCTCTCCATATATGTATAAGAAAATAATGTAAACTGGAAACAACCGATACAAAATATTTACTTTGTCTTATGCTTTAGTATAATACATATCTAAATTATGTGATTAAAAAACTTCAGAAATATTGTTTTAGATAACACTACACATAAGAAAAAAGGGGGAAAAGAAGAAAAAACAATAGCTTATTTGAATGATAAATGAAATGAAAACATGTTTTACTCTATTACAACATAATCATATATACTTCTTTTGTATTACATCCTGGTCCTCATACACCTATAACATGTTGAATAAATGGACCACCATATTGGTGGTTGAAATTTAAAATGGTACAAAGACTTTGGAAGATTGGGTACTTTTAAGTGCAGTCTGCTTTGCAATCAAAATTTATACATGTATAGAATAGCAGATTTAAAGAAAGAATGTAATTCTTCAAGGAATAATTTACGAAATAAACAATGTAATATATAACAATTTTATTTCATACTATAGCTAAAAGACATGTTATGCATTACATTCAGATATATTATTTGTTCTATTGGATATAACAAAATACAACATAGTTTAAATCATATTCAAACAGTTCCTTGTCTATCAATAAAATTACAAACATTTATAGCCAGGTCATTTGAACAAAATAACTGCAAATGTGAAGAGGGATAAGTATTCATTATGAACTATGTTAAGTGCTTGTTTATATTACATCATCAATTAGGACATTGCTATAATATTATCCAACGCTGATTTAACATTACGTTGGGTACATCACACGAGTCTCAGAGTAATAAAAGTCATAGATATACTGAAATGGACTTGTGAAAAGCGATCGTAAAATCCATTTGGTTCTTTGGAAAAATGAGCTTATGACTAGCATTTAGCTAGCCCAATCCCCTTTATCAATTGTAGAGACGGGATAGACAACGTGTATATACTTCAAAATAACGATTCTCTTTGTAAAATCATTTAATAAAGCCATATTTATTTAATCTTAATTTTAGTTCTTTTGGCATAACATTTTTATTAGAATAATTAAATGATGCCATTATATCTGGTACATTGCACTTTCAACCTTTTGGTCATTACACCACTACCAGTCAACATATATCCCCTCTCTATTGAATAGCCATTTAAAATTAATCATCTTCTTTTTGGTCTAAGTTACTTCCTCTATCCACTTATCACCGTCTGTGTCTGTTGGGGGACGCACTGGTATCCACATGTCCATATCGACAAAATATGGATATTCTTTCAAAGTAAACTCTGAAAAAAGTAATGTGAATGTTAGGTTAACAGTGGCATAAATGCATAACACTATATGGACATTTAGTATCATATAACTGTTTCTGTATTATACAAAACTCAAGTGAGCTATTCAGATCGCATTGTTCTGTCTGTTAACATTTGGTTATGTGCACTCTAGCCCTCGCATTTTAAACTTGCAAAGTAATTATAATTACAGTATCAAGGAAACGTATTGAACTGACTTAATCAAATATTTTATGTCAGAGTTATATAAATACCTTGAATTGTTAAAAAGTATGTGAATATATATAAAATATAATATCTCAGAAAAAAACAACACTTTAACAGGCCAAATATGATAAATAATGTTTAGGTTACGAATCACAACAAAATCAAATGCGTTCCCCATCACCTGAACATGTTTCATTGTAGTTGTAGTTGTATACCATAAGACCCCGGACAAGGTTTGAACAAGTTAATTCGGAGAGCTATGTATGTATTGTGGCTCTTGATCATAAAATTTTGCTTTATTTGCCTTTGTGTGCAGCATTATTTCATGATACTATGGAGAAAGTTTTGTACTGTTCAAATCGGACGATCAATGGCCGTGTTACGACACTTCAATCATCCTTATTTGTACTATTTGAATTTTGCGAAATACAGTAATTATATATCTATAATGTAATCTTGTTAATGTCTGAAGTAGTATCCGCCTTCTTTAGTATGGTATACTGCACTACAGGTGGGCGATTTATACTCATTGTGACCCTCTTGCAATGATATAATATCAAACTGGGAGGGTAATCATACTCATGGTGCTGTATTTAGTCGGAAATGTATAGTATGAATATTAAGTTCTATTTATGTTGAATTACGTTAAATTTTATTTCAAAGTATTTTCCTGTTTACACAATAAAATTTATTCTTTATTCTCATTAATTTCGTATTAGTAACAAATATGTTTACCTTCACTAGTTTCTTCACAGAGTTGCGTAACTTCTTCTGTTGCATAATTTTCATAGGGAACTATAAATAAATTATGTATAGTGAAAATACTATCTATTAAAATACATGTAACAAAGAGTACAGATATTTTATAAAATTTAAATTATATTGATTTCATATAGTTGGTAAAAGTTTTCAAAAATTAAAAAAAAATAGTTTGCACACTATACTGGCTATGCTTATAGTGATGTTGAAAAAGTATTATGTTTTATTAAATCTAGGATAAATATGTTAAAATAATGTATGTATATTATTACTTACTGTTTTTACCCCAAAAATGGTATACAGCCGTGTCCGATCATTATTTGATATCGCAATAAGCTGGTTTTCGTTGGTAGGCTCAATCAATATCCATCTAAATAGGCATACCTTCAGTCATGACATTAATATTTTTATTGTGCATATTGTTGTTTGCGCCAAGCATTAAAGCTTCGTCTCTTGTCAATTGTGTGTAAATATGACAAAGGACACTGTTAACAACATAGCTTCAAGCTATTTCCTTTGTTCACCTTATAGCCTGAAGAAGATGGGTTCCGTCAACTACAAGAACATTCTTCGCAAAACTCTCACCGTAAATATATTCCCCACTTGGCTCCTGAATACTATTAATATCAATATGATATTCCCCTACAATGTAAAATGTTTAATACATTTGAAGAGGCTGCCATTAGCAAATAGTCTATAACATTATCTGCCATATTGTTGTTCAAGTAGTTTCACTTTCTATTATTCTGTGGATACTATTTATGCACTGACTCATTGAATGTGCTGACCTTCATTTCACCGTTTCATTATATAATATGTTTGGAGGCCTCATTGGCTAACTAACATTTACTCCCTTCCGCCACTGAATGCTTAAACATCCTATTTGCTATCAGCATAGTTCATTTAATTGGCTGGATTGAGTATCTTTACATCAGTTATACTATTAAGGTTTCTCTGTCATATACATTTCTGTATGCACAGCATAGCACATCTATTTGTATTTAAGGCAAAAGAACATATAAATAATCGAGTATGTTTTATGTTTCAAGAAAGACAAATGTTTACACTTGCCACAGTTGTTATGAATTGTATATTCAATACAACACATGTTTCAACTTATTATTAATCATTATTTATATATTTATTGTTTATCAGTCTAATAATTGGACTGATGCAAGTGTATTAATTGCATCAGCGGGGTGGTAGTCTAATTGATATAGTGTTGGCCGCTCACGCCAGAAGTTGTGGGTTCGATCCCCAGCTCGACCCGACGCCTCTCATAAAACAACATTCAGTACTGGTGCTACCCATGAAGTGGACCGGAAAGAGGTTCATATAAGCTCAGAGCTTTCATCGTAATCGAGCTAAAACAAAACATTATATACTAAACTAATTGTACTAACCTTTGAACTTTTTCTGAATCATACAGTTGGATTATTATGCCCGCCCCCCACTACTGGTAATCACATTACATTATTGCATGTCTAAAGTAAAACAACAATATTCAAGATGTCAGTTATATGTCAACTCAAACTTCCATGGTAGGTTTGTAAAACTGTGCACTTCATTATTGTATTTGAAATTCACAACACTTATTTATCAATATATTCTTTTGAAATTAATATGATATATATTCCATATTTTTGTGGAGCGTGTGGTGCAGTGGAAGAACTTTAAACCCTGATCGGAGGGTCATAGGTTCGATCCCGCTCACAGGCTACATGTATGTGTAGTGTCGTTAAGGAAGACACTATCTTTACATGTGCTTAGAACTGATTCTGTTACGGACGAATTCGAGCGTGATTTATCTAAGTTGTAAGAACTTGTTTAACAATGAAAGTGAAATCAACAACTAACAGCTAACCCGATTAACAACAACGTATATATTTAACATTCAGTGTGTAACAATTTTTCATCCATAAAGAAATTTATAATATTCTATACCGTTGGTACTGCATTAAACAATTAGTTTGTAGGATTTTCATCCACACACACACACACACACACACACACACACACACATGAATTAAAATATCAATTTTTACATATTAAATAAAAAATATGTGAAAAAGTATTCTATTTGCACTTTTATTCATTTACACTCCTATTTCAAAAAATATACCATAATACACTACATTTTTAACATAACACTGTTAAACGGAAGTGTATCAGGATTTTTCAAAATGTAAGAATTGACAAAACAAAAGACTTTTATTCAAAATGCCTTAATGGTTTAATTATATATTCACTAAGTCCGTATTGCCATAACGATATTGATATAAATAGGCCAAAGACAAAGGATTTCCAAATTAGGCATATGCGCTCAGTTTTTTTTGGCTAGAATTTCAATGGTTGTTACAATTAAATCACCTGATTCAATTTTTTATGAAATTGGTTACATATTTTAAAAATAATCACCTTTTTTCATAGTATAATCAACATTATACATGATTAGACGACTGAGATACTAAGATAGATGTTTTATCGAAGACCACCAATGTAAATATGACTAGGAAACCAGCTGTTCTTAAAAATAATTAGAAAACAGCATTTACGTATCGCAGAGATCATAATTCACTCACACAGAGCAACCAAAGTGTAAATGGTACTTTCCAAAAAAGATAATTGCTCTGTTAAAACTGATATATTATATGCTCATTAAAGCTCAATTGATCAGTCTAGTTTTACTGAGGATCCAATAGAAGAAATGAATTATTTTCAAAGCTTATTTCAAAACTGGGTATTTACAGAGCAAAATCTCGAATTGTAAAGCATGATTGGTTATTTATCTGACAGTGTTTTGCCTAAAATTCATTAGAAGGCAAGATGAGTTTTATAAGGGGTTAGTCATTACATTTTAGTTGATGAACTTCTGTTCTATTAAAGCGTATCAGAACCAAATTGCTACCTCAAAACCAGCAAATATTTCCAGTTACATTGGTAAGATGGTGATAATAAGCATCATATAACTATACTCATTATTACGGGCCATCCATGATTTCATATTGATTTAAAAAGGGGTTAAAAGAGTATAACCTTTTTTAGAGAGTTGATTTGTTAAAATCGGCTTGACGCTCAGCATTTAGAAGAGAGTTCTAGGTCTGATCGGTCCGGTGGGAGTATAATGTGACTGGATGGGGTATCATACCATGTGTCTGCGGCATGATACTCCAGTGTGACAGCGCTTAGAATACTGTCACAAGTAGACACCGTTGCGATATGACTGAATATTTTTTGAAAGCGACGCTAAACAACATACAATTGTTAAAATCGGATTGGGTTAGATCATGTCTACAATATCAGAAGTGATAACAAACTAGACATAATTCAAAATCAAGTACATGTATAAATGGCTATTGAACCCCAACCTCATCTTTCAGGGTGAGCAAGTAGACTTGTATGGGCCATTACCTATTACACAATGAAAGTATAGCTATGTATTGATAATGGTTGATATATTAACAGCTCCGTTAGCAAAACTGGATACATTATCAGTTGCTTCAGGGTTCAATCAAATAATTACGAAATATGGTGTTGTTGATACTGTAATATCAGCTATAGGGATATAATTGCATTTGTCGTTTGTGTTACTAATCAGTTCGTGCATTCTACCACAAGTTATTCAACACACGTTTTTATTTATTCAAAGTGTATGTTAAGTTCACAAAAGTCCACTAATTTTGATTAATTTCATTAAACATACACATTATGATATATTATGTTCATAAACATAATGAAACATAATTTGGTCAGAATTCAAAAGTAATATTTTTCAAAGCACAACAGTGCATTGTGGAATGTGTAAATGCAAACAAACACCATTTGAACAGATCACATTTGTTGCATTTCACGAATAAACTTACGATAAAAATAGGTTTTAAAAGTAAAGTATATTATTCATAAAATTTTAGATATTAAACCCATCTACGGGTTGAATAATTAAGAAAATGATATGTTTTCTGAAAATACAATATTAAATTCATGAGGATGACTAGGCACAATATTATGAATATTTCTTACTTTACGTTTTACGACTGTTTTTTATCAAAATGTTTTAGTGAAATGCAACCCTGGTGATCATGTTTATTTATTCGCAGAAAGTACAGGAATTAAGTAAAAAATGATTATTTTGATTTAAAATGGCATGCGTAATAATGTCTAACTTTTTAATGGGAAATTATTTGGTTAAGTAAGATAGAATCTTAATAAAGTCAAAATTAACTCTGCATCACTGTGCGAATAATGCAAAAAAAGTGATAGTTTCTGTTTTGTTTAATCTTCTCTTCAAAAACACAGACAGTATGGATATAAGTTTCAATTTTCTGAAATGAATGACATAACTATAAATAAGAATAATTATACAATAACATCGCTAAAAATGTATGGTAGCTGGCATTTTGTTTTCTCTCACCTATGATATATCATATTAAACTTTACCTTGACTATATATATATATATATCTTTTATTCATCAACTTTTAGTTTTAGCTAGTGCTTGATTGCGAGGTGCGGATACCTTACTTAACCAATCAGATTTAATTTTACTTTTTAAAGCAGTACAATTCTTTTGATATAATGAAAAAGCCCTGATAGTTTTAGCCTCTGGCTTGACCTAATGTTTGAAATCATGTATTTATATAGCCAGGTATTATATATATATATATATATATATATATATATATATCATGTTAATATTGAGGTTTTCTCTCTCTTTATAAGTAAATATCCATATATCTATATAGCTATATCATGTTAATGTTGCGATTGTTTCTCTCTTTATTACGTTCATATCCATACCGTTTGCCAGTTTGATGCGTTTGTAAAATTATTTTTTTTTGCAATTATGTTAGTAAAAATCTGTAGTAGCCGACATTAGGTAAGAAATCATGTATCCTGCACTTAGACAGCCAACCAGGAAGTGTAATGTACCAGACATATTGGGTATGATGGTTAACCGTGTTGGTGGATTCCAAAAAACAAAGCATGTTTTGGGATAACAACGTACTGATAATAGTATAAGTTCTTTATGTACAGTTTTGTTGGAAACCAGCCGAAAACGTTTTCTGGGAACTCACCTCATTATTTATTAAGTTCAAACACATTGAAATCTGGCAGAACAAACTATACCTCATTTTCACTCATACATATTAAACCGATTGTATTCATAAATGTGTAATACATCTTTGAACTCTCCAGAACTCCTATCAGCCCAGATGATATGATGTTAATGTGCTGTGATTTATGATGAAACACGTTAGTAAATTAAACGTTAAGTACCGTATATGTTATTTCATTTATAACTATGCACATGATGGTGTTTTAATTTGATTATATTACTTGATTTCTTAGAAAAATTTTCCAATGTTTTTTTTTACATCAAGTCTACTGTGAACATATCAATAGTTATAATTTTTAGTACAAATTGTTTCTATAGACTTTGTTTACTTATTTACAATATGATTTATTCTGATCTTAAGTTGTAGAACAGGGTGATATTTTGTAAAGTATCAAATACAATTTTCAAATTACGTATGATTAAAAGATTTGACAGTTTACATTTGTTTATGTAACGAAAATAAATAAATTTTAAATTGTTTCTTTATTAATTTTTCATGTTCGTTAATGTGACCATGAGACAAAAATATGTATTCAATTCTATTATTGGTCATTTTTTTTAAAAAAAACACGATTATCTATGTATTAGAACAAGAAAATATGTCACTTGATTTAATTTTGTTGTTTTCTGCATTTTTTGTATGAACATAATGTATGAGTGTTTCATTTTAGTGTTTAATATTATTCTAACAGTGAAAGAAAAATGTGTGTGTGTGTGTGTGTTTATTTCGTAGTGGATGTTGTATATTGATAAAACATGTTATTTTTGTACTATGGCACTTGTATGTATGTTAAAGAGGTGTCAGTTAATCAGGTTGTGTTATCTTTGTACAATGCTAATGTTCTGTGGAGTCAGTTGGTCAGTTCTGGACAGTATCCAGGGAGAGAAAGCGTTGACAGCATGCTGTGATAAAGGTTGCTATTGTTGATACATGCTATGCTGGTAAATCTGAGTGCAGGGCAGTTAGAAACTGATTTCGACCGAACTAAAATTATTTCCTCTCTTTATATTAAAAATTTAGTTATATTCCCCAATTAAAACACCAGGGAATTCCCAGGCAGTGACACTGTACAATTATACACGGGTATTAAATAACATTTTTGCAGTTAATATATTGGTTGTATGATGCTGGTCTATAAGTACCTTTCCATCATTCTGTGAACATCTTAGAATTAAATTACAGTTAAATCTAGTTCAGACTATTTAATATATTAAATATCTCCATTTAGAGTGCATTATTTAAATCAGTTTATATTATTGCAATATAATATTACACTTTTATTAATACATTTTTTTTATTAGGAGCCGGGCCCGATTAGCTCAAGTCGGTTACGCGTCTGACTATTAATCCAGGGGTCGTCAGTTCGAATCCCCCGCCCGGCAACAGTCTCCGTGATGATTGCTATACGACATTGTGTCCCATTATCATTCGTCTATCACCACTGATTAAAGTGGGAAAGTTATCAATTACTTGTGGAGATGGGATGTGCTCGAGTACTTGTTAATCCCAGGAAACAGTGCTTAGGTTAACTGATGGTTAGCCCTCGATGGGTTAAAATGACGCTAAATGTTCAATCAATCAATCAATATTTTATTAGGATGTTTCACTCATTTATTTTTACATACTGCCTTTAAACGTGCATAAATAGTTGATACATGTACATACAGTCACAGTATGACACCATCTCACAGATTAGTTCACTCTAAATTGTATAAGCAATATTGCAATTCCCTTCTAACTTGCCTCAAGTACATTAGGTGAATGTGTTAGAATGTGAAAGATTCCCATATAACTCATCTTGCTCAAGGATATTCGGTGAATGGGTAATAATGTGGTGTATTTTCATATAACTGGCCTAGCACAAGGACATAAGGTGAATGTGGTATAATGTGATAGATTCCCTTATAACTTGCCTTGCTCAAGGACATAAGATGAAAGTGGTAGAATGTGATAGATTCTCTTATAACTTGCCTAGATCAAGTACATTAGATAAATGTGGTAGAATGTGATAGATTCCCTTATAACTTGCCTAGCTCAAGGACATAAGGTGAATGTTGTAGAATGTGATAGAATCCCTTATAACTGGCCTTGATCAAGTACATTAGATGAAAGTGGTAGAATGTGATAGATTCTCTTATAACTTGCCTAGCTCATGGACATCAGGTGAATGTGCTAGAATGTGATATATTATCTTATAACTTGCCTGGATCATGGACATTAGGTGAGTGTGGTAGAATGTGTTAGAATCGCCGATAACTTGCCTTGATCAAGGACATTAGATGAATGGGGTAGAATGTGGTAGATTCCCTTATAACTTGCCTTGATCAAGGACATTAGGTGAATGTGGTAGAATGTGGTAGATTCTCTTATAACTCGTCCTGCTTAAGGACATTAGATGAATGTGGTAGAATGTGATATATTCCCTTGTTACTTACCTTGATCAAGGACATTCTATGAATGTGGTAGAATGTTGTAGATTCCCATATAATTCTACTTACGCAAGGACATTAGGTGAATGTGATAGGATGTGGTAGATTCCCTTATACCTTGCCTAGCTCAAGGACATGAGGTTAATGTGGTAGAATGTGTACCTTATAAGGTGCCTTGATCAAAGACATTAGGTGAATGTGGTAGAATGCGATATATTCCCTTATAACTTGCCTTGATAAAGGGCATTAGATGAATGTTGTAGAACGTGGTAGATTCCCATATAATTCACCATACTCAAAAAACATTGGGCGAATGTGGTAGAATGTGGTAGATTCCCTTATAACTTGCCTTAATCAAAGACATTAGGTGAATGTGGTAGAATGTGGTATATTCCCATATAACTCGCCTTGCTCAAAGACATTAGGTGAATGGTGTAGAATTTGGTAGATTCCCTTATAACTTGCCTACCTCAAGAACATTGGGTGAATGTGGTAGAATGTGGTAGATTCCCTTTTAACTTGCCTTAATCAAGTACATTAGGTGAATGTGGTAGATTTCCATATAACTCGCCTTGCTCAAAGACATGAGGTGAATGGTGTAGAATGTGATAGATTCCCTTATAACTCGCCTTGATCATGGACATTAGATGAATGTAGAAGAATGTGGTTGATTCCCATATAACATGTCGTGATCAAAGACATTAGGTGAACGGAGTATAATGTGGTGTATTTTCATATCACTCGCCCTTGCACAAGGACATAAGGTGAATGTGTTATATTGTGATGCATTCCCTTATAACTTACCTTGCTCAAGGATATACGATGAATGTGGTGGAATGTGGTAGATTTCCTTATAACTTGATCAAGGACATAAGGTGAATGTGGTATAATTGGATAGATTCCCTTATAATTTGCTTTGATCAAGGACATTTGGTGAATGTGGTAGAATGTGATAGATTCCCTTAAAACGTGTCTTGATCAAAGCCATTAGATAAATTGGGTAAAATGTGGTAGATTCCCTTATAGCTCGTCCTGCTCAAGTACATTACGTGGATGTGGTAGAATGTGATAGATTCCCTAATAATTTGCCTTGATCACGGACATTAGGTGAATGTGGTAAAATGTGATAGATTTTCTTAAAACTTGACTTGATCAAGGACATTAGATAAATGGGGTAAAATGTGGTAGATTCCCTTATAACTTGCCTTGATCAAGGACAGTAGGTGAATGGGTTACAATGTGTTAGATTCCCTTATAAATTGCCTTGATCAAGGACAGTAGGTGAATGGGTTACAATGTGTTAGATTCCCTTAAATCTTGCCTTGATCATGGACATTAGATGAATGTGGTAGAATGTGGTAAATTCCTTCATAACGTGTCTTGCTCAAATACATTAGATGAATGGGGTAGAATGTGGTAGATTCCGTTATAACTCGTCTTGCTCAAGGACATTAGGTGAATGTGGTAGAATGTGATAGATTCCCTTATAATTTGCCTTGATCAAGGTCATAAGGTAATTGTGCTATAATGTGATAGATTCACTGATAACTTGCCTTGATCAAGGACATTAGATGAATGGGGTAGAATGTGATAGATTCCCTTATAACTAGCGTTGATCAAGGACATTAGATGAATGTGGTAGAATGTGGTAGATTTCCATATAATTCGCCTTACTCAGGGACATAAGGTGAATGTGGTAAAATGTTTTTAGATTCCCTTATAACTTGCCTAGCTCAAAGACATAAGGTGAATGTGGTAGAATGTGATTGATTACCTTATAAGGTGCCTTGATCAAAGACATTAGGTAAATGTGGTAGAATGTGATATATTCCCTAATAACTTGACTTGACCAAGGACATTAAGTGATTGTGGTAGAATGTGATAGATTCCCTTATAACTTGCCTAGTTCAAGGACATTAGGTGAATGTGATCGATTCCCTTATAACTTGCCTTAATCAAGGACATAAGGTGAATGTGATAGATTCCTTTATAACTTCCCTAGCTCAAGGACATTAGATGAATGGGGTAAAATGTTATAAATTCCCTTGTAACTTGCCTAGCTCAATGACATTTGGTGAATGTTGTAGAATGTGACAGATTCTGTTATAACTTGCCTTGATCAAGGACATAATCTGAATGTGGTAGAATGTGATAAATTCCCTGATAACTTGCCTAGCTCAAGGACATTATATGAATGTGGTAATATGTGGTAGATTCCCTTATAACTCGTTCTGCTCAAGGACATTAGGTGAATGTGGTAGAATGTGAATATTCCGTTATAACTTGCCTAACTCAAGGACATAAGGTGAATGTAGTAGAATGTGATAGATTCCCTTATAACTTGCCTTAATTAAGGACATAAGGTGAATGTGGTAGAATTTGGTAGACTCCGTTATAAATTGTCTTGATCAAGGACATTAGGTGAATGTGGTAGAATGTGGTAGATTCCCTTATAACTTGCCTAAATCAACGACATTAGGTGAATGTGGTAGAATGTGGTATATTCCCATATAACATGCCCTGCTCAAGGTCATGAGGTGAATGGTGTATAATGTGGTAGATTCACTTATAACTTGCCTAGCTCAAGGACATAGCGTGAACGTATAATGTGAAAGATTACCTTATAACTTGCCTTACTCAAGGACATAAGGCGAATGTAGAAGAATGTGGTTGATTCCATTATAACTTGCCAAGCTTGAGGACATAAGGTGAATGTGGTAGAATGTTATAGATTCCCTTATAACTTGCCTTGATCAAGGACATTAGGTGAGAGCGGTAGAATGTGATAGATTCGGTGATAACTTGGCTTGATCAAGGACATTAGATGAATGGGGTAGTATGTGGTAGAATGCCTTACAGCTCGTCCTGCTCAAGTACATTAGGTGAACGTGGTAGAATGTGATAGATTCCCTTATAATTTGCCTTGATCAAGGACATTATGAGAATGTGGTAGAATGTTATAGATTCCCTTAAAACTTGCCTTGATCAAGGACATTAGATAAATGGGGTAGAATGTGGAAGATTCCCTTATAACTTGCCTTGATAAAGGACATTAGGTGAATGTGGTAGAATGTGATAGATTCCCTTATAAATTGCCTTGATCAAGGACATTAGATGGATGGGGTAGAATGTGATAGATTCCCTTATAATTTGCCTTGATCTAGGGCATTAGTTGAATGTGGTAGAATGTGATAGATTCCCTTATAACTTGCCTTGATCAAGGACATTAGATGAATGAGGTAGAATGTGGTAGATTCCCATATAATTTGCCTTTCTTAAGGACATTAGGTGAATGTGGTAAAACGTGGTAGATTCCCTTATAACTTTCCTAGCTCAAGAACATAAGATGAATGTGGTAGAATGTGATAGATTCCCTTATGACATTCCTTGATCAAGGACATTAGGTGAATGTGATACATTCCCTTATAACTTGCATTGATCAAGGACATTAGGTGAATGTGGTATACTGTGATACATTCCCTTATTACTTGCCTTTATCAAGGACATTAGATGAATATAGTTGGTACAGATTAGTTCAACTATTTTGATCCATTCTCATGAACTGGTACCGATATATTGTCCCGTGAAGTTTAAATACATAGTGTATAAACTGTATGTGTTGATACAAAACTATAGATCTATTTACAGGAAATTGTTTATTACCATATGATAAAATATTGAAGGTAGTGCTTATATAGCATATGTAAAACATTGATAAAATATTTTTGAAACAGAAGATCCTCTATGGCTTACACTATATTTTAAATTACACATCAAAAACGTACTTGTTTAGATATCAAAGATATAAATTTGGATCTTAATAGAGAAAATCTCAGCATAATATCTAAAGATTAAGTACTTGGCATATTTATTAATGACAACATAATTTGGAAAAATCATGTAGATCATATGTAAAATAAATCCAAGAAAAATTTGGCTTCTGTCAAGAATTAAACAATATCTTAGCCTTGACCATAGAGTTCAGTTTTATAAACCTTATATTCAATCTCATGAAGATTACTGTAATTTTGTATAAGTTGGCACCTGTCAAATGAACCAAGATAGAATTTTAAGGCTCCAAAAACGTGCTTGCAAAATCATCTTGAATAACAATGATTAAAACACACTAGAAAGCTTGCAGGAGTTTAAAAAGCTAACAGTTTTTGATAGGATTTATTTCCGGAAAACAAAATTTATGTACAAAATAGCGAAGTCCAATAACCTCAGCCGAAATCAACGAAATGTTTTAATTCAGACAAACAAATAAAACTACTCCTGTAACACGGTCAAATTCTTCAAACAACATCAAACTAGCTAAACAGAACAAAGAATTATTTAAACAAAGTATATATATATTTGGTCCAATAAAATGGAATAATCTTCCAGAAAATATCAAAGCAAAACTTTTGTAATAGCATACCATGATACCAAAGCAATCTAATCAGATGGATGAAAATTGTATAATTCAATTTGTTTTCTGTACAAGTGTGTTCAAAATCATGTAAATAGTAACATACTGCCACTGCCTTATATAAAATTAACAAACCACTTTTAATGTTGACATGTATTGTTTTCCTGAAGTGAATGTGTGTATGTGTGTGTGTGTGTGAATATCATGTGGGAAGAGAAATGTTTTAGCATTTTTTTTCACTGAATATTTCATGTATAATTTTATTTGTATCTCATTTTTGTATATTTTGTAAATAATAGAGGGCCCCATGGAAGATTAGTTTTAAACTAAATATGTCACCCTCAATAAATAAATTAGCTAAATATTATCTTAATTCTTGCTGGATTATTTCAGATAATGTTAAATAAGTATTTCCTGATATGCTTGACCAACTTATATTGTTCTTATATATTATTCTAGTATTGCAATTGTAGTATTTAAGGTAATTATATGTACATGGTGTGCTTTCAAGTATTCGCACATATATCATTTTACTGCAATGGTTAATAAATTATTAAAGCAATTTTAAGGTTTGAAAGACATATGTAACTAAATGCTCAATTAAATAATGTTAAGGCAATGTGAGCTATCCGTTCACTTTTGCGCATTATGTAATAATTATAGCTTATATACCCCTGAGTTTTATATTAATTGCCGTACATTTGGTACTTATTTCGGAAAAAGTTGTTGTTTTACAACAGTATCGAGCGTGCTGTCCGTCCGACAGCTCTTATATTTTTTTCTAGAGTTTTTTTTCTGTGTTAAAAGAAATACTCTGCCTTATTTTAGCTTGACCCTAGGGGTGGGCCTTCTTTACTAAATTTATATAAGAGAAATGCAAAAAAACGATATTTCTTATGACTGAATAGACTTATGTGAATGTTTTTTGGTGTGATTTGTTATTGCTGACATGACGATTGATATCTATGTCAATTTCATGGTGTCCACCCCTATGAGGTCTTAGGGTGGATCATAGATTCATAAAGCTTTATGCCATTAAAGATTTTCAGGTGACCGTTGAGGCCAATAGGTCATTTGTTTAAAGTTTGTTTTGTATTAAATCAAATAATTTAACCAATTTCATCTTTGGTATCTTTTCACACACCACTCCCTACCACAATATACTACCCCACAGATTTTTGTTTAATTATGAATAGACCAAAGTATTATGATGTAGACAGATGCTATGATAACACTTGTATAGATGATCAAACCAGTTTAATGAAAAAAAACAACAGAGGTGGTGGGGGATTCTATAGCCAGTTTATTTTCATTCCTATATTTTCAAAAGTATAACTTGGCTATTTCCATTATAATGACAAACTATGCTTCAACAAACAAAAAAGTCTACTTGAGATAATTACACAATATTATTATAGAGAAGAGTGGCGAGTGTAAACAATAAAGATATTATTGTTTACCACTCTGTAATCCCAAGTTTCATATTGTTGTTTACTTCACTTTAATTACAAACTTTGCTAATAATCTACTAGAGATAGTTTCTTGTAAGCATTATATTTACCAAGGTTTATATTAGCAGTGCTTGATTATATTTACTATTATGACAAACATATCCATTCAACTTCAGGTAGTAACAAGAAAATAAGGGCGAGTGACATGTTATAGCTATTATATAATATTATAATATGTTATGTTCATCCCTTTCACAAACTCCGTTATCCAAGTTTCATATTTTTGATTGTGGAGCTTGGTTGTTTTAACTTTAATAAGACACTGCAACAAATAATGTAATTTATTTGAAAAAAGTAACCTTATGTATTTTATAAAAAAAAGGGATGCAGGTGAAAATATTGCAGCCAATATATGATTAGTCCCTGAACAGTATTTTTTTTACTTCTTAAATTCAATTGTATTTCCTTATGTTACATGTTACATACGACATACCAACAAAGATAATGCCATAGCTTTTCTCAAAAATAAGAGTTAGAATTTAATGACCTTGATTTGGTCGTGACTCAATAAAATAAATGTTAAAACAACCAAGTTTAATTTAGCAGTGCTATTGCTTTTATTTTACATTACTGCCCCCAAACAGGTTTATCCGTGATATATCCTTTTATATCTGTTATATGTATCATGACATTGTTTTAAAAAACAATTCTGAACAGTTCCATTTTTAGAATTAGATTTTAAGTCAATAAAATAGCTGGCATTTTTTAAACCTTGATGAAATTTGGTCTAATTTGCTAATTTTATGTTTGTTTTCAATGCGCTATCTACATTTCACTATGTCATGTCATTATATTGTATAACTATTTTTTCTTGTTCCAACTTAACATTTATGTTGTTAACTTGTACAGATATGGTGTTAAATATCAAATTTTTGTTATTCATTTTATATTCTTACCCAAAACTCACTTTTCTTACTCGAAATTCACTTTCCTTACTCGAAACTCACTTTCTTTACTAAAAAAAACATTTTCATATGGTTCTTCAATTGACTGTTAATTCTATTTTTCTCTCGGGATTAAAATATATTCACTTTACTCTGTGTTTGAGTGTATATTGCCAATTCAGGAGGGTTAGGATATCTATCATTATTTGTTAATCTATAAGTTAGTTTCACTACATTTTATCAAGAAAAAATAACATTTACCTACCATTCTTTTATTTAACATATAAGGTAGATGTTTACCCTGATTCGCACTCAATCCTAGTACAATAAGTGCCTGAACCTAATCTTCTGACAATTGAGAAGTTTACTGTTTGTATACCTGCTAGCTAATCTATGTGTTTGGTATTGTGCAAATAACTGAAACATCTGCAAAAGTGCTATCAGCGTCGGCTAATATATGGGTCAGTAGGGATTCGTGAAATCAACTGCCATGGCAGAGAACAGCTATTATAATCATTGCAATAGCCATTAGCGTCAGATGGAGAAATTTATAGACTGAAAACATTCCTGTTATTTGTATTAACTGTCAATTATGTAGTAAGAGAGAATAATGTTAGTTACTCAAAAATATACCAGACCATGGTCAAAAGATGTGTCTTTGTACCGTTAATTGAAATTTACCTGACTAGCAAAATTAGGAATTATTAATAAGTATACATAGAGATATATACTGTTATTGTAAGTATATGCTGATGTACATACATGTAGTACAAACAGAAAAAATATGTAACGCAATACACAAAATGACAAACCAAATTTTTTTTAAATAGTTGTTATGGATATTTATGTGATATTGCACTGTACAAGGTTTCTCTTTAATTATTATGCAGACTGTTGTTACTGATATGGCTTTTTTGTCGCAATGGCATATTAAGAGAAAGTAATTTGGTATTAGTTTATATGTTATAAATTCAATAGAAAAAATTATGTAGTGGATGGGCTTGTGAAGTGACTTACTTAATTGATGAGGCGGACTTTATATAATAATATGCAAATTATAATCCGCCACAATCTAAATTGTCATTCATTATACATTGGTTTAGAATTTTGATATCGTATTTACAATTTATATAAACTATAAGAACTTTGGTTTAAAAATACCAGAGTGTGACATTGATAAGTTAATATTCAAAACTTTCAAAAAATAAAACCGAATATATGTATATATATTATTGTTCTTTAGGAATGCATAAAGAACACTTTTGAAAATAATAAAAACAATCTGTCAAATGCAAACAATGTCCAACGAATATGTTATGAAAGAAAAACCAACATTTTTTTATTATATTGCTCGGAGTCTTTTAATCTTCTAGATTGTTTAAATTTGCACTTTTCATATGATTGTTACTTTTTCTAATAGCAGAGTGTTTCACGTACATCAAATGTTGTATTCAATTGAAAATATTCAAAATCTTAGACACTTGAAAGTTCTGTGTGTATTAGTTTATAAAAAGGTATTACAAATGACGAAATTTTACCATCTTGTGGTACTTAAAGTTAACGAACAAGCTATTGGATAGTGCGATCCTCAACTTAGTGGTACAAAGTATTTTCTTAAATCTTCATCTGGGATCACCATTGAAATAGGCCCTAGGTATTTGATATTACTTGGTCTTATGTGTCCCAGATTTAAAGAAGACGCTTTAGTACAATTTAAATGCATTTTACATAGATATGATTTAAGTACATGTAAGTACTTCAACACTGTAAATTTATTAAGGACAATACATGCAGTCTGATGTAACTAATATTGAAATATGTTTTGTGTAGTTTGGTCTTCCGCTAAATAAATTACGTTTAACATGACAAAACACAAATTGAAAAAATTTGCACTTAATAATTTATTCATTATATCGATTTCAAACATCGCCTAGTGCTTTATCTTTAATATCTTTTCTACTATGAACCTTAACAATGTATTTTCAATTTCTAAGTTAATATAAGTTTATATATTTGAACAATTTGTATCAATATCATTTTATAATTATGTTGATGGAAACGATTCCACAAATATACGAACATAAAGCAATAAGAACCAGCAATTTGTGTATTAGCAACAATTTATCAGCAACGATACGTGTGCAGTGTAGTGTATCTCTCTAGAGCAGAGAGTACTAACCCTCTTCAGACAACATTACTGCTTAATGAACGGGTTGTGTAGTTCATGTTTGTAAACTGCAATATGAGAGCCAGGAATATATACACAAAGAGAGTTCACCGGGAAACAAACGTTTAAATGGTATGTATCCAGTTATCAATTTCTACATATTCAATTAACATTTTATTTATTTACTCTTGAAAATCTAAACGTTCAAAATAAACAAAACTGCGAAAAATTATTTCTTAAACGTATGTTCTTTAAATTTAAACTCTATATATTATGCAGACTAAATGCTCACAATGGTTAAGTTGATTCAAAACATTCCACAATGATTTTTCAAACAACGAATTTTACTAGCGTAACGCTTTTTTAAAGAAACTATATAAACATGTATATTTGTTTACCTATTAAATACATGAACTCATGATATGATAAATTATTTTAAATATTTTAATGCAATCTTGATATAACTTTGTTGTATATTGTTAAGATATCTTTAACAGGAGTCAATGTACACTTCAAATTTGAAAACGTCAATGAAACACTGTAGGTATTCGATCACACATTTTAATTTCAGTTTCCTGAAAAGATGTTGCACTTGATGTTGAAAAAATTGGAAAGTGTCTTCAAGAAAAGTGTTTTTACGATGTATTCCTGAAGCGTTAACTGTAGATAGTGTTTTGAGATGGCGCCAGAAATAACATTTACTTGCCCAAGGATGTTTGAAAATGTTGAAGCTACTTTTCAGAGACACATTTAATGGTAGAAATCAAATCATCGAAGGAAAGCTTGTTTGCAAGTAAGTAATCATTTGATATTGCAATATATTAGAATATGTATTTGTACATATGGGCAGAAGTACCAGTACACACAATTTATATTGAGGCAGTCTTAATGATATAATTTTGAGATTAAAAATCATATCCATTCAATGTATATGCTACTGGAGATATATGCAGTAATTACATTTATAGTTATCATTGGTGTGATTTTTTCTTACTTTCGGCTTGAACATTCTAGAAAAAGATGACTTTCTGTACGCAACCGGCATCGGCTCTGATGTCAGCTTCCAATCTTCGTTTTAAAAAGTTTTTAAAATTGTTCATTTATGTGTAGGGCTTGAAGTTATTTGCATATAACTTGGCATAACTGTACATGCTTATGCTCTAAGGCATTATATTTTTGAATGGGTTTTAACGCCATTTTTCAACACATTTCATGTTATATATGGCATATCTAGTTTTACTGGTGGAAGAAGACCTCAGACTGAGTAGAACCACCGTCCTTCCGCAAGTAACTGGCAATATTTCTCAAATAAAATTTTGTTGTGAGCAGGACTTGAACCTACGACCCTAGCGGTGAGAGGGAAGTAATCTTTAGACGGTGCCTTAGACCACTCAGCCATGGAGGACCCTAGTATGTAACATATCAGGCTACAAAATTCAAGGACAATGTCGTATTTGAGTGCAAAAATGTCACATTTATTGTCTCATAATTGTACATAAGTGTGAAGTTATATGGATGGAACTTGACATGATAGCGCGTGCTTATATTCTGAGACAGTGCAATCAACTATATCAGTTACCATCGCATGTATTGGCTTAATCTTCACACAAGACTTCACCGTAATCAAGCATTTGCATTATATAATGCAAATTACCGCCCTTGTATGACTTATAATATAGAAATTCTGGTTAAAGTGTGCGTGCAAATACAATTAATTTCATATCTCATAAAACACTCCATGTATTTGATGTAACTTTAAAAAAGTTTTTGCAGTATAAATCAAACTACATTAATAAACAGGGGTAATTATTGCTATTATTTTCTTAATTATGACCCTTTTTTGTGTCTAGAATATTTGGTTAAAATATATCTCTCAGAAGCCACTGTATGTATTTGACTGAAACTTCATAGAAGATTTAAGCTATGTAATTCCATAAATAACTCTTTTTATCTGGATTAACCATCAGTATCTGAGTTTGTACTTTGTCACAATATAATTCGAATAGCCTTTTTTTTTACTATTCGGAAAATAAAGAAAGCTATTCTACTCACTCGGGCATCGGCGTCAAACATTGGTTAAAGTTATGCATGCAAGTGCCTATCTCAATAACCATTGCATGTATTGACTTGAACTTTTATACAAGACTTCCCAGTCATCAAACCTACTTCAATAACTAAGTTAAGATAACTCTTGGGTGGTTATAATGCAAAAGTATTGCCTTTATTTGACTTAAAAATTATTGTTAAAGTTTCGGTGCAAGTACCATCAAGTCCATATCACAACAAACATGCAATGTATTTAATTGAAACTCAACAGTCTTTCCATGTATTGGATGGATTGAAATTTCATTCACAGTATTGCAGTTATAAGCTCTACTCAATTTAGTAAGTAAGATAAATCGTGTAAGCTTGGAGTTAGTCGAATAGTCGAGCACGCTGTCCCTCCGACAGCTCTATGTTAAATTTTGTTAAATATCACATGAAATATCCTCCCCTACCAATTTTTATTGATTTTCATTTGCTTTTTATAAAAGAAATGCTCTGCCCAATTTCAATTGTGTTGCCTACCAAGAGCACTCTGACCCCAACCATACCTTTCCTACCCATTTTTTATTTTGTTTTGCATTAAATATGAAATACTCTGCCTGATTGTAATTTTGGAAGCTACCAAAGAGCCTCCCTCTATATTATTATGTTAAGATACTTTGCTATGTTTAAATCTTGTCTGAGCCTTATACCCTATTTTCTACCCCATCATATTTCTTTTTTTGTTTTTCTATTAAATTAGATTTACTCCGCCGTTTCAATTTTGCGTCTGTTATTTTCCTCACCTCCATTTCACATACATGTTAGTACTATAGTGCTGATATTTTTATATGTTACATAATTCTGGTATTAAATTTTGTTTTGTAGCAACACTAGAAAAGTCGAGTTAACGCTGTTCACTTACAGCTCTTGTATTCAATGGGACCAAAACTACAATGTATAAAACAAATTTATAATATGTTAAAATTGATTATACGTAAAAATGGATACATAATTGACAAAAAGTTACTACTTGGTGAATAATAAATACTATTGAATTTGTATTATGACAGTAAAGCATGGAGGTGTCATGAAGGTGTCTGAAAAAACATACAAAAGAAAAAGGAAAATGTATATGGATGGAGTACATGTGTTTGACCGAAAATGGACATCAGAAAAAGACAAAAAGGTATCACTCTCTGTTTGGAACATTAACATAAAAGAAAAAACCTATTTCAATTTGATATAATAATCAAAGTAATTTTAACAAGAGAAATGTTGTTACCGTTGTCATCATACAGAATTAACAAAAAAAGTATGACTAAGTTGTGTTCAGAGCATGACTATATCTCATTCAAAGTTAGACACACATATTACATATATATATATAATAACGGGACTTACACCAATAACTCCATCAAACATATTGTCCGCAGATTCATTTATATGGAGTTCTGAACGCATTGTTTAACATCCACTGATTCGATTACTTAATAGATCAAGATATTTAGATATTTTTGATTTTGGGTCGGTGAGACAGATATATAATTATTATTATTATTAGTAGTAGTTATTCCGGAACATAATTTATAATGATGTCAGCCAATAACAATTTTAAACTGTAGCAATAAAATTACGAGACATATATAAATTATGTTATGTAATATATAAAGACTGAGAAGGTTAATACTTTCATTTTCATAACAATATATATTACCAACAATTCCACTGAGAATAAACATTTAGGTTATACGTATCTAATTAACCAGCCGGGCCTGATAAGCTCAGTCGGTTACGCGTCTGACTATCAATCCAGGGGTCGTGAGTTCGAATCCTCTGCCCGACAACAGTCTCCGTGATGATTGATATACGACATTGTGTCTCATTATCATTCGTCTCTCACCATTGTTTCAAGTGGGAAAGTTATCAGTTAATTGCGGAGACGAGGTGTGCTCGAGTACTGGTTTATCCCAGGAAACAGTGGTTAGGTTAACTGATCGTCTGTTAGCCCTCGATGGCATAAAGATGACGCAAAATATTCACTAAATCTATTCAATCTAATTAACCAAGATTATGTAACTAGTATTCTAGAAATTCTTATGTTTTGAGGGCAGACTTTAGCAACCCTATATACCAGGGATATATTATTTTTCTTGAGTAATCGCACATACCTCTGAAAAACAACATGAGATATAGCAGCTATGCTTTTCAAAACTATTTGTTTGGTTATGATGTATTTTGATGAAATTATTATAGATAATTTGCAAAAATAATGATTACGAACTACAATTTCCATCCGAGAAATTGAATGATGTTTAGTTTACTTGAAGCAAAAACCGATTTATACACAACTCAAATGGCAGTTCTTATCTGATCACCGAGCATGATACCAGTAATCACCACATGCTGGGCAATGGTACTTAATCTATACGGCTTTTTTGTTCATTTACAACCCCCATTAGATCTTAATTAAACACCTCATTAAAGACCGGAGTAACAGTATAAACGTCAGCAGCAACGAAAAATGGCCTTTCCCACTGATTTTCTGTATTCGCTTAAATAGTGACGATGTCTTTTTAAATTTAAAATTCATACCTAATTTATTTGATTGAAAATGAGCAAAACTGTTGATGAATACATGAGTGTATGTCGTGTTGATTTAAAGTTTATAAATAAAAAAAAATATTCTTTGAAAACCTTTTTAAATTTAAATAAAGATATTGCCAGTTTTTATTATAGGATTGTGTGCATTGTGCCGAGTATACATTAAAAAAGGCAAATTTTCATTATTAATGTAAGAAACATTTTGTTAATTTAGAAATCATTGTGTATCCATTTGCAAAATACACTCCGTCATGTAGCCACTTCTAACTCAATTTGACCAATGAGAACAGAATTATTAGTATGCATTATAATGTTGATTACCAGTATTATAAATAGTGACCGGCCCCAAGGGACCAGTCATCTTATCTCTCATACATCAATAGTTCCCACAGCTATCAATCCAAACCCCATGTAGAGATAAGAGCAAGCAGACCAGTAGTTTAGCCAACCTTCTGATTTAAATATGCTGAACGGCCAACCATACCGGTTTTCGATAAAGTGAACTCCGCCCTTCTTACTTTGATAATACATAGCTGTAAATATCTACACACTAGGCATACATACTTACAAATGTATCAATCAACAATGGAAATATGTAAAAGTATTTTATACATCAGTACCAGGCCCCGGTTTCACAAAAATACTTAAGTCTCTTATTTTACTTAAACTCGATAGTGTGCTCAATTTTATACTGAAATTGAGCACACTATTTGAGTTTAAGTAAAATAGCAGACTGAAGTATTTTTGAGAAACCGGGCCCAGGGCTTCTAAAATCACCGGTTTTACGGTTTTTGGACCGATTTCTACCGTTCAAAACCGGGTTTCGTTTCAAAATTGAATAAAAAATCGGTCCAGATATTTTCTATCGGACGTATAAATTACCCCTATCATGCTTTACTAAGCTGTGAAATATGCCTTGTGGCAATAACATTCTATTGTTTTGTCACCCGCTGTGCAAAATGAGGTCAATTTTGACTAAGCCATTACAGATATGTAAGGGAGTTCAAGGGTGGATTCAGAGCGGGGGGGGGGGGGGGGGGAGCACGCACCACCTTAATTTTGGCAAGCATAGGTTTTTCTTCTACACATTCACCCTGAACTCAAATAACCATCTTAACGATTTGTGTTTAAACAAATTAAGCACGTATTTGATGTACCTAAAATATGTACAAACTACTTCTAGCATGATGCTTGAGTATATTCTACTGTCGCCCAGTGTTTGGTCGTTTTTTTTTTTAAGTTTTTTTCCTTGTCGTTAGATCTATATCAATTCTGGTAATTTTACGCGAAAAAGTTTGTTATGGCAGCACCATCAACGCGAGCAAAAATTAAAAAAAAAAAGCTGAATAGCTTTTTTTACATGTATATCATCATCTGCAGAAAGTCAAACGCAGAAGAAAATGTATGTTTTTTTTGCATGTCCTGACATGTGTAAATGATTTTAAATAGACCAGTCTGCTAAAACATGTATACAATTAAAATATCTACACTGCGTAGACCAAACTTTCAAAAGCAACGAGACAGAAACAACTAAACTGGTAGACAAACTGAGACAAACAAATAATCAATACAACACTGAAATCTATGTTAAACTTTCATCTATTTTCATTCAACGTTATATTAAAAAAAAGATTTAGCCAGAAAAACAATATGCCATCGGCCTGCTCCTTACAAGATAGTGATGTGCTATGATTGGTGTCTAATACAAATCTAAGTGGTGCAGTAGCGTAATAGGTAAGGCGTGCGCCTGTCAATCTAGAGGTTAAACGTTCGAGCCTGCCAAGCGATATTTTTTTTTTTGTAAATAAAAAAGTTTATAAAAAAAATTCAAGGTTTACGTGTTATTATATTCAAAAGAATTAAGTTATAAATGTATATACATTCACTTAAGTATAATTTGCCGCCCTATACCCCCGAACACTAACATCAATTCCTGGATACGCACATGCGCGCTCCCTCTAAACTGAAATCCTTGATCCGCCCCTGGAGTTTTTCGGAAGAGTCTATCGCTACATAACAGGCCTTCGATGTGTGATTTGCGACCCATATCGGCTCATTAAAACGGTTTTGCTTGCCGTAATGTGTTAAATTGTTTGCTCGTGACGTTTATTTTTTCAAAGTGGTCAAAGCTGAGACTTCGGACCAAAAATGGCTTGCGTCTTTAAAATATTTTATAAAAATGCACAGTATTACTTGTTTGTTTGAGCTTTTTAACAGTGACTTTAATTATGAAATTAATGACATTAATTAGAAAAGTGACCAGGACCGATTTATATTTTGATGTCAGACTGGAATTATTTGCGTTAACCATAACGTTTGGAAAAATAGTTGTTTACAGAGTACATACCGTTGATATATTTTATCCATTAATTTAATATATTTCCTCCATATTACTAACTTCGCAATCCAAAAACATGCTTCAATTTTCAAAAAGAAACGACATAAACATGTCACTTTCAAGGACTTGAAATCATGTACGTTTCGCCCGTACAATATCTCTTTGATGTTAGCCGACGCACGGTGACGTCACAGTCATCAAAGAGACGACAGCGAACGTGTTGTTTCATTCAGTACATGCAATGAAATTGTGCAGTTTGTTTGTGTTCATTTAAAAAAGGATTTCGTCGATGAGTTTTATATTCCATTTTAAATATCTTCCATTAGATGCAAACGCTTTTTTAATGAATTGATAATAATAGGAGACAGAGTTGAAAGTGGTTGTACGCAATTTTACATATATTCATATATAGTTTAGCGAGAATAATACTGCTATTGACTAGTTTGTCTGTATAAATGACACATTCAATAAAAAGTGATTCTAACAATGCTCAAAGCATTCAGTACTAACATTATAACAATTAAAAATATTTGCGGATCTCTGTGGGGAAAATAGTGTGGCTCGGAAAATCAACCAAAAATAAACCATAATGTATGTCATAGGATTTGAACCTGGATCACATACTCCATAGATATTACCACTGCGTTCGGTAATATGAATTTAAGTATAGATTTTCGATGATGCCTGGAATATTTTGAATGAGTTGGCTATAATTGAGATCATTATATGCTAAATCATTTATGTGACTCAACGGGTCAGGTCTAATTCAAATGTTGGAAATAAAAGCAAGTTTAAAACATGTTTTTGAGGTAAACAATGGTATTTTGTACCAGACATTATCCATCCAAATAGCCACCATTTGTGCTAAATTTTACAACTTTGCCAGTATTTTATTTAATTAAAAAGGTATCATGTTGTCCTTGTCCTAAATGTATGTCCATTTGATAATTTCATTTTTCAAATCTGCGAGATATCTTATTTAGTTTAGTATGACTCTTTTATTCTTAATCTAAATTATATTATGATATATACAAATTATATGCAAAATAAGCTTGATTTGAAATATATCATGATGTGTTTTGTTATTTAGTACTGCTTGTAGTTAACATGTTAATCTAATGTAAAAGCAGAAATATATCGAAAATAAAATAATTGTAAAATTTAATAGGATATATAAGTAAAATTTATGCATAGGTCAGTATTATTAAAATCGTGAAATATTTTATTTTTGTTATTATTTCAGGTATATTCAGGAAAAAGATGTGGAAGCAAAGAAAGTATCATATCGCCATCGACTTCTGTTGAAGCAAATTGTTTTAACTCTAAGAACAAGAAACGAAATAAATATGTTTGATTAATACCAGAAAATAGTAGCTAAGGTTGTTCTCAAATATGTCATCAAACTCAGTTTGACATTTAAAATTGTTTTGCAATTGAATTGTTCATTTTAAATATTTCAACTCACAAATGTTGCACTTTTTGAAAGTCACTATGTGTTTCATGAATATGATATAGTTTTTCATGTAATAAATAACCGGTGGTCAGATTTCAAATAATTTTGTACAAATGTTCATCAGTACGAGACCCTTTACCAAAATAGCTAAAATCAACTTGATCCGTTTAAAAACATGGCAGCCAGGGAACAAGGGTTATTTTCTTTATATATGTATTGTATGTGTTATTTTCAACAGAGGGAAACAATTTCTTCTCTTCCACTAATGATACAAATTCAAAGTAATGCAATAAGATTGATCCTTGGATTATCGGTCATCTGCTTACATGTTTTATTATCACTCCCATATAACACCTAAAGAATGAAGGTGGCATGTAGCACGAAAATTAAGGACAATGCATGAAATAGTGTTCAGCGTCCTCTTTTTAATGCTCATATTATATATATATATATATATATTGAATATAATTTTAATTTGTAGACAAATATATCATACTGTAACTATTTATTAGACGAGCATGAATAATAGATACTTCAAAATAACTTGTTAAATGAAAACATGGTATTTTGGTGCGTTAACACATGATGTATAAGTTGGTGTTTAAATGATGTTATATATTGAGAATTCAGTATATGTTCCGCAATATTTTTATCATGAAAATGAATGGTATATTTTTTTTCCTAAATACTTGAGTTCTAGCATTTTTCATATGATGAAACTACATGTATTTTTATATTTAACAATCTCCAAATTAATATTAAAGACATGTTTTGATAAACAAAATATCTTATTAAGTTTAAGTGAAGTCACAGTGAAGCCCCCCCCCCCCCCCCCCCCCCCCCCCCCCAATTTGCAATCAGCATTGGATGCGTATATTTAAACAATGCCCGCTATTTCATTTTCTTCCATTTACCTTTATAAATATGATTGTGTTCTTGCCATCTGGATATTTTATGTAAATAATTTGTTGTTTGAAAGGGCCACTTTTAATGTTGGATAACTTGCGGCCAAAACCCTTTTGCTATTTCATGTAATGACATATTCTAAACAATAAACTATGTTTAAAATAAGTTTTATATGTTTGATATAAAAGTATTATTATATTTGTATTATTCTTATAAACAATTAAGTCATCCACATAATACTAAAGCATGTGATCAAAATCCTCCTAAGATGGCTCAAAAGAGCTTGCCCTCAGGTTTTTTGAAAATGTTCAGGGAATAACATGGTATATCATATTTTACAAAATACAAACAAAAATGTTACAATAAGGTTTTCATTAAAAATGTGTTTGTCAATTTATTTGTAAATGTTTAAATGTTTGTAAACTACAGTATACATACTTCAGTTTGTCATAAAAATAGAATTCTTAAAAAGTTTTATTTTATATCCCACTTGTGATTCATTTGTTTTGAAAGTGTCCATTTGTGTAGTTTTATCATGAATTTTATGGTTATATTTTTTGTTGATCTAAAAACTGCATTAAAGCTATTTACATTTCACATCCATGTCTAAGACAATTAGCTTTAAACTTGCATAGGTCATCATACTATATACGAAAGGTATTTCAATCATTAATAATGAATCTTAGATTCAACTTAATCCCACCTTTGAGCTGTAATGACCACCCCAGCCACATGGTACCAAATATTTACTCAGGCATAATTATTTAGAGAAGTGTTTTAAAATATCTTTCTCAGAAACTACAAATGACAGGATATAACTACTCGATAGGTAGTACAGTTGTGTAGTCTGATCCCACGATAATATTGAAATGGTTTTGGGTGTCAATCATTAAAAAGTAAAGGGCATCTCTAAAACTAGAGATGTTTTAAACCATAATACTGTATATACATGTGCGTGCGTGCGTGCGTGCGTGCGTGCGTGCGTGCGTGCGTGCGTGCGTGCGTTTTCTGTATATTAATATGAAGGATAAACATAATTATGATCACCTAATAGTTTGTTTAAATCATGATTTGGCCTTGTTAAGTGATTCGAACGTATCATAAGCCTACAGAGATTTAACCATAAAACCTTTTTTTATTCTGATGTTTGTTTTTATAGATTTCACATTCTTGTTTCATATTTGGATTAAATAATCACTTCCCATTAGTACAGCTTATATTTATCAGATACTTTTTTATTTGCATTTAAACCAAACAGCTATATTTCATTAGAGCCAAATTTGGCGACATTGAATTTTTGTATAATGTATATTAGCATATTACAGGCTAAGGATCTTATTAAAACTGGCAAAATACATAATCAAAAAATAAAAAGATGGATTATAAAATTTTGTTCTAGTATATCATTTGTTCATATTTCATTTTATATATTAAACGTTCATAAAACTTAAAGAGCGCTAACAAAATTGTCTGATAACCAAATTTGATCCTACTGACTGAATTCAGCCAAGTAATTTTACAAAAGAACGATATGAAATGTATACAAGACGTTCAGTAGTTTTCATGTTGTATTGTGAGATGCCTATGCTGACTGAATTCGGCCAGCAAGCAAAATGGTTTCCTTCAAAAGCAGGTTTGCAAACTGACTTCTAAATGTAAAGTTTGGCTGAATTCAGCCAGTGAAGAGCTGGAATGGCAAATATCGATTTTACATGCAGCATTTGTAATTCGTGTACACTCAACTAAAGTTTGACTGAATTCAGCCAATCACTTCATCAGGATTAACTTTTATTTGATAATGCCCATTTTACTTTTAAATGATACAAGTTCAATTAATTATCCAGCAAAAATATTAAGTGAAACCTATAACCACATGTAATGTAAATGACTGAATTCAGCCAGATTGAAAGCATATACTCTACAAATAGGCATGCTGGCTTGAACTTCTTATTGTATTAATATAAAACGACCATGCCGATCATTTAAAAGATACTCAATGAACATCGCGAGAACAGCAGTTACAAATATCAATAGTTTTGACCTTTTCAGAAAAGGGTCAAATTGAATCAGAACGTGTTCTTAGTTACAGTGACACTTCCATTAAGTATCACATTCCGCTGATCAATCACTCTAGTTATAGTGTCACTTTCATTAAGTATCATATTCTGCTGAGCAATCACCCTAGTTATAATGTCACTTTCATTAAGTATCACAATCCACTGAGCAATCACCCTAGTTATAATGTCACTTTCATTAAGTATCACATTCCACTGAGCAATCGCCCTAGTTATAATGTCACTTTCATTCAGTTTCACATTCCGCTGAGCAATCGCCCTAGTTATAATGTCACTTTCATTAAGTATCACAATCCACTGAGCAATCACCCTAGTTATAATGTCACTTCCATTAAGTATCACATTCCACAGAGCAATCACCCTAGTCATAACGTCACTAACATTAAGTATCACATTCCACAGAGAAATCACCCTAGTTATAGTGTCACTTTCATTAAGTATCACATTCCACTGAGCAATCACCCTAGTCATAACGTCATTTTCATTCAGTATCACATTCCACTGAGCAATCACCCTAGTCATAACATCACTTTCATTAAGTATCACATTCCACTGAGCAATCACCCTAGTTATAATGTCACTGTCATTAAGTATCACATTCCATTGAGCAATCACTCTAGTTATAATGTCACTTTCATTAAGTATCACATTCCACTGATCAATCACCCTAGTCATAATGTCACTTTCATTAAGTATCACATTCCACTGAGCAATCACCCTAGTTATAATGTCACTTTTATTAAGAATCACATTCCACTGAGCAATCACCCTAGCATAACGTCACTTTCATTAAGTATCACATTCCACTGAGAAATAACACTAGTTATAATGTCACTTTCATTAAATATCACATTCCACTGAGCAATCACCCTATTTATAATGTCACTGTCATTAAGTATCACATTCCACTGAGCAATCACCCTCATAACGTCACTGTCATAAAGTATCACATTCCACTGAGCAATCACTCTAGTTATAATGTCACTTCCATTAAGTATCACATTCCACTGAGCAATCACCCTAGTTATAATGTCACTTTCATTAAGTATCACATTCCACTGAGCAATCACTCTAGTTATAATGTCACTTTCATTAAGTATCACATTTCACTGAGCAATCACCCTAGTTATAATGTCACTTTCATTAAATATCACAATTCTCTGAGCAATCACCCTAGTTATAATGTCAATTTCATTAAGTATCACATTCAACTCTAGTTATAATGTCACTTGCATTAAGTAACACATTCCACTGAGCAAACACTCTAGTCATAATGTCACTTTCATTAAGTATCACATTTCACTGAGCAATCACCCTAGTTATAATGTCACTTTCATTAAGTATCACATTCTACTGAGCAATCACCCTAGTTATAATGTCACTTTCATTAAGTATCACATTCCACTGAGCAATCACCCTAGTTATAACGTCACTGTCATTAAGTATCACATTCCACTGAGCAATCACCCTAGTTATAACGTCACTTTCATTAAGTATCACATTCCACTGAGCAATCACCCTAGTTATAATGTCACTTTCATTAAGTATCACATTCCACTGAGCAATCACCCTAGTTATAATGTCACTTCCATTAAGTATCACATTCCACTGAGCAATCACCCTAGTTATAATGTCACTTCCATTAAGTATCACATTCCACTGAGCAATCACTCTAGTTATAATGTCACTTTCCTTAGGCATCACATTCCACTGAGCAATCACCCTAGTTATAATGTCACTTTAATTAAGTATCACATTCCACTGAGCAATCACCTTAGTTATAATGACACTTTCATTAAGTATCACATTCCACTGAGCAATCACCCTAGTCATAACATCACTGTCATTAAGTATCACATTCCACTGAGCAATCACCCTAGTCATAATGTCACTTTCATTAAGTATCACATTCCACTGAGCAATCACCCTAGTTATAACGTTACTTTCATTAAGTATCACATTCCACTGAGCAATCACCCTAGTTATAATGTCATTTTATCAACTATCACATTCCACTGAGCAATCACCTTAGTTATAATGTCACTTCCATTAAGTGTCATATTCCACTGAGCAATCACCCTAGTCATAACGTTACTTTCATTAAGTATCACATTCCACTGAGCAATCACCCTAGTTATAATGTCACTTTCATTAAGTATCACATTCCATTGAGCAATCACCCTAGTCATAACGTCACTTACATTAAGTATCACATTCCACTGAGCAATCACCCTAGTTATAGTGTCACTTTCATTAAGTATCACATTCCACTGAGCAATCACCCTAGTCATAACATCACTTTCATTAAGTATCATATTCTGCTGAGCAATCACCCTAGTTATAATGTCACTTCCATTAAGTATCACATTCCACTGAGCAATCACCCTAGTTATAATGTCACTTTCATTAAGTATCACATTCCACTGAGCAATCGCCCTAGTTATAGTGTCACTTTCATTAAGTATCACATTCCGCTGAGCAATCGCCCTAGTTATAATGTCACTTTCATTAAGTATCACAATCCACTGAGCAATCACCTTAGTTATAGTGTCACTTTCATTAAGTATCACATTCCACTGATCAATCACTCTAGTTATAGTGTCATTTTCATTAAGTATCATATTCTGCTGAGCAATCACCCTAGTTATAATGTCACTTTCATTAAGTATCACAATCCACTGAGCAATCACCCTAGTTATAATGTCACTTTCATTAAGTATCACATTCCACTGAGCAATTGCTCTAGTTATAATGTCACTTTCATTAAGTATCACATTCAGCTGAGCAATCGCCCTAGTTATAATGTCACTTTCATTAAGTATCACAATCCACTGAGCAATCACCGTAGTTATAATGTCACTTCCATTAAGTATCACATTCCACTGAGCAATCACCCTAGTTATAATGTCACTTTCATTAAGTATCACATTCCACTGAGCAATCACCCTTGTCATAACGTCACTAACATTAAGTATCACATTCCACAGAGCAATCACCCTAGTTATAGTGTCACTTTCATTAAGTATCACATTCCACTGAGCAATCATCCTAGTTATAATGTCACTGTCATTAAGTATCACATTCCACTGAGCAATCACCCTAGTCATAACATCACTGTCATTAAGTATCACATTCCACTGAGCAATCACCCTAGTCATAATGTCACTTTCATTAAGTATCACATTCCACTGAGCAATCACCCTAGTTATAACATTACTTTCATTAAGTATCACATTCCACTGAGCAATCACCCTAATTAAAATGTCATTTTATCAAGTATCACATTCCACTGAGCAATCACCTTAGTTATAATGTCATTTCCATTAAGTATCATATTCCACTGAGCAATCACCCTAGTCATAACGTCAAATTCATTAAGTATCACATTCCACTGAGCAATCACCCTAGTTATAATGTCACTTTCATTAAGTATCACATTCCACTGAGCAATCACCCTAGTCATAACATCACTTACATTAAGTATCACATTCCACTGAGCAATCACCCTAGTTATAGTGTCACTTTCATTAAGTATCATATTCCACTGAGCAATCACCCTAGTCATAACGTCACTTTCATTCAGTATCATATTCTGCTGAGCAATCACCCTAGTTATAACGTCACTTTCATTAAGAATCACATTCCACTGAGAAATCACCCTAGTTATAATGTCACTTTCATTAAGTATCACATTCCACTGAGCAATCGCCTTAGTTATAGTGTCACTTTCATTAAGTATCACATTCCGCTGAGCAATCGCCCTAGTAATAATGTCACTTTCATTAAGTATCACAATCCACTGAGCAATCACCCTAGTTATAATGTCACTTTCATTAAGTATCACATTCCACTGAGCAATCACCCTAGTTATAGTGTCACTTTCATTAAGTATCACATTCCACTGATCAATCACTCTAGTTATAGTGTCACTTTCATTAAGTATCATATTCTGCTGAGCAATCACCCTAGTTATAATGTCACTTTCATTAAGTATCACAATCCACTGAGCAATCACCCTAGTTATAATGTCACTTTCATTAAGTATCACATTCCACTGAGCAATCGCCCTAGTTATAATGTCACTTTCATTAAGTATCACATTCCGCTGAGCAATCACCCTAGTTATAATGTCACTTTCATTAAGTGTCACAATCGACTGAGCAATCACTCTAGTTATAATGTCACTTTCATTAAGTATCACATTCCACTGAGCAATCACTCTAGTTATAGTGTCACTTTCATGAAGTATCATATTCTGCTGAGCAATCACCCTAGTTATAATGTCACTTTCATTAAGTATCACATTCCACTGAGCAATCTACATAGTTATAATGTCACTTTCATTAAGTATCACATTCCACTGAGCAATCTACATAGTTATCATGTCACTTTCATTAAGTATCACATTCCACTGAGCAATCTACATAGTTATAATGTCACTTTCATTAAGTATCACATTCCACTGAGCAATCACTCTAATTATAATGTCACTTTCATTAAGTATCATATTCCACTGAGCAATCACTCTAGTTATAATGTTAGTTTCATTAAGTATCACATTCCACTGAGCAATCACCCTAGTTATAATGTCACTGTCATTAAGTATCACATTCCACTGAGCAATCACCTTAGTTATAATGTCAGTTTCCTTAAGTATCACATTCCACTGAGCAATCACCCTAGTTATAACGTCACTTTCATTAGTTATCACGTTCCACGTGGCAATCACCCTAGTCATAACGTCACTTTCATTTCGTATCACATTCCACTGAGCAATCACCCTAGTCATAACGTCACTTTCGTAAAGTATCACATTCCACTGAGCATTCACCCTAGTCATAACGTCACTTTCATTAAGTATCACATTCCACTGAGCAATCACCCTAGTCATAACGTCACTTTCATTACGTATCACATTCCACTGAGCAATCACACTAGTCATAACGTCACTTTCATTACGTATCACATCCCACTGAGCAATCGCCCTAGACATAACGTCACTTTCATTACGTATCACATTCCACTGAGCAATCACCCTAGTTATAACGTCACTTTCATTAAGTATCACATTCCACTGAGCAATCGCCCTAGTTATAATGTCACTTTCATTAAGTGTCACATTCCACTGAGCAATCGCACTAGTTATAATGTCACTTTCATTAAGTGTCACATTCCACTCAGCAATCACCCTAGTTATAGTGTCACTGTCATTAAGTATCACATTCCACTCAGCAATCACTCTATTTATAGTGTCACTGTCATTAAGTATCACATTCCACTGAGCAATCGCCCTAGTTATAGTGTCACTTTCATTAAGTATCACATTCCACTGAGCAATCGCCCTAGTTATAGTGTCACTTTCATTAAGTATCACATTCTGCTGAGCAATCACCCTAGTTATAATGTCACTTTCATTAAGTATCACAATTCACTGAGCAATCACCCTAGTTATAATGTCACTTTCATTAAGTATCACATTCCACTAAGCAATCGCCCTAGTTATAATGTCACTTTCATTAATTATCACATTCCACTGAGCAATTGCCCTAGTTATAATGTCACTGTCATTAGGTATCCTATTCCACTGAGCAATCACCCTAGTTATAATGTCACTTTCATTAAGTATCCTATTCCACTGAGCAATCACACTAGTTATAATGTCACTTTCATTAAGAATCATATTCTACTGAGCAATCACACTAGTTATAATGTCACTTTCATTAAGTATCACATTCCACTGAGCAATCGCCCTAGTTATAATGTCACTTTCATTAAGTATCACATTCCACTGAGCAATCACACTAGTTGTAATGTCACTTTCAATAAGTATCACATTCCACTGAGCAATCTACCTAGTTATAATGTCACTTTCATTAAGTATCACATTCCACTGAGCAATCACTCTAGTTATAATGTCACTTTAATTAAGTATCATATTCCACTGAGCAATCACTAGTTATAATGTCACTTTCATTAAGTATCACATTCCACTGAGCAATCGCCCTAGTTATAATGTCTCTTTCATTAATTATCACAATCCACTGAGCAATCACCCTAGTTATAATGTCACTGTGATTAAGTATCACATTCCACTGAGCAATCGCCCTAGTTATAGTGTCACTTTCATTTAGTATCACATTCCACTGAGCAATCGCCCTAGTTATAATGTCACTGTCATTAAGTATGACATTCCACTCAGCAATCGCCCTAGTTATAGTGTCACTTTCATTAAGTATCACATTCCACTGAGCAATCGCCCTAGTAATAGTGTCACTTTCATTAAGTATCACATTCCACTGAGCAATCACTCTAGTTATAGTGTAACTTTCATTAAATATCATATTCTGCTGAGTAATCACCCTAGTTATAATGTCACTTTCATTAAGTATCACAATCCACTGAGCAATCACCCTAGTTATAATATCACTTTCATTAAGTATCACATTCCACTAAGCAATCCCCCTTGTTATAACATCACTTTCGTTTAGTATCACATTCCACTGAGCAATCTCCCTAGTTATAATGTCACTTTCATTAAGTATCACATTCCACTGAGCAATCGCCCTAGTTATAGTGTCACTTTCTTTAAGTATCACATTCCGCTGAGCAATCGCCCTAGTTATAGTATCACTTTAATTAAATATCATATTCTGCTGAGCAATCACCCTAGTTATAATGTCACTTTCATTAAGTATCACAATCCACTGAGCAATCACCCTTGTTATAATGTCACTTTCATTAAGTATCACATTCCACTGAGCAATCGCCCTAGTTATAATGTCACTTTCATTAAGTATCACATTCCACTGAGCAATCACCCTAGTTATAATGTCACTTTCATTAAGTATCACATTCCACTGAGCAATCACTCTAGTCATAACGTCACTTACATTAAGTATCACATTCCACTGAGCAATCACTCTAGTTATAGTGTCACTTTCATTAAGTATCACATTCCACTGAGCAATCACCCTAGTCATAACGTCACTTTCATTCAGTATCACATTCCACTGAGCAATCACCCTAGTCATAATGTCACTTTCATTAAGTATCACATTCCACTGAGCAATCACTCTAGTTATAATGTCACTTTCATTAAGTATCACATTCCGCTGAGCAATCGCCCTAGTTATAATGTCACTTTCATTAAGTATCACATTCCGCTGAGCAATCGCCCTAGTTATAATGTCACTTTCATTAAGTATCACTTTCCACTGAACAATCACCTTAGTTATAATGTCACTTCCATTAAATATCATATTCCACTGAGCAATCACCCTAGTCATAATGTCACTTTCATTAAGTATCACATTCCACTGAGCAATCACCCTAGTCATAACGTCACTTTCATTCAGTGTCATATTCCACTGAGCAATCACTCTAGTCATAATGTCACTGTCATTAAGTATCACATTCCACTGAGCAATCACTTTAGTTAAAATGTCACTTCCATTAAGTATCACATTCCACTGAGCTATCACCCTAGTTATAATGTCACTTTCATTTAGTATCACATTCCACTGAGCAATCACCCTAGTTATAATGTCATTTTCATTAAGTATCACAATCCACTGAGCAATCACCCTAGTTATAATGTCACTTTCATTAAGTATCACATTCCACTAAGCAATCGCCCTAGTTATAATGTCATTTTCATTAAGTATCATATTCCACTGAGCAATGGCCCTAGTTATAATGTCACTGTCATTAAGTATCCTATTCAACTGAGCAATCACCCTAGTTATAATGTCACTTTCATTAAGTATTCTATTCCACTGAGCAATCACACTTGTTATAATGTCACTTTCATTAAGAATCATATTCCACTGAGCAATCACACTTGTTATAATGTCATTTTCATTAAGTATCACATTCCACTGAGCAATCGCCCTAGTTATAGTGTCACTTTCATTAAGTTTCACATTCCACTGAGCAATCGCCCTAGTTATAGTGTCACTTTCATTAAGTATCACATTCCACTGAGCAATCACCCTAGTTATAGTGTCACTTTCATTAAGTATCACAGTCCACTGAGCAATCACCCTAGTTATAATGTCACTGTCATTAGGTATCACATTCCACTGAGCAATTGCCCTAGTTATAATGTCACTTTCATTAAGTATCACATTCCACTGAGCAATCGCCCTAGTTATAATGTCACTGTCATTAGGTATCCTATTCCACTGAGCAATCATCCCAGTTATAATGTCACTTTCATTAAGTATCCTATTCCACTGAGCAATCACACTAGTTATAATGTCATTTTCATTAAGTATCACATTCCACTGAGCAATCGCCCTAGTTATAATGTCACTTTCATTAAGTATCACATTCCACTGAGCAATCTACATAGTTATAATGTCACTTTCATTAAGTATCACATTCCACTGAGCAATCTACATAGTTATAATGTCACTTTCATTAAGTATCACATTCCACTGAGCAATCACCCTAGTTATAATGTCACTTTCATTAAGTATCATATTCCACTGAACAATCACCTTAGTTATAATGTCACTGTCATTAAGTATCACATTCCACTGAGCAATCACTCTAGTTATAATGTCACTTTCATTAAGTATCACATTCCACTGAGCAACCGTCCTAGTTATAATGTCACTTTCATTAAGTATCACATTCCACTGAGCAATCACCCTAGTTATAATGTCACTTTCATTAAGTATCATATTCCACTGAACAATCACCTTAGTTATAATGTCACTGTCATTAAGTATCACATTCCACTGAGCAATCACTCTAGTTATAATGTCACTTTCATTAAGTATCACATTCCACTGAGAAATCTACCTAGTTATAATGTCACTTTCATTAAGTATCACATTCCACTGAGCAATTGCCCTAGTTATAATGTCACTGTCATTAGGTATCCTATTCCACTGAGCAACTGCCCTAGTTATAATGTCACTTTCATTTATTATCATATTCTACTCAGCAAAATGTCACTTTTATTAAGTATCACATTCCACTGAGCAATCACCCTAGTTATAATGTCACTTTCATTAAGTATCACATTCCACTGAGCAGTCACCCTAGTTATAATGTCACTTTCATTAAATATCACATTCCACTGAGCAATCATCCTGGTTATAATGTCACTTTCATTAAATATCACATTCCACAGAGCAATCACCCTAGTTATAATGTCACTTTCATTAAATATCACATTCCACTGAGCAATCGCCCTAGTTATAATGTCACTTTCATTTAGTATCACATTCCACTGAGCAATCTCCCTAGTTATAATGTCACTTTCATTAAGTATCACATTCCACTGAGCAATCGCCCTAGTTATAGTGTCACTTTCTTTAAGTATCACATTCCGCTGAGCAATCGCCCTAGTTATAGTGTCACTTTAATTAAATATCATATTCTGCTGAGCAATCACCCTAGTTATAATGTCACTTTCATTAAGTATCACAATCCACTGAGCAATCACCCTTGTTATAATGTCACTTTCATTAAGTATCACATTCCACTGAGCAATCGCCCTAGTTATAATGTCACTTTCATTAAGTATCACATTCCACTGAGCAATCACCCTAGTTATAATGTCACTTTCATTAAGTATCACATTCCACTGAGCAATCACTCTAGTCATAACGTCACTTACATTAAGTATCACATTCCACTGAGCAATCACTCTAGTTATAGTGTCACTTTCATTAAGTATCACATTCCACTGAGCAATCACCCTAGTCATAACGTCACTTTCATTCAGTATCACATTCCACTGAGCAATCACCCTAGTCATAATGTCACTTTCATTAAGTATCACATTCCACTGAGCAATCACTCTAGTTATAATGTCACTTTCATTAAGTATCACATTCCGCTGAGCAATCGCCCTAGTTATAATGTCACTTTCATTAAGTATCACATTCCGCTGAGCAATCGCCCTAGTTATAATGTCACTTTCATTAAGTATCACTTTCCACTGAGCAATCACCTTAGTTATAATGTCACTTCCATTAAATATCATATTCCACTGAGCAATCACCCTAGTCATAATGTCACTTTCATTAAGTATCACATTCCACTGAGCAATCACCCTAGTTATAATGTCACTTTCATTAAGTATCACATTCCACTGAGCAATCACCCTAGTCATAACGTCACTTACATTAAGTATCACATTCCACTGAGCAATCACCCTAGTTATAGTGTCACTTTCATTAAGTATCACATTCCACTGAGCAATCACCCTAGTCATAACTTCACTTTCATTCAGTGTCATATTCCACTGAGCAATCACTCTAGTCATAATGTCACTGTCATTAAGTATCACATTCCACTGAGCAATCACTTTAGTTAAAATGTCACTTCCATTAAGTATCACATTCCACTGAGCAATCACCCTAGTTATAATGTCACTTTCATTTAGTATCACATTCCACTGAGCAATCACCCTAGTTATAATGTCATTTTCATTAAGTATCACAATCCACTGAGCAATCACCCTAGTTATAATGTCACTTTCATTAAGTATCACATTCCACTGAGCAATCGCCCTAGTTATAATGTCATTTTCATTAAGTATCATATTCCACTGAGCAATGGCCCTAGTTATAATGTCACTGTCATTAAGTATCACATTCCACTGAGCAATCACCCTAGTTATAATGTCACTTTCATTAAGTATCCTATTCCACTGAGCAATCACACTTGTTATAATGTCACTTTCATTAAGAATCATATTCCACTGAGCAATCACACTTGTTATAATGTCATTTTCATTAAGTATCACATTCCACTGAGCAATCGCCCTAGTTATAGTGTCACTTTCATTAAGTATCGCATTCCACTGAGCAATCGCCCTAGTTATAGTGTCACTTTCATTAAGTATCACATTCCACTGAGCAATCACCCTAGTTATAGTGTCACTTTCATTAAGTATCACAATCCACTGAGCAATCACCCTAGTTATAATGTCACTGTCATTAGGTATCACATTCCACTGAGCAATTGCCCTAGTTATAATGTCACTTTCATTAAGTATCACATTCCACTGAGCAATCGCCCTAGTTATAATGTCACTGTCATTAGGTATCCTATTCCACTGAGCAATCATCCCAGTTATAATGTCACTTTCATTAAGTATCCTATTCCACTGAGCAATCACACTAGTTATAATGTCACTTTCATTAAGAATCATATTCCACTGATCAATCACACTAGTTATAATGTCATTTTCATTAAGTATCACATTCCACTGAGCAATCGCCCTAGTTATAATGTCACTTTCATTAAGTATCACATTCCACTGAGCAATCTACATAGTTATAATGTCACTTTCATTAAGTATCACATTCCACTGAGCAATCTACATAGTTATAATGTCACTTTCATTAAGTATCACATTCCACTGAGCAATCACCCTAGTTATAATGTCACTTTCATTAAGTATCATATTCCACTGAACAATCACCTTAGTTATAATGTCACTGTCATTAAGTATCACATTCCACTGAGCAATCACTCTAGTTATAATGTCACTTTCATTAAGTATCACATTCCACTGAGCAACCGCCCTAGTTATAATGTCACTTTCATTAAGTATCACATTCCACTGAGCAATCACCCTAGTTATAATGTCACTTTCATTAAGTATCATATTCCACTGAACAATCACCTTAGTTATAATGTCACTGTCATTAAGTATCACATTCCACTGAGCAATCACTCTAGTTATAATGTCACTTTCATTAAGTATCACATTCCACTGAGAAATCTACCTAGTTATAATGTCACTTTCATTAAGTATCACATTCCACTGAGCAATTGCCCTAGTTATAATGTCACTGTCATTAGGTATCCTATTCCACTGAGCAACCGCCTTAGTTATAATGTCACTTTCATTTATTATCATATTCTACTCAGCAAAATGTCACTTTTATTAAGTATCACATTCCACTGAGCAATCACCCTAGTTATAATGTCACTTTCATTAAGTATCACATTCCACTGAGCAGTCACCCTAGTTATAATGTCACTTTCATTAAATATCACATTCCACTGAGCAATCATCCTGGTTATAATGTCACTTTCATTAAATATCACATTCCACAGAGCAATCACCCTAGTTATAATGTCACTTTCATTAAATATCACATTCCACTGAGCAATCGCCCTAGTTATAATGTCACTTTCATTAAATATCACATTCCACTGAGCAATCACCCTATTTATAATGTCACTTTTATTAAGTATCACATTCCACTGAGCAATCAACCTAGTTATAATGTCACTTTCATTAAGTATCACATTCCACTGAGATATCACCCTTGTTGTAATGTCACTTTCATTAGGTATCATATTCCACTGAGCAATCACCCTAGTTATAATGTCACTTTCATTAAGTATCACATTCCACTGAGGTATCACCCTAGTTATAATGTCACTTTCATTAGGTATCATATTCCATGGTGCAATCAATCCACATACGCTATACCTTCACCCATGTTGCCACCTTTATTAAATATTGTATACTTTTAATCAATCGTGTATTTTAGATATGTAGTCACCTTGGTTATATTCCTTTGTTTAGTAAGAAAAACACCTTTACACAATATCCAATCCCACTAAACAACAATTTTCATATTTTACAGAATAGCTAACATTGGTTCCCATGGCAATGACGGCAGTGACTCTGGTGGTCAGCAAATAGACGTGTTTGCTATCTGGTACAGCCTCAAGAACAACGAGTGGAGCGTGGCATTCAATACTCTTCTTTTACATACTGACATGCCAGTGAAAATCATTCTGGAATATTTACTCCTAATATTAAAGGTAACGGAAGTTAAATTAATATGAAACAAATACAAAAATAGTGAAATGCATTTTGCCAATGCTTCTACTTATATTATTTCTAAGTAGATCCCGGTCCCGGCTAGCTCATTGCTAACTTGACAATCCAGGGGCATTGAGTTTGAATCCTCGTCCAACCAAAGCATTGACTTGGTTACATGAAATATGAAATAATGTGTGGAAGCTTTCTTAAATTTGCTCAGTTACTCTCCTAGTATACATGTTCAGCACATGTGAGATGATGGTAGTTTATCCAAACACATTACAAATCGCAAAAATAGTATTGAGAAAGTAAACATTATTATAAATCTAGACTTACATTAGTATTCCGTGGAAGTTTAATTTTAATATTCTATTACTATTAATGTTTTATCGAATGAAATTTGCATTGGTAGAATTTGCAGTAATTTCCAAAAATATTTAAATACATTTAGTGATGACTCGATATTGCATTTTTCATAATTATTTTCTGCCTTCCCAAAAGATAATTAGGAATTGTCCGTCAGTTCGTTTGTTCATCCGTCACAGAAGTTTGGCGCTACAATTCATATATTTTGTCCAAATATGATGACAGTACAGGCATCAAGTGGACATGTGCGTCACGTGGACATGTACATTTTCATTATTCTGTTTGCCTTTCAATCGGATTTTTTTTTTCACAAGTTAATGGTGCATTTTTAATTTCACATAATTTTGTGACCACAATACCTTCATAATGTTTTATCAAAATATACCACAGGCATCTAATTGATATGCGTATATTTTTTTATCATTGTTAAAACCGTTTTATGTAACAAGCCATTTTCTTCATAGTTTAATGTAACAGCAAATATCTCAACCAATGACATTTCAGTTTCAAACAGACTGTGTGCTTGGGAATGTTTGAGGAATACAAATGTAGGTTGATTGAATTTACTTCCAGACAAGTTTCGAAAAATGTGTTCAAAGAATGGACATGAGTAAAGAAGAAGTCATGTTTCATGCCATGTTTCCCGGCGGTGACAGACAGGACAAATTTAACCAACTACCAAAGACACTCAATGAGGTATAACTAGATGATAAACTCAACTTTTTAAATTCGAAGTTTTATTACTATTAAGCAAAGTCAACCTTTTCAATCCGAAATACTAGTTCTTAACCCTTTACTAGAAGCCTTTGGACACCTCTAATATAGACGCCTTAGGACACCTCTAATATAGACGCCTTAGGACACCTCTAATATAGATGCCTTTGGACACCTCTATTATAGAAGACTTTTGAATTATTGGATGAATTATGTTTACATTTTCTAACAGAGTGGAAAACAGTGCAGGAAGTGTTCAGATTGCTCGTTACAACATAAGTGCTCACTCTTCACCACCTATTAGTGACCATGTCACATCAATGCTCACTCTTGGCTTCACCACCCATTGGTGACCATATCACGTCAGTGCTCACTCTTGGCTTCACATCCCATTAGTGACCATGTCACATCAATGCTCACTCTTGGCTTCACCACCCATTGGTGACCATATCACATCAGTGCTCGCTCTTGGCTTCACCACCCATTAGTGACCATGTCACATCAATGCTCACTCTTGGCTTCACCACCCATTGGTGACCATATCACGTCAGTGCTCACTCTTGGCTTCATCACCCAATAGTGACCATGTCACATCAATGTTCACTCTTGGCTTCACCGCCCATTTGTGACTATATCACGTCAGTGTTCACTCTTGGCCTCACCACCCATTAGTGACCATGTCACATCAATGCTCACTCTTGGCTTCACCACCCATTGGTGACCATATCACGTCAGTGCTCACTCTTGGCTTCACCACCCATAAGTGACCAGGTCACATCAATGCTCACTCTTGGCTTCACCACCCATTGGTGACCATATCACGTCAGTGCTCACTCTTGGCTTCACCACCCATTAGTGACCATGTCACATCAGTGCTCACTCTTGGCTTCACCACCCATTAGTGACCATGTCACATCAATGCTCACTCTTGGCTTCACCACCCATTGGTGACCATATCACGTCAGTGCTCACTCTTGGCTTCACCACCCATTAGTGAACATGTCACATCAATGCTCACTCTTGGCTTCACCACCCATTGGTGACCATATCACGTCAGTGCTGACTCTTGGCTTCACCACCCATTAGTGAACATGTCACATCAATGCTCACTCTTGGCTTCACCACCCATTGGTGACCATATCACGTCAGTGCTCACTCTTGGCTTCACCACCCATTATTGACCATATCACGTCAGTGCTTACTCTTGGCTTCACCACTAGTGACCATAATATTTTCAAGTTAGTGCTCACTTTTGGCTTCACCACATGCGACCATATCGTGTCAGTGATCACTCTTGGCTTCACCACTAGCGACAATGTCACGTCGGTGCTCACTCTCAGCTTCACCGCCAGTGACAATGTCATGTCAGTGCTCACTCTTGGCTTCGCCACTAGCGACCATGTCACGTCAGTGCTCAATCTTGGCTTCACCACAAGTGACCATGTCATGCCAGTGCTCACTCTTTGCTTCACACCTAGCGTCATGTCATGTCAGTTCCCACTCTTAGTTTCACCACAAGTGACAATGTCATGCAAGTGCTCACACTTGGCTTCACCACTAGCGACCATGCCATGTTGGTGCTCACTCTTGGCTTCACCACTAGCAAACATGTCACGTCAGTGTTCACTCTATTTAAAATAATATTTGACTGAAATCAATGCTAGTTATTCAACAAAGCTTCCATGTTTTCTTTAAGTAAACAAGAGGTATACCATGATGCTCAATCGCTCACCTGAACCACAAATGAAATACCTTCAATAATTCAGGGGCCACAATTCTTTGTTATCAAAAATGTTACTGATACCGTATGGTTATAACAACCGTCTCTGACTGGTGTAAGTTCAATGAGAAATGTGTATACTTGAATGCAAACAATATCAATGCAAGTTTTGATTATTCAAGAGCCATAACTGAAACATAACTATATCAATTTGACCAGTTCAGTTACTGTCGTGTATGCCAACAAGGTCAACTAGTGCCATAAAAATTTGATGAGTCAATGGCCATAAATCCAACATGAAATTTCAGAGGACAAGGTTAACTAACCACCCCACATAATGGTCCTGTATAATTAAAAAAAATAAACCCTTTTTTTCTGCAAAATTTCATATTTTTTATATTAATTATACTTCATTCTTTTAACAAAATTTTAATGTAAATTTTGTTTTTCAATATTCCTTTTTTCTCTAAATACAATATCATAAATGTGTACAATATTCAGTGAAATAATCTAACTTTCCTACATTTCAGCCATTTTAGGTAAATATATCATGTTTTTAACGGTTGTGCACTCTTGCCACAAGACAGTACTTACACCATATTACTCAGAGTGTACCAGAAAATAATCAGAATAAATATCTTTGTGCAGCAAGAATGCCTACATAATTAAATGCCAAAAATAGGACAAAAGTGGGGGAAATGAGCATTTTCATTCATTTTACGCTCTTTGGAGTACATGTAATTCTATGAATAACAAAATAAGAAACTAAAGTATAAAAATATATATAATACATATTTTAAAAGAGTATAGTATATTTGATACAAACACACCAAGCTTTACTGAAAAAAAGTATTTAAAAGAAAATCATTTTACAGGGTCGATATTGGGGATACTCGAACCTGGTCCTTTGATGTGTAAAAACTCGTTTTAAATCTAGTAGTTGTATAATTACTATCTTGAGTCTCTGGAGCACTCAAAAGCGGACCCATTTTGCTAAATTCAAATGAGAATTGTGGAACACATATAGGCCGTATTAGTTTTAAATAGGCACGAAATGTATAAAGTTTCAATGAAATGCATTGAAAGAAAACAACATCATGTAAGTGGTGAAGATGCGACACAGTAATTAAGCTCACCTCATTCTTCTAGTAGTCTCACCAAAAGGTATTCAGGTTTTAACAAAATTAACAACAAATATTGAGATTGTTTTCGCAGCTTGATAAAATGTCTTCATCTCTGCAGGACCTGAGTAAGATGTGTGCTTACAGTCAAGAGAAGACGGAACAGTTTTGTCTTCCTTCCATAGCAATGGTACGCTCCATTTGTTATTTTAGCACATGCATAATATCACAATTAGTTTCAACAATGTTAAAGCTATATTAACCCTTTACTTCATATAGACGCCTTTGGACACCTCTAATATAGACGCCTTTGGACACCTCTAATATAAACGCCTTTGGACACCTCTAATATAGAAGCCTTTGGACACCTCTAATATAGAAGGCTTTTGAATTATTGGGTGAATTATGTTTATATTAACTGACAGAGTGGAAAACTGCACTGTTTTCAAAGGCCTTCTGTGATTGGTGCAGGAAAATGCGTATCTATGGAGTAAAGGGTTAAGATTGTGTGTATATATATGTAATGTTCTGTATGTCTCAGCCTTGAATTAGTGTTACATGTACATCACAAAGTAGAAGATGCAGATGCTCTACCACTGAACTTCTAATGAATTCTAGTATTCAAAGAAGTGCGTCGTTGATAGAATGTTTGTAGATCTAGTAGTGTATCCATAGTGAGTACTCGTAGTGTGTTTATATAGTATTTGAATTGGTGCGCGGTTGAAGTTAAAATATCCAAAGTGAGGCATTGACGTTAGAATACTCAAAATTGTATGTTGATGTAAGAATATTAAAAAATGTAAAATTTATATTACAATAACAGTTTAATGATTGGCAACTGTTTATGTATTACGTCTCACTGCACAGTTGTGCATCGTTCTCCAAACGGTAACATGATTCTTAAAACTCTGGTTTGAAATATTTTCAAAATGGTTCATAGTGATAGTGATTTCTTGCTGTAGACGAGTAGAGCAAAAGCTCTTAAGAAACAAGCCGGTCAACCTACCAGTTACTGTGCAGTTTTATGTGGGGATACATTCCTGCTATGAAAAATAAATACTTTAAAAAAATTCAATGTGGAATATTTTTACTGCGGAAATCCTAGACCTTATTTTATATAGAACAAAGATCAAAATTCAGCTGTGTAGTGAGACCTTAATTGCAACAGATTTGTACGATATATATAATGTCGAGAATTATTTATACTGCCACACAATGTATTTTAACTGGTATTTTTATTTTATTTAGTCTATATCAAAGGAAATCACACAAGACAAAGCTATGGCAAGGATTTTTAAAGTAGAATCAGAAGCTGTCAGGCAAGCATATGCAAACTATTTAAACAAATGTGTCGAGTTCAGTTGGATTGCTTGCTTGGCTGAACCACAAATATTTTTGATTACTGATCCAAAAACCAAATGTGATAAGACTCTGCGCTCCCAGTTTGTAGGACTTAAAGAAGTGTCAAGCAAGTCATATGTTGAATGGCCAGCCTTGGTGCAGGGAGGTCAAGTTAAAGTACCCTGGCATCTTTACTATCATAAAGGTCAATCAAGACCTTTACCTAGTCTTCCAGAGGAAAGACCAGCTACGCCACCCAAGTTGACAGAACCAATTTATGAAAGAAAAGAGACTCCTGAAGGTCACAATATATACAAATACGAAGTGAATGAACAAGCCGAGAGTGAGAAAATATACGAATATAATGCAAAGGGACTCCCAATGAAACTTTCCCCTCATCCAAGTAACATTGCAGGGCAAGTTATTATTGGGGCTGGTGCCCGTCACCAAGGAGGCAGTACTGAATCACCAACTAGACATACAAAATATCACAGCCAGGGCCGCCCAGGAACAAAACAGCCGAACAATGCCAAGTTAAGTAATACACCTCGGACAATCCAAAATAAAGACCTAAGCGTGGTAAAGAAGAAGGAAAATGTAAACTTTTAAAATATCTATACTTCAATAGTATTTTAAGTTCCTTACTTTTATGCTGAAACTTTCTGAAATTGTCTATGTCACTCCTCTCCGGGTTGACAACACATAATAGCAAGAAAAATAAAATACTACCGAAATAATCATTATAATAATTATAATTAATGACAACCCCGTGTTCCTTGAATATTAAGGATGATAATATGTACACGTTATTTGAACTTGGCGTTGTTGTGGTAGTATCCTGGTTATACCAACGAAAAATCTTAACCTTTGTTGGCAGCGCCATCAATACACAAGTGATTTGTCTATTGGGACGTCATGAACCTTTGCAAGTATTTAGTAAAATGCTGATCCTTTTTCACTTCATATTTTGTATAAAAAATGTCATAAATTTTATAAAATAAAATATGATAAAATTAAAATGCTGAACTGAAAGCAGCTACTGGAAACTGCCATTTTTACTGTTTCAGTTTGACATAACCAAATTATAATTCTCTATTTTTGCATTACTGGGTCACAGTGATATATGACAACCCAACGACCCAAAATATTATACGATTCTTTCCCAGAGGCTAATACTTTTTAAATAGGGTCATCTGTGGCAAAGTGGTCTAAGCTCTCATTGCTAAGGTTGTAGGTTCGCTCTCCAAAAACTGTATGTGAGAAAGTTTGCCAGTAACTTGCAGACGGACAGTGGTTCTAATCAGATTCATTCTGAGGTCTTTCTTCACCAGTAAAACTGTATATGCCATATATAACCTGAAATATGTTGAACATTACCGGTATGTTATTATTTATTGCTTCATTCTGAATATACTTACGAGGTATGTCCTAAAAGTAATTGGACTACCCTGACATTTCGAATTCAGGGCGAACCAGTGGTATCAATGGATAGTTCAACACCTCTTCTATTGCCATAAAACATGCAATCAACTTTCATTGATCAGTAAGGAAATGTGTTTTACACAGCAGTTCATATTTCGAAAAGAAACGACTTTCATTTAAATGTCAACTTGACATCGCTTAAATAACGTCAGTCTCCCCTTTACTTCGTTACATGTAAGTTTTGGATTAATGTTAAATGTTTGTGTATAATATTGACATTTTGCAGGCTTGTGGTTTAAATATGGACATTTATTCATGCCAAGTTTTATTGTAATTGAAATCCTAAAATGCATATTTCTAAATGCGTCGTATTACTTTAGATTTACTGGATATGTCATATATAACCTAAAATGTGTTGAAAATCATAACCCCCACCTCCACACCAAAATGTATATATGATGCACATGTGAAATTAAAGTACCACAGTAGGTATACACACCTTTAGTGGCGTTTCTATTTTGTATATTTGTGGTTGTCAAGGATAAACAAGAAAATATTGGTGGAACCGATGGATGCTCCCCAAGTGAATGTTTGACTCTGTGCTGGCTACTTGGTTGAAAAATACCAAACTGCATAGCAGGAACAATATGTGATTCTGCACTTCACAGAACTCATTCGCAAATCATTGAACTGGAACAAAATGACAATATGCGCAGATCCTAGCTAGTTTTACAAAATTAAAACCAGAGGTTGTAGCGAAATAGCGTCATGACGACAATATGCACATCTCCACTTGGTAATGATGCATCCTAGCAAATTTCATAAAATTCCAACCTGAGGTTGTAGAGAAATAGCACGGACAAGACATTGGTCACACACAGAACCAAAGGGCTATAACTCTGTAAAAAATCCTCGAACCGGAACACAAAGACAATATGCGCATCTACACTTGGTAATGATGCATCCTAGCAAGTTTCATAAAATTCCAACAAGAGGTTGTAGAGAAATAGCCCAGAGAATAATTTGGTCACAAACAGAATCAAAGGGCCATAAATTTGTGAAAAATCATGGAACCAGAACACAAATACAATATGCTCATCTGCACTTGGTAATGATGCATCCTATCAAGTTTCATAAAATACCAACCAGAGGTTGTAGATAAATAGCCCAGACAAGAACTTGGGGATGCACGGAAGGATGGATGAAGTGGCGACTATATGCTTCCTCTTTAATAACTTTTAATCCGTGTGATGCAAAACTCCAATAAAATATCAATCTGTCATTTCAAAGATTATTTTACTCATATTTCTAATACTTCATAACACCTGGTTTATATAAAATAAAAAATTTAACAAGAGAGCCTTGCTTGCCCTAGATCGCTCACCTGTAGACGGAGCTAAAGATGGCAATTTTCAACAAGGCAACGGCTATACTTCAGACATTTAAATTTGGCCAGTTGAGATATAATAGACATATAACTACTGTTTATTTTTTGTGAAGATTAAATGGAAACTGCAGGTGCTAGAAAGTACATAAATTTATAATGCATAATGCATTTTTTTGTGGATTCAAGGGCTATAACTCCTGACAATAATTATCTGCTTTAGCTAGTTCAAGAACTTGTCCAAGATATCAAGGTTACATAACCGTTACTTACAACTGTGTTAGGTCAATAACAATTGAATGTAAACTGCGAGTGCTAAAGTGCACACAGTATTAAATGCACACAATTTTTTGACAATTCAAGAGCCATAATTCTGACAATATTTATCCGATTTGGCCATTTCAAAAACTTGTCAAAGTTATTACTGTTATATATCTATGGCATAAGTTTGTAGAATTTCAAATGAAAAAAGCGGGTGCTGGAGTGCATAAAAGGTAAAATAATGAACTTTTCGATGTTTCAAGGGCTGCAACTCTGACATTAATAATCCAATTTGGCCAGTTCAAAAACTTTTCAAAGATATTGTGTTTATATAATTAATATACGTTTGGTGAGGACCCAACAGAAAATGTTGCTGCTACACTGCACACATTAAAAGGTTCACAGATGGACAGAAGATGGACACAGGGAGGTCAAAATAGCTCACATTGAACTTTGCTCATGTGAGCTAAAAAAATGTTATTAATTTCTTAGATATAAAGTTTCAGGTATAAAATGCTTTTTGAAAAATATCTCCATGTGGTTATATGTTCCATTATTTATTCAAATGAGTAGACTAATTTGATGCATGGACTTCAGTAAAAGTCAGTTTTATCACTGTCGTGTGTACCGCTCAAGTTTCATGGTTACAGATGTTTTGTTTTCATTTGTAAGTGTGGAAATAAAACTGTTCATGGAGAGATAATGCAATACCAAACAAGAATTCTGCGGAATGATATGTCTTGCCGTGTCTGCTTTGACTGTTAATACACACATGGGAGAGAAAAAAATTAAAATACAATGACAAAAATGGCCGCAAGTATCTGTAAAGCTAAAAAAATATTGTTTAAATCCAGTGGTTACAGAGAAATGACATAGCAACTTCCATAATATATTAAAGAGTGGCTATTTACAATAGTTATTTGATTTGATGAATTTAGAAACAGTCAGGATTTGCAAAAATATGACACAAGAATTTGCATTATGTTCATGCAAGAGTTATCTAACTTGGTTAATGTAGTATGTTTCATGACTAAGAAATATTAAAGGAAGTATTGTGTGAAGTTTCTAGCAAATACATTAAGATATGAACTTGATGGTAGTTGCACACAAAACTTTAACCAGTATTTCTAAGTAAAACATATTTAAAAAAAATAATTTAACCAGTATTTCTAAGTAAAACATATTTTAAAAAAATAACAAAAAAACAACAACAAAAAAACAAAACTTTTTATAAATTAAACAAAAGAAAAGTACCCAGCATCTGCAGTATATTATGTGATGCAGGATGTTAGTTATAACTATGATCCAAGTATGAGTGTCCTAGTATTAGTACTTATTGAGAAATAGTGTAAAAACAAAAACTTAACGTTGGAGGTAAATGCAAAATTCAGCATCAAACAATGTCAATAGGCCATGAAATGTAGGTCACAGTCAACATCTGCAGTATATAATGTGATGCAGGGTGTTAGTTGTAACTATGATCCAAGTATGAGTGCCCTAGCATTTGAACTTGTTGAGAAATAGTGTAAAAACGAAAACTTAACATTGGAGGTAAATGCAAAATTCAGCATCAAACAAAGTCAATGGACCATGCAATGTAGGTCATACTCAGCATCTGCCTTATATAATGTGATGCAGGGTGTTAGTTGTAACTATGATCCAAGTATGAGTGTCCTAGCACTTGAACTTGTTGAGGAATAGTGAAAAAACGAAAACTTAACGTTGGAGCCAAATATGAATGCTGTCCACGGAAAAGCAACACCTTAATTTCGCTTTTGCTCCACCGCCGTGGCGAGACAAAAACAGGAATAAAGGAGTACAACATACAGAGAGGACCAACATAGGTACTCTTTTATTGAATTGATTTAAAGAGTTGGAAATAAATATTATGCAAAACTTATAATTTTTGCTAACAAATTTAATGATAAATGAGGGTCCTCCACGGCCGAGTGGTCCAAGGCATCATCATCAAGATAATTTTACCTGTCACCACTGAGGTCTTAGGTTCGAGTTCAACTCGCTGTAAAAACTAATGTGAGAAAATTTGCCATTTACTCGCAGAAGAACTGTGGTTCTACTCAGATTAATTATGAGGTCTTTCTACATACAAAAAATTGAATATGCCATATATAACCTGAAATGTGTTGAAATTGGCATTAAACCCCATTAAAAAAATATAATAATAAATGAACACCAATGTTAGATCATATATGCCTTTTGTTTTTCGGATAATTATGATTGAGAAAGCTTTTTTTCCAAAAACTTTGTATACATTACTTTCTATAGGTGACTGTATGACATTGACATCTCAAAATAACCTAACTTTGCAACAATGTGATTTAGTTGGTGGGAAAACTTGGAAGGCATCTCGGCATTTAACATAATGATGGTCAACAACGAGCAATATATCAGTAGTGATAGGTTAATAAAAAAATAATTGTCATGGGTTTATTACACTGCTGCACCCTAAAGTTGTTTGTTTATTTAGTATATTTATGATTTATTATAAGTAAATCAAGTGTTAAATAAACATCTCCTCCAGAAGCACAAGTTGGGATTATACAATACCTGCATTACCTTCTTGTTATGATAAATGAAATGTAAAAATAAGATTTTATTTACCTATGGTAACTCTTTTTTTTAAAGGCATTTTTCTCTGCCATGTTTCAATATTACATATCTATTAAAGTTTCATTGTCATAAAAAAGGGAAATCTTTCGAAGTTAAAATGAAATATATTTCGATAAATGTATATTTAAAACAAACAATAAATGTGAAACAAAGACAAGAACATTTGAAACAGAACATACATATTTTACAATTGTCTTATTCAATAACTGATCATTGATCCAGGAGTCTCCATGTCCTGAACACATTAAACTACATCAAGTATAATAATGTAGCACCAGGGGTAATAGTCACCAACCATTTTTAAGAATCTTTTTTTACTTAAAACTCAAGAATGAATTTTGAAAAAATGCACTTAGACACCATTTCTCTAAACCAATATTGCAAGCATATACAGACATCAATGTATAGTCAAATAAATTCTCACAATTATTCTATCTGTTGTGGTGAACTAGATATCTAAGGATTTGGGATTTTCAAGCTTAAGTCTAAGAAAGTTCTCAAGAATGTTTGGTGACAAGGGCATGTAGTATTTCAGAATCGGTGTAGTGTATGCCTATCTATTCCAATTAAATAGTTATATTCTTACGATTAATTATATAATCTAATTTACAGATATTTGTTTGTTGTTTTTTTTTTCAGAATAATTAAGTATAATCAACAATTATGTAAAAACAACACAAAAGATCATTTAATTTAAGACAAAAATTAAAAAACAATGTTGATCAGTTTCATATCAAAGTGAAGGAATGTTAAGATAAATGAGCACTCATCTTTTTTTTCTTGATAAGAAGATTAATAATTCCATTTAATATCAACACAATCACAAATAATAACCAACAAACACTTACAAGTCATATGATATATATAATGAACACAATTGTATACCTTCTTGTCCAGTTATTTTGTCTTTATTTGTTTCTTTAAGGTTTAAAACTCATTAACAAAAACAAAAAAAACACAAAAATAAAAAAAATAAAAAAATAAAAATGAAATGGTCTCTTTCTATATCCAAGTCAAATGAGCACACACTATTAAATACTCCTCCACACACTAGTACACTAGTACATTGTATATTGAACACAATCGGTAAACTGTTCTTGCCGTATTACACTTTCTATACACACAAGATATCACATTTGCTTCTAGACTAGTTTCAGCACAAAAAAAAAACACCATAAGAAGAATTTCTCTTTCACTGCTGCTTCTGTACATGATGATGTTACAAATGTTTACTTAGAAATAACTTAAAACATAGTTCTTCACATACACAGCTGTTTTCATTAAACATCATATTTACAATTGAAAAACTTCTGGAGTATCTCTTATACAGCTGTATGCAACTGTGCAATTACTGGCAACTCAATATCAGCTGTCATTGCTGTTGACAGGTATATTCATTTTTTCCAGACAGTTCTATCTTACATTTGGAACTAAATATAATTCAAAAAGAACTTGCAAAACATCTTGATTGCACAGCTTGTAATAGAAAGAAAGGTAGTGTATCTGAATGTCTATGCCTTACTATTTACGTCAAGTTCTAACGACACTTTTTCTTGCACTTTCTAAATTGCACAACAGTTATACAGTAACCCTCTGTTGCTATAACAACAAATGGTCCTCCTCCATCGTCTCCTATCACTATGGCATTGACATGCTCATGTGACGTCTGTATGATCCTAGAGGGTTGAGAGAGGTCAAGACAGTCCCAGTAGCTATCCGAAGGAATGTGGTATAGGTAAACAAAGCCTGCAAAAATTAGAAGGAATGTGGTATAGGTAAACAAAGCCTGCAAAAATTAGAAGGAATGTGGTATAGGTAAACAAAGCCTGCAAGGATTAGAGGAAATGTGACACAGGAAAACAAAGCCTGCAAGAATTAGAAGGAATGTGGTACAGGTATACAGAGCCTGCAAGAATTAGAAGAAATGTGATACAGGTAAACAGAGCCTGCAAGAACTAGAAGAAATGTAATATAGGTAAACAGAGCCTGCAAGAATTAGAAGGAATGTGGTTTAGGTAAACAAAGCCTGCAAGGATTAGAAGGAATGGGATATAGGTAAACAGAGCCCGCAAGGATTAGAAGGAATGTGATACAGGTAAACACAGCATGTAAGTATGAGAAGGGATTTGATACAGGTAAACAGAGCTTGCAAGGATTAGAAGGAATGTGATATAGGTAAACAAAGCCTGCAAGGATTAGAAGGAATGTGATACAGACCCTAAACCGCTCAAGTACCCCAATTGCACGCAAACGGAATGCACTCAGAGCGTAAGCGTAGCGCAGACGGAGCGCGAACGGAGCGCAGATTGAGCGCTGACGGAGCGGACATGGACCGTAAGCAAACGCTGGATTTGGAATAATAAACGCACTCCTGAATGCATGAAAAAGATCGAGTGCACTCAGACATGCTGAATGCACTCAGAAACGCTGAGTGCACTCAGATGCGCAGTATATGCAGTAAACGCTAGACATAGTAAGACAACTGATAACAGAACTATTCGTGCGCTACTGAGTGCACTCGTTCATTCGGATACACTCTTTTTTTCATTATTTGATCGTGAACTCGTTACTTAAAGTCGAGATTAAAAAGAAATTTTCTTTCACATAAATATAAACCATGTAGTTTATATAAATGTTTTACTGTAAAACGCATGATAAAACTTATTTTGGTCAACAATTTATCAATTATAACATAAATATCAATATTTAGCTGATCAACAATAATGTTTAAAATACCTATTATACAATAGACGACACATCAATGGTTATCTACGGTTTCAAGGCTAATTTAGTTGCATGTTTAAGCATGATTTGGTTTGCGCAACAAAAATATAAAAAATATATAATTATATATTGTGTAAATAACAATTCGAAAAGATGTAATATGAATTCACTATTTGCCGTGTTATTTCGATATAAATTAGTTATAGAACATACAAAACATGTACTTTATTTCGATTTAACCGTATACTGCTCCAAATACAAACATATCAAAGCATGCGTGAATCAAACAAAACATAGATATGCGTAAAATTATATGATTATGATTCTATTTGTTTGGGTATTTCGGCAAAATAAAAATTACCAATTTTCAATTTAATTTGGACTTTAGTTTATATTTTCCCCAAGCATAGTTACACTGAGTTTGTGCTTAGCTGTGAACAAATCTACGTAAAACTGTTATATTGCAATTAAAGTGGAAACATTATAGTCGTGCACATCTCATTAAAATAATAATAATAAATTAATTGTATTCTAAAATATAAAGTGGGTCAGTAGTACAGAGGATAGGGTGCTGGCTTCAGATGGCAGAGGTCGCGAGTTTGACCCAGGCTCTACCCGACCTCTCGAAACACAATTCAGTACCAGATCTAATAAGGGAATGCATTGGAGAACGATATGCATAAGCTCCGAGCTTACTTCACAATCAAGCTTAATTAAATAAATGTAAAATAAATGTATGTATGCCAAATTAACACGACAAACCGAAATAACACATTAGACACAGGAAATAAAAACTAGCAAACGTAAATTTCTAGGTGACCTTTTTGAGGTTGTGGTTTTATATTGACTAAAGAACAGCTTTTGATCATGAGGAAGGTTTAAATAAACAAAAAAGAACATGTATTCACTGCCTATGAAATAATAAATTTATTGTTTTCCCGCTTTCCTATAAAATCGATACGCCTGATCACGTGCACGTAAGCACGTAACAATTAAGCCACTGTAAAAGCTGTGAAAGGGGCAACAAGTAAGAAATGACAACAATAATAATAAGAAGAATAAAAATAATAATAAAGAAGAAAAAATACTCAGATAATAATAATATAATAATAAAGTAATATAGCAATAATAACAATAATATTAGTAATAATAGTAATAAATAATAAAAAAAATATATAATAGATATTAATAATAATGATGATAATAATAATATTATAAAAAATCTGCATATTTTAGTATTGATTTTGACTATATATTGCTTATCCAATCACATGCCGCGGGTTTAATAAAGATTCATTCATCTGGCACAAATTATAATCAAAATGAAATTTACACACCGGCAGGGTTCTTCGTGATCAATGGACCGATAAATCACCAATTAACTATTTATTGACACACATGTGGTTCTCACCATTAGTATCTGTTTTGATGATTGCCATGCAACTCTGCCTTCATTATAATAATTAAATTGTTATATTAATTGTGAACGACTGACCAGATACACGTACGCACGTATCCAATATAAAAGCTGTGACAAATCAATAAGTCAATATGTATATTATCATAATAGTTCCAATGATAATAATATTTTAAAAAATAAAACAAATAATAAAAAATAATACAAATAAAATATTACAATTTTACAAGGAATTATTAAGAGACATGTCTTTAATTTTTATTAGTTTTAACATTGTAGGATTGTTTTATTTTATAAATTAACAATTCTGATCTGTTTTTTATACGAAATCGCTATGGCAGCTGTGGCCAAATGACAGCCTTGAATACAAATCCCTTAATACGTGTATGTCTTACTTTCTACCATTCACACAGAACTGACGTGGGGTTTTTGGTTCGTTAATTTAATGATATTAACATCATGATATTTACATACTAAAGCGTTCTGAAACTTCGAATAACCAATATCTTAAATTATTTTTTATTTGTTGTTAATTGGCTGGCAGTTTTCTTTTTTATCTTTTCTTTTCAATCACATAATGTTGGCTCAATTAAGATTCATCCATCTGGCACGAATTACAATCAAAATGAAATCATACATATCTTCCGTGGTCAATAGACCGATAAGTCACCGCTATATAACTTAATTGACACGGCTCTTACTGGCAAGTGACATAACGTAATTAACACCACGGGTGTGTTGCTGCGTGTCATATAATTAGTGGTATAGCACAGTGGGTGTAGTTTCAAACAAGTTTAATATAGTTTGTCATTTTAAATAATATATTAATATAAAGCATACTATCAGTGAAAGAATAATTTGAGAAACTCACGGAAAAAAGTTTGTTGCAAGTATATTTATATACATAATGATAACGAAAATAATTATAAAAACTTAAAATATCGGAATATCTTTTTTAAGTTTTAGTGAAGCCACATTTGGACCCAAATCGAGAAAAAACGCTACAAGATTATTATTTTTTAAAAATCATTTATTATAATGTCGAATTGCATCGCACGGATTATAATAAATTTTTCATCACCGATGCAGTGCATACATTAACAAAACCAGTGATATATATCCACATGTTGTTAAGTCACTGCTTACACTGAGCAGATTTATGGATTATCATAAGGCCAACGAGGTATCATCAGTATGGAATTATTAATTAAATTTAATTATTAATAATAATATATTTAGTTTATGTTGATGATGTATATGTAAATTTTGTGGACAAACTTTATTGCTTTCCTGTAACAAACGGCTTACGGTGTATCAAAGAAGATACTGACGCAAACACATGTCGGTCTGGATAACAGAAGCCGGTATAACGTGCGATATTCTTTGATCATCCAGACCACTGATCACATATCAAAACATAGACACTTCCGTTAAACATGCCTACTATTGATACTTGTTCAACCTTTCGCTCAGCGGGTGACATAATATGTAGACAAACAATCGGATTATGAATTAATTTACCTTGAATAAATCCCATGGATACATTTAATTGCTCCATTGGAACAGATTAAATTAAAAAGTCAATAAGTTATAGAATCATTTTAAAGAGTTGAGATGTTGCGATTGGTTATGGGCCGATAAACGAACTGAACGTTGAGTGAACGCTGAACGAAGCGAACGCTAACAGGAGTATTAAATAGAGCACTCAGCTATACAGCGCTCGTGAGCGAATACTTGCGTTTGTGAGTGCATTAAATTAACCGCGTTTAATCGAGTGCACGCAAATGGAGCGCAAACGGAGCGCGAACTAAGCGCGAACAGAGCGCGAACGGAGTGCAAACTGAGCGCAAACGGAGTGCAATTATGGGGTACTTGAGCGGTTTAGGGTCTGTACAGGTAAACAAAGCCTGCAAGGATTAGAAGGGATTTGATACAGGTAAACAGTGCCTGCAAAGATTAGAATATACTAGATTGAGTGACTTTAAGACTAAACATCGAATAAAGACAGTTTGATATATGAATAAATTATTTGAAAATATGTGTCGTTTGCAATGGTGAAATAGCTACACCAACTACATACATGTACATTTTAATTATGATTATTCCCCTGAAATAGTAAAAAGCACCAAGGCAGCATGCATTATAATATCAGAATAGATATGATCTCATTTGAATTACCCATTTATGTTACACAACTTACAATGTGGAGTTTTAAAATAAAATAAACTTGCAAAAACATATTCAGAGTATGAACTATTTATAGTCAAGCCTGTTCTAAGCAGCTAGTTAAGCGAAGGAGTAAAAGTGGTGATTTAAGACAGATTGTTGCTTAATACACGTTACCTTACTCTGAAAGCATATAAATGGGAAATAGAAAATATGGTTGCTTAAGACAGGTGGCTGCTTAATAGAGGTGACCACTTGCACAGTGAGAATCCCGTAACAGAATTTTTTTTTTTTGTTCAAATTTTCTAGCAATATTATTTTTTACTACAGTGCACCATAATGAGCTTCTCATATCGAAGTAAATAGGTACCAGTCTGTACACTTATCTAGCGGCAGCTCTAATACCACAGCCATTACCTGAGAATACATGATTGAATCGAAAATTTTACAATACTTACCATTGCTGAAGTGTCTAATTTACATATTAGAATTACTGATCAGTGAATATATACATATAATATGATTTATTCACATGTAAGAAGTATTTGCTGTTATAAATCCACAGAAGGCAAAAAAAATTTACAAAAACATTTGTCATTCATAAATAAGTTATTTATATTTTTATAAAAAAAAAAACATCGTCAGTTACTTGTTATGCTACTTTAGGTATTGTATCAGTTTATATCGAGTAAAGTGTATAAACTAAGAGGGTGTATTTTGGCAAATATCAAATAAAAACTGCAGATGGAGACCGTCTCTATATGTTATGCACACATACAATAGTGTTTGTGTATTGGTTTAATGCCTCAATTATCCCAACAGTTATCAAATTAATTTAAATTAACATTTATTAAAAAATTGACATTATTTATGGCGAGATGTTAAAAAATATTGTGCAAAACGAGAACTTACGTTTGTCTCCTTAAACATTCTTAACAAAGTTTTAACTAAATATAGTGAAAATGTACCTCATTTACACCCTATAGATTGTATCAGTTTTAACTAAATATCATGTAAACATACCTCATCTTCACCTGTTTGAACTAAATATAGTGTAAATGTACCTCATTTACACACTATATTTTACTAGTTTGAATAAATATAGTGTAAACAAACCTCATCTACACACTATAGATTGTACCAGTTTGAACTAAATATAGTGTAAACATACCTCATTTACACAATACAGATTGTACTAGTTTAAACAAAATGTAATGTAAACATACCTCATTTACACACTGTAGATTGTACCAGTTTGAACTAAATATAGTGTAAACATACCTCATTTACACACCATAGATTGTACAAGTTTGAACAAAATATAGTGTCAACATACCTCATCTACACACAGTGGATTATACAAGTTTGAACAAAATATAGTGTAAACATACCTCATCTTCACAGTTTGAACTAAATATAGTGTAAACATACCTCATCGTCACAGTTTGAACTAAATATAATGTAAACATAGCTCATTTACACCAGTTTGAACTAAATATAGTGAAAACATACCTCATCTACACCAGTTTGAACTAAATATAGTGTAAACATACCTCATCATCACCAGTTTGAACTAAATATAGTGCAAACATACCTCAACTACACCAGTTTGAACTAAATATAGTGTAAACATACCTCATCTACACCAGTTTGAAATAAATATAGAGTAAACATACTTCATCTACACAGTTTGAACAAAATATTGTGTAAACATACCTTATCTATACACAGTAGATTGTACAAGTTTGAACAAAATATAGTGTAAACATACCTCATCTACACACTGTAGACTGTACAAGTTTGTGCTAAACATAGTGTAAATATACCTCATCTACACACTGTAGACTGTACAAGTTTGAACTAAACATAGTGTAAACATACCTCATCTACACACTGTAGACTGTACAAATTTGAACTAAACATAGTGTAAACATACCTCATCTACACACTGTAGACTATACAAGTTTGAACTAAATATAGTGTAAACATACCTCATCTACACCAGTTTGAACTAAATATAGTGTAAACATACCTCATCATCACCAGTTTGAACTAAATATAGTGCAAACATACCTCAACTACACCAGTTTGAACTAAATATAGTCTAAACATACCTCATCTACACCAGTTTGAAATAAATATAGAGTAAACATACTTCATCTACACAGTTTGAACAAAATATTGTGTAAACATACCTTATTTATACACAGTATATTTTACAAGTTTGAACAAAATATAGTGTAAACATACCTCATCTACACACTGTAGACTGTACAAGTTTGTGCTAAACATAGTGTAAATATACCTCATCTACACACTGTAGACTGTACAAGTTTGAACTAAACATAGTGTAAACATACCTCATCTACACACTGTAGACTGTACAAGTTTGAACTAAACATAGTGTAAACATACCTCATCTACACACTGTAGACTATACAAGTTTGTACTAAATATAGTGTAAACATACCTCATCTACACCAGTTTGAAATAAATATAGAGTAAACATACTTCATCTACACAGTTTGAACAAAATATTGTGTAAACATACCTTATCTATACACAGTAGATTGTACAAGTTTGAACAAAATATAGTGTAAACATACCTCATCTACACACTGTAGACTGTACAAGTTTGTGCTAAACATAGTGTAAATATACCTCATCTACACACTGTAGACTGTACAAGTTTGTACTAAACATAGTGTAAACATACCTCATCTACACACTGTAGACTGTACAAGTTTGTACTAAACATAGTGTAAACATACCTCATCTACACACTGTAGACTGTACAAGTTTGAACTAAACATAGTGTAAACATACCTCATCTACACACTGTAGACTGTACAAGTTTGAACTAAATATAGTGTAAATATACCTCATCTACACATAGATTATACACATTTAAGCAGGGTATTGAGTAAACTTACCTGATTTACATCCTACGGCCAATAATGGACCATGTATGGCAATACATTGTGGTGTCATTGTCATTGCTTTGTACATATCATGTCTCTCAAACACATGTTCTCCATCGTTGTAACAACTTATGTGTAGATGATTGTCAGCTGTTATACAAAACAATTAGCAATTATTTATCAATTTATAGTTGAAATAACAAACAGTAAGAAATAAACTCTGGTATATATGTTTTACAAACTTTGACCAGATGACACAGGAAAGGCTGTCAAATTTTAACAGAAGCTGAATTATTTTGGTTTTAAATTTATTTATTTTACATTGATTGTGAAACAAGTTTTTATAGCAGACAACACACCAATGTTTTCGTTATTTGAGCCAGTACTAAGTACATAAATTATAAGCAAATAAAGTGTCTTGCTAAGGACACAACACATAGCTCTAGTACAATAGTTTATCAACACATAGCTCAATTACAATAGTTTGTCAACACATATCAACACAGCCCAATTACAAAAGTTTATAAACACATAGCTCAATTACAAGAGTTTATCAACACATAGCTCAATTACAATAGTTCATCAACACATAGCTCAATTACAATAGTTCATCAACACATAGCTCAATTACAAAAGTTTATCATTTTAACTTTAATCTGAAATTTTATCTGGGAAATGATCAATGAACAGTTCCAGATATTAACAATAAAGTTATTGTTAGACAGGATTTTTTTAGCTCTTTAATTTTCATTGCATGATAAATGTGCAAAAAGATATAGTTTGATTTCATTTCTCTATTATTTTTCAATTGTGTGGTATGGTATAATAAGTTTTTAGATGTTAATATCACTCCAACAAGGACATACACTAGCCCTACAGACCACCACCACAAAAATAATTGCATACCTGTATAACAAACAATTCTACTTCCCAGTAGGAACAAACACTTAACGGGTGATTTCAGGTTCGTGATGTAATTCATATCTTTGTTATCCCTGGATTTCTGACAGCCGAGGCAACCCGACCATTGGAATAAGTTACCCAGCTCATCTCCCGATACCACCTGTCAACAAAAACAACACAAACTCTTTTGAAGAAACGTATATTGTTTCTGCCATTTTTTGTTTTTGCATATGCAAAATCATACTGCTATAAATTTAGTGGTTTCATATTGGTCCAATTATCGGCCCAATGATTGCCATTGGCCCAAGGCTGATCACTGCATACCAATATAACTGTCCAAGGACCAATAACTAGGTCAAAATTAACTCACTTAATGGCAATTTTATTGCTTCTATTAACCTGTTCAAGTTAAAGCTTAATTATGCAAGGTAATGAAGTAGTTAGATATATATAATTAATAGAACTGGGTTCTTTATATGTAAGGCAACATCTATATAAAAATTTTCATTGTGATTTAACATTTAATGTATGCTTCAATATCTCCAATAGTGTAAACCTAAACATTACAATGCCTTCTTTTTATCACAATTTACTTCATGAATGACTTTAGGTTCAAACAACCAGATTTAGTCATATTGGTCTAGTTTCAGTTCATATAGACCATGTTTTTCATAATGGCCCAGTTCAGTTCATATTTACAGAGTCCGCATCATATGACGTTAATATTCTCCTCAATATAACGAAATTGATAATTAAAACTGCCTATTTATATAAAAAATGGCATTCTATAGGGAGTCTATTCAATAACATAATTATGTTGTATCATGTCTCTGTAATGTAGAACTCACTATCTATATTGACCAAACAATAAAGAGAGCCCTGTAAGAAAGTCTCACACACTGATCTATATAATGGATTTACTAAAACATTAAGTAACAAGACACTGGAATACTGCAAGCAATGCATAAGTTCCCTATTGGTTTCCAGGTTATATCTGTAATTTTATCTATTTTGTTGCCATAGCAACCACAAATTTTGATCGAATAAAAAAAAAAAAGCCTGCATTATTTCCTTGTTGCCCTTTATTCACATGCAATGTTTCACAAACCTAGCTTTGATACTTTTTTATAAATCTTTACGGATGGCCGGATGGTGGGTAAACCTATAGTTCCCTATGGTAAAACCAGAAGGAGACTATTAAATGGAAAATGTGGATTTGTTTATTGATGATTATCTTATCTATGTAAGTATGATAAACTACATTGGCATAACCAGCCATTATGTTCTAATTTTATGTTTCCTTAATGATGGTGGTAGTCTAATAGATAGAGTGTTGGCCGCTCACGCCAGAGGTTGCAGGTTTGATCTCCCGGTCCACTCGATGCCTCTCATAAAACAACACTCAGCACTGGTTCTACCCAGGAAGCAGACTCAACAGCGGTTCATATAAGCTCTGAGCTTTTATCGCAATCAAGCTAAAATAAATTATTATAAACTAATGATTTATCAACCTAAGATCATTTATTGACAAAAAGTTACAGGTAAGGCCTCTTTGAGAAATTACAGGTAAGACCTCTGTAAGAAGTGACAGGTAAGAAATCTGTAAGAATGTAAGAAGTTACAGGTAAGACCTCTTTGAGAAGTTACAGGTAAGACCTCTGTAAGAAGTTACAGGTAAAACCTCTTTGAGAAGTTACATGTAAGACCGCTTTGAGAAGATACAGGTAAGACCTCTGTGTAAGAAGTTACAGGTATGACCTCTTTGAGAAGATACAGGTAAGACATTTTTGAGAAGATACAGGTAAGACCTCTAAGAAGTGACAGGTTAGACTTCTGTGAGAAGTTACAGGTAAGACCTCTGTGAGAAGTGACAGGTAAGACCTTTTTGAGAAAATACAGGTAAGACCTCTGTGTAAGAAGTTACAGGTAAGACCTCTGTAAGAAGTTACAGGTAAGACCTCTTTGAGAAGATACAGGTAAGACCTCTGTTAGAAGTTACAGGTAAGACCTCTGTAAGAAGTTACATGTAAGACTTCTGTGAGAAGTTACAGGGAAGACCTCTGTAAGAAGTTACAGGCAAGACCTCTTTGAGAAGATACAGGTAAGACCTCTTAGAAGTTACAGGTAAGACTTCTGTGAGAAGCTACAGGTAAGACCTCTGTGAGAGGTTACAGGTAAGACCTCTGTGAGAAGTTACAGGTAAGACCTCTTTGAGAAGTTACAGGTAAGACCTCTGTAAGAAGATACAGATACAGATTGGTAGAGGCACAGGGACACGTTGGCGGCCACGAGAAGTCAACACTGCACGATTGGCCAGTAGTACTGGAAGGGGTGGCAGACCGAATGACGTCAGGAGAACGGCAAGCGAAGACGAGACTGAGGGTGGAAAATCGGACGATGACTAGGAAGCGGGCCAAGGCACACCAAATGACAACGAATTAACATATATAAACAGTGAATATTTTATGAACATTGTCACGTGGAACATTGAAGGTTTAAATAAATATTGTGGTAATAGTGATGTAAAGAACTACTTGTATAAATTCGATATGATAGCATTAGTTGAGACTTGGAGTAATTTTACTGGAGAATTTATTGGCTTTCTAGAATCTTATACGTATTTTGATTGTGTCCGAAATAAAGCACCAAATGCTGTTAGAAATAGTGGAGGTGTAGGAGTGTTTGTTAAAGATTGTCTTATCAAACAAAATCTAGTAAAACGTATATTTAATCATTTAAATAATTGTGTAATTTTATATCTTGAGTGTTCAAATTTTCAAGGTGTGAATGATATTATTATGTATTTTGCATATGTGTCACCTGAAGGCTCCAGAATTTATGATCATTTAGCTGATTCCAATGGTATTTTGCTGTTAGAGAATAACATACTTGAATTAAGATCAATATATCCAGATTGTAATATATTTTTGGCAGGAGATCTGAATTCTAGAACAAAAGATTTTCGTGACTATATACCTAACGATACTTTAAATTTTGTTTTTGGAGACACGGATTACGATGGAGATGACTTTGATATGCCAAGAAATAATATGGATTCTTTAAGATATAATAATTTTGGCAAATCCCTAGTTGAATTATGCAGCTGTAATAATATGCATATTTTAAATGGTAGACTTTTTGGTGATGTAAAAGGTAATTTTACATGTATAGCTAATAATGGAGCTAGTGTAGTTGACTACAATATTGTATCAAGCGATCTTTTTACAAATATTTCTGATTTTAACGTTGAAAATCGTGACGATTCGGTACATTTTCCAATTAAATGTCAGTTGAAGTTTACTACGAAAAGGGATATTCCAAATGGTCCTGAGATCAATATACCTACTGTAAATATGAAAGAATATGTAAAATACAGATGGCAAGATAGGTACCAAGATACTTTTATAGAAAAATTCCGAGAACTTTTACGCACATCTCGTGATGATATAATGAATTATGTAAACTCTGATATAAATAAAGCAGTAATTATGCTGACAGACACATATAAATTTGCAGCTGAATCAATGCGTATTAAAAATAAACATTATAACCATAACAGTAACAAACATCCTCCATGGTGGGATGCAGATTGCGAAACACTTAAACAAAGAAAATATTCATTACTGCGAAAATTCCGAACAACAAGTTTAGAAAATGATCTTATTACGTACAAGAATGAACGAAATGCCTTTAAAAATATTTGTAAATTAAAAAAACGACAATATGAAACAAAAAAACGACAAGATTTAATAGATTCGCGTACCGATCCTTCTTCTTTTTGGAAAAAAATTAAAGAATCAAAACAGTTCTCTCATCAAAAGTATAATATATCGAATGAAGAATGGATTGACTATTTCCGTAAACTTTTATACATTGAAGACAACTCGAATATTGAACTTGATTTACAAGATGATAATGCTTTGATAAATATTGACATCACCGCAGACGTGCTAAATGACCCGATTACAGACGCAGACATTATTTCAGGAATCCGGAGATTGAAATCCGGTAAGAGTTCAGGCCCTTCTGGAATTGGAGCAGACTTTTTTAAAAATACGGAAACTGAAGTTGTCCCATATCTAAATACAATATTTAACAAAATCTTAGATAGTGGTACCTATCCAGATGCTTGGTCAGAAAGTATTCTATGCCCAATACACAAATCCGGATTAAAAGACGACGCAAATAATTACAGAGGAATTTCGCTAATAAGCATTATGTACAAAATATTTTCTAATATTGCTACGCAAAGAATTTACAGTTGGGCTGAGCGTGAACATAAGATTGATGAGGCGCAAGCAGGCTTCAGATCTGGTTATTCTGCAATAGATAACATCTTCTCCTTACAAGCACTTGTACAGAAATATATTTCAAAGAAAGGAGGGCGTTTTTACTGTCTTTTCGTAGACTTTAGCAAAGCGTTTGACACTTTAATTCATAATAAATTATTTAATAGTATTGCGCGTAAAGGCATTCATGGTAAAATTTTATCTGTATTTAAATCTATGTATAGTAAAACTAAATGTTCCATACGTACGCCAAATGGTATTACTGATCCATTCCCATGTAATATTGGAACGAGGCAGGGGGACATAAGTAGTCCTATTTTATTTTCACTTTATATCAATGACCTTTGTACATTATTTAGAGAACGCTGTGGTACTGGAATATTTGTCTCTAACGATATACCTGATATCATGTATTTATTATTTGCTGATGATGTAACAAGCGTAGCTGAGACTGCGTCAAAGCTACAGATTCAACTAAATGTATTAAATGATTTCTGCATTTCTACAGGCATGAACATTAATCTTAAGAAAACTGAAATTATTGTATTTAGAAATGGTGGCAGACTTCGTTTATATGAAAATTGGTCGTACAGAGGAAATCTCATAAAAACAACGTCGTTGTATAAATTCATGGGCATTCTGTTGACACCCAAACTGTCGTGGACTTCCGCCAAAAGCAAACTTGCGACACAGGCCAAAAAAGCTATATATTCTATTCGAAATTATCAAAGGCCATTTGGACGATTTTTACATAATGAACTATTTAAATTGTTTGATTCAATGGTAAAACCTATATTATGTTATGCATCAGAGATATGGGGTTACGAATATTCAAGTGCAATTGAGTCAGTTCAGGCTGATTTTTGTAAATACTTCTTAGGTGTTAATAGTTCTGTAAATAATAGCGTAGCGCTCGGCGAGTGCGGAAGGCTTCCTTTGTGCGTTACTTATCATACAAATTGCATTAAGTACTGGTGTAAAATAATACATATGCCAAATCACCGATATCCAAAACATTGTTATAGAATGCTTAAAGATTTAGATGATGTTGGAAGAAAAACTTGGGCTTCAAGTGTTAAGAAATTATTGTTTCGATATGGATTCGGGTATGTTTGGATTTCACATGAAGTGGGGGATATTAATATGTTTATTTTAGCATTTAAACAACGACTATCAGATTGCATGACCCAGTACTGGCATGGTAGTATTGCAGAATCCACACGTTGTGACACTTATAAGTACTTCAAAACTTTACTAAATCCAGAAAAGTATCTTTGTATTGAAATTCCCTTTTTACATAAAAAATCTCTTGCCCGTTTTCGATGTTCTAGTCACAAGCTCAAAATAGAAACTGGTCGTCACGAAAATATTGAAAGGCAAGACCGAAAGTGTACATATTGTTATATTCATGCGAATATAAACGTTATAGAAGACGAATATCATGTATTTTTTCTGTGTCCGAGATATGCGGATCTGAGACTACAATGTTTACAGTCTTGGTATTCCGGGGAAAATAACTTAGAAGATTTTTATCAGCTACTACAACTAAATGACACCTTCAAACTTAGGAAACTAGCTGCATATATCCATTTTATTTTGGTACGAAATGAATCACAATTATAATAGAAAAGAAATATTTCCACATAAATTGTATGCCATATTTCATTTCATATTTTGACACTACTAAATGTTTGTAAATAATGATATGTATTTTGGGCCGGAGGCCTCTATTTACGAAATAAAGGATTTGTATTGTATTGTATTGTATTGTATTGTATTGACAAAAAGTTACAGGTAAGGCCTCTTTGAGAAATTACAGGTAAGACCTCTGTAAGAAGTGACAGGTAAGAAATCTGTAAGAATGTAAGAAGTTACAGGTAAGACCTCTTTGAGAAGTTACAGGTAAGACCTCTGTAAGAAGTTACAGGTAAAACCTCTTTGAGAAGTTACATGTAAGACCGCTTTGAGAAGATACAGGTAAGACCTCTGTGTAAGAAGTTACAGGTATGACCTCTTTGAGAAGATACAGGTAAGACATTTTTGAGAAGATACAGGTAAGACCTCTAAGAAGTGACAGGTTAGACTTCTGTGAGAAGTTACAGGTAAGACCTCTGTGAGAAGTGACAGGTAAGACCTTTTTGAGAAGATACAGGTAAGACCTCTGTGTAAGAAGTTACAGGTAAGACCTCTGTAAGAAGTTACAGGTAAGACCTCTTTGAGAAGATACAGGTAAGACCTCTGTTAGAAGTTACAGGTAAGACCTCTGTAAGAAGTTACATGTAAGACTTCTGTGAGAAGTTACAGGGAAGACCTCTGTAAGAAGTTACAGGCAAGACCTCTTTGAGAAGATACAGGTAAGACCTCTTAGAAGTTACAGGTATGACTTCTGTGAGAAGCTACAGGTAAGACCTCTGTGAGAGGTTACAGGTAAGACCTCTGTGAGAAGTTACAGGTAAGACCTCTTTGAGAAGTTACAGGTAAGACCTCTGTAAGAAGATACAGATAAGTCCTCTTTGAGAAGATACAGGTAAGACCTCTGTAAGAGGTTACCTGCAATACTTCTGTGAGAAGTTACAGGTATGACCTATGTGAAAAGTTACAGGTAAGACTTCTGTGAGAAGTTACAGGTAAGACCTCTGTGAGAAGTTACAGGTAAGACCTCTTTGAGAAGTTACAGGCAAGACCTCTGTAAGAAATTACAGGTAAGACCTCTTTGAGAAAATACAGGTAAGACCTCTGTAAGAAGTTACATGCAATACTTCTGTGGGAAGTTACAGGTAAGACCTATATGAAAAGTTACAGGTAAGACTACTTTGAGAAGTTACAGGTAAGACCTCTTTGAGAAGATACAGGTAAGACCTCTGTAAGAAGTTACAGGCAAGACCTCTGTTAGAAGTTACATGTAAGACTCCTGTGAGAAGTTACAGGCAAGACCTCTGTAAGAAGTTACAGGCAAGACCTCTTTGAGAAGATACAGGTAAGACCTTTTAGAAGTTACAGGTAAGACCTCTTTGAGAAGTTACAGGTAAGACCTCTGTAAGAAGTTACAGGAAAGACCTCTTTGAGAAAATACAGGTAAGACCTCTGTAAGAGGTTACTTGCAATACTTCTGTGAGAAGTTACAGGTATGACCTATGTGAAAAGTTACAGGTAAGACCTCTGTAAGAAGTTACATGCAATATTTCTGTGAGAAGTTACAGGTATGACCTATGTGAAAAGTTACAGGTAAGACCTCTTTGAGAAGTTACATGCAAGACTTCTGTGAGAAGTTACAGGTAAGACCTCTGTGAAAATTACAGGTAAGACCTCTTTGAGAAGTTACAGGTAAGATCTCTGTAAGAAGTTACAGGTAAGATCTCTGTAAGAAGCTACAGGTAAGATCTCTCTAAGAAGTTACAGGTAAGACTTCTGTGAGAAGTTACAGGTTAGACCTATGTGAGCAGTTACAGGTAAGACCTCTGTGAGAAGTTACAGTTAAGATCTCTGTGAGAAGTAACAGGTAAGGGTAAGACCTCTGACAGGTACGACAGGTATGGTAATCTGTGTTAAACAAAAAAATTAACTTTTAAGGTTTTAGACACTGAACTATGAAAAGCAATGTAATGCAATATGTACAATGTACATTGTATATATTTATTAACAAAATATTATGATAATGTTTATGGAGAATAGACACTATAGCAAAAACACAGTCATGTAGTTTTTTGAGAAACAGAGGAAAAGCAGAGCTAAACATAAAAGTTTCTTTGCGGTCAAAGTTAGTGACTTTTTACATGACGGTGATTAGTTTACAGAATCAATACTATTCCTAAAAATCTATTTTATCAAAAAAAACTTTAACCTCAGGTTTTGAAGAATAAACTATGGAAACTTTGTTAATTTTGATATATGCATTGTTAGTAAACATAATACGAGGGGTGTTCAGAAAGAAACCTGACAACTCTCATAATTATCTTCTTACATGTAGTAAGTAGGTGATCAAAATAAACTGAAAATCAGTATCATATTAAAGAAAAACCTATTTCTGGTAATCTACAAGATTCCCTGATATCATGATGCACTTTCTAGTTCCAGTTATGGTTGTCATGGTAACAACATCATCTTGTGATGAGTGGAGCAAATCACAACATCATTGAAAAGGTACAGAAATAACTACCATTCTCGGTTAAAATTAATACTTAAAAAAAGGTAAAACTCTTCCAAACGCCACTTAACATTGTTGAATTATATCAATGTGACATCAAGATAGAAGAAGTGGATAAAATAACGCCATATCTGGATGGCGGGAAAAACAACTGCTTGTTTATGTGAAAATTACTGAAAATGTCGAAAGAACAAAGTTATTCCAATAAATTCTGTGTGTTTTGGGGGGAATCTCGTAAGGAAACTTGAGATGACGTAGACTAAGTATGGTCAATTTAGCACAAGTAAGCTGTTAAGAAAAATAGAAAAACTAAGCTAAACGTTAAATGTAAATCTAAAGTTTTGGACGACTAAACTAGGGAAATTTTCTCCACTTGATATATTGTTTGTGTATTGTTTATGAAATGTTTTATGATGTTTAATGTAGCTTTCAGCAATTTTCAGTCATATCGCCACGGTGTCTACTTGAGACAGTTTTCTGCCACATTGAAGTATCATGCCTCAGACACATGATATGATACCACACCCAGTCACATTATTCTGACACCGGACCAACCACACCTAGAACTATCCTCTAAATAATAAGCGCCAAGCAAGGTAGCTTCTAGTCTTATCTTTCAAATCTTTTATGAAACAGCAGATGTAGTTTGTTGAATAATAGAGAAAAGCTGAGCCAAAAAAACAACTTAATCTGGTCGCTGCAAGTATTAACTAGGTCTATTAAATAAGTCACGGTTGTCTTGGTGACGTAAATTCTTTTAACATGATGGTGGTTGGTTTACAGAATGAATACTATTACTGAAAAAATAAGATTTAAAAAAAAAATTAAAATTTAAGCTCAACAAAAAGCATTTAAGCTACAGTTTTAGAGATCATTATGCAAACTTAGATAACTTAGTCATAATAACACAAGCAGTTTGTTGAGAAAAAAATGAGCTAAACATAAACCCAAAATCGGATGATGACGACAATTATAACAACAATATCATGGTCATTACTGGGCAAGTGTCAGTATGTGACTGGGTGGAGTACAACATCACGTGTCTGCAGTATGTGACTGTGACACTTCAGTATAGTAGTGTTATAATGGGTTTAAAGTTCACAAAATGTCCGTTTACCTCACCAAATGAGTCAGTGAATTTTACTTAGCCTTATGACAGTGAAATGGAGCAAAACAAAATGTGTGCATATTAAGATCACAGAAACAGTTTTACTTACAGAATCCTCCCAGAATGCAACAGCTTTGATATCAGAAGCTGATTGGCTGAACAATGTACATGTGATATCAGCTCTGATATCTAATTGGTCTGCTGATGTCCATATAGGCTGGCCTTGTATCATACTAGCATTAGCTGCAGCAACAAAATGGCTACCCCATGACCTACAACACAACATGACAAACTGATTAGTACCCAGTGCAACAAAATGGCTAACCCATGACCTATAACACAACATGACTAACTGATTAATACCGAGTGCAACAAAATGGCTGCCCCATGACCTATAACACAACATGACTAACTGATTAATACCGAGTGCAACAAAATGGCTAACCCATGACCTATAACACATCATGACTAAATGATAAGTGTCCAGTGCAACAAAATGGCTAACCATGACCTACAACACAACATGACTAACTGATTAATACCGAGTGCAACAAAATGGCTGCCCCATGACCTATAACACAACATGACTAACTGATAAGTAACTGGTGTAACAAAATGGCTACCCCATGACCTATAACACAACATGACTAACTGATTAGTACCCAGTGTAACAAAATGGCTGCCACATGATCTACAACACAACATGACTAACTGATAAGTGCCTAATGCAACAAAATGGCTAACCCATGACCTACAACACACCATGTCTAACTGATTAGTTACGGTGTAACAAAATGGCTGCCACATGATCTACAGCACACTGAGACTAACTGATTAGTGCCTAGTGCAACAATAAGGCTGCCCCATGACCTACAGCACACTGAGACTAACTGATTAGTGCCTAGTGCAACAATAAGGCTGCCACATGACCTACAACACACCATGTCTAACTGATTAGTACCCGGTGTAACAAAATGGCTGCCACATGATCTACAGCACACCGAGACTAACTGATTAGTGCCTAGTGCAACAATAAGGCTGCCCCATGACCTACAGCACACTGAGACTAACTGATTAGTGCCTAGTGCAACAATAAGGCTGCCACATGACCTACAACACACCATGTCTAACTGATTAGTTCCCGGTGTAACAAAATGGCTGCCACATGATCTACAGCACACTGAGACTAACTGATAAGTGCCTAGTGCAACAATAAGGCTGCCACATGATCTAAAACAGACCATGTCTAACTGATTAGTACCTGGTGTAACAAAATGGCTGCCACATGATCTACAGCACACTGAGACTAACTGATTAGTGCCTAGTGCAACAATAAGACTGCCACATGACCTACAACAGACCATGTCTAACTGATTAGTACCCGGTGTAACAAAATGGCTGCCACATGACCTACAACACACCATGTCTAACTGAGTGTAATGTGCGTTGTTGTTAAATGACTGTAGTTTGTATGTAGTGTAATTCTTCAGGTACTTCATGATATTTTAACACAATACCTTAAGTAGGTAATTTAATAGCAACTACCTAAACAGATGAATGTATATAAACAACTGCATCACACATATATCTAAGTACAGGAAATATCAAACTTTAAACTGATAAAATATATCAAGAGCATTCATTTCAACCTTAACTGAGTCAATTTCAAATCAATATAATTATGTCAGAGGTTTTGAGATCGAATCTTCACCTGGCAACATTCTGTGATGACTGGCCATGAACTTTGTTCTACAACCACGAGTACACCTCCTCTGAGCAGGTGGGGAGTAGCTGATGACTTGCAAAGACAAGATGTATCCAGTACTAGATAACCGTCAAGTAGATCCCAGGTGTGCTGACCACAGTTGAATAAATGAAATACTGTTCAAAAAGGCTTAAAAACGTGCAAGCAAAAAGAACTTTAAGCCATTGTAATTTGTGAGTTATATTTTTTCAAAGGTACATTTTTTATTAGATATTTTTTATAATAATAATTCATGAATGCATGAATATAACATATACACACCAACCTGACACAGTTAACTTGTTTGCTATAATGTTTAATGGTAGATGACTCCTCTGTATCTATATTGTGTATAATTAGAGTTGTGTCCCTTGATGAGCTTACAATTTTACTGCCAACTTCTCCGTTTAATATATCAGCTGTGCTCATCACTGGAATGTAGAGACAAAGGTTTCTCATTACTTACATGTTATTAGAGGATTTAATTAAGCTCTTGATTGCAAAAAAAGCTGAGAGCTGGTATGAATCACTCTCAATTCTGTTTCCTGTGCAGAGCCAGTACAGGGTGTTGTTTTTGGGAGGTCATCGGGTTGAGCATTGGACCAAACCTGTGACCTCTGATATGAGTGGTCATCACAATATTTACTGCATTACTGATATGCTTAATAAAGGGTTTTTTGGTCATTGGTAAAATTCTTAAATTAACAAAATAATATGTGTAATTTTAACCAGGATAATATGTAATTTTCATCTGATAAGTGCAACAATATTTTTGATGATTAAATTCCTCAATCTTTTTTTGTTGTCACAATATATATTCATATAAAAGTTCTTTATGATAATTTATTTTTCATTAAAGATTAAACTAATTACTGGTACATGTCAGTCATAGCTTTGACCAAATAGAATTAAATCATTTAAATTACTTATTTAAAATGCAAAGCCATCAAATTCAGGATAAAATTATATCATTATTTATTCTTATTCTTCTTCACTTTATTTCAAAGACTAAAAGTAATTTTATATGCTCCTAGCTAGTCAATAAATTTCAAGAATTTATACATAAATGTTTCATTTTTGAAGCGTATTAAGAAATCTTTGGAAATTATTCTCATATCTCTCTTTCTGTGCAATATATAATTTCTGGATCAACCTGCCAGTACTTTTAGTTTAAACTTATTCATTTTACTTTGATTGTGCATCAAGAGATTACAACATATAGAATTCATGCTCAAAATCTTTGTGTGTAGAACCATTACTAAGCATACATGGAAAAAGTGTCTTGTTCAAGGACACAACACAGCCATAGCAATGGATGTCAGCCATGATTCTCATATCATGGACCCCGATGCACTACCACTGGACCATGCGCTCCACCTACAAGCACTTTATATCATTACTTTACTTGCATAACATAAGTTAGAGAATTTCAACATTACAAGAGATCAAAACAACATCATTATCATAAGGAAATGGTACATAGTATGTTTGACTGATGACAGTAAACCTGTTGCCTTAGCCATTTTCATGCATGGCTTGCATAATTCAGATTTACTGAAAAAAAAATTGAATGTGCATGTTATATACATATTCATTGGTAATTTTTTTTTGAATGGGGTTTTATGCCATTTTCAACACATTTCAGGTTATATCCTGTTTTGTTTGTAAAGGAAAACTGCAGAATGAATCTGAATAAAACCACCATCCTTCCGCAAGTAACTTGCAAACTTTCTATGTAAATTTTTTTGAGCGAGCAAGACTCGAACCTACAACATTAGCGGTGAGAGTTAAAGTGATCTCGAGATAGCACCTTTGGCTAATCATTATCAATTATGACATCAGAAGATGAAAGGTTTTCCTTTGATACTAACAGTTTAAGAACATTCAAAATGCTCTAATTTGATATGCTAGACAAAGTATCAGCAGTTTTTGCATATCCATGAGAAGAAGTATACCCATATCTAGGCCGGTGATACTGGTGACACGTCTCTGATGTCGGTATACAACATCACAGTTCAGATCTGCTTCTATGTTTTTCCAGCTCATCAGAACACCACTCTCATGGCCCGAATATATCACATTGTCTATAGATGGAGAAATAACACAAGTATAGCACATTGTCTATAGATAGAAAATAACACAAGTACAGGTTGTCCGAAAAGAAAGGTAACACTTTCTCACTTTCAGAACTTTGCTTTAATGTTAAAGAATTTGCATCAAAACATGCACACGAATAAAGCAAAGATATAAGTTTTTTTCTGTAAAAAGTGAAGTAAATATGTCAAACAATATCATTTTTACAATATTTTTAGTACAAAGTACCTTTTGTGTCAAATAGCGTCACGTCAATAATTAATGACGTTCTCAAGATGATGGCCCTTCAACACTTTTCCCTGTTGTACTCGCACTATGAAATTGTTTATAACATTTCCACACATTTCTTCACTGATTTTCTTCACTTCCCGTTTGATGTTTTTCAACAGCATATCTGTGTCCACTGGCTTTGGTGTGTAAACAGCCAACTTCAGGTAGCCCCAGAGAAAGTAATCGCACGGGTTCAGGTCAGGACTGTGTGCGGGCCAAGATTGTCCACAATTCTTCAGGGTATCATCGGGACACCACCTTATCGCCGAAAGTTTCATGAAGATAATCTAATACAGTATTAGATGTATGTGCCGTCGCACCATCTTGCATGAACCAGACATTTTGCATATTTTCCGTTCGCTTTAGAAGCGCTGGAACAAACTTATTTTTCAAAAGCCACAGGTACCGATGTGAATTCACAGTGTCCTTAAACACATATGGACCGATCACTCTGTACGACGAAATAGCACACCAAACCGTTAATTTCTCACTATGTAATGGTCTATCTGTAAAACAGTGAGGCTGTTCATTTGCCCAGAATCTCATGTTTTGTTTGCATACATGGCCAGACTGCAGGAAATGCGACTCATCTGTAAACCAAACATCATGAAATGCGTCAGCTTAATTATCGGCAATGTCAACTGCCCAGCGACAAAAATCTTATCTTTGAACCTGATCTGTGATATTTAAACTGCATAATCTGAATTTTATAAGGAAAAAGTTGAAGGTCCTTCTTTATTATGTCATGAAGACATGTTTTAGCGATTCAAGTCTCTGAGGAAGAATGTCTCACTGACTTTTCTGGGCTATTCAAAAGCATTTCCAGAAGCGAACTCACGTTTTCGTCGCTCCTACTTGACCTCGGCCGACCTGCTTTTGGAGCATCTGCTTCTGACCCACGTCGCTCAGATTTATGTACTATCTTAAAGACATGTTTCCTGCTTACATTTGTATTCTTAAAAAGATATTTAAACTTTCGCCGAATGTCCGTTACACATTTAGTTTCATAATAATGCTTGACGATAAAAATACGTTGTTCCAACATCAATCTCGCCATCTTGAAAATAACGTGTATATTTGATGACATCATGACGTCGAGACGTCATTTATTTTGGCGCGTTATTGTTGCAAGTAATAAAAACTTACATTTAAGACCTTTAAATTGGTATAAATTTGATTAAAATAGCCCAAGATTAGGCAAAGTTATGCAAACTTTAAAGTGTTACCTTTCTTTTCGGACACCCTGTATATCAAAATTTTCTATAGATAGAGAAATAACACAAGTATATCACATTGTCTATAGATAGAGAAATAACACAAGTATATCAAAATTGTCTATAGATAGAGAAATAACACAAGTATATCACATTGTCTATAGATAGAGAAATAACACAAGTATATCAAAATTGTCTATAGATAGAAAATAACACAAGTTTATCACATTGTCTATAGATGGAGAAATAACACAAGTATATCACATTGTCTATAGATAGAAAATAACACAAGTATATCAAAATTGTCTATAGATAGAGAAATAACACAAGTATATCAAAATTGTCTATAGATAGAGAAATAACACAAGTATATCACACTGTCTATAGATAGAAAATAACACAAATATATCAAAATTGTCTATAGATAGAAAATAACACAAGTTTATCACATTGTCTATAGATGGAGAAATAACACAAGTATATTAAAATTGTCTATAGATAGAGAAATAACACAAGTATACCAAAATTGTCTATAGATAGAAAAATAACATGTCAAGTATATCACATTGTCTATAGATAGAGAAAATATATAAATATATTACATTGCCTATAGATGGAGAAAATTACATATTAAGTATATCAAAAGATGAAAAAATTGACATAAGTACATGTATATTAAAAGTGTCTATTATACACGGTAGCAATCACATAAGTATAACACATTGTCAATAGATAAAAAAATTGAGATGTAAAAACACATTTTCTATAGATACTATTCATAGGTGTAAAAATTAATTTAAAGGTAATATTTCGGGATTTTCAAACTTTTAAAATTGGCTAAAAACCTTTTATTTCCAATATACCATGCCTATATAATCCTTGACCCTATATTACCAAAAAGATATATATTTTAACATGCCAAAATAATTTAACTTTTGCTACATGCCTGGGTTGGACTAGCTCAGTCATTAGCACTTCTGACGTCAGGGATCATGAGTTTGAATCCCCACCCTGTCACAATCTCCGTGATTGTTGATATACAACATTGTATCTCATTATCACTCATCTCTCATGGCTGATTCAATTGGGAAAGTCATCAGTTACTATTTTTAGAATGAGGATTTTGTTTTAAGTATACCACTCCAATTTACATATCGATTTTATCAAGTTTTAATGGATTTGACTTACTAAACTATTTGGTTAATCTTTATTAATGATAATGAGATGCTTTTTATCCATTTTGACAATTATTTTATTTTTTAAGGCATTTATAGCGTTTTATCCTGATACACTCCATTTAATGCCAGAACATGAACAAAATCAGTTTCAACATTGTTATGATGTGTCTCTTTTAAATGCCTTTCTGAACATCATTGTAAGAGTGTGTACAATTTATAGTGTAAGATGTTACTACAGTTGCAAGAAAACAACTGGACAAGGAATCAGTAACACCATTAACTAATCAATTAAGTATTAAAGAATACCTTGTACATGAAGACAACTTACTTCCCCATTCAGAGGGAAGAAATGAAGCTCTGTTTTTTTCTCTAAGCCTTTTTCTATGTAACAGCATCTGAAATAATTTAAATTGAGGACACACTTTCAGTGGACTTTTCAGACAATGAAATAGCCTTGATTAAATATCATTAATATTACCATTAATACACAATTATGAACTATTATTACAAATAATTCACTAACAATGTAACTCATGTACAGTAAGTATCACTGTTATTGTACTGTAGTATATCACTTTTGTATAGTCAGTACAACTGTTATTGTACTGTAGTATATAACTTTTGTATAGTCAGTACTACTGTTATTGTACTGTAGTATATAACTTTTGTATAGTCAGTATTACTGTTGTTGTACTGTAGTTTATAACTTTTGTAGTCAGTATTACTGTTATAGTACTGTAGTATATAACTTTTGTATAGTCAGTATTGCTGTTATAGTACTGTAGTATATAACTCACGTAGAGTCAGTATACTGGTAACTGTTATATTACTGTAGTATTATAACAACTTATGAAAGTTATGAACACAAATTAAGGTTCTTAGAGCTATAAAAACATCACCTATGATCTTTGCTTAATGGAATATGACTATAATCAACATTCCCCAATTGTATACATTTCATTTAACAAAATCTTAGTCATATATTTTTTTAACACTCTCAATGTCTCAAAATGTCAAATTAAATGAAAAAAAAATCAAAAGGTTATGATAGGTCTTTAATACATAAATGTTCCAGTTTGAACATAATTCATAAAATGAACATACAAAAAAATCGCATCACAAAACCATGATACCATTATACTTGCGAATAAAGAACTACGATAGATGTGCTAATATTTTATCTGAGATACCTGTAATTCTCTGCATACACTTCTCTCCAGAACATCCATGGCAACTTACTCTCTAGACTAGCTTTCCAATCATGTGCCAACTCAGCCAAAGTTATCTCCCTTCCACCAGAGAGCTGTATCAGTCTGGTCAACTGAACCAGCGAATATGTCGAGATTTCCTTCAAACAACATCTAAGCCAGATATGCATACAGGTCTCCAAGCCTACAAATACCAGGGAAATGATGTACCAAAGGTACAGTGGTTGTCCCCTAAACTTCAATTAACTGACATATATAATATATATGTTAAGCTAATGTTAAAAAAAAATATTACAGCTTACATAAATCGCAGTTGAAGTTTTCCTGGGTAGAACTAGTACTAAGCATATGCAGATAAAGCGTATTGCTCAAGGACACCACACAAAGCCGTGGAAAAGGATCAAATGCTCTACCACTGGACCACACACTCCATTAATAATTTTGTGGTAAGTGAAATGGTTATTCATTATACTGGCATGTATACAACACCTAACACCTTAATTTGAACTATCTCAGATGATGTTAAATAGAGTTTCAGTTCCTCAATGTACAAAAGACATACCAATGGTATGAAGTTTTTTAACATTGGAAAAGGCATGAAATCTTAAAACAAGAGCCACATGAAGCATAAAATTTCTCTAAGTAGTCATTTTGACAATTTTTAATTGTTGTTTAAAAGTTGTTTGATGAATCATGATTAAAATTTAATTGTTCATCTTCCAAAATATTACAGGCAGCAAGTCAAATATCCAAACAATAAGAAGCAGTCCATCGCTGCCTTATTTGACCTAACATATACACTTATGTCACTCTTGACATTTGATCATTAATGGTTAAAAAAACAATAATGGAAAGGAATAATCTTCCGGAACACTTACACAATTCTGAAACTCTACCATCATTTAAACGCCAGCTTATGAATCATTTGTTTAAACCCACCAAAATACCATGTTTTTATTTAACAGGTCCTCGTAAATTATCTATTTTTCATGCATGTTTAAGAAATGGTTGCAGTAACCTTAATTATAATTTATTTGTCAACAAACTAAAATTATATTCAACTTGTGAAAAATGTGGGCATGAAAAAGAGGAAGCCGAACACTATTTCATGCAATGTCCTTCTTTTTAAGCGATCGACTTCGTCTCTTTCATGCTACACATCACCTTCATCCTTTAAGTGTTAAAACCCTGTTACACGGGAGAGATGATATTTCAGACGATGAAAATATTGTTGTATAAATTTAACAATGTCCAAACTTATTTTAAAGACACTAAACGTTTTGATAAAGAATAGATCTTATTAATTTTAGTATTTACCTCACAATGGAGCCCCTCATTTAAGGTCAGCATCGGAAGCATATATTTAAACAATGTATCCTATTTCATTTTTTTTCTTGCTTCATATATGAATATATTTTACTGCTATCTTGATTGTTTTTTGTAAATAATTTGTTGTTGGGAAGGGCCTATTTTAACGTTGGATAACTTGTGGCCCAACCCTTTTGCTACTACATGTATATAAAAAAGCAATAAAATATGTTTAAAGTAAAGTAAATGATATTAAATCTAATTTGTATGTATATAGTCAAAATACAGAGGATTATTGTTACCAATATAACAAAATAAAACAAATACATAATTTAACAACATTTACATCAAGCGCTTATAAATATAAAGAATGATAGAGTAGACAAAATGTCATTAACTTGAATAAAACAAAGCAAGAATGATTTAGCAGTTATTCATTTAAAATTGACAGGCAACTAATTTTTTAGCATAAAATGTGAGATATATACCGCCTTTAGTAATTTATGGTGTTTGATAAAACTGCAAAATTGTCTTGAATTACAAGATTGTTGTTTGAAGTATTAATTTTATTTAACCCTTTACTTCATATAGACGCCTTTGGGCACCTCTTATATAGACGCCTTTGGACACCTAATATAGAAGGCTTTTGAATTATTGGGTGAACTATGTTGATATTAACTGACAGAATGGAAAACAGTGCAGGAAGTATTTAGATTGCTCGTTACGAGCAATCTGAACTCTTCCTGCACTGTTTTCAAAGGCCTTCTGTGATTGGTGTGGAAAAACGCGTATCTATGGAGTAAAGGGTTAATTTTGTTTTTGAGTGGCAGTATGTACACATTTTGTAATCAATATAGCTTTAACAATTTTCAACATAAATACTTGCGAATGGTCTCATTTTGTGAAGAAAATTATTTTGCTAAGCAACAAATTTTACAACAAGTATTCCTGAGATAATAGAAGTTCAGATAATAAAAAAAAAGATTTCTGGAAACCAGTATATATCTATTTCAGACAATCCAAAATCATTCTTACCAGTTAATATTTCATTCCACAGACGGCAAACTTTCTTGGCAATAGCAATTGATTTGCCATCCAATTTGGTTAAAATGTATCCTTGTATTTCTTCTGGAAGTCGGCCTATGCTCGCCTTCATAGCTGCTGTGTTAAATTGACCGGTATTACGGTATATCTACACCGGTCTGAGAATTTCAGTTATAATTCCAATTTACAACAAATTGCAATATTGATGTCAACAATGTTTATTGCGCTACCTTAATGGTTTTTCAAAAATTGTTCTATGTAGATAAAACAGTTATCTTAAACATAGGACAACGCTTTTTTCTAAAACAGCACATTTACCGGATGCTGCTTTTAACCGGTGATAGGATATAGTTACTAACGAGAGCAGTGAATAGTTAAAAATAATACGCATTATGGCAGTGAACCTGCCTTTTGAAGTATACGCAATAAACAATAATACTTACTTTGGTTTTCAACAAATTTTATTTCCAGTATTTGCAGACACACAAGCACAATATTCAAAATGTAAAGAATAACAACAAAAGAATATAATTATTTTAGAGTTCATTTTCAAAGTAGCATAATATGCACAATGTAACATGCTTAGCCTACTTACATACGCAAAGTCTTACAAACTTCGAACTTTCAGGACTCGGTCAGACTTGACCATTTATGTTCTGTGTGAGCATGCATTATAGTGTTGTTAAAACTATTGATACATTGTTCATGGTTAAAAACCCAAACAGGTGTAGTGTTTAAATTTAAAATGTTTGGCGAAAGGCAAATGCAGCGAACTGGCAGGCTAAAATATTATATCTAATTCAACAACTTCTGGTGGAGCCTTTAATATTTCATATATACTTATTTGATGAAACTTTTTTTCTAAACTTAATAAATATGGTACCAAAGTAAAGCTAATAAAAATGTTGTTTTTGTTTGTTTTTGATACTGTTTAATTTTACACAATTTGTATTTGCATACAACTAGATTATCTAGTAAAATAAGCGTAATAGGCCATTACAAAGAGGCACATGTGACAGAAGTTTTACATTAAACGATGAAGATAACAATCAATCCTAACAATCATTAATTAGTATGTATAGTGGTAATACTTGACCAATCTGCTGCTCACTTAAAACTTATTTCTAATAATGTTCCATTTTGTCCTTATATTATTTGTCCTTGATGTAGGATACACATAAAGAGAGTATAACTCAATATTTTTATAACGTTAATTTTGTTCTATAAAAACTAGGTAGACATTTTTTTCAATATGCACGAGTCAATATATTTCTTGTAGATCAAGATACATACGAACACAACCTTATATTGTAAGGATGGAACTATAGGGCCATATAGTACATTTTGGGGAGATATAACGTAAGAAATATTGCACTTTACTCTCAACAGTTTTACGAAAGAGAGTAAAATAGTTTTTAAAAACTTACATGCAACGAATAAATGAAAAATTGTTTCTCTTGTGTTATTACGAAAGGAACATAATTTTAGTTTTTGGTCTTCCGCTAAATAGAGGCAGTGAGTGAACCAGTGGTTTGAGAATGCCATCTTTGTAATCGAACCAGAGGTATATAGTTCGACAATTCTAAAGTCAAACTGTAGACACCATGGTCGATGACTGAACGGCCTCATATCCGGTTTGATGATTCGCTTATTTTGCCGAGCGCACGACTGACACTTTCGTTTACAGGTACATACGTTTATGGTTTACATAACTACATGTTCAACAGCAGCTGTATTCCTATGTGTTTACTCCTTTAAATCAATGTTATAAACAGGTAAACACAGCACCTGGGCCATATATAACCTGTAATGAGTTGTAATAGGTGCCTGCACCCATAGCACCTGGTGCCATTTATAACCTGTAATTTGTTGTAAAAGGTGTCTCTACCCACAACACCTAGGGCCATATATAACCTGTAATGTGTTCTAAAAGGTGCCTCCACCCTCCACCCACACCTGGTGCCAAATATAACCTGTAATGTGTTGTAGATGGTGTCTCCATCCACATCATCTTGGGCCATATATTACCTGTAATGTGTAGTAATAGGTGCCTCCACCCTCCATTCACAGCACCTGGTGCCATATATAACCTGTAATGTGTTGTATATGGTGCATCCACCGTCCACCCAGAGCAAGTGTGGCCATACATAACCTGTAACGTGTTTATTGTGCCTCCAGCCACAACACCTGGTGTCATATATAACCTGTTATGTGTTGTAAAAGGTGCCTCCATCCTCCACCGACACCTGGTGCCAAATATAACCTGTTATGTGTTGTAGATGATGCCTCCACCCACATCATTTGGGGCCATATATAACCTGTTATGTGCAGTAAAAGGTGCCCCCCCCCCCCCCCCCCCCCACACACACACACACACAAACACACCCACAGCACCTGGTGTCATTTATAACCTGTAATGTGTTGTATATGATGCATCCACCCTCCAGCCAGAGTAAGTGTGGCCATACATAACATGTATTTGTGTGGATGGTTTCTCCACCCACATCACCTGCTGCCATATATAACCTGTTATGTGTTGTAAAAGGTGCCTTTACCCGCCACTCACAGCACCTGGGCCATATATAACCTGTAATGGTTGTAAAAGGTGTCTCCACCCACAACACCTAGGGCCATATATGACCTATAATGTGTTCATAAATATGCCCCCACCTTCCACCCACAGCACCTGAGCCATATATAACATGTTATGTGTTGTGGATGGTGTCTCCATCCACAGGATCTGTGGCCATATATAATCTGTAATGTGTTGTAGATGGTGCCTCCACCCACAGCATCTGGGGCCATATATAACCTGTAATGTGTTGTAAAAGGTGCCTGCACCATCCTCCCACAGCACCTGGTGCCATATATAACCTGTAATGTGTTGTAAATGGTGCATCTACCCTCCACCCACAGCACCTGGAGCCATTATAACCTGTGATGTGTTGATGATGCCTCCAGCCAGAGCACCTGGGGCCATATAAAACCAGTAATGTGTTGTAAACGGTGCCTCCACCCTCCTCCCACAGCACCTGGTGCCATATATAACCTGTTATGTGTTGTAGATGGTACATCCATTCTCCACCCACATCACCTGGTACCATTTATAACCTGTAACTTTTTGTAAAGGTGTCTCCACCCACAACACCTGCATCCGGCGCCATATATATCCTGTAATGTGTTGTAAAAGGTGACCCCACCCTCCACCCACAGCACCTGAGGTCAAATATAACCTGTAATGAGTTGTAAAATGTGCCTCCACCCTCCAACCACAGCACCTGGTGCCATACAGATATAACCTTTAACTTGTTGTAAAAGGTGTCTCTACCTACAAAACCTAGGACCATATATAACCTGTAATGTGTTCTAAAAGGTGCCCCCTACCTTCCACCAACAGCACCTGGGCCATATATAACCTGTTATGTTTTGTAGATGGTGCCTCCACCCACAGCATTTGGGGCCATATATAACCTGTAATGTGTTGATGGTGCTTCCAGCCACAACACCTGGGGTCATATATAACCTATAATGTGTTGTAGATGGTGCCTCCACCCACAGCATCTGGGGCCATATATAACCTATAATGTGTTGTAGATGGTGCCTCCACCCACAGCATTTGGGGCCATATATAACCTGTAATGTGTTGATGGTGCCTCCAGCCACAACACCTGGGGTCATATATAACCTATAATGTGTTGTAGATGGTGCCTCCACCCACAGCATCTGGGGCCATATATAACCTATAATGTGTTGTTGGTGCCTCCAACATCCTCCCACAGCACCTGGGGCCATTAATAACCTGTAATGTGTTGTAGATGGTGCATCCGCCCTCCACCCACAGCACTTTGGGCCATATATAACCTGTAATGTGTTGATGGTGCCTCCAGCCACAACACCTGGGACCATATATAACCAGTAATGTGTTGTAAAATGTGCCTCCACCCACCACCCACAGCACCTTGGGCCATATATAACCTGTAATGTGTTGATGGTGTCTCCAGCCACAGCATCAGGGGCCATATACATATAACCTGTAATGTGTTGAAGATGGTGCATCCACACTCCATCCACAGCACCTGGGGCCATAATAACCTGTAATGTGTTGATGGTGCCTCCAACCACATTGCCTGGGGCCATATATAACCTGTAATGTGTTGTAAACGGTACCTCCACCCACAGCACCTGGTGCCATATATAACCTGTAATGTGTTATAGATGATACATCCACCCTCCACCCACACCACCTGGTGCCATTTATAACCTGTAACACCGTGTCCAAACGTGTCCGGAGGAGGCGGAGGAGGTAATGTTGGATAAAGGTGGGGTAATGTTGAATGACAGTAGGAATCGCGATCAGCGGTAAGAAAAATATCTTTTTTAACTATTGTTGATAATTTTTGTAAAATCTGAGTTCAGCAAGATGATGTCGTATCATTTCTGATCACTCGACAGCAACCGAATATGTGCAGACTGTAGCCATTTTCTTGATCATTCAGGAAGTACAAAGAATTTTCTGTGTAAACATTGGCACGACTGTTTTAAAAGTGCGAAAACTGTCTTGTTACCGTACATAATTTGATATATCATTTTCTTTTATAAGCAACACCCTCCTCAACATTATATTTCTACCCCATTTGGTCTTTTACTAGTGTCAATTTGATTTAGTGACAGTTTTATGGTGAAAAATCAGCGTAACGATGGAGGAGCTGGTGGAGCTGTTTGAAAGTTGCGTAACGCTGGAGGATGGTGGATTTACTAAAAGACATTTTTTGTTGTTTTTGATACAAACACGTGTCTGCTCGATTGCAAATATAATGTAAAACTATTACAATATGTTACGACAATAAAATATATAAGGCAAATCAAATTAAAAATTGCCATACATGCTTATATCACACGAGACATATCGATTTTATCAAAACATCCACACGGAAGGTTTTCAATATGTTATGTATGTATTGAGATCGTTTTGAGAAATCACAGTGCTTTGTCTTTAATACTTTAGTGAAAAATAGAAAAGAAATGAAATATTTGTTTTATTTAAATGACAAATTATAAGCAACATGCATTTTCCCCGAGCGCAGGTCACGAATAGGTGCCATGTTCGTTACTGACTATCTTTCTGGTGCCGTAATGTATAACTTTATGTAATATATATATATATATATTCATAAAATTGGGGCATAATTTAAGAAAATGTGTCGTAAATGATCAAAATAGCAAACAAGTACATAAAGTCAAACCTGTATAAGTGGTCACCTCTATTTAGCAGCCACTTGTCTTAATCAATCCACAGTACATAATTTCACTCGCGGTTTTGGAAAAGGGCAAATTTCTAGTAAATGGTTAAAAGAATGAAAATCATCAATGACAAAACGTTCGGAACTGTGTGATAAAATAATAGTCAAGATCATTTTGTATTTTTAAAGATGTTTTACTCATTGTTTCAAAACTTGCAAGCCAACATTAGCTTTATAAAATAAATAACTAATTTTATTAAACTATTAAGGTGTGTATCGCAATGATAGCAGGTTATCGATTGATTTATGTGCAGACATGGAGAAATATTAATTGCAACATCAAGTTTTCAAGTTTTATTCAGCAACTAGGCCAATAAAGGCATCAATCATATACAGCAATAGATTAATAAATATGAAATGAACTACATGTATGTAATACAAACAGTGACAGAAGCACATTGACTAGTTATAAACATTAATATTAAACTCAAGGAGCTGACTAGTATGTATGGACTAGATATCAAACATTAAACATATGAAGTTACATGTCACTAATCTTATATCTGTATTATAATTTTGTAATTGAAAACACATAGAGTATAATATAAGGAAGGTGATATTGTTACCTAAGAACTTGCATTATTTTCTTTAGAAAAAAATGCTCTTCATCAGAAAGTCTGTTTCATTACCATGTGTCCCTTTAACACCAATATGTTTTATAAAGTTAGCTCCCCTTTTGTACAAATAATATAAAATGGTTTGTTGATTAAAGGGATGTGATTGCCTATTTATTTTATATTTTATATTACTGAAGTTCAGTTTTTGCAATTAAATGGAAAAAGGACTGTCTTTGTTTGCTGACTTTTTTTCTCAAAAAGTCCAGAGCAAACCTCACCAATCCTATTATAATATTTAAAATTCCATGCCAAGTCTTTCACACTGGAGTATTTTTTACTTGTCTTTCATGTGATGTTGTCGGACTGGTAATTGCCCTCGGGATGGTGCTGAAGACGCAGATATTGTCCAAAATTGAATCTTCCTTTTGGCTTTTTTGTAAAATGCGTGATTTCTGAAAAGATAAATTTGACAGATAATATGAAATGTTCATTGCATGATCGATTCATTTTCACTTTACTCCGTTAATCAACAGTATTTTAGTTAAGTATGGAGGTCAGTGGATCTATTTCCTTGGTTTAAAACAAAATTTAGTGCACTATGAACCAGAGGTGGTGAACAAATTACATAGAGTATTGGGTCCAATGATGTTGGAGGATGTGGCCAAACTGGTAGTCGGACTTACCACGTATGTGTTTATGGTGCCACCACCCACAGCACCTGGTGTCATATATAACCTGTAATGTGTTGATGGTGTCTCCACCCACAGCACCTGATGCCTTATATAACCTGTCATGTGTTGATGGTGCCTCCACCCACAACACCTGATGCCATATATAACCTGTCATGTGTTGATGGTGCCTCCACCCACAACACCTGATGCCATATATAACCTGTCATGTGTTGATGGTGCCTCCACCCTCCTCCAACAGCACCTGCGGTCATATATAACCTGTAATGTGTTGATGGTGACTCCACCTCCACCCACAGCATCTGGGGCCATATATAACCTGTAATGTGTTGATGCTGCCACCACCCACCACCAGCTGCCATATATAACCTGTAATGTGTTGATGGTGCCTCCATCCTCCATGCACAGCACCTGATCCCATATATAACCTGTAATGTGTTGTTGATGGTGCCACCACCCACAGCACCTGATGTCATATATAACTTGTAATGTGTTGATGGTGCCTCCACGCACAGCACATGCCATATTTAACCTGTAATGTGTTGAAGGTGCATCCACCACCCACAGCACCTGCTGCCATACATAACATGTAATGTGTTGATGGTGCCTCCACCCACAGCACCTGGGGCCATACATAACCTGTAATGTGTTGATGATGCCTCCACCCACAGCATCTGCGGCCATATATAACCTGTAATGTGTTGATGGTGCCTCCACCCACAGCATCTGCGGCCATATATAACCTGTAATGTGTTGATGGTGCCTCCACCCACAGCATCTGCGGCCATATATAACCTGTAATGTGTTGATGGTGCCTCCACCATCCATGCACAGCACCTGATGTCATATATAACCTGTAATGTGTTGATGGTGCCTCCACCCACAGCATCTGTGGCCATATATAACCTGTAATGTGTTGATGGTGCCTCCACCTTCCATGCACAGCACCTGATGTCATATATAACCTGTAATGTGTTGATGGTGCCTCCACCCTCCATGCACTGCATCTGCGGCCATATATAACCTGTAATGTGTTCATGGTGCCTCCAAGCTCCATGCACTGCACCTGCTGCCATATTTAACCTGTACTATGTTGAATGTGCATCCACCACCCACAGCACCTGTTGCCATACATAACCTGTAATGTGTTGATGGTGCTTCCACCCATAGCACCTGTTGCCATACATAACCTGTAATGTGTTGAAGGTGCTTCCACCAACCACAGCACCTGCTGCCATACATAACCTGTGATGTGTTGATGGTGCCTCCTCCCTCAGCACCTGGGGCCATACATAACCTGTAATGTGTTGATGGTGCCTCCACCCACAGCACCTGGTGCCATATATAACCTGTAATGTGTTGACTGCGCCACCAGCCACAGCACCTTGGGCCATATATAACCTGTAATGTGTTGATGGTGCATCCACCTTCCACCCACCCACAGCATCTGCTGCCATACATAACCTGTAATGTGTTGACGGTGCCTCCATCCACAGCACCTGGAGCCAAACATAACCTGTAATGTGTTGAAGGAGCATCCACCACCCACAGCACCTGCTGCCATACATAACCTGTAATGTGTTGATGGTGCCTCCACCCACAGCACCTGCGGCCATACATAACCTGTAATGTGTTGAAGGTGCATCCACCACCAAGAGCACCTGCTGCCATACATAACCTGTAATGTGTTGAGGGTGCCTCCACCTACAACGCCTGCTGCTATACATAACCTGTAATGTGTTGATGGTGCCTCCACCCACAGCACCTGGGGCCATATATAACCTGTAATATGTTGATGGTGCTTCCACCTACAGCACTTGGTGTCATATATAACCTCTAATGTGTTGATGGTGCCTCCACCCACATCACTTGGTGTCATATTTAACCTGTAATGTGTTGATGGTGCCACCACCCACAGCACCTGCTTCCATACATAACCTGTAATGTGTTCATGGTGTCTCCACCTACAGCACCTGCTGTCATACATAACCTGTAATGTGTTGATGGTGCCATCACCTACAGCACATGGTGTCATATATAACCTGTAATGTGTTGATGGTGCATCCACCCTCCACCCACAGCACCTGCTACCATACATAACCTGTAATGTGTTGACGGTGCCACCACCCACAGCACCTGCTGCCATACATAACCTGTAATGTGTTAATGGTGCCTCCACCTACAGCACCTGCTGCCATACATAACCTGTAATGTGTTGATGGTGCATCCACCTTCCACCCACAGCACCTGCTACCATACATAACCTGTAATGTGTTGACGGTGCCACCACCCACAGCACCTGCTGCCATACATAACCTGTAATGTGTTAATGGTGCCTCCACCTACAGCACCTGCTGCCATACATAACCTGTAATGTGTTGATGGTGCCATCACCTACAGCACCTGGTGTCATATATAACCTGTAATGTGTTGATGGTGCCTCCACCCACAGCACCTGCTGCCATACATAACCTGTAATGTGTTCATGGTGTCTCCACCTACAGCACCTGCTGCCATACATAACCTGTAATGTGTTGATGGTGCATCCACCCTCCACCCACAGCACCTGCTACCATACATAACCTGTAATGTGTTGACGGTGCCACCACCCACAGCACCTGCTGCCATACATAACCTGTAATGTGTTAATGGTGCCTCCACCTACAGCACCTGCTGCCATACATAACCTGTTATGTGTTGATGGTGCATCCACCTTCCACCCACAGCACCTGCTACCATACATAACCTGTAATGTGTTGATGGTGCCACCACCCACAGCACCTGCTGCCATACATAACCTGTAATGTGTTAATGGTGCCTCCACCTACAGCACCTGCTGCCATACATAACCTGTAATGTGTTGATGGTGCCATCACCTACAGCATCTGGTGTCATATATAACCTGTAATGTGTTGATGGTGCCTCCACCCACAGCACCTGCTGCCATACATAACCTGTAATGTGTTCATGGTGTCTCCACCTACAGCACCTGCTGCCATACATAACCTGTAATGTGTTGATGGTGCCTCCAAACAGAGCACCTGGTGTCATATATAACCTGTAATGTGTTGATGGTGCCACCACCCACAGCACCTGCTACCATACATAACCTGTAATGTGTTGACGGTGCCACCACCCACAGCACCTGCTGCCATACATAACCTGTAATGTGTTAATGGTGCCTCCACCTACAGCACCTGCTGCCATACATAACCTGTAATGTGTTGATGGTGCCATCACCTACAGCACCTGGTGTCATATATAACCTGTAATGTGTTGATGGTGCCTCCACCCACAGCACCTGCTGCCATACATAACCTGTAATGTGTTCATGGTGTCTCCACCTACAGCACCTGCTGCCATACATAACCTGTAATGTGTTGATGGTGCATCCACCCTCCACCCACAGCACCTGCTACCATACATAACCTGTAATGTGTTGACGGTGCCACCACCCACAGCACCTACTGCCATACATAACCTGTAATGTGTTAATGGTGCCTCCACCTACAGCACCTGCTGCCATACATAACCTGTTATGTGTTGATGGTGCATCCACCTTCCACCCACAGCACCTGCTACCATACATAACCTGTAATGTGTTGACGGTGCCACCACCCACAGCACCTGCTGCCATACATAACCTGTAATGTGTTAATGGTGCCTCCACCTACAGCACCTGCTGCCATACATAACCTGTAATGTGTTGATGGTGCCATCACCTACAGCATCTGGTGTCATATATAACCTGTAATGTGTTGATGGTGCCTCCACCCACAGCACCTGCTGCCATACATAACCTGTAATGTGTTCATGGTGTCACCACCTACAGCACCTGCTGCCATACATAACCTGTAATGTGTTGATGGTGCCTCCAAACAGAGCACCTGGTGTCATATATAACCTGTAATGTGTTGATGGTGCCACCACCCACAGCACCTGCTGCCATACATAACCTGTAATGTGTTGACGGTGCCTCCACCCACAGCACCTGCTGCCATATATAACCTGTCATGTGTTGATGGTGCCTCCACCTACAGCACCTGTTGCCATACATAACCTATAATGTGTTGATGGTGCCACCACCCACATCACCTGATGCCATACATAACCTGTAATGTATTGTTGATGGTGCCACCACCTACAGCACCTACTGCCATACATAACCTGTAATATGTTGATGGTGCCTCCACCCACAGCACCTGGGGCCATACATAACCTGTAATGTGTTGATGGTGACTCCACCTACAGCACCTGCTGCCATACATAACCTGTCATGTGTTGATGGTGTCACCACTCACAGCACCTGTTGCCTTACATAACCTGTCATGTGTTGATGGTGCCTCCAGCCACAGCACATGGGACCATACATAACCTGTAATGTGTTGACTGTGCCACTAGCCACAGCACCTGGGGCCATACATAACCTGTAATATGTTGATGGTGCCTCCACCCACAGCACCTGGGGCCATATATAACCTGTAATGTGTTGATAGTGCATCCACCCCTCCAACAAAAGCACCTGCTGCCATACATAACCTGTAATGTGTTGACGGTGACACCACCAACAGCACCTGGTGTCATACATAACCTGTAATGTGTTGATGGTGCCTCCACCCACAGCACCTGGGGCCATACATAACCTGTAATATGTTGAAGGTGCATCCACCACCCAGAGCACCTGGGGCCATACATAACCTGTAATGTGTTGATGGTGCGTCCACCTACAGCACCTGGGGCCATACATAACCTGTAATGTGTTGATGGTGTCTCCACCCACAGCACCTGGGGCCATATATAACCTGTAATGTATTGAAGGTGCATCCACCACCCAGAGCACCTGGGGCCATACATAACCTGTAATGTGTTGATGGTGCCTCCACCCACAGCACCTGGGGCCATACATAACCTGTAATGTGTTGAAGGTGCATCCACCAACCACAGCACCTGGGGCCATACATAACCTGTAATGTGTTGATGGTGCCTCCACCCACAGCACCAGGGGCCATATATAACCTGTAATGTGTTGAAGGTGCATCCACCACCTACAGCACCTGGGGCCATACATAACCTGTAATGTGTTGATGGTGCATCCACCACCCAGAGCACCTGGGGCCATACATAACCTGTAATGTATTGATGGTGCCTCCACCCACATCACCTGGGGCCATACATAACCTGTAATGTGTTGAAGGTGCATCCACCACCTAGAGCACCTGGGGGCATACATAACCTGTAATGTGTTGATGGTGCCTCCACCCACAGCACCTGCTGCCTTACATAACCTGTCATGTGTTGATGGTGCCTCCAGCCACAGCACATGGGACCATACATAACCTGTAATGTGTTGATGGTGCTTCCACCCACAGAACCTCGGGCCATAGATAACCTGTAATGTGTTGATGGTGCATCCACCCCTCCACCCACAGCACCTGGGGCGATATATAACCTGTAATGTGTTGATGGTGCTTCCACCCACAGAACCTGGGGCCATATATAACCTGTAATGTGTTGATGGTGCATCCACCCCTCCACCCACAGCACCTGCTTCCAAACATAACCTGTAATGTGTTGACGGTGCCACCACCAACAGCACCTGGTGTCATACATAACCTGTAATGTGTTGATGGTGCCTCCACCCACAGCACCCGGGGCCATACATAACCTGTAATGTGTTGAAGGTGCATCCACCAACCAGAGCACCTGGGGCCATATATAACCTGTAATATGTTGAAGGTGCATCTACCACCCAGAGCACCTGCTGCCATACATAACCTGTAATGTGTTGATGGTGCCTCCACCCACAGCACCTGGGGCCATACATAACCTGTAATGTGTTGAAGGTGCATCCACCACCCAGAGCACCTGGGGCCATACATAACCTGTAATGTGTTGAAGGTGCATCCACCACCCAGAGCACCTGGTGCCATACATAACCTGTAATGTGTTGATGGTGCCTCCACCTACAGCACCTGGGGCCATATATAACCTGTAATGTGTTGATGGTGCATCCACCCTCCACCCACAGCACCTGGGGCCATACATAACCTGTAATGTGTTGAAGGTGCCACCACCCACAGCACCTGGTGTCATATATAACCTGTTATGTGTTGATGGTTCCTCCACCCACAGCACCTGGGGCCATATATAACCTGTAATGTGTTGATGATGCATCCACCCTCCACCCACAGCACCTGCTGCCGTACATAACCTGTAATGTGTTGAAGGTGCATCCACCACCCAGAGCACCTGGTGCCATACATAACCTGTAATGTGTTGATGGTGCCTCCACCTACAGCACCTGGGGCCATATATAACCTGTAATGTGTTGATGGTGCATCCACCCTCCACCCACAGCACCTGGAGCCATACATAACCTGTAATGTGTTGAAGGTGCATCCACCACCCAGAGCACCTGGTGCCATACATAACCTGTAATGTGTTGATGGTGCCTCCACATACAGCACCTGGGGCCATATATAATCTGTAATGTGTTGATGGTGCATCCACCCTCCACCCACAGCACCTGGGGCCATACATAACCTGTAATGTGTTGAAGGTGCATCCACCACCCAGAGCACCTGGGGCCATACATAACCTGTAATGTGTTGATGGTGCCTCCACCTACAGCACCTGGGGCCATATATAACCTGTAATGTGTTGATGGTGCATCCACCCTCCACCCACAGCACCTGGGGCCATACATAACCTGTAATGTGTTGAAGGTGCCACCACCCACAGCACCTGGTGTCATATATAACCTGTTATGTGTTGATGGTTCCTCCACCCACAGCACCTGGGGCCATATATAACCTGTAATGTGTTGATGATGCATCCACCCTCCACCCACAGCACATGCTGCCATACATAACCTGTAATGTGTTAATGGTGCCTCCACCTACAGCACTGGCCGCCATACATAACCTGTAATGTGTTGATGGTGCCACCACCCACAGCACGTGGTGTCATATATAACCTGTAATGTGTTGATGGTGCCTCCACCCACAGCACCTGCTGCCATACATAACCTGTAATGTGTTAATGGTGCCTCCACCTACAGCACCTGCTGCCATACATAACCTGTAATGTGTTGATGGTGCTGCCACCAACAGCACCTGGGGCCATATATAACCTGTCATGTGTTGATGGTGCTTCCACCAACAGCACCTGGGGCCATATATAACCTGTCATGTGTTGATGGTGCCTTCACCTACAGCAACTGCTGCCATACATAACCTATAATATGTTGATGGTGCCACCACCCACAGCACCTGGTGTCATATATAACCTGTAATGTGTTGATGGTGCCACCACATACAGCACCTGTTGCCATACATTACCTGTAATGTGTTAATGGTGCCTCCACCTACAGCACCTGCTGCCATACATAACCTGTTATGTGTTGATGGTGCCACCACCCACAGCACCTGGTGTCATATATAACCTGTAATGTGTTGATGGTGCCTCCACCCACAGCACCTGCTGCCATACATAACCTGTAATGTGTTGATGGTGCAACAACCTACAGAACCTCCTGCCATACATAACCTGTAATGTGTTAATGGTGCCACCACCTACAGCACCTGCTGCCATACATAACCTGTAATGTGTTGATGGTGCCACCACCCACAGCACCTTGGGCCATACATAACCTGTAATGTGTTGATGATGCCTCCACCCACAGCACCTGCTGCCATACATAACCTGTAATGTGTTGATGGTGCCACCACCCACAGCACTTTGGGCCATACATAACCTGTAATGTGTTGATGGTGCATCCACCCTCCACCCACAGCACCTGCTGCCATACATAACCTGTAATGTGTTGATGGTGCCTCCACTTACAGCACCTACTGCCATACATAACCTGTAATTTGTTGATGGTGCCACCACCCACAGCACCTTGGGCCATACATAACCTGTAAAGTGTTGATGATGCCTCCACCCACAGCATTTGCTGCCATACATAACCTGTAATGTGTTGATGGTGCTTCCACCCACAGCACTTGGTATCATATATAACCTGTAATGTGTTGAAGGTGCCTCCATCCTCAACACCTGGGGCCATACATAACCTGAAATGTGTTGACGGTGCCACCACCCACGGCAACTGGTGTCATATATAACCTGTTATGTGTTGATGGTGCCTCCACCCACAGCACCTTGGGCCACACATAACCTGTAATGTATTGATGGTGCCTCCAGCCACAGCACCTGGGGCCATACATAACCTGTAATGTGCTGATTGTGCCTCCACCCACAGCACCTGCTGCCATACATAACCTGTAATGCGTTGATGGTGCCTCCACCCACAGAACCTGCTGTCATACATAACCTGTAATGCGTTGATGGTGCCTCCACCCACAGCACCTGCTGTCATACATAACCTGTAATGTGTTAATGGTGCCTCCACCTACAGCACCTGCTGCCATACATAACGTGTAATGTGTTGATGGTGCCACCACCTACAGCACCTGCTGCCATGCATAACCTGTAATGTGTTGATGGTGCCACCACCAACAGTACCTGCTGCCATACATAACCTGTAATGTGTTAATGGTGCCTCCACCTACAGCACCTGCTGCCATACATAACCTGTAATGTGTTGATGGTGCCACCACCTACAGCACCTGCTGCCATACGTAACCTGTAATATGTTGATGGTGCCTCCACCCACAGCACCTTGGGCCATACATAACCTGTAATGTGTTGATGGTGCATCCACCCACAGCACCTGCTGCCATACATAACCTGTGATGTGTTGCTGGTGCCACCACCCACAGCACCTTGGGCCATACATAACCTGTAATGTGTTGATGGTGCATCCACCCACAGCACCTGCTGCCATACATAACCTGTGATGTGTTGCTGGTGCCACCACCCACAGCACCTTGGGCCATACATAACCTGTAATGTGTTGATGGTGCATCCACCCACAGCACCTGCTGCCATACATAACCTGTAATGTGTTGATGATGTCTCCACCCACAGCACCTGCTGCCATACATAACCTGTAATGTGTTGCTGGTGCCACCACCCACAGCACCTTGGGCCATACATAACCTGTAATGTGTTGATGGTGCATCCACCCACAGCACCTGCTGCCATACATAACCTGTAATGTGTTGATGGTGCCTCCACCTACAGCACCTGCTGCCATACATAACCTGTAATTTGTTGATGGTGCCACCACCTACAGCACCTTGGGCCATACATAACCTGTAATGTGTTGATGATGCCTCCACCCACAGCACCTGCTGCCATACATAACCTGTAATATGTTGATGGTGCCTCCACCCACAGCACCTTGGGCCATACATGACCTGTAATGTGTTGATGGTGCCTGCACCCACAGCACCTGCTGCCATACGTAACCTGTAATATGTTGATGGTGCCTCCACCCACAGCACCTGGGGCCATACATAACCTGTAATGTGTTGATGGTACCTCCACCCACAGCACCTGCTGCCATACATAACCTGTAATATGTTGATGGTGCCTCCACCCACAGCACATGGGGCCATACATAACCTGTAATGTGTTGATGGTGCCTCCACCCACAGCACCTGGGGCCATACATAACCTGTAATATGTTGATGGTGGCAACACCCACAGCACCTGGTGTCATATATAACCTGTTATGTGTTGATGGTGCCTCCACCCACAGCACCTGGGGCCATATATAACCTGTAATGTGTTGATGGTGCATCCACCCTCCACCCACAGCACCTGGGACCATACATAACCTGTAATGTGTTGATGGTGCCTCCACCGACAGCACCTGGGTCGTACATAACCTGTAATGTGTTGATCCACAGCACCTGGTGTCATATATAACCTGTTATGTGTTGATGGTGCCTCCACCCACATGGGGCCATACATAACCTGTAATGTTTTGATGGTGCCTCCACCCACAGCACCTTGGGCCATACATAACCTGTAATGTGTTGATGGTGCCTCCACCCACAGCACCTGCTGCCATACATAACCTGTAATGTGTTGATGGTACCACCACCCACAGCACCTTGGTCCATACATAACCTGTAATGTGTTGACGGTGCTACCACCCACAGCACCTGCGGCCATATATAACCTGTAATGTGTTGATGGTGCCACCACCTACAGCACCTGCTGCCATACGTAACCTGTAATATGTTGATAGTGCCTCCACCCACAGCACCTTGGGCCATACATAACCTGTAATGTGTTGATGGTGCATCCACCCACAGCACCTGCTGCCATACATAACCTGTAATGTGTTGATGATGTCTCCACCCACAGCACCTGCTGTCATACATAACCTGTAATGTGTTGCTGGTGCCACCACCCACAGCACCTTGGGCCATACATAACCTGTAATGTGTTGAAGGTGCATCCACCACCCAGAGCACCTGCTGCCATACATAACCTGTAATGTGTTGATGGTGCCTCCACCTACAGCACCTGCTGCCATACATAACCTGTAATGTGTTGATGATGTCTCCACCCACAGCACCTGCTGTCATACATAACCTGTAATGTGTTGCTGGTGCCACCACCCACAGCACCTTGGGCCATACATAACCTGTAATGTGTTGATGGTGCATCCACCCACAGCACCTGCTGCCATACATAACCTGTAATGTGTTGATGGTGCCACCACCTACAGCACCTTGGGCCATACATAACCTGTAATGTGTTGATGATGCCTCCACCCACAGCACCTGCTGCCATACATAACCTGTAATATGTTGATGGTGCCTCCACCCACAGCACCTTGGGCCATACATAACCTGTAATGTGTTGATGGTGCCTCCACCCACAGCACCTGCTGCCATACATAACCTGTAATATGTTGATGGTGCCTCCACCCACAGCACATGGGGCCATACATAACCTGTAATATGTTGATGGTGCCTCCACCCACAGCACCTGGGGCCATACATAACCTGTAATGTGTTGATGGTGCCTCCACCCACAGCACCTGCTGCCATACATAACCTGTAATATGTTGATGGTGCCTCCACCCACAGCACATGGGGCCATACATAACCTGTAATGTGTTGATGGTGCATCGACCCACAGCACCTTGGGCCATACATAACCTGTAATATGTTGATGGTGCCACCACCCACAGCACCTGGTGTCATATATAACCTGTAATGTGTTGATGGTGCCTCCACCCACAGCACCTGGGGCCATATATAACCTGTAATGTGTTGATGGTGCATCCACCCTCCACCCACAGCACCTGGGACCATACATAACCTGTAATGTGTTGATGGTGCCTCCACCAACAGCACCTGGGTTATACATAACCTGTAATGTGTTGATCCACAGCACCTGGTGTCATATATAACCTGTTATGTGTTGATGGTGCCTCCACCCACATGGGGCCAAACATAACCTGTAATGTTTTGATGGTGCCTCCAGCCACAGCACCTGGGGCCATACATAACCTGTAATGTGTTGATGGTGCCTCCACCCACAGCACCTGCTGCCATACATAACCTGTAATGTGTTGATGGTACCACCACCCACAGCACCTTGGTCCATACATAACCTGTAATGTGTTGACGGTGCTACCACCCACAGCACCTGCGGCCATATATAACTTGTAATGTGTTGATGGTGCCTCTACCGACAGGACCTGTTGCCCTATATAACCTGTAATGTGTTGATGATGCCACTACCCACAGCATCTGGTGCCATACATAACCTGTAATGTGTTGATAATCATCAACATTATCATCAGAATCATTATCAATATCATCATAAATCATCACTATAACCTCTCACTGGTAAAGTTGTAGGTTCGAGCCAAGCATGGTCCAAAGACTTTACTTGAGATAGTTTACTTGCTACTTGCACAATGACAGTGGTTCTATACATATTTATGTGTTTTGGGACTGCCCCCATAGTTTGATGCCAAATAAAACCTGTAATGTGTTGTATATGGTGTTTATATCAATTCAATAAAATACTGTGTTTTAATATATTATGTCTGTTTGATCAAAGTAAACAAAATAGTTAAAAGATTTTATATATTAATCTTAGCTATCATTTTCAGATAAATATACAAGTGTATTGAATGAATATGCAGGCATGTGTAAGAAATACTATAGCTGACATGAAACACAGTAAAATGAAGTATGAGATAGTAACGCAATTATACCTACAATCATTTGCTTTATCCAGGTTGTTTCATCTACCATCTTATCTCCATCGCCAATATCACAGATCCAGTCTCATCTCCATCTCCATACCATTAATGCCATTGTTAACATTACCTGATACTTATTCAACATTATTATCATAATCATTATCAATATCAACATCAATCATCACTAAATACCTCTTACTGGTAAAGTTGTAGGTTCGAGCCAAGCATGGTCCAAAGACTTTACTTGAGATAGTTTACTTGCTACTTGCACAATGACAGTGGTTCTTTGCATATTTATGTGTTTTAATGCCATATATAACCTGTATTGTGTAGTATATGGTGTTTATATCAATTCAATAAAATACTGTGTTTTAATATCTATTATGTACGTTTAATCAAAGTTAACAAAATAGTTCAAGTATTTTATATATTAATCTTAGCTATCATTTTCAGATAAATATACATGTGTATTGAATGAATATGCAGGCATGTGTAAGAAATACTATAGTTGACATGAAATACAGTAAAATGAAGTATGAAATAGTAACGCAATTATACCTACAATCATTTGCTTTATCCAGGTTGTTTCATCTACCATCTTATCTCCATCTCATCCATCCTGTCCATCTCCATCTCCAATAGCACAGATCCTGTCTCATCTCCAGTACTATTAATGCCGTTGTTAACATTACCTGATACTTACTCATCATAATCATCAACATTATCATCACAATAATCACCATAAATCATCAATAAATACCTCTCACTTGTAAAATTGTAGGTTCGAGCCAAGCATGGTCCAAAGACTTTACTTGAAATAATTTACTTGCTACTTGCACAATGACAGTTGTTCTTTGAATGTTTATGTGTTTTAATGCCATATATAGCCTGTGATTTGTTGTATATGGTGTTTATATCAATTCAATAAAATACTGTGTCTTAATATATTTTGTGTATTTAATCAAAGTAAACAAAATAGTTCAAAGACTTTATTTATTAACCATAGCTATCATTTTCAGATAAATATGCAAGTGTATTGAATAAATATGCAGGCATGTGTATGAAATATTATAGTTGACATGAAATACAGTAAAATGAAGTAAGAAATAGTAATGCAATTATACCTACAATCATTTGCTTTGTCCAAGTTGTTTCATCTACCATCTTATCTCCATCGCCAATATCACAGATCCTGTCTCATCTCCACCTCAAGTACCATGTTAATGCCATTGTTAACATTAACTGATACTTACTCAACATTATCATCATAATCATCAAAATTATCATCAGAATTATTATCAGTATCATCAATATCATCATCATAAATCATCACTAAATACCTCTCACTGGTAAAGTTGTAGGTTCGAGCCAAGCATGGTCCAAAGACTTTACTTGAGATAGTTTACTTGCTACTTGCACAATGACAGTGGTTCTTTGCATATTTATGTGTTTTAATGCCATATATAACCTGTATTGTGTAGTATATGGTGTTTATATCAATTCAATAAAATACTGTGTTTTAATAATTTATGTACGTTTAATCAAAGTTAACAAAATAGTTCAAATGTTTTTTATATTAATTTTAGCCATCATTTTCAGATAAATATACAAGTGTATTGAATGAATATGCCGGCATGTGTAAATAATACTATAGTTGACATGAAATACAGAACAATGAAATATGAGGTAGTAACGTAATTATACCTACAATCATTTGCTTTATCCAGGTTGTTTCATCTACTGTCTTATTTCCATCTCCATTTTCATCCATCCTGTACATCTCCAATATAACAGATCATGTCTCATTTCCATCTCCATACCATTAATGCCATTGTTAACATTACCTGATACTTACACAACATTATCATCATAATCATCAAAATCATCATCAATATCATCATCAATATCATCATAAATCATCACTAAATACCTCTCACTGGTAAAGTTGTAGGTTGGAGCAAAGCATGGTCCAAAGACTACTCAAGATAGTTAGCATGATACTCGCAGAATGACCGTGGTTCTTACATATTTATGTGTTTTGGGACTGCCCCCCATAGTTTAATGCCATATATAACCTGTAATGCTTTGTATATTGTGTTTATATCAATTCAATAAAATATTGTGTTTTTATATATTATATCTGTTTAATAAAAGTAAAAAAAATAGTTCAAAGATTTTATATATTAATCTTAGCTATCATTTTCAGATAAATATGCAAGTGTGTTGAAAACATATGCAGGCATGTGTAAGAAATACTATAGTTGACATGAAATACAGTAAAATGAAGTATGAGATAGTAATGCAATAATACCTACAATCATTTGCTTTATCCAGGTTGTTTCATCTACCATCTTATCTCCAATCTCATCCATCCTGTCTGTCTCCATCTCCAATATCAAAGATCCTGTCTCATCTCCACCTCAAGTACCATTAATCCCATTGTTAACATTACCTGATACTTACTCAACATTGTCATCAGAATCATTATCAATATCATCAATATCATCATCATAAATCATCACTAAATACCTCTCACTAGTAAAGTTGTAGGCTCGAGCCAAGCATGGTCCAAAGACTTTACTTGAGATAGTTTACTTGCTACTTGCACAATGACAGTGGTTCTTTGCATATTTATGTGTTTTAATGCCATATATAGCCTGTGATGTGTTGTATATGGTGTTTATATCAATTCATTAAAATACTGTGTTTTAATAATTTATGTACGTTTAATCAAAGTTAACAAAATAGTTCAAGTATTTTAGATATTAATCTTAGCTATCATTTTCAGATAAATATACAAGTGTATTGAATGAATATGCAGGCATGTGTAAATAATACTATAATTGACATGAAATACAGTAAAATGAAGTATGAAATAGTAACGTAATTATACCTACAATCATTTGCTTTATCCAGGCTGTTTCATCTACTGTCTTATTTCCATCTCCATTTTCATCCATCCTGTACATCTCCAATATAACAGATCATGTCTCATCTCCATCTCCATACCATTAATGCCATTGTTAACATTACCTGATACTTACTCAACATTATCATCATAATCATCAACATAATCATCAAAATCATCATCAATATCATCATCAATATCATCATAAATCATCACTAAATACCTCTCACTGGTAAAGTTGTAGGTTCGAGCAAAGCATGGTCCAAAGACTACTCGAGATAGTTAGCATGATACTCGCAGAATGACCGTGGTTCTTACATATTTATGTGTTTTGGGACTGACCCCCATAGTTTAATGCCATATATAACCTGTAATGCTTTGTATATTGTGTTTATATCAATTCAATAAAATATTGTGTTTTTATATATTATATCTGTTTAATAAAAGTAAAAAAAATAGTTCAAAGATTTTATATATTAATCTTAGCTATCATTTTCAGATAAATATGCAAGTGTGTTGAAAACATATGCAGGCATGTGTAAGAAATACTATAGTTGACATGAAATACAGTAAAATGAAGTATGAGATAGTAATGCAATAATACCTACAATCATTTGCTTTATCCAGGTTGTTTCATCTACCATCTTATCTCCAATCTCATCCATCCTGTCTGTCTCCATCTCCAATATCAAAGATCCTGTCTCATCTCCACCTCAAGTACCATTAATCCCATTGTTAACATTACCTGATACTTACTCAACATTGTCATCAGAATCATTATCAATATCATCAATATCATCATCATAAATCATCACTAAATACCTCTCACTAGTAAAGTTGTAGGCTCGAGCCAAGCATGGTCCAAAGACTTTACTTGAGATAGTTTACTTGCTACTTGCACAATGACAGTGGTTCTTTGCATATTTATGTGTTTTAATGCCATATATAGCCTGTGATGTGTTGTATATGGTGTTTATATCAATTCATTAAAATACTGTGTTTTAATAATTTATGTACGTTTAATCAAAGTTAACAAAATAGTTCAAGTATTTTATATATTAATCTTAGCTATCATTTTCAGATAAATATACAAGTGTATTGAATGAATATGCAGGCATGTGTAAATAATACTATAATTGACATGAAATACAGTAAAATGAAGTATGAAATAGTAACGTAATTATACCTACAATCATTTGCTTTATCCAGGTTGTTTCATCTACTGTCTTATTTCCATCTCCATTTTCATCCATCCTGTACATCTCCAATATAACAGATCATGTCTCATCTCCATCTCCATACCATTAATGCCATTGTTAACATTACCTGATACTTACTCAACATTATCATCATAATCATCAACATAATCATCAAAATCATCATCAATATCATCATCAATATCATCATAAATCATCACTAAATACCTCTCACTGGTAAAGTTGTAGGTTCGAGCAAAGCATGGTCCAAAGACTACTCGAGATAGTTAGCATGATACTCGCAGAATGACCGTGGTTCTTACATATTTATGTGTTTTGGGACTGACCCCCATAGTTTAATGCCATATATAACCTGTAATGCTTTGTATATTGTGTTTATATCAATTCAATAAAATATTGTGTTTTTATATATTATATCTGTTTAATAAAAGTAAAAAAAATAGTTCAAAGATTTTATATATTAATCTTAGCTATCATTTTCAGATAAATATGCAAGTGTGTTGAAAACATATGCAGGCATGTGTAAGAAATACTATAGTTGACATGAAATACAGTAAAATGAAGTATGAGATAGTAATGCAATAATACCTACAATCATTTGCTTTATCCAGGTTGTTTCATCTACCATCTTATCTCCAATCTCATCCATCCTGTCTGTCTCCATCTCCAATATCAAAGATCCTGTCTCATCTCCACCTCAAGTACCATTAATCCCATTGTTAACATTACCTGATACTTACTCAACATTGTCATCAGAATCATTATCAATATCATCAATATCATCATCATAAATCATCACTAAATACCTCTCACTAGTAAAGTTGTAGGCTCGAGCCAAGCATGGTCCAAAGACTTTACTTGAGATAGTTTACTTGCTACTTGCACAATGACAGTGGTTCTTTGCATATTTATGTGTTTTAATGCCATATATAGCCTGTGATGTGTTGTATATGGTGTTTATATCAATTCATTAAAATACTGTGTTTTAATAATTTATGTACGTTTAATCAAAGTTAACAAAATAGTTCAAGTATTTTATATATTAATCTTAGCTATCATTTTCAGATAAATATACAAGTGTATTGAATGAATATGCAGGCATGTGTAAATAATACTATAATTGACATGAAATACAGTAAAATGAAGTATGAAATAGTAACGTAATTATACCTACAATCATTTGCTTTATCCAGGTTGTTTCATCTACTGTCTTATTTCCATCTCCATTTTCATCCATCCTGTACATCTCCAATATAACAGATCATGTCTCATCTCCATCTCCATACCATTAATGCCATTGTTAACATTACCTGATACTTACTCAACATTATCATCATAATCATCAACATAATCATCAAAATCATCATCAATATCATCATCAATATCATCATAAATCATCACTAAATACCTCTCACTGGTAAAGTTGTAGGTTCGAGCAAAGCATGGTCCAAAGACTACTCGAGATAGTTAGCATGATACTCGCAGAATGACCGTGGTTCTTACATATTTATGTGTTTTGGGACTGACCCCCATAGTTTAATGCCATATATAACCTGTAATGCTTTGTATATTGTGTTTATATCAATTCAATAAAATATTGTGTTTTTATATATTATATCTGTTTAATAAAAGTAAAAAAAATAGTTCAAAGATTTTATATATTAATCTTAGCTATCATTTTCAGATAAATATGCAAGTGTGTTGAAAACATATGCAGGCATGTGTAAGAAATACTATAGTTGACATGAAATACAGTAAAATGAAGTATGAGATAGTAATGCAATAATACCTACAATCATTTGCTTTATCCAGGTTGTTTCATCTACCATCTTATCTCCAATCTCATCCATCCTGTCTGTCTCCATCTCCAATATCAAAGATCCTGTCTCATCTCCACCTCAAGTACCATTAATCCCATTGTTAACATTACCTGATACTTACTCAACATTGTCATCAGAATCATTATCAATATCATCAATATCATCATCATAAATCATCACTAAATACCTCTCACTAGTAAAGTTGTAGGCTCGAGCCAAGCATGGTCCAAAGACTTTACTTGAGATAGTTTACTTGCTACTTGCACAATGACAGTGGTTCTTTGCATATTTATGTGTTTTAATGCCATATATAGCCTGTGATGTGTTGTATATGGTGTTTATATCAATTCATTAAAATACTGTGTTTTAATAATTTATGTACGTTTAATCAAAGTTAACAAAATAGTTCAAGTATTTTATATATTAATCTTAGCTATCATTTTCAGATAAATATACAAGTGTATTGAATGAATATGCAGGCATGTGTAAATAATACTATAATTGACATGAAATACAGTAAAATGAAGTATGAAATAGTAACGTAATTATACCTACAATCATTTGCTTTATCCAGGTTGTTTCATCTACTGTCTTATTTCCATCTCCATTTTCATCCATCCTGTACATCTCCAATATAACAGATCATGTCTCATCTCCATCTCCATACCATTAATGCCATTGTTAACATTACCTGATACTTACTCAACATTATCATCATAATCATCAACATAATCATCAAAATCATCATCAATATCATCATCAATATCATCATAAATCATCACTAAATACCTCTCACTGGTAAAGTTGTAGGTTCGAGCAAAGCATGGTCCAAAGACTACTCGAGATAGTTAGCATGATACTCGCAGAATGACCGTGGTTCTTACATATTTATGTGTTTTGGGACTGACCCCCATAGTTTAATGCCATATATAACCTGTAATGCTTTGTATATTGTGTTTATATCAATTCAATAAAATATTGTGTTTTTATATATTATATCTGTTTAATAAAAGTAAAAAAAATAGTTCAAAGATTTTATATATTAATCTTAGCTATCATTTTCAGATAAATATGCAAGTGTGTTGAAAACATATGCAGGCATGTGTAAGAAATACTATAGTTGACATGAAATACAGTAAAATGAAGTATGAGATAGTAATGCAATAATACCTACAATCATTTGCTTTATCCAGGTTGTTTCATCTACCATCTTATCTCCAATCTCATCCATCCTGTCTGTCTCCATCTCCAATATCAAAGATCCTGTCTCATCTCCACCTCAAGTACCATTAATCCCATTGTTAACATTACCTGATACTTACTCAACATTGTCATCAGAATCATTATCAATATCATCAATATCATCATCATAAATCATCACTAAATACCTCTCACTAGTAAAGTTGTAGGTTCGAGCCAAGCATGGTCCAAAGACTTTACTTGAGATAGTTTACTTGCTACTTGCACAATGACAGTGGTTCTTTGCATATTTATGTGTTTTAATGCCATATATAGCCTGTGATGTGTTGTATATGGTGTTTATATCAATTCATTAAAATACTGTGTTTTAATAATTTATGTACGTTTAATCAAAGTTAACAAAATAGTTCAAGTATTTTATATATTAATCTTAGCTATCATTTTCAGATAAATATACAAGTGTATTGAATGAATATGCAGGCATGTGTAAATAATACTATAATTGACATGAAATACAGTAAAATGAAGTATGAAATAGTAACGTAATTATACCTACAATCATTTGCTTTATCCAGGTTGTTTCATCTACTGTCTTATTTCCATCTCCATTTTCATCCATCCTGTACATCTCCAATATAACAGATCATGTCTCATCTCCATCTCCATACCATTAATGCCATTGTTAACATTACCTGATACTTACTCAACATTATCATCATAATCATCAACATAATCATCAAAATCATCATCAATATCATCATCAATATCATCATAAATCATCACTAAATACCTCTCACTGGTAAAGTTGTAGGTTCGAGCAAAGCATGGTCCAAAGACTACTCGAGATAGTTAGCATGATACTCGCAGAATGACCGTGGTTCTTACATATTTATGTGTTTTGGGACTGACCCCCATAGTTTAATGCCATATATAACCTGTAATGCTTTGTATATTGTGTTTATATCAATTCAATAAAATATTGTGTTTTTATATATTATATCTATTTAATAAAAGTAAAAAAAATAGTTCAAAGATTTTATATATTAATCTTAGCTATCATTTTCAGATAAATATGCAAGTGTGTTGAAAACATATGCAGGCATGTGTAAGAAATACTATAGTTGACATGAAATACAGTAAAATGAAGTATGAGATAGTTATGCAATAATACCTACAATCATTTGCTTTATCCAGGTTGTTTCATCTACCATCTTATCTCCAATCTCATCCATCCTGTCTGTCTTCATCTCCAATATCAAAGATCCTGTCTCATCTCCACCTCAAGTACCATTAATCCCATTGTTAACATTACCTGATACTTACTCAACATTGTCATCAGAATCATTATCAATATCATCAATATCATCATCATAAATCATCACTAAATACCTCTCACTAGTAAAGTTGTAGGTTCGAGCCAAGCATGGTCCAAAGACTTTACTTGAGATAGTTTACTTGCTACTTGCACAATGACAGTGGTTCTTTGCATATTTATGTGTTTTAATGCCATATATAGCCTGTGATGTGTTGTATATGGTGTTTATATCAATTCATTAAAATACTGTGTTTTAATAATTTATGTACGTTTAATCAAAGTTAACAAAATAGTTCAAGTATTTTATATATTAATCTTAGCTATCATTTTCAGATAAATATACAAGTGTATTGAATGAATATGCAGGCATGTGTAAATAATACTATAATTGACATGAAATACAGTAAAATGAAGTATGAGATAGTAACGTAATTATACCTACAATCATTTGCTTTATCCAGGTTGTTTCATCTACTGTCTTATTTCCATCTCCATTTTCATCCATCCTGTACATCTCCAATATAACAGATCATGTCTCATCTCCATCTCCATACCATTAATGCCATTGTTAACATTACCTGATACTTACTCAACATTATCATCATAATCATCAACATAATCATCAAAATCATCATCAATATCATCATCAATATCATCATAAATCATCACTAAATACCTCTCACTGGTAAAGTTGTTGGTTCGAGCAAAGCATGGTCCAAAGACTACTTGAGATAGTTAGCATGATACTCGCAGAATGACAGTGGTTCTTACATATTTATGTGTTTTGGCACTGCCCCCATAGTTTAATGCCATATATAACCTGTAATGCTTTGTATATTGTGTTTATATCAATTCAATAAAATATTGTGTTTTTATATATTACAGTGTATATCTGTTTAATAAAAGTAAAAAATATAGTTCAAAGATTTTATATATTAATCTTAGCTATCATTTTCAGATAAATATGCAAGTGTGTTGAAAAAATATGCAGGCATGTGTAAGAAATACTATAGTTGACATGAAATACAGTAAAATGAAGTATGAGATAGTAATGCAATAATACATACAATCATTTGCTTTATCCAAGTTGTTTCATCTACCATCTTATCTCCAATCTCATCCATCCTGTCTGTCTCCATCTCCAATATCAAAGATCCTGTCTCATCTCCAGCTCAAGTACCATTAATCCCATTGTCAACATTACCTGATATTTACACAACATTATCATCAGAATCATTATCAATATCATCATCATAAATCATCACTAAATACCTCTTACTGATAAAGTTGTAGGATAGAGCCAAGCATGGTCCAAAGACTTTACTTGAGATAGGTTACTTGTTACTGGCACAATGACAGTGGTTCTTTGCATATTTATGTGTTTTAATGCCATATATAACCTGTGTTGTGTTGTTTATGGTGTTTATATCAATTCAATAAAACACTGTGTTTTAATTATTATGTCTGTTTAATCAAAGGAAACAAAATAGTTCAAAGATTTTATATATTAATTAATATTAGCTATCTTTTTCAGATAAATATACAACTGTAATGAATGAATATGCAGGCATGTGTAAATAATACTATAGTTGACATGAAATACAGTACAATGAAGTATGAGATAGTAACGTAATTATACCTACAATCATTAGCTTTATCCAGGTTGTTTCATCTACTGTCTTATTTCCATCTCCAATATAATCCATCCTGTACATCTCCAATATAACAGATCATGTCTCATCTCCACCTCCATACCATTAATGTCATTGTTATTATTACCTGATACTTACTCAACATTATCATCAAAATCATCATCAATATCATCATCATAAATCATCACTAAATACATCTCACTAGTAAAGTTGTAGGTTCGAGCCAAGCATGGTCCAAAGACTTTACTTGAGATAGTTTACTTGCTACTTGCACAATGACAGTGGTTCTTTGCATATTTATGTGTTTTAATGCCATATATAACCTGTGTTGTGTTGTTAATGGTGTTTATATCAATTCATTCAAATACTGTGTTTTAATACATTATGTACGTTTAATCAAAGTTAACAAAATAGTTCAAATGTTTTTTATATTAATTTTAGCTATCATTTTCAGACAAATATACAAGTGTATTGAATGAATATGCCGGCATGTGTAAATAATACTATAGTTGACATGAAATACAGAACAATGAAATATGAGGTAGTAACGTAATTATACCTACAATCATTTGCTTTATCCAGGTTGTTTCATCTACTGTCTTATTTCCATCTCCATTTTCATCCATCCTGTACATCTCCAATATAACAGATCATGTCTCATCTCCATCTCCATACCATTAATGCCATTGTTAACATTACCTGATACTTACTCAACATTATCATCATAACCATCAACATTATCATCAAAATCATCATCATAAATCATCACTAAATACCTCTCACTGGTAAAGTTGTAGGTTCGAGCAAAGCATAGTCCAAAGACTACTTGAGATAGTTAGCATGATACTTGCAGAATGACAGTGGTTCTTACATATTTATGTGTTTTGGGACTGCCCCCATAGTTTAATGCCATATATAACCTGTAATGCTTTGTATATTGTGTTTATATCAATTCAATAAAATATTGTGTTTTTATATATTATATCTGTTCAATAAAAGCAAAAAAAATAGTTCAAAGATTTTATATATTAATCTTAGCTATCATTTTCAAATAAATATGCAAGTGTGTTGAAAAAATATGCAGGCATGTGTAAGAAATACTATAGTTGACATGAAATACAGTAAAATGAAGTATGAGATAGTAATGCAATAATACCTACAATCATTTGCTTTATCCAGGTTGTTTCATCTACTGTCTTATCTCCAATCTCATCCATTCTGTCTGTCTCCATCTCCAATATCAAAGATCCTGTCTCACCTCCACCTCAAGTACCATTAATCCCATTGTTAACATTACCTGATACTTACTCAACATTTTCATCAGAATCATTATCAATATCATCAATATCATCATCATAAATCATCACTAAATACCTCTCACTAGTAAAGTTGTAGGTTCGAGCCAAGCATGGTCCAAAGACTTTACTTGAGATAGTTTACTTGCTACTTGCACAATGACAGTGGTTCTTTGCATATGTATGTGTTTTAATGCCATATATAGCCTGTGATGTGTTGTATATGGTGTTTATATCAATTCATTCAAATACTGTGTTTTAATACATTATGTACGTTTAATCAAAGTTAACAAAATAGTTCAAGTATTTTATATTTTAATCTTAGCTATCATTTTCAGATAAATATACAAGTCTATTGAATGAATATGCAGGCATGAGTAAATAATACTATAGTTGACATGAAAAACAGTAACATGAAGTATGAAATAGTAACGTAATTATACCAACAATCATTTGCTTTATCCAGGTTGTTTCATCTACTGTCTTATTTCCATCTCCATTTTCATCCATCCTGTACATCTCCAATATAACAGATCATGTCTCATCTCCATCTCCATAACATTAATGCCATTGTTAACATTACCTGATACTTACTCAACATTATCATCATAATCATCAACATTATCATCAAAATCATCATCAATATCATCATCAATATCATCATAAATCATCACTAAATACCTCTCACTGGTAAAGTTGTAGGTTCGAGCAAAGCATGGTCCAAAGACTACTTGAGATAGTTAGCATGATAATCGCAGAATGACAGTTGTTCTTACATATTTATGTGTTTTGGGACTGCCCCCCATAGTTTAATGCCATATATAACCTGTAATGCTTTGTATATTGTGTTTATATCAATTCAATAAAAGATTGTGATTTTATATATTATATCTGTTTAATAAAAGTAAAAAATAGTTCAAAGATTTTATATATTAATCTTAGCTATCATTTTCAGATAAATATGCAAGTGTGTTGAAAAAATATGCAGGCATGTGTAAGAAATACTATAGTTGACATGAAATACAGTAAAATGAAGTATGAGATAGTAATGCAATAATACCTACAATCATTTGCTTTATCCAGGTCGTTTCATCTACCATCTTATCTCCAATCTCATCCATCCTGTCTGTCTCCATCTCCAATATCAAAGATCCTGTCTCATCTCCACCTCAAGTACCATTAATCCCATTGTTAACATTACCTGATATTTACTCAACATTATCATCAGAATCATTATCAATATCATCATCATAAATCATCACTAAATACCTCTTACTGGTAAAGTTGTAGGATCGAGCCAATCATGGTCCAAAGACTTTACTTGAGATAGGTTACTTGTTACTGGCACAATGACAGTGGTTCTTTGCATATTTATATGTTTTAATGCCATATATAACCTGTGATGTGTTGTTTATGGTGTTTATATCAATTCAATAAAATACTGTGTTTTAATATATTATGTCTGTTTAATCAAAGGAAACAAAATAGTTCAAAGATTTTATATATTAATTAATCTTAGCTACCTTTTTCAGATAAATATACAACTGTAATGAATGAATATGCAGGCATGTGTAAATAATACTATAGTTGACATGAAATACAGTACAATGAAGTATGAGATAGTAACGTAATTATACCTACAATCATTAGCTTTATCCAGGTTGTTTCATCTACTGTCTTATTTCCATCTCCAATATCATCCATCCTGTACATCTCCAATATAACAGATCATGTCTCATCTTCATCTCCATACCATTAATGTCATTGTTATTATTACCTGATACTTACTCAACATTATCATCAAAATCATCATCAATATCATCATCATAAATCATCACTAAATACCTCTCACTAGTAAAGTTGTAGGTTCGAGCCAAGCATGGTCCAAAGACTTTACTTGAGATAGTTTACTTGCTACTTGCACAATGACAGTGGTTCTTTGCATATTTATGTGTTTTAATGCCATATATAGCCTGTGATGTGTTGTATATGGTGTTTATATCAATTCATTAAAATACTGTGTTTTAATACATTATGTACGTTTAATCAAAGTTAACAAAATAGTTCAAGTATTTTATATATTAATCTTAGCTATCATTTTCAGATAAATATACAAGTGTATTGAATGAATATGCAGGCATGTGTAAATAATACTATAGTTGACATGAAATACCGTAAAATGAAGTATGAAATAGTAACGTAATTATACCTACAATCATTTGCTTTATCCAGGTTGTTTCATCTACTGTCTTATTTCCATCTCCATTTTCATCCATCCTGTACATCTCCAATATAACAGATCATGTCTCATCTCCATCTCCATAACATTAATGCCATTGTTAACATTACCTGATACTTACTCAACATTATCATCATAATCATCAACATTATCATCAAAATCATCATCAATATCATCATCAATATCATCATAAATCATCACTAAATACCTCTCACTGGTAAAGTTGTAGGTTCGAGCAAAGCATGGTCCAAAGACTACTTGAGTTAGTTAGCATGATAATCGCAGAATGACAGTGGTTCTTACATATTTATGTGTTTTGGCACTGCCCCCATAGTTTAATGCCATATATAACCTGTAATGCTTTGTATATTGTGTTTATATCAATTCAATAAAATATTGTGTTTTTATATATTATATCTGTTTAATAAAAGTAAAAAAAATAGTTCAAAGATTTGATATATTAATCTTAGCTATCATTTTCAGATAAATATGCAAGTGTGTTGAAAAAATATGCAGGGATGTGTAAGAAATACTATAGTTGACACGAAATACAGTAAAATGAAGTATGAGATAGTAATGCAATAATACCTACAATCATTTGCTTTATCCAGGTTGTTTCATCAACCATCTTATCTCCAATCTCATCCATCCTGTCTGTCTCCATCTCCAATATCAAAGATCCTGTCTCATCTCCACCTCAAGTACCATTAAATCCATTGTTAACATTACCTGATACTTACTCAACATTATCATCAGAATCATTATCAATATCATCATCATAAATCATCACTAAATACCTCTCACTGGTAAAGTTGTAGGTTCGAGCCAAGCATGGTCCAAAGACTTTACTCAAGATAGGTTACTTGCTACTGGCACAATGACAGTGGTTCTTTGCATATTTATGTGTTTTAATGCCATATATAACCTGTGTTGTGTTGTTTATGGTGTTTATATCAATTCAATAAAATACTATGTTTTAATATATTATGTCTGTTTAATCAAAGGAAACAAAATAGTTCAAAGATTTTATATATTGATTAATTTTAGCTATCTTTTTCAGATAAAAATACAACTGTAATGAATGAATATGCAGGCATGTGTAAATAATACTATAGTTGACATGAAATACAGTACAATGATGTATGAGATAGTAACGTAATTATACCTACAATCATTAGCTTTATCCAAGTTGTTTCATCTACTGTCTTATTTCCATCTCCAATATCATCCATCCTGTACATCTCCAATATAACAGATCATGTCTCATCTCCATCTCCATACCATTAATGTCATTGTTATTATTACCTGATACTTACTCAACATTATCATCAAAATCATCATCAATATCATCATCATATATCATCACTAAATACCTCTCACTAGTAAAGTTGTAGGTTCGAGCCAAGCATGGTCCAAAGACTTTACTTGAGATAGTTTACTTGCTACTTGCACAATGACAGTGGTTCTTTGCATATTTATGTGTTTTAATGCCATATATAGCCTGTGATGTGTTGTATATGGTGTTTATATCAATTTATTAAAATACTGTGTTTTAATACATTATGTACGTTTAATCAAAGTTAACAAAATAGTTCCAGTATATTATATATTAATTAATCTTAGCTATCATTTTCATATAAATATACAAGTGTATTAAATGAACATGCAGGCATGTGTAAATAATACTATAGTTGACATGAAATACAGTAAAATGAAGTATGAAATAGTAACGTAATTATACCTACAATCATTTGCTTTATCCAGGTTGTTTCATCTACTGTCTTATTTCCATCTCCATTTTCATCCATTCTGTACATCTCCAATATAACAGATCATGTCTCATCTCCATCTCCATACCATTAATGCCAATGTTAACATTACCTGATACTTACTCAACATTATCATCATAATCATCAACATTATCATCAAAATCATCATTAATATCATCATCAATATCATCATAAATCATCACTAAATACCTCTCACTGGTAAAGTTGTAGGTTCGAGCAAAGCATGGTCCAAAGACTACTTGAGATAGTTAGCATGATACTCGCAGAATGACAGTGGTTCTTACATATTTATGTGTTTTCGGACTGACCCCATAGTTTAATGCCATATATAACCTGTAATGCTTTGTATATTGTGTTTATATCAATTCAATAAAATATTGTGTTTTTATATATTATATCAGTTTAATAAAAGTAAAAAAATATAGTTCAAAGATTTTATATATTAATCTTAGCTATCATTTTCAGATAAATATGCAAGTGTGTTGAAAAAATATGCAGGCATGTGTAAGAAATACTATAGTTGACATGAAATACAGTAAAATGAAGTATGAGATAGTAATGCAATAATACCTACAATCATTTGCTTTATCCAAGTTGTTTCATCTACCATCTTATCTCCAATCTCATCCATCCTGTCTGTCTCCATCTCCAATATCAAAGATCCTGTCTCATCTCCACCTCAAGTACCATTAATCCCATTGTTAACATTACCTGATACTTACTCAACATTATCATCAGAATCATTATCAATATCATCAATATCATCATCATAAATCATCACTAAATACCTCACTAAATACTCTCACTGGTAAAGTTGTAGGTTCGAGCCAAGCATGGTCCAAAGACTTTACTTGAGATAGGTTACTTGTTACTGGCACAATGACAGTGGTTCTTTGCATATTTATGTGTTTTAATGCCATATATAACCTGTGTTATGTTGTTGATGGTGTTTATATCAATTCAATAAAATACTGTGTTTTAATATATTATGTCTGTTTAATCAAAGGAAACAAAATAGTTCAAAAATTTTATATATTAATTAATCTTAGCTATCTTTTTCAGATAAATATACAACTGTAATGAATCAATATGCCGGCATGTGTAAATAATACTATAGTTGACATGAAATACAGTAAAATGAAGTATGAAATAGTAACGTAATTATACCTACAATCATTTGCTTTATCCAGGTTGTTTCATCTACTGTCTTATTTCCATCTCCAATATCATCCATCCTGTACATCTCCAATATAACAGATCATGTCTCATCTCCATCTCCATACCATTAATGTCATTATTATTATTACCTGATACTTACTCAACATTATCATCAAAATCATCATCAATAAATATCATCATCATAAATCATCACTAAATACATTTCACTAGTAAAGTTGTAGGTTCGAGCCAAGCATGGTCCAAAGACTTTACTTGAGATAGTTTACTTGCTACTTGCACAATGACAGTGGTTCTTTGCATATTTATGTGTTTTAATGCCATATATAGCCTGTGATGTGTTGTAAATGGTGTTTATATCAATTCATTCAAATACTGTGTTTTAATACATTATGTACGTTTAATCAAAGTTAACAAAATAGTTCAAATATTTTTTATATTAATTTTAGCTATCATTTTCAGATCAATATACAAGTGTATTGAATGAATATGCCGGCATGTGTAAATAATACTATAGTTGACATGAAATACAGAACAATGAAATATGAGGTAGTAACGTAATTATACCTACAATCATTTGCTTTATCCAGGTTGTTTCATCTACTGTCTTATTTCCATCTCCATTTTCATCCATTCTGTACATCTCCAATATAACAGATCATGTCTCATCTCCATCTCCATACCATTAATGCCATTGTTAACATTACCTGATACTTACTCAACATTATCATTATAATCATCAACATTATCATCAAAATCATCATCATAAATCATCACTAAATACCTCTCACTGGTAAAGTTGTAGGTTCGAGCAAAGCATAGTCCAAAGACTACTTGAGATAGTTAGCATGATACTTGCAGAATGACCGTGGTTCTTACATATTTATGTGTTTTGGCACTGCCCCATAGTTTAATGCCATATATAACCTGTAATGCTTTGTATATTGTGTTTATATCAATTCAATAAAATATTGTGTTTTTATATATTATATCTGTTTAATAAAAGTAAAAAAAATAGTTCAAAGATTTTATATATTAATCTTAGCTATCATTTTCAGATAAATATGCAAGTGTGTTGAAAAAATATGCAGGCATGTGTAAGAAATACTATAGTTGACATGAAATACAGTAAAATGAAGTATGAGATAGTAATGCAATAATACCTACAATCATTTGCTTTATCCAGGTTGTTTCATCTACCATCTTATCTCCAATCTCATCCATCCTGTCTGTCTCCATCTCCAATATCAAAGATCCTGTCTCTTATCCACCTCAAGTACCATTAATCCCATTGTTAACATTACCTGATACTTACTCTACATTGTCATCAGAATCATTATCAATATCATCAATAACATCATCATAAATCATCACTAAATACCTCTCACTAGTAAAGTTGTAGGTTTGAGCCAAGCATGGTCCAAAGACTTTACTTGAGATAGTTTACTTGCTACTTGCACAATGACAGTGGTTCTTTGCATATGTATGTGTTTTAATGCCATATATAGCCTGTGATGTGTTGTATATGGTGTTTATATCAATTCATTCAAATACTGTGTTTTAATACATTATGTACGTTTAATCAAAGTTAACAAAATAGTTCAAGTATTTTATATATTAATCTTAGCTATCATTTTCAGATAAATATACAAGTGTATTGAATGAATATGCAGGCATGTGTAAATAATACTATAGTTGACATGAAAAACAGTAAAATGAAGTATGAAATAGTAACGTAATTATACCAACAATCATTTGCTTTATCCAGGTTGTTTCATCTACTGTCTTATTTCCATCTCCATTTTCATCCATCCTGTACATCTCCAATATAACAGATCATGTCTCATCTCCATCTCCATAACATTAATGCCATTGTTAACATTACCTGATACTTACTCAACATTATCATCATAATCATCAACATTATCATCAAAATCATCATCAATATCATCATCAATATCATCATAAATCATCACTAAATACCTCTCACTGGTAAAGTTGTAGGTTCGAGCAAAGCATGGTCGAAAGACTACTTGAGATAGTTAGCATGATACTCGCAGAATGACATTAGTTCTTACATATTTATGTGTTTTGGCACTGCCCCATAGTTTAATGCCATATATAACCTGTAATGCTTTGTATATTGTGTTTATATCAATTCAATTAAATATTGTGTTTTTATATATTATATCAGTTTAATAAAAGTAAAAAAAATAGTTCAAAGATTTTATATATTAATCTTAGCTATCATTTTCAGATAAATATGCAAGTGTGTTGAAAAAATATGAAGGCATGTGTAAGAAATACTATAGTTGACATGAAATACAGTAAAATGAAGTATGAGATAGTAATGCAATAATACCTACAATCATTTGCTTTATCCAGGTTGTTTCATCTACCATCTTATCTCCAATCTCATCCATCCTGTCCGTCTCCATCTCCAATATCAAAGATCCTGTCTCATCTCCACCTCAAGTACCATTAATCCCATTGTTAACATTACCTGATACTTACTCAACATTGACATCAGAATCATTATCAATATCATCAATATCATCATCATAAATCATCACTAAATACCTCTCACTGGTAAAGTTGTAGGTTCGAGCCAAGCATGGTCCAAAGACTTTACTTGTGATAGGTTACTTGCTACTTACACAATGACAGTGGTTCTTTGCGTATTTATGTGTTTTAATGCCGTATATAACCTGTGTTGTGTTGTTTATGGTGTTTATATCAATTCAATAAAATGCTGTGTTTTAATATATTATGTCTGTTTAATCAAAGGAAACAAAATAGTTCAAAGATTTTATATATTAATTAATATTAGCTATCTTTTTCAGATAAATATACAACTGTAATGAATGAATATGCAGGCATGTGTAAATAATACTATAGTTGACATGAAATACAGTACAATGAAGTATGAGATAGTAACGTAATTATACCTACAATCAATTGCTTTATCCAGGTTGTTTCATCTACTGTCTTATTTCCATCTCCATTTTCATCCATCCTGTACATCTCCAATATAACAGATCATGTCTCATCTCCATCTCCATACCATTAATGCCATTGTTAACATTACCTGATACTTACTCAACATTATCATCATAATCATCAACATTATCATCAAAATCATCATCAATATCATCATCAATATCATCATAAATCATCACTAAATACCTCTCACTGGTAAAGTTGTAGGTTCGAGCAAAGCATGGTCCAAAGACTACTATGATACTCGCAGAATGACAGTGGTTCTTACATATTTATGTGTTTTGGGACTGCCCTCATAGTTTAATGCCATATATAACCTGTAATGCTTTGTATATTGTGTTTATATCAATTCAATAAAATATTGTGTTTTTATATATTATATCTGTTTAATAAAAGTAAAAAAAATAGTTCAAAGATTTTATATATTAATCTTAGCTATCATTTTCAGATAAATATGCAAGTGTGTTGAAAAAATATGCAGGCATGTGTAAGAAATACTATAGTTGACATGAAATACAGTAAAATGAAGTATGAGATAGTAATGCAAAAATACCTACAATCATTTGCTTTATCCAGGTTGTTTCATCTACCATCTTATCTCCAATCTTATCCATCCTGTCTGTCTCCATCTCCAATATCAAAGATCCTGTCTCATCTCCACCTCAAGTACCATTAATCCCATTGTTAACATTACCTGATACTTACTCAACATTGTCATCAGAATCATTATCAATATCATCAATATCATCATCATAAATCATCACTAAATACCTCTCACTAGTAAAGTTGTAGGTTTGAGCCAAGCATGGTCCAAAGACTTTACTTGAGATAGTTTACTTGCTACTTGCACAGTGACAGTGGTTCTTTGCATATGTATGTGTTTTAATGCCATATATAGCCTGTGATGTGTTGTATATGGTGTTTATATCAATTCATTCAAATACTGTGTTTTAATACATGATGTACGTTTAATCAAAGTTAACAAAATAGTTCAAGTATTTTATATATTAATCTTAGCTATCATTTTCAGATAAATATACAAGTGTATTGAATGAATATGCAGGCATGTGTAAATAATACTATAGTTGACATGAAAAACAGTAAAATGAAGTATGAAATAGTAACGTAATTATACCAACAATCATTTGCTTTATCCAGGTTGTTTCATCTACTGTCTTATTTCCATCTCCATTTTCATCCATCCTGTACATCTCCAATATAACAGATCATGTCTCATCTCCATCTCCATAACATTAATGCCATTGTTAACATTACCTGACACTTACTCAACATTATCATCATAATCATCAACATTATCATCAAAATCATCATCAATATCATCATCAATATCATCATAAATCATCACTAAATATCTCTCACTGGTAAAGTTGTAGGTTCGAGCAAAGCATGGTCCAAAGACTACTTGAGATAGTTAGCATGATACTCGCAGAATGACAGTGGTTCTTACATATTTATGTGTTTTGGCACTGCCCCATAGTTTAATGTCATATATAACCTGTAATGCTTTGTATATTGTGTTTATATCAATTCAATTAAATATTGTGTTTTTATATATTATATCAGTTTAATAAAAGTAAAAAAAATAGTTCAAAGATTTTATATATTAATCTTAGCTATCATTTTCAGATAAATATGCAAGTGTGTTGAAAAAATATGCAGGCATGTGTAAGAAATACTACAGTTGACATGAAATACAGTAAAATGAAGTATGAGATAGTAATGCAATAATACCTACAATCATTTGCTTTATCCAGGTTGTTTCATCTACCATCTTATCTCCAATCTCATCCATCCTGTCCGTCTCCATCTCCAATATCAAAGATCCTGTCTCATCTCCACCTCAAGTACCATTTATCCCATTGTTAACATTACCTGATACTTACTCAACATTATCATCAGAATCATTATCAATATCATCAATATCATCATCATAAATCATCACTAAATACCTCTCACTGGTAAAGTTGTAGGTTCGAGCCAAGCATGGTCCAAAGACTTTACTTGTGATAGGTTACTTGCTACTTACACAATGACAGTGGTTCTTTGCATATTTATGTGTTTTAATGCCGTATATAACCTGTGTTGTGTTGTTTATGGTGTTTATATCAATTCAATAAAATGCTGTGTTTTAATATATTATGTCTGTTTAATCAAAGGAAACAAAATAGTTCAAAGATTTTATATATTAATTAATATTAGCTATCTTTTTCAGATAAATATACAACTGTAATGAATGAATATGCAGGCATGTGTAAATAATACTATAGTTGACATGAAATACAGTACAATGAAGTATGAGATAGTAACGTAATTATACCTACAATCAATTGCTTTATCCAGGTTGTTTCATCTACTGTCTTATTTCCATCTCCATTTTCATCCATCCTGTACATCTCCAATATAACAGATCATGTCTCATCTCCATCTCCATACCATTAATGCCATTGTTAACATTACCTGATACTTACTCAACATTATCATCATAATCATCAACATTATCATCAAAATCATCATCAATATCATCATCAATATCATCATAAATCATCACTAAATACCTCTCACTGGTAAAGTTGTAGGTTCGAGCAAAGCATGGTCCAAAGACTACTATCATACTCGCAGAATGACAGTGGTTCTTACATATTTATGTGTTTTGGGACTGCCCCCATAGTTTAATGCCATATATAACCTGTAATGCTTTGTATATTGTGTTTATATCAATTCAATAAAATATTGTGTTTTTATATATTATATCTGTTTAATAAAAGTAAAAAAAATAGTTCAAAGATTTTATATATTAATCTTAGCTATCATTTTCAGATAAATATGCAAGTGTGTTGAAAAAATATGCAGGCATGTGTAAGAAATACTATAGTTGACATGAAATACAGTAAAATGAAGTATGAGATAGTAATGCAAAAATACCTACAATCATTTGCTTTATCCAGGTTGTTTCATCTACCATCTTATCTCCAATCTTATCCATCCTGTCTGTCTCCATCTCCAATATCAAAGATCCTGTCTCATCTCCACCTCAAGTACCATTAATCCCATTGTTAACATTACCTGATACTTACTCTACATTGTCATCAGAATCATTATCAATATCATCAATATCATCATCATAAATCATCACTAAATACCTCTCACTAGTAAAGTTGTAGGTTTGAGCCAAGCATGGTCCAAAGACTTTACTTGAGATAGTTTACTTGCTACTTGCACAGTGACAGTGGTTCTTTGCATATGTATGTGTTTTAATGCCATATATAGCCTGTGATGTGTTGTATATGGTGTTTATATCAATTCATTCAAATACTGTGTTTTAATACATGATGTACGTTTAATCAAAGTTAACAAAATAGTTCAAGTATTTTATATATTAATCTTAGCTATCATTTTCAGATAAATATACAAGTGTATTGAATGAATATGCAGGCATGTGTAAATAATACTATAGTTGACATGAAAAACAGTAAAATGAAGTATGAAATAGTAACGTAATTATACCAACAATCATTTGCTTTATCCAGGTTGTTTCATCTACTGTCTTATTTCCATCTCCATTTTCATCCATCATGTACATCTCCAATATAACAGATCATGTCTCATCCCCATCTCCATAACATTAATGCCATTGTTAACATTACCTGACACTTACTCAACATTATCATCATAATCATCAACATTATCATCAAAATCATCATCAATATCATCATCAATATCATCATAAATCATCACTAAATACATCTCACTGGTAAAGTTGTAGGTTCGAGCAAAGCATGGTCCAAAGACTACTTGAGATAGTTAGCATGATACTCGCAGAATGACAGTGGTTCTTACATATTTATGTGTTTTGGGACTGCCCCCAGAGTTTAATGCCATATATAACCTGTAATGCTTTGTATATTGTGTTTATATCAATTCAATAAAATATTGTGTTTTTATATATTATATCTGTTTAATAAAAGTAAAAAAAATAGTTCAAAGATTTTATATATTAATCTTAGCTATCATTTTCAGATAAATATGCAAGTGTGTTGAAAAAATATGCAGGCATGTGTAAGAAATACTATAGTTGACATGAAATACAGTAAAATGAAGTATGAGATAGTAATGCAATAATACCTACAATCATTTGCTTTATCCAGGTTGTTTCATCTACCATCTTATCTCCAATCTCATCCATCCTGTCCGTCTCCATCTCCAATATCAAAGATCCTGTCTCATCTCCACCTCAAGTACCATTTATCCCATTGTTAACATTACCTGATACTTACTCAACATTATCATCAGAATCATTATCAATATCATCAATATCATCATCATAAATCATCACTAAATACCTCTCACTGGTAAAGTTGTAGGTTCAAGCCAAGCATGGTCCAAAGACTTTACTTGTGATAGGTTACTTGCTACTTACACAATGACAGTGGTTTTTTGCATATTTATTTTTTTTCATGCCGTATATAACCTGTGTTGTGTTGTTTATGGTGTTTATATCAATTCAATAAAATGCTGTGTTTTAATATATTATGTCTGTTTAATCAAAGGAAACAAAATAGTTCAAAGATTTTATATATTAATTAATATTAGCTATCTTTTTCAGATAAATATACAACTGTAATGAATGAATATGCAGGCATGTGTAAATAATACTATAGTTGACATGAAATACAGTACAATGAAGTATGAGATAGTAACGTAATTATACCTACAATCATTTGCTTTATCCAGGTTGTTTCATCTACTGTCTTATTTCCATCTCCAATATCATCCATCCTATACATCACCAATATAACAGCTCATGTCTCATTTCCATCTCCATACCATTAATGCCGTTGTTTATATTACCTGATACTTACTCAACATTATCATCAAAATCATCATCAATATCATCATCATAAATCATCACTAAATACCTCTCACTAGTAAAGTTGTAGGTTCGAGCCAAGCATGGTCCAAAGACTTTACTTGAGATAGTTTACTTGCTACTTGCACAATGACAGTGGTTCTTTGCATATTTATGTGTTTTAATGCCATATATAGCCTGTGATGTGTTGTATATTGTGTTTATATCAATTTATTAAAATACTGTGTTTTAATACATTATGTACGTTTAATCAAAGTTAACAAAATAGTTCAAGTATTTTATATATTAATCTTAGCTATCATTTTCAGATAAATATACAAGTGTATTGAATGAATATGCAGGCATGTGTAAATACTACTATAGTTGACATGAAATACAGTAAAATGAAGTATGAAATAGTCACGTAATTATACCTACAATCATTTGCTTTATCCAGGTTGTTTCATCTACTGTCTTATTTCCATCTCCAATATCATCCATCCTGTACATCTCCAATATAACAGATCATGTCTCATCTCCATCTCCATACCATTAATGCTATTGTTAACATTACCTGATACTTACTCAACATTATCATCATAATCATCAACATTATCATCAAAATCATCATCAATATCATCATCAATATCATCATAAATCATCACTAAATACCTCTCACTGGTAAAGTTGTAGGTTCGAGCCAAGCATGGTCCAAAGACTACTTGAGATAGTTAGCATGATACTCGCAGAATGACATTAGTTCTTACATATTTATGTGTTTTGGGACTGCCCCCATAGTTTAATGCCATATATAACCTGTAATGCTTTGTATATTTTGTTTATATCAATTCAATAAAATATTGTGTTTTTATATATTATATCTGTTTAATAAAAGTAAAAAAATAGTTCAAAGATTTTATATATTAATCTTAGCTATCATTTTCAGATAAATATGCAAGTGTGTTGAAAAAATATGCAGGCATGTGTAAGAAATACTATAGTTGACATGAAATACAGTAAAATGAAGTATGAGATAGTAATGCAATAATACCTACAATCATTTGCTTTATCCAGGTTGTTTCATATACCATCTTATCTCCAATCTCATCCATCCTGTCCGTCTCCATCTCCAATATCAAAGATCCTGTCTCATCTCCACCTCAAGTACCATTTATCCCATTGTTAACATTACCTGATACTTACTCAACATTATCATCAGAATCATTATCAATATCATCAATATCATCATCATAAATCATCACTAAATACCTCTCACTGGTAAAGTTGTAGGTTCGAGCCAAGCATGGTCCAAAGACTTTACTTGAGATAGGTTACTTGTTACTGGCACAATGACAGTGGTTCTTTGCATATTTATGTGTTTTAATGCCGTATATAACCTGTGTTGTGTTGTTTATGGTGTTTATATCAATTCAATAAAATGCTGTGTTTTAATATATTATGTCTGTTTAATCAAAGGAAACAAAATAGTTCAAAGATTTTATATATTAATTAATATTAGCTATCTTTTTCAGATAAATATACAACTGTAATGAATGAATATGCAGGCATGTGTAAATAATACTATAGTTGACATGAAATACAGTACAATGAAGTATGAGATAGTAACGTAATTATACCTACAATCAATTGCTTTATCCAGGTTGTTTCATCTACTGTCTTATTTCCATCTCCATTTTCATCCATCCTGTACATCTCCAATATAACAGATCATGTCTCATCTCCATCTCCATACCATTAATGCCATTGTTAACATTACCTGATACTTACTCAACATTATCATCATAATCATCAACATTATCATCAAAATCATCATCAATATCATCATCAATATCATCATAAATCATCACTAAATACCTCTCACTGGTAAAGTTGTAGGTTCGAGCAAAGCATGGTCCAAAGACTACTATGATACTCGCAGAATGACAGTGGTTCTTACATATTTATGTGTTTTGGGACTGCCCCCATAGTTTAATGCCATATATTCCCTGTAATGCTTTTTATATTGTGTTTATATCAATTCAATAAAATATTGTGTTTTTATATATTATATCTGTTTAATAAAAGTAAAAAAAATAGTTCAAAGATTTTATATATTAATCTTAGCTATCATTTTCAGATAAATATGCAAGTGTGTTGAAAATATATGCAGGCATGTGTAAGAAATACTATAGTTGACATGAAATACAGTAAAATGAAGTATGAGATAGTAATGCAATAATACCTACAATCATTTGCTTTATCCAGGTTGTTTCATCTACCATCTTATCTCCAATCTTATCCATCCTGTCTGTCTCCATCTCCAATATCAAAGATCCTGTCTCATCTCCACCTCAAGTACCATTAATCCCATTGTTAACATTACCTGATACTTACTCAACATTGTCATCAGAATCATTATCAATATCATCAATATCATCATCATAAATCATCACTAAATACCTCTCACTAGTAAAGTTGTAGGTTTGAGCCAAGCATGGTCCAAAGACTTTACTTGAGATAGTTTACTTGCTACTTGCACAGTGACAGTGGTTCTTTGCATATGTATGTGTTTTAATGCCATATATAGCCTGTGATGTGTTGTATATGGTGTTTATATCAATTCATTCAAATACTGTGTTTTAATACATGATGTACGTTTAATCAAAGTTAACAAAATAGTTCAAGTATTTTATATATTAATCTTAGCTATCATTTTCAGATAAATATACAAGTGTATTGAATGAATATGCAGGCATGTGTAAATAATACTATAGTTGACATGAAAAACAGTAAAATGAAGTATGAAATAGTAACGTAATTATACCAACAATCATTTGCTTTATCCAGGTTGTTTCATCTACTGTCTTATTTCCATCTCCATTTTCATCCATTCTGTACATCTCCAATATAACAGATCATGTCTCATCTCCATCTCCATAACATTAATGCTATTGTTAACATTACCTGATACTTACTCAACATTATCATCATAATCATCAACATTATCATCAAAATCATCATCAATATCATCATCAATATCATCATAAATCATCACTAAATACCTCTCACTGGTAAAGTTGTAGGTTCGAGCAAAGCATGGTCCAAAGACTACTTGAGATAGTTAGCATGATACTCGCAGAATGACCGTGGTTCTTACATATTTATGTGTTTTGGCACTGCCCCATAGTTTAATGCCATATATAACTTGTAATGCTTTGTATATTGTGTTTATATCAATTCAATAAAATATTGTGTTTTTATATATTATATCTGTTTAATAAAAGTAAAAAAAATAGTTCAAAGATTTTATATATTAATCTTAGCTATCATTTTCAGATAAATATGCAAGTGTGTTGAAAAAATATGCAGGCATGTGTAAGAAATACTATAGTTGACATGAAATACAGTAAAATGAAGTATGAGATAGTAATGCAATAATACCTACAATCATTTGCTTTATCCAGGTTGTTTCATCTACCATCTTATCTCCAATCTCATCCATCCTGTCAGTCTCCATCTCCAATATCAAAGATCCTGTCTCATCTCCACCTCAAGTACCATTTATCCCATTGTTAACATTACCTGATACTTACTCAACATAATCATCAGAATCATTATCAATATCATCAATATCATCATCATAAATCATCACTAAATACCTCTCACTGGTAAAGTTGTAGGTTCGAGCCAAGCATGGTCCAAAGACTTTACTTGAGATAGGTTACTTGCTACTGGCACAATGAGAGTGGTTCTTTGCATATTTATGTGTTTTAATGCCATATATAACCTGTGTTGTGTTGTTTATGGTGTTTATATCAATTCAATAAAATGCTGTGTTTTAATATATTATGTCTGTTTAATCAAAGGAAACAAAATAGTTCAAAGATTTTATATATTAATTAATATTAGCTATCTTTTTCAGATAAATATACAACTGTAATGAATGAATATGCAGGCATGTGTAAATAATACTATAGTTGACATGAAATACAGTACAATGAAGTACGAGATAGTAACGTAATTATACCTACAATCATTTGCTTTATCCAGGTTGTTTCATCTACTGTCTTATTTCCATCTCCAATATCATCCATCCTATACATCTCCAATATAACAGCTCATGTCTCATTTCCATCTCCATACCATTAATGTCGTTGTTTATATTACCTGATACTTACTCAACATTATCATCAAAATCATCATCATTATCATCATCTTAAATCATCACTAAATACCTCTCACTAGTAAAGTTGTAGGTTCGAGCCAAGCATGGTCCAAAGACTTTACTTGAGATAGTTTACTTGCTACTTGCACAATGACAGTGGTTCTTTGCATATTTATGTGTTTTAATGCCATATATAGCCTGTGATGTGTTGTATATGGTGTTTATATCAATTCATTAAAATACTGTGTTTTAATACATTATGTACGTTTAATCAAAGTTAACAAAATAGTTCAAGTATTTTATATATTAATCTTAGCTATCATTTTCAGATAAATATACAAGTCTATTTAATGAATATGTAGGCATGTGTAAATACTACTATAGTTGACATGAAATACAGTAAAATGAAGTATGAAATAGTAACGTAATTATACCTACAATCATTTGCTTTATCCAGGTTGTTTCATCTACTGTCTTATTTCCATCTCCAATATCATCCATCCTGTACATCTCCAATATAACAGATCATGTCTCATCTCCATCTCCATACCATTAATGCTATTGTTAACATTACCTGATACTTAATCAACATTATCATCATAATCATCAACATTATCATCAAAATCATCATCAATATCATCATCAATATCATCATAAATCATCACTAAATACCTCTCACTGGTAAAGTTGTAGGTTTGAGCCAAGCATGGTCCAAAGACTACTTCAGATAGTTAGCATGATACTCGCAGAATGACATTAGTTCTTACATATTTATGTGTTTTGGGACTGCCCCCATAGTTTAATGCCATATATAACCTGTAATGCTTTGTATATTGTGTTTATATCAATTCAATAAAATATTGTGTTTTTATATATTATATCTGTTTAATAAAAGTAAAAACAATAGTTCAAAGATTTTATATATTAATCTTAGCTATCATTTTCAGATAAATATGCAAGTGTGTTGAAAAAATATGCAGGCATGTGTAAGAAATACTATAGTTGACATGAAATACAGTAAAATGAAGTATGAGATAGTAATGCAATAATACCTACAATCATTTGCTTTATCCAGGTTGTTTCATCTACCATCTTATCTCCAATCTCATCCATCCTGTCCGTCTCCATCTCCAATATCAAAGATCCTGTCTCATCTCCACCTCAAGTACCATTAATCCCATTGTTAACATTACCTGATACTTACTCAACATAATCATCAGAATCATTATCAATATCATCAATATCATCATCATAAATCATCACTAAATACCTCTCACTGGTAAAGTTGTAGGTTCGAGCCAAGCATGGTCCAAAGACTTTACTTGAGATAGGTTACTTGCTACTGGCACAATGAGAGTGGTTCTTTGCATATTTATGTGTTTTAATGCCATATATAACCTGTGTTGTGTTGTTTATGGTGTTTATATCAATTCAATAAAATGCTGTGTTTTAATATATTATGTCTGTTTAATCAAAGGAAACAAAATAGTTCAAAGATTTTATATATTAATTAATATTAGCTATCTTTTTCAGATAAATATACAACTGTAATGAATGAATATGCAGGCATGTGTAAATAATACTATAGTTGACATGAAATACAGTACAATGAAGTACGAGATAGTAACGTAATTATACCTACAATCATTTGCTTTATCCAGGTTGTTTCATCTACTGTCTTATTTCCATCTCCAATATCATCCATCCTGTACATCTCCAATATAACAGCTCATGTCTCATTTCCATCTCCATACCATTAATGTCGTTGTTTATATTACCTGATACTTACTCAACATTATCATCAAAATCATCATCATTATCGTCATCTTAAATCATCACTAAATACCTCTCACTAGTAAAGTTGTAAGTTCGAGCCAAGCATGGTCCAAAGACTTTACTTGAGATAGTTTACTTGCTACTTGCACAATGACAGTGGTTCTTTGCATATTTATGTGTTTTAATGCCATATATAGCCTGTGATGTGTTGTATATGGTGTTTATATCAATTCATTAAAATACTGTGTTTTAATACATTATGTACGTTTAATCAAAGTTAACAAAATAGTTCAAGTATTTTATATATTAATCTTAGCTATCATTTTCAGATAAATATACAAGTGTATTGAATGAATATGCAGGCATGTGTAAATAATACTACAGTTGACATGAAATACAGTACAATGAAGTATGAATTAGTAACGTAATTATACCTACAATCATTAGCTTTATCCAGGTTGTTTCATCTACTGTCTTATTTCCATCTCCAATATCATCCATCCTGTACATCTCCAATATAACAGATCATGTCTCATCTCCATCGCCATACCATTAATGCCATTGTTGTTCCATCTACCACCTTATCTCCATCTCCAATCTCATCCATCCTGTCTATCTCCATCTCCAATATCACAGATCCTGTCTCATCTCCATATCCATGTCCATTAATGTCATTGTAAACATTACCTGATACTTACTCATCATAATCATCAACATTATCATCACAATCATCATCATCATAAATCATCACTAAATACAACTCACTTGTAAAGTTGTAGGTTCGAACCATGCATGGTCCAAATACTTTACTTGAGATAGTTAGCTTGATACTTGCAGAATGACAGTGGTTCTATACATATTGATGTGCTTGGGGACTGCCCTCATAGTTTAATGCCATATATATCCTGTAATGTGTTGTATATGGTGTTTATATCAATTCAATAAAATACTGTATTTAATATATTATGTCTGTTTGATCAAGGTAAACAAAATAGTTCAAAGATTTTATATATTAATCTTAGCTATCATTTTCAGATAAATATATAAGTGAATTGAATGGTTATGCAGGCAAGTGTAAGAAATACTATAGTTTACATCAAATACAATAAAATGAAGTATGAGATAGTAACGCAATCATACCTACAATCATTTGCTTTATACAGGTTGTTTCATCTACCATCTTATCTCCATCTCCAATCTCATCCATCCTGTCCATCTCCAATATCACAGATCCTGTTTCATCTCCACCTCAAGTACCATTAATGCCATTGTTAACATTACCTGATACTTACTCAACATTATCATCATAATCATCAACATTATCATCAGAATAATCATCTATATCATCAGAAATCAATCATCCCTAAATACCTCTCAGTGGTAAAGTTTAATGGTTCGAGTCAAGCATGGTCCAAAGACTTTACTCGAGATAGTTTGCTTGATACTTGCAGAATGACAGTGGTCCTGTACTGATTGATGTGCTTGGGGACTGCCCACGTACATAAAAGTTGGATACCATATATAACCTGTAATGTGTTGTAAATGGTGTTCCAACTCAATTCAATAAAATTCTGTATATTAATTGATTTTGTCTTTTTCATCAAAGTGAACAAAATACTTCAAACGTTTCATATATAAATCATAGCTATCATTTTCAGAATAATATGCAAGTGTATTGAATGAATATGCAGGCAAGTGTAATAATACTATAGTTTACATGAAATACAATAAAATGAAGTATGATATAGTAACGCAATTATACCTTCAATCATTTGCTTTATCCAGGTTTTTTCATCTACTGTCTTTTTTCCATCTCCAATCTCATCCATCCTGTCTATATCAATCTCCAATAGCACAGATTCTGTCTCATCTCCATCTCCAGTACCATTAATGCCATTGTTAATATTACCTGATACCTCCGTAACACTTTCATCGTTATCATCACCATCATCATTATAATTCACCACTCAATACCTCTCGCTGGTAAAGTCATATGTTTGATCGGAGCATGGTATAAAGACTACTTGAGATATTTTGCTTGATATAAAATGATATTGGTTCAATACAGCTTAATGTATTTGCATTTAGGACTGCCTTCATCAGCAAAACCTTATTCCATATATAACGTGTAAGTGTTGTAAATAGTGTCAACATTCAATAAAAGTGTGTATTAACTGGCAAGTAAAATTACTAAAGTTTACATGGAAAACAATCAAATAAAATCTATGATTATCACATAACATTTTACCAACAATCATTTCTTTTGTCCGGGTTGTTTGTTTCTGTGGACTTCATAATTGATCTGGGACATCCTCTAGAATTCAAAAGACAGTAAAATAATAAAGGGAACATAATTAATAAGCAGTAACATCACTCACAATGTCAACAACAAAATAACAACAGTATCTCCAGAAAAATACGAAAAAGAGTCTTCTTTGGCATAGTGGTCTAAGGCGCTGGCTCAACATCACTTATCTCTTCCACTGCAGGGTTCATAAGTCAAAAGTCAAGTTCATTTCAAAATGTTGTTTGAGAATACTTGCTTGCTACTAACAGAAGTACAGTCATTTCAGACTGATTCAAATAATAAAGGGAACATAATTAATAAGCAGTGACATCACTCACAATGTCGACAACAAAATAACAACAGTATCTCCAGAAAAATACGAAAAAGAGTCTTCTTTGGCATAGTGGTCTAAGGCGCTGGCTCAACATCACTTATCTCTTCCACTGCAGGGTTCATAAGTCAAAAGTCAAGTTCATTTCAAAATGTTGTTTGAGAATACTTGCTTGCTACTGACAGAAGTACAGTCATTTCAGACTGATTCAAATAATAAAGGGAACATAATTAATAAGCAGTGACATCACTCACAATGTCAACAACAAAATAACAACAGTATCTCCAGAAATATACAAAAAAGAGTCTTCTTTGGCATAGTGGTCTAAGGCGCTGGCTCAACATCACTTATCTCGTCTACTGCAGGGTTCATAAGTCAAAAGTCAAGCTCATTTCAAAATGTTGTTTGAGAATACTTGCTTGTTACTGACAGAAGTACAGTCATTTCAGGCTGATTCATTCTTTTAAGTTTTCCCCATCTATTAGATACTAAAATATCATCATATTTACACTCTCAACAAAAAGCAAACGGGCTTACCGCTAGTCTGAGTCTTGATTAACCATCAACATGTGGATGTCATCAATCTCTGGAAATGAATCCACCATCAATCATACATCTTCATCTCATCTCTTATTTCCATCTTCAGCCTTATTGATGCCATCATTAACATTACCTAATATGTCCTTATACTTACACCATGATCCTAGTCATCATCATAACCATTACTATATCATTTTTAATCAATCATTCATCACAAACAGCATCAATCATCCTTCATATAATCTACCTCCATCAATAAACCTTGATGCCATACATTACCTGTAATGTGTTGTAAACGATGTCAAATCTCTATTTAAGTTATATTAAATGAATTGACATTGGCTTAATGAAAAAATATATATTTACATTATTAATGGTACAGTTAACTTAGTCGGTAGCGAGTTTGACTATCAATCCAGGGGTCACAAGTTCGAGTCCCCGCCGGGCATGTTCTCTTTACTGATTGATATATAACATTCTGTAACATTAGCATTCGTCTCTCACCGCTGATTCAAGTGGAAAAGTTACCAATTACATGCGGAGATCGGGTGTATTTGAGTTCTGGTTAACCTTACAGGATCCCAGGAAACGGTGGTTAGGTTAACTGATTGTCTGTTAGCTCTTGGCATAAACATGACACCAAGTATTCAATCAATCAATTACTATTTACATTCTTAACAAAATGCAAAGAGCTCACCTCTGATCCAAGCTTGGTTTACATGTGTATGATGTCAAACTCAAAGATTGTTTCTTCATCATCACCATCCGTCATCTTCATCTCCTATCGTATCTTCATCTTCAGTATCATTGATGCCATCCTTACCATGTTCATCTTAAATATCAGTCATCATCACTGTAACTGTCATCTTGAATCACCATAAGCATCAATCATCATCACTGTAATTGTCATCTTTAATCATCATAAGCATCAATCACCCTCACTGTAATTGTCACCTTTAATCATCATAAGCATCAGTCGCCATAACTATAATTATCATCTTTAATCATGATAAGTATCAATCATCATCACTGTAATTGTCATCTTTAATTATCATTAGCATCAATCACCATCACTGTAATTGTCATCTTAATCACTATAAGCATTGTCATCTTAATCACTATAAGCATCAATCACCATCACTGTAATTGTCATCTTAATCACTATAAGCATCAATCACCATCACTGTAACTGTCATCTTTAATCATCATAAGCATCAATCATCATCACTGTATTAATCATCTTTAATCATCATAAGCATCAATCATCATCACTGTAATTGTCAAGCATCATCACTTAGATACCTTGAGCGTCTCACCAATTAATTTTATACTGTTCTACATAATTAAAGTGACATGCACTTCTGGAATGCTGAACACATTGCCAGTGGTTCTTAAAGTGTCGTGTTTTGTATAGAGTCCTCTATTTGTCCGAATGTGCATGAAAATAACCTGGGGCTGATACTATTGTTATATTGCAATTTCGATGGTTTAATGACACTCCTTCATTTTTTCAGTTTTGCCCATTTGTTACAGTACTAGTTTGTCTTTATTCAACAGTACCAAATGCCATCCAAACTTGGCAGAACTCATAAAAATATTCCAATATTCTCATATGTAAAAAAATATAACCATTTTAAGGATTTTCAACAAAAATAATGCTCAACTGATTTGCACAGCTCTAATTTCTTGGGCGCAATAATCTTGCATGATAAACTTACCCATCATTTTCAAATATGAAAATGTCTGAATGAATGTGTTGTATAACTGGCCTAAATCACCGACATAGGATCAATTATATCAAATAGACATTGTCTTTATGTATAGACCTACTAATAGAACATTTAAATCTGTGATGTATGCAACACGCATTCATGCAACTCTGTATCTGAGCACATGAATTTAGCAGATGTTCTCCAACTATACTTCACTACAGTGTATATGACTGTAAGTGGTCAAGACTACAATAAAAATTATTCTAGAACTCGCACAATTTGTTTGCTGGTATCATCAGATGCAAAACAAATAATTCTATCCGACTGGGAAATTTCATGATTTACATGTTTACGGTTCATAATTTATGTGGTGAAAAACATTACTTATTGAATGCTACTCACACTTCTATATAGAACACTTACATAAACCTTACCTGACTGTGTACACTATTTGTTGATAGTCAGTGGATCTGTGATATCATTCTTGTCTTGGCGGGGAATCTCATCTTGGCTGGCTTCTGGGACATAGCTGATTTCTTAGACATGGTTGACTACTTGGTCGACTTCTGGGTTGACTTCTGAGACATTCTTAACTTCTCGGACATGGATGGCTTCTGGTTGACTATCATGTCTTAATAACAAATGTATTACAAGTAGAGGCAAAATGTTAATGTGTAACATATGCTGACGCTTGGAATTAAAATAAATTGTCCATTGTAAACCAGTATGGAAACTTCTAGCCCAATTAATTTAGGCGCGAAAGATCAGTTCTTTTATTAGAATCTATTTGGATATCTGCTGTACATGGCTTGGGAGACGCAAAATAAAAATCTTTAAAAGGCTCCTTAGAGACGTGCAGTATGTCGCACTAGGAAACTTAATAATATATACAGTTAAACTTCCATGTCTTTTGCATGATATCTTGGTTAATATATGGCCGCATTAGTAAAACATCTAAATACATTAGTAGGTTACCATGATCCTGTTTTTCGTGGCGGGCATAATAAGCATAATATTCCGGGGACTGAACTCAACAATATTATAACATTTTGGCAGCTACGGTAAGAGAATCATAGGCAGTATATGTGACAGCAATAAAATGACAAAGGACCAGTTATCTTAAACAGAGATCGTCATGGTATATAGTTGTAAAACACTTACATAATCTTTACCTGGATGATTATTATGTATCTTTATCGACAGTCTGCTCTGATATCATGATTGTCTTGGTGAAAAATGTCGTCTTGCCTGGCTTCTGGGACATGGTTGACTTCTGGGATATGGTTGACTTCTGGGACATGGCTGACTTCTGGAATATGGTCGACTTCTGGGACATGGTTGACTTCTGAGACATGGTTATCTTCTTGGGCTGAATTCTGATACATTGTTGATTTCTGGATAAACTTCTGGGCTGACTTCTGGGACATGGTTGACTTTTACATCATGGCTGACTTAGAGACTGACTTCTGGTACATTGTTGACTTCTGAGTTGACTTATTGGTAGATTTTTGGTACATGGTTGACTTCTGGGGTGACTTTTGTGATAAAGCTGACTTAGAGACTGACTTTTGGATTAACTTCTGGGCTGTCTTCTAGGACATGGTTGACTTCTGGGGCTGACTTCTCGTCTGGTACGTTGTTGATATCTGGATTAACTGCTGGGTTGATTCTGTGATACAGTTGACATTTAGGCTGACTTCTGGTACATTGTTGAATTCCTGATTAACACAAAATTTGATTTCTGGGAAAGCATTGTCTTATTGGCTGACCTCTGATTTACCACTGGACTCACTTCTGGGATATTGATGATTTCAATGCTGACTTCTAGCAGCTTGTTGATATCTGGATTACCTCTCTGCTGACTTCCGAGATAAGGCTGACTTCTGGCACATTCTTAATTTTTGGATTAACTACTTGGGTGACATTTGGGATATGATAAACTTCTAGGCTGACTTTTGGTACATTGTTGATATCTGGATTAACTGCTGGGCTTGCAATTGGTTGACTTCTTGACTGACTTCTGGTACATTGTTGATATCTGGATTAACTGCTGGGCTGCCATCTTGGATATGGTTGACTTCTTGGCTGACTTCTGTTACATTGTTGATAACTGGATTGGCTGCTGGTCTGACATCTGAGATATGGTGTGCTTCAAGGCTGACTTCTGTTACATTGTTGATATCTGGATTAGATGCTGGTCTGACATCTAGAATATAGTTGACTTCAAGGCTGTCTTCAGGTATATTATTGATATCTGGATTAACTGCTGGGCTGACATCTGTGATATGGTTGGTTTTAAGGCTGACTTCTGGTACAATTGGTTGATTTCTGAATTAGTAACTAGGCTGACATCTGTGATATGGTTGACTTCAAGGCTGTCTTCTGGTAAATTGATGATATCTGGATTAACTGCTGGGCTGACATCTGTGATATGGTTGATTTTTAGGCTGACTTCTGATACATGGTTGATATCTTGATAAGCTGCTGGTCTGACATCTGGGATATGGATGAATTCTAGGCTGATTTATGGTACATTGTTTATATCTGGATTAACTGCTGGGCTGACATCTGTGATATGGTTGGCTTTAATGCTGACTTCCGGTACAATTGGTTGATTTCTGGATTAGTTACTAAGCTGACATCTGTGATATGGTTGACTTCAAGGCTGTCTTCTGGTACATTGTTGATTTCTGGAATAACTGCTGGGCTGACATCTGTGATATGGTTCACTTTTAAGCCGACTTCTGATAAATTATTGATATCAGGATTAACTGCTGGGCTACCATCTGGGATTTGGTTGACTTCTAGGCTGACTTCTGATACATTGTTGATATCTGGATTAGGTGCTGGTCTGACATCTGGGATATGGATGAATTCTATGCTGATCTATGGTACATTGTTGATATCTGGATTAGCTGCTGGTCTGACATCTGTGATATGGTTGACTTTTAGGCTGACTTGTGATACATTGTTGAAATCTGGATTAGCTGCTGGTCTGACATCTGGGATATGGATGAATTCTAGGCCGATTTATGGTACATTGTTGATATCTGGACTAACTGCTGGGCTGACATCTGAGATATGGTTGGCTTTAAGGCTGACTTCTGTTACAATTGGTTGATTTCTGGATTAGTAATTAGGCTGACATCTGTTAAATTGTTGACTTCAAGGCTGACTTCTGGTACATTGATGATATTTGGATTAACTGCTGGGATGACATCTTTGATATGGTTGACTTTTGTCTGACTTCTGATACATTGTTGCATCTGGATTAGCTGCTGGTCTGACATCTGGGATATGGATGAATTCTAGGCTGATTTATGGTATGTTGTTGATATCTGGATTAACTGCTGGGCTGACATCTGGGATATAGTTGGCTTTAAGGCTGACTTCTGGTACATTGTTGATATCTGGATTAACTGCTGGGCTGACATCTGTGATATGGTTGACTTTTAGACTGACTTGTGATACATTGTTGAAATCTGGATTAGCTGCTGGTCTGACATCTGGGATATGGTTGAATTCTAGGCTGATTTATGGTACATTGTTGATATCTGGATTAACTGCTGGGCTGACATCTGTGATATGGTTGGCTTTAAGGCTGACTTCTGGTACATTGTTGATATCTGGATTAACAGCTGGGCTGACATCTGTGATATGGTTGACTTCTAGGCTGACTTCTGATACATTGTTGATATCTGGATTAGCTGCTGGTCTGACATCTGGGATATGGTTGGCTTCAAGGCTGACCTCTGGTACATTGTTGATATCTGGATTAGCTGCTGGTCTGACATCTGAGATATGGATGAATTCTAGGCTGATTTATGATACATTGTTTAAATCTGGATTAACTGCTGGGCTGACATCTGGGATATGGTTGGCTTCAAGGCTGACCTCTGGTACATTGTTGTTATCTGGATTATTGGCTGACATCTGTGATATGGTTGACTTCAAGGCTGTCCTCTGGTACATTGTTGATATCTGGATTAACTGCTTGGTCTGACATCGGTGATATGGTTGACTTCTAGGCTGACTTCTGGTACATTGTTGATATCTGGATTAACTGCTGGGATAACATCTGGGATATGGTTGGCTTCAAGGCTGACTTCTGGTACATTGTTGATATCTGGATTAACTGCTGGGATGACATCTGTGATATGGTTGACTTCAAGGCTGTCTTCTGGTACATTGTTGATATCTGTATTAACTGCTGGGCTGACATCTGTGATATGGTTGACTTCTAGGCTAACTTCTGATACATTGTTGATATCTGGATAAGCTTCTGGTCTTACATCTGGGATATGGTTGATACATTGTTGATATCTGGATTAGCTGCTGGTCTGACATCTGGGATATGGTTGATACATTGTTGATATCTGGATAAGCTGCTGGTCTTACATCTGGGATATGGTTGATACATTGTTGATATCTGGATAAGCTGCTGGTCTTACATCTGGGATATGGTTGATACATTGTTGATATCTGGATTAGCTGCTGGTCTGACATCTGAGATATGGATGAATTCTAGGCTGATTTATGATACATTGTTTAAATCTGGATTAACTGCTGGGCTGACATCTGTGATATGGTTGGCTTTAAGGCTGACTTCTGGTACATTGTTTATATCTGGATTAACTGCTGGGCTGACATATGTGATACGGTTGACTTCAAGGCTGTCTTCAGGTACATTGTTGATATCTGGATTAACTGCTGGGATGACATCTGGGATATGGTTGACTTCTAGGCTGACTTCTGGAACATTGTTGATATCTGGATTAACTGCTGAGCTGACATCTGTGATATTGTTGGCTTCTAGGCTGACTTCTAATACATTGTTGATATCTGGATTAGCTGCTGATCTGACATCTGGGATAGGGTTGGCTTCAAGGCTGACTTCTGGTACATTGTCGATTTCTGGATTAACTGCTGGGCTGACATCTGGGATATTGTTGGCTTCAATGCTGACTTTTGATAAATTGTTAATTTCTAGATTAACTGCTGGGTTGACATTTGGGATATGGTTGGCTTTAAGGCTGACTTCTGGTACATTGTTGATATCTGGATTAACAGCTGGGCTGACATCTGTGATATGGTTGACTTCTAGGCTGACTTCTGATACATTGTTGATATCTGGATTAGCTGCTGGTCTGACATCTGGGATATGGTTGGCTTCAAGGCTGACCTCTGGTACATTGTTGTTATCTGGATTATTGGCTGACATCTGTGATATGGTTGACTTCAAGGCTGTCCTCTGGTACATTGTTGATATCTGGATTAACTGCTTGGTCTGACATCGGTGATATGGTTGACTTCAAGGCTGACCTCTGGTACATTGTTGATATCTGGATTAGCTGCTGGTCTGACATCTGAGATATGGATGAATTCTAGGCTGATTTATGGTACATTGTTTATATCTGGATTAACTGCTGGGCTGACATCTGTGATATGGTTGGCTTTAATGCTGACTTCCGGTACAATTGGTTGATTTCTGGATTAGTTACTAAGCTGACATCTGTGATATGGTTGACTTCAAGGCTGTCTTCTGGTACATTGTTGATTTCTGGAATAACTGCTGGGCTGACATCTGTGATATGGTTCACTTTTAAGCCGACTTCTGATAAATTATTGATATCAGGATTAACTGCTGGGCTACCATCTGGGATTTGGTTGACTTCTAGGCTGACTTCTGATACATTGTTGATATCTGGATTAGGTGCTGGTCTGACATCTGGGATATGGATGAATTCTATGCTGATCTATGGTACATTGTTGATATCTGGATTAGCTGCTGGTCTGACATCTGTGATATGGTTGACTTTTAGGCTGACTTGTGATACATTGTTGAAATCTGGATTAGCTGCTGGTCTGACATCTGGGATATGGATGAATTCTAGGCCGATTTATGGTACATTGTTGATATCTGGACTAACTGCTGGGCTGACATCTGAGATATGGTTGGCTTTAAGGCTGACTTCTGTTACAATTGGTTGATTTCTGGATTAGTAATTAGGCTGACATCTGTTAAATTGTTGACTTCAAGGCTGACTTCTGGTACATTGATGATATTTGGATTAACTGCTGGGATGACATCTTTGATATGGTTGACTTTTGTCTGACTTCTGATACATTGTTGCATCTGGATTAGCTGCTGGTCTGACATCTGGGATATGGATGAATTCTAGGCTGATTTATGGTATGTTGTTGATATCTGGATTAACTGCTGGGCTGACATCTGGGATATAGTTGGCTTTAAGGCTGACTTCTGGTACATTGTTGATATCTGGATTAACTGCTGGGCTGACATCTGTGATATGGTTGACTTTTAGACTGACTTGTGATACATTGTTGAAATCTGGATTAGCTGCTGGTCTGACATCTGGGATATGGTTGAATTCTAGGCTGATTTATGGTACATTGTTGATATCTGGATTAACTGCTGGGCTGACATCTGTGATATGGTTGGCTTTAAGGCTGACTTCTGGTACATTGTTGATATCTGGATTAACAGCTGGGCTGACATCTGTGATATGGTTGACTTCTAGGCTGACTTCTGATACATTGTTGATATCTGGATTAGCTGCTGGTCTGACATCTGGGATATGGTTGGCTTCAAGGCTGACCTCTGGTACATTGTTGATATCTGGATTAGCTGCTGGTCTGACATCTGAGATATGGATGAATTCTAGGCTGATTTATGATACATTGTTTAAATCTGGATTAACTGCTGGGCTGACATCTGGGATATGGTTGGCTTCAAGGCTGACCTCTGGTACATTGTTGTTATCTGGATTATTGGCTGACATCTGTGATATGGTTGACTTCAAGGCTGTCCTCTGGTACATTGTTGATATCTGGATTAACTGCTTGGTCTGACATCGGTGATATGGTTGACTTCTAGGCTGACTTCTGGTACATTGTTGATATCTGGATTAACTGCTGGGATAACATCTGGGATATGGTTGGCTTCAAGGCTGACTTCTGGTACATTGTTGATATCTGGATTAACTGCTGGGATGACATCTGTGATATGGTTGACTTCAAGGCTGTCTTCTGGTACATTGTTGATATCTGTATTAACTGCTGGGCTGACATCTGTGATATGGTTGACTTCTAGGCTAACTTCTGATACATTGTTGATATCTGGATAAGCTTCTGGTCTTACATCTGGGATATGGTTGATACATTGTTGATATCTGGATTAGCTGCTGGTCTGACATCTGGGATATGGTTGATACATTGTTGATATCTGGATAAGCTGCTGGTCTTACATCTGGGATATGGTTGATACATTGTTGATATCTGGATAAGCTGCTGGTCTTACATCTGGGATATGGTTGATACATTGTTGATATCTGGATTAGCTGCTGGTCTGACATCTGAGATATGGATGAATTCTAGGCTGATTTATGATACATTGTTTAAATCTGGATTAACTGCTGGGCTGACATCTGTGATATGGTTGGCTTTAAGGCTGACTTCTGGTACATTGTTTATATCTGGATTAACTGCTGGGCTGACATATGTGATATGGTTGACTTCAAGGCTGTCTTCAGGTACATTGTTGATATCTGGATTAACTGCTGGGATGACATCTGGGATATGGTTGACTTCTAGGCTGACTTCTGGAACATTGTTGATATCTGGATTAACTGCTGAGCTGACATCTGTGATATTGTTGGCTTCTAGGCTGACTTCTAATACATTGTTGATATCTGGATTAGCTGCTGATCTGACATCTGGGATAGGGTTGGCTTCAAGGCTGACTTCTGGTACATTGTCGATTTCTGGATTAACTGCTGGGCTGACATCTGGGATATTGTTGGCTTCAATGCTGACTTTTGATAAATTGTTAATTTCTAGATTAACTGCTGGGTTGACATTTGGGATATGGTTGGCTTTAAGGCTGACTTCTGGTACATTGTTGATATCTGGATTAACAGCTGGGCTGACATCTGTGATATGGTTGACTTCTAGGCTGACTTCTGATACATTGTTGATATCTGGATTAGCTGCTGGTCTGACATCTGGGATATGGTTGGCTTCAAGGCTGACCTCTGGTACATTGTTGTTATCTGGATTATTGGCTGACATCTGTGATATGGTTGACTTCAAGGCTGTCCTCTGGTACATTGTTGATATCTGGATTAACTGCTTGGTCTGACATCGGTGATATGGTTGACTTCTAGGCTGACTTCTGGTACATTGTTGATATCTGGATTAACTGCTGGGATAACATCTGGGATATGGTTGGCTTCAAGGCTGACTTCTGGTACATTGTTGATATCTGGATTAACTGCTGGGATGACATCTGTGATATGGTTGACTTCAAGGCTGTCTTCTGGTACATTGTTGATATCTGTATTAACTGCTGGGCTGACATCTGTGATATGGTTGACTTCTAGGCTAACTTCTGATACATTGTTGATATCTGGATAAGCTTCTGGTCTTACATCTGGGATATGGTTGATACATTGTTGATATCTGGATTAGCTGCTGGTCTGACATCTGGGATATGGTTGATACATTGTTGATATCTGGATAAGCTGCTGGTCTTACATCTGGGATATGGTTGATACATTGTTGATATCTGGATTAGCTGCTGGTCTGACATCTGAGATATGGATGAATTCTAGGCTGATTTATGATACATTGTTTAAATCTGGATTAACTGCTGGGCTGACATCTGTGATATGGTTGGCTTTAAGGCTGACTTCTGGTACATTGTTTATATCTGGATTAACTGCTGGGCTGACATATGTGATATGGTTGACTTCAAGGCTGTCTTCAGGTACATTGTTGATATCTGGATTAACTGCTGGGATGACATCTGGGATATGGTTGACTTCTAGGCTGACTTCTGGAACATTGTTGATATCTGGATTAACTGCTGAGCTGACATCTGTGATATTGTTGGCTTCTAGGCTGACTTCTAATACATTGTTGATATCTGGATTAGCTGCTGATCTGACATCTGGGATAGGGTTGGCTTCAAGGCTGACTTCTGGTACATTGTCGATTTCTGGATTAACTGCTGGGCTGACATCTGGGATATTGTTGGCTTCAATGCTGACTTTTGATAAATTGTTAATTTCTAGATTAACTGCTGGGTTGACATTTGGGATATGGTTGACTTCTAGGCTGATTTCTGGTACATTGTTGAGTTCTGGATGAACTCCTGAGTTTATTCCTGGGATACGGATGACTTCAAGGCTGACTTCTGGTACATTGTTGATTTCTGGATTGACTGCTAGTCTAACTTCTAGGATATAGTTGACATCTAGGCTGACTTTTGGTACATTGTTGATATCTGGATTAACTGCTGGGCTGATTTATCTGTGATACGGTTGACATCTAGGCCAACTTCTAGTACGTTGTTGAATTCTTGATTAACACCAGGGCTGACTTCTGGGATTGCGTTGTCTTGTTGACTGATTTCTGATAAACTACTGGGCTCATTTCTGGGATATGGACGACTTCAATGCTGACTTTTGGCACATTGCTGATATCTGGATTACCTCCTTCGCTGACTTCCGGGATAAAGGTGACTTCTGGTACAATGTTGATTTTTGGATTAAGCATTTAGGTGACATTTGGGATATGTTCATCTTCTAGGCTGACATCTGATACATTGTTGATATCTGGATTAACTGCTAGGCTTACATCTGGCATATGGTTGGCTTCTTGACTGACTTCTGGTACATTTTTGATATCTTTATTAACTGCTGGGATATGGTTGACTTCTAGGCATACTTCTGATACATTGCTGATATCTGGATTAGCTGCTTGTCTGACATATGGGATATGGTTGAATTCTAGGCTGATTTATGGTACATTGTTGATATCTGGATTAACCCTTTACTCCATAGATACGCGTTTTCCCGCACCAATCAAAGAAGGCCTTTGAAAACAGTGCAGGAAGAGTTCAGATTGCTCATAACGTTCAATCTGAACACTTCCTGCACTGTTTTCCACTCTTTCAGTTAATATAAACATAATTCACCCAATAATTCAAAAGCCGTCTATATTAGAGGTGTCCAAAGACGTCTTTATTAGAGGTGTCCAAAGGTGTCTATATGAAGTAAAGGGTCAACTGCTAAGCTGACATATGGGATATGGTTGAATTCTAGGCTGATTTATGGTACATTGTTGATATCTGGATTAACTGCTGGGCTGACATCTGTGATATGGTTGGCTTTAAGGCTGACTTTTTGTACATTTGTTGATATCTGGATTAACTGCTGGGCTGACATCTGTGATATGGTTGACTTCAAGGCTGTCTTCTGGTACATTGTTGATATCTAGACTGACTGCTAGTCAAACTTCTGGGATATGGTTGGCTTCAAAGCTGATTTCTGGTTCATTGTTGATTTCTGAATTAACTCCTAGGCTGACATCTGTGATATGGTTGACTTCTATGCTGACTTCTGGTATGTTGTTGATTTCTAAATTAACTCATGGGCTGACATCTGTGATATAGCTGACTTAACTTCTACGCTGTTTTCTGGTGCATTGTTGATTTCTGAATTAAACTCCGAGGCTTAAAACTGGGATATGGTAGACTTCTAGGCTGACTTCTGGTACATTGTTGATATCTGGATGAACTCCTGGGCTGACATCTGTGATATGGTCGACTTCTATGCTGACTTCCAGTACATTGTTGATATCTGGATGAATTCCTGGGCTGACATCTGTGTTATGGTCGACTTCTTGGCTGACTTCTGGTACATTGTTGATATCTGGATAAACTATTGGGCTGACATCTGTGATACGGTTGGCTTCTATGCCGACTTGTACATTTTTGATATCTGGATCAACTGCTGGGCCATTATCTGGGATATGGTTGGCTTTAAGGCTCATTTCTATACAATTTGTTGATTTTAGGATTAACTACTGGGCGGACATCTGTGCTGTGGTTGATTTCTGGGCTGACTTATGGTACATTGGTGATTTCTGTATAAACTTCTGTGCTGATTTCTAGGATATGGTTAACTTCTAGACTGACATTTAGTACATTGTTGATTTTTATATTAACTCCTGTGATATGATTTGACTTCTATGCTAACCTTTGGTACATTGTTAATTTCTGTTTAAACTCCTGTGCTGTATGAAAAAAAGCAATTGGAACTGAAAACAGCAGAATAAAGATTTACAAACATGAAGCACTAAGAGAAACAAAACACAAGTGAGGAGAAAAAGACATCAATTTGCTTACATTAATGTGGAGAGGCTTATTTGTCTTCATTCTCAACTTGCAGCACAAAAAAGTAAAGCTCACGTCGAACACGATAAACACCGGTGAAGGAAAAGTGAGAAACCCACCAAGATGTTACTGACATATTATTTTACTTACAACACCGTGAAGCTGGTTCTCTTCTTCAATTTCCATCTGTGGCAGCATCTAGTAATGCAAATGGTAACAAAGTAGTCAAGTTGAAATGAGACAATATATACATTAGAGAACTCTTAAAAGAAAATAGTTTTGCTTACACCTTTGCTGATGGAATTTTCCTCAACAGTCTTAATCTGTTACGGCATGCAAAATCAAAACTAGCGACGAACGCGGTGCGAAACACAAGCAACGAACGCGATGTGTAATATAAAAATGAATTCTTATTAACATATGTAAAACATCATATTTAACACTGTACTCACATTCTGTATTCATCTGTATTGAAAACAGCAGAAAATAAAATTAATAGACACGAAACACTAGGACAAACAAAAACAAGAGAAGAGACGAAACTAATTAGCTTAAATGTATGCTGTTACTGACATTGTTTTGTTTGCATCTGTGAAACTGGTTTAATTTGCCTTCTTTTTCTCATAAGTCACATAATCTGAAATTGCAATAGGTATCAAAGTGGATATGTTGTAATGGAAATAATAATACAATATACATAAGAGAAGTGATGAAAGAAAAGAGGTTAGTTTACACGTTTGTTTTCATTTTTAATCATCTGTAGACAGCATTTAAACGAGATGAACACAAGCGGCGAACGCGATGAACACAAGTGGCGAAATGCGATGCAAAACACAAGTGACGAATGTGATAAGGAACATGATAAGAAACATGACAATAAACCATAATGGATGTATGAAAAAAAAGCAATTGGAACTGAAAACAGCAGAATAAAAATTTACAAACATGAAGCACTAAGAGAAACAAAACACAAGTGAGGAGAAAAAGACATCAATTTGCTTACATTTATGTTGAGAGGCTTATTTGTCTTCATTCTCAACTTGCAGCACAAAAATGTACAGCTCACGTCGAACACGATAAATACCAGTGAAGGAAAAGTGAAAAACCCACCAAGATGTTACTGACATATTATTTTACTTACAACACCCTGAAGTTGGTTCTCTTCTTCAATTTCCATCTGTGGCAGCATATAGTAATGCAAATGGTAACAAAGTAGTCAAGTTGAAATGAAACAATATATACATTAGAGAACTTTTAAAAGAAAATAGTTTTGCTTACACCTTTGCTGATGGAATTTTCCTCAACAGTCTTAATCTGTTACGGCATGCAAAATCAAAACTAGCGACGAACGCGGTGCGAAACACAAGCAACGAACGCGATGTGTAATATAAAAATGAATTCTTATTAACATATGTAAAACATCATATTTAACACTGTACTCACATTCTGTATTCATCTGTATTGAAAACAGCAGAAAATAAAATTAATAGACATGAAACACTAGGACAAACAAAAACAAGAGAAGAGACGAAACTAATTAGCTTAAATGTATGCTGTTACTGACATTGTTTTGTTTGCATCTGTGAAACTGGTTTAATGTTGCCTTCTTTTTCTCATAAGTCACATAATCTGAAATTGCAATAGGTATCAAAGTGGATATGTTGTAATGGAAATAATAATACAATATACATAAGAGAAGTGATAAAAAAAAAGAGGTTAGTTTACACGTTTGTTTTCATTTTTAATCATCTGTAGACAGCATTTAAATGAGATGAACACAAGCAGCGAACGCGATGAACACAAGTGGCGAAACGCGATGCAAAACACAAGTGACGAATGTGATAAGGAACATGATAAGAAACATGACAATAAACCATAATGGATGTATGAAAAAAAAGCAATTGGAACTGAAAACAGCAGAATAAAGATTTACAAACATGAAGCACTAAGAGAAACAAAACACAAGTGAGGAGAAAAAGACATCAATTTGCTTACATTTATGTTGAGAGGCTTATTTGTCTTCATTCTCAACTTGCAGCACAAAAATGTACAGCTCACGTCGAACACGATAAATACCAGTGAAGGAAAAGTGAAAAACCCACCAAGATGTTACTGACATATTATTTTACTTACAACACCCTGAAGTTGGTTCTCTTCTTCAATTTCCATCTGTGGCAGCATATAGTAATGCAAATGGTAACAAAGTAGTCAAGTTGAAATGAAACAATATATACATTAGAGAACTTTTAAAAGAAAATAGTTTTGCTTACACCTTTGCTGATGGAATTTTCCTCAACAGTCTTAATCTGTTACGGCATGCAAAATCAAAACTAGCGACGAACGCGGTGCGAAACACAAGCAACGAACGCGATGTGTAATATAAAAATGAATTCTTATTAACATATGTAAAACATCATATTTAACACTGTACTCACATTCTGTATTCATCTGTATTGAAAACAGCAGAAAATAAAATTAATAGACATGAAACACTAGGACAAACAAAAACAAGAGAAGAGACGAAACTAATTAGCTTAAATGTATGCTGTTACTGACATTGTTTTGTTTGCATCTGTGAAACTGGTTTAATGTTGCCTTCTTTTTCTCATAAGTCACATAATCTGAAATTGCAATAGGTATCAAAGTGGATATGTTGTAATGGAAATAATAATACAATATACATAAGAGAAGTGATAAAAAAAAAGAGGTTAGTTTACACGTTTGTTTTCATTTTTAATCATCTGTAGACAGCATTTAAATGAGATGAACACAAGCAGCGAACGCGATGAACACAAGTGGCGAAACGCGATGCAAAACACAAGTGACGAATGTGATAAGGAACATGATAAGAAACATGACAATAAACCATAATGGATGTATGAAAAAAAAACAATTGGAACTGAAAACAGCAGAATAAAGATTTACAAACATGAAGCACTAAGAGAAACAAAACACAAGTGAGGAGAAAAAGACATCAATTTGCTTACATTTATGTTGAGAGGCTTATTTGTCTTCATTCTCAACTTGCAGCACAAAAATGTAAAGCTCACGTCAAACACGATAAATACCGGTGAAGGAAAAGTGAAAAACCCACCAAGATGTTACTGACATATTATTTTACTTACAACACCCTGAAGTTGGTTCTCTTCTTCAATTTCCATCTGTGGCAGCATATAGTAATGCAAATGGTAACAAAGTAGTCAAGTTGAAATGAAACAATATATACATTAGAGAACTTTTAAAAGAAAATAGTTTTGCTTACACCTTTGCTGATGGAATTTTCCTCAACAGTCTTAATCTGTTACGGCATGCAAAATCAAAACTAGCGACGAACGCGGTGCGAAACACAAGCAACGAACGCGATGTGTAATATAAAAATGAATTCTTATTAACATATGTAAAACATCATATTTAATACTGACTGTACTCACATTCTGTATTCATCTGTATTGAAAACAGCAGAAAATAAAATTAATAGACATGAAACACTAGGACAAACAAAAACAAGAGAAGAGACGAAACTAATTAGCTTAAATGTATGCTGTTACTGACATTGTTTTGTTTGCATCTGTAAAACTGGTTTAATGTTGCCTTCTTTTTCTCATAAGTCACATAATCTGAAATTGCAATAGGTATCAAAGTGGATATGTTGTAATGGAACATAATAATACAATATACATAAGAGAAGTGATAAAAGAAAAGAGGTTAGTTTACACGTTTGTTTTCATTTTTAATCATCTGTAGACAGCATTTAAACGAGATGAACACAAGCGGCGAATGCGATGAACACCAGTGGCGAAACGCGATGCAAAACACAAGTGACGAATGTGATAAGGAACATGATAAGAAACATGACAATAAACCATAATGGATGTATGAAAAAAAAGCAATTGGAACTGAAAACAGCAGAATAAAGATTTACAAACAAGAAGCACTAAGAGAAACAAAACACAAGTGAGGAGAAAAAGACATAAATTTGCTTGCATTAATGTGGAGAGGCTTATTTGTCTTCATTCTCAACTTGCAGCACAAAAATGTAAAGCTCACGTCGAACACGATAAATACCGGTGAAGGAAAAGTGAAAAACCCACCAAGATGTTACTGACATATTATTTTACTTACAACACCCTGAAGTTGGTTCTCTTCTTCAATTTCCATCTGTGGCAGCATATAGTAATGCAAATGGTAACAAAGTAGTCAAGTTGAAATGAAACAATATATACATTAGAGAACTTTTAAAAGAAAATAGTTTTGCTTACACCTTTGCTGATGGAATTTTCCTCAACAGTCTTAATCTGTTCCGGCATGCAAAATCAAAACTAGCGACGAATGCGGTGCGAAACACAAGCAACGAACGCGATGTGTAATATAAAAATGAATTCTTATTAACATATGTAAAACATCATATTTAACACTGTACTCACATTCTGTATTCATCTGTATTGAAAACAGCAGAAAATAAAATTAATAGACATGAAACACTAGGACAAACAAAAACAAGTGAAGAGACGAAACTAATTAGCTTAAATGTATGCTGTTACTGACATTGTTTTGTTTGCATCTGTGAAACTGGTTTAATGTTGCCTTCTTTTTCTCATAAGTCACATAATCTGAAATTGCAATAGGTATCAAAGTGGATATGTTGTAATGGAACATAATAATACAATATACATAAGAGAAGTGATAAAAGAAAAGAGGTTAGTTTACACGTTTGTTTTCATTTTTAATCATCTGAAGACAGCATTTAAACGAGATGAACACAAGCAGCGAACGCGATGAACACAAGTGGCGAAACGCGATGCAAAACACAAGTGACGAATGTGATAAGGAACATGATAAGAAACATGACAATAAACCATAATGGATGTATGAAAAAAAGCAACTGGAACTGAAAACAGCAGAATAAAGATTTACAAACATGAAGCACTAAGAGAAACAAAACATAAGTGAGGAGAAAAAGACATCAATTTGCTTACATTAATGTGGAGAGGCTTATTTGTCTTCATTCTCAACTTGCAGCACAAAAATGTAAAGCTCTCGTCGAACACGATAAATACCGGTGAAGGAAAAGTGAAAAACCCACCAAGATGTTACTGACATATTATTTTACTTACAACACCCTAAAGCTGGTTCTCTTCTTCAATTTCCATCTGTGGCAGCATCTAGTAATGCAAATGGTAACAAAGTAGTCAAGTTGAAATGAGACAATATATACATTAGAGAACTCTTAAAAGAAAATAGTTTTGCTTACACCTTTGCTGATGGAATTTTCCTCAACAGTCTTAATCTGTTACGGCATGCAAAATCAAAACTAGTGACAAACGCGGTGCGAAACACAAGCAACGAATGCGATGTCTAAAATAAAAAAGAATTCTTATTAACATATGTAAAACATCATATTTACATTCTAACACTGTACTCACATTCTGTATTCATCTGTATTGAAAACAGCAGAAAATAAAATTAATAGACATGAAACACTAAGACAAACAAAACAAGAGAAGAGACGAAACTAATTAGCTTAAATGTATGCTGTTACTGACATTGTTTTGTTTGCATCTGTGAAACTGGTTTAATGTTGCCTTCTTTTTCTCATAAGTGACATAAACTGAAATTGCAATAGGTATTAAGGTGTAATCCCACCATTGATTTTTGTTCTTTATTCTATAGTAAATAATAAAAGTTTGAAGGCTTGTCATTCATAGAGAATCCCAAATGAAAGAAGTGAAACCTACATTTTACTGTTTGTCAACCTCTGCACTATCAAAATATGATGAGAAAAGTAGGGGTCATGTGTCATATAAGAGATATTTTTTCTGCTCAGTGTGTACACTGGTGACAAAGTGAAAGTAGACTTCCGAAATCATGTATTCATACCCCAATTTCCAAGCATCAATTTTTTTTTCTAAATTCACAATTTAAACATGACAATGCTATCAAAATGTTCAAAATACATCAATAATGCCATTCAAATAAAAAATGAGCATTAAAATAAGGAAAATGCATTTTTAAAGAAGAAGAAATGAGGATTATTTATAACCGCCATCATGCGACTACCCCACGGAAGCACTTCCTTTTTGCAATGGTGGTACTATGCCTTAAAGTGAATATATTGTAATGGAACATAATAATACAATATACATAAGAGAAGTGATAAAAGAAAAGAGGTTAGTTTACACGTTTGTTTTCATTTTTAATCATCTGTAGACGGCATTTAAACGAGATGAACACAAGCGGCGAACGCGATGAACACAAGTGGCGAAACGCCATGCAAAACACAAGTGACGAATGTGATAAGGAACATGATAAGAAACATGACAATAAACCATAATGGATGTATGAAAAAAAGCAATTGGAACTGAAAACAGCAGAATAAAGATTTACAAACATGAAGCACTAAGAGAAACAAAACACAAGTGAGGAGAAAAAGACATCAATTTGCTTACATTAATGTGGAGAGGCTTATTTGTCTTCATTCTCAACTTGCAGCACAAAAAAGTTAAGCTCACGTCGAACACGATAAACACCGGTGAAGGAAATGGTGAGAAACCCACCAAGATGTTACTGACATATTATTTTACTTACAACACCGTGAAGCTGGTTCTCTTCTTCAATTTCCATCTGTGGCAGCATTTAGTAATGCAAATGGTAACAAAGTAGTCAAGTTAAAATGAGACAATATATACATTAGAGAACTCTTAAAAGAAAATAGTTTTGCTTACACCTTTGTTGATGGAATTTTCCTCAACAGTCTTAATCTGTTATGGTATGCAAAATCAAAACTAGCGACGAACGCGGTGCAAAACACAAACAACGAACGCGATGTCTAAAATAAAAAAGAATTCTTATTAACATATGTAAAACATCATATTTACATTCTAACACTGTACTCACATTCTGTATTCATCTGTATTGAAAACAGCAGAAAATAAAATTAATAGACATGAAACACTAGGACAAACAAAAACAAGAGAAGAGACGAAACTAATTAGCTTAAATGTATGCTGTTACTGACATTGTTTTGTTTGCATCTGTGAAACTGGTTTAATGTTGCCTTCTTTTTCTCATAAGTCACATAATCTGAAATTGCAATAGGTATTAAAGTGGATATGTTGTAATGGAACATAATAATACAATATACATAAGAGAAGTGATAAAAGAAAAGAGGTTAGTTGACACATTTGTTTTCATTTTTAATCATCTGTAGACGGCATTTAAACGAGATGAACACAAGCGGCGAACGCGATGAACACAAGTGGTGAAACGCCATGCAAAACACAAGTGACGAATGTGATAAGGAACATGATAAGAAACATGATAATAAACCATAATGGATGTATGAAAAAAAGCAACTGGGACTGAAAACAGCAGAATAAAGATTTACAAACATGAAGCACTAAGAGAAACAAAACACAAGTGAGGAGAAAAAGACATCAATTTGCTTACATTTATGTTGAGAGGCTTATTCGTCTTCATTCTCAACTTGCAGCAAAAAAAAAGTAAAGCTTGCGTCGAACATGATAAACACCAGTGAATGAAACGGTGAGAAACCCACCAAGACGTTACCGACATATTATTTTACTTACAACACCGTGGAGCTGGTTCTCTTCTTCAATTTCCATCTGTGACAGCATCTAGTAATGCAAATGCTAACAAAGTAGTTAAGTTGAAATAAGACAATATATACATTAGAGAACTCTTAAAAGAAAATAGTTTTGATGGAATTTTCCTCAACAGTCTTAATCTGTTACGGCATGCAAAATCAAAACTAGCGACAAACGCGGTGCGAAACACAAACAACGAACGCGATGTCTAAAATAAAAATGAATTCTTATTAACATATGTAAAACATCATATTTACATTCTAACACTGTACTCACATTCTGTATTCATCTGTGTTGAAAACAGCAGAAAATAAAATTAATAGACAAGAAACACTAGGACAAACAAAACAAGAGAAGAGACGAAACTAATTAGCTTAAATGTATGCTGTTACTGACATTGTTTTGTTTGCATCTATGAAACTGGTTCAAATTGCCATATTTTTCTCACACGTGACAGAATCTAAAATAGCAATAGGTAGCAAAGTAGATATGTTGTAATGGAACTTAACACAATATACATAAGAGAAGCAATAAAAGAAAAGAGGTTAGTTTACACTTTTGTTTTCATTTTTAATCATCTGCAGACGGCATTTAAACAAGATGAACGCAAGTGGCGAACACGATGAACACAAGCAATGAACATGATGAACACAAGCGATGAATGTGATGAACACAAGTGGTGAACGCGATGAGTAAAATAAGAATGAACCCGAATTAACGTATGAAAAATGTTATACTTACATTCATTCCTCGTGCATTTTGAAGTAAATTTAGTGGCAACACCTGTAACAACTGTCAGTTAACATGAGAAATAAGACCATAATTAATTTTAGAAAAATATATATACCTACATCTGTGATGTTGGTTTTCATCATGTTCAGATTCTTCAACTGAAATTAAAAGCAGTAAAGAGAGTTAATAAGTAGAAAAAGAATATATAGTCAACTTTTAATTATTTTCAAAAAAATAAATTAATATTTATTATAATGACATGTGTCCCCCGGGGTCATTTTTAAACCTAGGCCATCTTAAATTTCATATCGAAATAAAAAAATATTCTGTATAATCTCCTATGTAATAGAAACATTCATGTGAAGTTTCAGTTTAATTGGCCAAGTTGTTTCCGAGAAAGTGCTGCTAACTGACGAAAAAGAAATTTTTTTTCTGTTTTTTCAATAGTACATTGTACCCTTATGTAAAATTCGAAGTCCCTTACAGGACCCCTATAAATTTTAGCCACTAAATTCTTATCTGCAATCAAACCCCTACACATAGGGATAATTTATGCCAAATATGAACAAATATGACATACAGGTTCTTAAGAAAACAACTTTTGTAATTCTCAATTTTTACCCTTTTGGGCCCCACCTGACCTGTTAAGAGAGTGGAACCCAGTCATTTTTACAAATCTGAACCTCCTTCACCAAACAATGCTTCGGTAAAGATATAGGCAAAATCACTTCCATTTTAAAAAAAATAAATTAATATTTATTATAATGACATGTGTCCCCTAACTGAACCCTCAGGGAGGGGTCATTTTCAACCCTAGGGATACCATTTGAACTAATCTTACAAAACTATAGTTGGTTATCATTACTACATAAACATTTTGAAAATCTGTTGGGCCGTTCATGAGAAGAAGATATTTTAAGTTTTAGACTATTTTAGTAACGGTGGCCATCTTGAATTTCAGATAAAAAAATCTTCTGTATAGTCTCCTATCCATTTGAAGTTTGAGTTAATTGGCCTATTGGTTTCAGAGAAAGTGCTGCTAACAAACAATAGACAACGGACAACTTGCCATTGCCTTTGGCCAGTAGAGCTAAAAACAAATAAAACAAATAACAATTACGTGTATAAACAAGAGACCCCATGCAATGCTACATGTAAAATATCTGAGGTCTAGGCCTTGAACTGTCAGAGAAAATATTTTTTTAAAGTTTCTCTTAAAATGTGCTTATAAGCTCTGTGGCGGGGGCATTAGTGGTCGAATGACGCTAGTTAAATAACTCTTCCGAGATCTTGAGGTTATATAACTACTGTGCAAGTTTGGTTAAGATTCATTGGAAAATGAAGGTGCTATCGCTTCTACAAGAAAAAGGTTAACAGACGGACGGATGACTGACATTTTACCATGACATAAGCCCTGCAAACCTTTGGCCAGTAGAGTTAGAAAATATGTGCTGCTGGTTTTTAGCTCTTATGAAAGGCTTATGTAATGGTCCGTCCACCGTCAATTTTCAATCGCCCCTCCGTTAACCCTATTAATGTGGCTTTTAAGTATATTTTAATGGGAACTTTGATAAAGATTTTCCCTGAAAATTCACCCTAGACCTTAAATTTTTAACATGTAGCATTTCAAGATCTTTTGATATTAAGTCGTTTCCTTGGTGTCAAATTCGATGCCATCACTGTTTTACTTCTTCGTGTTTTTTAATTAACTCCTACGCAAACTTGCACAGCAGTTATATAAGCACGAAATCTCAGACCAGTTCTCTAACCAGCCAGATTACAAAGACCCCTTGTCAGAGTATTACAATGCGTACACATTTTAAGTGAAACATAAAAAATATGTCATCTGAAAATTCAAGGCCTAGACTTTAGATATGTTACATGTAATATTGACTAGTGGGCATAATATGGGTCACCGTTAGTGGGGTGTTAGTATAATTTAAGGGGAGCTTACAAATAATATTTTCCTCTGAAACGTTCATCTGCTCATGTCATGCCTTCTTGGGCTTCTTGTTTCTATTTCTTTTACATCCTCCCAATGTTAATGATGTTTGCCTTTTCCATCCATTCTCGTTCTATTTGAAGGAAGTAGTGTGGTTCATCTCTCTTGGATGAAGTTGAACAACTATAAGATACATGATAGCTATTTTACTCAATTATTTATAACAAATAAATGCATAAGAATAAATGCAACAAGAGCTGTTGGAGGACAGCTGCTCGACTTCTCAATGATTACTGAAGTTGGACAAGTATATGGTGCATGCTATGAAACTCTGATCTATTAAATAATATAAAAAGGAATATAATTATAATAAAATAAAAGTAAAAGTAACCAGACCGGGCTAGCTCAGTCGCTAGCATGTCTATCAATCCTAGAGTCGTAATATGATACACAACAATGCGTCTCAATGCCATTGATTCACCGTTGATTCAGTTGAGATAGCTAAAATATGTTTATTACAGAGATAAGAGTAGGTCTGCTTAGTACTGGTTAACTGTCAAGGATCCTAGGAAAGAGTGGTTAGGCTTAATTATCGTCATTTAGCCCTTGATTGCATAAATTCTAACAAAAAAAGTAAACGTTATGGCACTTTTCCCTGTATTTACATTAAATACTAAACACTCCAAATTAATTTTCACTTAAATCCTTAATGTATTATTCACATTTGTAAAGTTTCATTGATGTATGACTAGTAGGTTGTGAGAACTGAGCTAGCTATAACAAGAGCTGTCGGAGGGACACGTGCTTGACTGTTTCATCGCTGTTCTAAAACAACAGCTTTTTCAGGAAATTATAACCAAATGGAAGACAATTAAAACTCAGGGGTGGTAAAATTAAACTATAATTATTTCATATCTGTTAAAAATAAATTAGCAAAATAATTCACCAACACTATTCATTTTCATTATCAACAGTTTTGTTTTTTTGAAAACAACAAAGTCAATGGATGGCTCGTATTGCCTTAAAGGGATTATATTGGCAAGTAACACAAACACGCTGTTAATCCAGACTTTTCCTGTATGCAGTGTGCACAAAATATTGCTTATGTATTGACGTATAATCTTTATTTACTTGAAAGTTATCAAATTAACAGCATTTGAATATTGGCCAAAACTTTAATACTCCTGCAATAAAGTATTGCACAATGTTTACATTGAACTCCGTAAACTTCCCAAACAAAGCCTCTAAAACAAGATCGGGAACGAGTCTTCACGATGTTATCCGATGATTGATCGGAAACCCGAAAGCAGTTCGTTGAAAATGGGGAATGTAAACAAAAACAAAAATGTGGCTTCAGAAACCCGATGTTTGTAATAAAGAGGTGATGCAATTAGACATTTTAGACGCGTATATCTCTAAGTTATAAGTGTATCTTCATGCTGGGCGTGTGTATTTAGGACAGGGAATTGGCGGTACTATGCCAATATAATCCCTTTAATATTACTTAATTTAGCATGACATATAGGCCTATGCACTAACTTCACCTCAGAGGGCAATATATCGGTACCATGCAGTTCATGAAAATGGATCTATAGTTGAAATAATCTTGTACATGCATGCACAGTTTATCACAGCTGGATACCCTCTCATGAAAATGAAGAAAATAAATCCTAAAAAAAAGAAAGAGGATTAAGCTTTACAAAAAAGAAAAAAAAGACTAAACTTTAATCAAAAAATTTAAAAAAAAGAAGTGAAATATTTTTTAACGCTCACGGCAGGCCAATTTTAAGAAAAGTAATTTAAAAAAATAAAAACAAGAAAAGTCACTGGTAAGTGTCACATGCCCGCTAAATGGTCTGTGAAAATAACGATATATTTTATAATAGGTAGCAATGTATCCATGAATATCAAGAGTCATGGCCTGACATTTCAGACTAGACATGCAATTTCATGTGTTGTTTTTTTTTACATTAAAGTGTGACCTTGACCTTTGTGTAACCTTGACCATGACATCTAATGTAAAGGTCTTGGTATTTCTACAGGTAAATGCAGGTGACACATCATCATGACATATTGATCACTTGTATCAAGCTATTTCAAAATCTCTCCATGTAAAACAAAGTTACAGATTAGAAATGAAACCCCAAACAACTGAAAGTATAACCTTGACCTCTGAGGTAAGGTACTGAGTCTTAATGCGCACACTTCATCATGTCATGTTGACCAATTGATAAATTGAGCCAAGTGTTTTTGAAATCCATCCATGTATGATAAAGTTACAGACCGGACTTGAATTTCAAACAGACTTAAAGTGTTGTTGAACAAACTCAAAGTGTGACATTGGCCTTTGAGGTACGAGTCTAGGTATTATGTGCGACACATCGTCATGTCATCTTGATCAATTGAGCAAAGTTAAAGACAAAGTTACAGACCAGACACAAAATATCAAACGAATTGAAAGTTTGACCTTGACTTTTAAGGAAAGGTTCTGGGTCTTACACATGACACTTCATCATGTCAGCCAAGTGTTTCTGAAATTTATCCATAGGTGACAAAGTTACAGAACGGACACAAAATCTCAAACAGACTGAAAGTGTTGTCAAACAAAGTTAAATTGTGAACTTGACCTTTGAAGTGGGAGTCTGGGTGTTACGCACGACACGTTGTCATGCTATGTTGACCATAAAAATTTAGTCCAAAAAGGGCCATAACTCTGCCAAAATGCAAACCAGAGATATGGTTCTTATGTCTGTGAGTTACATTGATGATGCTGAACACACGTGAAGTTTCATTCATATCAAATGAGTGGTTGCATAGATACCTTACCTGATAAAAAAACTTTAACCTGAAAAACCAACGCCAATGCCGACACCTATGTGAGTACAATAGCCCCCACCCCCCATTCTATGAATAGTCAAGCTAAAAATTAAACCAAATTCTCTTATCAAACAGGGCGTAACTCTTCTTAAAATATCACTTGTTTTCCTTTTAGTCCCTTAATTGGTAGTTAACACACATGCAAAGTGTCATTGATTTTTTACAAGTAGTTACTGAGATCAGACCCTGTTATGAAAGGTGACAATCATCAAGAATTATATCTAAAACTAGATGTGATTTATTCCACTTGTCCCCTTGATTGATTAACTGATTGATTGTTTGTTTGATTTAGCATCATTTTTATGCCATATAGGGCTATGGATGATCAGTTAACCTAACCACTGTTTAATGGGATCCTGGAAGGTTAACCAGTACTCGAACACACCCAATCTCCGCAACTAACTGATGACTTTCCCACTAAAATCAGCAGTGAGAGACAAATGATAATGAGACGCAATGTTGTATATCAACCATCACAGAGATTGTGGCCGGCCGGGTATCGACTTCATGACCCCGAGATTAATAGCCAAACGCGCTAACGCCTGAGCTAATCAGGCCCAGCTTGTTCCCTTGAAAAAAAATCATTTGTTATTTGACGCCAATAGAAAGGAAGATACCAGGCCCATTCTACATGTACAAAACAACATACAGATTAACAAATCACATCAACAAGCAAATATGCAGAATGGACCTAGAACCTTGATACCTACAGAGCTATAGAGTTTCAACAAATTATCGCTTCTTATGACATGCATGAGCTACAGTGATCCTATTCTTGCCATCACTGATATGGCTCCCTGGAACTGCATAGCGGCTGGTAATTTAATCACAATAGTGAACATGGCAAAAAATGATAAAATAAACAGGACAACCAATCGGAAGAATCCTAGCCCTCTTACCAGGAATCACACGGATTCCATAAGGCAGCAAGCTCGACTATTTGAATTTTTTGTAACAAAAGTACAAACTTTGATTGAGACTGATGACCAATTCAAGCAAACAAGAGTTATCTCACTTACACCATTTAGTAGGTCTTATAACTGCAAAACCTTGTATGAAGTTTCAATCGAATACATGCAGAGACTGCCGAGATATATAACCAGACAACCTAGGTCAAACAAGGGCCGTAATCTACAAAAATACCTGATAAGAGTTATCTCTCTTAATTAGTTTAGTTATTTTCATAACCACAAAGCCTTACATAAAAGTTTCAATCAAATACATTGATTGGTTGCAGAGATATGAGGTTGATGATACTTGCATGCAAAACTTTAACAATAATTACTATGTCAAACAAGAGCTACCATCTGTTCAAGGTCTCACTGAACAATTATCTCCCTTACATGACGGTAGCAAGATTATTATGCCCAAGAAATTAGAGCTGTGTAAAGCGGTTGGGCAATTTTTTTGTTAAAAATGCATAAAATGTCATAATTCTTTTTGCATATGGGAACATTGGAACATTTTCATGATTTCTGCAAAGTTTGGGTGACACTGGGAACTGTTTGATGATGCTATAACAGTTTAAAGATGCGTAGTGATACACTGCAACAAATGGGCAGAATTGTCAAAAATGAAGGGGTGCCATCAAACCATCAAAATTGTGAAAAAGCAACCTGATCAACCCCATGTTTTTTTTCTGCATATTTGCACCAACAGAGGACTATCTATGGGAATAAGGCACTTTAAGGACCATTGGTAATGTATCCAGTGTTCCAGAAGTGCATGTCTCTATATGTAGAACAGTACAAAATTAATAGGTGTGTGAGACGTATTATATCTATGCAAGAGTTATTGAACTAAGTTATTGTATTATGTTTAAGGACTGGGAAGTCTTGTGTGGAGTGTCAAACAAATATATTAAGTGGTTGGTGAGATATGGACTTGATGGTACTTGCATTATATTCCCACCAGTATGAGTGGGATAGCTATCCTTATTTACCAAATAGTTGAGCTCAAATGAAAACTGAGCAAGTCGTAGAGTTGATATTAATATTGGAAAAGGACATGTTATTTAATTTAATACAAAATAACAAATGGGAAAAGTGCAAGGTAGGGGTGAGGTGGAGGTATCTCGGACAGATAACTATATTGGAAACTTTAACAAGGCTAAGTATTATAATACAATAAAGAATAATTAAAAATTGGGTTGGAGGTAAAAATGGGCTAATTATCTTATTTAATACAAATCAAATATAAAAATAAATAAAACAAGAAAGTATAAAATTAATAATACTGATAATATGTGCATGTTCAGATGACGGTGATGATGTATAACAAGTTTGATTAGAATCAGTAAAAAACTGTAGGAGGAGTTGAGGCCACAAGGTACATAATGAATATGAAAGAGTTTTAAGTCAGGAAAATGGGGCATAACTCTCTTACTGATAATGTGGGTAGAAAATCCTGACGATTTGCACATTTTCTGATGATGGTGATGATGTATTGCAAGTTTGATTAGAATCAGATGAAAACTGTAGGAGGAGTTGAGGCTACAAGGTACATATGTATATGAAATATGTTTTAAGTCAGAAAAAGGGGACATAACTCCTCAAATAATAATCTGGGTGAAATATCCTGACAATATGCACTTGTGTAGATTCAGATGATGGTGATGATGTATAGCAAGTTTGATTAGAATCGGAAAACTGTAAGAGGAGTTGAGGCCACAAGGTACATTATATATATGAAATAATTTTAATTCAGAAAAAAGGTGCATAGCTCCTTCAATAATACTCTGGTTGAAAAATCCTGATGATATACGCTTGTTTAGATGATGGTGATGATGCATACCAAGATTAATTAGAATCAAATGAAAACTGTAGGAGTTGAGGCCACAAGGTACATATGCATATTCGAATGGATGTTCTCACGAACGGATAGTTAAGTGGCTTCATTCTAGCCACACAAAAGAAAAAAGCCACATAAATGCTTTTTTTAAGTGTCTAGAAACAGCCACGTAACTGTTTTCCAATCATCCAAAGATATTACCAACCCTAAATCCTAGACCAGCTGTAGACACTTAACTGCCTATTTTGTGTGCAAACAGATGGACAGTTCAAACACTATATGCTCTCCATGTATTTGGCCTTTGGGGTGGGGGCTTAAAAATACAAAATAAACAAAGACAGACAGACAGACGGACGGACGGACGGACGGACGGACGGACGGGCGGACGGACGGACGGACAGACAGACAGACAGACAGACAGACAGGTCTTAACAGTCACCTGATTATGCTTGATGACAAAGTTAAATGAATCTATTTTCCAACCGTTGTTCTTCGGGAAGTGGCAAAAATCCAAACATGGATTTATATATCTACCAATTCTGAAGTTTTTTTTATCTGAAACCATTATTTTACCGAAAATTAAGTCCAAAATTTTACCTCGTACGTACGCACGCATGCATTGATGAAGGGACAGTGGCAACAAGTAATGCCCATTCACCATTCTTCGAAAAGTGGGAACATAAAAATATAACAAATTATACAATAAGATAAACATTTACAAAATTAAAAATTCAATTTACCTGTGCTCCGTCCTGGTCTCTATCAACAAAACACTGATTCGCCAGGTGTATACAATGAGTGAACACTAACCGCTGGCAAATTCACGGATAATTTTCGACATGCACGTGCTGTTTTACCACAACACTACAGCGATATATACATGTGTATGTCAAGTGTCAAATGGTTAAATGTTGTCACGAAGTCAAATCTTACATAATATAAGAGGGGGGGAGGGGGATTATACACGCAGCTCTCTATTCCATATTTCATGATGGTTCTTTATTTTGATTGATATTTAATATAACAATCTCACTATCATATATGTATTTAGTCTAAAGCATGTTCATTGGACAACGTCAATTTTTAAAAGACTTTAATTTTTCGATAAAACCCCTGGCGCCGGACTATTTTTTACGTTTCTCGAGAATCATCGACATTTCGATGGCCGGTTTAGGAATACGAACGAAAATGACATGTACCACGTGTGTGGTGTCCTTGAGCAGGACATGTGCGGTGTCCTTAAGCACGACACCTTTTCCGCATATTCTTAGTAGGTCAAGGAATACTTCGAGCGTGATTTGTCTAATGTTTCACAATCGAAGTAAAATAAATAAGTTTAAACTAATTGGACATGTAACTATACAGTATCTTGGTCATATATTTATAGGACTTGTTGGCCCTATCTCTATATAATTCCTTATACCATATTGAACACAACCCTGGTCTACCGAACGTTAATGTTAGTCGCTGACAAAACATTTCCACAAACCAATTTATTCGACAGGTTAAATTGAAATATTTAAACATGAGGTCAGAAAATTTACAAACCTTGCACGTTCGAAACGTTCCAAATTTTGATTCTCCATCAAATTCATGAACGAGAGTAACGACCTTTGTAAATGTTGACACATTTAAATTCGTGTAGACAAAACTTAAAAATGACGTCAGCTTCCACACTGTGTAGGTACTTCCTTGAATTATCGATTTTAATGTGTCGAAAACAGAAGGTAAAAGGCGGGTGTTGAATTTGTTTTCACCTCAAAATAGTTCGTCACTAAGTTTTGCAATAAAGAGGCACTCCCAGGGTGTTTGGAGATCTGGGGAACAGTGCCAATTAATTTTAAGGATCTTGGGAACATTGGCCATGACTCTCAGAGATCCAGGGAACAAAGACCTAATTTTAAAGATCTTGGGAACAGTGTCTTAAAAGAAAAAAATACCTAATTTTATAAATTTTATGTACAGCCAAGGAATTATCTTAGAGCTATTGTATAACTGATACTGAATTACTTATAAATTGAGATGTTTAGTGTTTTTGTAAAAAGACTCCCAAAATATGAATTACTCTTGCAAAAATATGACATATACTTCACATATAATATTTTCAGTATGAATGTATCAGAACACCCAGCAAATACTTTCAGTGTATTACTAAGAGTTGATATGTAGCGTATGTCGGGTCTAAAAAGCTACCAATGTGTATTCAAGATAATAGTTAATAAATGAGTAATTGTATAAAATGCAGTTTTGATTTGAACAGCTTTTTTGCCATCTGTGTATAGAGTACATACAATTCAGCATCCGTGACCACATGATACGGCACCTGGGAAACTAAAATAATCTGAGGTGATGTTACAAACTATGGATTATCTTGCTACGTACATAAATTTGAATGTTTTACTACGTTTGTAATTTATAACTGTATGGGCTACTGCTTATTTCCCTTTGAAATCGAGTGTTGCTGTAGTGAAATATACATAAAAAAAGTTTTTTTCGCGTATTAATATAACAAACTTGTATTTGAAAGAGACTGACGGTCAGTTAACCTATCCATTTTTCCAGGGTCCTGAAAGGTTTGTCAGCATTCAAGCACAGGGATCCGTCACATGCTATGATAGAGGGGATTAAAAAAATTTTTTAAATAATATATATATATATTTTTTTTTTTTAAATGTTTTTTTATGAAATTCAAGTACTTATATGTAAAAAAAAATAAAATATACACAGAGACTCTATATATGGTTTATGTGTGTATATATATTTTTTTACATATAAGTACTTGAATTTCACAAAAAAACATTTAAAAAAAAAAAAAAAAAAAAAATATTAATTAAAAAATTTTTTATTTTTATTTTTTATTATTTAATTTTTTTTTTTTTTATTAAAAAAAAATCCCCTTTATCATAGCATGTGACGGATCCCTGTGCATTCAAGTGCATATTTCTCCGCAAGTAAACGTGACTGTTAGCTTAACCACTTGAATCTGCGGTGGGAGACGAATGACAATGAGATGCTGTGATGCAACATTGCATATCAATCATCACGTAGATTTTTTTTTATTTTTAAACATTTGACCATCACGAAAATACTATACTTTTCTATTCGTGTCTAGATCTCCTGTTGTCGTAACACAGTAACACATCATGACATGATAGATCACCATACTGTCGGTAAAATTAATATTTTGCTATTGAAAATAACACTTGGCACTTCTTATCGTCCACATCGTTCTACGTCAAGTCCGTGACTTATCCATACACAAGAGAATGTTGTAACTTTCAAGGTCGTGATTTTAATGCACTAAATGAGTCATTTATATTCGATGATGCCAAAACAAAGCTTAAGCAATTTTAAATGGTTCTATCCTGTGTAATTTCTGTTTTAATTGAATGCGTAAGTTTTTTATGTGCAGTAATTTTCGCCGAAAAGGAAACTGTAAATGACATTAAGCAAACTTTCTCGCATAAAGTATTTGAATCGAAATATATTCCATGACCTTCTAGGCGAGAGGTCACAGTAATGAACTTGAGACAGTTGGCCCCTGAGAGCCTAGTCTAAAATGGACATTTATCATATGACCTTCTAGGTGAGAGGTCACAGTAATGAACTTGAGACAGTCAGCCCTTGAGAGCCTAGTCTAAAATAGACATTTATCACATGACCTACTAGGTGAGGGGTCACAGTAATGAACTTGAGACAGTCGGCCCCTGAGAGCCTAGTCTAAAATGGACATTTATCCCACGACCTTCTAGGTGAGAGGTCACAATAATTAACTTGAGATAGTCGGCCCTTGAGAGCCTAGTCTAAAATAGACATTTATCACATGACCTTCTAGGTGAGAGGTCACAGTAATGAACTTGAGACAGTCGGCCCCTGAGAGCCTAGGCTAAAAGGGACATTTATCACATGACCTTCTAGGTGAGAGGTCACAGTAATGAACTTGAGACAGTCAGCACCTGAGAGCCTAGTCTAAAATAGACATTTATCATATGCTTATTCAAAATCAGGTTTATAACTGAAAAAATATTAAATATTTAGGTGTAAGCTGAGCTGTTGATAAATTGAACATTGTCTTCATATCCCAGATTCCAAGCATCAGTTTATTATAAATTCCGAATTCAAACATTTCCAAATATATCTCTAATGCCAATCAACTATCAAAATGAGCATTAAAATAAATAAAATGCAAATTGTTTAAATAAAAAGAAACAAGGATTATTAATCATCGCCATTATGCCTCTACCCTGCAATACTGCACATACTGCAGCATGTTTAACAACCTGGGTGTCTTGCCAGTTGAATAATGTGGTGTTAAACCTGCAACATGTTTAAACATCTGGATGTCTTGCCAGTTGAATAATGTGGTGTTAAACCTGCAACATGTTTAAACATCTGGATGTCTTGCCAGTTGAATAATGTGGTGTTTAATCTGCAACATGTTGAACAACCTGGATGTCTTGCCAATTGAAAAATGTGGTGTTTAATCTGCAACATGTTTAAACATCTGGATGTCTTGCCAGTTGAATAATGTGGTGTTTAATCTGCAACATGTTTAAACATCTGGATGTCTTGCCAATTGAATAATTTGGTGTTAAATCTGCAACATGTTTAAACATCTGGATGTCTTGCCAGTTGAATAATGTGGTGTTCAATCTGCAACATGTTGAACAACCTGGATGTCTTGCCAGTTGAATAATGTGGTGTTTAATCTGAAACACGGATGTCTTGCCAGTTGAATAATGAGGTGTTAAATATATGTGTTTAACAATCTAGGTGTCTTACCAGTTAAATAATGTTGTGCTTAATTTGCAACATGTTTAAACATCTGAATGTCTTGCCAGTTGAATAATGTGGTGTTAAATCTGTAACATGTTTAAACGTCTGGATGTCTTGCCTGTTGAATAATGTGATGCTAAATCTGCAACATGTTTTTCAATCTGGATGTCTTGCCAGTTGAATAATGTGATGCTAAATCTGCAACATGTTTTTCAATCTGGATGACTTGCAAGTTGAATAATGTGGTGTTAAATCTGTAACATGTTTAAACGTCTGGATGTCTTGCCAGTTGAATAATGTGGAGCTAAATCTGCAACATGTTTAAACATCTGGATGTCTTGCCAGTCGAATAAGGTGGTGTTAAATCTGCAACATGTTTAAACATTTGGATGTCTTGCCAGTTACATAATGTGGTGTTAAATTTGCAAATTTTTAACAACCTGGATGTTTTGCCAGCTGAATAATGTGGTGTTTAATCTGCAACGTGTTTAACAACCTTGGTATCTTGCCAGTTGAATAATGTGGTGCTAAATTTGCAACATGTTTAATCATCTGGATGTCTTGCCAGTTGAATAATGTGGTGCTAAATCTGCAACATGTTTCACAATATGGGTGTCTTGCCAGTTGAATAATGTGGTGTTAAACCTGCAACATGTTTAATCATCTGGATATATTGCCAGCTGAATAATGTGGTGTTTAATCTCCAACATGTTTAACAATATGGGTGTCTTGCCAGTTGAATAATGTGGTGTTAAACCTGCAACATGTTTAAACATCTGGATGTCTTGCCAGTTGAATAATGTGGTGTTAAATCTGCAACATGTTTAAACATCTGGATGTCTTGCCAGTTGAATAATTTGGTGTCAAATCTGCAAATGTTTAACAACATGGATGTTTTGCCAGCTGAATAATGTGGTGTTTAATCTGCAACATGTTTAACAACCTGGATGTCTTGCCAGTTGAATAATGTGGTGCTAAATCTGCAACATGTTTAAACATTTGGATGTCTTGCCAGTTGAATAATGTGGTGCTAAGTCTGCAACATGTTTAAACATTTGGATGTCTTGCCATTTGAATAATATGGTTTCAAATCTGCAACATGTTTAAACATCTGGATGTCTTGCCAGTTGAATAATTTGGTGTCAAATCTGCAACATGTTTAAACATCTGGATGTCTTGCCAGTTGAATAATGTGGTGTTAAACCTGCAACATGTTTAAACATCTGGATGTCTTGCCAGTTGAATAATGTGGTGTTTAACCTGCAACATGTTTAAACATCTGGATGTCTTGCCAGTTGAATAATTTGGTGTTAAACTTGCAACATGTTTTAACATCTGGATGTATTTCCAGTTGAATAATATGGTGTCAAATCTGCAACATGTTTGAACATCTGGATGTCTTGCCAGTTGAATAATATGGTGTTAAACCTGCAACATGTTTAAACATCTGGATGTATTTCCAGTTGAATTATGTGGTGTTAAACCTGCAACATGTTTTAACATCTGGATGTATTTCCAGTTGAATAATATGGTGTCAAATCTGCAACATGTTTGAACATCTGGATGTCTTGCCAGTTGAATAATTTGGTGTTAAACTTGCAACATGTTTTAACATCTGGATGTATTTCCAGTTGAATAATATGGTGTCAAATCTGCAACATGTTTGAACATCTGGATGTCTTGCCAGTTGAATAATTTGGTGTTAAATCTGCAACATGTTTGAACATCTGGATGTCTTGCCAGTTGAATAATTTGGTGTCAAATCTGCAACGTCTTTAAACATCTGGATGTATTTCCAGTTGAATAATTAGGTGTTAAACCTGCAACATGTTTTAACATCTGGATGTATTTCCAGTTGAATAATATGGTGTCAAATCTGCAACATGTTTGAACATCTGGATGTCTTGCCAGTTGAATAATTTGGTGTTAAATCTGCAACATATTTGAACATCTGGATGTCTTGCCAGTTGAATAATTTGGTGTCAAATCTGCCACATGTTTAAACATCTGGATGTATTTCCAGTTGAATAATTTGGTGTTAAATCTGCAACATGTTTGAACATCTGGATGTCTTGCCAGTTGAATAATGTGATGTTAAACCTGCAACATGTTTAAACATCTGGATGTCTTGCCAGTTGAATAATGTGGTGTTAAACCTGCAACATGTTTAAACATCTGGATGTCTTGCCAGTTGAATAATTTGGTGTTAAACTTGCAACATGTTTTAACATCTTGATGTATTTCCAGTTGAATAATATGGTGTCAAATCTGCAACATGTTTGAACATCTGGATGTCTTGCCAGTTGAATAATATGGTGTTAAACCTGCAACATGTTTAAACATCTGGATGTATTTCCAGTTGAATAATGTGGTGTTAAACCTGCAACATGTTTTAACATCTGGATGTATTTCCAGTTGAATAATATGGTGTCAAATCTGCAACATGTTTGAACATCTGGATGTCTTGCCAGTTGAATAATTTGGTGTTAAACTTGCAACATGTTTTAACATCTGGATGTATTTCCAGTTGAATAATATGGTGTCAAATCTGCAACATGTTTGAACATCTGGATGTCTTGCCAGTTGAATAATTTGGTGTCAAATCTGCAACATGTTTGAACATCTGGATGTCTTGCCAGTTGAATAATTTGGTGTTAAATCTGCAACATGTTTGAACATCTGGATGTCTTGCCAGTTGAATAATTTGGTGTCAAATCTGCAACGTGTTTAAACATCTGGATGTATTTCCAGTTGAATAATTAGGTGTTAAACCTGCAACATGTTTTAACATCTGGATGTATTTCCAGTTGAATAATATGGTGTCAAATCTGCAACATGTTTGAACATCTGGATGTCTTGCCAGTTGAATAATTTGGTGTTAAATCTGCAACATATTTGAACATCTGGATGTCTTGCCAGTTGAATAATTTGGTGTCAAATCTGCAACATGTTTAAACATCTGGATGTATTTCCAGTTGAATAATTTGGTGTTAAATCTGCAACATGTTTGAACATCTGGATGTCTTGCCGGTTGAATAATGTGGTGTTAAACCTGCAACATGTTTAAACATCTGGATGTCTTGCCAGTTGAATAATTTGGTGTTAGACTTGCAACATGTTTTAACATCTGGATGTATTTCCAGTTGAATAATATGGTGTCAAATCTGCAACATGTTTGAACATCTGGATGTCTTGCCAGTTGAATAATATGGTGTTAAACCTGCAACATGTTTAAACATCTGGATGTATTTCCAGTTGAATAATGTGGTGTTAAACCTGCAACATGTTTTAACATCTGGATGTATTTCCAGTTGAATAATATGGTGTCAAATCTGCAACATGTTTGAACATCTGGATGTCTTGCCAGTTGAATAATTTGGTGTTAAACTTGCAACATGTTTTAACATCTGGATGTATTTCCAGTTGAATAATATGGTGTCAAATCTGCAACATGTTTGAACATCTGGATGTCTTGCCAGTTGAATAATTTGGTGTCAAATCTGCAACATGTTTGAACATCTGGATGTCTTGCCAGTTGAATAATTTGGTGTCAAATCTGCAACATGTTTAAACATCTGGATGTATTCCCAGTTGAATAATTTGGTGTTAAACCTGCAACATGTTTTAACATCTGGATGTATTTCCAGTTGAATAATATGGTGTCAAATCTGCAACATGTTTGAACATCTGGATGTCTTGCCAGTTGAATAATTTGGTGTCAAATCTGCAACATGTTTAAACATCTGGATGTATTTCCAGTTGAATAATTTGGTGTTAAATCTGCAACATGTTTGAACATCTGGATGTCTTGCCAGTTGAATAATTTGGTGTCAAATCTGCAACATGTTTAAACATCTGGATGTCTTGCCAGTTGAATAATTTGGTGTTAAATCTGCAACATGTTTAAACATTTGGATGTCTTGCCAGTTACATAATGTGGTATTAAACCTGCAACATGTTTAAACATCTGGATGTCTTGTCAGTTGAATAAATGATGTGATGCTAAATCTGCAACATGTTTAAACATATGGATGTCTTGCCAGTTGAATAATTTGGTGTCAAATCTGCAACGTGTTTAAACATCTGGATGTATTTCCAGTTGAATAATTAGGTGTTAAACCTGCAACATGTTTTAACATCTGGATATATTTCCAGTTGAATAATATGGTGTCAAATCTGCAACATGTTTGAACATCTGGATGTCTTGCCAGTTGAATAATTTGGTGTTAAATCTGCAACATATTTGAACATCTGGATGTCTTGCCAGTTGAATAATTTGGTGTCAAATCTGCAACATGTTTAAACATCTGGATGTATTTCCAGTTGAATAATTTGGTGTTAAATCTGCAACATGTTTGAACATCTGGATGTCTTGCCGGTTGAATAATGTGGTGTTAAACCTGCAACATGTTTAAACATCTGGATGTCTTGCCAGTTGAATAATTTGGTGTTAGACTTGCAACATGTTTTAACATCTGGATGTATTTCCAGTTGAATAATATGGTGTCAAATCTGCAACATGTTTGAACATCTGGATGTCTTGCCAGTTGAATAATATGGTGTTAAACCTGCAACATGTTTAAACATCTGGATGTATTTCCAGTTGAATAATATGGTGTTAAACCTGCAACATGTTTTAACATCTGGATGTATTTCCAGTTGAATAATATGGTGTCAAATCTGCAACATGTTTGAACATCTGGATGTCTTGCCAGTTGAATAATTTGGTGTTAAACTTGCAACATGTTTTAACATCTGGATGTATTTCCAGTTGAATAATATGGTGTCAAATCTGCAACATGTTTGAACATCTGGATGTCTTGCCAGTTGAATAATTTGGTGTCAAATCTGCAACATGTTTGAACATCTGGATGTCTTGCCAGTTGAATAATTTGGTGTCAAATCTGCAACATGTTTAAACATCTGGATGTATTCCCAGTTGAATAATTTGGTGTTAAACCTGCAACATGTTTTAACATCTGGATGTATTTCCAGTTGAATAATATGGTGTCAAATCTGCAACATGTTTGAACATCTGGATGTCTTGCCAGTTGAATAATTTGGTGTCAAATCTGCAACATGTTTAAACATCTGGATGTATTTCCAGTTGAATAATTTGGTGTTAAATCTGCAACATGTTTGAACATCTGGATGTCTTGCCAGTTGAATAATTTGGTGTCAAATCTGCAACATGTTTAAACATCTGGATGTCTTGCCAGTTGAATAATTTGGTGTTAAATCTGCAACATGTTTAAACATTTGGATGTCTTGCCAGTTACATAATGTGGTATTAAACCTGCAACATGTTTAAACATCTGGATGTCTTGTCAGTTGAATAAATGATGTGATGCTAAATCTGCAACATGTTTAAACATATGGATGTCTTGCCAGTTGAATAATTTGGTGTTAAATCTGCAACATGTTTAAACATTTGGATGTCTTGCCAGTTGAATAATTTGGTGTCAAATCTGCAACATGTTTAACAACCTGGATGTCTTGCCAGTTGAATAATTTGGTGTTAAATCTGCAACATGTTAAACAATATGGGTATCTGGCCAGTTGAATAATTCGGTGTTAAATTTGCAACATGTTTGAACATCTGGATGTCTTGCCAGTTGAATAATGTGGTGTTAATCCTGCAACATGTTTAAAGATCTGGATGTCTTGTCAGTTGAATAAATAATGTGGTGCTAAATCTGCAACATGTTTAAACATTTGGATGTCTTGCCTGTTGAATAATGTGATGCTTAATCTGCACCATGTTTTTCAATCTTGATGTCTTGCCAGTTGAATAATGTGGTGTTAAACCTGCAACATGTTTGAACAACCTGGGTGTCTTGCCAGTTGAATAATATGGTGTTTAATCTGCAACATGTTAAAACATCTGGCTGTCTTGCCTGTTGAATAATATGGTGTTAAATCTGCAAAATGTTTAACGATCTGGATGTCTGGAGAGTATCTGGATGTCTGGAGAGTATCGGAATGAATCACATGTACTCTTCATAATCGAACATTGTTTTTTTTAAAGCATTTGTAAGCTTGTTCTTAATTGTGTTTACTAACATGGTTTCGTAGTCATAAACATGTTGATAATGAGATGTACATTCTAATATTGAACACACTGGTGTTAATAGGCCAATTACCGTCATCCCTTTAAAAATGTAAAGCAACGTGAAAAACAAGGAATATGTTGATATCTTCTTAAGGTTTCACTACAGCTCTTCTGGTATATTATTCAATACTGCTTAAATATTTGTTTCTTTGATAAGTTTGAAACAATTAATTAGGTTAAATCGTCTTTAAAATTTAAAACTTTGGATCCTATTACAACAAAGCCATAATAAACTATTATTTTCTTTTTTTTAATACAGATGGTCTAGATGGCGATGTTAAGGTTCTTGTACTTTGACGTCAATGCTACATACAGCAGAGCTCTGCAGATATAGAGCGGTTGGAACGTGTATATTGGAGCAGTTCACTGTTTCGTGCTTGTAGCAATGAACTGCGCTAACATTGAAAAGGAATTTTGTGCAATGTCGACAGTAGTTTTATCGGTATTGTCACTGTTAAGGCATGTGTGGTATAATGATCTTCATTCATTCCTGACATGTATTTGTATTAAAAATTTGTCATTTGAATGGCATGAACTACACAAACCGAAAAAGTAAAATAATATTATTGAAGTGTTACGGATAGAAATGAACAAGTGCATAAGTTAATTATGCCCCCTTTCCTAAAACAATACAGCAAAATCTAAAATGTCCATTGGAATACAGTATTTATTGTTTCATTCCATCATGGTGACGATTGAATATTTGCAATATATACGAGTGTTCTTTAAGAATAACGTATACTCTTTCTGTCAATTTATTCCGAGCTAAAATGTTATAAGAATACATATTCACAAATCGCAATCTTAACTGATGCTTTATTTTCAGCAGTTTAAAAACAGTCAGTCATGATAATGATACTGGCGCATGCTTGGTCTGCTCTCAGTAATATCAACGGCTTGTATGAAACACAGAATTCATGATAAGAAAAAATAAGACATTTACTATTCATTGCTTCTCGAAATATTCGCCGTTGTCTTGAACATGTGTATTGACGATGTACCCATCTTTCAAACATGTCTTGGTACCAGTCTTGACTATACTGAGAATAATATTAGTGGTAATGCGTAGTTCAGTTGTAGTGCATGGAATTGAATGTGATAGGAACACTTCCAGACTGAAAACTGACTTAGGATCATAGAAATGAAAACCACGCTTCTTTCATAGTGATTAATCTACCCAATTATTAGTTGCTTTTGTCCTATATCGCCTTACAAAAAATCTTAATAACTTCTCTCGTCTTTTTATTGTTTCCTTCAGTAGAACCCATCTGTCTCATGCATTTGGAATCTTCATATTCAATGTTTGTTTTTAAAAGTGTGTAGACAGTGCCAACACTAATTTCAAGCTTTCCAGAACGCAATCGACGGTTGTGTTGTTGTTTTTTAAAACATGCATGGTGGCATTGGTGACTCATTCCTCAGTTGGTATAAGCAAAGACTTTTGGTAAAGAAATGACTATTTCATATGTGGGATCGATAATATCAATTTTAAGGACTTATATAGAGATATATAAAGTCCTTGGTAACATACCAGCCGGGTCTGATTAGCTCAGTGCGTCTAATTCAATCCAGGGGTTTTAAAATCAAATCGCCGCCCAGTAAGTCTCTGTGATGGTTGATATGCGACATTGTGTCTCATTATCCTTCGGCTCTCACCGCTGATTCAAGTGGGAAAGTTACCAGTTACTTGCGGAGATGGGGTAACTAGAGTGCTAGAGTACTGGTTAACCTTCCAGGATCCCACGAAACAGTGGTTAGGTTAACTGATTGTCTGTTAGCCCTCGATGGCATAAAAATGACGCAAAATATTCGATGAATATTCAATGGTAATATATGTCACTTGTTCACGCAAGGAATGGTCTGAGGCACTTTCTTATAATCACTTATATTTCATCGCCGAGGTCTGTCCAAAAGTTTTATGTGAGAAAAAATGTCAGTAAATTGCAGAAGAACGTATATTCTCCCATTTCTGCTCATGGGATATTCGTGTTTTCTACTCAGATTCATTCTAAGATGATTTTCTTCAGAGTCTACCAATAAAACTGGATGCCATATTTAATCTGCAAAATTCCAATGAATGTTGTACTTTTATGTCTTTGTTGTCATCTAAGGTCTTATGCGTGATTATAATGCATGTACAAGTATGTATATTCAGACGGCCTTACTGAACTAATACACGCCTTCAGTGATCATTTATTAACATGCAATAACAACTGGTAATATCGGCCAATGACCTTGGTTTAACGGCCCCTTCGTCAAGTATCTGGTTTGGCGATGGCCATTTTATATATATAAAAAAAAAACACCATGACAAATAGGTGAATTAATAAGCTTTCAGCCGTTCTTGACCGCGGCTTGGTCTAGTGGTAGAGTGTCCGCCTTGCATGCAGAAGGTCATAGGTTCAATCCCCGGCCGGGTCATACCAAAGACTTTAAAAATGGTACTAGAAGCTTCCTTGCTTGACGCTCAGCATTTAGAGAAGAGTTCTAGGTCTGGTCGGCCCGGTGTCAGTATAATGTGACTGGGTGGGGTATCATACCATGTGTCTGTGGCATGATACTCCAGTGTGCCAGCGCTCAGAATACTGTCTAAAGTAGACACCGTCACGATATGACTGAAAAATTGTTGAAAGCGACACTAAACACCATACAACAACAAATGACTAATATTATACGTACATGAAAAATCATTTAGGCGCAACACTGATTTTCTAAGTATTCTGGTATATTATCCATATGCTTTTTAAGCTACTTTGCCAAAAACTCTTTAACCAAAGCAGAGACATATAAATAGAGATAAGTGACTGCAGTGCTTGTCTAAATTTCATGTGGCGTTTTTCTTGGAAACAAAACTCATCCTGAACTAATCAACATACTAATAAATTATATTTGTGGTTTTGGCATCAAAAGAAAGTGGCTGATTGTAAATTTAGGTGGTAAACTTTTCTATTTTTTTATTTAAAAAAAAAAACGAAGATTTTTTTACGGTTACTTCAAGGAATTATATAGACAATTCCTTGAGTTATTTTCAAGAAATTAAAGAGAAATTCTTCAATAGTTCCTTGGTTTTTTGTGTGTGATTGGTTTTTCTTCATTTTAGCCCATTTTTAAAGTAAGAAATCAGAAAAAGTTCTTTAAACATCAATATGAACTTACTTATTCATCTTTCTACGTAAAATTTATACTTCTATGGTGTGTTATTTTTCAAATGACGGTACACTAATATTTCGTAAGTATTCCGCTAACATTTTTGTTTTCATATTAAATGACTGATAATTGGAAATAGTCAGCATTTCATCAGCTTTACGTTGGTACCAAAATTATCAAAATCAAACGAAGGTTGAAAGAGTTATTAAAAAAATACCACCCAAAATTTCAGCCATGTATATTGCATAGATATTAGCAGGCCAGTTTTTGTAAAGAAGCCACTGGCCAAAGAATCAAATGGGCATGGCCATTTTATCTCAATTCAGAATAGAGTTATCCCAAAATAGCATGCTTAGAAGAGTGACTGCTTGGATATATTTACCCACTGGTGCATTTTGGGATGTGCCAAATGAATCATGGGACTTCAGTTTTATTTAAATAAAATATTTCTTACTGGTCACATTTTGTCGTCCACCCCCGTTTGCTCAGTCGAAAGAGCATGGAACTTCTAGGCTCAGGGTTGCTGGTTCGATTCCCAGGGCTGGCAAACTAAAATGTGACTCTAGCTTGAGGGCCAGTGCTATACACCGAGCACACTAAAGAACCACATGAAATTTACAATGGGTTTCTGTCTGTATCCTGCACTATCCCCCACGAACATATAAAGACTAACATTCTTCTGGAGGCATCTTCCATATGGGAAACTGGTGGTGATGTGCAGTAAGTTTATATACGACAACATATTGTTGAACTAGTTACACATATCTTAGAAAGAATTTGTATGATGAGGTGCATGTGAAGGTCTTCAAACTGCGTGTGTGGTATTCATGTTCAGAATTGGGTTCAATTCCCCTTTTTTTTACCTCGATGCTAGTCTATTTGGCAGAGGGACTCAAATCCACACACCATTTGGGCGGGAAGAGACTCAAATCCACACACCATTTGGCATATGGACTCAAATCCACACACCATTTGGTGGAGTGACACAAATCCACACACCATTTGGCAGATGGACTCAAATCCACACACCATTTGGTGGAGTGACACAAATCCACACACCATTTGGCGGAGGGACTCAATTCCACACACCATTTGGCGGAGGGAGTTAAATCCACACACCATTTGGCGGAGGGAGTTAAATCAACACACCATTTGGCGGAGGGACACAAATCCACACACCATTTGGCGGATGGACTCAAATCCACACATCATTTGGTGGAGTGACACAAATCCACACACCATTTGGTGGAGGGACTCAATTCCACACACCATTAGATGGATGGACTCAAATCCACACACCATTTGGCAGAGGGAGTTAAATCCACACACCATTTGGCGGAGGGAGTTAAATCCACACACCATTTGGCGGAGGGACACAAATCCACACACCATTTGGTGGAGGGACAAAACTCATACCCCATTTTGGTGGAGGGACACAAATCCACACACCATTTGGCGGAGGGACACAAATCCACACACCATTTGGCGGAGGGACACACACCCACAAACCATTTGGTGGAGAGACACAAATCCACACACCATATGGCGGAGGGACACAAATCCACACACTATTTGCACTTCACTAGTCCGAATACTATATTGTTTTTGTCAAATTTTAACAGAATTAAAATCTGATTGGTATTTTAATTGTAAATGACGATTAGTAGATTTATATCATTTTAGACTTTATTTCATATTGCAATAATTTATTGTGTTCTTTCCTGGCATAGTACTTCATGTTTGAGCTCGAATCAATATGCTAGTAATATTTTTGAAGTACCATCTAGTTGAATGAATGAATGAATAAATGAATAGGGTTTTATGACGTAACAACACATTATAGGTTATTCGATGTCAAAAGCAATGAAGTTTCCAGGTTCAGTATGTCTGACTATCAATCCATGGTCTTGAGTTTGAATCCCAAAATGGTCAGTCTTCGTGATGATTGATATACAACATTGCTTCTCATTATCTTTTTATCTTTCACCTTCGAGTCAATAGGGAAATTTATAAGTTACTAGTACTGGTGGAGGTGTGTGTGCTGGAATTCTGGTTAACCTTCCAGGATCCCAGGAGAGAGTGGTTAGGTTAACTGATAGTCTGTTAGCCCTCGATGGCATAAAAATTATGCTAAATATTCAAACTATTATGAAACAGTTTGTATTAAAACTTTAAAGCAGGTGGGACATGGAAGACGATGCCTTGGTGAGTACAAAAACTCCCCTATTCCTAAAATAGTCGAGTTAAAAATAAAGTCCCCTTCCCCCGATTGAGCCATATGGGTGGGGTTATTAACCCAGGAATACCATACTGGCTTAGGACTGCTAATGGACAATACCAGACAAGGGATAACAGACAATGCACCATCGCATAAAGCTCATCTGGATTTAGGTCAGTAGAGCTAACAAGAGGGCCATTCTGGTCATATATCGCTCACTTGTGGCAGAGGAGACAATGTCAAAGACATAAATTTTTGCAGGTGCTAGAGTGTACATAAATTCACATAATGCAATTTTTGTTGATTGTTCTAGAACTTTTCCAAGATAATATGGTTAAATCACAATGGCATAAGTTTAATAAAATCAAATTTAAACTGTGAGTGTTAGAGTGCACACAACATCAAATACACACAATTTTTGACAATTAAAGGGTCATAGCCCTGACAATATTTATCTCATTCGCCAGTTCAAAAACTCGTTCAAGATAATATGGTTATAAAACTACTATGTAAGTTTAGTAGACATCAAGTGAAAGTTGAGAGTACAAGAATGCACAAAAGGTCAAATAATACAACTTTTGACGATTCAAGGACAATTCATAACTCTTACATTAATTACCCAATTTTGCCCGTTCAAGAACTTGTCCGAGATAACATGGTTATATAACTACTGTTTAAGTCTATGAAAAATACTGGGCTAGAGTGGACACATGGTCAAATAGTGTATTTTTTAATGTTTCAAGGGACATAACTATGATATTAATAATCTGATTTCGCCAGTTCAAGAACTTGTCTGAGATATTATGGTTATAAAACTTCTGTTAAAGTTTGTTGAGGATCAAATGAAAAATACGAGTACTAGTTGACACATGGCCAAATAGTGCATTTTTTAATGTTTCAGGGGCCATAGTTCTGACATTAATTACCTGATTTTACCAGTTCAAAAACTTATATGAGATAATATGTTTATATAATTACTGTGTATGTTTGGTGAGAATCAAATGAAAAATGCGGGTGCTGGAGTGCAAAGAGTCAAATAGTTCCCTTTTTTACCTTTTAAAGGATCGTAACTCTGACACTGATAGTTGGATTTGGCCAGTTGTAAAATGAAAAATGCTAATGCAAGAGTGCACATACGGTAAAGTAGTGCATTTTTTTAATGTTTCAAGGGCCACAGTTACAAAATTCACAGACGGACGACAGGCAATCAGAATAGCTCATCTTGAGTCTTGCTCAGGTGAGCTAAAAAGTCAAAAACACAAAATGTAGACAACAACATGAATGTAGACAAACATATTTAGTTTAATTATTTAACACTAAAAGCACATTCAGGAAAGATTGACAGTCTTGAACCAGCCACCACCATTCCTGTTAGTGTAGCTATAACATTTCATATTTATAACAAACTTTACTTCTTTAGAAAGGTTTAATATTAAAGTGAATTAAATTACGTATGTTTTAGCTATGTTTGCTCTGACATCAGATTAAACTGTTTTAGAATTACAAGAAATAACACTTCAAGTTTCAAAGAAAGCCTGAGCAATATACTTAAGTTAAAAAAAAAATTACATATGCCATGGGTTACTTTACACTCCCCCCCCCCCCCCCCCCCACACACACACACAAAGCTGAAAGAAAGCTTGAGCAGTATACTTAGGTAAAAACAAACTACATGTGCTTAGGGTTATTTCCCCCCTCCTCCCTCCCCCATCGCCGCCAAAACAAGAGGTCAAAGAGGGCCTGAGGACGCTCTACTGACGCATAATGGCCATAGCACTTTTTGAAATTCCACAATATTTACCCTCTTTGAGTGGGGGGGAGGAGGGGGGGGTGGTCGTCTTAACAACTTATGGATAAATACCCCCACCACACCCATACTGAACAAAAACTTAATTGCTATGAAAAGGAAATACTTTAAATTTCCATATCATTCATCTGTAAAAAAATATAGTCCCCTGTATTGAACACTTATACAACCCAGCCCCTTCATTTATCAGAACTTCAATCACCCACTCTTAGCTATTTGTTATGAGCAGAAATGATTCAAATTTCAAAAAGAAGTTTTTTTGTACATATGGATGAAAAATGAAAAAAATCAGTTTTCCCTATAATATTCCTATGTAAAAGTCACATTACAGGGCCCCAATATATCCCAGCCCCTTGATATGCAGAATCTTCTATGCTGATGTAAGGATAATTTATATCAAATATGAACTAGTTTGACGGAAAGGTTATTGAGAGGAAATTTGTGAAAATTCCCAATTTTAACATTATTGCCCCATCCTCCCCCTGGCCGCTTATGGAAATTCAATCCTCTTTATTGAACAAAATCAAAATCAAATTTATTGTTACTAGACAATGCTTTAGATCTCAAATTGAACAACACAGTTACCCAAATGGACACAAAATTGAAAATTTTCTATTTTCCCATAGTATTCCTATGTAAAACTCAAAGACCATTACAGGGCCTCTATAAGATTTGGCTAAATAAAGAGAATTGACCAGTCAATTCTCTTTATTTAGCCAAATCTTATTTCCTATGACTATATGATACTTAGAAACTCAAACTGAAATTTTTTTTGGCCTAAATAGATGAAAAAAAGAGACAATTTTCTGTTTTCCCATAGTATCCCTATGTAAAATTCTAAGTCCCCTTACAGGGCCACTATAAATTTTAGCCCCTAAATTCTTATTGCAATCAAATCCCTACACATATGGATAATTTATGCCAAATATGAAAAAATCTGACATACAGGTTCTTAAGAAAACAATTTTTCAAATTCCCAATCTTTACCCTTTTTGGGCTCCTCCTGACCCATTAAGACAGTGAAACCCAGTTATTTTTACAAATCTGAACCTCCTTCGACAAACAATACTTCTGTGAAGATATAGGCAAAATCATTTCCATTTTAAAAAAAATAAATTAATATTTATTATAATGACATCTGTCCCCTAATTGAACCCTTGGGGCAAGGTCATTTTTAACGCTAGGGACACCATTTTAACAAATCTAACAAAACTATAGGTGGTTATCATTACTACATAAACATTTTGAAAAATTTGAAAAGATTTTTTAAGTTTTAGACTATTTTTAATAACGGTGGCCATCTTGAATTTCAGATAAAAAAATCTTCTGTTTAGTCTCCTATGCAATAGAACATCCATGTGAAATTTCAGTTTAATTGGCCGAGTAGTTTCAAAGAAGTGCTACTAACAGACGACAGACGTCAGACAACAGGCCATCGCATAAAACCTTCTGGCCTTTGGCCAGTAGAGTTAAAAACAGTTTTACAACAAATATAGGGATGCAATATATTCATGTAATATTATATTATACAGGAGAGCCTGAAATACAATCCCATGGAAGGTCTAATGAAAAACAACCTTGTGTATGCATTTATATAGAATCAAATAATAATTGTTCGAGTGACTGGGCGAACGTAAATCAAAATGCAATTTTAGAGTAAGTAAAGGAACTCCATGTAAAATTAGACATGTCAGCCTGAAATACAAACCTATGTAAGGTATAAACAACTCTGTGTACAAATTTACAAAGAATCAGGTTTTATATGTTCCAAATTATTTAGTTGATGTTTTTTTTGTTTATTTTTTAGCTACCTTAAGGCTGCTCGTTTATTACCCTGTAATGGGCCTGCAGGGGTCGGGCCATCTCACTGTAAACCGCACAATAATAGCATGTATACAAGTTTAGCAACATTTTGCAAAACATATATTGTCATATAATATTCAAATCACATTCATTTGTTATTCATTTTGACTTGCATAGGTGCAAAAAATTAAACATACATATCTCAAAACAGGATAGTTATACGTTAAATATTCACTTTATATACCGAAATATCGGTTCAGACAAAACGTACAAGCTGATCCTTACAGATATCCAAGCATATACCGAAATTGCTTATTAAAATTAATGTTTTTTCACATTTCATACAAGTTATGTAAACTTGAAAAAAAGCGAAACGAAAGCATTAAAGAATTTATTATTTAGTTCTTTTTGATTTTGCATAATTGCAATACGTTAATATTCACTATATATTGGAATACTGGTTCAGACAAAATGTACAAGCTGATCCTTACCGATATCTCAAATTTGTTTATCAAATTTACAGCTATTCGTGTACTTCCATATATTCCATTTCAATTCAAATACAATAGTGTTTAATAAATTACATTTATTTGAAACATTGTAATAACCAAGTACAATGTCGACAATTTGCAAATTACGCAAGCCTACCGTTATATCGAAAGTGTCGATTACTTTATTTAGTATAATCTCGAAGTTCGCTAAAACGGGTTTTATAATTTCGCAGCTAAAGAATAAGTGAACAATAGTTTCTCTTCCCCATTTGCATATATTACAAAGACTGTTAGATACTCCCATTAAATTTAATCGGTGTGAAAATTGAATTGTGAAGAAATTTCAACTGAAATTGTTTTGCTTTATTTGAGCAGTAAGCCTTTTTGATATTTATCCAAACGGTGTACCAGTCAATATTTTTTAAGTTTAACTTTTTTTTCCCAGTTTTGTTGTGCTTTTGGTTGAGTCATACTTTTGGAATTGATGTATGTTTGTTTTAGTTTTGTTTTTAATTTGCATGGCGAGATTATTTTTTTATTAGAGCTTAGAAGTTTTGTTCCCTCTATATCTAGTGTATACAAGCATTTTATGGAGGTCTCAATATTTTGTTCTTTTAAAGTGTTGACGTATTTCTGAGGAATTGTGCTTTTAATAATTAACCATTCAGCTATCCAATTTTGTTTGTATCTAGCTTTGGTTTGACCAGTTGAGACCTTCGATAGAAGAGCAGTTACATATAAAATATTGTTGATTATAAGTAGAATCCTCTGTTTTTAAATAGAATTTGCCAATCGAATTCCAGTGGTCTAGTTTTGAATTTAAAATTTTAAAGTTTATATAGTTGATGTTGATGAAAATGAAAATAGGCCATAATTCTTGTAAATTAATACTGAACTTTATTTTATTAAATGCAAAGTCTATTCATATGCAACCATTTGCAAAAATTAAAACAGAATCGGGCAATGCTTGTTTGAGGTATTGAGCCAATGTTGATTAAAAAGACAAATAATGAACTACGCAGCAATTATTAATAAAATATTAAAACCCTTTTCTTCATATAGACGCCTTTGGACACCTCTAATGTAGATGCCTTTGGACACCTCCAATATAGTCGCCTTGGACACCTCTAATATAGACGCCTTTGGACACCTCTAATATAGACACCTTTGGACACCTCTAATATAGACGCCTTTGGACACCTAATATAGAAGGCTTTTGAATTATTGGGTGAATTATGTATATATTAACTTACAGAGTGGAAAACAGTGCAGGAAGTGTTCAGATTTCTTGTCACGAGCAATCTGAACTCTTCCTGCACTGTTTTCAAAGGCCTTCTGTGATTGGTGCGGGAAAACGTGTATCTTCTGGAGTAAAGGGTTTAAACCCTTTCAGAAGTTTTCATCAGAAACCAATACGATGGGAAGACATGAACGAAAGGACGGTCAGGGGCAACACTTAATAAAAATTATCACCCTTCACAATTCTTCAAATGGTAGCACAAAAAGGACCCGACTACGGTAAAATTTGAGATGCGGAGTTGAATTTCAATGCCATGCAAGTGCAACGTGTGTTCCAGTTGTTGAGCAGTACACATGTGGGATGCCGAGGCTGACGAATGGGTGATTAGAAAATCTCAAACATTCATAGAAGAGCTAAAATCAACATTATGCTATCAAAGTTCTATGGCTTGTATTTCTGAACAGACTAAGTGTTCCCAATGTGTGCTTTCATTTATAATTTAATAATTATCTTGTTTTAAAATAAACATATTGTAATGCAAATTTATTAAAATGAGTGAACTTTATTCCTGATATCTAAATTTCAACATATATTAACAATACAAGACATTACAAAAAACTATCTTTTAAAATTAAAGGTGATATCTCAAATTATCTTGATAAAGGTCATGAGGTCAAAAAGTTAAAGTATGTTTAAACCCTGCACAACTTGTAAACAGAATTATCATGGTGATTTCAGTTCCAATGTCTATAAAACGGGTACCCTAGAGTACTGATTATCCAAATTGTAACAATTTGTTTCACAATCAATGTGTAATAAATCAAACTTAAATTGAACTAAATGAATTATCGCAATCTATGGATGAGTCATGTCCTTTGGAGTTTTCACTTCAAATAAATGGAACCGACTGAACCTGGAATTATACACCATACACATGGGTATCAGTGAAAAGCCTGTCGGGGAATACTGTTATTTAGATTAACTTTTTTTATGATATGATGACAGGGTAAGAGTGAGGATTAATGCAACAAGGTTAAGACTCCTTACTAGCATATTTTACTATTGACAGTGACTGCATTTTATCTTATAAAACAGAGGCCTAAATGCTGCTATTTCCGCATTCAAAAATCGTGTTTCACCACAAATGAGGAATTTTTTTTTCTAGAAATGGAAAAAAAAATGATTTTCTTACATTAAGGAGATAAATAAACCACTGGACATGAAGCATTATTGTAATATCTGATAAGTAGTGGTTGGAACATTATTGATTAATTCACTATTTAGCATCATTTTTAAGCCATTGAGAGCTAACAGACGATCAGTTAACCTAACCACTGTTTCCTGGGATCCTTGAAGTTTAACCAGTACTAAACGATCAGTTAACCTAACCACTGTTTCCTGGGATCCTTGAAGTTTAACCAGTACCAAACGATCAGTTAACCTTACCACTGTTTCCTTGGATCCTTGAAGTTTAACCAGTACTAGACGATCAGTTAACCTAACCACTATTTCCTGGGATCCTTGAAGTTTAACCAGTACTAGATGATCAGTTAACCTAACCAGTGTTTCCTGGGATCCCTGAAGTTTAACCAGTTAACCTAACCACTGTTTCCTGGGATCCTTGAAGTTTAACCAGTTAACCTAACCACTGTTTCCTGGGATCCTTGAAGTTTAACCAGTTAACCTAACCACTGTTTCCTGGGATCTTTCAAGTTTAACCAGAACTCGAACACATCAAATATCTGCAAGTAACTGATAACTTCCTCACTTGAATAAGTGGCAAGTCGCAATGTCATATATCAGTCATCACGGAGACTGTGGCCGGGCAAGGATTCAAACTCACAACCACTGAATTTATAGCCAGACACGCTATTGAATGAGCTAATCCGGCCCGGCTAAGGTTGGAACATGATCCTAACAGTGTTACACTTTATTTTCAAGTTTGCTATCCCCTAAAAAAATGCTTATTTCCCATCAATTGCACTGTTTTTTTTCCCCCTAATCTTGACAACTTAGGTCTCCTCCTAATTTCTCTGGACTGATCACTTTGTCTGTATATATATTTGTATTGTGTTCATTATAATTATTATGTACATTGATTATGATTATGCTACCAATAAAATATGTTCTTTGACTAATGTCTTGTATTGATCATATAATTTCTTTTATCATTTTTTAAATTATAACGAATATGAAAAAGTTTGAGTACCACTACCAGTAGTAAAAATCTATAAACATATTTATATACTGATAACTCATTTATAAATGCAGAATGCCTGTAATTCATTCATGTAGAGAAACTGTTTTCAATTAATATGAATGTGCATAATGCATATAGGCATATATTCAAGATCACACATATATGCCATAAATAACTGTATGTTCCTGTGTGTTTTAAATTATTTGAATATTTAGATATTTATAGAGATTTTCCTCGACATACAAAAGGCCATAGGCCAATCCGACACGAAACATCACATAAAATACATGCAATATAAACAAGTAATCAATGGCACCATTTAAAGGTACTCCGTATTCACATACCTATCATGAATAAACTAAACTTCATAAAAAAGAGTTGTTTGTGTCCTATTTCATGGACAACAAAGTTAGGGTAGTGATATTTATTTAAATACAATAGAGATCACATGTTGACTTCTACGGTTTTTAACCAAAACTGGCAATAAAAACTTTAGGGTAGGGGCTAAAATCTAGGGAAGGTCAGAAAATAGGAAACAAAGAATTTTTTTTAGGATTGTTTTTTAAACTCAAATCATAATGTACAGCCAGAGGTGTTTTAAACTTGTAATTATTGATAATGTTTACGTCGGTTCAAAATCTAAAGCAGCCTAAATATGTTTAATATTAATTCAGCTGGGCACAGGGCACATGCTCTCTACTAGTTTAACTGAAAACAAAGAATATACAGGTATATTTAGTTGCATACTAAATATAAGTATGCATTAAGCTGAAAGGTTTACAGTTAGGTTAAAGATATTTTACCCCAAAAATCGCAATCTTGTTGTTTTTTTCCTCACAAAATCTTTTCTATTACAATGCTGCTGTCACCAGTTCCAAAATGATCAGTTAATATATATTATGTCACATCATTAATTGATATTTCATTTACTTTCAAAAAATCTTGCATCCTCTGTGGCACAGGCAGATGCTGAATATTCTCATCAATGCTCACGTGCATACTTCTACGAATACTTATTCGACTCCATTCTTTCAATGAATGCATCGGATAGAGAAGTCCCCGTATCCAAGGTGATATTTTATCGTAACTACTACATATGCTAAGCTGATGAACTTTATAGTACAGTTCTGTCTCAGCAACTACTGGGGAAAACCCATGTGCCATTAGTAATCTCCATGACAATAACTCTTTACTATTTGGTCCTATGACTTCTGGGTTTTCCAAAATAGACTTCGACAGTGTTAGAGAAACTAGTTCCGTCATTTCTTCTGGAGTCATTTTTGCACCATAAGAAAGTAACAGTTTAATTTTTTCAACAGAGTTGTGAACATAGGCAAATATAAGTGGCTTTTGTTTTTTCCATCCACCACCTTTATTCACGTCCGCCCCTCTATCTAGCAGCAACTTCACTAGTTGTGGTCCAACATGATTTGATGAGCATGCAATCCCCAGTGGCGTACACATGTTGTCATCCAGCATATTAATATCCATTCCTAGATCTAACAGCTCTTCAACAAGCTGTGAATCACCTAATTGGACTGCAGTTGGCAAGAGTGTTGCTTCCGATAAATCAACACATGTCTGCAACAATAACTTTGTGATCTGAATTGGTGGAAAATTAAATGCATTGTTTTTACGTCCTGAACTAGTTGTGTCCCTTCCATGCCAATAGGACCAATATTTAGCATTTCTGCATGAGACTTTCATTGGAGAATCTCCACAGACCGTTTGAATATTTACATCACACCCACTATCCACCAATAGTCTTACAGCATCTACATCGTCAGCTTCGCAAGCAAGAAACAGTGGTGTACGACCCATATTGTCCACAACATTAACATCACACTTGGCCTGTATGAGAGTTTGAAGTGCTTGAAAACATTCTGTTTTCTTTTCATCCGAGCGTTCATCTGGATCACAGGTGTAATGAATTGGAAGTTTTCCATCACTGCCAGGTAAGTTAGTATCGATACCAACATCAAGAAAAAACTTTAACACGTCAACACTGCCTTTAGCACAGGCATAGCTAATAGGAAGAATGCTGCGTTGTTCCAAACTGACAACATCATTGTTTATTATCGGTTTATTAAAGTCAAATTGGTTATCATAGAGATTTTTTATGTCATTTACACAATTGGAAGATATTATTTCCAAAACTGAAGCAATGCTTCCTGCACCATCCATGTTCATTTTTATCTGAAATTAGCAAGAACATTTTTTTTAAAAATATCAACAAAACTAGGAAATTCAACAAGGTACCAGTATTTATGGAAATGTTCCTAGTTAACTGTTCACACATTTATCCAAATTTATTTTGTTTATTTTAAAATCTACATCTACATGGTACTCCAACAATCAATTACTGATCATAACTGCGAGGTGTTGTAAACTTGTCAATGAAATGATGAAGGGTTTAAAATCAAAACTATATTTTATACTTGTATATTGTCTCATTTAAATTAGTATATAACAGGCCTGATTTTAGAATTTTACTGAGGCCAGACCAGCTGTAAATTAACTAATGAACGTAGAGAAAAAAAACCTGCAGAACTGTCGATCTACATGAAGAAACAAAGGAATTATGAATCAATCAAATTGCAGTTCAATCTACATTCATTTCAAATGATCTGTTAATAATTCACATATATGTGCGATAGATAATAGCAGGGATTTCGTTTGCAGTAATTTGGGGCCTTTATTCTGCCCATTCCCAATGACGAACAAAATCTTTTCTCCTTATCCAATGTAACAATTTTCACAAATACAAAGAAACCAAAGAAAATATTTGGGGATTTATTAATAATATTATTTAAGGCAGTTATCTACAAGAGGATCACCTTTTTATACATTATAATATACATTTACACATTATATTCAAACAGGGCCATAGCCACACTGAGGCAACCGGAGGCATTTGCCTCCTGTAGAATTTGTGGAGGTTCACATTTTTATTAGTGTTTTGTAAAAAGAATAAAGTTATCCCCAAAATATGAATTACTCTTGCAAAAATATGACATATCCTTCACATATAATATTTTCAGTATGAATGTATCATAATACCCAGCAAATACTTGTCTACTTGTGTTACTACAAAGAGTTGATATAAACTCTTATGTCAGATCTAAAAGGCCACCAATGTGTATTCAAGATAGTAGTGTAAAATGTGAATAATTGTATAAAATGCAGTTTGTGTTATAGATTTGAGCAGTTTAAAATGTCTCTGAAATATCAGAAAAATGCATGGCAGGAGGTAAAATATATTTTCATGGGAACATGCCCCCGGACACCCTAGCAAAGTGACGACTGTGCCTCCTGTAAAACCAAACCAAGGCTACAGCCCTGATTGAAGGCCCCTATACATACCACGTCAATTCCCCCGTCCCCCCCTCCCCCCCCTCCATTTCTTTAAAAATGTACACCTAATTTCCCAAAGTAAGAGACCTCGACCCCATTTCGAAAAGTGCAAACATGAGTCCTAAATAGAAATAAACAAAATAAAGTGTATTGTTATACCAAACATTAATTTAATCAAAGCTGATCTAACCAAAACTTGACATTTTTTAAACTTTAGGAACAATTTAAGCTGGTAGAATAATGACACAAACTTACTTTTATAGTATTATTATGTCTATATTCGGTTTGAGGAATCCGTCAACATAAATCCATTGTTCTACCAAATCAGCTGATATATTAGGCCTGCACACTTGTCATGTATTTGGGACATGATTATTGTAGTTCCCATGTAATCACCTAATATTGCACAGGGTACTGCGGCGCGGCAGGTGCTCCTTGTCAAATATCGTGCACACTAGACATTGACCTCAACTGAACTCCGACCGAAATTTGCTGACAAATGTAGACAATTTAATCCGCAACGATGTTAAACTTTTTGTATTTCCAGTGAATTCAGTGAACTTGAAAATGGATAAATCACGTTTTATCCTCCCAAGGTCGAGATCATTCATAATTCAGTTTTACTTGAAGATACACACTTATCGTTTCATCTTTCGTACATGCATGGAGCACGTGCCCTACTTTGTTATCAGCAACCAATGGGAGAGTTGGACACATATCGTATATAGTTCTAGTTTTGTTTACATCGTTATTTTACGACTTTCCTTTTTTTCGTAAATTATCAAAACAAATTTGAATCCAGCGTAACGTATGAAAACAGGCAACGATTACGACAGGCATTGTTTTATATATCACGAGACACAGCGGTACTGCGTCAATCTGTAAAATTGGACTGGTAATTTGAGAAGGGCTGCGTCGTAATAGCCTGCATATTGGTGGACTCTTGAAACAGTCCTAGTGCGGAATATTGCACGTCTCTATGGAGCCTTTTAAAGATTTTGATTTTGCGTCTCCCATGCCGTTATGGACAGCAAATCGGATATCCAAATAATAGAAAAAGCTGTCCATCCTCGCCTTATTTAATCAGGCTAGAAACGGTCCTAGCTCGCCTTAGTCAGTAGGACGGACCCAGAGCTCTCCCGTTTGGGTCCGTTAAATAGCAATGTTGGGAAAGTCTCATTTGGGCACGTTGATTTGAATTGTGGGACAGGCATTGGGGGTTAATAGACCTGATTCAGAAGTTAGACTAACTCGCCCCGCTTGGGACCGTTACATACCGGTGACAAACGAACACGTTCTAAGGACAGAACTTTGCTTCTGTGAAAGTTAACTGCCTTCACAGTTTGGTAAACGCATTGAAAAGTTATGAATTGAGTATTTCATGCTTTTACGTTACAGTAGGGTATAACATATATCTGATTCTGCTGGGATAGACTAATATAATAAAAAGCATGGAATTCTCAGTATGCATCAGTAGAATTAGCTTATGTTGAAGGTTTATAAATAAGTTGATACTGCAAGTAAATTTATTTGCGCTATAAACAATGTTATCTGGCCTAAAATATTGGTTTTTCAATTAGTACACAACCATTCAATATATGAAGCTGGTCTCCAGTGTTTCAGACCTGATGACGGCGGATTAGGATAAGTCAACACTAATAAAATGTTATTGACTTATATTTATGGCTGCAAACAATAAATAAATCTTTATTAATTAGTCATCAATTTTATAACCATCTAGTTGGACCATATATAATAACATATACAACAAAAGTGGTCAAATTTATTAACACAAAACCCACAATGCAAACTACCTAGTAAGAATGGGTTTAATGCCATGTTCAACACATTTCAGGTTATAATAAGATAGGCCTATCCAGTTTTACTGGTGGAGGAAGACATCAGACTGAGTCAGATTGGGGAGAACCACCGTCCTTCCGCAAGTAAGTGGTAACTTTCTCACATAATTTTTTTGAGCGAGTGGGACTCGAACCTACGACCTTAGTGGTGAGAGGTAAGTGATCTTGAGACGGCGCCTTAAACCACTCGGCCACGGAGGACCCTGCCCTATTAAGAAATTTTCACCCATCGTCATTCATCTGTCAATCAGACATATTTACAAGAATCACCTTTTAGGCCATAATAATTAATTGCTAGATTATCATCCCCATCCGACCTCTAATTTCTATGCCGCCGCGACCGTTTTTATTTTCTTAAAAAGCAACAATGTTTTTTTATTATTATTATTGTAAAAAACAACTAAAATTAAAAAAAAAACTCCCCCCTCTCTCTTCCCCCCCCCCCCCACGCCCCCATTTGGCCTTATGTTCTTAATAAGCATCTTATCCTGCTCGCCAAAACGACTAGTTCAAAGTGCGAGGGTAAACCAAATCTCCAGCTGAATGTTATCATAGAGAAATTAAACAGATCCACCGTTAATTGATGACCCGATATAGTAGTTTCTGGAAAACTACTATGCCTGTTGATAAAACTTAACAAACACTTAATGATATTTAAAAACATCTACGTGCTTCATTTCAAAGTAGCCACGTACTGCGGGTGCGATCGATGCCCGTGCGGCTCGGCAGCCCGTCGGAGAGTCCGTGACATAAACGGTGTAGATACTATAATGAATTCTGATTTTTTTCCCTTTATCCTCGCGCTTTTCACGTAGCATCTTGGCGAGCAGCATAAGATGATTAGTGTGTCTTCCATACAATGGTCAGCATCTACGAGTAGTAGCATCACACTGACCAGCATCATATCGTTGTTCTGCTCGTGACGACATCGTCGGTCAGCCAACTCCAGGTTTAACACTGCGATGACCCATAATACCAAGACGGAGATGAAAACATCGCCACAAAAACTCCCAACAAACACAGGTACAACTACATCATCTGAACCTCAGCACCGCCCTCCACTGAATAACCAACGTCTGCGTGTTACTAGTAGTGCCCGGATGATAGTTTCAATACAGAGACACACATTCCCAAGTCATTTCCATATAACGTGACAGACGAAGTTAGTCAAAGGTAATATTATTATTTCTACTCAAATTAAAGGACACCGCAACAACCTGATGCTAAACACTGCCCGGAAGATGGATAAAACGATTATACAGAATCGATATGACAATTCTAAACGATAAGACGGTTATAATCGATGAAGATTCTAGACGATAAGACGGTTATAATCGATATGAAGATTCTAGACGATAAGACGGTTATAATCGAATATAAAGATTCTAGACGATAAGACGGTTATAATCGAATATAAAGATTCTAGACGATAAGACAATTATAGTCGATATGAAGATTGTAGACGATAATACAGTTATAATCGATATAAAGATTCTAGACGATAAGACGATTATAGTCGATATGAAGATTCTAGACGATTAGACGATTATAGTTGATATGAGATGGTTGGTTACAAAGGACACTGATTACTGATCGGGATGGTTCCCGTCGAAGATATGTGATGATTCTTGGAGAAATAGATTTGCTATAATTTTCACAATATCGCACATGCTTTTGACGATTGTTTTGCAGTGGCACAAGTTATTTTTGATTTTGTATTTTCCGTTTTCATTGTATGTTCACCAACAGGGTTTGGATTATTATCGATGGTAGTTTCTGAGTTTTCTCGAACATCATGTTGAAGTTGTCCAGTTTTACTCAGTTTATCAAAGTTACGTTCTTCAGTATCATGTTTATTCACCGTGTCGTCAATATCTTCGTTTTTATCATTTTCTTTACATTTTGCACCATGATTGTTGATTTCTATTGAATGCAGGTCATGGTTTATTTCATCCACTTTATGTTTACTTTGGTCTGGGCTGTATGAAACTAAATTGGCAGTTTGAACATGCCGTTTTTTCGTTGCAAAATGTCTATGCGGTTTAACTGATATTCTGTGTTTGGCAACTGAATGATCAAGTGCGTGTTTACTGTCTGCTTGAACATCTTCAAGCTCGATTTCTAACCCTGAAATGGAGAACATGCACACATTATTCGATGACTTTTCAGAAAGGAAAGAAACTGAGTTAAGTAATGCAACGTTTTGACAGAAACCAAATTTATATTTGTTGTGATCAATCATAAGCTATAACTACTTCAGTATTCAAACACGAATTGTAATTGATTCATTTTTTTTTATAAAAAATATATACATTTGTGAAAAGTTTGTGTTTCTATTAATCGTATGTTCATTAAGTTAAGGACTTCTATAGAGAAGAAAAGGTAACTGAGTCACATTTTGTGAAAGCTGGCGTATTCACGCAAACTCTCGTTAAATCTCGTTTTCAATTATCTTAACTTACCCCAATCTCAAAAATACAAATCGAAATTTTAAATTGAAGAATGACATCTTCACAAAATGTGACAATTCCCAGCAATTTGTGTCTACAATTGTTGAGGAAGTATTTTATACTGCCTCTGAAAACTTGAACAAACCAAAAGCTGCAATGTTTAAAATAAAACATAATTTTGCATTACCGATATATAACTGAGAAAAAAAACCCACAAAGATTAAACACACAGCTTAAACTGTATGTACAATAAAGCAATTATCTGTGAATTTTGAATTGTTAATTTGCCAAATAATTATTATTCGCGACTTTATCAATGTTTAGTCTGAAGATGCACGTTGCCTATCCTTCTCTATCTAAGTCCTTGATTAAGTTAATGTATTTCGATTGAAACATTATCTATTACATTTACTATGAAAATAGTTCAGAGATGAAAGTTATTATCTGAATAAAAGAGTACAAAAAAACATTTTTTGGAGGAGATTGAATTCTGACGCAAAATTACAGAGTATATATTTTTTTTAAAATTTAACATATTTAATTATCAGGTTATCATTACGACATCTTATATATGTACAGTACAATACTTGGGGTTATTTTCAATACGAATTATATAGCAAGGACTTGTATAGACTCTATATAATTCCTTGGATATAGCCATGCTTTATGGCAGTAAAAATACGAACAATGTTTAAGTAAAAAAAGAAATAAAACAATCAAATAAGCTTAATATAAACACAATGTCAAGGAATTATATAGAGAGTCTATATAAGTAATTGACAATGTATACAAAGTAAGAATAGATAAATTACTTTTCAGATACTTTTAAATCTCGGTAAAGGGAAACACAATTATTTCATTTTTATTATATAACCTGAAAACGAACTGCCGATTTATAATATGAAAATCAGTGACTTAATTGCATATTTATATGTCTCTATTGAAATAAAATATATAGAAGTCTTACTTTTCATTTTATTCGTATACAGTACAGTATGTATTGCAGCCCGGTACACGATTTACAGTATGCATATGTCAGTTTTTCATAACTAGATCTAACATATATTTCTCTTTATCCTGTTTCATAAAATTTGACCAACAGCATCTTTTTTTCAATCGTTAACTTTCAAGCAAACAAGGCACGTGATAAGTTCTACATCCAATTAAAAAAAAAGAGAAGATTTAGTTTATAACGATAATTTGTTTGCTTGGCAACATTGCATCGACAACAGAGAACCAGCAATTTGTTTACCTCTCTGGGGTACCAGACAAGAAAATTATTTCCGGGTTACGTGTAACGTGTTGAAGATGTGAGTATTGCTGTTTTATACATATTTTCTCAAAATTGATGCGATAGTCAGATTCTGTTTTTAATATTTTATATATTTAAATTCAGGTCGAAGGTTACTTTCAAGATAACGCTGACCTCGGATCCAAAACTGCCGTACAAAGTGTAAGTTAATAACTTATGTTTCACATCTGTTTCACAACATCATAACAAGTGGGTGGGGTTGGATTAATGCAATGTTGAAATAAAATTACTTTATTAGGTAAATAATATGTTGATACAAATGCTTTAATCCATTAAACTGGTAATTTAACAACGGTATCAGAAAGTAAACATCCAAATTTTGGTTATTCTTCTAGATGAAGGACTTGATTCCTTAAAAATATGGACTGTATAGTAGTATAAGACCCGAGACATAATACATTATATAGTATGTCTCGGTATAACACTTAATATTATTATATGTTACCCATTTTTATGACACTGTTTTGTGTGATAATAAAAGACCAAATTATTCTACAGATCTTTTGATAATTGAAATGAATTTATATTATTATTAAAACAATTTGGACAACATTAGATTTAATGTAGAAAAATGTTTAAAATCTGTTGTTTCCTCATATTCTTTGCCATTCCTCTTCTGGAATAAGGCCATGAGTCTTCTAACACTGTAAAGTTTACCTGATATGGGGTACCTTGTATTAATGGGGTTCTCATCTGCAAGTAATTTGCTGTCTGTGTGACTTGTCGCCATTTTTCATGTGCTTTACAAACATATGGTTTACGGAAGTTCGCTATGTTGAATAAGTTCTGTGGTGAATATCTGATTAAAAGCGCACACTAATGGTGTAGAAAACAAAATTAAAATAAAAATCCCGAATGTATGCATGAATTATAATCATGTTTAAAACATTCTTAAGTTTGTTGATAAAATGATCATACTCGGGATATATCCAATTTAGAAGTTATAGAATGCAGGAACATTTTTAACGTTTGTTAAAATATAAATAAGACTTCTTTTTAACTTCTGTAGTTTCACTCGTCATATGTCTACAAACAATAACATGCGTGTTTTATAGAACCATTGCTGACGCAAAACTTGTGTATTATTATTCTTTATTTCCCTTTGTTACAAGGATTTATATAATGTTATACAACAAGAGAAGAAAAAGAAAGAAAAAAAATACATAAAACATTAAGCATGACATACAAAATAAGCATGAAATCTATGTTATCTGGATTATACATTATAGGAAGACAGGGTATTATGATGGAACTTTTTTTCGCTATGAGCAGCTCAAAAAAAAAAGAAATAAAGCATTTAGTATGTTTACAGAAACACCCAAATAATACTTGAGAGAATGTTTATTTATTTTGTATGAACATAGTAATTATCTAACCTGTTTACCATCAGGTGCCCTGGTATGCGTAGTTCTTGGGTTTGATCCTAGGATGGGTCATACCGAAGACTTGAAAAATGGTACTAGGAGCTTCCTCATTTGGCACTCAGCATTTATAGGATTGTTCTAAGTCTAGTTGGTCCAGTGTCAGTATTATGTGACTGGGTGGGGTATCAAACCATGTGCCTGCTGTATGATACTCCAGTTAGGCAGTGCTAGGAATACTGTTGAAAGTAGACACTGTCACGATAGGACTTAAAAATTGTTGAAAGCGCCACTAAATACCATACAACAGCCATCTGATGCCAGTCTGGACTGCATTCCAGGCTTCTCCATAGGCCATTTAAGCACAGGAGCACCCGCGCGCTTGAAAATGTGAAAGGTGTTTATGCGCTTTTCCCCAACGCTTGTATTCCCTTCCTTCAGAGAACCCTGCAGTCGTTAATCAAACAACAGCATTTGTAAATGCTTACACATCAAAATTGAACAAGCATTAAATGAAAATCAGACGACAGAAGGGCAGTCCTTCAATTTGAAGTTTGGCTTAAACACAAGTGAACAGCTCACCAAGCCATTTGTCTAATTAGCCATTATTTGTGGTGACTGGTAGACACATCTTTCATTAACTTTGATATGTCAGCTGATATTAGCTATTGCATAAGATATATAACTTTGTTGAACCAGTGTGCCATTTTTGCAAGGTTAGGAACAAAAATTGTTTTTTTATGGGGAGTGATAGAGTCTCTAATATGAATACAGTTCTTTATAAAGCTTACACCTTTCTAACTCACTGACTACAGTACCACAGTACCACAGTTTCAATTTCTCGTCAACATGACTTTTAAATGAGACAAATTTAACTGTATGTGCATGCCACTATTAACAAGGTTACCAATATTTGCAAATGAAGATTAATAAATTGTGGCTTCCAATATTTGCAAATGAATATTAGTAAATTGTGTATGAATGATAGTTCCTGGTGCGATGAATTGAAATGTAATGCTATAAATTGTTTGGTTTCAGTTTGTCAGTACCAGAAGGAACACCCTTTACTGCAGTTCTGAAGTTTGCTGCAGAGGAGGTAACTATAGCAATCATGTTTGTTATTAACAATTATTTACAGTTGCGAAATTGCCAAATTTTTTTGTAAAAGAATATCTAACTATTTCAGTATGTAAAACAGTACTGGTATTCATTAACAAATTAGTGTCAACTTCAAAGTACAAAAATCAGTAACACTGACCATTATTGACTTTGCTTAACTTAATGTACGTACACACAAGGTGATGTTAAACTTTATGATTTTTCTATAACTTGTTAGTGATAAACACTTACCAGTATTTGAAGACTGCAAAATTAGTCCTTTAAATGTACTGTATTTGACATTGTATAACCTAAGTCCTTGTTAATCTTTCTTTAATTTACATGAATACACATAGGGTCCTCTGTGGCCAAGTGGTCTAAGGCGCCGTCTCAGTATCACTTACCTCTTAATGTTAAAGTTGTAGGTGCAAGTCTTGTTTGCTCCAAAAATTTTATGTGGGAAAGTTTGCCTGTTGCTTGTGGAAGAATGGTGGTTCTACTCAGATTCATTTTGAGGTCTTCCTCTACCAAGAAAACTGAATATGCCGTATATAATCTTGTGTGTTAAAAATGGCATAAAAAGAATGCACAAAAGAAAATAACGTACATGTATATGTGGGAAACATTAGTATAGTTAAAACAATCACAATCATAACAACTGAAGGTATATATGTTCTACTTTTACATAAATATGTAGTTCATTTCATTAATTCTTTAATTGATGTATATTTTCAGTTTAAAGTACCGGCAGCCACAAGTGCTATTATTACGAATGATGGGATTGGTATAAACCCAGCTCAGAGTGCAGGTATGTGATATTATTTTGTACATGTTTTTTTATCACATAACTTACTTTATGTAGTTGTGCACACACTTTAAATAATCTCTGAAATTATTTTGATTGGTTGGGCCGTAGCACATACAATTTTTAATATCATATTACCTATTACTTGCCAACAATTTGTGAAAAATCAATAACTATAAAAATAAATTTTGATACACTTACAAAGTTACCCCTTTTTAGCTCATTGTTTTGAAAAAAAATGAAGAGCTATTATCATGACCCTGGCGTCGTTGTCGTCAATGTCCGCCGGTTAAAGTTTTATGTTTAGCTCAACTTTATCTCTGTTTCTGTTATAGTGACTAATCTTCATAAACACATTCATTAATTAACTTTAATAAAGACAAGCAGACTGCTTGCAGTGCTCTTGTTTTGATAAAGAGAAAGGATAAGTTTCAGGTTTCTTTTTGTGTCATATAATGTTTAGAGACATGTCAGTTACTGTTTCGTCAATGTAATATCAACTGGACACTTGTGTAAGATCGTTTTCTTGCGTATCAGATCAGGCCCCAGTTTCACTTATCATCTCAACTTGAGATTTTCATCAACTCAAATCTTTGGGAAGCTTCATTTAAATTGATCGATTTGCATTTTATTTTGTACCAATGAGTAAATATTTGTTGTGACTTCATTCAGTGTGGTCATTTAATGTGTAATAAGTAAAAGAAATTATTTAGAGAAATAGAATTTTTTAGTGGAGAAAAAGCTCGGCTTGAAATGTTTGGTAAAACCGACCCAAGGATATTTGCTATTTTACCAGTCTGTGATGTTGGCATTTTCTATGAAGTGACATATTGGGTATCAGTCTTCTCCACAGGCCATTTAAGCACAGGGGCACCCAACACTTGACTATCAGAACTGGTATTCCCCTAGCACTTGACTATAAGCAATGGTATTCCCCTAGCACTTGACTATTAGAAATGGTATTCCCCTAGCACTTGACTATCAGAAATGGTATTCCCCTAGCACTTGAATTCTTTAACAAAATTTTGCAAAACCTTACTTTCCTCTAAATCATTATTTTTCTTTGCATATCTGTCTCATTTTAATGTCTAAAATGAAACGTATTAAATATGATGACTTTAACTAATTAATACAAGTTTTACTAGTGAAATATATTTCAATGAGTCCCTTACACAGAGCTTGAAAATGTGTTGAAAGTATTTACGCGGTCTTACCAAGGGCTTGCATTCCTTCCTGTGGAGAACCCTGGGTATATATGACATAAATTGTATGATTTGAGAGCACGAAAGCAATTGTGGTAAAAAAGCTGAATTAAATAATTATTGAATGCAAAAAACACTATCATTCATGGCTTTTTCGGTCTTAACAGAAAATTCATCACTTAGAGTAACTTTTCACGATGACTCTTTCCTGCCAAAACAGTTTCTTTCAGACAGAATTTTCTATTCAAAACCATTAAAGATTATTATTAAATATATTTCATAGTATAGATGGTCTTACATTTCTTAAGAAGGATAGCATATTATAATACTACATTGTATATGAATTAAAAAAATCTATATGAACAATGAATTGGTGTCTGATAGCCAGTTTATAGTTTTCAAGGACATCCATGTCCAAATACCCGGTAGTTACCGCACTTCCAGATAACTTGTTATATTTTTCCTTGTATCAGCATTTGTTTAAGGTATTGAAAGTCCTGAAATACATTTACTCTGAATAATGGTAAATTATCTACCATTTATAATAAGTTTACATATAAAAAAGGTAAGACCTATTATTAAAGCTTCTGTTTTCTTGCAGGAAATGTGTTTTTGAAACATGGCTCAGAACTGCGTTTGATACCCCGGGATAGAGTAGGACATTGTTGACGTAGCCTCATCACTGTCTAGGATCTTCTAATTGTCACCAATCATCACCCTCTTGTATCACCTGGAGTAATCTGTGTATCACCCGTGTCGTGAATATCAACTTTATACATGTAGGACACAGGTTTATCGGACACACATGCTATACATATTTTGTATCGCATATTTTTTTATGTAAGCAAGTATTCTCTCTAGGTAACATCATCGATACATGAATATGTATCCTGTAGGTTCAAAGTCATGTATCAGTTACTAGAATACACTCTGGATATACACTAGGCTACATTGTTTATTGCCATGATTATCATATATAATCTTTTACCACCTACGTCATTGCCGCTAGTCGTAATCTTTTTATAGAAATAGTCTGCACACTTTAGAAATATTTAAGTAGCTTTGAATGATAATTAGTGCTACAAAACTGGACATGGTTTACCGTATATCACAACTGAAACGCAATGTATGGTGTGGAGAAAGAGCTTGTTACTTATATGGTTGACTGAGTATTCTTTAGAAAAGAAGTTTCACAAATTATTTTGAATTGTCTGAATCTCTTATAATGATATAGGTGAGATTGCACAGAATACAAACATATCATCATTCTGTACATACTGGTAGTTATGGTGTATGTTTGTATTTGTAATTGGACACTTTTGCAATTAAAACTTCTTTATACTATAGATATATTCATCGATAGATTAAGTGCTTTATTTATGCACATTTTGTACCTTGATTTTTGTTCCAATCACGTACATGTATGTGTATAATACATGATATTATACCTATTTATAACTTCTTAAGAATTATTTTATGTGTGTCATATTTATTGTTTTTTTTTTAAGATCGTAATTTTGTATACAATTTATTGAGATATTTATCAAAATTATTCGTAAATAAAAGATATAATAGAAGTGGAAACATGAATCTGACTAAGTCTGACAGGAAACAGATTTGGGCCTGAAAACTTGACAGTCATTATTCAGGAAGTGAAAACAATGCACTCAAGAGATATGAAAATGCTACACAGGAAGAAATATGAAAATGCTACACAGGAAGAGATATAAAACTGCTACACAGGAAGAGATATGAAAATGCTACACAGGAAGAGATATGAAACTGCTACACAGGAAGAGATATTAAAATGCAGATATATAGCAGGTGTGTAACTATATATTCATATTCTACAGAAACTATTGTGTGTTGCGTTTCATATCCCTTCCAGTGTTGAGTTTTCATATCTCATGAGTGTAGATATTTTCAAGTTAAGGATATTTAAATATTGTAAAATTCTAATTAAAAGACCCCTCCCTGATATAACCCCCTCACATTTTTGAGACAAAATCTCATGTAAGTAAATGTTTGTTTAATCCATTAAAAATGGCAGTGAATCCATTTAATTCATATTTTTGTAATACTATAATATTTGTTTAAATGGATAGTGGGTCCTCCGTGGCCGAATGGTCTAAGGTCCCATCTCAATATCAGTTACCTCTCACCGCAAAGGTTTTAGTTTCAAGTCTCGCTCGCTCAAAAGACTTTATGTGAAACAGTTTGCCAGTTACATGCGGAAGAACATTGGTTCTAATTGGATTTGTTCTGAGTTTTTCCTCCACCAATGAAATATGGGATATCCCATATATAACCTGAAATGTGTTGAAATTGGCATTTAACCCCATTCAAAAAACTATACTTTTTTAAAAAAAGACGTATAACAAACTTTCTTTTTGATCACTCGCACCCTTTTTGAAAAACATAGGCTCATGAAGAGAATGTAATAGAAATTTAAAAGCAAAACAGAATGAAACAAACCGTTACATTCATGTGGTAGACTAGTATGTGAACAAAACTGTGTTTGATACAATGATTGATTGATTGATTGAATATTTAGCGTCATTTTTATGCCATCGAGGGCTAACAGATGATCAGTTAACCTAACCACTGTTTCCTGGGATCAGGGAAGGTGAACTTGAGCATACTCCCTTCCGCAAGTAACTGATAACTTGAATCAGCTGGAGAGACGAATGATAATGAGACGCAAGGTTGTCTATCAAACATCACGGAGATGTTTGATACAAACGTCATTATGCTCATCTTCATACAGTATTTAGGCTAAGCTTTAATTCCGTATTTATCATGCTTCTAATCAAGGTCGACTTTCACCAACATTTACTTTGTAACTAGTACATATTCGTACATACTTTAAAACTTAAAATGCTAATTTTTAAATTGACATTTACGTGTGTTTTTATTTCTGCAGGTTTTAAGTTTTGAAATATTTGCTTTGTTATGTTAATGTTAGTAACTGTGGCCAGTCTTCAGTGAACTATACTTGAATTAAGTTTATTATCATCACAAAAACAAATTGCTGGAACATTTCAGTATAACTATTAAAATTTTAAATATAAGTTTTAACTTTTAAGACGTTATGATAGGTGTTTGTGGGTACACGGAATAATTGATATACTAGAAATAGCTAATAGTTGTGCCAAAAGAGATGTTAGGAGTTTTAAACTGAACACTATTGAAATTGTAATTCTCTATAGTATTGTAGTATTGCTATAGACATCTGTTGACAGGCTACTACTGATGTTGCTTCATTCTCAATTTGGCGGCTATAAATATTGACCCATTGATTTAATTTCAGCATATGTAAAACTGTATATCCTTAATTTAAAGGCACTTAATTCCAAACTGATCATCACGTTGACCTAAGTTGTTGCAATAAGAATTTAGATGTACATTATTATTTATAATTGATATTTATAATCTAGTAAAATGCATTAAATAATGTTAATTATGAAGGATTTGTTATTAATTGACTTTTGAAATTGCGTTAACCAGGTTAAACATGCTGTAAGTTGACAACAACAAAACTATTGGTATATGATTATACATGCAGCCTTAAATGGTCAATGTCTTGATTTAGCAAAAATGGCCAAATTTTGTAGTAAATCTGTCAAGAATTTCAGTATATGAATTAACATTGACCAATACATGTTTCTTTTTTAAAATTAATACTTCAAAGAATCGACTTTTACAAGATGATTTATGGAGGGAAGTAAAAAAATTAACAAATATGTTGGATGAGCAAATCGGGGATGTTTACCTGCACAACATGAAACAAGAAGCTGTTTTTCATCAAATTGATTTCGGTTAAAGAATGGTTATATTTTATGTAAAATAGAACACGTTTCAGTTACATTTAAACCTCAATGCATTAGTAGAGACTTTGTTTAAAATTGTAAAATGGAAATGACATAGTTTTGAAGCTAGCATAACTAAAAATAATTCTTTGTTAGAGTTTCTATTATAATTTCTAACATTGCATTCTGATTGTATAGGACCAATGAAGCCTCTAGCAAATGTGTTTTTTATTTTTATCAGTGCAATAGGTCATCAAATGTAATCAAATGTAATTGAGATTGAAAAATCAGTTAAATATTACCTCTGTAACAAATGTGAAAACTACAGCATTTGAACCCTTTTTGAATAAAGGGACATGTTATTGTTGGAGGATATTATAGTAATTTGTTTTTTTCCCTAAAATATTGTATAAAACATTAAAAAATGGATTTTTTTTCAGTAAATGAATATAAGCCGACTTTCAAAGGTTTAGTAAAATGACGATAGGACTTCTTTATTGACATTATTCATGCAAATAAATAATTGGGTGTAGTCATGCATGTGTTATGCATTGCAACATAACATACAATAGAATAAATAAAGCATATGGCGTTGTTGAACATATGCTTGTGTTGCAGGGCAGGATTAACATCAAAGATATTGACTTTGTATGTTCAATTAAATAAAGAAAATTGTATTTTTTTAAAAATTTCACAGTATGGAATGTACAATGTTATATCATGAACCCAGCAATATCACCAATTCAAATTGTTTTTAAAATTTATAATATAAAATGGCTTTGAAATAATTTTTGTTTTGATGAAAAATAAAAAAACTAACTTGAATAATGTGTGTGTTTGTGAGTCTGTTTTGTGCCATTTTAAACCAGATTAAGTCTTCTTGATATGCAATGACTATTAACAAGTGTTATTTTTTTATAACAAAGTTTGAGAGCAGGTATATGGAATTCGCTGTCTGTTAGTTCAGTCCATCAGCAACTTTTGGAGTGATCTAAATTCGTAGATTTCAGGCAATTGACTTGATACTTTGCATACATGGTCAACATTACATGTAGATATGCGCAACGCACATTTTGTGATGCTGACTTATTGCCCCTGTACTAATTTTCTTTGTGTAGCGAACTTCTTCCACAGTTTTCAGGTAATTGACTTGAAACTTTGCATACATGGTCAACATTACATGTAGATATGCGTGACACACATTTTGTGATGCTGACTTATTGCCCCTGTACTAATTTTCTTTGTGTAGCGAATTTCTTCCACAGTTTTCAGGTAATTGACTTGAAACTTTGCATACATGGTCAACATTACATGTAGATATGCGCGACACACATTTTGTGATGCTGACTTATTGCCCCTGTACTAATTGTCTTTGTGTAGCGAATTTCTTCCACAGTTTTCAGGTAATTGACTTGAAACTTTGCATACATGGTCAACATTACATGTAGATATGCGTGACACACATTTTGTGATGCTGACTTATTGCCCCTGTACTAATTTTCTTTGTGTAGCGAATTTCTTCCACAGTTTTCAGGTAATTGACTTGAAACTTTGCATACATGGTCAACATTACATGTAGATATGCGTGACACACATTTTGTGATGCTGACTTATTGCCCCTGTACTAATTTTCTTTGTGTAGCGAATTTCTTCCACAGTTTTCAGGTAATTGACTTGAAACTTTGCATACATGGTCAACATTACATGTAGATATGCGCGACACACATTTTGTGATGCTGACTTATTGCCCCTGTATTAATTTTCTTTGTGTAGCGAATTTCTTCCACAGTTTTCAGGTAATTGACTTGAAACTTTGCATACATGGTCAACATTACATGTAGATATGCGTGACACACATTTTGTGATGCTGACTTATTGCCCCTGTACTAATTTTCTTTGTGTAGCGAATTTCTTCCACAGTTTTCAGGTAATTGACTTGAAACTTTGCATACAAGGTCAACATTACATGTAGATATGCGTGACACACATTTTGTGATGCTGACTTATTGCCCCTGTACTAATTTTCTTTGTGTAGCGAATTTCTTCCACAGTTTTCAGGTAATTGACTTGAAACTTTGCATACATGGTCAACATTACATGTAGATATGCGTGACACACATTTTGTGATGCTGACTTATTGCCCCTGTACTAATTTTCTTTGTGTAGCGAATTTCTTCCACAGTTTTCAGGTAATTGACTTGAAACTTTGCAAACATTATAAACACTAAATGTAGATTTGTTAGAGATAAATTTTGTGACACTGACTGTCTTCCATGTTATTGCACCTGCACTTTGTACAATTGGACTCTTTTTCGAAGAATAGTGTAGTTTTTGTACTTGCCTCAACGTCAGTGTCAATGTCTCACCTGCCTTAAAGTTTTGATGCAAGTTGTTTATAAGTGTGCATTTCTTGCAGTTATATGGATAGAACTTTGCATAAGTGTTCATGCTATACTCTGATGCAGAATGTAACATATTAGGCTCCTAACTTCAAGTCAAAAGACTAAAAAGTCAAGGTCATATTGCAGGGTGAAAAGGTCACATTTGCCTTAAATGTTAAGCTCTGCGTTGATGTTTTGGTGCAAGATGTTAACAAGTGTGCATTGCTTGCAGTCACATGGATGGAACCTGGCATATGTGTACATGCTTATACTCTGAAGCAGTATGAAACACTGGGCACCAAACTTGAAAGAAAAGGTGATATTGCAAGGTTGGTAAGATCATATATTGTCTTTAAACTCTGTGTTAAAGTTTTAGTGCAAGTTGTGATTTACCGTACATGCTTACAGGTATGTGAATGTAACTTGGCAATTGGGTGTATGCTTATAATTTCAGGCATTTTGTACCATAAAAGGTAAATAAATATTTCAAGTTCAACAGAACGTTGCCTCTTTTTTTGTTTTATTAATGTGTATTTATAATCATATAGAACATAACGCATTTCGGCTTCAGTATTCTGTTCAATCTGGTGCCGAAAACTGCTATTAGGTATTTTATATGAAATGTTGTATATGTAAAGGTATCCAGATTGATAGTTAGATCACAGATGGGAAATGTTTGAATAAGCCAGTCCCATATCTACTTGGCAGCCTGCTGCTCCCCTGCCCGTTTGTATTAAATCAAATACTCTGCCCCATTTCAACTTTGTTACTGACCCCCAAGACTCCTCCTTTACAGACACACACATGCACACTCATCATTTTTTTGTTTAAATTTTATTTTGTTTTAAATTAAATACTTTACCCCATTTCAACTTCATAACAGACACCAAGGACAATCCCCACCAAGAAACCACACCCATTACCCCTTTGTTAACTGTATTTTCACCTCCACAAGCATTAAATTCACAACAGAAAAGTCTACATATATTAGGTGATATAAATGAATTTGGTGTTTTATGGTATACCAACGTACAAAACTTCCAGCAGAAAATAAGACTCAAGATTCAGCTCTGTGATGATTGATATACCACATTGTGTCTCATTATCATTCGTCTCTCACCACTGATTCAAGTGGGAAAGTTATCAGTTACTTGCGGAGATTGGGTATGCTCAAGTACTGGTAGTTAGTGGTTAGGTTTACTGATCATCTGTTAGCCCTCGATAATATATGAATTAAATAAAAAACAATAAATAAGTGTATAATTGATTTTATTGCTTTATATACTTAACAAAATACATAAAAATACTGTAAATTAATTATAAACAAAAATGGAATGCTTCAAAATTGCACATTAAAAGAAATACATAATGCTACATTTGCATGAAAAAAAAAACAATTGAAATTTCATAAGGTATCTGGAGACCAACTTGTAAACTTGTAAATATTGCAAATGTCAAAACTATAAAATATTTTTATAAGGCATTTATAGAGATATTTGCTAAAAATATTTTTTTAGCATTATATAAATGTTAGTTTTCAGCAAAGGCACTTAATTTATTACGGATTCATAATATTTATCTTATCATCAGGCATTTAATGTTGTTAGAACTGGTGATCCAACTCACTTTCTTGTTATTTTAAAACTATAGAATACCTTTAAACCAAACCTGGTATTATTTGACAAAATAAAAGGGTAATGGAATAAATTTAAGTTTTAAATAAATTTTCATTTCAGAATATTTAGAAGTTTATTTATAATGATTAAAACCCTAATTATAATATGTATACTATTTTGTTCAAAAGTATATATAGAATACTAGAACTGCCTTTCCCTGCAAAGTTTATAAGGTTTGACATGGCAGTGTCAAGCAAAATTTAAGTTACTTTCTTGTTTTTAGTGGTAACATTGGTCATATTGAATATATAATTTCATGAGAATTTGCGTGAATTTCAATACTGCTTTCATAAAATTCCAAGCATTTGCTTTATATCCTTTTATGTACAAGTCTATGAAGTTGTACATTAAATACCATACGAAATGTGCTCCTAATGTTTGTCAGATATACAACTGGCACTAAAAATTTAAAAAATCACAGAATAAAATATTGTTTCATTGGTCTGAAAGTCGTTGTATCACTGCACACCTTTCATTTACTAAATCTAAATCATGAAAATTATGTGAAAATATTTCTCAAGCAATTCCAAAGAAATGTGCAAGATAGTACCAACAGTTGCACAGAAGAAGTCTCCTGACAGTATTCAGTTCATTTACCCAGTTAATTAACATGTGTTATACAGTACCATGGTATACAATAAAAATTTAAAAAAATTGCATACACCCTTGTTGTAACAGAATCTGATATACAAAATGTTTTTTCAATCTCACTGTGTTTTCCAGGCATAAATTTTGTCTCAATGGATTGATTTATATGCTTTTTTCATATTGTGTGGGATTTTGCCTGTTTAATATATGCTTCGGTCCATATACCATTTTATGTATGACCTCCCTGTCCATGAACTTGCATATGGACATCAACACCAAGTATCATTTGTGCAATATTATTGTATTTATACACATTTATACCCAGGAACTGGAACATAATATTGGCATGTTCATGTATAATTAACACATAACTGGAAATCATAATGTTGTGAATTTAAAAACTCCCCCCCCCCCCCCAACCACCCCCACACACTGTTGTTATTTATTCCAATATATTAGATAAATTGGAGACAGTACTCTTTGAAATATGACTGGAATCAAATATACTGATAAATTTTAAAGTGGTAATACATGTATATTATAGAAATGGAGTGTTTGGGTATAGGAACATGCTTACAGAGTTAAACATCAATGACATGTTTTTAACTTTCAATATACTGGTTAGGCAGTAAGATTATTTCAATTAAAAAAGTGTTGTTTTCCAGAAAATTAATTTATCGACATAGAAAGTCTGAATTCTTTGGCACCACTTTATATATCATAGTTTATCATACATTCTAAAACATGTATTTAATACCAATATTCATTGCACATGTATGTCACTTACAACTACCATTATTTCAATTTCACATATTTTTACTTTTAAGGTCATTTAAAGACCACTGATATACATGTATGTCGAGTATAACTGATCCAGCATTATAAAAATGTTGTTCATGTTGAGCGTTTTGCTGATTTCCACTTGGAGCAGCATTATGTCCTGGAAGCACTGCTCAATCATCTTCCTGTAAAAGGTAGGATAATGTCATTACTGGTAGAAGAGTTTAGAAACAGGATTGGAGTATTGCAAACAATACATAAATCCTCTACCAGTTTACAGGTAGAACTTGGTTACCATATATATATTTAGCTTCTTGCAGGATCCAGGTTATATATGAATATTATAATTTTACCAATTTTGTTGCCATAGCAACCATAATTTTTCAACCTCTATCCACATGGCATGTTTCATAAACTGAGCTTGAATACTTTCTGAGTTAGTGTAGGATTCTAGTTGTATTTATAATTTTACCAATTCTGTTGCCGTAGCAACCACAATTTTTGTCTTACTAAAAATAATTAAATGATATACATGATGTTCAATTGCTCTCTATCCACATGCAAAGTTTCACAAATGTAGGTTGGATAATGTTTGTGTTACCACAGAATCCAGGTTGTATATGTTATTTTACTTATTTTGTAGCTAAAGCAATCACAATTTTTGTCCGACAGAAAAAATAAAATGACTTGCATTATCTCCTTATTGGCCTCTATCCACATGTTTCCATGCTTTGATACTTTTTTAGTAATCTTTCCGGATTGATAAGTTTCAGCCACATAACAGATTTTAGCCACATACAAGCATTTTTCAAGTGTCTAGAAACAGCCACAATTTTTTTTTCAACCATCCAAAAAAATTACTAACTCAAACCCTAGACACTTAAATCCTCACTTGTGTAAGAGGACAGGCAGATGGATGCAGAGTAAACCTATACTTCACTATTGAAACCAGTAGGGGACTAAAAACATTTTGCATCAAGATGACCACTTTGTTGAGATATGTGGACATCTTCTTAGTCTCAACCCAAGTTGTAAACATTTGTATGATAACATTGTTATAAAAATGAACCTGCCTTCCATTCCATCAACACTAATTTTGTCAAGTTTTACTTAAATAATTAAAAATCTCGTGTTACAGTTACTAATCTATTTTGTGATCAATTTTCAATATACAATTCTATAGGAGCCAGTCTCAAAAGATGATAATTTGGAAACTTTATTCAAAATTAAGTTACTAAGTATATATTTGATAAACTGAAGCCAGAGTATGGGGCATTCACAATGTTGCTTTGCATATGTTTTGTTAACGTATGGTAAAATGCCCCGTTCATTTCACTGACAAAATGCCATTTTTGTCTGAGTTTCATAGGTGAAATTTGAATGGCCTCCCCTGTACAGTCTTCCAAGTAATGTATTTCATTTCCACCTCACCAATGTCAGGCAATCCTCCATTTATCATTATCGTCTTTCATTTGATTAATAATAAATTTTTATTATGTGACATAATAATGAATGAATATTTTGGATATAAATGTCGCAATGAGGAAGCAACTGAAAACTTTTTCACAAAGTCTTTGGAGTGAGCGGGACTTTAACCTATGACCTTAGTGGTGAGAGGTAAGTGATATTGAGATAGCGGCATAGACCACTCTGTCACAGAGGACCTTCTGGTTGTGGAGATGAAGCTTGGGCAAAATTTTTCATGCACAAAATTCGAAGGACTATAACCCTGCCAAAAACAACTGAACTAGAATGTAAGTGAGATATGCAAAACTAAGCTTCAGGCTGATCACCCCCAGCAAGTTTCAGTAAAATAGGAGCATCAATTCATCTTTTATTAAAATAAATGTCACATATAATCACAAAATCCATATAGAGGAAGAAGTATATATAATTTTTGAGGTCCACTAAACAATTACTGATAGAATCCGAGATAAGACCAAAATCTGAGTATTTCTACCAGGACTATAATACAACTATGGATCAAATTTAGTTACTAATTATGAGTGTTTTAATGCTAGATAAGAAGGCACTCTGACATTAAAATAAGATTCTTTTCTCTAGTATAAAAGTAAAGTATGTGTATTACATACCCATTCATCAGAATCGACACCTTCTGCTATATCCTGTGGTAATGGTGTGTCTTTGGTCCCTAATTTATTGGTCACAGCACTGATCAACTGTAATACAAACACTAACTTGTGACTAAACTAATTCAAACAAGCTGATTATTCTCATGTCAATGTAAAGCTAAAGATTAAACCAGCTGATAGAATATCCATACACGTATAACTTCCCAGTCGGCATTTTCTGCATTTTCAGTCTAGTTATTGGTTAAGTTTACATGAATTATAGAAACAAATAAAACCCCAGGAAATCTGCAGCACAGCTGCTTAAAACTAGAAATGTGTCCATAGGACACACATGCCCATGCTATATGTTAGTGAATTTAACCAAAATTAAGTTGAAATAGTGTGACAACCTCAGTAAAATTTGACTGAATTTACATATATCAAGTTTGTCCAGCATTTTATAATTATAGAGTTACACATCAAATATTAATTAAATACACAGACACCAATTTGATGGGTGCGCAAAAGGACGGGCAGACAAGGGGGTCAATTAATACCCCATTCCTTGAATGGACTGGCATAGAAAGTGAGTTTACTGTCATAAATAACCAAATCCTATTGTACAATTGCTTGTTGTATAGAAGTTTATCAGTAACAAGTGTTCTAATCACAATGAGGTCATTTGCTACTGTGAATGATGTGCAGGATTATGGTAGTTTGTTATTGGGATGGATGTGAACTTATTATTATATTTTGGTTTGTTTGTTGTCTGTTTTAATAGACATTTTGAAGTTTGAGCATCCAAGGATATTAGAGACTAACTACTCCAGTACATCTCTGACTTTTTCTAAAAGCAAGCATCCAAGATGATCAAGTTTATTTGGTAGTTAGTTATGACCCACATAGTTTAAAACATAATTATAAATAAAACAGACAATTTACAGGTAAAAAGTTGATATGATGCATATACTTTGCATCAGTATGATTTCTAAAAATTGACAGTTAGGAGTTTAACAGTTAATATGAAGATTTTGGTAACCTGAACTTTCAATATCCAATTGGTCTCATTCAACATATTCTTTCCGGTAGATATAATATGTCAAACTTGAGAAAAAGCATTTCTTTTGTAGTATCTACACATGCTATTGAAATTATTGTTGAATATACCTTGTTAAAATCATTTCTTATCTTTACATTTTCAAGCAAGATTTATTTTTTAAACAAAATGTAGATTTGATCTGAAAGATGAAATGGATTCATTTCAAGTTTCCAGCATATGATATATCTAATTTGGTAAAAAAACAATAGAAGCATGGCCCATTTAAATACAGCCATGAGTAAGAATATCTATACCCTTGTCCTACCCTGACTTAAGGCTGTCTGTGTTGAGTTACCCATCTGGGCTAGGATGTTTTTTTGTTGTTTTTTTAATAGGGTTTAACACCATTTTTAACACATATCAGGTTATATATGGCATATCCAGTTTTACTGGTGGAGGAAGACCTCAGACTGAATCTGAGTAAAATCATATTCCTCAGCAAGTAACTGGCAATTTTTCTGACATTAAGTTTTTGGGTCAAGCAGGACTCAAACCTATGACATAATAGTGAGAGGTAAGTAATTTTGAGATGATGCTTCAGACCACTTGGCCATGGAACACCCGCATGCTCAGATGTTCCAAGCTCTTACCACTCACTTAACTGGTATGTATAATTTTGTCTGTTCAATATGTTTGTAATTGGAAGTTTTCATATTAAATACAAACAATTTTAGAAATTACTTCTTTTTTATATGGGCATGCAAATAGTTACCTTAACCCTCCTTATGGATTTTAAGTGGACTCTTCCGAACCTAAAGCCCTACATAGTCAATTTCCATGAACAGATACATTTTACATATTTATTCTGATAGAGCAGAAAACAGTGCAGGACCTGTCCTGATTGCTCGTCACGAGCAATCAGAACTGGTCCTACACTGCTTTCAAAAGCCTTCTATATTAGAGGTGTTCAAAGACATCTATATGAAGTAAAGGGTTAAAATTTATTAAATCTTTCAAAACTTTTTAAAAGTATTAAGCTGTGCTTTGAAAAACTGGGCCCTGGAATACGGAGCTTTTCCCTTGAAGTCACAACAATTTTTGTCCCTTAAAAGTAATTTTCTATCCCAAATTAAAGCTTAAGATGGATAAATTACAACAGTTCTGTAAGCTTTCAAGCTTTAGTTCTCATCCTACATCTATTCATAAATCCATAAATATTGAAAATAAAATTAGTTTTAGTCAAGGATTGAATGAACAATTTTCACAACCAAACTACATAGTACACATACCTCTTCCTTCTTCATGTCGTCAGTTTTGTAAGTATCAGGATTGTAGCTGTCGTATTTTCTGGCTTTTGGGGCCTCCTTTGGAGCCTCACTTACTGTGAAAGGATGAGTATAAATTTCAATAACTGGCACTAGTATTGTGGTATTGTAACTACTGCTTGTAGCATAATAAATACAGAGTAACTAGTTTGTGACCAGGGAATGTTTTACTGATGATGAACATGTAATTATCATTGATAAAACAACACTTAAAGGGAAATATAGGAGTAGTTTAGTTTAAACTTATTGTACTTTGACTGGGAAACAAGTTATTACAACTTAGAAAAATCACGGTCGAAGTCTTCCTGGGTTGAACCAGTATTAAGCATCTGCGGAGAAAAGTGTCACAAATGGCCGTGCTGGGAGATCTAACCCATGACCCTCTGATCATGAGTTCAGTGCTCTACAACTTTCTTTAAAAACATTACCTACAAAAAAATTACTACAATGCATATAACCTTACACAATAGTTATTTGTTATATCACATAATATGTTTATTTCAATGGTGTAGATATGAACAGTTAATAAATTGCACCACTGAAAGCATTTATATATCATATCACAGTGACCTTGACCTTCACAAATGACAGTCACCAGATATGTCTCTCTATGTGTATCATTTAATATTTTCAAAATATTGGATGTTATAATTGTAAACAAAAATATCTTATTCACAATAATACATATTTATACAAATATTTCAATATCAACACTTAGCCAGTAATTGCCAGAAACATATATGTCCACTTCCAGTTTAGACTATTGTTAATGATAAAAAGGGTTGTAGAGCAATATATAAAACATATTTTTCAGAAAATTGTAAACCTTCTTCAAAATGTAAGTGGGAAGAGGAGTTAGATATAAGAATTAATTTTAGATGGTCAAAATATTATGCTCTACCATTTAGTTTCACTACAGATATGAATTTACAATGGTTCCAATATGGAATCGCCCATAAAATCAAACTCACTCCTGAAGAAAATGAATATCGCTATTTCAGAAATGTGTACATTCTGTCAGACAGAAATTGAAACCATGAAACATCTATTTATCGACTTTGCAACATCAAAACAATTATGTCTAGTCCTTGATTGACAATACCAAAGAAAAGACCAGTGCTATAATTACAAACTGGTCAATCACTGATATTCTATTTGGAAACAAAGAGTTTGACCCAGTGTTTAATAAATTATTATTAATAACAAAAAAAATCATCTACAATCATAAATTAAATAAAGAAGAACTCTGTTTAACAAACTTTAAACATAACTAGTATATTCAAAATCTTTATAATACAGAAAGATATATAGCAAAAGTAAACTTTAATTTGGTAGGATTTGATGCTCTTTGATATATCTATTGATTCCCCTCCGGGTTTTTGCGGTTAAATTGCTTTAAATATTTATACAATTAAGTACAGTAGACTTTGTTCTTCCAATCTTTTTTTCATACAATTATTATAATTATTATAAAAAAATGTTACTATTTAGTATTTAAAGAACATGAGAAAAAAAACAAGCAGTTTTATCAGTTTTGGATGATAATAAGTAAATGAATCATAATTTTTCAGATTAAAACTAGAGCTATCACTGAAGGTGATGAATACCCCCGAATACCGCCATGACAGAAAATGGTTTACCATTGTATGTAGTTTTATTAAATTCCATCCAGTACTTTAAAAGTAATGCTCTAGACAAGAGAAATATATCAAAGGGCAATAACTCTGTAATTAGCAAGAATAGAGTTATGTTTCTTGTACACTGCACTTCCTGTCATTATATTCTACCACTGTATGAAGTTTGATGAAATTCCATCCAGTACTTTAAAAGTAATGCTCCAGACAAGGGAAATATATCAAAGGGCAATAACTCTGTAATTAGCAAGAATAGAGTTATGTTTCCTGTACACTGCACTTCCTGTCATTATATTCTACCATTGTATGAAGCTTGATGAAATTCCATCTGGTACTTTGCAAGTTATGCTCCGGACAAGAAAAAATATCAAAGGGCAATAACTCTGTAATTAGCAAGAATAGAGTTATGTTTCTTGTACACTGCACTTCCTTTCATTATATTCTACCATTGTATGACGTCTGATGAAATTCCATCCAGTACTTTTCAATTTAATGTGCAGAGGTTTACTTTACTTACAAGGTTTCATGTCGGAGGGTCTGAGAGATATCCTTACAGGCTGTTTATTGGCACCATTAAACCATTCACTGCTTGACATGGTAGGTACGCCAGGTTTCACTGTGTCGGGGAACAGATCATCTTGGAAGAACTCTGGCTGAAATGTCAGTGCAAATGGATTGTAATTACACAGAGAAAGTATGTTTCTGTTCACATTCTACAGAAATCATTTGCAACTAATCCAAAAAAGTTATGTGACATGAGAAAGTTTGCCAGTTACTTACAGAAGGAAGGACTGCAGCAGAGGTCCAGTGGTAGGGCGGAAGGTTGTGGGTTCAATCCCATGGCAGGGTCTTACCAAAGACTTGATAAATGGTACTAGAAGCTTCCTCGCTTAGTACTTAGCATTTAGAGGATAGTTATAGGTCTGGCCGGCCCTGTGTCAGTATAACGTGACTGGGTGGGGAATAATAGGATGTGTCTGTGGCATGATACTCCAGTGTGGCAGCGATTGGAATAATGTCTCAAGTAAACACCATTAGGATACGACTGGAAAATTGTTGAAAGAGAAACTAAACAACAACAACAACAACAGAAGGACAGAGCTACCTTTCAGATTTATTCAGATATCTTCCTCCACCAATATAACTGAAATTTCTTAATGCCCTACTTAGGCCTAAAATAAAATATTGTTTGTTTATCCTATACATACCTAACTACCCAATACTATTGCCGCTACTATAATAATTATATTGCATTCCCCACAAAATAATTAATTTCATTGTTTGTCTTTGCCAATATGTTGAATAATACCCAAAGTTTCTGTTATATCTGCAGATTGTCACTTGGGTGATCGGAGTTTGAATCCCATGACAAGAATTATCCATTTTTCATTTCCCTGGCAACAATATTTTGGGTTTCTCCTATCTATAATCTTAGATTCCAACAAAAAAAAATAAAATCCATGGAAGGCGTTGAAAATTCATGAAAATGTTTATCATTTATAAATATGTTGTTCATTTCTTCATAAAATAAACATCTTTAGTTACTGCTGCTTTAATTAGATGGCATGTCCGACAAAATGTAAAATATAATATAATGATTTACCCAAGATGAAAATGATGGGTAGGTAAAGGACAAACATACAATATTTTAACCTTGGCCTTACAGATGGTATTTAATGTACTATTATAAGCATCATGTACAATTAGAGAAAAAAAAAATTACATCATGAAGAAAACATATGTCTTACAAGACTGTCCTATTTTACCCAAATGTTACATACGATTCCTATCGCAAGCCGGGCTCAGTTAGCTCAGTTGGTAGATAGCTGATAATCAATACAGGAGTCATGAGTTTGAATCCCCTGGGCACAGTCTCCGTGATGATTGATATACGACATTGCGTCTCGTTCTCATTCATCTCTTACCGCTGATTCAAGTGCGAAAGTTATCAGTTACTTGCAGAGATAGTTGTGCTTGAGTACTAAGTTAACCTTCAAGGATCCCAGGAAAGAGTAGTTAACTGATTGTCTGTTACTACTCGAGAGGGTCCTCCACGGTCGAGTGGTCTAAAGAACCCTCTCATCGCTCACTTAACTTTCATCACTAAGGTTGAAGGTTTGAGTACCACTAGCTCCAAAAACTTTATGTGAGAAAGTTTGCTAGTTACTTGAGAAAGGATGGTGGTTCTACTCAGATTCATTCTGAGGTCTTCCTCCACCAATAATCTGGATATGCCATATATAACCTGAAATGTGTTGAAAATGGCGTTTAAAACCATTTTTAAAAAAATGTTACCGCTCTATGGCATAAAAATGACGCTAAACATTCAAACAAACAAACAAATGACACCCAATTCCACTTTCCACAAAAACTGTTGGATTTTTTTGGGAATGTCATTTACAAGCACAGGTGAGTTAAGAAGACAACAATTTAAATAGGTAATGTGAATGGACAGTTATCGACTATAGTGTAAGTTTGATACTTTACCTTGGATCTAGGTAATGTGAATGGACAGTTATCGACTATAGTGTAAGTTTAATACTTTACCTTGGATCTAGGTAGTGAGAATGGACAGTTATCGACTATAGTGGAAGTTTAATACTTTACCTTAGATCTAGGTAATAAGAATGGACAATTATCGACTATAGTGGAAGTTTAATACTTTACCTCGGATCTAGGTAATGTGAATGGACAGTTATGGACTATAGTGTAAGTTTGATACTTTACCTCGGATCTAGGTAATGTGAATGGACAGTTATAAACTATAGTGTAAGTTTAATACTTTACCCCGGATCTAGGTAATGTGAATGGACAATTATCGACTATAGTGTAAGTTTAATACTTTACCTCGGACCTAGGTAATGTGAATGGACAGTTATCGACTATAGTGTAAGTTAAATCCTTCCCTAGTTTAGGTAATGTGAATGGACAATTATCGACTATAGTGTAAGTCTAATACTTTACCTAGGATCTAGGTAATGTGAATGGACAGTTATCGACTATAGTGTAAGTTTAATACTTACCTTGGTTCTAGGTAATGTGAATGGACAGTTATCGACTATAGTGTAAGTTTAATACTTACCTTGGTTCTAGGTAATGTGAATGGACAGTTATCGACTATAGTGTAAGTTTAATACTTACCTTGGATCTAGGTAATGTGAATGGACAGTTATCGACTATAGTGTAAGTTTAATACTTTACCTTCGATCTAGGTAATGTGAATGGACAATTATCGACTATAGTGTAAGTTTAATACTTTACCTTCGATCTAGGTAATGTGAATGACATCGGTTCCACAGTGGTTTGGGTCAATCTCACTGTACGTGCAATCTCTATGTTCCTCACATTGCATGTGGTTTTGGGCATCAATGCAATACCCTGGTGGGAATTCTCGGTCTTGATAGGAGACAACAGGAACAAGTGTGGATATTCATCTGACACTTCATATGCTTCTATTACACCATCTCCCTGTCAAATAAACAAATCATATATAATAAGTAGTCTATTTCACAGAATGGGTGCAGTTTAAATAGAGTATACCAAGAAGACACCTAAAATATGCATATTCTGATTATCCATCATCAATAACCACTTCAACACTTCATTAATCATTAAAAGAATCTTTCATGGCTTTGAGGTTCCCTTATTAATTTCTGTTGTGAGAGAGATCTGCCATGTTCCCGCAAAAACAGTTATCTCGAGGGGCCATATTTTTTTATCCAAAGCAAAACAGCAAGGAATTATTCTTTTTCTTGCATACGAAACACAATGAGTAATTATTTTTTAACTTAATTCATTTATCCATTTTACCCTGCGTGCTGTTAAGGCATCAACTCATATAATTTATATCATATATTTTTATACATAACATTAAGTAATCAAACTGGTTATTATATAATAAATAACTTACTATCCTTATCTGATTTACGAGGAAACCTTGTAATGCACCAGCAAAGAATTTATTCTGAGCAGTTTTTCTACTCACAATTATAACATGATACAAGATGCAGGTACTATACCAATTTCACAACTTAGCACCAACACCAATACCACCACAAACAACAACAACTACAACATCAACAACAACACCAACAACACAAACACCACCATCACCTACAACAATTACAATACCAACAACAACTACAACACCACCACTAACACCACTATTCACCATCAAAAACAACAAAACAACAACAACAACAACAACAACACGAGACTAAACATAATTTATGTACTTTTGACAGGAAGATTTATCTATCACATGGATGTTCATGTGTGTCGATTAAATATTCTCTGACATGGACTTAAATAACAGTTTAGGCTTTTGTGAGTTACTGGTACAGAGGGGTCATCTGTGGCCAAATAGTCTAAGGAGACATCAAAATCACTTATCTTCCACTGCCAAGGTCGGGGGTTCAAGCTCAGCTAAGAAGGGTTCAAGCCCAGCTTAGAAGGCAAACACCAAAACTTAAATGCATCTAAACGCAAAAGTTTAACCTGGGTGTCTAGAGACGAAAAATTAAGTCTTAAAGGGCCATAACTCTGTCAAAATGCAACCCAGAGTTATAGTTCTTGTTTCTGTGTGTTTCAATGATGACGGTGAACACACATGCGAAGTTTCATTCATATCCAATGAGTGGTTGCATAGATATCTTACGTGATAAAAAACTTTAACCTGAAAAATTAAGTAAAAAAAAAAAGGGCCATAACTGTGCCAAAATGCAACCCAAAGTTATGGTTCTTGTCTCTGTGTGTTTCAATGATGATGGTGAACACACATGCAAAGTTTCATTCATATCCAATCAGTGGTTGCATAGATATCTTACCTGATAAAAAACTTTAACCTGAAAAATTAAATCAAGAAAGGGCCATAACCGTGCCAAAATGCAACCCAGAGTTATGGTTCTTGTCTCTATGTGTTCCATTGATGATGGTGAACACACATGTGAAGGTTCATTTACATCCAATGAGTGGTTGCATAGATATCTTAAACTTAAACGCAACTAAATGCAAAGTTTAACCTGGGTGTCTACATGTAAGTCATAAAGGGCCATAAGTGTGCCAAAAATCAATCCAAAGTTATGGTTCTTGTCTCTGTGTGTTCCATTGATGATGGTGAACACAATGTGAAGTTTCATTCACATCCAATGAGTGGTTACATAGATATCTTAAACTTAAACTCAACTTAATGCAAAGTTTAACATGGGTGTCTAAGTCCAAAATGGGCCCTAACTGTGCCAAAATGCAATCCAGAGTTATGGTTCTTATCTCTGTGTGTTCCATTGATGATTGTTAACACACATGCTAAAGTTTTATTGATATCCAATGAGTGGCTGCATAGATAACTGAAACTTAAACGCAAAAGTTTAACCTGGGTGTCTACAGATGACGACGACGCTGATGCCGGGGTCATGACAATAGCTCTCCTTGGACTTCATCCGGCAAGCTAAAAAGTGTGGTTCTACTCTAATACAAGTGTATGTGTCCGAGATGTTCTTCGGCCATTCCTGATTGCCATTGTATAACTTGTAAAATGTTGAAAATAGCAATAAATCCTGTTCAAAAAATAAATAAATAATTTAACACTTCATGCATCAACAGCCATGCAGGCCATACAAACAAATAAGATTGTCACAGTAATACTATGGGCAGTTGGAAAGTGAAATTGTCCTACAAAATGTACTTACTCGGCCAGTAAGTAATACTGTAGATGTTCCTTCATCGTAGTGAGGTACAAGGATGGCGGGAGATACCTCCAGTTCCAGCGAGTAGAGTGGTTCTGCCAGTTTGTCTACACTATATATACTCAGCTGCCGATTACTTTTTCTACAATATATACGGTACATGACAGAGATGAGTTTAAAGATAATATATATCACGATTTTTCACAATTTCAAAAAATTGGCTGAAAACATTTATTGCTAATATAGCATGCCTATATATATATATTCACTTGCCCCATATTTCTAAAAGAATATCTATTTAAACATGCTGAAATAATATATTGAAAAGAGATTTCCTAACTTGGGCTACGCACCTGTAGACTAAAATAGATTTCCATATTTTGTGACACATTGAATGAGTCGCATGATTTCATTTTGAATTCAATTTGATCCTTTATACAGATTTACATGTATTAAAATTTGTTTTTTAGAAAGAATCCGAATGATGATGCAAAGGTCTTCACGCAGAAGTTAACTGATGTCTAGTTTTATAATGGGAATTTCGTTTCAAGTTTACCACTCCCTACTCAAATATCGATTTTGATTTTATCTATCAATGATTATGAAATGAATTTCATCAATTTCAAAATAAGTTTTACTTTTTAAGACAGTAATTTTATAGTATTTTTTCCTAATATATTCCCTTTAAGAACAATTATATCTTATTTCAGTAGTTGTAACATTAAAAGCTCAATCACTCATCTGACCTGTGTTGTTCAATACTTTGTAAGCTTACCGCTCTGTTAGCTGAAATCTTGTATGTTTCATACATTTATAAATATTTTCATGTTAAGTACAGTGGCTTATAGAAGCAGATTAACATTTTGTTAAGATTGCTAATAATTTGCATTAAACTTATAAATACAACAACTCGGAACTTCATCTTACTGTGGCGTTAAGCTAAACAGTGCCCAGTGCTAGAAGTCTTGGATAAAACATCCTGTGAAAGGCTCATTTTTTTCACCATCTACATTAAATTACAACATTTAGGTTTCCATTCATTAATAACTTAAAACATTTATCTTAAATTACTTAGTTATCTCTATGTTAATAAAATGGGCATGGAAAGGGAGTGGGGGGTTGGGTGTGGACAGGTACCTAAGTAGATATGGGACAATCAGGCTGGGCATTTTCAAACAATGATACAAGGCATTTCCCGTAAAAATAATTTTTGAACTTTGACTTACGCCATAATCTATGAAGTTGGATACATTAAAAAAAGTTCATATAAATACACACAATGAGTTTTGAGTTCTAGAGTAAATAAGATACTGAGCTTAAAAATTGTAATGTTACTTATAAAAAAAATATACAGCAGACATTTGATTGAAAATTCAAATCTTGTAAGAATAAGTATCATAGTACAAAAGTGAAAAGTAAAGTGCCTTGAAAGTACATGTATATGCATACCCCCTTGTGGCAAGTTACATTCACATATTAACTTTAAGTATGCACAGTAAATCACAATTTGAACCAAATTTTCAACACAGGAGTTAAAAGACAAAATATGACCTTTTCATCATGCAATATGACCTTGACTTTCAAGTAAGTAGATCAATATATAACATACTGCCTGGGAGTATAAGCATGTCCACGTATGCTAAGTTTCATCCATATCATTGCAAGCAATGCACACTAATGAACAGCTGTCATCAAAACTTAAGCACAAAGTTTAAAGACAAATTGGATCTTTATACCCTGCAATATGACATTGACTTTGAAATAAGGAGCTGATATGTTACAAACGGATTCAAAGTATAAGCATGCATATCTATGCTAAGTTCCATCCATACAACTGCAAACAATGTACATTTAGGAAAAAATTAAACCAAAACTTTAACACAGGTGGGACATGGATACGGACGCCGATGCCTGGGTGAGTACAAGTAACTTCCCTATCCATTAATATAAAAAAATCATGAAATCCAAGTAACATTAATTGACCAATCAAACTGATTTATTTACTTGAAGAAGCAGTAACTTTAATGATTATTCATGTTTGTAAATCAATTATGTTGTTGACAATGTTGGGAAAATTTTAGATTTTGATTACCTGACTGCCCTGCTTTGGTTTAAACATACATGGAGACTTACTTGCTGAATCCAGAGATAATTAAACACTTATGTATAGCCAGGGGATTCTGTGTTAATTGCCAGGACTATCTATGTGTTAAATGTTACAACTGTCATTGCTGACTGGTGACATCCAGGCACCATGTGCTACAGGATGAAAATGACATACCGCAAACCAACCTGCCCAGTAAGGTTAAGGACATGTGCACCGACGTGTCCCCACCACCAAGGTGAGATTATAAATTCTAGGTTAAACACCATAATGTACTAGACTGTAGTATTTATATGACTATTAATCATAAACAATCTGATGAGGTTGAATACATTCTCCAATTGGTCAAGGATACTGAAGATAGTGTTGAATACAAATATTTCTGTAAGAAACTACAATTGTAGATCTACTGGGGAAACAACGTCAGGATATTAAAGAGCAGTCTGAGTGTATGCCAGTAAGGCATTCTGTTCTAAAGCACTTGAAGCTATTTGTGCTCTCATAATGGAGATCAATGAGCACCTTCCCCAATTGGAAAATGACAGCTTAGAGACAAATACATTGACAAGATGGATGCTATCTTGAAGACATATGACTTGGTCAGCTTCCCTGCACTCTCCTGACAAACAACACAGTTTTACATGTAGACTTACTTGAATCCAGAGATGAAGAGGTACTTCATGTTGAGGGCCCAGATTACACGTGCTCCCCTACCTCCATCTGGCCCTGCTCCCTCCTGACAAACAACACAATTTTACTTGTAACAAGTAACATATAACATGTAATTTATACAGCCGTGTTGGGTAAATCTGAGAACATCATTTCTGTAAAAATGACACAACTTTTTTTAAAGCAGCCTGACATACCTATTCATTTGACACATTGGTTAGGTATAACATGTATTGACACAGACTAAAGAGTGATAGGTCTTTTTTTCCATTGGTAAATACATAGTTGCATGTTGTACATAAACAACATGTATATGAGACAGGGTCAATTTATTGACACATGTCAAGAATTAATTAAACAATCAAATGATTGTGGATTGATGTCTTCCATATTTTTAATATTACTGAATTAATATTGTTTAATAACAAAAAGAGATGTTTTTTAAATCGGTAAAAATGAATTCCTTCTCTATTACTTTATTAATTAGTTTATTAGGTTTTGAAGGCTTAGTTGCACAGAACTTATCCGACAGTGCTGCCAACTAATCTCACTTATCTAGTGACTATAAGAATTTTATAGCTGACTTTACAAGTTTATATCATAAATATTTGTAACATGATAGTTCACAGTAAACTAAATCTGATATTCAAATATCTTTTATAATAATGTATATAGAGAATCTTACATAAGCACTTATTTATTATTGAATTTATTAAACAAGTTAGCAAAAATATATTATGTGAGGCTGTGCTGAGTTTAATAAATACATAAATAAATAAGCACTGATTGTAAGGTTCTTTTTATCACATAACTCAGGCAATTTGTACATTTACCATTTATTGAACAGATCACTCCATCAAGAAGAAACAATCGGGCATATCAGACAGTTTCTGTGATGTAACGTTTCAAATAACGTCATTCAACCATGACAAATCAATGTCATTTACATATTCGGGCAGGATGGAAAGTAGTATTACGTACAAGAGCTGAGTTATATGGAAAACACTGAGCGATGAATCAGAAGTGATATAACTCTAGGTTAATATAAATCAGAAGACAACAAAACTCCCTGATTGGGTAAAACTCACCACCCATGCAAAGATTGAGATTGGAGGCAAAGACCAAAACTTAAAAGCAACTAAACACAAAAGTTTAACCTGGGTGTCTACAGACAAAAAATTAAGTCGAAAAAGGGCCCTTACTCTGCGAAAAGCAAATCCGAGTTATGGTTCTTGTCTCTGTGTGTTCCATTGATGATGGTGAACAGACATGTGAAGTTTCATTCATATCCAATCAGTGGTTGCATAGATATTTTACCTGATAAAAAACTTTAACCTGAAAAATTAAGTGGAAAAAGGGCCATAACTCTGCCAAAATGCAATCCAGAGTTATGGTTTGTGTTTCTGTGTGGTGCATTGATGATGGTGAACACACATGCTAAGTTTCATTCATATCTAATGAGCAGTTGCATAGATATCTTAAACTTAAACGCAACTAAACACAAAAGTTTAACCTGAGTGTCTTTAGACGAAAAATTAAGTCCATAAGGGCCATAACTCTGCCAAAATGCAAACCCGAGTTATGGTTCTTGTCTTTGTGTATTCCATTGATGATGGTGACACATACAAAGTTTCATTCACATCCAATGAGTTGTTGCATAGATATCTTAAACTTAAACTCAAAAGTTTAACCTGGGTGTCTAAGTCCAAAAAGAGCCATAACTGTGCCAAAATGGAACCCAGAGTTATGGTTCTTGTCTACGAATGTTCCATTGATGATGGTGAACACACATGCTAAGTTTCATTCATATCCAGTGAGTTGTTGCATAAATCTTACATGATAAAAAACTTTAACCTGAAAAATTAAGTCCAAAAAGGGCCATAACTGTGCCAAAATGCAACCCAGAATTATGGTTCTTGTCTCTGTGTGTTCCATTGTTGATGGTGAACACACATGGGAAGTTTCTTTCACATCTAATGAAGTGGTTGCATAGATATCTTAAACTTTAACGCAACAGTTTAACCTAGGGTGTCTACAGACGACACTGACGCCGCCGACGCCAGGGTCATGGCAATAGCTCTCTCTTGACTTCGTCCCTGATGCTGCTAAAAAATATGTCATGGGTTTATAACACTCCTACACTGCAAGTTATCTGAGAAATAAATTATGGTCATTAAATTTATATCATTTTTGTTTTTTGAATAAATTGAAGATGAAAATGAAGCCTAAAATATAATATAGTTTTCAAGATTACATGATCTTTAAATTGAGTTGATTCCCAGGATTTCCATGCTACAGTCGTTAGTAAACTGATCATCTGTTGGACGTTGATGGCATAAAAATGACGCTAAATATTCATTCAATCAATAAATTCTTTATAAATTGTATCTAACCTTGATTGGCTGTGTAGATTTTCTCGGGTCAAATATTCTCACTTTGCCATCTTTACAAACACTTGCCACTAGTTTGCCATCTGGGCTCCATTCAGCGCAAAATATCTGCCATGCAAATTATACATATTTTTTCAAAATAGCTCTCTTCTATATAATGTTTGTCTATTGTTTGGTGCACTTGTTTCAACCAACTGTTATTGGATGTTGTGAACTCACTTTTTTTTTTTAGAGAAAACCCCTAAAAGTTGAAGTCTTTTTAGTGGTGAACAAAAATACTTCATATTTTAATTCAATTGAATACTATTTTAAAATATCAATATCAAATAAATATATTTGAAAATCAAAATGACTGTTTTATAAATACATGTACCTACATTGTATATTAAACAAGAGCGCCAAGATGGCCCTATATCACTCACCTGACTGACCTTGAGTTACCCGACTTAGGTTGATTATATAATACATCCAGAAAAACGAGATGGGTGAGTAGTTAGTATTTTGATTTGTTTTGAAGATGTAACAGATGCGTAGAAGAGTTCAAACTTGGTAGTGGTTCACCCATGGTAAATGTCAGTGAAATTACATTGAAATTAGGTCAGTAGATTCTGACAAGAAGGACTTTTGAAGTTTTTATTATAGCTGCCTATATAGTAAACTAGCACCTATCTGTGGCTGTCATGTTTTTTAACAAATCACAACGGCTTGAACAAACTTGGTAAAGGGTTACCTAAGGAACATTTCTGCAAAATTGTTTTAAAATCGAATAAATGGTTTCTGACAAGAAGATTATTTTAAACTTTTACTATAGCTTATATTGTTAACTAACCCCACCCTACTGGCTGCCTTGTTTTTTTTGACGAATCACTACGGTTTGAACAAATGTGGTGAAGGGTCCTCCAAGGAACATTTCTGTGAAATTATTTTAAAATTGAGCCAATAGTTTCTGACAAGAAGATTTTTTAAGTTTTTACTAATTAAACCTGCCCCGCCCCCTGGCTGCCATGTTTTTTGATGAATCAAGATGGCTTGAACAAACTAGGTAGAGGGTCACCCAAGGAACATTTCTGTGAAGTTATATCAAAATTAGCCCAGTGGTTTCTGACAAGAAGATTTTTTAAGTTTTTACTATAGCTTATATAGTAAACTAACTCCACCCCCTGGCGGCCATGTTTTTTGACACATCACTATGGTTTGAACAAACTTGGTGAAAAGTGCTCCAAAGAACATTTCTGTGAAACTATTTTAAAATCGAGCCAGTAGTTTCTGACAAGAAGATTTTTTAAGTTTTTACTAATTAAACTTACTCCGCCCCCTGGCACCCATGTTTCTTGACGAATCAAGATGGCTTGAACAAAATTGGTAGAGGGTCACCCAAAGAACATTTCTGTGAAATTATTTTAAAATCCAGCCAGTAGTTCCTGACGAGAAGATTTTTTAAGTTTTTATTAATTAAACTTGCCCCGTCCCCTGGCGGCCATGTTTTTTCACGAATCAAGATGGCTTGAACAAACTTGGTAGAGGGTCGCCCAAGGAACATTTCTGTGAAGTTATATCAAAATTGACCCAGTGGTTTCTGACAATAAGATTTTTTAAGTTTTTACTATAGCTTATATAGTAAACTAACCCCACCCAATGGCTGCCATATTTTTTGATGAATCACTACGGTATGAACAAACTTGGTGGAAGGTCCTCCAATGAACATTTCTGTGAAATTATTTAAAAATCGAGCCAGTAGTTTCTGACAAGAAGATTTTTTAAGTTTTTACTATAGCTTATATAGTAAACTAACAACACACACTGTCTGCCATATTTTTTGACGAATCACTACAGTTTGAACAAACATGGTGGAGGGTCCTCAAAGGAACATTTCTGTGAAATTATTTTAAAATTGAACCAGTAGTTTCTGACAAGAAGATTTTTTAAGTTTTTACTTATTAAACTTGCCCCGCTCCCCCATTGAAGCCATGTTTTTTGACTGAATCAAGATAGCTTGAGCAAACTTAGGTAGTGGGTCACCTAAAGAACATTTCTGTGAAGTTATTTTAAAACCCAGCCAATAATTTCTGACAAGAAGGTTTTTTAAGTTTTTACTAATTAAACTTGCCCCAACCCCTGGTGGCCATGGTTTTTGACAAATGAAGATGGCTTGAACAAACTTGGTAGAGGGTCACCCAAGGAAAATTTCTGTGAAGTTATATCAAAATTGGCCCAGTGGTTTCTGACAAGAAGATTTTTTAAGTTTTACTATAGCTTATATAGTAAACTAACCCCAACCCATGGCCGCCATGTTTTTTGATGAATCACTATGGTTGGAACAAACTTGGTGAAGGGTCTACCAAGGAACATTTCTGTGAAATCATTTTAAAACCAAGCCAGTAGTTTCTGACAAGAAGATTTTACTTTAGCTTATATGGTAAACTTATCCCGCCCCCTGGCAGCCATATTTTTTGACAAATCAAGATGGCTTAAACAAACTTGGTAGAAGGTCAGCCTAAGGAACATTTCTGTGAAGTTATATCAAAATTGGCCCAGTGGTTTCAGAGGAGAAGTTGTTAGAAGCTAAAAGTAAAAGACGGCCGCAGACAACAGACACCAGGCGATCAAAAAAGCTCACCTGTGAGCCTTTGGCTCAGGTGAGCTAAAAATGCTTGAAGGTGTATCACAATACAGTCAAACCTGTCTCAAGCAGTCAGTTAAGGTTAGGAAGAAAAAGTGATGGCCTTTTAAGACAGGTTGTTGTTTAATGCAGGTTAATTTGCTCTGAAAGCATATACATGTAAGTGAGAAATAACAAACATGGCTGCTTAAGACAAGTGACTGCTTAATAGAGGTGAACACATATACATAGCTTACACAGGTTTGTTTGTATATCAAACCTGTCAGAAGTTACTTTACTGCAAAATAGGCCAAATGTTTGTTTCTGGCAATACTAATTATTTCCCCTATCTAACATTTTTTTTTTTAAATTTGTTTTCTTAAGTTAAAACATTTTTATTTTTCACTAAAACAGATTGATGCTCTGTTACCAAATTTATATACAAGAACATGCCAGGACCATCTAAAATGAACTGTACCCTTTCAAGTTTTAAATTATTTTCACATTTCACAGCACATCAAATATTGTCAATTTATATTTAATTTCTACAAAATATTTACAATTCAAATACCTACATACAATTGACATATGTGTGTAGTATAACATGGAATAACTGATAAACCACAAAACAAAATTACCAGACAGAGAAACTTTCAATTTTGAGCACAAAGAGATAAGAGATAATCAGGTCCACAATTAATCTTATCTTATATTACTATACTATACCCAAATTACCAAATAAATCTGTACTGATACTCTTTTTCTGCTTTTATTAAAGTCAAATATCAATTATATTGGATTGTATTGTAAATGAGAAGTTCAATACCAAATTATCTGAAAACTGTGGAAGTAGTTCCCTCCACAAGATTTGCAATATGGTAAATACAGCAATTTCACTAAGTGCAAGGGCAATAACTCTGTATGGAACTAAGTCAGCATTACAAAATTTGCGTCACCACTTAATGTTGATTGTGTATGCAAAGTTTCAAACAAAATCGCTTGAAAACTATGGAAGAAGTTTGCTCCACAAGGTACTAACTGAATTAACTGGAAGACCGGCACCATCCGACACAATCATTTGTAAAGATATATACCTCAAACTTCATTTGTGACGATACAAAAAATATTTCTTAGGTGAAACATTGTGATTTTTGTATTGTTTTGTGCTGCTCTGCTTACTGTGTAAATTCACCTTAGGCTTACAAGAATTAATGGCATTAAATGTTATTAAATGTACCTCATCTTCATGGCCTGTTAGTTCCATCTTTTCCGTGGTGTCAGTGAGATCCCAAATCTTTATGGTCATGTCATAGGACGCAGTCAGTACTATATCTCGGGCTAGTGGATGAAACCTCACAAAGTAGATCTTCTCTCTGTGACCTGATAGAAAAAAATATTGAATGTAATATTCCAGATGTAAAACAATATTAGAACAGAAAAAATGTGAAGTGGGGCATTGAGTGGGTTTAGGCAAATGTTGGAGTAGAGCCGGGCATGCTCAAACAATGATATAAGGTATTTGTAGTAACTTCTGTACTGTGATTCATGCCAACATGTTTCTGACGCTGGGTACATATACAACAGTTTATATAAATATATACCACAGAGTAAGAGTATTTACGCTTTTGTTCAATATCATCCACATAACTGGAAGCAATGCACAGTTTGTGTCAAAACTTTAATACATGTTGAATATGGATTCTGAAGCTGAAGCCAGTGCGAGTACAAAACATCCCTATTTATAAAATAGTTGAATTAAGGACTAACCAGCATGACTAAATTCTTTTTTTATATCATATTGTGTTTCTGTTACAAAATAACATTTCACATACATGTCAAAGAGATCTTATTTTCTTCTTCCACTAATAATTTATTTGCAACAATTGCTTTTGTTAACTGACGAAGTTGATAATAAAAATAAACACAACTTTACGCACACTCCTCATACAGAAAATTTGCAAACAATATCTATGATGTAAAACTTGGCAATTCAAGTGCTTCTTATATTGTGACATAGGGTCAGTTTGATAGCAAGCAAAGTTGAATTATTTTACCTTTATACAATGTGTGACTTTTACTCATAAGACATGACTCAGATACCCATAAGACATGACTCAGATTCTGTAAGGGTTTGCACAATATGTGATACTTACCCATCAGACATGACTCGGATTCTGTAAGGGTTTACACAATGTGTGATACTTACCCATAAGACATGACTCAGATTCTGTAAGGGTTAACACAATGTGTGATACTTACCCATAAGACACGACTCAGGTTCTGTAAGGGTTTACACATTGTGTGACACTTACCCATAAGACATGACTCAGATTCTGTAAGGGTTTACACAATGTGTGATACTTACCCATAAGACACAACTCAGATTCTGTAAGGGTTTACACAATGTGTGATACTTACCCATAAGACATGACTCAGATTCTGTAAGTGTCTCTGTGAGGCCACCTTCTGGGATCTTCCAGATGTAAACTTTGGCGTTATCACATCCTGAAGTGTAACAAGGAATGTTTTGCATACAGCTTGGATTACTTTTGTTATTCATTTAAATTTTCTCACCTAGCAAACGTGAATGAGAGAAAAGGATATTCCAACCAGAGGTTTCATTAGATTTATTGGAATTGAGGCACTGTGATGGTTCCTGTATAAACATTGCTACAGCAGGTTGAAATCTCATTCCCTCAGTTGTATACTAATGACTGTTCATTTTTCTTGCATACCCGAAAGATATATTTATATCTTCTAAACAGTTAGTCAATTTACTATCTTTTGTAAGAAGCAGGACATTATACTATTTTGTGTGAATTTCATATTCACAGTAGGACGATACGTAAATGGAAGATGGATATCTTATGTGAAAATAACTTGTCCATGTTTGTCTTACATATATGATAGAATTTAAACACTCCTTATTGTTTTGTACTCTATTTTAATGTATCTTCTCACTACAATACAAGTGGTTGGGATAGAAAAGTTATGTCACAGATGGTTCCAACAGGGCGAGAATATTACCTTGGATTAAGGTGAGAAAGAAATAACTACATGTAACCCAAGTAAGCTTTCTTGCATACCAGACAAGGATTTCCGCATATTTTTACCGGGTATAGGATTTTTCATCCTACACACTCCTTCACCGTGCTCATCCTACCCTGCTGTGATCTTGAAACTATTTGTGACTAGATGTATTAAAACATAGGACATAATATATCTAATTTGATGTCTTAAAGCCATTGTAGTATAAATATAATAATAATATATTAAGTTAAAATAAGTATTCAATGCATTTAGGTATGCAAGAAAAATGATTTTACATGGCTTTTTCGGTTCAGAAAGAAAATTCCAACCTTTCAGAAAACTGTAGTCTCATTATCTTTAAAACAGTTATCTCTCAGATGGAATTTTCTATCCAAATCCTCAAACCCATGTAATATTCTTATATATATCCTACACCAACTTCATCATTTATCATACCCACCTTGCACTATTTTGCAACGTCATATGACATTCATTCATAAATACCTCATGTTATAATGTATTCATTCATAAAAACTATGATGTCCTTGCACTATGAAAAAATAAAAATCTTAAAAAGTCACGCAGTTAGGGTTACTGCCAAAAACATTTATCCAGAGGGACAGAATTTTTCATCCGCACTGAAAACTCATGAAAGATACTTGTAATCTGGTATGTTAGAAACGTCTGTGTTATTTTCTTATTGACACTGTTTTGTATTATTGCAAAATGACATCACATAAAACATGATTTTCTTACACTTAAGTTGTTAATAACGTCTCACTTCTAGTATCTGTTAATGATTACCTACTAACGTTATACACTTTTTATTTCTAATAAATTCTAATCAGGGATGCGTCCAATACCGCTAAACAGAAAAAACACCTGTTGCTTGGTGTTCTGAATTAATCTTGTAATGCATACTAATTTGAGGTTGAGCCCGCGCCCAGAGAAATAAATCAAATAATGTTAGCAAATGTTTAATGTTACTGAATGCAGCATTTTTCCCTTTGATGTGATCAAAGGTGACAACACCCTGGCTTAAATAAAATCTCTTTTGAGTTGTAACTTTGCTTAAATGATGTTAACATGCATTTACATACAATAGAACCCACCTACAAGGAGTCTGTTATCATCAAAGGGATCAAAGATGAAGTCATTGACTTTACTACCATTCTGTAAAACAGGCACACCGGTATCTGGGAGTCGGCCTGTCTTATCTAACTGAAATTGTAGCATACAAACACTTTACATACACTTGTCTAATGTCTATATCCTGCTAATCATTCCTTCAACTGGCTATAATGAAATGTGTAGCCATTCAGAACAATCCTATTTAAATAAACAGTATTGCTAAAATGAAGGCAAAGTACCACCATTGGAAACAGGAAATGCTTCTGTGGGGTAGTTGCATTATGTTGGTTATAAATAATCCTTGTTTCTTCTTTAAAAATGCATTTTTCTTATTTTAATGCTCATTTTTTTTTTATTTGAATGGCATTATGAATGTTTTTTGAACATTTTGAAAGCATTGTCATGTTTGATTAGTGAATTTAGAAAAAAAAAATGATGCTTGGAAATTAGGGTATGAATACATGTATATGATTTCGGCAGTCTACTTTCACTTTGTCAACAGTGTACAAACTGAACAGAACAAAATTCTGTTATATGACAAATGACCGCTACTCTCACCATATTTTGACAGTGCAAAGGTTGTTATGACAAACAATAAAATGTAAGTTTCACTTCTTTCATTTGGGTCTCTTAATGAATAACAAGCGTTCAAATTTTTATTATTTACTAAAGAATAAAGAACAAAAATCAATGGTGGGGTTACATCTGAAAGGTGTAGTAGTTCAAAACATAATCTCAATATCCCACCTTATTTCTCTACAAGCAGTAGGTCACTGGTGATACACCATGTACCACTGGTGATACACCATGCACCACTGATGATATACCATATTTATATCACTTGTAATACACCTATATATCACTGATGATACACCATGAACCACTGGTGATATACCACACATCACCGGTGATATACCATAATTATATCACTGGTGATACACCATTATTATATCACTGGTGATACACCATCTCACTGGTGATGCTACATAATTATATAACTGGTGATACACCAAGAACCGTTGGTGATACACCAATATCACTGGTAATATACCATATATCACCGTTGATATACCATAATTATATCACTGATGATACACCATATTTCACTGGTGATACACAAATATCACTGGTAATATACCAAACATCACCGGTGATGCACCATAATTATATCACTGGTGATACACCATATATCACTGGTGATACACCAAGAACCACTGGTGATACACAAATATCACTGGTAATATACCAGACATCACCGGTGATGCACCATAATTATATCACTGGTGATACACCATATATCACTGATGATACACCAAGAACCACTGGTGATACACAAATATCACTGGTAATATACCATACATCACCGGTGATGCACCATAATTATATCACTGGTGATACACCATATATCACTGGTGATACACCTTGAACCACTAGTGATACACCAAGAACCATTGGTGATACACCAATACCACTAGTAATATTCGATACATCAACGGTGATGCACCATAATTATATCACTGGTGATACATCATGAACCACTGGTGATACACCAATATCACTGGTTATATTATATCATACATCACCGGTGATGCACCATAATTATATCACTGGAGATACATCATGAACCACTGGTGATACACCAATATCACTGGTAATTTACCATACATCACCTGTGATACACCATAGTTATATCACTGGTGATACACCATATATCACTGGTTATACACCATGAATCAGTGGTGATACACCAAGAACCACTGGTGATACACCAATATCACTGGTAATATACCATATATCACCGGTGATACACCACAATTATATCACTGGTGATACACCAAATTTCACTGGTGATACACAGATATCACTGGTAATAAACCATACATCACCGGTGATACACTATAATCATATCACTGGTGAAACACCATGAACCACTGGTGATACACCATACATCACCTGTGATACACCATAGTTATATCACTGGTGATACACCATATATCACTGGTGATACACCATAATTATATCACTGGTGATACACCATGAACCACTCGTGATACACCATGCATCACTGGTGATACACCATAATTATATCACTGGTGATACACCATGAACCACTGGTGATACACCATGCATCACTGGTGATACACCATAATTATATCACTGGTGATACACCATGAACCACTCGTGATACACCATGCATCACTGGTGATACACCTTATAATTTTAAGAAGTGTGACAGTGTTGTAGGTGGCAAGGTATTGAATGCTCATGCCAAAGACAGTGGGTTCTATCCCGGACTTCACTTAATGGCTTCTCAAAACCACAACACCCAGTATTGGTTCTGAATGAATGAATGAGTAGGGTTTTAAGCTGTACCAACTCATTATAGGTTATTTCGACGCCAACAGGAAGGAAGATTCCAGGTTCACTCTACATGTACAAAAACAACAAATAAACATACAGATTTAAAAAAATACACCAACAAATGAATATGCAGAATGAACCTAGAACCTTGATACCTGCAGAGTTTCAGCAAATTCTATCGTATTACTCAAATTGTTGCTTCTTACGACATGCATGAGGCCAGTGGTCCTATTCTGGCCATCATTCTTATGGCTCCCTGAAACTACACAGGGGTAGATAATTTAACCACAATAGTGAACATGACAAAAAATGATAAAATGAACATGACACCCATTCTGAGGATTCCTACCCATCTGCAGAGATCGGCAGTGATTCTATTCTTAGCTGGAACCACACAGGCTCAGTATTGGTTCAACCCAAGAAATGGACTCAAGAGGGATTCACAAAACCACAACACCCAGTACTGGTTCTACCCAAGAAATGGACTCAAGAGGGATTCACAAAACCACAACACCCTGTATTGGTTCTACCCAAGAAATGGACTCAAAAGGGATTCACAACACCAGGTGTTGGTTCTACCCAAGAAATGGACTCAAGAGGGATTCACAAAACCACAACACCAAGTATTGGTTCTACACAAGAAATGGACTCAAGAGATATTCACAAAACCACAACACCAAGTATTGGTTCTACATAAGAAATGGATTCAAGAGGGATTCACAAAACCACAACACCCAGTATAGGTTCTACACAAGAAATGGACTCGAGAGGGATTCACAAAACCACAACACCAAGTATTGATTCTACACAAGAAATGGACTCAAGAGGGATTCACAAAACCACACTATCCAGTATTGGTTCTACCCAAGAAATGGACTCAAGAGGGATTCACAAAACCACAACACCCAGTACTGGTTCTACACAAGAAATGGACTCAAGAGGGATTCACAAAACCACAACACCAAGTATTGGTTCTACAAAAGAAATGGACTCAAGAGGGATTCACAAAACCACAACACCAAGTACTGGTTCTACACAAGAAATGGACTGAAGAGGGATTCACAAAACCACAACACCAAGTTTTGGTTCTACAGAAGAAATGGACTCAAGAGGGATTCACAAAACCACAACACCAGGTATTGGTTCCACACAAGAAATGGACTCAAGAGGGATTCACAAAACCACACCACCCAGTATTGGTTCTACTCAAGAAATGGACTCAAGAGGGATTCACAAAACCACAACTATCCAGTATTGGTTCTACATACAAGTTTTAAGCTTGCTCCATGAATTAGTAAAATACATAATAGTTTTAACAATTATATCATTTAAAGTTCAAAATGAAACATTTCCAAATATTTGTAAATACATGTACGTGTCAGTGGACTGATGGAAAAAAAAGTATTAAGTTAAATTCCACCCACCAACCTTTTAATGATGCAGTCATATATCACATAACATACCTCTAATACTGCAACCAGACCTCCTGCACCCTCGATGGGTACAGCACATCGTTTTGAGTTGGCATAGAATATATTGCTCTGCCCTGGTAAGGTGCGACACAGACGACGTATGTTCACTATATGTGTACTGGGATGCTCTGTTGTTCCCTTGATATATTTACATTTCGACAAATGTAAAGCTGCATGTAAAATAAATCTTTATTTAATAATATTTGGCAATGGTGAACTAAAACCATATGTTTATGCTCCAACTCCATTAGTGATGGTATATGGTTAATATATAAATGAACAAATTGTTTCTTAAATTTTTAATTAGGCACAAAACTGGTTTGACATGCGAGTCTAATATTGATTGAATGATTTATTGAATATTTAGCGTCAATTTTATGCCATCAAGGGCTAACAGTCGATCAGTTAACCTAATCACTGTTACCTGGGATCCTGAAAGGTTAACCAGTACATGAGCACACCCAATCTCTGCAAGTAACTGGTAACTTCCCCACTTGAATCAGCGGTGAGAGACGAATGATAATGAGACACAACGTCGTATATCAATCATCACAGAGGCTGTATCCAGACGGGGATTCAAACTCATAACCCCTGGATTGAAAGTCAGACGCATAACCGACTGAGCTAATCGGGCCTGGCAAGTCTAATATCCTATACTTATACAATCATTAATTTTTATGATCAACTAAACCAGTCATGAAGAATCTGACTCAAGTAGCCCAGCAAATCCACAATTTAAAACATTTGTAAACTGTAGCTGTAAGTGGCAGACAAAAGACAGATTGACGGACATGGTTTAGCCAGTACAACTAAACCCATAAAACTTCATTGCAGGTTTGTTGCGGTGGTGGTACACCACTTTCTATACACATGTACATGTATAAGGCCTTTATCGTATATTTGACCTCTAAGTGTGATGTTGACCTTTGAACTATGGAGCAAGCTCTTGATGAGCATGATGTTGTCAGATGATGATTTACGACCTGTAATTTCAAAATCACTCGTAGAATGACAAAGTTAGTCTAGACACGAATACGCCTTTCAAGATAGTACATAAAACCTCTTTTATATCAGGGTTGTAAAATACCACTCGCATCAATGATAAATAATGACAATGTAATAAATTTGAAACATCTAAAATGGCAGGCTGATTCTTATAATAATGACCATACATATTATTCAATTCAATGTCATGTGATAGAAACATGTTTTATATTGTAATTTTTGTTCCCAAATCAGACATTAATTATTCACTTTGGCCAGTAAAATACCATATCCACTATCTTATAGAACTTTATATAACTACTTTGTTTTGTTTGGTCAATATCCAATAATACATACAGCTGTGAAGAGTGCACACAAGATCAATTGAAGCAGTTTTTGATAATTTAAAGACCATAACTCATATGACAGGCATACAAAATAATTTGAAACAAATTAATATGTGAATGTAGGGTATGGTACCCAACCACTATGTGACTAGGACAAAGTATATATATATATAATGTTTATCTGATACAATATCAACTAATTACCTGCAAATGATTTAGAGGACTTGCTAGGTTCTGTTGGCCTTTCCATCTTGACAGGTTCTGGCTTGGCCGCAGCAGGTGTCACTCTACTTGAAGCTGTACCAGATGACCTACTGCTACTTGAGGCCGTACTTGGAACACTCGGAGAGTTGGCTTCTGTGTTCTGTACAGAATCTGCAGATTTAACTTCAACCTAAATCAAATAAAAATAACAATAGATGCTTATAAGAGTTGATTAAAATGTTTTGCCTGATGTGGAAATTATTTGTTATGTCTGGCTAAGTACACTTCCAGAACTATTGAGAACAGATTGTATCCATTTGTCATTATTTTTTTTCTTCTGTATAATAGTTTCACATATCAGAAAACTATTTTTTTTGTTATAGAATTTCTAAACAAACTAAACATAAGAACAACTGATGTCACATTATGTCTTGTATGATTCTGTTAGTCTTCCATGGCATCAAATGACACTAAATATTCAAACAAACAAACAGTTAAACCTAGTCTCATTTTTACTGTCCCTGTTCTCATCACTTATCTGTTAAGAACATATTATTATGTTTGGTCATTTCCCCATACAATACAATACAATACAATATAGAATAGAATGCACAATCATAATTGTGTGACACACTGAAATGTAAATGTCTTATAATCTGTTGTTCTCTGGTGTGTTTTCTATGAATTAACATTTTTCATAACAAAAACAAAAAAATAAAACAAAAAAAATTAACATAAGCCTGAGCCCAATAAGCTCGATGGCATAAAAATGACACTGAATATTCAATCAATCAATCAATCAATCAATCAATCAATCAATCAATCAATCAATCAATCAATCAATCAACATTAAAGAGGAAGCACCTCAAAGAGAATCTCGGACAAGTTTCAAATATTTGATGCTGATGCATTCAGATCAACTCATACCTTAGGTGACTCCATCTGTACTTTGTTGCTCTTTGAACCAGTCTGTTCTTTGTCCATTGACTTTTTCTTTCTTTTGTGTTGACCTCATGTCTGGGTTCAAACTCATTAACTCTACCTTAATTGTAAAAATATTTTTTCATAGTCTAAAAAGTAACCAGTACATGCATTTTTGCTGTAACATTTCATTCAATTTGGCGATAATTTTTTTAAAACTTGTTGCACTTGATTTGAAGATTTGAAATATACCAAGAAAACAGACATATTGCTCAGAAAACATGTAAATTAAATAATAAATTTGCACAAATTCTGTTGATCACATAACATACAAAAATTGTATATTTACCATTTATTTTTTATTTAATTTCTGTAATAACAGAAATTTTTTTTCTAAGATTCTATACAATGTCTTGTAAATATCATATTAGTTTTCGTCAGTCACCGTATGACATTAATGTATCAAAATAACATCATTTTAGATGATTTAGGTCTCAACTACCAATTACCTTCCCTTAGTGGCAGTAGCACGATTATTGTGCCCAAGAAATTAGAGCGGTGTGAATCAGTTTAAAATGATCATAATTCTTTGTACATATGAGAACATTGGAACATTTTCATGAGTTCTGCCAGGTTTGGATGACATAGGGTACTGTTGGATGAAGATATAACAGTTTAGAGATGCGTAGTGATACACTGCAACAAATGGGCAGCATTGTCAAAAATGAAGGGGTGTCATCAAAACATATAAATTATGAAAAAGCAATCTGGTCAACTCTATGCTTTTTCCTGCATATTTGGACCAACAGAGAACTATCAATGGAAATAAGACACATTTAGAACCATTGGCATTGTGTTCAGTGGTCCAGAAGTGCATTTCTCTATATGTATAACAGTACAAAATTAATTGGTGTGCGAGACATTATATGGGTAACTATAACAACCAAGTAACAACCAAGTAATACATGACGGTGTCTAAGAGGAGACATTTATTACATAATGAAATATGTAGAACAGAACAAAACTAATTGGTGTGTGAGATGATTATTTTTATGTTTTAGATGTTCAGACTGGTTGTAAAGTAGTTTGGCATTTTACATATGAGAGCCAGTTATACAGAAAACAATAATGATGACTAGGTAGTAATATCACACTAGGTTAATATAAAAATAGGTGTTAGCAAAACTTGGAAAACCTTTCTTTTATAAATGCATGCATGTGCCCTGAGCAATGAATTCTTAACTAGACACATCCAATAAGAAACTGATTATAGATATTTACTTCGTCATCTTTTCCATCAAACCACTGTCCCGATGTTAAAGCTGCCTCTTCACATTTTGTATCAGGGAACAAATCTGCATGGAAGTCTTTGTATTGCTGGAAAAAAGTAGGATTTAATTTTATCTCTGGCGGATGTCTGGAAAAACAGAAGCATTCGATCCACCGATGCTACATTGTCATCAGAATAAACATGATACATTCATAAGGGATGCTTCCTTTGTATCAAGTCATGGACATGATATTCCAGTTTAAAGTATAATTGTTTTAATTACAGCCTATACCCTTCTGTGAGAGCAAAACATTCAAAAGTTAAAACTGACACAATATTGTGCTGGAGTTTCTGTCTTGGTAGTTTAACTGTTGGTGAGGGTGTGCATGGTGATCAGATACTTTACAGTTAGGTAATCTAGACTGAGTACCAATTTTATCTAAAAAAAATATTCTGTTCACCAACAGCAACTGTGCCTGCAGCATTTTTATGACTAACAAATAGCTGTGTAGAAAGCCAACCAGAAAGCCTGGCAGAAAACGTTTGGATAAAAAAGAAACTTATTTTATAGAAATACAAAGAGAGAAATGGTACCTTTCTTGGCACTATATAAGGCAAAGGTATGATGGAGTTTTGTAACAACAGCAAGAGTCTGTCCACCTCTCCCTCCATCACATTGACTGCCCTCTTGGGGATAAGACATGCACCTTTCACTTGTTCACTTTTCTCTGTACGCTCCTGGCTATCTGAGAGTAACCAATAAAATATAGTTATTTTCATTTATTATAGAAACAACAAGAAATAATTAAAAATAACTCCAATGATAGACATATAATTACATGTACATGTATCACTGCGCAAACCCACATGACACATAAAGACATATATGTATCAGTGTGGCAAATCCTAATGACACATAATAACATATATGTATCAGTATGGCAAACCACATGACACATAATTACATATATGTAAAAGTGTGGCAAACCCACATGATACAAAATGACATAATTGTATTACTGTGGCAAGCCCACATGACACAAAATTACATACATGTATCACTGTGGCAATCCCACATGACACATAAATATATATGTATCAGTGTGGCATACCCACATGGCACAAAATGACATAATATGCTTCAGTGTGACAATTCCACGGCACATTTTTACATATATGTATCAGTGTGGCATACCCACATGGCACAAAATGACATAATATGCTACAGTGTGACAATTCCACGGCACATTTTTACATATATGTATCAGTGTGGCAAACCCACATAACACATAATTACATAAATGTAACAGTGTGGCAAGCCCACATGACACATAATAACATACATGTAACAGTGTGGCAAGCCTACATAACACATAATTTCATAAATGTATCAGTGTGGCAAACCCACATGACACATAATTACATACTTGTTACAGTGTGGCAAACCCACATGACAAATAATGACATACATGTATCAGTGCAGCAAACCCACATGACACATAATTACATGCATGTATCAGTGTGGCAAACCCACATGACACATAATTACATACATGTAATAGTGTGGCAAGCCCACATGACACATAATTACATACATGTATTGCTGCGGCAAACCCACATGACACATAATAACATACATGTAACAGTGTGGCAAGCCTACATGACACATAATTTCATAAATGTATCAGTGTGGCAAACCCCATGACACATAATTACATACATGTAACAGTGTGGCAAACTCACATGACACATAATTACATACATGTAACAGTGTGACAAACCCACATGACACATAATTACATACATGTTACAGTGTGGCAAACCCACATGACACATAATTACATACATGTAACAGTGTGGCAAACCCACATGACACATAATTACATACATGTATAACTGTGGCAAACCCACATGACACATAATTACATACATGTATAACTGTGGCAAACCCACATGACACATAATAATATACATGTAACAGTGTGGCAAACCCACATGACACATAATTACATACATGTATAACTGTGGCAAACCCATATGACACATAATTACATACATGTATAACTGTGGCAAACCCACATGACACATAATTACATACATGTATAACTGTGGCAAACCTGCATGACACATAATTACATACATGTAACAGTGTGGCAAACCCACATGACACATAATTACATACATGTAACAGTATGGCAAACCCACATGACACATAATTACATACATGTAACAGTGTGGCAAACCCACATGACACATAATTACATACATGTATTGCTGTGGCAAACACTCATGACACATAATTACATACATGTATTGCTGGGGCAAACACACATGACACATACTTACATACATGTATTGCTGCGGCAAACCCACATGACACATACTTACATACATGTAATGCTGGGGCAAACACACATGACACATAATTACATACATGTATTGCTGCAGCAAACCCACATGACACATAAGTACATGCATGTAACAGTGTGGCAAGCCCACATGACACATAATTACATACATGCATTGTTGTGGCAAACCCACATGATACATAATTACATAAATGTATTGCTGCAGCAAACCCACATGACACATAATTACATACATGTATTGCTGCAGCAAACCCACATGACACATAATTACATACATGTATTGCTGTGGCAAGCCCACATAACACATAACTACATACATGTATTGCTGTGGCAAACACACATGACACATAATAACATACATGTATTGCTGCAGCAAACCCACATGAGACATAATTACATACATGTATTGCTGTGGCAAGCCCACATGACACATAATTACATAAATATAGCTGTGGCAAACACACATGACACATAATTACAAACATGTATTGCTGCAGCAAACCCACATGACACATAATTACATAAATGTATTGCTGCAGCAAACCCACATGACACATAATTACATACATGTATTGCTGCAGCAAACCCACATGACACATAATTACATACATGTGTTGCTGTGGCAAGCCCACATAACACATAATTACATATATGTATTGCTGTGGCAAACACACATGACACATAATAACATACATGTATTGCTGCAGCAAACCCACATGAGACATAATTACATACATGTATTGCTGTGGCAAGCCCACATGACACATAATTACATAAATATAGCTGTGGCAAACACACATGACACATAATTACATACATGTATTGCTGCAGCAAACCCACATGACACATAATTACATACATGTATTGCTGCGGTAAACACACATGACACATACTTACATACATGTATTGCTGTGGCAAACCCGCATGACACATAATTACATACATGTATTGCTACAGCAAACCCACATGACACATAATTACATACATGTATTGCTGTGGCAAGCCCACATGACACATAATTACATACATGTATTGCTGTGGCAAACACACATGACACATAATTACATACATGTATTGCTGTCGCAAACCCACATGACACATAATTACATACATGTACTGCTGCGGCAAACACACATGACACATACTTACATACATGTATTGCTGGGGCAAACACACATGACACATAATTACATACATGTATTGCTGCAGCAAACCCACATGACACATAATTACATACATGTATTGCTGTCGCAAACCCACATGACACATAATTACATACATGTATTGCTGTGGCAAACACACATGATACATAATTACATACATGTATTGCTGGAGCAAACACACATGACCAGAATTACATATATGTATTGCTGCGGCAAACACACATGACACATAATTAAATACATGTATTGCTGTGGCAAGCCCACATGACACATAATTACATACATGTATTGCTGCGGCAAACCCACATGACACATAATAACATACATGTAACAGTTTGGCAAACCCACATGACACATAATAACATACATGTAACAGTTTGGCAAACCCACATGAGACATAATTACATACATGTATCAGTTTGGCAAACCCACATGACACAGATTCTTATAATACCACTTGTTTTCTAGCGGTATCTTCACTTTGTTTTGTCACAATCTACTGTCACAATCTACTAAAAATTAAAAATGTTATCAAGAGTATTACCAGAAATGAATTTTATAGAAATTACCCATTTTTTATTTTAAAAAAAGTATATGGGATTGCCACAATAAACACTAAACTGTTCATTCACGTTTCTTTTAATGTATTACTATTATTCAAGCTTTATTCTTGATACAGTTTTATCTCTTTTGTCATCATTGAATTTAATGTCTTTTGCGACACACTGAAGGCTATATACGGCATTCAGTTTTATTGGCAGTGGATGAGCTTAGATGAAAGATGAGATAATGTCATGGATGTAATTACTTACTTTGCGTAACATATGGATCTGATGACGATACCTCAGCATAGCACCAACTTGTATCTCCCTATAACAAACACACAGACATTAAAAACTATCTGAATTATATTGTAGTGTATTTTAGTAGTACTTATCACTCAGTAACATACAATTTTACATTAAAGTTCATTCAATGTGTTTGTTTTTTTCACATAAATATACAATGTACTAGCTCAGGTTTTGCAGTGATATCAAATTATATCCACCCAGAAGCCAGTTTTTATTTCTGATAAAAATAATTGTGTGCCAACTACAGATATACATGATATTCCTGTATGGTATTATACCAGCACAAGGGTATCAATAGAACTGATGGATGTTCCCCGATCAAATGCTTGATTCAGTATTTAACCTCCCTTCCATACTGTAAAGATATACTCCAGACAAGTAAAAATAACCAGAAATAAGATATAAAGGGGGAGACATTCAAGATAGCATTATAACACACTTATTATGATAAGCTATGATCAAATAAAAATAACAAATTACAAAAGGGAGATAATTCTATCATTATTCAAGATAGGGTTATGGTACTTTTGCTCTACACTTCCACACATTACCCTCCTTCCATGTTCAATTGTTGTTGGAATTCCTTCATTACTTTTGGAGTCATGTTATAGACAAGGACATGCATACTCATGTGTAGAAGACAAGGAAATGGACGGACATGATACTCATGTGTAGAAGACAAGGATATGGACGGACATGCATACTCATGTGTAGAAGACAAGGATATGGACGGACACGATACTCATGTGTGGAAGACAAGGATATGGATGGACATGATACTCATGTGTAGAAGACAAGGATATGGATGGACATGCATGCTCATGTGTTGAAGACAAGGATATGGACAGACATGCATACTCATGTGTAGAAGACAAGGATATGGACGGACATGATACTCATGTGTAGAAGACAAGGATATGGATGGACATGCATACTCATGTGTAGAAGACAAGGATATGGATGGACATGATACTCATGTGTGGAAGACAAGGATATGGATGGACATGCATACTCATGTGTAGGAGACAAGGATATGGACGGACATGATACTCATGTGTAGAAGACAAGGATATGGATGGACATGCATACTCATGTGTGGAAGACAAGGATATGGACGGACATGTATACTCATGTGTAGAAGACAAGGATATGGATGGACATGCATACTCATGTGTAGAAGACAAGGATATGGACGGACATGATACTCATGTGTAGAAGACAAGGATATGGACGGAAATGATACTCATGTGTAGGAGACAAGGATATGGACGGACATGATACTCATGTGTAGAAGACAAGGATATGGATGGACATGCATACTCATGTGTGGAAGACAAGGATATGGACGGACATGCATACTCATGTGTAGAAGACAAGGATATGGACGGACATGCATACTCATGTGTAGAAGACAAGGATATGGATGGACATGATACTCATGTGTAGAAGACAAGGATATGGACGGACATGATACTCATGTGTAGAAGACAAGGATATGGATGGACATGCATACTCATGTGTAGAAGACAAGGATATGAATGGACATGATACTCATGTGTGGAAGACAAAGATATGGATGGACATGATACTCATGTGTAGAAGACGAGGATATGGACGGACATAATACTCATGTGTAGAAGACAAGGATATGGATGGACATGCATACTCATGTGTGGAAGACAAGGATATGGATGGACATGCATACTCATGTGTAGAAGACAAGGATATGGACGGACATGCATACTCATGTGTGGAAGACAAGGATATGGATGGACATGCATACTCATGTGTGGAAGACAAGGATATGGATGGACATGCATACTCATGTGTAGAAGACAAGGATATGGACGGACATGCATACTCATGTGTAGGAGACAAGAATATGGACTGACATGTATACTCATGTGTGGAAGACAAGGATATGGATGGACATGCATACTCATGTGTGGAAGACAAGGATATGGATGGACATGATACTCATGTGTGGAAGACAAGGATATGGATGGACATGCATACTCATATGTGGAAGACAAGGATATGGACGGACATGCATACTCATGTGTAGGAGACAAGAATATGGACGGACATGTATACTCATGTGTGGAAGACAAGGATATGGATGGACATGCATACTCATGTGTGGAAGACAAGGATATGGATGGACATGATACTCATGTGCAGAAGACAAGGATATGGATGGACATGCATACTCATGTGTAGAAGACAAGGATATGGACGGACATGCATACTCATGTGTAGAAGACAAGGATATGGACGGACATGATACTCATGTGTAGAAGACAAGGATATGGACGGAAATGATACTCATGTGTAGGAGACAAGGATATGGACGGACATGATACTCATGTGTAGATTCAATGAAAAATGAAGGTGCTATGGCTCTACAACATTTTCCCTATATACCTCTATGTAAAACAGTGACCCTGTGATGGCCCCAAATTTGACCCCAGAGACCTGACTTTTAACAAATCTTTTACAAGACCTCCATGCAATGCTACATGTAAATTATCTAAGGTCTAGGCCTTGAGACAAGAATATGGACTGACATGTATACTCATGTGTGGAAGACAAGGATATGGATGGACATGCATACTCATGTGTGGAAGACAAGGATATGGATGGACATGATACTCATGTGTGGAAGACAAGGATATGGATGGACATGCATACTCATATGTGGAAGACAAGGATATGGATGGACATGCATACTCATGTGTTGAAGACAAGGATATGGACGGACATGCATACTCATGTGTGGAAGACAAGGATATGGATGGATTGCATACTCATGTGTGAAAGACAAGGATATGGACGGACATGCATACGGACGTGTGGAAGACAAGGATATGGAGGGACATGCATACTAATGTGTGGAATACAAGAATATGGACTGACATGCATACTCATGTGTGGAAGACAAGGATATGGATGGACATGCATACTCATGTGTGGAAGACAAGGATATGGATGGACATGATACTCATGTGTGGAAGACAAGGATATGGATGGACATGCATACTCATATGTGGAAGACAAGGATATGGACGGACATGCATACTCATGTGTAGGAGACAAGAATATGGACGGACATGTATACTCATGTGTGGAAGACAAGGATATGGATGGACATGCATACTCATGTGTGGAAGACAAGGATATGGATGGACATGATACTCATGTGTAGAAGACAAGGATATGGACGGACATGATACTCATGTGTGGAAGACAAGGATATGGATGGACATGATACTCATGTGTGGAAGACAGGGATATGGATGGACATGATACTCATGTGTAGAAGACAAGGATATGGATGGACATGATACTCATGTGTGGAAGACAAGGATATGGATGGACATGATACTCATGTGTGGAAGACAGGGATATAGATGGACATGCATACTCATGTGTGGAAGACAAGGATATGGATGGACATGATACTCATGTGTGGAAGCCAAGGATATGGATGGACATGCATGCTCATGTGTTGAAGACAAGGATATGGACAGACATGCATACTCATGTGTAGAAGACAAGAATATGGACGGACATGCATACTCATGTGTGGAAGACAAGGATATGGACGGACATGCATACTCATGTGTGGAAGACAAGGATATGGACAGACATGCATACTCATGTGTAGAAGACAAGGATATGGACAGACATGCATACTCATGTGTAGGAGACAAGGATATGGACGGACATGATACTCATGTGTAGAAGACAAGGATATGGACAGACATGCATACTCATGTGTAGGAGACAAGGATATGGACAGACATGCATACTCATGTGTAGGAGACGAGGATATGGACAAGGACATGATACTCATGTGTAGAAGACAAGGATATGGATGGACATGCATACTCATGTGTGGAAGACAAGGATATGGATGGACATGCATACTCATGTGTAGAAGACAAGGATACGGACGGACATGCATACTCATGTGTAGGAGACAAGAATATGGACTGACATGTATACTCATGTGTGGAAGACAAGGATATGGATGGACATGCATACTCATGTGTGGAAGACAAGGATATGGATGGACATGATACTCATGTGTGGAAGACAAGGATATGGATGGACATGCATACTCATATGTGGAAGACAAGGATATGGATGGACATGCATACTCATGTGTTGAAGACAAGGATATGGACGGACATGCATACTCATGTGTGGAAGACAAGGATATGGATGGATTGCATACTCATGTGTGAAAGACAAGGATATGGACGGACATGCATACGGACGTGTGGAAGACAAGGATATGGAGGGACATGCATACTAATGTGTGGAATACAAGAATATGGACTGACATGCATACTCATGTGTGGAAGACAAGGATATGGACTGACATGCATACTCGTGTGGAAGACAAGGATATGTCGGACTTGCATACTCATGTGTAGAAGACAAGGATATGGACTGATATGCATACTCATGTGTGAAAGACAAGGATATGGATGGACTTGCATAATTATTCATAGTGGAAGACAAGGATATGATCGGACATGCATACTCATGTGTGGAAGACAAGGATATTGACGGACGTGCATACTCATGTGTGGAAGACAAGTATATGGATGGACATGTATACTCATGTGTGGAAGACAAGAATATGGACAGACATGCATACTCATGTGTGGAAGACAAGGATATGGATGGACTTGCATACTCATGTGTGGAAGACAAGGATATGATCAAACATGCATACTCATGTGTGGAAGACAAGGATATGGATGGACTTGCATATTAATGTGTGGAAGAAACAAGATATGGACGGACTTGCATATGGAAGTGTGGAAGACAAGGATATGGACAGACATGCATACTCATGTGTAGAAGACAAGGATATGAATGGACTTGTATACTCATGTGTGGAAGATAAGGATATGGATGGACATGCATACTCATGTGTGGAAGACAAGGATATGGATGGACTTGCATACCCATGTGTGGAAGACAAGGATATGGACGGACTTGCATACTCATGTGTGGAAGGACAAAAATGCAGTTATATGTTCACCTTTCATGAAGCATAGAAGGGTTTTGTCTATCATTTGTATTAAGTAATTTGAATTTGATTTTAGAAGAGAGCTCAGAGCTTATATAGACGCTCTTAAATCAGTTTCTTGGGTAGACCAAGTATCTGTCTTGTTTTTGAAAGGCCATCGGTTGAGCAGTGGATCAAACCTGGAACCTCTGACACGAGTGACCAGAACTGCATCCACTGAATTACTGCCCTACTTTTGTCTATTGAACCATGCTTAAAAATGTGGTCTGTCTATTAAAAGCAATTTTTTTATTATTATACCAGTAGTTTTTTTGGTTGTATATTGCAATTATTTATAATGTACGTCATATCATCCTGTAAAAGGACTGTAGGGAAATTTTCCTTGTTTCTCACACAGTACAATGCGAAATGGATTATGGCGACAATAAAATGGCTTCAGAACAAATGGTTCATGAGGATCTGTTTCAGCTCTACTGGTGAACGTATCTGCATCACCACGAGGATCACAATTTGTAGCTCAACTGTTAAGTCTGACAGAAACGTCATGCATGCATATACCATTACACAATAATGTAAATTGATAGAAAGCTTGCAGATTTTGTATTCAATTTAATACACATGTACATCATTTTATACCATACTATAATTCTATATAGAGGGCTATAGAATTGATCTGATGTGAGAGCAATCATTGCTCTGTCCATTGGCCACATGGTGTTGCTTGTCCAAGTATTGTATTGTTTACTTGGCGACGGTTCACTTGTCACAGCGTAGCTACCAATACCGACCACTGATTGGATTACTGACTTGTTTGATTGACAGCCAATATCAGTTCAATCCCTTATCTTTAATCATATTAATCTTGATGTGTTATTTTCCATTTTAAGGTCTTCATTTGAATAAATCAAACTTTACATTCATTTAAATGTTGCTATTCATATGCAGTTTAATAAGCAGATACTATAAGCTGCTTTAATAGAACTCAAGCAGATCCATACATTTTGTTTTATATGTATAATGTTACCTTTTTATCAACTCCTATGTGTATGCTGCAAATCAGTTCTTTTCTGATCTGATCAGAGGGGATAATTGATACTTTGAGATATTTTTTATATTGCGCACTAGTGCTTTTTTTTCTTGTCAGAATTTTAAAATGTTGTTTATCTTAATACTTTTTTAATAAATCGATTTGCAGCATTACACATAGTCTTATTATGTGAATAAATAATTGTACATTACATTGTGTGATAGTCTCTTGTAATTCATATATTTGAATGGCTATGTACATATACTTTATGATATTAATGTTATTGTTTTTGCGATGTACATAGATGAGACTGAAATAAAGATTAAATATATATAGTCATTAGATTTCTTGTAAACTTTCTTTACCTTTCCTACAACGAGCAGCATATTTGTATCCACATCAAGTAATGGCATCGGTGTTCTAAACAAAACACACATATATATGGTTATATAAGTACAACTTCATGCAACAGCCTATATATATCACTGTACAGTATTCCTCCATATAAATGTCCATGTCACAGTAAACAAAGTCATTTTACTGAATTAATATTTTAAGGTTTTTTTTCCACTATTGACAAAGAAAAGCTGCAGTTTGGATTGATGTAGGTAAGAAACCATTCATTCTGCCGAATGGATAGTAACGTAATGTAGTCTAGGATGCACTTCGATATCATTTCATTATTTTTTATTTCTTCAAACCTTGATTTTATATTTAAATTGTCCTCAAAATCAACTATTGGAAATCTTTTTGGAACAATTCTATATTATCATTAAGTAAAGTACTTTCAATTATGTTGAACATGTTTCTTCCTCTCAGTTATAAAATATCTTTCTTGACAGATATTAATCAAGGGCAAATAAAAATTGGAGGAAGTATTGTCCATGTATATAAGCTCACACAATGTTTGTAAAAGTAAAAATCCACAGCCACTGTGTAACATCAAAGTAACAAAACTATGCAAACATGCCACTTGATATTATAGTTGTGCAACAAAATGTAATTTATTATAGATTGTTAAAGCCTTTCGTTTTTTGTCAAAGAGAATCATTCTATCTTAATCCTTTACTTCATATAGACGCCTTTGGACACCTAAAATATTGAAAGAATTAATTCATCACAGATCAGCAATGGATGAATCATATTTATATTAACTGACAGAGTAGAAAACAGTGCAGGAACTGTTCAGATTGCTCGTTACTAGCAATCTGAACTCTTCTGCACTGTTTTCAAAAGCCTTCTGTGATCGGTGTGGGAAAACGCGTATCTCTGAAGTAAAGGGTTAACACACTATACATTTACATCAAACCTTCCCTTCAGGTTAACTGATGCAGACAGTCATGTTGCATTTTATATATAATGAAATATAACAAGAGGGCTATGACAGTCCCAAATACCCCACCTGTGACAGAGGATATTGTGCAAAATAAAGTGATTTTTTATATTTCGAGGGCTACAACCCAGACATTATTTCTATTTTTGGGGCAATTTTCTTTTTTATTGCAACAGTTGAACAATATCAAACTATTATTAAATCCACACTGTTCAAAACACTATCCAAAATTGCATGGTATTAGGTACTGATGGCTTCTGTGTAAATGTACAAGTGTTGTTCTTTGAAGTTGTTATATTATGCAGGCAATGCCTACAGTAACTGTTAAATAAGTTAAAGCATTTAGTATATGTAAAAACCTTACATAGGACAAATGTAAAGTTTACTTTTTAAAACTGTTATATTATAATGGACATCTCTCAAAGACATCCTATACTAAACATGTAATTACAATGGATACATCTGATACTATGCATATAACTACAACATATGCATTTAATACTATGCATATAATTACAATGTATGCATCCTATACTATGCATATATTTACAATGTATGCATCCTAAACTAAGCATATAATTGTATGCATCCTATACTATGCATATAATCACAATGTATGCATCCTATACTATGCATATAATTACAATGTATGCATCCTATACTATGCATTTAATTATAATGTATGCATCCTATACTATGCATATAATTACAATGTATGCATCCTATACTATGCATACAATTACAATGTATGCATCCTATACTATGCATTTAATTATAATGTATGCATTCATATAATTACAATGTATGCATCCTATACTATGCATTTAATTATGCATATGTAGCTTCAAAAAGGCATAATACTTTAAATGTGCAATTTAATGTTATAAACACGAGCCGCTGTGTCAATGGGTTCAGACAGAAACTACTTATTCTGCTACATCACAAAACACTTTTTAAGAAGTTACAACATTTACTTTGCGACACCTCTATTGAATTACTGCCTCTATACCACAACAGCAGTTATCCAGACCTTACCTACATATTAATTAAATATATCCATCCAGGTGTAAGATACCTTTTTCATTATATATTAATAGTTGGATTTTTAACTGAAATCAATTTTGAAAGCAATAAATCATAATTAGAGACAATTAAAGTTATACTAATGATTTTGATAATTTCCTCGAAATAATTTTCTCAACTACATGTACATGGAGAAATAAAGCTTTCATATTATCCCATAATATAAATTAAATGTGTATGTAGAACATGGATGCCCTCCACTTTATATTTAGTAAATTTTATAAAAAAAAAATAAGTCTGAAGTACATGGCCACTTGCAAAAGAAACTTGACATACAATTATTTTACCAAAAATTAAGTCAAAAGGGGCAAAACTCCTATAAAAGTTGACCAATGTTCATCAATATCAAACTTAGATTGCATTTTATAATTAAACAGCTACACACCAAATATAAAAATGCATAAGCCCATTCTAAAGAAACAGATCTAAAACCATTATTCTATCAAAAATTAAGTTAAACAAGGGGCCATAACTCACCATAACTCATAATTCACCAAGTTCACCAATATTGAAACAGACCTGTATCATATCATTATTATACACCAAATATATCTTAATAACATGGACCCTTTCACAAGAAATTGGAGTGAAACTATTACTTAACGAAAAGTTTATATCTGCATTTTTCCAATTAAAAAGATACACACCAAATATTGACCCTTTCTTAACCCTTTACTCCATAGATACGCGTTTTCCCACACCAATCACAGAAGGCCTTTGAAAACAGTGCAGTAAGTGTTCAGATTGCTCGTTACGAGCAATCTGAACACTTACTGCACTGTTTTCTACTCTGTCAGTTAATAAAAACATAATTCACCCATTGCTGATTACATGGTGAATTAATTCTTTCAATTTGGAAGAGTCAAAGAAAATGCTTATGGAGCAAAGGGTTAAGTTATTTACAAGAAACCAATTTGATGCATGTATGGACGAATGTAATGGACTTGTGACCCTTCACCATTCTCGAAAATGTCGGAACATTATTAAGTCAAATTATTTCTAAGTTAAAAGGTTGACAAATGATTATGGCTCGACATATTTCAATCTTAAAATGTAATAGTCCGACCGAGACTCTTACTATTATTCAAAATTCATTTTTTTTCGATGACTGATAGAATGATTTAAAACAAAATTAATGTTAAAATGAATCTAAAATTGTAGTGTTAAGCTTTTGTTATTTAGTGTTTTTTTTTTATATATTAAAATATCACATTCTTTTTAACATAATTATATAACTTAATGAATATTTTTCACTTATAAAAATCACATTAATGTTACAGAAATTTCAATTTTTAATTGGGAGTCAAATAAAGTTTCCGAACATTTGTCCACACCCTATCTGGGGCCATTTGTCCACAACCTATCTGAAGCCATTTGTCCACACCCTATCTGGAGCCATTTGTCCACACCCTATCTGGAGCCATTTGTCCACACCCTATCTGGAGCCATGCAAGGTTAAAGCTAACATCATAGAAACATTCCAAGATGCAGCACTTGATATTAGAGGTAAACACAATAGTTCCCACTCACCCAGTATTGCTGCCTAGATTTGTTGTATGCAATGCAGATTTGAGATTTCTGCTATCCCAAATTTTCAATTCTCTTTCCCTGCCCTGTTTATGGAAAAAAAAGATGTAAAATGTTATCAGATTAAATGAAAGACAAAAAAAGTGATAAATGTCTCACTACGCAGTTGCAACCTTTTTATAGTGGCAGTAACAGAATTCTTGTGCAAAAAAGAGTCCAATGTAATGTGGTTCAAAATATTTTCAAAATGACTCCTGGGGACTGGAATGTCTTGCTGCTGATGAGTACAGCAAAAGTTGGCATAGCACATACTGCAATAAGACATCACTAGCATTAAACAAAGTGATTTTTATTACAGGATTTTAACAGACGGATGTATTTAAAAGCAGTTGAGGACTTCTTTTTTTTTAAAAAAAATGCTTAGGGGTATCAATGCACTGATCAACCCACCAGTTGTGTGGATTTTTTTTTAATGTGGAATCCTAGTCCTTATATTTTTCAACTGTGTAGTGAGACCTAAATTCAAAATAACACGGACAACAGTTACTCTAATTATATCTCAATTTGACAAAATGCTAGCTATACTTGAAGGCAGATGCTATTAGGGATGTTTTCATAAAGAATAAGACTGATTATACATTGAAATTAAAACTAGATAATCACTAAAGGTAATAAATGCCACCCTGCCATATTCTTGTAATATTTTGTATTTTGTACATCCGCTCATTATTGTAGAGAAACCAATCTTAACCCCATTTAACAATTATTGCAAAATGTTTCTGAACCTAAATCAAGGGGTCATAATACTAATTTACAATTATTTCATCTAAGGTTTACAACTTTGAAAGTCAGTATTTCAGAGAGAAAAAAATCACTATAGAATGTCATTAAAAAATGGAATTCAACATCTCATTATCATTCATAAATAACATTTGAATGATTTTGGTATTGCCAAAGTGTGACAATAACAATATGTTAATCGAACAAAAATTCTATTCTCGATAATATGATTCTGGCATGTTTGTGTTTTTTACTAAAGTGTTAGACTTTTTCTGTTTACTTTTCAGTTGTTGTTGTTGTATGGTATTTAGCGTCTCTTTCAACAAACTTCAGTCATATCACGACTTTGTTTACTCGAGACAGTATTCTGAGCGCTGCCACAGTGGAGTATCACGCAACAGACACATGGCATGATACCCCACTCAGTCACATTATACCGACATCAGGCAGACCAGACCTAGAACAATCTTCTAAATGCTCAGCACCAAGAGAAGGAAGCATCTAGTATTAATATGTCACTCACTTATTTCAAAAGCATATTCATTGTGAGTAAATCTTATGTCTAAACATTTTTACCATTTCAAAATGACTAAACAAAATTTATGTAAAAATGTTTTTATTACCATACTAAATCCTGTGGATACTATACAGTCTTTGTTTCCCATCCAAACTGCCCGGGAGTCCTTGTTACTTTGGTGGCCAAAACATTCCTGGGAAGTGAAAAATAATACAAAAAAAATATTATCCTTAACTATGAAAAATGTCATGGTTTAACTATTACACAAGGAAGAAATGGATATGCAATACAAACACTGTTTTCTACACAGCTCTGTATAACAGAGGGAGATCTTAAAATACATGTAAAACTATGTAGAACAACTGTTTTTCTGCAAGTAACTGGCAAACTTTCACACATAAAGTTTTTAGCCCTAGCTGGACTCGATTTGATGACCTCTGTTGTAAGAGGCAAATGCCACGAAGTGATATAGATTTGTTTAAATATCTAATGTCATTTTTATGCCATCAAGGGCAAATAGGTGATCAGTTAACCTAACCACTCTTTCCTTGGATTCTGGAAGGTTAACCAGTACTCAAGCACACTCTTCTTAGCAAGTAACTGACAACTTTCCAAAAATAATCAGCGGCAAATGACAATGAGATGCCGTATATCAATCATCACGGAAACTGTGGCCAAGCAGGGATTCAAACTCGCGACCCCTGGATAAATAGAGTTAACCAGGCATGGCTAAGTGAGGTAGAGAAGAAACTACATTCTCTTGATAACTGGGCAGATAAAACTTCAAAACAATTTAATGTTACTTGAACATTTACTCAAACGTTGTTCTTTATGGGTTTTTTTCGATCACATAACAATTGTCCACGATTTTAGGTCTTGGTAATCCGGAGAAAATTACTTAGAAGAAGATTTTTACCAGCTACAGCAACAAAATGATACCTTTAAACATAGGAAATTAGCTGCACATGTCCAATTTATTGAATTATGAAATGAATCACAATTACAATTATAAAACTACTGATAAATTATTTCCACATAAATTGTATGCCATATTGCATTTTAGATTTTGACACTACTTAAATGTAAATAATGATATGTATTTTGGGCAGGAGGCCTCTATTCAGGATTTGTATTATAGTGTATAGTCAATATGAATTGATTAATTTCTATGACAAAACAAATGACAAGCCAAATGACAATCACAGTACAATGGAATAGCTAAAACGAGAAAACTAAAATATAAGAAATAGGAGAACCAAAACTACATCATTAATATAACTCACCTGGGCTACTGAAGATGTTCTAGGATCGAGAGTTCTAAATTTCTTATCTTTACATGTTGATGCCATCAAAGTTCCATTACCATGCCAACATATACTCTGTATTTGGTCTCCATGGCAACTCAAATCTTAAAGAAATGTTAATGTATATGTTATATAATATCAGGACTTATATAATATCAGCTACAGGTAGTTCAAGGTGGCAGGAGATCCAGAGTGCTAAATAAATACCATAATGGAGGTGAATATCATATAAACATGTCATGATAATTTAATGTGTGTTCTATAAGGATATAGAGATGTGTAATCAAATGGATTTTGGGATCTCAAACAAAACATGTCCGATTAATGGAAAAAAATACAATTTAACAGAGTTTATTCAACTGTTGTTTTCAGTTAATACTGAAAATAATTCATGAGTTGTTTGTGAAAGGGGTGCCACAAGTGATAATATTCTTAGACTTAAGCTTGAAAATCCAAATTTCAACCTAAGATATCTAGTTCACCATATATAACATATAGAGCAATTGGGAGAGTTTATTTGACTATGTACATGTATATATATCAGGTGTCCTAACACACTCTTGCAAATTTTCGGTTAAAAATTGATCTCTAAGTGTGTTTTTCAAAAACTCATTCTTGTGTTCAAGTCTAAGAACATTATTAAGAATGACTGGTGAATACCACCCCAGTGGAATAAAGTTATACAACTGTATTGAACTGTTTGTACATTAAAACTGGCTTTTAATTAACAATCACTTTTAGCTGCTTAAACACATTATGAATCATTTGTCACAATTCATATTTATATATATCATGATGAGATTCTATATACTGTACATAAAGACGTTAATAATGTAGGTTTACTCAGTTGTGGATCCAACAGGTAGTTGAATACTCATGAAATTCAGCTCCAGGTTAAAATATTTTGTAAAAATCTGACGGTGAATTCTTAATTGAAGATATTTAGATGATTCATCATTACAAATGTCATAAAATTAGTTATTTTACCTATTTTTTTATCTACAAACATTTTCAAAAGGAAAAAAAATATATATAGATGTAAAAAACCTGAACAATACGTATATCAACACTAAACATATTCATTTACATGTGACATCATGAATATATATAGTAATACAAGAGTCTCAATCTTGGTAACAACAATAAAGACAGGCCTGAATGTAAGATGAAAGTAAACATAGAGAAAACCTTTCTTTGCCATTGAAGGATGTGTGGTTGGAAATTATATAACCGTTTCAAAAACAAAAATTCAAAATGAATATAAATGCACCAATATGTAATTGCTTTTTTATAAAGAAAATAAGTACGATTTAAAATTTGCCAGGAAATAACAAGCTATGTGTTATTTAAAGACTGGAGTAACAGTATAAAAGTTAGCAGAACTGTAAAATGGCCACTTACACTGAATTCTCTGTACTCATTAGAACCAAAGCATCAGTGGATTTTTTTTTTAAAATTTCAAAATTCATACAAAACAGATTTGGTTGTACTTGACAGATCTGTTCTTGAATGTCTAATCTTTATGTAATGTGAATTTTAAAACAATGTATAGTTTATAAGTGTCAAATTTAAAAAAAAATAATTTTAAAACTTGTAATAATCAAATTTTCCTCCAGTTGAGATTGACAGCTGATCTGAGTTCATGATCCAACTCTCGAGCCAATTGCAGTCCAGCTTCTACTGAGATAAGCCACAGTGCTTTAAACATATGGCGGGGAATTGAAAACTAAAATTAAAGCTACATACACAGTGTTTAGATGTGCTATATATATGTTTTATTGACAACTGTCATAGAATTGCATGCAATGTCTCAAATATAAGTTAAAAAATACATACTTTGTCATTATCCTCTTTAAGGAACACTGTGTTGATTTGGTTAATATTTGTGTAACCAATTCTAAAACACTCTTTTTTTATAATGTCCCTTGTATGACATAACAACTAGGGCTAACACTGGTATAATTGACCCATATCTAACCTTGAGGCAAGTTTAGTTTATGTTGTAAAGAAACTTCAAAGAAAGAAAAAACGTTATAATCAATGAACTATTTTGTGGGAGTTTAATTATACAGTAAACAGCGTGAGCATATTATCATGCTTAAAATAAAGTTTTAAGGCATTTTAGTATATAATTATTAAAGAAGAAGCAATTAAATGATTATGAATTGTTTAAGAAATTAAGATTAACAATGTATTTTATCCAAACTGATCCAAACCTGATTTGATCAAAGTGCACTTAACAATTAAAATGTAGTTATTACAACAATGTTGATTACACTGACCATTCCCCTTATCTGTTGTAAATCAGTAATTCGCACAGCTATCAATCCAAACCACATGTTTATGTTTACAATATTAAGATATCATAAGTGCAAGAGGCCAGTGATTTAGCCACACCTTCTCTTCCATATTCGATCTACCATTACTTTTTTTTCGATAAAATGAACGCTGGTTTTTAAGCATTATAATACAGTCAAACCTGTGTAAGTGGCCACCTCTATTAAGCAGCCACCTGTCTTAAGCAGCCACATTTGCTATTTCCTAGTTCTATGCTTTAAAAGCAAATTAACCTGTATTAAGCAACAACCTGTCTTAAAAGGCCACTTTTGCTCCTTCCCTTAACTTGCTGCTTAAGACAGGTTTGACTGCATATTGGAAGAACATTACCTTTGCCGGGCCCGATTAGCTCAGTCGGTTACCATCTGACTATCAATCCAGGGGTCGTTAGTTCGAATCTCCCGCCATGCAACAGTCTCCGTGATGATTGATATACGACATTGCGTCTCATTATCATTCGTCTCTCACCACTGATTCAAGTGCGAAAGTTATAAGTTACTTTCGGAGACGGGGTGTGCTCGAGTACTGGTTAATCCCAGGAAACAGTGGTTAGGTTAACTGATCGTCTGTTAGCCCTCGATGGCATAAAAATGACGCTAAATATTCATTCAATCAATCAATCAATCAATCAATCAAAAACCAAATTTAGAATTTTTGACATAATGCCTTTAAAGTTATTATCAACCATATCTAATTTCCTACCGTATTTTTCTGCGGAAGTCTCCACATCAAATATTTTGACAGATGTGCTTGTAGAAGCAGCCAGTACCCCATCAGCTACGGGATTCCAGGAGACATTTTCTATCCGTCGCTGTTGACCAGGTAAGCTAGCACTGGGTACACATGTGTTAATGTGTTCTGGCAATCTCTCTTGTTCTGGCAAGGTCCAAACCTTCACCTAGATAAACATGATAAATGGTCAAGTGGTCTGAGGGCACTGTTGTTTAATGATCACTTCCCTTTCACCCTTGAAGTTGTGAGTTTGAGCCCAGATTAAAATCTTTGTGAGAATTGTAAAAGTTTACCAGTTTCTTGTGGAAGTAAAGTGGTTCTAGTCAGATTTATACTGATGTCATCCTCCCCCTATAAATATGGATATGCCATAAATTTAACATGTCATGTGTTGAAAATGATTTTAAACCAATTAAAAAAATCCTAAGTTTCTAATCTGACAGCAGGGTCCAAAAATAGCATACATTAGGAGTGATCCATGAATAACAAGGGCATTCAGGTAGGTAGTTTTCACATTTATGACTGAAAATGATGCCATTTAAAAATATATCTGGAATGTATCTTGAATCTTTGTATGGCATTCTGCTATGCTAGAGGGAAAGTATCAAAGATGCATGTATATGAATCCAATTATACAATTCCATGTATAATGACAAAAAATGAGTTTAAAAGCACTTGAAATATATTTGTCTTATTTACTACCTGAAGTAAACATAGACGTCTGAAGTCTTCACTTTTGAATTTATACATTTTTTTTTTACATTATTCAGTATTTTCATCATTACCAAAATATATGACTATCAATAATATTTATAACACAGGACATAATATAGGAATATAACATAATATTTACATTCCCACTGCAATCGGCCTTAATGAACTATATAGATTGACTGCATTTCATTTCCCAATGAAAAACACTTGCAGCTGGGCGGGGCTTACAGGACCAGTTTGCATTTCATTGGTTGCACGATTTTATTTTACTGGTGAGACGTCACATTGCAGTTAGTTTCACATGACGTTTGCCATAAGTTGTCCTACAAATGCTTGCACTTATTCAGTATGTTGACAACATCGCTATTACATTCATGACATTGACTTTGCGGTTTAATACGTATAATTTGCTTTTTAAATATCCATATTACAAAAATAACGTAATTGTTTTATCTAAAATAGCTGGAGAATACAATATAAATATAAGGATAAAAAGCTGCATTTTGAGTTTTCATGGTGATGAAAAACATAAGGCTAGTTTTATGTTGCCGAGAAGCCTGATGAAAACTCAAAATTCGGCTTTTAATCCTTAAATAAAAGAGTCATTACTGGATTGCCATTAAACTAATGCTTTGTTTTCTTGTATTACACCATGTATTATATTTACTGAGCATATACTTTTTTTCTTAAAACTGATACTTACTGTACAGTCAGCAGAGCAAGTAGCCAGAACATCATCGTGAAATGGACTAAACATCATATCAGTTACATAGTCTGGAAAGAAAGCAAGATACAAGAAACTTTATTTTGTGTCAGATGTACAAATATATAACACTAACTGTAAAGCTATTTGTCGCTATAATTATTATGGAAGATAGAATGTTAATACGAAAAACCAAAAGTTACAGGTATAAAACAGTTACATGTATAGGGAAATCTCCGTACACACATTTTTAAAACTCCTGAAAACTTTCCTTCATTTTCTATAGCATAATAAACCTAAAAAAAAAATCTGACAAATTATAGCAATTTTTGTGTACTTTACATTAATTTACCTCTATAAACTGAAGCTACTGATATCTTGTATGTTTGTATTCTAGCCCTGACCGTGCAGATACTTTACAGAAGAATCAATTAAAGTCTCTGTTACACCAGTGACTTAATTACTGAGACTTGCAGGCTATTATCAATTCAGCACACACAGCTGAAATTTTTGGTGGCACCTTTAGTATTTCTTTAATAACCTTTGAACCTTTTCCTGAATTTAATAAATTGTTACCAAAGAAAAGCTGATAAAATTGTTGACTTTTCCCAAATTTTACCAATTACTGAACATTTCTATTCTGAATTTGAATTATTATGCGTTAGATTTTTTAAACAAAATATTTATTTTTTATAACAAAAAAAGATAGTGTACTCATTTCAACAAAAACATTTTAACAACATATCATAGAAATGGAAATTTTATGTAGAAAGATGAAGAAGTAAGTTATCCATGGGTGGCGAAAATTTTATATCAATTTTTAAAGAACTTTTTTTTATTTCTTACTTTAAAAATGAATTAAAATCAATCACAAAACCCCCAGCTGCAAGCGTAAAAATTTGTCCTTTCTTAAAGAAAAAAACAGAAAAGTTTTCCACTTAAAGTTACAATTGAGACCTTTCTTTTGATACAAAATTCATAAAAATGGTTGTTTCAGGAGGAGTCTCAAAGATTTTGGAAAACACCAAATGTGCCACCCGAAATGTAGACAAGCCACACCTACAGTCACTTATCTCTGTTTATATGTCTGGTTATATGTCTGGTTACATGTATCCTTGAACTCTATTGGTCATGACTGTATACATACCAGCATGAGCCTTCAGTATAGGTTGTGATTGTCCTATACGTCCTGTTTTATCCAGCTGCAGAATCCCCAAGTTTCCACCTCCTGTAATACATGTATACAAGTATGTCATTTATATGAGGGGAATATCGGGAAATAATGTTGTTATTGTTGTATGGTGTTTAGCGTTGCTTTCAACAATTTTTCAGTCATATCGCGACGGTGTCTACTTGAGACAGTATTCTGAGCACTGTCACACTAGAGTATCATGCCGCAGACATGGGGTATGATACCCCACCCAGTCACATTATACTGACACCAGGCCGACCAGACCTATAAATGTCCTCTAAATCCTGAGCGCCAAGCGAGGAAGCTTCTAGTACCATTTTTAAAGTCTTTGGTATGACCTGGCCGGGGATTGAACCCACGACCTTCCGCATGCGAGGCGGACGCTCTACCACTAGACCACACTGTGGTCTTGGGAAATAAAATAGTATGTTTTTAATTGATAGCCATTAAGACTAAAAATGACTTTATTGCAACTGATTTAAATATATCTTTTGACAGGTTTAAACACCAATTACTAATGTACATGATAGGAATGTTGCATGATACAGACTACTGTTGAAATACATGTAGAAACTGTATAACAAACAAGGCAGTGAAAGGTAATTGCAATACAATACAATGTATTATATAATAAAATAAACACGTAATAGGCCAATCTTGTTCTTGAAAGAACTTACCTATATGAAATGTATGTCAAACATCTACCTCACAAGCATTTTCACTTTATTACTTGGTAAAGTCAGAGATTCAAACCCACAGTGATAAATCTCTTGGTTCTGGCAATAAACAATCAAATCACCCACAGATCATAACCTTCAGCTCTAAGACATCCATCTCAAGACCTCTTAAAACTGGATGTATTTTCTCAAAGAATAATAATGACCAGGTAGAAATAAAGTTACTGCTGTTATGATGACCAAATTGCACAATATTGGACAATTCAAGGGCCATAACTGAGACAGTAATTATCTGACAGGCCAGTTCAAGAACTTCTCTGGGATCATATAATGATATAGATCAATTGTTGAATACCACCACTATAGTGTACAAAAGGTGACAAATGTAACAGACGTATGGAGATACATACATATGGATAGAAGATACACACAGGGTCAGGGTGAGCTAATCAAAATATGATAATATCCGTGCAAGGACTCATATAGAGAAGTAAAGGAACTACCTCAGATTTTATGAATGCTTGCATATTCACGCTGTCACAAAATCTCGCAAAATCTCATTTTCAATTCATATCCTAAATTCCATTCATCTCAGACATACAAATCAAAATGATTTCTTTGCAAAATGAAATTCTCTACAAAAAAAGACCATTTCCAGCAAATTGTGTTTAAAACAGTTGAAGACCTTATGATTATAAATTATGTACAACATAAAGTACTTGAAATTAAGCTTCAAACTACGCTGTTTTTAATTCAAGATCATTTTGATTGTTTAAAACATTATAAAACATCTCAGGTTACATATAACTTACATTTTATGTATTAGAAATCAGTTTTGTATGCAATCTAAATAATTAAGTTGCCAAATTATCAATTCTTTGCATACTTCTATAAACATTAAGAAGAGAAATACAAGTTTCCTATCCTTTTATATATAAGTCCTTGATCTGTGCACAATGTAAAGGTAATACTGTCCATATAGTCTACTAACCTCCAGAATCAACATTGAAAGCCATGTAGTTACAACTAGCAGCGATATGGTTGCCACACGATGCCATTAAAGCCCCCACTGGAACCTCCAGGATAGTTCCCTGAAAACAACACAATGCTTTATATATATATAGTGACTGATACTCATATTTGTCATACAAAGCAATACAGGCTAGGGCAGGGCATTGTCCTTTAATAAGGAACCCTTTTCTTTACTGAAAACATGATATTAGAGTTTTTGTTATTTTATGTTTTATTGAATCTGTAGGGATATTTATGAAATTAGCCTAAATTCTATATCAAGGTAGAGGTGAACTCTATATAAAAATGTATTACTTTTACTACTTCAATTCTTTTGTTTGAATATTTAGCATAATTTATAAGCCATTGAGGGTTAACAGACCATCAGTTAACAACTCTTTCCTGGGATCATGGAAGGTTAACCGGTATTAAAGCATACCCATCTCTGCAAGTAACAGGTATCTTTCCCACTTCAATCAGCAGAGAGACTCAATGTAATATATCATTCATCACAGAGACTGTGACTGGGAGAGGATTCAAACTCTCAACTCCTGAATTGATAGATGCACTATTGACTGAACTAATGAGGCCCGACTTACTTACACTTTGCACATCACATAGCTGACAGTTCTCAAAACTGGGTATAGTTATTTTAATATAACATTGCATCATAATATTTGAATAAATAATTTTCTCATTTTATGTCATTTCACACATGTGCCACTGACAATTATTTTGAGTTCAGTAACTGGTAATCAAACTGCCTGTGGTTTATTAGCCTACCTGTATACTTAATATACATATATTATTTTAGACTTGTTTACCTCACGTTTTGGGAACCGAGGGGCAGCATTCTTAAACTTTGACACTTTAAACTTCCAAGACATTTTGGTGAATGATGGTCTGGCGGTGGTTTTGGAACAGCCTACAAAATAAACAACAGCAGTTACACACCTGGTACAATTTCACACATGATTGTGTATTACAGTCAATTTATATAAATGTACTTTAAATGCAGTAGCAGTACAGACTGTATATAGGTTTTACATTTATAAAAGATAGTGCACACACTTACTCTTAGAGGCACTGCTTACTATACATTTATCTTTTTGCATTTCCCTGGAAAAGCCTGGACCGATTGAAGTAAAATTTTGAGGGGGAACAAATGAGACATTGTATATAATATTTTATCTATTTCATCCAGAAACAATTAATATTTTTTAAATGGTGTAAAACGGAGATAAAAATAAAAAGTCACAATTTCTAAAGTCAATTCTGCATAGCATGGTTGGGTGTTAACAAAGGTAACATATAATACTCAAACAGTTTAAAAAATGTTAACGTTTTCTGAATGATATTGATGAAATATAATATAATAATACATTGTCTGATCTTTAAAGCCTCAAATTTTTACCACAGGCTTTTCAGAGAAAATGAGAAAAGGGTAAATGTATAGTTAGCAGTGCCTCAAAGTGTATTTGCATACATGTAGATAAAATAAGATTTTTTGTTACTGTTAACCTTTCATATATGAAATTTTGCCACCACCTTTCCGCCATGGTGCTCAACTTTGAGTACTGAGAATTGTAAATTATAACTTACTATCCAGATACAAAAGGTAAGCTTTCTGCTTCTAATGGCCAATCTGTTAGGTTTGTTCTGTATGACTTTCTGTATGACATCTAAGTAACAACTCGGTCGAAACTTTTGTAGGTGAGCCAATGTTTATAATTTATAATTTTCAAGTCATTTGAGTAAATACATTTTTTCTTAAATCGTCTTGGGAGTACTTTTTTTAAAGTTTTGTTTATTTCCTCTTGTGCAAGTATAGGTGACCCAATTAAACAATTTATTAATGTACTGGTAATATCAAATCAATGTACGATTTTAAATACTTGTATTATGTCACACCTTCTTCTTCTGTAGTCAAGGGATACCAAAATGTTTTCAAAGTATGTCATTATATGGGAGATGATTTATATTAGGTGAGTTTATTGGCTTCTCTTTAGATGTTTTTCCAATGATGTGATTGTAATGAAAGGTCATGAAATACTGCATTATTAATGCTCAAGGTATTAATTAATGATATATTTTACGTGTTATCATCTGTTATAAATTAATGTTATGTACAGGTCGGAAATCAAATATATCAGTTATGTTCATTGTAACTTTTCACAAATTTGTCTCTTCAAACTGAATTAATAAAATTAATTAATAACAATCCTTCATTGATTATGTTATATATGTATTATTGCTTTATAAATCATGAGTTTGTAATTTTTCAATTATATGCCTTCATTGATTACAGTAATGTGTTTTCAAATTATCTAATAACTTCTTAACATTTCAATATTTTATAAGAAAAATATATAAAATTATGAAATTATTATTGAAATTAATATGGAGCCCGATTATTCATGCTAAATGGGGCCAGATATTCCAAGGATGTCCAGATGGCCGAATCAGTAAAGGGGCTGGATTAATATGGGGCCGGATATTGCACAACTCATGCTTAAACATGTTTACTATGTTTATAAACGCAAACAAACGAAAAGTAAACAGAAATCGGACAACATCGGCAGTGTTCCTGTTTCTTATTAACCCTTTACTTCATATAGACGCCTTTGGACACCTCTAATATAGACGCCGTTGGACACCTAATATAGATGGCTTTTGAATTATTGGATGAATTATGTTTATATTAACTGACAGAGTGGAAAACAGTGCAGTAAGTGTTCAGATTGCTCGTTATGAGCAATCTGAACTCTTCCTGCACTGTTTTCAAAGGCCTTCTATGATTGGTGCGGGAAAACGCGTATCTATGCAGTAAAGGGTTAAGGAACACAAGCAAACGGCTCGCGGAGGTGTTTACTCAGTAAGCAAACAGTTAAAGTGAACATGTTGTTCAGCTCACTTCTGTTATCAAACGTTTGCAAACAAATTAAACCTGTAAGCAAATTGAACGCAGCCCTGGTCTGTTGGGGAGCTGGAGGTAACAAACAATTGATGCACCAGTTACTGGTCAATTCATACTGTAATAGAAGAAGTGCTGAGTGGTCGCTCAGTAACTGGGAAAGTTTGAAACACCGCCCACTTTTGGTGTATGTTATTCCGCAATTTGCTTACGTTTCAATAATTTGGCTAAACACTTATTAGAAATGGACAACAATACATACTAGAAAGGTTGAATGGTAGTTGAATATTCCAACTATCCGGGAACAATTTCGTACTGTGTAACAGTTCCTCAAAGTTGAGGGAGTTCAACTTTTTTCACTTCCGTCAATAAAAGATAAGTTCGAAGGGAGTGTCTACAACCGATTTTTGTCTCAAGTTTATATTTTCAGCATATCTACTGAAAGTAATCAAATAATAATTTCGTAAAAAATGAATTAATTCAAGAGACGGCCAGTTTTTATTAAATTGTTGTATTTCTATAAACCTTTGTAAATAATATATTCATGGCTATTGGAAATGACCTTCATCCTTTCGTGCTTGTCTTCTGCAACAAGATGTCTGCGCTCAGGACAGCATGCAACCTTGGGCGAGAAAATGTATCAACGCGCTCTTTATTTAGTTTGACGAAGCATAGAGACAGTTGTTTTCAATCAAAATCATGCAGATTTCACTGTTTGTCCCGAGTTTCGCGATGTGGATCAATCGAAAGTAATACGATTTCTCACAAGTTGTAGTGTATTGTGTTTTCGCGATTTACTGCGTTGAGGGGATTGAAATATGTCATCGTTGCGACGTACATAATTGTATATGGTCAGCTACCACCATTGAGACGAGCTCTCTGATTGGCTGAAAAAAGTATAGGGATGTTCAGGGCATATATTTTTATAGTAAGCTTAATTGTGGTTGGATGAAAATGTGAAACTGGCAAATGATCACAATAAAATATAAGTTTATTATGTTTGTGTCAATAAAAAATTAGAATTATGTTTCTGTGACTGTCTTAATTCATTTTATCAAGGAAACTGCATGGAAAGTAAAATTGGTGAAATTTACTTTTTTTCATGCTGAAAGTGGGGGTACCCAACTTCAGGGGGCAAAAAGTGGTAAAAAGTGGTACTTTTGACCCCATTTTGGGGACATTTTTGTTTGAGTCTAGGACAGTACTTTAATATGATATAGGACTTTTTGGTCCGCCAATGTTAGAAAATGTGAAAATTTGGTCAAACGTTATAATGTAAGTCTATGGAAAACGCAATGGTGGTAGCTGACCTAAACAACCGCGACAACATTTTCTAAATTTTCATCGCATTAGCTTCTTTTTTCTGTAAATAGTGCAACTGGGGTGCTTGTAGGGAAATGGCAATAAAATAAAAAAAAATTCCGCAGGTTGATCAATTTTCGCCATTTTTTCTTTTTTTTTAGAGGTTTTTATTAAAAATAAGGGCCATATGGCTTTAAATAGCCCACAGAATGTTCTACTCAGAGTTTTAAGTGCATTTAAGTGAAGTACAGCGGAATGATGATAGATATGTTCAATTTTGACAAAATATACTGTTTTATTTTATTTTAAGGTACCGTATAAGGCCATTTTAGGAAAATTTTGTTAAAATACCAGGTTCAGTTTGTCGCGATAACTTGCGCCTTGTCCGCTGAAATCGCACACTCAAGAACCATTGAAAACACTAGAAATGATCTTAATTGCATTGGGAAACAAAAATACACATGAAATAGTAGGTTTAAGAACTGATTTTGAATTCCAAGCTCAAAATATGTGTACTTAGGTACTGAATTTGGATTTTGAGCTGAAAATGGCCCACTTTTGACATTTTTTTCATTTTTATCCACTCAGAACCAGCATGTCATGCCATATTATATACCAATTTTTCACATTTAACCTCTTTTATTGTGCAGTTATAAGTAGAGCCAGTTGAATAGTTGCAATAATGGGTGCCTGGTTGTATCTATTGCACTTCAATGTTGCTAAATCACTTCACAATCTAAACATATTACATTCAAGAAATGCTTGAGTTATATAATTTTGGAAATATTTTCCATTTTGCCCTATCTTGTCTGACATTTTTTTTACTTAAATGCAACATTTGATGGATAATTTGTAAATAGAATGTTGTAGTGCAAGAAAATTGTGGGTTTTGTGCCCCAAATTCCCTAGAAATGGTAATAATTGTGATTTACTACTAAAAATTATGAATTTTCATGCTTGACTGATTTTGATATAATTTCTGTCATCTTTACATATTTTTTAATATAAGACATAGAAAAGGATGTATACCCATTCCACTGGATTAAAGAAATATTAAACCACTAAATAAATATGACATTTCTTCTATCTTGGTAACCGATGTTCCGAAAGGCTCTCTTTCTACCGGAAAGTGTGTAATCCAAATGTAATCCTTTAACCGAAGCGACAATGAAATTTTACGAAATGGTTTAATTTATCATTCCGTTGTTAATTTTATTCGATCAAATGCATTCGACAACTTCTTTATAAAAATATCAACACATTTATTATGAAATTAGAGCAAATGGTCAATTTAGCCTTTTTTCATATAATTTTAGTGGGTGGGGTATGAAATTATCATGTATACACATTTTTTATGCAAAGGAATCTTAAAAGTTGATATGCAAAGCTATCATTACATGTTTATATACCTGTTTCCATAATTATATAAAAAAACAAGAATGATTAGATCAAATATTGTAGGTCAAGTGTCTAAGTAAATTTGAACTGAAGTACAGTTTTGTCATTGGGAATTTGGTAAAATTATGTATACTTTTTTGTGCCTGGAAAAGGCCACATTTTCATCAAATTATGTAGCAGAAAAATAAAAATGGTATCATTTTGTTCAGAAATATTTATTCTATGAATTTGCATCAGTGGAATAATAAAAAAGCGAAATTAAATGCCCCTTTAGGTCAGCTACCACCATTGAGACGAGCTCTCTGATTGGCTGAAAAAAGTATAGGGATGTTCAGGGCATATATTTTTATAGTAAGCTTAATTGTGGTTGGATGAAAATGTGAAACTGGCAAATGATCACAATAAAATATAAGTTTATTATGTTTGTGTCAATAAAAAATTAGAATTATGTTTCTGTGACTGTCTTAATTCATTTTATCAAGGAAACTGCATGGAAAGTAAAATTGGTGAAATTTACTTTTTTTCATGCTGAAAGTGGGGGTACCCAACTTCAGGGGGCAAAAAGTGGTAAAAAGTGGTACTTTTGACCCCATTTTGGGGACATTTTTGTTTGAGTCTAGGACAGTACTTTAATATGATATAGGACTTTTTGGTCCGCCAATGTTAGAAAATGTGAAAATTTGGTCAAACGTTATAATGTAAGTCTATGGAAAACGCAATGGTGGTAGCTGACCATATGTTACAATATTTGCAAATAAACAATTTATACTACTGGTATATTTCATTTATCTGATAAAGTACATATAAGTAATTTATTGCGGTATGATAAGGTACAACCCCTTATTGCTTGCATAATGTATTCATGTTCTTAAAATTATTCAAACTACATTTTTAATTTTTCAATTAATGTTTTTTCCAAGTCATTTTAAATTTGCTGTTCAACAGATTTTTAATCAAAATATGCCTTTTTTTGGTATTCACTGTAAAAGAAATAAATTAGCTGGCAGAATGTTAGCCCTCAACAGAGGTCGCAGGTTTGATATTGGCCTTGTCTCAGTGTACTCTCAAAAACAACACTCATTACTGGTTCTACTCATGAGATGGACTAGATATTGATTCAAATAAGCTATGACATTACTTTTCAATCAATTTAAAATAGATAAATATTTAAACCAAATTATTTTGCAATTTTTCCTGGTCTGTTAACCATGCATACCTTCTGTTCCTAGTGCATATCAAAGCACGTTTTCGAATGATTTTTATATTTTTTTAGTTGATCGTCCTCTACATGCATAGTCCATACGCTTTTTCATGGGTGGAACTTCCGCACCAATTTCATAGCAGAGCCAAAACACTCGTATTGATTAAAATATGTAATATAATTTATAAGCAAAAACTCTTACCGGTTGTTAAAAAAACACTTTATATATGTCCATAACGTATTAATATCCACAAAACCGCACATTTAACACTAAAATAACTTAGTTTTTACATACAATCCTACTTTAAAATTGTGTTTGACAGTTATCGCGTGACGCACACCTTTCAAGCGTCATAGCGATTTGAATAGAAACACTGATGGAAGCTCTACGCGGTCAATTGGAAAGACAATACTTATCAGGGTAGGCAAATACGCATTATTTTCCGAGAAAATAACATTTCCTGTCACAGTGTGTATTCAAATTAGACAAACCAATACTTGTGTTTGTGTTTTGACAAAAAAATGACAATATTCATCACTATTAAAGTTTAATAAATATTATGTCTGTAGCAGAAATGTTGCCTGTACTTTATAAGTAGAAAACGGATGACAAGATAGTATAGATTTCTTATGGATCTTTTTCACTTGTAATTGAATGTATGACTACCATGTTTACTGTGAACAAAATAGTAGTTTAAACCAAATGCTGCATGTACACTAACATTTCCTTTGACAAATGATGCAGCAGCAAGCGCTGGTATACTTTTGATATCCAGTTATTTTCATAAAAAAATGTATTGTCTGCTAGCTGTTTTCATAAGTGATCTTTTGTAAGTGTATTATAAGATCGACATAATGTTGCCCAGTATAGTCCACCCATTCCTACCTCCTGCCAATATATCCTAAAACACTAACTTTAGGTGCTCATCCGTTAATGATAATATCTATGTCAGGTTTATATATTTCCATGCCGAAAGTTAAGCGTGTGCTCATAAATCTCTGGTAATCTTCTATCATAACCGTTAAACGTATAGTAAAAGAGCAAAACTTAATTTTCAAAAGACAACTACATGCGCAAATAGTACAACATGATAATTTTTTATCATATTAACTTATGTACAACGTTAAGCTGATGTCAAAGACTTGACGCCAGTTCCTTGATGCATACAGTGACTATTGAAAATAATCTTGTATAGTACTAATGAATTATGGTCAACGATATACTTATTAGCTCTTAATTGGTATCAATCCATATTGCAACTGAAAAAAAATATTGCTATAGCTTTGTTTGAGTAATGCAATGCTTCAAGCATGGTTCTATGGTTAGAAATTGAATGATACATACGTTATTCATTATTTAAAATCATCATTAGGCATTCACAATATACGAAACCTGTTTAACTGTTAGCTTATGACAATTCCCATTTCAACAACAATTTAATATACTGTCAATAAGTAGTTAGAATCATTAAAAATTCTGTGGCCGATACATACGATATCAATTAGTTGAAAACTTAGCAATAAATACCCAAACAGTCCTAGCTTATCATCCAATGTTGTTCAGACGGACATTATTCAAAATAATGAAAGCTGCTGAATATTGTTGTATTTGATCACAACCCATTCTAAATGGCAGACATCTGGATATTCATGTACAGACTTTAGTATCAACGGTTTACAAGAACACTAAATGTTGTATGCATTCACATGTCCTTTCCACCAATATACGCGATGTTGAATACACACACATCCGTTGTAGTCTAAAGAGAAACAGTACTTGGATAGGTAACGTTTATAATTATACTTATTTTTCGATGCCCATACTTTAATTGACTTGTGAGTGTTTACTTTTGCAAATATTTCAATAATCCCAGCTATGTGCTCATATACGAGAAAATATGCGTCTGAAAGCAAACATTTAAACAAGTTGATTTAATAAAATTTATTCTGTTTATGTGGGGGTAGGGTGCGGGTAATAACATATTACAAATTACAAAATATATATCATAAGACAAAAGAATGTTTTCTTTTCTTATTTGTTTATAACCCATAGCGATATGGAGCGCGTGGTCTAGTGGAAGAGCACTGAACCCATGGTAGGAGGGTTGTGAGTTCGATACTCAGCTACGGCTATGTGTGGTGTCCTTGAGCAAGACACCTTTTCCGCATATGCTGTGTACTGATTCTACCCAGGAAGACTTTGAGCGTGATTTGTCTAAGTTGTAAGAACTTGTTTCACAATCGAAGTAAAATAAATAAGTTTAAACTAAACTAGAGATATACAAGTCCTTATATATTTCTCTCTGTAAAATTTTCGATTTAAATCTTATTTTTTTATTATTCTTCAGCAGTAACAAAACACTTAATCATAATAATAATCATTAAAATAATCATAGTTTTTAAACTAAAATCATGACGAAATATCGGACAGAAGAAAACTTTTTTATTCCTCTATAACCCATATCGCTCACTCCGCCTAAGTTCAGATTTCGCATGTACATGTTTCCACCCAGTAGCTCGGATCTAGCTCCGTCTTACACCCTTATGTAAAATGGCTGCTGATTGACAGCGAAACAAGGTAAATTCGAATGTCTTGGTCATATTCGCCGTCTATCAAACTACAGAGTACATTTTTTTTGCATAGCACACATTTATTATTCATTATTTTATCAATATTTTAAGGAATTAACGATTGTTTACACAGTATTTGCCTTCGAAAAAGATGTATGTATGTGGTCTAATTTTCCACTTGGTTTTGTTCGGATGGAAATGAGATGTAAAGGGGTTAGTCTCACCCCTATTACGGCGGTTAAATGAGACTTACTTCTCTCCAAGACCTAGAGACTCACCAATTTGATTTCAGGTTCAACTGTCCATTGTTTTCAAACATACTCTCACATTGCTTTATTTGGTACTGTGAAAGTATTGAATCTTTCAGAGAGAACATAAAGCTGTTTTTCTCCTGTGTGTAGCTAGAAAAATTCTATACATGCCATTTACCGGTAAGAACTTCTATGGTACTCAGTGATACAAGCACCACAAAACTTTTTAAAAGCTTGGGATTTGCTAGGGGAGTGAAGTAGTTTAAATAGAAATATTTATGGGTATAGTTCACAATCTCTTGCCACCAAACATTTCTTGTTAACTTCCAAAATAAAATAAAATTTTGTAGTACTTATATGGACCAAACCAAACCCAAAAAAGTCTGTTGATTACTAAGTTATTTCCCTCTTTTATAAACCAGGCATCTCCCTGTTAAACGTGTGACAGAATTACATTAATATACAACAGCTGTTAAGGTTCCTCTGTGGCCGAGTGGTCTAAGGCGCCGTCTTAAGGCCACTAACTCTCACCACTAAGGTCGTAGGTTTTAGTCCCTCTCGCTCCAAAAACTTTATGTAAGAAAGTTTCCAGTTTCTTGTGGAAGAACGGTAATTCTACTCAGTCTGAGGTCTTCCTTCGCCAGTAAAACTGGATAATGGATATGCCATATATTAAACCTGAAATGTGTTGAAAATTGCGTTAAACCCCATTAAAAAAACAACAAAAAACAACAACCGCTGCTCATCGTAAAACTGACATTATAACATATCATTTTATTTTCACAACCCGCTTCATAGGCCATATTTATCAATAGGTAAATGTACTTAATTTGTAACTTATATAAGGCAGGTATGTTGTTCTGGTACATGAGTATTTTTGTGACTACTGCCAGCAATTTAACAATGATCCTCGCCATGGCTTCTCGTATGTGAGTTCTAGATAGAAATGCTGCGGCTTTTATTTTTAAGTAAATGCTTGATACTACTGTTCCTTTACATACTTGTTTTGTTTTCAGACTCGCACAAAGTATTATTGAAATGTACAGTGCCAGGTGTGTCAGTGGACTGCAGACACTTGCATTCCAGTGATAGAAGAAACAAGCAAGACTACTACAGAGTCCTAGGTGTGCAGAAAAATGCAGATGCCAAAGATATCAAAAAAGCATATTATCAGGTATAGTCCCAGACAATAATAGTTTGATTTACTAATCTATGTTTAACAAGTCAAACACGATAACCATTTTAAGAGTATGTACAGATTTCTTAGTGTTTCAGATAAGCACTATTTGGAGATATTTTAAAATATTTTGAATATAGCATTAAATTTAAGTAGGTGGTTAAATAAGCATTAGATTATGATAGCTTTCAGTGTTGGTTGGTTGGTTTATTTTAAATAGAAATTTGATTAAAATATCCATTTTAACCCATAACATTTTGAATATAAGCATTGCATATAAACAGAGTAAGATAATTATTTAAAAAAGCTTATCTGGAGCACTGTCTCTCAATGTTGAGTTTTCCAAGATCTATGTCAATGTGGACTTGGTATCAGTTATTTGTTAAATTTTAAAGTGATGTTATACCCATTATTAGCTCAACTATACAGAGAATAAAGAGAGCTATTTTACTCATCCAGGCATCGGCGTCTCACCTTGGTTAAAGTTTTGCATGCAAGTCCCTTTCTCAGTTACCATTGCATGTATTGCCTTGAAACAACTTTACACAAGCCTTCCTAGTCATCAACCCTACTACAATAACTAAGTTAGATAACTCTTGCATGAATATAATACAAATTATTGCCCTATCTCAGTAACCACTGCATGTATTGCCTTGAAACTTTACACAAACCTTCCTAGTCATCAAACCTACTACAATAACTAAGTTAGATAACTCTTGCATGAATATAATACAAATTATTGCCCATGTTTGATTTAGGGACTTAACCATTGCATGTATTGCCTTGAAACTTTACACAAGCCTTCCTTGTCATCAACCCTAATACAATAGCGAAGTTAGATAACACTTGCATGAATATAATACAAATTATTGCCCTTGTTTGACTTAGAAATTTTGGTTTAAGTTTTGCATGCAAGAGTCTATCTCAGTAACCATTGCATGTATTGCCTTGAAACTTGACACAAGCCTTCCTAGTCACCAACCCTACTACAATAACTAAGTTAGATAACTCTTGCATGAATATAATACAAATAATGGCCCTTGTTTTACTTTGTCCCTATCTCAGTAGCCATTGCATGTATTGCCTTGAAACTTTACACAAGCCTTCCTAGTCATCAATCCTTTTACAATAACTAAGTTAGATAACTCTTGTTAAAGTTTTGCGTGCAAGTACCATCACAGTCTATATCTCACCAACCACTCGATGTGTTTGATTGAAACTTTACACAAGCCTTCCCAGTCATCAATCCTACTACAGTAACTAAGTAAGCTAACTCTTGCAGGAATATAATGCAAATTATTGCCCTTCTTTGACTTAGAAAATTTGGTTAAAGTTTTGCGTGCAAGTACCGTCAAGTCCATATCTCAGTAGGGAATGCATGTATTGACTTGAAACTTTACACAAGCCTTCCTAGCCATCTAACATACTACAGTAACTAAGTAAGATAACTCTTGCAGTGAATATAATACAAATAATTGCCCTTGTTTAACTTAGAAATTCTGATTAAAGTTTTGCATGCAAGTCCTAATAATCTCAGTAACAATTGCATGTATTGCCTTGAAACTTTACACAAGCCTTCCTAGTCATCTAACTTACTACAGTAACTAAGTAAAATAACTCTTGCATGAATATAATGCAAATTATTGCCCTTCTTTGACTTAGAATTTTGGTTAAAGTTTTGCATGCAAGTACTTCTAAGTCCATATTACACCAACCGCTCAATGTCTTTGATTGAAACTTTACATATAACTTTGTAGTTTTGAAATCAACTAAATTAATCAAGTCGGGTAACTCTTGCCAGTTTTTTTTTGCAAATTAGGGCTTTTGTTTTACTTATAAATTTTATAACTCAGTAGTCACTGCATGTATTTGATTGAAGTTTCATACAAGATATTGCAGTTATAAGACCTACTCAACATTTTTTAATTTTGTAAGTTAGACAACTCTTATTTGCTTTGATTTGTCATCAGTCTCAATCAAATTTGTACTTCTGTGACAAATATTCGAATAGTTGAGCGTGCTGTCCCTCTGACAGCTCTTGTTCATTGTAAAATTAAGCAAAAAATGCATATAGGCAGGGATCAAATTTACACTTGCTAACTCGCTAAATGCGAGCTGATTTTGCAAAATGCAAGTTTGAATTTATGTCACTTGAAATTTTCTGCGAGTGCAATTTTAAAGCATAAAACATAAGCATGAATTTAATAAGAAAGTTATTGCGTCTTGATACACATTTGTTTACAGTATGCCGAAAGTATGTAAACCTGCTAGTGTCTAATTTTTTTAGTTGAAATCAAAAGGAATAATCAAATGACACCTGACTCCATTAACCAGATTTCACCAGCCAATGAAATGCTTTTATACAGGTCACATGATTCATAATAATTTAGGCATAAAAAATCCTAGCAGTGATCATGATTGTCAGCAAGTTTTGAAATGGCGGCTGAAAGCACATGGTCTCAATTGTTTTGTTTATTGTTATAATTAGACAAATATTGACCTTGTCACTGTCCTTGTGTACAGTTTAATTAAATAACATTTGATTGTATTTTAGTGTATCATTTAAGATTTATGACAGATCCACCAAGAATTATCCACTATTTCATCATTGATAAATATTAAACTTAAAATGACATTCCTGTAAATTTCGTCCCTGACATAGTTTGTAATTGCCTTAGTTTATTTACAGTCAAAACTGCCCCAAACCAAAACGGTTATTGTTAGCTCTACTGGCCAAAGGGCAGAAGTGCTTAAATGTGATGGCACATTTTCTGTCGTCTGTCCTTCTGTTAGCAGCACTTTCTCTGAAACCACTAGGCCAATTAAACTGAAACTTCACACGGATGTTTCTATTGCATAGGAGACTATACAGAAGATTTATTTTTTTTCGATCTGAAATTCAAGATGTCCGCCATTACTTAAAATAGTCCAAAACCTAAAAAATCTTCTTCTAGGTGTCCCTAGGGTTGACCACGCCACGTGGATTCAATTCAGGGACACATGTCATTATAATAATTTATTTTTTTAAATGGAAATTATTTTCCTATATCTTGACAGAAGCATTGTTAGTGATGGAGGTTCAAATTGTAAAAATGACTGGGTTCCACTGTTTTATGGGGTCGGGAGAGGTCCAAAAAGGGTAAAAATTGGGAATTACAAAAATCATTTTCTTAAGAACCTGTATGTCAGATTTGTTCATATTTGACATAAATTATCACTATGTGTAGGGGTTTGATTGCAGATAAGAATTTAGGAGCTAAAATTATAGGGGCCCTGTAATGGGACTTAAAATTTTACATATGGATACAATGGGAAAACAGAAAATTCTCTTTTTTTCCCATCTATTCCGAAACTGCAAGGCCAATTAAACTGAAACTTCACATGGATGTTTCTATTGCATAAGAAACTATACAGAAGACTTCTATTTTCAATCTGAAATTCAAGATGGCCACCATTACTAAAAATAGTCCAAAACTAAAAAAATCTTCTTCTCATGAACGGCCCAATAGATTTTCAAATTGTTTATGTAGTAATGATAACCAACTATAGTTTTGTTAGATTTGTTTAACTAATGTCCCAAGGGTTAAAAATGACCACACCCCGAAGGGTCAACTAGGGGACACATGTCATTATAATAAAAAAAATTTTTTTAAATGGAAATGATTTGCTCAAAGAAGGTAAATTGAATTTCAAAAAGTGTTGTGGCCACTATGGGTCAGTAGAGCGTCCTGAGGCCCTCTTGGGCCTCTTGTTGTTTTTTTAAAACTTGAGAAACACATTTTCATGTACAGATGTTGTTACTAAATATAACAACAGGAAAACAAATAGGAGTGGGACAGAAGCTGAACTTCAATAACAAGAGGACCTGAATGCTCTACTGGCAACAGATGCTACATGTAAAATATCTAAGGTCTAGGCGGTAGCATTTGTGGCCAAATAAAGCTGGTTCAAGAACTCGTTTGAGATCTTGTGGTTATATAACTATTTGTGCAAGTTTAATTAAGATTCAATGAAAAATGAAGGTGCTATGGCTCTACAACATTTTCCCTATATACCTCTATGTAAAACAGTGACCCTGTGATGGCCCCATATTTGACCCCAGATACCTGACTTTTAACAAATCTTTTACAAGACCTCCATGCAATGCTACATGTAAATTATCTAAGGTCTAGGCCTTGAACTTACAGAGAAACTGTTTTTTTAAGTTTCGCTTAAAATGTGCTTATAAGCCCTGTGTGGTCGATTGACGCTGGTTCAAAAACTCATCCGAGATCTTGTGGTTTTATAACTACTGTGCAAGTTTGGTTAAGATTCAATGAAAAACGCAGGTGGTTTCGCTTTTAAACGGGCGGACCGACAGATAATTTACTATGACATAAGCCATGCTGACCTTTAACCAGTAGAGCTAAAAAAAACTGCACATCTGAGACATTAAGACACTAAATAAGGATTAAAGCAGAGGTGATTATATTACATTATGAAAAAAGACTACATATTAACATGAAGCCTTTGAATGTGGTATTTAATCTATTATTTATATGACTCTAAAATAAAGAAATAAAACTACATGTATGTACTATCTGTGAAGTAGTGTAACAATTTATTTCATCTTTTCTTACCATTATACTTCTTTAAGTGTCATTTTATCATCATCCTCTGTAAATTTGAAAATGCAAGTAGAAAAAATTGGTACTTGCTAAAATTTGCAAGAGGGAATAAAAGCTAAATTTGATCCCTGATATGTTTAAAGGTTGTGGTAAATAATGGCTAACAACCCATTCCAACTCTACCTGCCACGAGTTTGAATTGATAATCTTCCAAAATATTATTATTCTTATTTGACTGACCCATCGAAATAAGACCAAAGACATTTTTACCAATTTCCGTGAATCACGCAACACATTATCACTGTGTAATGTGCTGGATACATACTCATTTCGCATCGTTTTTCATTTATCTACACTCTTTCACAAAGATGATGGTCACTTTAAATGACTAAATATACTTTAAATACTGAATGCCATTTCTGTTCCTTTTTTGTGTAGAATTGTTTTGAAAGTGTATCGTCAATTTCCGAAAATTGCTTTTTTGCATAAATTTTGCAAATTAGATTATTCAAAGCTATTACGGAACTGCAGGATTCGCAAGGAAGTAAGTTTTTATTTGACAATAATAGTTTTAATTGCATAGCAACTGACCAGAGCGAAATTAGCTCTTATTATGACATTCATCGATTAACACATAGAATGCTGTAAGATGGGCATAACATCACTTTAAGAAAATGGAGAATTAGAAATTTCAACAAAATTGTTCTGTTTTATTTACAGCTAGCATTTTGGCTCTCTGTGACAGGGAGCTGGAAGGGTTTTTGCTCCATTTTCAAGACATTACATGTTATGTGTTGTGAGACTTCAGTTCACCTAATCACTCAGTCTAGCTAACCTTGGCCAGTTTCGGTTTGATTAGAACTGGTGTATCAAATATTTTTTACTCTAAAACTATTTATTTTATTTAACTGATTGTTAACAGCTTGCCAAGAAATATCATCCAGATGTATGTAAAGATGATCCAAATGCTGCGAAAAAGTTCCAAGATGTGTCGGAAGGCTTATGAGGTAAAAGCTTTTCATCTTTAATTTTATCATTTTATATAAACCTTTATCAGAATTGCTTGTTCAGATTGCTCATTACAAGCAAGTCTGAACTCTTCCTGCACTGTTTTCAAAAGCCTTCTGTGATTGGTGCGGGAAAATGCGTATCTATGGAGTAAAGGGTTAGTCTTGTGTCATCAGAATCATTAGTCTCTCTGTCTATCTACTGCAACACCCACTTGTGAGGATTATGTGCTGATGCAGAAGTTTACAGGCATTTGAAACACTGATTATTAACATAGAAGTTCAATGAGATATATATGACTTTCCCTGTATATGGGACCAACTGCTGTAAATCCACTTCAAAGGATTGCATGTTTTCACAGTATCTTGCCTGAATAGGCACTGTGGAAGTGCGTCCGAAACCCCCGGAAGAAATCCGTCTGGGAATCGAAATGGGGGCTTCTTGTTCTTTGAGCATGCATGCTAACCACTGGACCACCGCAACTTCTTGTCTGTCACAATTGCCTTTGTTTATCCTTGGGTAAGCATATTTGTTTAGTGAAAAAAAAAATGGAGTGTTTGATAAGCTCTGGCCCAGTATTTTGCATGTAGGTAGGTAGCTAATTTCTTTTGCCAGATTTTGATTTTGTATGGTCATTCTAAAGGAAAACTGACAGAAAAAACATGAAAAAAAAGTATTGAACACTTTGAAAGTCAAAAAAAAGTTTGGGTAGTCTCAACTGAGCTCCCTCCAACCCATGGTAAATGTTGCTGCAAGGGTCAAAGCATCAAAGGTCAATTCCAGTTGGTCTCCGGGCTTTGACTGCAGTGGATTGTCTAGTTTTTTTAAATTATAAGGCAGGAATATTGAGTTAATTAAGACGATTAGTTGTGAAACAACTCACACCATCACAGAGTCAAGCAGTGTTTTTCCTCACACTTTGAAATTTGGGGTCAATTGTCCATCATATGATGAGACTTTATCAACTGATTGAACAATTTTAAGGTAACTTGGTTTAACAGTGCAACAAAAACACAAAGCTTGAGGGTCATGGACAAAACACTTAGTCAATGGTCATGCTAGGGCCATCAAATCCCTTTTGAACTGTAATGATTTTATATAAAAAATATAAAGCCAGACTGATCAACAGATAAAATGGTATTTTGTGTAAACTCCCAGCATCCTAAGGTAAAGATTGCTGCAAGATAATAAAAAAAACAACAGTGAAAGGAAAAAGAAAGTATACATACCTATAAACGTCGACAGGTCAAGGAACAATGAATGTATTGCATATAAATTTTGTATATTTATATTTCATTATATTGTTGAATCAAAAAATAAACATTTAATTCATTTCAAAGCAAAACAATAAGAAAAAATCAGTTCATTTTCCATCACATGAATAGACTTAGCCGATAATGAAATAATTTTAAAAACCAAAATGTATACTTTCTTTTTCCTTTCAGTGTAGTTTTCCTTCCAGGCTTTGCAGATGATGGTCCAATTTAAAAAAAAATCATTTGGCAACATATGAATATAATGTACAACTACCACTATCAGGAGGTAGAGTTAAGATCATGGCAAAAACAATTTTGCTTAATATACTGGAAGTACTAAAGGCATTTATATTTTATGGGCACACATTTTGCAGGGGAAAAATCCAGGAGGATGTAGTGTTAAGTGCAGTATGTACGGTATATTTTGTTTCTTTATCTAGGTTCTGTCTGATGAGGGCAAACGACGACAGTATGATACTTTTGGCATGTCTGGGTCTGGGATGGGTGGTGCAGGAGGAGCCGGTGGTTTCCAGGGTTTCCAAGGCAACGCTCAAGGTCAGTAAGAATTTGTAATTGATTAAATACAAAAGAAAGTGTCTAATGACATGACTGGAGAAAACTGGCCTTTGCCATTTGTGGGCAGACCAAAATGCTGATCATGTCATTTAAATAGTTACTGTAACTACCGGTAAGCATTATTTAAAAAGGGGTCCTCCGTGGCCTAAGACGCCATCTCAAGATCATTTACCTCTCACCGCTAAGGTCGTTTAAGTCCCGCTTGATCCAAAAAATTTTATGTGAGAAAGTTTACTAGTTACTTACAGAAGGATGGTTTACTCAGATTCATTGTGAGGTCTTCCTCTTCCAATAAAAACTGAATATGTCATCAAAGTTGTATAGTCTCTAGAACGAACCCAGCTCCCCCGATTGGGTCCGATGATTAGCACTTGTTACGAGCAAGCTGATTGATCAGTTGCTTCAGGGAAAGTTTGAATGACGTCATAATTTAGTAAGAGTTCAATTGCTATGAATTGTGGGACTGACATAGAATTCCCTGCTTTTTTCATTGGTGGTTAATTGACCTGATTCAGGCGATATCAGGTTCTGGAATAGACTATGTCATGTATAACCTGAAATGTGTTGAAAATGGTGTTAAGCCCAATTCCAAAAAAAACAAAAAACTAATAATTTAAACTCAATGTCAGACAAATCTGTCTTAGGCAGCCATTCAAGGGAAATAACAAAAATGACCCCTTAAGGAATGTGGCTGCTTAATACAGGTTGATTTTAACTAATTAATATAAAAATGGTAAATAGAAAATGTGGCTTTTTAAGACAATTGGCTGCTAAATAAAAATTTAGATTTATAACTGTTCATTTAAACTTCACTGAATGATGGCCTTGAAATGATAGAATTATGCTTTACAGTTTTGTAATTTTGCTGTGTTGTATTATATTATAGGCAGCGCTAAAATTCATATTACATTAAATTCACAATTATTAATATTATTTTTTTCTATTAGAATGCTGCAAAAAGTAAATGGTCATATATATATATACTGTTGCAGGTTTTGAGAACTTTAAAGGTAACATTGACCCTGAGGAACTGTTCAAACAAATGTTTGGTAATGCCGGGTTCGGTAATGCAGGGTTTGGAGGCTTTGGTAGCAACCAGTATGAGGACAGCAAATGGGGACATGCACCTGCATCTGAGGTGGGTGTTAATTACGGTTTTACATTGTGTTTTCTTGTAAAAGAAAGTGAATAATTATAAAGGAAAAATCATTAATATTAACTTAGTGAATGCAAAAATAATTCAAAAACATCAAAACACACTTTTTTTAGTAATATGACTTTGTGTATGTCTGTGATAGAAATAAAACTGAAATGAATAAATTCTGATATATTAAGTATTTAAGGATCTGACTATTAAAGTATGGTAGACTAGAAAATGTTGAGATCATAGTCGGAGCCTTCCAGGTACTAAATGTTTTTTCTGTGAAGACAACATTTTATCTGATTTACCTTGAATTGTTGTACCTATGAAGATCTCGTGAGTCGTCTGTAAAACTTAAATGATGTTAATCAGTTGATGTGAAATGAATAATCTTAATCTGATTTATATTAAAAAATTGGCGAGTCCTCCGTATTCAAGTGGTCTAAGGTACTCTCTTAAGATCACCGCTAAGGTCATAGGTTTAAGTACTGCTCGCTCCAAAAACTTTATGTGAGAAGGTTTGCCAGATACTTACGGAAAGAAGGTGGTTCTACTCTGATTCATTCTCAGGTCTTCCTCCACCAGTGAAACTGGATATGCCATATATTTGTTAAAAAAATAATAAAATGATTTCTACACCTATTGCATCTTGTTTTATTCATCTTCATGATGTTGGACTTCATTTGTGTGTTTCAGATTACAATGGATCTTTCATTCCAAGAATCTGCACGTGGAGTTAACAAGGATGTCCACGTCAATATTCACGAGACATGCTGGAGTTGTAATGGCTCAAAGGCCGAGCCTGGTACCAAACCACAGACATGCCCACAATGTAATGGTTCAGGAATGGTATGAATTTTCATGTAGTTGTAATGAATGTAATACTATAACATTATCATAGTCAAGTGGTAGAGCATTGAACCACAGGTTGAGGGTTGATCCTCCTACAGTCATTTGTTCTTAGTACTGAGCCCATCCTTAAAAAATGTTTGTTGGCAGTGGTCCAACCCAGTATTTTTCATGTGGGTAGGTAGCTAAATATATTTTGCCAGATTCATTTTAAACAGAAATGGACAGAAATCATAAAAATATAAAAGCTTTAAATGTCAATAAAAAGTTTGGGAAGCTGCCATTTGAGTATTAACATAACATTTTTGAATTGAACAAAATTGATGTAACGTAGTTGTTATTGTTTTCAGTGCCTGCATGGCCAGGAGGCTGAAAATTTGAAAAGAAAAATTTACTTTCAGTTAAATTTGAAATAAATAAGTTTAAATTAAATTGAGTTAGTAGTGCATTGTTACAGAGATGCCACCACTTTACTTGCTAGTGTGATATCCCAATAATGGGTGTCTGTACTGACTTCCAATTATTTGGTCTCCAAATGCTGTCCCTACATAATCTTCAGTAGGGTCTCGTACTACTCATTACATAATTTGGGATATTTTTTTATGGAATTCATCAAATTTCAATTTTGTTAAGATCAGTTTAGACTACTTCTGTTCAGAAGATATGAACAGACCTGTGCTAGGTATACTTAATAGTATGATGTTAAATGGATGAATAAAATAAAAATTGAAGTAGACTCACTATTTCTCGATTTTCTCTGTGATGTTCTGGGAGTGTCTTCAGACGTGCTTGTATACAGTCAAACCTGTCTTAAAGCAGCCAGTTAAGGGAAGGAGCGAAAGTGTCAGTTTTACGACAGGTTGTGTCTTAATACAGGTTAATTTGCTTTGAAAACAGAAATAGGGAAATAGTGGCTGCTTAAGACAAGCAGCTGCTTAATAGAGGTGGCCACTTATGCAGGTTTAACTGTATATCACAATGTTTTATTACATATCTGCTGAATGTAGATGTTCATTATGAGTTTATAGAAGCTTTAGCCATTATAAATTAATTGCTACATGTAGATACTCATCCAAATTTTTCTGACAAAGGGTGAGCGGTGGGAGAGAATTTTATTGTTTTTTAAAAAAAGAAAAAATGAAAAAGGTTGAAGTGGCATGAACATTAGGGAGATGATAATCAAGCAATTGTTTTTTATGGCCTCATTCTATTTTGCTTTATGATATAATACATGTTATTGATTTCAATTGTAAAACCATCATAGTAATGAACAACATTTGTCATTCAAACTTGGGCTACATTCATGTTTAATTTATTTATAAACGCAAACAATGAGCTAACGAATGAAAAGTAAACGGAAATCAGTCTACTTGGCATTGTCCCTCCACTTCCCATTAAGTCACCTGATTAAACACAAGTAAACAGGTCGTGGAGGTGTTTAATCTGTTAGCAAATGTTTAAAGCGAACATGTTCAGTTCATTTCTGTTATCAAACGTTTGAAAACAAAATTAAACGTTTCAGCGAACTGAACGCAGCCCAGATTTAAACTTTTTATAATAATAATTGAAAAGACAAGACACTTAATAATTCAATTCTTAAGTTGGAGATGCTTAGTTGTTGAAATTAGGGATAAATTAATCTACAAATGTGTATATTTATAGGAAACCATGAGTACCGGTCCATTTGTGATGCGTACAACATGTCGGACTTGTGGGGGACAGAGAACTGTGATAAAAAATAAATGTAACACGTGTCGTGGCCAGGGAAAGATTCTGAACCGGAAAAAAGTGGTGGTACCTGTTCCTGCAGGTAAGTAGTTTAAATTCACAATAGATAAAACAAAACAAAAAAAACATGTCATGAATTTTGTGTTTATTTCCATTTCTTTTTACCTATTTGGCCCAGGACCACTATGTTTGGTCTGTAATTGTGCTATGGGCAATTCAGATGACCTTGACCTTTACATATAATTAACTTAAGTTTTTGTGTTAAACTTTTTTGCCCAAGAGACATGAAATTGTATTCATAAAACGAGTCTCATTTTCATGCTAATGTATTATTTACTATATAAAATACATCAAATTGATAAAATGCTTAGGAAAGTCTCAAAATTTTCATTATACACACGTTGTCAATTAGAAATTGTTCAACCCAAATGATTGTGTTCTATCAACAGTTTAATTGTCCCACAGCAATAAAGCTGTTTAATGGATAGATCTACTATACCTCTTCATAGGCTCACTTTGTGTTTTAACAATATGGGCGAGGCATTTGATTCCACAGATGCTCTTGTCTTGTTAACTTTTACAGTTTTATTTGGACATGGTCAACTTTGACAGTAAAATATATTTTCTGCTCAATTATTTCAATAAGTAACATACCTCAACATGTTTGCATCTACTGGTACATGGAATAACCTGAGCAGACCATAGTCAATACATTGAGGAGATCGGGTGTGACTATTTTTGTGGTATTATTCTAATTACAGAGATCAGGGCCACCAGAAATTTAAGACAATTACCTTCAGTTACTTACCTCTGTTTTCTCCATTCCTACAGGTATTGAAGACGGACAGACGGTTAGAATGAATGTTGGTGACAATGAACTGTTTGTAACATTTAAGGTGGGTAGATATCACAATAATTGTAACAAGGCTTTTGTTATCGAAGAAGTAATTAATGTTTTTTGCAAACCGGTCAAGGATTTTAGGGTATTTTTACAGGGTGCGAATTTTTCATCCTACACCCCATCCACGTGCTCATCCTACCCTGCTGTGATGTTGAAACAATTGATGACGTAATATTTATTATTTGACGTCTAAGAAGCCATTGTGATAAAATAAGATAATTTTTTAAAGTAAAATAATTATTCAATGTGTTTGGTACGCAAGAAAAATAATATTACATTGCTTTTTCTGTTCAGATAGAAAATTACGTCCCTTAGGATAACTGTTTTATCTGAACCTCAAACCCATGTAAGATTCTCATATTCTTAGCAGTGCATATATAGATATTTTTGCACATTAGTTTATTTAATTCATTGTGCTGTTCATAAACATCATAAACCCTGGAATTTTTCCATGGCAGCATCAGCCATCAGGTAACATAACCCTTCTGTTGAAAATGTTTGTGATTGACAGTAAGATAGTGTGTTACCAATACTAATATCTAACAGGAGCATTTAACTTGATTGTGACAACACTTATGTAAGTGAGTATTTTAGTCGTAATTAGATCCCATCATCAGCATATAACAGTTTGCGTTTTATCAGGTGCATGTACATTAAAATAATATATAATTATATTCTGTCTTTTATTATGCATATTTTTTTCCTGACCATTGAAATTATTTGGTTTTTGTTTACAGGTACATAAAAGTCGTATATTCCGACGTGAGGGTGCTGACGTACACAGTAGTCTGACTATAACCTTGCCACAGGCTGTACTGGGAGGTACGATCAGAACTGCTGGTATATACGATGATATTCTGCTGGAGGTCAGTATAACAAGCTCATATGGTTTCAGTTTACTTTTGAAGATTCCTATTACAAACTTTATGGTCATATTTTCACTAAAAATAGAATAACCTTGGTAAAAGGTAAAAAAAAAGAAAGATGAAAGGTCATTGAAAATGTCTTATTTCTTATATGGACAAGTAAAAATTGAAATTTACTTGTCAATATTGCCAAACTTTGCCACCCCGTCACTGTGTGATGTTGTATGCCAGTAAATATAGCTTGTACTTAAGTAAAGTTTTGAAAGCAACTAGACTATGTAGGTAAAGTCATAGGCCTTAACACTTCATGGCAATGATGCCTAAAACTCTTCAGTACGATTATATACAAAAAATAAACATGTTGATGTTTATATTGAATTTTTAATTAGATTCCCCCTGGTACCCAGTCTCATGATAGAATCAAGTTGGCAGGAAAGGGCATCAGTCGAGTGAACAGCTATGGATATGGCGACCATTTTGTCCACTTCAAGATTAAAGTCCCACTGTGAGTATAAATAACGATTTTTGTCAAATAGTACAGTAATTTATTTTCAACTGTGTATTATTTTGTCCGAAATGAGATATTCTCTCCTACAGATGGCTGTATTTTATTAATAGTTAGTGTTCCTTAAGTCAAAATTTAACAATAAAGAAACTTGAAGGGAGGGACTGGGGTTCGTGTTAAACTTCATTTGATTGACAGGTTGACATCATTTGACTGACTCTGGGTAGGAGCTACGATGAAAGCTGAGATGATTGACTTTTGAAAGTTGATGTTTGCTAAGGTCCTTTCTAATCATGGGTCGTGCAGTTTTGTAGTTTGTAGATGACTCATTCAGAATTGAATCATGGGTGAAGTCTGTGCAATGTCATTCACGCGTGAGCATTGATGACAAACTTCTTAATAATTAAGAACCAACTAATTAATTAAGTTATTTTGTAGTCCGTTTTAACAAATAAGAGCAACACAATTTTGAAAATTGAAGCGATTCCATCGGTTGTCAAATGAGGTTAAGCACTAAATTATATTTGTTTTATATGGACATGAATTGCTGTTATGTTTGACAGTTCATTTTCACATGTTTACATGAGAGAGATGAAAAGTATGTCATTTTACTAATTAAACTTGCTCCGAGAGAGAAGTATGTTCAACACACAAGATCAGTGGTTTATCTTCTTACCTTGTAGAGAAGGCTTCAACAAACAGAATATTTGAGATTGGGCATACATGTATAATTTGGATATTCTATGCATTGTATACATCTCAGATACAAGAGAATGAAATAAACAATTTGATAATAATTGGTAGAATGTATTTTCCTTCACATAAAAAACATTCAACATTTTAACTAATCTTGAAATTTAAATTATCATGTTTTAATTTAATTAAATAAATATTGTTATAACCATTCTTTACCATGTATGATTTACAGACATTTGTCAGCTGAACAAAAAGCACTTATGCTTGCATATGCAGAATTGGAGAGAAATGTGGACGGAACTATAAATGGCTTAGTGGATACCAAGAAAGGTAAGAATTGGAATCACCAGTTACTGTGTTATATAGCTGTTTGACCCTATGATAAAGACAAACAAAAACATTACAAATTACTATTTTGTTTTAATTGATTTCAAGTCTGAATTTCTTAATTCAGTGGAAAATACATATTTAACTTTGCTGAGACAAATAATCATGTTTGTGATTGTTTCTTTATTTAAGGATTAAAAGCCAAATTTTGAGTTTTCATCGAGTGATGAAAAACATTAGGCCAGTTTAATGTTCGTGAAGCCCGAAGCTTTCGATGAAAACTCAAAATTCGGCTTTTAATCCTTATATTTACATTATATTCTCCAGCTATTTGAGATAAAACTTGTTACGTTATTTTTGTAATTTTGATATTTAAAAAGCAAATTATACGCATTAAACCAAAAAGCCAATGTCATGAATGTAACGGCGACATCAACATACTGAATAAGTGCACGCATTTGTAGGACGACAAACGTCACGTGAGACTAACGGCAACGTGACATCTCACCAGCAAAACAAAATCGTGCAACCAATGAAATGCAAACTGGTCCTTTTAGCTCCGCCCAGCTGCAAGTGTTTTTCATTGGGAAATGAAATGCAGTAAATCTATATAGTTCATTTAGGCCGATTGCAGTGTGAATGTTAATATTATCATATAGTAATAAATGTTTTGATTAAATTTTTTATTCAGTTCAATAGTATAGTTTTAATACTCATCTGAATCAAAGCAACCGTTTTTTACTTGTGCTTGTAGTAAAATCTTGTTTTTTAACTGACTAAAAAAAAAACTTATACTTTTCCAGCACCAATGTCAATATCTCAATCTTTAGTTGCGTCATAAAATTTGGTCAACAGTTTTGTAATGGGTATTAATATACAGAACTATGCAGTATTCTTTCGTATGATAATCAACTTGACCTACAAAATGTTAAGTGTTGTTTCTTGATAAATACTCAAAACTATTCAGTATTATTTCTGATGTACTTGACCATTATGTATACATAACATAGCCTTCAATTGTTTGTGCATGTCTGTTTTCTCGGATACTCATTCTTGTGTAATAAGACGTATGTACGTATTATTGTACCATTATTCTGTATGACCTTGACCTGTACCCATGATTAACATTGCTTCTATCATATGTCTTCATGTGAACTATGAAAATAACAATTGTGGAACATAAAATTGAAGAACAGAGTTGTTTTCCTCATTTGTACTCTTGTTTCAAAAAAGTTGTTCATAAAATCAATTATTGTCAATATTGACGGTGCACAGATAATGCCTAAAAACAAATTAATATAAAATAATTTACCCTAAAATTTTAGCTGTAATAGTGTTTATTCCACTTGTGTCCACTTCTGTTTCAGAGAGTGGTAAGGGTAAAGAAACTAAAGTGAAAAGTGAGGAATACAGCTCTGACTATCATGATCATAGTAATGACAGTAGAGAAGATGACTCTTTCTTTGGGAAAATAAAACGCAAGCTTTTTGGTTGACAGAAGTCTGTTTCATTTAGCTTATATAATTTATTTGTAAGTACATATACATGTAGTTCCAATTTAAAAACATCAGGTCTGCGTTCAGCACCTTTAAACAGCAAATACTTTTATTGCCTGGTTTCTTAAAATTGTTGTGTACTGTGTGCTAATTTGAGGTTGAGCCAGTGTCCAGGAAAATATGTTTGCTAATGTTATCAAACGTTTAACTGAACTGAACGCAGCCCAGTTTGTGTTGTTAACAAATATTACATTAAACTAAACTACCGTATTCCCCTGAATAAGCACGCGTCCAATAACCCCCCCCCCCCCCCAACTAATTTGTAAAAGAAATAAAATAAATAGTTTTTTTAAAGTTTTATCAGTCAAAAGAAAATTGCTATCGAACTTGAAGGTAATTATAATGTGTATTTGTTTGTGAAACATTTATCAAACAATATTATTGTGAAATGCATTGACCCAGGTGGTCTTTAGTCGGGGCAATATGGTATTCAACAGTTTTATCCAAGATTATAATTTTATTATAGGTTTTACATAAAAATAATGTATAAATTCCTAAAAGTCGACCGGATTATTTATAATAATTATCCTTTTTAGTTCGATTTATAGCTCTAAACATGTAACATATATTGATCAGTTTTGAATTCTGTGTAAAAATGTATATACTGCATATAATTTAAATGAGCTATCAGTGTCTTGATTACTTGTCACATGATTAAAATACATTACATTAATTATTTACTACCAGCTTTTTTCAAATTATATTTAGTTGGGCCTGATTAGCTCAGTCCGTCGCGCGTCCGACTATTAATCCAGGGGTCGTGAGTTTGAATCCTTGCCCGACAATAGTCTCCATGATGATTAATATATGACATTGCGTCTCATTATCATTTACCACTGCTTCAAAGGGGAAAGTTATCAGTTACTTGCAGAGATGGAGTGTGCTGAAGTACTGGTTAACCTTTCAGGATTCCAGGAAACAGTGGTTAGGTTAACTGATCGTCTGTTAGCTCTGGATGGCATAAAACTGATGCTAAATATTCAATCAATGAATATTGAATGAAATCATATTTATTTCAATAATATTTAAAGATTCGTTTCGTTTATACTAATGTATTTTAGCTTTATAGCGAAGTCAGCTCAGAGCTTGTATGAACTGCTCTCGAGATTGCTTCTTGGGTAGAACCAGTACAGTGTTGTTATAGAGAAGCAAATGGAGCGAGCTGAGAATCAAATCAGCAACATCTGGTGTGAGCTGCCAACACTCTATCTGCTGGACTACCTGCTCCATGGTTTATAACTTATAAATGACAACACAGAATTGGGATTTTAATGGTGACAAAGATAAGTAAGTTTATTTGCAAGGAATCTTGACAAAAAATACTTTAAGGTATCAAGTATAGTATTTCAATACCAAGTTGTATGTATTTAAAATGTGAATGTTACTGACTGTGTTTATAAATATATTTTAGGCAAGAGAGCTGTTGAAGATGATAATGGATATATATCTCAGATAAGGGAAGCTTTACAGCAGGGGAATAATGAAAAAGAACCAGAAAAAAATAACAATACTGTTGATAAAGACAAACCAACTTCTAGAGGCAAGAAGAAGAAGAACAAAAACAAAGAAACTCTGGAAAACAAGAATGAAAATAATAACACACCAGCTGGTGATGGAAACCTTAATGAAAATAGCAAGACACCAGCTGACGATGGAGACCGTAATGAAAAAAATGATAAGGACGTCGAAGATGAAAACATAAAAACAACACAACAATCTAAGTCATGAAAATACACAGGATGATTCAGTGATTTTAAACAGATGTTTTTGATCAGTGTTAGAATTAATTAATTCAATGTTGAGATTAAGCAAAATTTGTTTTATCATTTAGACATGATATGGTAAAATTGCAATCTAGTTTACCAATGTCCGATTCTCACAAGTGTTGTTGTATGGATTGCCCAAAAAAATTCAAATCATACGAGCAAACTATAAAATTGTGTACAATACCAAGCTTATACACAATGTATGCAACTATGAAACTAGTATACAAATCTTCAATAATTGCTTTGCAGTAGTCACTGTTTTCAGGCTGTGGTATGGATGAATTTTAAGTTACTAACTATACTGTTCTTCATCTTTATGATACGAGTATGTGTTAGTGGTCACCTTTTAAAGGTAGTCACCCATCTTAAACATATTTTCAATTGCCCTTTTTCATAGTAAGTGCAAATCATTTGATCTGTATGTATCAGCTATTTTAATTAAAAGGTCAATTTTGAATTTTGCTTAATTTACTGCAACAGACGGAGACTTGTTCATATATGTATATGATTGGTTTACATGCATGGTCAAGGAACATTGTTTTGTTGAAACATGCTGTTGCCTTGAGTGAACATCTGTGATCTTTGTTATGATAACTCAGTCTGTCAGTATTAGTTTCTTGTAACAGCTTGTTTGGAAAACTGGTTTTTACAAGTAATGTAGTAATTTGATATACTACATGTATATTATAAAAACTATATGTCACAATGGTATAATACGAATAACGGAATAACGCAGCAAAATTTGTATCTTATGCATAATAGCTAAAAAGCAAATGCGTTTTTGAAAAAGCAGTGGAGAATGTAAACAAATAAAAGTTTTCTTTTTGTTGTTTTAGTACCAACACATTTAATAGATCTCTTTTCCAATATTTTCTGTGTTAACCCTTGACCTTTGAAGGATACATTGATGAGTGAAAACAACATTTTAGTATTGGTAGAAGACTATGTAAACAATGTTTCACTTTTTCTGTTTTAGTGAATGAAGTGGCATCAATGAAGAAACGTTCCATAACTTGAGCTTTTCTCTGACAAATAAATAGCTTTTGAAATCACTGATAATAAGCACAAAAACCCGAACATTTTTGATGACTCACTTTAGCATTATTCAGATTGTAATCATGTTACCATTAAGCTTCTTACTAAAGCAATGTATCCATGTATGTGCACAAATTACACCTTACATTTCTATGAATCTTTATTAAATTCTTTTATGTTGGTATTGTGATTAATCATTTTCATTAATAGCCATAATAATTGTCATATGAGAATAAAATGTAAATGCTTCGGTCTTTTCCAGAATTCAATCATTCATAAGTGTCCAGATCTCGGGGAAATAGTCTGGCTTCACCCTTACATGTGTCATTTATCTCCAAAGGATGTAATCATGTTGATGTAATATAGTTTTTAAATATATCAATTTAATCTATAACAACATATTGAATAATTTCAGTTTTATTATCAATACCCAAAAAGTAAATATAAATAGAAGAGATATTGAATCTAATCACTCCAATATTTTATAGTTTTTATTTAATATACAAGATTCCAGTAAATTAAGATCTTGACAAAGAGGTATGCGATAACTGTAAGAAACTACTATGGAAGAATTTGACAAATTGTAAGACCTAAGTGTAAAGTTCTATTTTGCATACTGGGGCTAGATATTTTTATCTCGCCTACTGGGACTAGATATTTTTATCTCGCCCCATGACGTAAAATATTCACACTGATGTTTGAACCATCAGTGACCGGACATCTGAAATTGCACAATGTAAATTATATAATTTGACAACAACGTTAATATAATGATGAATTAAAATAATTTTTCAGTTTGTTTGGTATTCAGTCCCAGTTCAGTTTGTATGGTTCCTTCATTTCCCTGCATGCCATATGCAGGTTTCGTTTATAATAGTAATAGCTTATAGTACATGTCTGTTTGTGTATTTCTGTGATAATTAAAGACATATGTTGTTAATTATGGCCATTTAATAAATAATTGAAATTAAGATGTATTTTTCTTTTCCTTTTTTTCCAGAGAAAATTAATTTATTATTAATCCCATGCACGAGGTGTTTTATACCCGGCATATTGGTAACAGGGTTTTGTTTTGTCTTCATATTCAGTTGATCTAACAACTTAACTAGGATCCCGGAAGGTTAACCAGTACTCAAGAACACTTATTCTGCAAGTAACTGGTAATTTTTCCCTTGAATCAGCGATGAGAGACGAATGACCATCATGGAGACTGGGCAGACGAGGATTCAAATTTGTGACCACCGCATGAGTCGGATGTTTTCGCCTGAGTTAACTGGGCCTGGCTTTTTTTCCCGCTGATGTACAAAAGAACCTACTTCAGACCTTTTTTACCTCGCAGCATCACATACTTGATACAATAATTCAGCATAAAAACAACCAGGGCCTGGTTAGCTCAGTTTGTAGCAAGTTGGACTCGATCTGTTGAATCTCACTGCTAATTCAAGTTGGAAAGTTGTCAGTAACTTGCAGAGATGGGTGTGTTTGATTACTGGTTAAACTTGGAGGATCCCAGGAAAGAGTGGCTTGGTGACCCGCTCGTCTTTGGCCCTCAATGGCTTAAAAAACAAAATATTTAAACAAATAAAGACTAAAAAAAAAAAGTATATGAAAGTTGTTTTTTTTTAAATATACACCATCAAATATCTTTGGAATACAAATAAACATGTAAACATGAGACAAGTTGTGTCAGCACAATAAAATTTTTATTTTTCTATTGCATATTTTTATATGTACTGTAGATCGCAATAACAACTTTAATATATATCATCTTGTCTTAAAATTACACAGCTTAACTACATAAACAAGATTACAGTGGGATCGGTGGATGCTCCCCAAACATATGCTGGATTAAGTAGTAGCTACACTGTAAAGAGAAAGTAGGTGTACTGAGAACAGACTTTTGTGTATTGCATTCTGCACTTCCACACATTAACCTCTATCCTTGTAAAAATATATAAATCTACTGTATGTATCTTACTTCAACTAAAATATGACTGATTTAATTTTTTTATTTTTTTTATTGGGTTTAATGAAACACATTTTAGGTTATATATAACATATCCAGTTTTACTGGTGGAGGAAGAGCTCAGAATGAATCTGAGGAGAACCTACATCCTTCCACAAGTAACTGGCAAACTTTCTTACATAAGTTTTTGGAGCGAGCGGGACCCGACTGGTTTTATACAGATAAATGCAACTTTCATGCATTCCATTGAATATGTTTTATTTCTATTTCTATTACAGTTGATCTAAATGAATTGTATAAGCCAACTGCATTTAGTTTCTCCATGAAAATCAAGGTTGCATTTCATTGGTGCCATGACTCATATGGCGTATGATGTCGCTGTTCCAATGATTATGCCTGCTTTTTAATTATCAAAATGGGAAAATGATGTAAGTTTTATCTAAAACAGAAAATATAATGTAAATTTAAGTATTAAAAGTATAATTTTAAATTTTCTTCAGGTGATGAAAAAAATGTTACTAAAAAACCCTTCACCATACACTAACATGACACGAGTTTCATCATTTTTAAAACCAATTGACAGCTCAAAATTGTGTTTTTAATCCTTAATTATTTACTCTTAAAATAACTCGTAAATGACTGAGATTAAGATTAAGTATTTGTGTGAAAGTTCATATAAAGATAGAAGCTTTTATGTAACACTTGTTACCACCAAGTTTCTTTCTTCTGTTACTGGGTCCTCCATGGCCAAGTGGTCTAAGGGGCCATCTCAAGATCACTTACATCTCGCCGCTAAGGCCATAGGTTTGAGTACCGCTCGTTCCAAAAACTTTGTGAGAAAGTTTCCAGTTACTTGCAGAAGGACAGTGGTTCTACTCAGTCTGAGGTCTTCCTCAACCAGTAAAACTGGATATGACATATATAACCTGAAATGTGTTGAAAATGGCGTTAAACCCCATTCGTACTTCTGTTACTTCCAGCAATCAAATCAGGATAATTATAGAAAGCCTCATTTCCAAAGGAAGTTTACGGACATGAAATTTTGCATCACTGATTAACAGCGAGATATTTTATGTGCACCGAGTATGATTCTCCCTGTTCCTGGGCCAACTGCTCTAAATCTTGTCTGAAGGATTGCATGCTTGCCTTAATAAGGCACTGTGGGAGCACGTTTGAAAAAGAAAACAGGCAAAACCCCAATGGGAATCGATCTGGGACCTCTAGGTCCTAGAGCAAGTATGCTAACAACTACACCACCACGACTCCACAAGTTAGATTGTAATACAATATTCCAAGTTTAGTGGCTCACTCCATTCACTGTTTCAGAGGGCGCTATCTTCACATCAAGGCAACTGTTTTGCAATATTACCTTGGTAACCAACCGCTGCCCTGTGCTCACAGATACGTCATTCTTTATCATAATACCAGCTTGTTTAAAATGGCAACGTGAATCCAATGTATTGACAATGATGTTGTCTGAAAGTGTCATTTCAAACCAGTATACAAGAGCGGAGATTTTTCCCGAGTTAATAATGTCAACAGATCTGATAACAGTTTGTTGTAGAATGTTTGTGGAAGCCTTGGCAGTCACTTTGTGGAGATCAATGTGAAGTAGCTGGAACACCTCGGACAGTCTGTTGTGTGGTAACGTAGTCAAGTCTATGTTTACATGATTCTGCATCTGAAATGTTTAAAAAAATATCAATTTTGTTTAAACTCTTTGAATTCCTACTTAACTTAACCTGATTTAATAAGAATGGACAGCTCTTTTATTATTTGGATATTTGATTTACTGTCTGTTACAGGAGATGCAAAATAAACAGCTATTGGAGGGACAGCATAGGTTGATGAAATATGTACCAACTCAAAAACTTTAACCTGCTAAAAGATTTCTAACTAAATTTTCCAAAAGGACCATAATTCTGCCAAAATGAAACCCAGAGCTATTATGGTTCTTGTCCCTGTGAATTTCATTGATGATGCTAAAAACATGTGAAGTTTCATTCATATTCAATCAGTGGTTGCGTAGATATCTAACCTGATAAAAAACTTTAACCTGAAAAATCAAGTCCAAAAGGGCCACAACTCAGTCAAAATGCAACCCAGAGTCATGGTTCTGTCTCTGTGCGTTCCATTGATGAAGCTGAACACATGTAAAGTTCCATTCATATCCAATCAGTGGTTGCGTAGATATCTTACCTGATAAAAAACTTTAACCTGAAAAATCAAGTCCAAAAGGGCCACAACTCAGTCAAAATGCAACCCAGAGTCATGGTTCTGTCTCTGTGCGTTCCATTGATGAAGCTGAACACATATAAAGTTTCATTCATATCCAATCAGTGGTTGCGTAGATATCTTATCTGATAAAAAACTTTAACCTGAAAAACCAACGCTGATGCCGGAGCGAGTACAATAGTCTCCCTTTTCTATGAATAGTTGAGCTAAAAATCTTTACAAGGTTCTTTAGAGACATGCAATTTGTTGCACTAATATTCAACTGAGTGTAGCTGAAACCAATCAATAGAACATCGAAAACCTGGTTTTTATTGCAACAAGAATTTTGATTGGTTACTTGTGGGGCTAACTGAATACTCAACCGAGTGTACTAAAACCAATGAAATTTTCCTTTACATAGCTATGGTGACCTTTTAGCCATTGACTTTCTGAAATTTAAATCTGCAGGTATATACATATATATCCAATCATTCCAATGTGTCGAGTCTTATGCGAGGTTGCAGCAGAAAATGAGTTATAGGTATTAGTTAGCCGAAGTACATTTTTATTTAATGAATATTAAGCATCCCATCTATATCTATATGGAGATAAAGTAATAAGAGCTATTGAAGAAACATTTACATAGTGGAATCATGGCCCCAAAACCAAAACAAGCTCCTATTAAATAAGAGAAAATCATCCAGATGATTCTGATTTTAGACTGGCTTCAGAAAAACTGCATTTGGTGTCGACGACATAAATTAAAGAATAATAACATAACCAGTCAAAATTATGTTTTTAAGTAAAATTTTAAAAAATGTTGGCGTTACATGAAACAAGTCACCAATATGGCAAGTCCTATTAAGTTTATTACAGTTCCTGCAAATGTTGCAGTATCAATGTGACAAGTTAATAATATTATTTTGCCTCTATGACTTTGATTCTAGTGTTATTGGCAAAAAATCTATAGGTGCCATCTACTCAATGTGATTACATGTGAATAAACAAAATAAATGCACACATATGATACATGAGTGTCACTTGACTGTATTTTATTTGAAATAATTATTTGCCATAAATACCTGGAAAACATTGATAAACTCTGCAATCTCGAAGTCGAGGGTCTTGTCATTTCCTATGACATGACTTAGATTCTCCAATTCCTCTGATTCTATAAATAGACCATGAACTCTGACCTCTCCTGGTAAAATCAAACCACCATCAGACAAAGTTGTTGCCCTGTCAGATAATAAAAAAATACAACAGAAATAAAATAAGCACTGAGTTCAAGTATGTATTACAAAAAAGTCTGTGTGGTTCCAGCTAAGAATAGAATCACTGTCGCTCTCTGCAGAGGGGTAGGAATCCTCTGAATGGGTGTCATGTTCATTTTATCATTTTTTGTCATACATGTTCATTATTGTGGTTAAATTACCAACCCCTGTGTGGTTCCAGGGAGCCATATGAGTGATAGCAAGAATAGGACCACTGTGGCTCACACATGTCGTAAGAAGCATCAATTTGAGTAATACGATAGAATTTGCTGAAACTCTGAAGTTCTGCAGGTATCAATGTTCTAGGTTCATTCTGCAAATTCATTTGTTGATGTATTTTTTAATATGTATGTTAATTTGTTGTTTTTGTACATGTAGAGTGAACCTGGAATCTTCCTATCTGTTGGCGTCAAATAACCTATAATGTGTTGGTACACCGTAAAACCCAATTCATTCATTCATTATTATGAAAAACCAGGAGTTTTCTAGCTGTTGAGCATAACTCGAATTAAATTACATGGGTTTTTTTTTTGATAGAGACAATGAAATTGTCTTTAAATAGATTCAAAGTTATAATATATAGATTAACTCATATCAGATTTGAAAAAAAAAGGTTTAATTGTCTAAAGTAAATACCATATATGTGTAAAGCACTAACATCACTTCAATTTCACCCAATATATAAAAATAACTAGCATTTGTTTTATTAAAAAACAAACAATGTCTCCCTCCTCATACAATTGTGTGAATGACCTTAACATTATTGTAAATGTTCAAAGCTGGACAGTTTTAGGACAGACCATGGTGCAGCTGTAAAATCCAACAGACAGGTCAAGAGAAGAAGTGCTGACAAGGCCGTAACACAATAAAAAATCATCGAAATTGAATGCAAAAGGGATATGTGTATCTGGTCCTCACAACAATCCTATCCAGCAAGTTGCAGATGGATATAGGGCAGTTCTCTGGCACAGACGGTTGGACATATGGACTGACAGATTGACAGGCGGATGGGCGGACAGACAGTAAAGTAAGCACAAATACAAATTTTTCCTCGAGGTATCTTTGATCACACAAGTGGTCATAATTAAGGGTGTGAAAATAGAACGAAGACCATGATTTGGACAGATTTGGTGATCGTATTATCGGATTAGTGGGGTGCTCGTAATATTGGAGTAACCAACCATTGAATAAAGAAGGAAATATTAATCAGTCCCAAACATAAATGCCCATAATAGCGAGATTGTCTTAGTATCAGGGTGGTCATAAGGTGGAGTTTTACTGTAGAGTACTATACTATGATAAAAAAAGCCACACAGAATTAATACTACCTTTGCAATGTCAAGTCCTCCAGTGCTTGCTGCCGGAGAGCACCACAAGATTCCACTATGTCACAGATAATAATGTCTGCTGTCAGGTCAGTATCGCTTATATCACACAGGTCAATCAGAGTAATGTCCTTTGTTCTGCATCCATTTAGTGTTGCCATTTGGTGTATGATGGAATGATGTTCACCAGCAGTTGCCATAGTAACTTTATGATAGCCAATTTTGCAAGCTTGAATGGCAAGAAATGAGAGTCTTGGTGTAATGTAAAGAAAAGACAAATGTTGAGCTGTGCGTTGTTTTCTGAAATTCTCCAGAACTTGGCAGTATTGCTTGTTCAGATGAATGTCGTTGAGGTACACAATGTCCGCTTGCTCAGCAAGGCAAGTCAGTTTTGACTGAATGTTGTCAACATTTGATGAAAAGGTAGATTTTGCACATCCAGAGGTCACATTTTCTGTAGGCTGTTTTGTCTGTGCTTCAAACATTTGATCATGTGACATGTCTATGGAACATTTTTCCATACTAAAAGCCATTTCTGGTTCTGCACATATCTGACACGACGGTTTCGCATCACTAACCACCATCTCATTAACAATGTGCTGTTCCGTTTCATTTTGCAAGCTTGTTTCTGACCTTGAGCACACATGAACATTGATTTGAGAATCAGTTATTACATTTTCTGTTAATTCTGAAATATTTTCATGTTCTGATTTTGTCACAGATAATGTACTGGAGGTTAAACAATTATCTTCCTTTTCTATTTTATTTGTTATTTCTAAACAGTCCATTCCTTTTCCAAACATTGGTGGATTGTCCACCGACATTAAGGCATCCACTTTCCTCTTCCTGAAGGGTAAGCATGACTCGTTACATTGTTTTACCGATATCCCACAATGCCCAAGTTGAATGTCAGTTTTAGTACTTTTCATGGTTCCTTGATTGTTGCAACGAATCTCACATTTGGCTAACCTCAGACAATCTTGTTCAAAGTGAAACACTGTCCTCAATCTATCTTTTTTCTTCAGTACACAATTTTCATGTTCTATAAGAAATACAGTACAATAAAACATCAGTTAAAACATTGTGACAATGTTTATAATGTCACTTAAAATCCACATTTAATGATTTACCACAAGGACATGCAATTTAACAAGAGTTGTCAGAAGACAACAAAGCTCGCCAATGGGATAAAACTCACCACCCATGCAAAGATTGAGATTGGAGGCAAACACCACAACTTAAACGCAAATAAACAGTAAAAGTTTAACCTGGGTGTCTACAATTGAAAAATTAATGCCAAAAGGGCCATAACTTAGTCAAAATCCATGATGGTGAACTCACATGTGAAGTTTCATTCATATCCAATGAGTGATTGCTTAGATATCTTACCTGATAAAAAACTTTAACCTGAAAAATTAAGTCCAAAAAGGGCCATTACTCTGCCAAAATGCAATCCAGAGTTATGTTCTTGTCTCTGTGTGTTCCACTGATGATGGAGAACACAAATGCGCAGTTTCATTCATTTCCAATGAGTGGTTGCATACATATCTTAAACTAAACTCAAATAAACGCAAAAACTTAACCTGGGTGTTTAAGTCCAAAAAGAGCCATAACTCTGCCAAAATGCAATCCAGAGTTATGGTTCTTGTCTCTGTGTGTTCCATTGATGATGAAGAACACAAATGCGCAGTTTCATTCATTTCCAATGAGTGGTTGCATACATATCTTAAACTTAAAGGCAACTAAATGCAAAAGTTTAACCTGGGTGTCTAAGTCCAAAAAGAGCCATAAATCTGCCAAAATGCAATCCAGAGTTATGGTTCTTGTCTCTGTGTGTTCCATTGAAGATGGTGAAAACACATGCGAAGTTTCATTCATATCCAATGAGCGGTTGCATAGATATCTTAAACTTAAACGCAAAAGTTTAACCTGGGTGTCTACAGACGATGCCGACGCCACCGCCACCTAGGTCATGGCAATAGCTCTCCTTGGACATTCGTCCTGGTGAGCTAAAAATTAATTGTTGTATTTAAACACACCAGAGTGAGTTTATATATACATGTATATAGTTTATTCTTAACATTTTTTTGTTTAAAATACTATTATGTTTGGGTTAATAGTAAAATAAGCTAATTATATTTTAATACAAAAATTGTCAAAACATGTACATGTATATGCAAATAAAAATCAACAGGTGACAGTAAAAGACTCAGAAATTCCTTAAACCATGACACTTAAAGTGAGGAAAATAAAACACTTCAAAAGGAACCATTTTACTCAAGTTTGGGGAAAAAAAAGATCTATACACACCTACATTCTTTTATTCCATCTTATTTATTAACAATTACAGACCATGCATATTTGGCTACGTTAAAGACAAAGGGCACTGATATTCATTATGGTTTATACAAGTATATTATTTTATGAATCAAATTCTTTGACTTTGGAATTTTACAAAAACTATACACTTTCAAAAGCAAGAGCTAAACTATTAAAAATATATATCAACAACATACCACATGTGTTTTGCCGAGAAATATTTGTGATGGGATATAAGGCTTGCTCCCAACAACTCTGGTTGTCTGCTCCTGTTGCTATAGTTACTGTGTCATCTAGGTGAAGGTCAAACCAAACTGCCAGAGCATCAAGGCGCCCATTTTGCTTAACATACAGATCACATAGCCAGTCTTTGCCAGCATTCAGAGACTCAAGTTCCTGGTTAAAAAATATACATCATATGCATGTATGAACAAGTACTGTAGTACCCAGTGTGTAGGTATATATACATAAATATATAGGTATACACTGTTCAAAGAAATGCATTTTCCAATGGTTAAACATAGTGTATTAGTTGGAAAATTATTTCCTCCGCTAGGTCAATCTCGACTTGTTTGAATGATCATGTGACCAGTGGTTAAAAAAAAATGCATTTTCCAATGGTTCAACATACATGTAGTGTATTAGTTGGAAAATGATTTCCCCTGGTCAACCTCGACTTGTTTTGATAGTCATGTGACCAGTGGTCAGTTTAACGACCACGCTGGAATTATAGTCATTCAGCGGAGGATATTACACATGTACACTAGTATCAAGTAATTATATTTTATTTTGTTCATTTTTACCAGATCATTCAGGATGTTTATTATTATAATAATAATGAATGGATGTGCAACAGAATATTTGATATTGAAGTGAAATGTTTTGATTTGATACAAGTTATGTGTAAGGATGTTGTTTAGAAGTTTGTTAAGTATACTGATTTGATAAATTGTAGTATTATGCACACAGCATTGTCCAAACACTTGCTTGAAATTTATCAATAAATAAATAATATTAACTGGATATAGTTTTAGTATTTACTTGTTGAGATGGAAAGGTCAGGGGAATGATCATTCTAATGTCAGTATAATGTCAAATGGTGGGATCGAGGGTCATCAGGGGTAAAAATGAACTTTTGTGCATTAAAGTATTGCTTAATATTGCAAGACGCACACTATATTATAAACTTTATATTATATTATATATCTTTTTAATTCTAATTAAGAATTTACATTTTCATTGATAAAGATAGTTAAATATTTGAAGGATAAATTATGTATCTGTGGTAAATGAAAACATTTCATTTGACACATAAATTATGTATCTGTGGTAAATGAAAACATTTCATTTGACACATAAATTATGTATCTGTGGTAAATGAAAAAACTTCATTGTACACATAAATCATATATCTGTGGCAAATGAAAAAAACTTCATTTGACACATAAAATTAAATTATGTATCTGTGGAAAATGCAAAAAAACAGGATAGATTCAGGATGTAAACCGGAAGTATAGTGTATACTGGATATAGCCTCAGTTCATCCAGAGTTGATGTCACATTCAATGCTTTGAACCTTGACAGAAGCACTATTTATTGAATGTGACATTTAAACAGACTAGCCAATAGAAGTATTATTCTCGCTAAACTATATATGAATATATGTAAATTTGCGTACAACTACTTTCAAATCTGTCTCCTATTATATTATAATAAATTCATTAAAAAAACGTTCGCATCTAATGGAATATATTCAAAATGGAATATAATACTTATTGACGAAATCCTATTTTAAGTGAACACAAACAAACTACACAATTTCATTGCATGTATTGAATGAAATAACACGTTGGCTGTCGTCTCTTTGATGACTGTGACGTCATCTAGCATCTGCTAACATCAAAGGGTATTGTAAGAGTGAAACGTACATGATTTCTAGTCCTTGAAAGTGACATGTTTATGTCGTTTCTTTTTGAAAGCTGAAGCATGTTTTTAGATTGGAAAGTTAGTAATATGGAGTAAATATATCAAATTAATGGATAAGATATATAAACAGATGGACATTTTATATAAATTATTTAGTTCAAGTTAGGCTGATGATGCACAGATCTGTACTCTGTGGACAACTATTTTTCCAAACGTTATGGCTAACACAAACAATTCCGGTCCGACAGCAAAATAAAATCGGTCCAAAATTGATCACTTTCCTTAATTAATATCATTAATACTATAATTAAAGCAAACAAGTAATACTGCGGGTTTTATTAAATATTTTAATGACGCAAGCAATTTTCGGTCTGATAGTCCCAGCTTTGACCACTTGACAAATAAACCGACACAAGCAAACAAGTTAACACATTGCGGCAAGCAGTATATCAAAGAAATTACCGAAGCAAAACCGGTTTGATGAACCGCTATGGGTCACTGATCACACACCGAAGGCATGTTACGTAGCGACAGACTCTTCCGAAAAACTCCCCTAATCCCCGTAATGGCTTAGTCAAAATTGACCTCCTTTTGCACAGCGGGTGATAAAACAATCGAATGTTATTGCCACAAGGCGTATTTCACAGCTTTGTAAAGAATGATAAGGGTAATTTATACGACCGATAGAAAATATCTGGACCGATTTTTTATTAAATTTTGAAATGAAAACCGGTTTTGAACAGTAGAAATCGGTCCAAAAACCGAAAAACCTGTGATTTTAGAAGCCCTGCTTTGATGTATAAATACACATTTCTAAAAACACAATATACAACAGGTATAAATAAACTTGTTATGCTTTTTTTCAAGTAAAACATACAAGTGACACAGTGTATAAAGATTAAAATGAAGAATGATAAACTCCAAATCAGAATTTTTTTATAAAAAAACAAATAAAAAGTTAAATCACTGATATTATTAACTAATTGCAGACCTGAATCAAACAAAACATACACATAGGTTTGTAAAGTTGACTCTAAGCAGCTCTGTGATATTTGTGAGAATCTTATAGCCACCACGGATTCGAGACAGGTTCTCTGTGGTGTATGGTTCCTCTGCCACATGGCCCGTGCTGCACAAGATCTCCACATTACTGAGGTCCACATACTGAAGCATTGGGTACATCATCCTGATGAAACAATGAAGTGAGAACACAAATAATGAAGTGAGAACACGAATAATGAAGTGATAACATGAAATGTGGTAGCCATGGAAATAAATCTGATGGACAGAGTGATGGATGCATGCACCTATGGACAGACAGGGGTAACACTTAAAGGCCAAAAACTTTCTGCTGGTGCAGAGAGTTATGTAGGAGTGGCTAATGTACATCAGCTGTTTTCTTTACCTGTCAGTTATTGTACAGTGTTCTAAAAATACACCATTTCACAGCTGCTGAAATGTGTACAAACTAAATTGCTTAACAAATATACATGGATCTTTGTTTATACACGTTTTAGCAGCAAAGTAATTGAATATTTATTGTTAATACATTTAATTGGCAAAAATATATTTCTCAAAAAGTGAATGTTATTTGTGAATATATGCAGTTTGAATGAATGAATGAATGAATGAATGAATGAATGAATGAATGAATGAATGAATGAATGAATGAATAAATGAATATGATTTTACGGTGTACCAGCACATTATAGGTTATTCGATGCCAACAGGAAGGAAGATTCCAGGATCACTCTACCTGTACAAAAACAACAAATTAACATACAGATTTAAAAAAATACATCAGGAAATCGATATGCAGAATGAACATAGAACCATGATACCTGCTAAACTGCAGAGTTTCAACAAATTCTATTGTATTACTCACTCATATGATTTCCTGGAACTACACAGGGGTTAGTAATTTAACCACAATAGTGAACATGATAAAAAATGATCAAATGAGCATGACACCCATTCGGAGGATTCCTACCCCTCTGCAGTGATCAACAGTGATTCTAGTCTTAGCTGGAACCACATGGGCATTTTGAAAACAAAGTTAAAACTCTAACTGCCAAAAATTATAAATTCTAGGAAGGAGCTAATGTGAGGTCATGTTTAAAACTGCATATATTCACATATAACATGAAAAATATTTTTGCCAATTAAATGTATTAACGAGTATGCAAAATTATAACAAATATTATACAGTCATTAAATGTATATAGAGAGCTCTCTAAATTCTACATACATGTACATCTCCAATCTTTTAGAAAGTTGTTTTTTAAATCAAGATTTCATGCCTGGTAGATGGATATATACATGTACATACATAAAATGAAAAATGGTGTTTTTGACAATTCAAAAGCAAACAACTCCTGTTTACAGTTATACCAATTAAATTGGACTGGTTTTCGAAGTCTTCCCAGGTCTTGTGCATATATACAACACATAGGCTTATGGTTATAAACAACATACAAGTTTGATAAAATCCTCCAATTAAAAATTAAACTTTACTATCTAAAACATTCAGGCAGACCGTGTATAACAAATTCTTTGGCCAGTACATTAAAAATAGACGAGTATTACCAGGACACATACATAATCCTACCATATCTTCCTCAGAAATTTGTATTTTGCATATTTAACGTCCCGTTCTGTCCCATCCAGAAACAGACAGACAGACTAGTTCATTTAAGTGTTATATATATATATATATGTACAACAATTTCAATAATAAAATACATAATAAAACACATCAATATCTGGCCAAATTCGACCTGTAAGACGCTGTTACCATATTAAAAGACATATCAAAACATGCTACTGGCAGATTTAAGTATTTAGTGTTTACAATAAGAGCATTATTTCATATCAAAACAACTGCTTAGAACCATTTAAGTATTAACAATATATACAGTCAGACAGACAAAATCAGTTTTAATGTGTAGCATATACATATTTACAATAAATGCAGTCTGGTCTGTAAAGGCAGTGTCAAAGTTTAAGATGCCACATACCTGTTTTGGCCTCTGATGGTCTCACACTCTATACCACAGGCATACATGGTGGCACCGCATGGTATCACAGTCCCCATCTGTAGAAATAAACAAAATATATGACATAATACATTGTGTCTCGATGTCATTCGCCTCTCACCACTGATTTCAGTGGAAAAAATATCATTAACTTAGGGAGAAGGGTGTGCTGGAGCACTGCTTAACCTCCAAAGATCTAAGGAAAGAGTGGTTAGATTAACTAATCATCTGTTAGCTCTCGATGGCATAAAAATGAGTTTTAAATATTTAAACAATCAATATGTATATCATCATATCTTTCTCAATGGTTGAGGTTACGCATCTGACTATCGATCCAGGGGATGTGAGTTTGAATCCCCGCCCGGCAACAGTCTCCATGATGATTGATATGAGACATTGTGTCTCATTATCATTCGTCTCTCACTGCTGATTCAAGTGAGAAAGTTATCAGTTACTTGCAGAGATGGGGTGTGCTTGAGTACTGGTTTACCTTTCAGAATCTCAGGAAACAGTGATTAGGTTAACTGATCATCTAATAGCCCTCGATTGCATAAAAATTACGCTAAATATTTAATCAATCAATCAAAGGTTGAGTATAGTAATTGCTCTTTCTTACCAATATCAGTCTGGGTCCAGTTTCAACAGCATTTACTTTACAGATACTTTAAGTATTAATGTTTATGTTGACATGTTATTTCTATTTAAATCATTATATATTTTTGCATGTTTTTAGTTTTGAAGCATTTACTTGTGAATGTTAGTAAATCTGATCTACTAATGTCTATTCTAGGAAAAAAATCTCACAGCGGGTCGGAACTCGACCCTATATTATACTGGTGATGGTGGGTAAAACAGTCATGTTAATTCTAGTGAGTGTGGGTGTCTGATAAAAAGAATCTTGGGGGGGGGGGGTATTTTTATCCTAATTTAATCAGCAAAAAAACATGATTTTAATTCTTCTCACATGAAATTAAGTCACTGCTTCTATGATCTTCAAAAAGAATTGCATCTCATTAACAATATTTTTAGAAAATACTTTTCATTCTATTGGAACATGAAATAAACATGACAGAGGTTATTGTCTGCAAAATAAACATTAAATTTTATCATTTTTATTCTGGTGGTAGGGGAAATAAAAATTCTGGTGATACCTAAAAACTAATTAAATTTTTTTAGTGGTGGTACCCTAAAAAATAATTCAAGTTCCGACATTAATGCAATGTTATTTCAAAATCCTTTCATATATGACAAAATTATAGACTTGACATGTTATGTTTCAAAGAGGGAAATCGCAATTTCTTTATATGTCACCCTTCGTGGGCAGAAGAGTGTATACGTCAAACCTGCGAAAGCAGTCACCTCTATTAAGCAGCCACTTGTCTTAAGCAACCACATTTGTACATTCCTATTTCTAAGCTTTCAGAGCAAATTTATGTGTATTATGCAACAAACTGTCTAAAAAGGCCACTTTTGCTCCTTCCCATGACTGGCTGCTGTATATATTTATTTTACGTTCATGTTTTATTTAAATCAGTAGTCATTGAAGCATTCTCTAAATTTTTAAGTACATGTATAACTAAGTTAATGCAGCTAAAATTGGTCCAGCACTTTATGTACAAGTTTAATATTTACCCGGTACTTAAATCTCATCTTGATTAACTTTAATTTAATAAAGGATATTAAATTAAAGTAAATAAACCATAGCTTCATAGAAGTTTAATTGACTCTAATTACAATGTCAGGATTTATCGACGGATCTCTTAATTGCCACCATTTAGACAGTGGAATGAAAGCCACATATTGTGGCAGTGCATATATTTGACCCCAGTTTCACTAAACATCTCATTTCCAGATTTTCCTCAGATTTTTTAAATGTTATACATAACTCCATTTACATCAATCTTTTTGCATGTTATCCTCTACCAATGAGAAAAGATGTGTTCCTATTTCAAGTCTGTGTGGACATTTAAAGCTTATTGAGTTCATGCAATTGTTTAGAGAAACTGAGAAATTTGAGTTGAGGAAAATCTCAGCTTGAGATGTTTAGTGAAGCCGGCTGCTGTTAATATAAATGTAAGTTTCTCACAGACGTAGAATCATAAACAAGAAATAGAATTGGGTTGATTTGTATTAACCCTTTACCCCATAGATACAAGTTTTCTCACACCAATCACAGAAGGCCTTTGAAAACAGTGCAGGAAGAGTTCAGATTGCTCGTTACACTTCTTGCACTGTTTTCCACTCTGTCAGTTAATATAAACATAATACACCCATTGATGATATGTGGTGAATTAATGCTTTCAATTTGGAAGAGTCCAAGAAAATGCTTATGGAGCAAAGGGTTAAGTAAGTCAGGACAATGTAGTCTTCCCATAAAGATATTTAAAACTGATGCAGCAATTATTTGTTCATGTACTATTTTGAGCGCTACTTTTTTATGTAATAAATTCCGATAAGAATGGTACACAATAACATTAAGATTTGGTGGAAAACTTACATTTATATCTTTTTCATGCTTAATAAATTATTTGCTTACAGCTTGACAGAAAATAAGACTTTGGCAAATTTTATTATTGGTAGCAAACAGAATCATTAACTTTACAGTAAATATAGATGTGTACAAAATCAGACATTTTTGGCATATCTGTAACATGTAGCCAAGATTAAAAAAGAAATGGTTACAGTTCATAATTTCTTTGTAAGCGTACCGGTGCAGTTGATATAAGGTTTTTCCAGGCATGAGTCATTGTCGATACAATATGTTCACCAAACAATCCTGCATCAAATGTTTCCGTGACAACCAATCTCACTCTGGAAAACATGAGAAAACATTCAACAGATGGATGTGAACTTCTTAATAAAAGTCAACACCTGTGATTGTGAAACAATAACATTAATGTCAGGAACATTCAGCTAGATTGTCACGATGGTCCTAAACCACTTACTGGCATCATAGAAGACTGTGCCAAACATTCAACTAGAGGCCACGATGGTCCTAAACCACTTCCTGGCATCATAAAAGACTGTGCCAAACATTCAACTAGAGGCCACTATGGTCAGAAACCACTTACTCGCATCATAGAAGACTGTGCCAAACATTCAACTAGGGGCCAAGATGGTCCTAAACCACTTACTGGCATCAAAGAAGACTGTGCCAAACATTCAGCTAAGGGCCACGATGGTCCTAAACCACTTACTGGCCTCATAGAAGAATGTGCCAAACATTTAACTAGAGGCCAAAATGGTCCTTAACCACTTCCTGGCATCATAGAAGACTGTGCCAAACATTCAACTAGGGGCCACGATGGTCCTAAACCACTTCCTGGCATCATAGAAGATTGTGCCAATCATTCAGCTAAGGGCCAAGATGGTCCTAAACCACTTCCTGGCATCATAGAAGACTTTGCCAAACATTCAACTAGAGGCCACGATGGTCCTAAACCACTTACTGGCATCATAGAAGACTGTGCAAAACATTAAGCTAGGGGCCACGATAGTCCTAAACCACTTACTGGCATCATGGAAGACTGTGCCAAACATTCAACTAGGGGCCACAATGGTCCTAAACCACTTCCTGGCATCATGGAAGAATGTGCCAAACATTCAACTAGAGGCCACGATGGTCCTAAACCACTTACTGGCATCATAGAAGACTGTGCCAGACATTCAACCAGAGGCCACGATGGTCCTAAACCACTTACTGGCATCATAGAAGACTGTGCCAAACATTCAACTAGAGGCCACGATGGTCCTAAACCACTTACTGACATTATAGAAGAATGTGCCAAACCTTCAACTAAAGGCCACAATGGTCCTAAACCACTTACTGGCATCATAGAAGACTGTGCCAAACATTCAACCAGAGGCCATGAAATCCTAAACCACTTACTGGCATTACAGAAGACTGTGCCAAACATTAAACTTGAAGCCACGATGGTCCTAAACCACTTCCGGCATCATAGAAGACTGCCAAACATTCAACTAGAGGCCAAAATGGTCCTAAACCACTTTCTGGCATCATAGAAGACTGTGCCAAACATTCAACTAGAGGCCACAATGGTCCTAAACCAATTCTAGCATCATAGAAGACTGTGCCAAACATTCAACTAGAGGCCAAGATGGTCCTAAACCACTTACTGGCATCAAAGAAGACTGTGCCAAACATTCAGCTAAGGGCCACGATGGTCCTAAACCACTTACTGGCATCATAGAAGACTGTGCCAAACATTTAACTAGAGGCCAAAACGGTCCTTTACCACTTCCTGGCATCATAGAAGACTGTGCCAAACATTCAACTAGGGGCCACGATGGTCCTAATCCACTTACTGGCATCATAGAAGATTGTGCCAAACATTCAGCTAAGGGCCAAGATAGTCCTAAACCACTTCCTGGCATCATAGAAGACTTTGCCAAACATTCAACTAGAGGCCACGATGGTCCTAAACCACTTACTGGCATCATAGAAGACTGTGCAAAACATTAAGCTAGGGGCCACGATAGTCCTAAACCACTTACTGGCATCATGGAAGACTGTGCCAAACATTCAACTAGGGGCCACAATGGTCCTAAACCACTTCCTGGCATCATGGAAGAATGTGCCAAACATTCAACCAGAGGCCATGAAATCCTAAACCACTTACTGGCATTACAGAAGACTGTGCCAAACATTAAACTTGAAGCCATGATGGTCCTAAACCACTTACTGGCATCATAGAAGACTGCCAAACATTCACCTAGAGGCCAAAATGGTCATAAACCACTTTCTGGCATCATAGAAGACTGTGCCAAACATTCAACTAGAGGTCAAAATGGTCCTAAACCAATTCTAGCATCATAGAAGACTGTGCCAAACATTCAACTAGAAGCCACAATGGTCCTAAACCACTTCTAACATGAAAGAAGACTGTGTCAAACATTCAACTAGAGGCCAGGATGGTCCTAAACCACTTACTGGCATCATAGAAGACTGTGCCAAACATTCAACTAGAGGCCACAATGGTCCTAAACCACTTCCAGCATCATAGAAGACTGTGCCAAACAATCAACTAGAGGCCATGATGGTCCTAAACCACTTACTGGCATCATAGAAGACTGTGCCAAACATTCAACTAGAGGTCACAATGGTCTTAAACCACTTCCGGCATCATAGAAGACTCTGCCAAACATTCAACTAGAGGCAACGATGGTCCTAAACAACTTACTGGCATCATAGAAGACTGCCAAACATTCAACTAGAGGCCATGATGGTCCTTAACCACTTCCTGGCATCATAGAAGACTGTGCCAAACATTCAACTAGAGGCCACGATGGTCTCAAACCACTCACTGCATCATAGAAGACTGTGCCCAACATTCAACTAGAGGCCACGATGGTCCTAAACCACTTCCAGCATCATAAAAGACTGTGCCAAACATTCAACTAGGGGCCACAATGGTCCTAAACCACTTCCAGCATCACAGAAGACTGTGCCAAACATTCAACTAGAGGCCACGATGGTCCTAAACCACTTCCTGGCATCATAGAAGACTGTGCCAAACATTCAACTAGAGGCCAAAATGGTCCTAAACAACTTAATGGCATCATAGTCGACTGTGCCAAACATTCAACTGGAGGCCACGATGGTTCTTAACCAATTACTAGCATCATAGAAGACTGTGCAAAACATTCAACTAGAGACCACAATGGTCCTAAACCACTTCAAGCACCACAGAAAACTGTGCCAAACATTCAACCTAGAGGCCACAATGGTCCTAAACCACTTACTGGCACCATAGAAGACTGTGCCAAACATTCAACTAGAAGCCACGAGGGTCCTAACCACTTACTCGCATCATAGAAGACTGTGCCAAGCATTCAACTAGAGGTCACAATGGTCCTAAACCACTTACTGGCATCATAGAAGACCTAGCCAAACATTCAACTAGAGGCCACAATTGTCCTAAACCACTTAATGGCATCATAGAAGACAGTGCCAAAGATTTAACTAGAGGCCACAATGGTCCTAAACCACTTACTGGCATCATAGAAGACTGTGCCAAACATTCAACTAGAGGCCACTATGGTCCTTAACCACTAACTGGCATCATAGAAGACTGTGCCAAACATTCAACTAGAGGCCACAGTGGTCCTTAACCATTTACTGGCATCATAGAAGACTGTGCCAAACATTCAGCTAGAGGCCACAATGGTCCTAAACCACTTACTGGCACCATAGAAGACTGTGCCAAACATTCAACTAGAGGCCACAGTGGTCCTTAACCATTTACTGGCATCATAGAAGACTGTGCCAAACATTCAACTAGAGGCCACAATGGTCCTAAACCACTTACTGGCACCATAGAAGACTGTGCCAAACATTCAACTAGAAGCCACGAGGGTCCTAAACCACTTACTGGCATCATAGAAGACTGTGCCAAACATTCAACTAGAAGCCACGAGGGTCCTAAACCACTTACTGGCATCATAGAATACTGTGCCAAACATTCAACTAGAGGTCACAATGGTCCTAAACCACTTACTGGCATCATAGAAGACTGTAGCCAAACATTCAACTAGAGGCCACAATTGTCCTAAACCACTTAATGGCATCATAGAAGACAGTGCCAAAGATTTAACTAGAGGCCACAATGGTCCTAAACCACTTACTGGCATCATAGAAGACTGTGCCAAACATTCAACTAGAGGCCACTATGGTCCTTAACCACTAACTGGCATCATAGAAGACTGTGCCAAACATTCAACTAGAGGCCACAGTGGTCCTTAACCATTTACTGGCATCATAGAAGACTGTGCCAAACATTCAGCTAGAGGCCACAATGGTCCTAAACCACTTACTGGCACCATAGAAGACTGTGCCAAACATTCAACTAGAGGCCACAGTGGTCCTTAACCATTTACTGGCATCATAGAAGACTGTGCCAAACATTCAACTAGAGGCCACAATGGTCCTAAACCACTTACTGGCACCATAGAAGACTGTGCCAAACATTCAACTAGAAGCCACGAGGGTCCTAAACCACTTACTGGCATCATAGAAGACTGTGCCAAACATTCAACTAGAAGCCACGAGGGTCCTAAACCACTTACTGGCATCATAGAAGACTGTGCCAAACATTCAACTAGAGGTCACAATGGTCCTAAACCACTTACTGGCATCATAGAAGACTGTGCCAAACATTCAACTAGAGGCCACAATTGTCCTAAACCACTTAATGGCATCAAGAAGACAGTGCCAAAGATTCAACTAGAGGCCACAATGGTCCTAAACCACTTACTGGCATCATAGAAGACTGTGCCAAACATTCAACTAGAGGCCATGATGGTCCTAAACCACATACTGGCATCACAGAAGACTGTGCCAAACATTCAACTGGAGGCCACAATGGTCCTAAACCACTTACTGGCATCATAGAAGACTGTGCCAAACATTCAACTGGAGGCCACAATGGTCCTAAACCACTTAATGGCATCATAGAAGACTGTACCAAACATTCAACTAGAGGCCACAATGGTCCTAAACCACTTCCAGCACCACAGAAAACTGTGCCAAACATTCAACTAGAGGCCACAATGGTCCTAAACCACTTACTGACACCATAGAAGACTGTGCCAAACATTCAACTAGAGGCCACGATGGTCCTAAACCACTTACTGGCATCATAGAAGACTGTACCAAACATTCAGCTGGAGGCCACAATGTTCTTTAACCATTTACTAGCATCATAGAAGACTGTGCCAAACATTCAACTAGAGGCCACAATGATCCTAAACCACTTACTAGCATCATAGAAGACTGTGCCAAACATTCAACTGGAGGCCAAGATGTTCCTTAACCACTTACTAGCATCATAGAAGACTGTGCAAAACATTCAACTAGAGGCCACAATGGTCCTAAACCACTTCCAGCACCACAGAAAACGGTGCCAAACATTCAACTAGAGGCCACAATGGTCCTAAACCACTTACTGGCATCATAGAAGACTGTGCAATACATTCAACTAGAGGCCACAATGGTCCTAAACCACTTACTGGCATCATATAAGACTGTGACAAACATTCAACTAGAGGCTATGATGGTCCTAAACCACTTAATGGCATCATAGAAGACTGTACCAAACATTCAACTAGAGGCCACAATGGTCCTAAACCACTTCCAGCACCACAGAAAACTGTGCCAAACATTCAACTAGAGGCCACAATGGTCCTAAACCACTTACTGACACCATAGAAGACTGTGCCAAACATTCAACTAGAGGCCACGATGGTCCTAAACCACTTACTGGCATCATAGAAGACTGTACCAAACATTCAGCTGGAGGCCACAATGTTCTTTAACCATTTACTAGCATCATAGAAGACTGTGCCAAACATTCAACTAGAGGCCACAATGATCCTAAACCACTTACTAGCATCATAGAAGACTGTGCCAAACATTCAACTGGAGGCCAAGATGTTCCTTAACCACTTACTAGCATCATAGAAGACTGTGCAAAACATTCAACTAGAGGCCACAATGGTCCTAAACCACTTCCAGCACCACAGAAAACGGTGCCAAACATTCAACTAGAGGCCACAATGGTCCTAAACCACTTACTGGCATCATAGAAGACTGTGCAATACATTCAACTAGAGGCCACAATGGTCCTAAACCACTTACTGGCATCATATAAGACTGTGACAAACATTCAACTAGAGGCTATGATGGTCCTAAACCACTTACTGGCATCATAGAAGACTGTGCCAAACATTCAACTAGAGGCCACAATGGTCCTAAACCACTTACTGACACCATAGGTGACTGTGCCAAACATTCAACTAGAGGCCACGATGGTCCTAAACCACTTACTGGCATCATAGAAGACTGTGCCAAACATTCAACTAGAGGCCACAATGGTCCTAAACCACTTACTGGCACCATAGAAGACTGTGCAATACATTCAACTAGAGGCCACAATGGTCCTTAACCACTTACTGGCATCATATAAGACTGTGCCAAACATTCAACTAGAGGCCACGATGGTCCTAAACCACTTACTGGCATCATAGAAGACTGTGCCAAACATTCAACTAGAGGTCACAATGGTCCTAAACCATTAACTGGTATCATAGAAGACTGTGCCAAACATTCAACTAGAGGACACGATGGTCCTTAACCACTTCCAGCATCATAGAAGACTGTGCCAAACATTCAACTGATTATGTGATTACTGATATTACCAGTAAACCTTTTCCTAAAAGGGAAAAGTTATTAAATTTTTCTATTACTTGCGATTTTAAAATCTATTATTATGGAATAGTTTACTTGTCCTGTATGTTTTCCGGCACATGCATGTCTGTAGATGACATGTGTAGCAAAGAAATCTTATTTTGTACACCGTTGGCAACCATCACATCTCGTGCCACCTCCACCATTGCACGTGATCGGTCGCAGGCAGTTATAGTAGAAGCACCAGACTGTTCACTCATCATGCTGTAACAGAGAAGTATCAGTCAATTACAATTATAAAACAAGAGGCCCAATAGTCCTAAGTCACTCGCCTGACTACACTTTTTTATTTATTTTCAAATTACAAGCATGCAGAACTTATAGATGAGAAAATGAGAATCATCTGTTTTCCCCTATCATTTTACATGTAAAAATTAGGGTCTCCGTACCAGGCCACACTGGACTCTAGCACTTTTATTTGATCAAACTTAAAACCCCTACTCATATGGTTCATTTATAATAAATATAAACAAATTTGGCTTATCGATTCTCGAGAAGAATTTTATTCTTTTTGGACCCCTGCTGGCCCCTTATGCATACTAAATCCCTTTAAAAGGACCCAGTCTTAATTGTTTTGACCAAACAACACTCCAGATTTTAAGAAGTTTGAAATAATTCCTAATATAGATATGAAAAATTGAATTAATTGTTTCCTCGTAGTATTCCTTTGTAAAAATCAAAGTCTCCTTACTGGGCCCTATTAACACGTCTAGCTCCTTTTGAACAAAATTGTAATCACTTACTCATTCAGTATCACAAACATCAGTTCACAAGAAGAGTTCACAGATATCACCTGCCAAAAATATGAACAAATTTGGTTGATCATTTCTTGAGAAGAAGATTTTTGAAAATTCCAATATTTTCCCCTTTTTGACCCATATTGGCCCTTATGGATATTAAATCCGGTTTAAAGCACCAAGTCTCAACTTTTTTAACTAAACAATGCTTCAGATCTCAAGATGATTAAAATCATTCCTACAAAGATAAGAAAATGACGATCTACTATTTTACCATAGTGCAAAAATCAATGGGCCCCAAATGCACAATTTTATCACTTTTTGGGCCCTTGTTGGCTCCTTATGGATATCAAACTCCCTTTCAAAGATCCAGTCTCAATTGGGATGATAAAGTAGTGCTCCAGACTTCAAGATGATTAAAATAATAACTAAAATCCCCTTACTGTCCTAATATGGACCCTAGACCCAACTTGAAACCCCTGCTCATAGGGATCATTAATATAAAGTATAAACAAATTTAATATGTTGGTTCATGAGAAGACTTTAAAATGAAAGATTCCCTTTCTGAAACAGATGTCACCAGGGCTTGAGTAAACCGGAGAAAGTATGATAACATGACACTGCATGCAAAATACAAAATCTCCTTATTATTTTAAAGAAGAAGGATTTTTAAATTAAAAACGAAACAAAACTGATAAGCACCTTTGGCAGGATATATTTGACCTGACCCTGTTCCAATATCCAACACAGTATTATAACCACTTACCTCAGTATATAAGACCCTGTTCCAATATCCAACACAGTATTATAACCACTTACCTCAGTATATAAGACCCTGTTCCAATATCAAACACAGTATTATAACCAGTTACCTCAGTTTATAAGACCCTGTTCCAATATCTAACACAGTGTTATAACCACTTACCCCAGTATATTAGACCCTGTTCCAATATCCAACACAGTATTATGACCAGTTACCTCAGTATATTAGACCCTGTTCCAATATCTAACACAGTATTATAACCACTTACCCCGGTTTATTAGACCCTGTTCCAATATCCAACACAGTATTATAACCACTTACCCCAGTTTATTAGACCCTGTTCCAATATCCAACACAGTATTATAACCACTTACTCAGTATATTAGACCCTGTTCCAATATCCAACACAGTATTATAACCACTTACTCAGTATATTAGTCCCTGTTCCAATATCCAACACATTATTATAACCACTTACCTCAGTATATTAGTCCCTGTTCCAATATCCAACACAGTATTATAACCACTTACCTCAGTATATTAGACCCTGTTCCAATATCAAACACAGTAGTATAACCACTTACCTCAGTATATTAGACCCTGTTCCAATATCAAACACAGTAGTATAACCACTTACTCAGTATATTAGTCCCTGTTCCAATATCCAACACATTATTATAACCACTTACCTCAGTATATTAGTCCCTGTTCCAATATCCAACACAGTATTATAACCACTTACCTCAGTATATTAGTCCCTGTTCCAATATCCAACACAGTATTATAACCACTTACCTCAGTATATTAGACCCTGTTCCAATATCAAACACAGTATTATAACCACTTACCTCAGTATATTAGACCCTGTTCCAATATCCAACACAGTATTATAACCACTTACCTCAGTATATTAGTCCCTGTTCCAATATCCAACACAGTATTATAACCACTTACCTCAGTATATAAGACCCTGTTCCAATATCCAACACAGTAGTATAACCACTTACCTCAGTATATTAGTCCCTGTTCCAATATCCAACACAGTATTATAACCACTTACCTCAGTATATAAGACCCTGTTCCAATATCCAACACTATATGATAACCACTTACCTCAGTACATTAGTCCCTGTTACAATATCCAACACAGTATTATAACCACTAACCTCAGTATATAAGACCCTGTTCCAATATCCAACACAGTATTATAACCACTTACCTCAGTTTATAAGACCCTGTTCCAATATCCAACACAGTATTATAACCACTTTCCTCAGTATATAAGTTCCTGTTCCAATACCCAACACAGTATTATAACCACTTACCTCAGTATATTATCCCTGTACCAATACCCAACACAGTATTATAACCACTTACCTCAGTATATTAGTCCATGTTCCAATACCAAACACTGTATTATAACCACTTACCTCAGTATATTAGTCCCTGTTCCAATACCAAACACTGTATTATAACCACTTATCTCAGTATACCAGTCCCTGTTCCAATACCCAACACGGTATTAAAACCACTTACCTCAGTTTATTAGTTCCTGTTCCAATACCAAACACTGTATTATAACCACTTACCTCAGTTTATTAGTCCTTGTTCCAATACAAAACACAGTATTATAACCACTTACCTCAGTATATTAGTCCCTTATCCAATACCAAACATTGTATTATAACCACTTACCTCAGTATACCAGTCCCTGTTCCAATACCCAACATGGTATTATAACCACTTACCTTAGTATACCGGTCCCTGTTCCAATATCCAAGACCGTATTGTAACCAGACTTCACTGCCTTCTCAATAGCAAACTTGTAAGCTATATTTCGCCGTTTGTCATTCAACATGGAGAAGTGCCATCTTTCAACAAGATGACTACTGATGTTTTCCAGGTTGTCTCGTGCGGCCAGATAATGAGGGTTGACCAGCAGTGATCTGCGTATGTATGCCGCTGCTTCCTCTATGTAGCCTAACCTTTAAAATAATGCAATTCAATAATGCAATTCAGAAATGCAATTCAATAATGCAATCCAATAATGCAATTCAATAATGCAATTCAATAATGCAATTCAGAAATGCAATTCAATAATGCAATTCAGTAGTTAAGTCCAATGTAACTAGTAAGCACATACATAGAACATGGGTACTTTTTGATCAATTTTTTTCTTAAACAGTTTAAAGGGCTATACAGCCATTTTGATAATTTTTCAATAATAACTATATATCAACCAGTAACCTCGTGGTAATACAACTATATCCAGTAATCTAGTGGTTAAGGCTTCTGCCTAGGAAGCGATTGGTTGTAGGTTTGAATCATGGTTGAAGCACTTTGTTTTTTTCAGATACAGTCTGATGCTCACACAGCAGCTAGTTAAATTGAGGTACCGAATGTCTAACGGCCTGACGCCTGGCAAGGATAGCCTTTGGGAAGTAACTGTGTACAACAAAAAGGTGCCTTATAGGTCAATAGTGGCTGGCATTTTCAATGGGGCGACACTATAATAAACAAACACTTACTTTTCTTTTATAGATTAAGACGAAATATTTTAAGAAATATTCTATTTTCACCAGTTTTTATGTTAATAATAGAATCATTTCAAGGAAATTATAATCTGCAGTCTACTCATATTTACATAACTTTAATTTCAAGTTTTTCTTAGATATGAAGTTTCAGCTAAAACTACAGAGTATTTGGAAAATAATATCTGCATACGGTTAAACATATAGCTGTGTAAAGATATGCTTAAAAAAACACCTTCAAAACATTGTCATTCTATTGATACAACAAAACCATACAATAGTAATAAACAAAAATGAGAAAAAACACACACACAAAAAAATAATTAATAATTATAGTTAAGGGAACCATGTCTGTATTCAAAATAGCAATTTCAAACAAGTTGAACTCAACATTACAGTTTTAGATTGGAAATCCATAAAACACATCCTATTTTTTTAACTATGTGTCGATAAAAAGCTGAACAATAGTTGCCATAAAGATACTAATCATTTCTTTCGAAACTACACCATGTGCTGTTTAGAGTTTACTATAACCAGAGCACTGCTGCAATTTCTATTAGTCAGATATGACCTGATTAGCATAAATTATGTCCTTGGCCCAGTATGTATATCTCTATTTTTAGAGAAATCATGTTATGTTTGTATAAAGTATGCATGGCAATAAAACATATATCCACATGCTTCATGGTTTGTACATTGGCAACACTGATTACACCAGTGACTTAATTACATGTTGATATGTGTCTGGTTTTACATCTCACACAATAATCAATTTTGTACTTTTCTACACATAGAGAATGCACTGCTGAAACACTAGGCTACATCACCAATGGTTCTAAAAGTGCTTTGTTTCCATTAATAGTCATTGGTCAAATTATGTAGAAAATGGGATTGACCAGATTCCTTTTGCACAATTTCAATTATTTGATGACACCCCTTCATTTCTGACAATTCTGCCCAGTGTATCACTATGCCTCTCTAAACTGTTTTATTTTCATCCAACAGAACCAGATGTCATCCAAACTTAAAAGAAATCATAAAAATGTTCCAATGTTCTCAAATGTACAAAAAAATATGACAATATTATGCATTTTTAACAAAAATAATGCCCAACCGATTTATACAAGAATCTTGCTACCGTCATGTAAGGGAGGTAAATCATAAGTGAAACCTTTCATTGGCATGGTTTATTATGGCTACTGTTATATTGGCAGGTTTGGTCTGAAGTGCAAAGATTAATCAACACAAGAGGAAAGTAACTCAATCAAGACAATTACACAAAATCAGAATCATTTTAATTGTTTAACTTGTTGATGGTGCCCTGAGAAACATATTTCCATAATGTTGTAGATGTTCTTTAAACTCTACATTATATTGCACAGTATTTTTTAAACAACACTTAAATATCAAAATATGATGTAGATGTAAGATCGAATGTAAAATGTAAACTATACAGAATGTAAGATTGATAATTTCTCTATAATTTGACTGCAAACAAACCATAATTATCAAATGAAGACTAATTTGGTGAATATCAAATATAAAGTGATACATTTGGCAATACTGTCTGCTGTTGTTCCAGTGATTTGTGCTCTTAAGATGCGAGATTTGCACATTATCTGTCACATATTTCTGCAACTAGATTTCAAATTTAAATTAAAATATCTAAGTGTTACACATAAAACAATAAGGAATAACAAACAAAACTGGTATTCCAGCAAAATATTCAGCCTTGATAGTCAAAATCATGAAAACGCTTTCTCATTGATTTGTCCTCTCTGAGTGGTTGCTTAAAATATCCACAATGGGGAAGTCCAGTGCCAATACTATACTGTTCGACAATAATTTAAGATATCTCCTTGTATTAAATGTTCTTTAGAGGGTTTCACTATTTAATATTATTTTTAGCTCATTTTGAACTTGATCACTATAAAAAGGACAGCACACTCAACTTTTCTGATGCTAGACACAAAATTTCAAACAGACTGAAAGTGTAGTCAAACAAAGTTAAATTGTGACCTTGACCTTTGAAGTGGTAGTCTGGGTGTTATGTGTTACACATCATCATGTTATGTAGATCATTTGTAGCAAGTATTTATATAAATCCATCTGTGCATTACAAAGTTACGGGCCGGACACGAAATCTCACATAGACTCAAAGTATTATCAAACAAACTCTAAGTGTGACCATGACCTTTGAAGTACAGATGTGGGTCTTACGCGTCGCAGCCGACACATCATTATGTCATGCTGAAGAATTGGGCCAAGTGTTTTTGAAATTTATCCATAGGTGCCAAAGTTACAGACTGGACACGAAATCTTACACAGACTCAACCTGTTGACATACAAACTCAAAGTGTGAGCTTGACCTTTGAGGTAAGGGTGTGAGTCTTATGCACAACACATGGTCATGTCATGCTGATGAATTGAGCCAAGTGGTTTTGAAATTTATCCATAGGTGACAAAGTTACAGACTGGACACAAAATCTCAAACAGACTGAAAGTGATGTCAAAATACTTCCAATTCAGAGTTAGATGACGTAAAAACAACACGTGGAAGGTAAGAAATATGTGATTTTTCATTCGCAAAATTGTTTTTAAAAGCTAAATCCATAGTTTGACCCGTTTTTGAAGCTTAAACTTGTAGACGAAGTCTCAAAAACATAGTATGGTTTCTTAGAAAATTGATTTCTTCTGTACAGACGTGAGACAATTTTAACATTAAGAGCTCTACCTTGCCTTCTAAATCGGCCTCTATCGTTGTTTTACTCCCGAATCCAATCCTTATATTTACATGTATGATTACATGTAACATATAAATACTTAATAAAATTCTCCGAAGATAAAAACCATGGTAAAATGAAATATATCAAAATGTGATCAGTACAGAGAGTGGGGAAGTGGTACAGAACACGTTCTATGAAAATAAGAACAAAATAATTATGTTGAGTTTTGTACAATGAAACTGTCGCCATGTCTTCTTTTTATTGCGTATTATTCTATCCCAGAGCTTGATATCTCTTGAATCAGGTTTATTAACCCCCAATGAAAAAGCCAGAAAATCAGTCAAGTTTAAAGTTTTTATTTACCCTTTTGCTTTGAAATTGTCATTTTGGCGACTAGGGAATAATGCATGTCCTAGTCATCGTTCTTCAGATCAGCTAGGCAATCAAGCAGTAGGCTAGTAGACTTCTAGAAAGTAGACACATGTATCGTACCACTGAAATTACTTACTACTCTACATATTCAGAGGTGGGGCATAATGTAGAAGTTGGAAAATATTGGTCGTACAACAAAGTGGTATCATATTTATGTGTAAGTTTGTTTAAAATATGCATGCACACAACTATAAGGTAAACAATAAGGTAAACAGGCGGACCGACAAAGCGTATCTTACATATGACGGTCTGCATATCTCATATTGGGCCTTTGGCTTAGATGACCTTAAACAGCATGGTTGAGACTTTTAAAGATGTAACAAAGTGCAAATCAAAATAATTGGAGATTGAATGAACACAATGTGACAACGTAGTGTAGATTAATACCTTTCAGTGGTCAATCTTAAAACGCCCAACACGGTGGAATAGTAAAATCACTATGTAATAGTTCATTAAGTGTCCATTAAGTAAAAATTTATCATTTAAGAAACCCAAAGGGAATGACCACCGGGTGTTTAACCTTATCTGACATCCGATGGAATCTTTTCAAAACTGTGTCACTCTTGTTTGTTATATAACAGCCTATAAAAATTAATTATTAAGTCCGTTCTTAATTATTAAGAAGTTTGTCATCACTGCGCATTTGTGAATGACATTGCACAGAATCCGCGGTTGATTGAATTCTGAACGCGTGATGTACAAACTATAAAGTCCACCGAGCTATGCTTTGAAATGGCCTTGACAACGGATGGCTTTCAAACATCAATCATCTCGGCTTTCATCGTAGTTTTCCTAGAGTTACATATACTGTTAGTCAAAATGTTTAACACTAAGCCAGTTAAAAGTAAAAAAAATTAAAGAAAACGCTGTTGCTCCCATTGGGTTTCTTAATTGTTACATATTTACTAAATGAACACTTACTATTACATAAATGTGTTTATGAAGTTTAGTCACTATAACATAAGTAGTTGGTTGAGAAATAGAGAAAATGCCTGAACATAGAAATTAAACCTGACAATGCAAGTATTAACTAAGTTCGTTATGAAGGTCAAGGTAAGTAATGCAAATTTTTTTGAAAGGATTGTGATCAGTTTACAGAATCAACACCTGTTACAAACTAGATTAAAAAATATTATAGTCCAAGCTTAACAAAAGACTTTAACCTAAGGTTTTATAGTTTGGAAATTTACGTACATGTAACTTTGCTATATACATTGCTTGTATAACATGATACAAATGTGTTTATGAAGTTAGTCAAAATAACTTGGGTTAAAAAAAGGCTGAACTAAATATAAAACCTTAACCTATAGACAACGACAACAACAGGGTCATGACAATAGCTCTTCATTTTTTACAAAATGACGAGCTAAAAAGGGGCTAATAACCATCAAAGGACCACAAATTATTCCCCGATCATGTGCAGACACTAGTGCGTATATTGTTGTATGGTTGTTTATGAGAGTCTAGGGTTTTTATGTTAACACTACTTTATATATTTGGGTGTGTGGGACGACAAGGGACCGAAACCCCTTGGCATTCCCTCCTATCCCCCACACCATCATGCTGAAAAAATATCCTGGGTTAACCTTTCATTAAGCCCCACCTTCGATGGGGCTCTACTAGTCAACACTTCACTGTTCAAGGTAGACTTAAACACATGATAGTTGATATAGGCCCAATAAAATAAATAGGCCAGCTGAGTTCCGCATCCGACAGTATTCATTATTGGGTAGCCTACGTATGACATTTTTAAGTTATGTAGGCCTATTTCATCTAAGCTAAAAAGTCCATCCACAATATTTTCAAACCGTCAAAACTTTTTCTGTTACATTCAATATTTTGTATTATTCCTACATTAAATGACTCAATGATGAGGAATGACACATGTCTTATTCACCTGACCACAGACAATTTCAGAAATGATTTTTGCCACTTTGGAGATTCGAACCCACGGCCCCTGCGGCATCAGCGCCTAGCACATTATTAACGATGTTGCTATCAACTGCGCCACCGCAACAACACCAAAAAACGTTGCGCATTAGCGCATATATTGGCGTCGCCATTAATGTACACAGGACATAGGTGGGTATTATTATACTTACATTCAATATTTTGTATTATTCCTACTTTAAATGACTCAATTGAGAGAAGTGACACATGTCTTATTCACCTGACCATGGACAATTTCAGAAATATTTTTTGCCACTTTGGAGATTCGAACCCACGGCCCTTGCGGCGTCAGTACCTAGCACAATAATAACGACATCTCTACTGGCTGCGCCACCGCAACAATGCCAAAAAACGATTGCGCAATTAGCGCATATATATGCTACAAGGGCCATGGGTTCGAATCTCCAAAGTGGCAAAAACACATCGTTATATAATATTGATCATTTGTAGCAAGTACTTATAAAATCTATCTATGCTTGACAAAGTTACAGGCTTGACATGAAATCTCACATAGACTGAAAGTGTTGTCAAAGTTTAAATGTGACCTTGACCTTTGAAATTTGAGTATTGGTTTTACATGTGACACGTCATCATGTTATGTTGATCATTTGTAGCAAGTATCTATAAAATCTATCTATGCTTGACAAAGTTACAGGCAGTTCACAAATCTCACAAAAACTCAAAGTGTTGTCAAACAAACTCAGTGTGACCTTGATCTTTGGGGTATGGGTGTGGGTCTTACATGCGACATGCTAATGTCTAGTGAAATGAGCCATGTGTCGAATGGATGCTGCAAATACTATATGCAACCCCAAAAATTTGAGGGGGGGTTTGGGGCATAATAATAAAACCTGAAAAACTGACCCTATTTGTCAAACATCTAAGCTCAATACCTTGTACTACAGACTTTAACTGAAAGGGCCATAACTCTGTAAAAATGCAACCCAGAGTTATGGCTTGCATCTCTGTGCATTCCATTGACGATACTTCTGATCACATATGCGAAGTTTCATTTATATCCAATGATAGGCTAATGAAATATGTACCTGCTCAAAAACTTTAACCTGCTCAAAAAACAGATTTTCTAATTCTAAAAGGACCATAATTCTGCAAAAATGCAACCAGAGTTATGGTTCTCATCTCTGTGCATTCTGTTGATGATGGTGAACACACATATGAAATTTCATTCATACTGAATGAGTGGTTGCATAGATATCTTACCTGATAAAAAACTTTAACCAGAAAAATTAAGTAAATTAAGTCCAAAAAGGGGCATAACTGTGCCAAACTGCAACCCCGAGTTATAATTCTTGTCTCTGTGTGTGCCATTGATGATGCTGATCACACCTGTGAAGTATCATTCATATAGAATGAGTGATTGCATAGATATCTTACCTGATAAAAAACTTTAACCTGAAAAACCAACACTGAAGCTGACGCCAGGGCAAGTACAATAGCCCCTAAATTCTAAAATTTTACAAATAGTCAAGCTAATAACAAAATTTCAAATGATTTCATATTATAAAACATTAGTGTTTAAGACATGACAAAGTTAATTGCATTATAGGTTTTGGTTTTAGTCATCTTTGTAGGTTTGTATTATATCTCAAGGTCATATAAATACTTTATTTCACTCTTAACAGGGCCGCCCTCAAGAGGACCTAGGACACAGATACACATGTGCAGGTGCGCATATATATAATTATTGATTTTTTAAATTGGCCTTTATTGAATTGACCAGCATGCAGTGTTGCTTAACTTTTCGACCGATAATATAATCAAGGCAGATAATCAAGCATCCAGAATGTACCACAGACATTTCTGTTGGTTCTGTACTTAGAAGTGTTTAAAAGGAGATTTTTTACATTTAATGAGAAATATTTGTGATTTTGGAGTATTTTTTTTTTCAATCATTTTATTTTATTACTCATCTTATACCTGTCCTTTTCACATTTTCCTTGGCTTTACGTGAGAATCGAGATTCGGTCAACAAATTGTACAATATCCAGATGCTACAAATAGTCGCACCAAGCAAGGAATCTATGAGATTGTCGAGAGAACAAATCAATGAGAAAGACCGAACCTATGAAAATAAGGCATACATTTGAAGTGAAAGGACATAGGTCACTTACAACAGCCTCACTGCTAAGCTAGCTTTTACAGCGACATGGTTGAATTGGAAGTTAAAAAACGAAGTACGAGATTAGTACTTGGATGGGTGACTGCTGTCACTTTAATGGCAACGAGGGTTAACTTTCGACCTGCATCTGCACGAATCTCTTTTTCTTGGGTTGGAGCGGGATATGGCCAGGAACTGCGTGAGGCCACATGCTGTGCAGTTGGGGCTAAGCCCTTATGGTTAAAGACGGAATGTAGTGAATGTACATAGGTCACTAACAACAGCCTCGCTGTTAAGCTAGCTTTTACAGCGACATGATTGAAGTGCATTGACTGTATTGAAAGTTAAGCTAAGAAGAACAGGGTTAGTACTTGAATGGGTGACAGCTGTCACTATACATTATAGAAAACCAACCTAAACAACTGGGCACCAATATTGTTCAGCACTGTATCATGATCTGGGTACAATTCACAAGCTTGGTCATAGCATTTAAACAGATCTTCTATTCTATTTTTCTCTTCTAGCTGTTCACACCATTGGCGGGTCGCGAGACTAAATTCGAGGTAAACTTCTTTACATCTTTCTGGCTGAAGTTTCAAAAACAACAGAAAGTTGGCGAAAGACCGTCCATAACATTTTGATTCTAAACAAGTTCTGGCATTAGTTAATGAAATATGTGAAATCTTTGCAGCATTAGCCATCATGGTACAATGGATAACATTACTGTCATAAGGTTGATTTGTAATTAAATAACAAAAACTCAAAATAAAATTGTTGACACCCGCAGGGTTTAAGGTCAACTTGTTTAAAGTGAAATCATGCGGAAGAACTGTTCATTTTTTTATTTAAAAGCCTAAAAGAAAATATGATAGAAAAAGAAGTACAAAAAATTGTTTAACTTAAATTTAATTTCGAATTACACACTATAGTCTTGTTACAATTGGTTATTAAATATAATAAAGAAACAGCTTCACGGAACAACTCGTTTTATTAAAGGAACTATACAAAAAACTAATCAAAAATGTTGTCTGCATAAGAATTAAAGTATCGTAAGATAAGCACAAGTATTTGTCTCGATCATCTACGATGCTTGCTTTTGCTGAAAAGCGTCGCGGATGATTAAGACTGGAGAGTTTCACCGAAGGTCAAAATGGACGACAATAAAGTAACTCTACATAAAGACTATAACTATTCACCCAAACTCCCTGACTTATATGAATTTGTAGGATTTGTTGCAGGATCTTTTAGTTTTGTCCTTAATAACAGATTCAAGAAACTGCCATATGGCTACAAAGGTACAGTACTATCGATAAAATATTCCGACATTGTGCAAAGTAAATAAAAACAAATGTTGTTTCTTTCCTTGCTTTTGCCGATATACTGGTATACCCTTGAGTATTGTCACCAGTGGAGTGCAGAGAGAAAATAAAGTGCAAAAATTAAAAAGATGAGTAAGAGCAGGAGGATTAGTAGAGATAGAAGGAAGTAAATAGAGGGAAAGAATAAAAGAGGACAGAAGAGATTAAAAATTAAATGAGCCGAGAGTCTTCAAGACCTGGGTGTACATGGCATGTTTACTTTTTGCTTTTGCAAATTCTCCTATTTTTGGAAGTCATACTTCATAGAAATGTTAAGTGTATGTAGTATACTTTAATCTGTATATATCTTTCTGTTTTTAGCTTCAACTAAGTTTCCCATGTTTGCAATTGTGGGATTTTTGACTGGTACAGCATTAGCCGCTGTCCGTGACAAATTCAATGCCAGCAGAAGGATCAGGATCGAAGACTATATGGCTGCTCATCCAGAAGATTTTATAGAAGAAGGTTTGTGCTTATACAGTCTGATCATCTGACACAGCAGCGGTGGTCTAGTATGGTCTAGAATGTCGCAGGTTTGATCCCGGCCTGGTCACACCAAAGACTTGAAAAATGATACTAGAAGCTTCCTTGCATGGTGCTCAGCATTTAAAGGATAGTTCTAGGTGTCATTATAATGTGACTGCAGGGTTCGAATTAAACTTTTTTTTCCACTAGACCACCAGGCTAGTAACTTGGTAAAACTACTAGACCTGACCAAATTTTCACTAGCCCAGACCAATATTGTAACTATGAATCCGGACATATCACTGAAAGTTGGTCACAATCAGAGTTTTCTCATAAGTTTTCTTTGTTTCAGTTCTTCCTTTTGTATTTTGTCATTGTCATCATCCCGATCTTTTCACCCGGTGAAGCCAAAATTGAATAGAGACATGTCGAAAGCTGTTGTTCGTTGTTAATATTAATAAATCATAAATTTGTCTTCTTATGTCGTAAATTATAGAAGGGTAATAACTGAAGCCGATCGAACCCTGAAGAGTTACGCCACTTTATATATTGCGTCATTAGAACAGGTTAGAGTTATGCCGCTTAGTTTGGGCTGCTTAGTAATTTATGTTATGTGTTTTCGCGTTCACTGTAATGCAACAAATTATCGATAATCAATGATATTGCATGCTCATCGGCAGGTGCATTTTAATTGATTCAATGATAAACATTATCAGCTCAGGTTTTGGTGCTTTTAACTTATTTCTTAATTTTAATATAACACGACCAGGCGGGCTACCTACGCTTCAGTAGAACTCGACCGGATGTGGGTTAATGTCGAACCCTGGACTGGGTGAGGTATCACACCATATGTCTATGGCATGATACTCCAGTGTTTCATTTACCCCTGTGTCCTAGATGTCCAAGTCTTGCACAGACGCACAATTCTGAAATATGTGCATCCACTGGACGCAGAAAAATATGTCCCTATTATCTCAAATATATACATTTAATTCCCGACGCATTGTGTTTATTGCACACTGCTTTGTAAACACTAGTGCGCGTGCATCATCGGGTGAATTTCAAGAGCATCGGGTTACTACTACACCTCTTTCTAAACAATGGTGCGTCTGCATCTAGCATACCGGTAGTCAATGTCATTAGGCGGTCTCTGATACCGTTGCGAGTGGTAAATATGCAAGCTGCTCGCAGGCCTTGATTACTTCTTGTGTATTCAGATGACTTTATAGTACTATGTCGGCTGCTAAAAAGTTCAATCAGGGTATGCTTTCCTCATTCGTTCAGTCGAATGCGGCAAGTCAAAAAAGATGTTGCAACATTGGAAGAAACAAGTGAAAAAAGTACCAAATAATATATACAAAATTTCATATTTGTTTTATGTATTTCTATCAGTTGGTTCCAACTGATACTGATCATTTTTAATTGGGTTTCACAGTGGTTCAGGACCCCCTAGTATTTTCGGGCCACTTTGTGACCTTTAAATAAGAGGACTCACACTTTCAAATTTGGACTTCCAAATGCTGGACTCAGTGAGTCCCAGGACTCGTAAACATAAATATGTAACTGAAACACTGTACTCCAGCGTGGCAGTGCTTAGGATACCTTTGCGATATGACCAAAAAATTGTTGGAAGCGCTGCTAAACATCATACAACAACAATTGTTTATCTGTCCTTACAGGTCAGTTGTCCATCAATCTTCTGTCAACTTTTTGTTGTAAACACACCTCCAAATATTTTTATTCGATGTTCACCAAATGTATATTGTTATGATCTGGAGTTATACAACCAAATATCTCAGACAAGTTCTCGAACTATCCAAATCACAATGTTTCTAGGGTGCATTTTTTAGCACCCACATTTTTCACTAGATCTTCATGAAACTCAAACACTGGGAAATTTATGCAGTCAGATTTGCAAACTTGTTTGATCATAAAAATACATAATTTGGCCTTTTGTGCACTCCAGCACCTGTATTTTATTGGGTTTTCATTAATCGTGCAAGAACATATAGTTCTGTGTGATGACAATGATCTCAGCAATGTTCTTGAATGGGCAAAATCTGATATTTTATGTCAAAAGTTGTTTAGCGTTGTTTTTTCCCGCCAGTTTGAGAAGATTACCTATACTCTTGGAATTGAGAATTTTAGCAGTCTTCATTAGTTTTCAATTGGGAATTGTTATCAGTTAAATGGGAAAAAAAGATACTACCTGTATTTGCCATAGGGAATACGACCAAATACCGGCGTTAAAAAAGGCAGAAAAAACACACACTTGATTCATCAAAAATATGTTATTTGGCTTTACTTGCAATCTTTCACTTGTACACCATTAAACTTACACAGTGATTTATCTGTTATATAATCATAAGATTGCTTACTGACTGAACTAGATCATTTGTGTCCGAGTTATTGCATGGGAATATTTGCATGATTTTGCTACAGGTGTGTACTATAATTCCTACATCAATCATTGAATATTAACCAAAGAGTAATCAAATACCTAAATACCTGTGTAACTGGAAATACACCCTCACTTGAAAACATATCGGTACATGTACTCCAAACATTCTCAGACAAATTTGATTACCAGTACATTAGCCCCAGTAACTCTGCAGTTATGGCCCTTAGCTTGTTTGAAATTTACATAAATGTCAATGCCCCATCTCTGAGATGATTTGAATGCAATCTTTACCAAATTTGATTACAATGATTTTAGGTAGAATTTGATAATTTTTAAAACTTTTCTAATATTGCCAAATTTGGAGCATTTGTCATGTGGTGTCTTGCATCTGTTTTTAGTATATAACACTATATATTTGCAGATTTAAAGTTTACTGTGAAATATCTGATGAGGATAAAAGTAAACAACTGTTCTAGATTAACAAAACTGCAAAATTGTAAATGTTTTTCACTTAACTTTTCATTTCTGCAGGGTTTGTGATTATTTTCTATAGTTTTACATGTCATTTATCTAAGTTTCCATTCAGTTTTATTTATATTTATTTTATGAATACCGCAGCGGTGGTCTAATGGTAGAGAATCCGCCTTACATGCGGAAGGTCGTGGGTTTGATCCTCGGCTGGGTCATACCAAAGACTTGAAAAATGGCACTAGAAGCTTCTTTGCTTGGCCCTCAGCATTTGGAGGGTACCGTAGTTCTAGGTCTGGTCGGCCCGGTGTCAGTTTAATGTGACTGGGTGGGGTATCATACCATGTGTCTTTGGCAAGATACTCCAGTGTAGTAGCGCTTAGAATACTGTCTCAAGTAGAAATCTATATTACTGAAAAAATTTTGAATATGACCCTTAACACCATATTCCTACTTCCAACATTATTCTAGGAGTACACAATGTCGTAAATAACTTATTTGTATTCCAGCCATATGCTGAAATCTTTATTGACATGAAAAATAAATGTAGGGTGAATTTCAGAGCCACGTTATCTAGTTACTGTTAGCAATACAGTTATAAAATATGTAAAGATACTTCATTAATGATTTTGTCAACAATTATGATTATATTTACAAAATCACCTTTACATGTACATTTTAAAACTATAAATATCTCTAACAATAGTTTAGTAATGTGGCTGTAAATAAATTAAAAACAAGAAGTTTGAATTTTAAATGCTGAACGATGCATTTTGGCTACACAGCTGAACAATGCCTTCATAATGTGGCTCTAAAATTCATACATTTTTTTTTCAATATATTTGAATTGTAAAGAAAAAAACATTATTAAGGTCAGATTTAGTGCTAAACATAGCTGTATTTCCATTTGTTAACAGTGCAATTTTGGTTGTACAAGTATATGTAACTTACTGCATGGTGCTTATAGGTACAGGATCAATAAATTAATATCAACTACCCAGTTACCATGATGTTATTGATGAATTTTTAAATAATTATATATTTCAGAACCTAAAAAATATGGAGATATCCTTCTGCCATGGCATCCAGTACGATAACTGTGACACGTGGATATATAAACAATGTTACCAAGTGTAGAATTTTTATAAAGAATGTCTGAAGACAGAATAAGTGCATTTTGATGACCTTGGTTTGAATGTTTTTCCATTTTAATGGAATATATTAAAGTGGTTCTACATACGATGTATTTGAAAGATAATGCTTTCTCAACTTGATGATCTGTTTGAAGAAAAAAGTAACATCTCTTGAAGCATGTAGTTGTACTTTTTATTATAGAAATGCAACGTTTGGCGAGAGCTTAAAATATTGTAAACTACATGTACTTTGTTGTAGAAAATTTAACTGAAAAATGGATGTGTGATTCCTTTGAAAAACCATGTTATTTTAAACATTTGACTTTGTTGAATAAATAATTTATGAATATACTTTTACGAGTACCTCTTTCTTCATTACTTAGAATTGTGTTTGCTTTGTTTGTATAGTTTTTACACCTTTTTCCAACAGTATTTTTACTTATTTAAATGTTGGTCAGCACTTATTATTGTTACTGGATCTGCGAGGCATTTAAACTATACTAGACGCATTTTACCTCTGCAAGTCACCAACTACTTTCCCGCATATTCAGTGGAAGACTCAAACCTGCAGAAAAGGGCTGATAGTCACCAACCCTTCTTAACCTTTTATTCCATAGATACCAATCACAGAAGGCCTTTGAAAACAGTGCAGGAAGAGTTCAGATTGCTTGTTACTCTGTCAGTTAATATAAACATAATTCACCCAATAATTCAAAAGCCTTCTATATTAGAGGTGCCCAAAGGCGTCTATATTAGAGGTGTCAAAAGGCGTCTATATTAGAGGTGTCCAAAGGCGTCTATATTAGAGGTGTCTAAAGGCGTCTATATGAAGTAAAGGGTTAAGAATAGTCTTAGGCTTGAGCTCAAGAATGAATTTTGAAAAACACACTTAGACACACTTTACAAACATGTAGGGACACTAATTATAGTCAAATAAACTCTCACAATTATTCTATCTGTAAACTATCAACTGAATATCTAAGGTTATAATTTGGATTTTCAAGCTCAAGTCTTAAAATATTCTCAAGAATGGTTGGTGAATCGACTCCTGGACTAGGCATCACAGAGAATGGTTGGGCAGGAATTTGAACTCGCAAGAAGACCAATTGTGTAAACTTGTAATAACAGTACTGTAAAGGTGATCATTAAAGGGATATATTAGGATATCTCCAACACTGGACCACACGCTTGACAAAACTTTAAAATTGGCTAAAAAACATTTTTTTCACAATATACTGTGTCTACATAATTATATACTTACTGACCCCATATTGCCAAATGGATATATATCTAATTAAACATGCCAATATAATATATTGAAAAGGTATTTCCTAACTTGGGCTGCGTGTCTAGATTAGACTAAAATGAATTTCCCGCTTAAAATTAAAATATTTTGTGATGTATGAAATGAGTCGCAGGGCCAAAACAGTCAAATTCAAGGTAAATTTTAAAAGTCTTCTTACTACAGGAACGGCCATGGGAAACAAATGGTGAGCATGATTATGGACATATGGGTTCTTTATAAAAATTGTGAATTGCATCCCCCTGGGTCTCAAGGTTTGGCCCTGGGGGACGGGTCTAAAAAAAAAGGGTAATCTTCCAAAAAATTGTAATATTGTAGGAAGCACTGAGAAACAATTTGTGAGCGTGATTATTGATGTCCATGGGTCATTAAAATGTGAAAAGGAATGAATGAATTGTGTTTTACTGCACATTGAAAAACAAGTTTACGCAATTTATTTTGATTTTTATTCCCTAAGCATCTTAAAGAAACATAGAAACAATAGTAAGGTTGAACTTTTGGACTGCATGGACATAACTTCAGCCTTGTGACTAATCATCCACCACCTTGTTGCAATTTTGGTTTCAACATATAATAGATATAAAATGTTTCCCAGTCCAAAGTTTTTATGTGAGAATGTTTGCAAATATGTGAAAGGATGGGGGTACTTAGAAACAATGTGAAGTCTCAAATCAATCTGGTTTCTATATAAGTTGAGATGTGTAGCGAAACAACTGAAATTGTATTTACTAAACGGAATTGATCACTGCACAGTAATATTAAGAACAATGAGGTGTGGTGCAATTCAGATACGACTAAACATGTTTCAAGGTAAAAACTGCTAAAGGGCATTTCATGCAAATTCACGAGAACATGAAAGAACAATGCATGCAAGATCTGATTTTGTATATTCAAGATCTCCTTGAAGATCAAAATTTCATTTTTGTTTTTTAAAACACAATTCTTTTCATAGATTATTATCAGAGCAAAATTTTAAATATTCCAGATTAATGATTATAACTTGATTGTGGACCAATGCTTTTAACAGCATTAACACAAAAATGATTTTAAAAATCTAAGATTTGGTTTATGTGTATTTATTTCACCTCATTTGAGAAATCATCTTGGGAGCTCTTTTGTCTGTCTCCTTGGTAGAACCATTACTGAGCTCGCCCTCGTGTACACCGACATGAACGGCCACATTCTATCCACTACACCACCGCTGTGCTTAAAAACCTGCTAGTTGTTAACCTCGCATCAAGTTGAAGTTTTGAATTACGATGTACAAATTTAAAACGAAAATAACAAATAACTTTTAAATTATTAAAAGTGTCCTCCATGGCTGAGTGATCTATGGCGCCATCTCAAGATCACTTACCTCTCACCACTAAGGTTGCAGGTTTGAATCATGCTCGCTCCAGAACCTTTGTGAGAAAGTTTGTTAGTTATTTGCAAAAGGATGGTGGTTCTTCTCAGATTCATTTTCAGGTCTTCGTACACCAATAAAACTGGATATGCCATATATAACCTGAAATGTGTAGAAATATTAAAAAACAAGAAATGTCACTGATAAGTGTCACATGCCCCCCAAATGGTCGTTGAAAAATAACAATATAATTATGTTATAATAGGTAGCGATGTATCCATGAATATAAAGAGTAAAGGACTGATGTTTCATACTAGACATGCAATTTCATGTTGTTGTTTTTTTGTTTTTTTACATTAAAGTGTGACCTTGACCTTTGTGTAATGGTCTGGGTATTTCAACAGTTTAATGCTGCTGAAACATCATCATGACATGCTGATCACTTATGTCAAGCTATTTTAAAATCCCTAAATGTAAGACAAAATTACAGATTCAAAGTGTTGTCATACATACTAAAAGTGTGACCTTGACCTTTGAGGTATGGGTCTGAGTCTTACTTATGACATGTCGTCATATCATCTTGATAAATTGCGCCAAGTTAAAGGCAAAGTCACAGACCAGACACACAATATCAAACAAATTGAAAGTGTGACCTTGATCTTTGATGAAAGGTTCTGGGTCTTACATGTGACACTAAATTGATCAACTGAGCCAAGTGTTTTTAAAATTTATCCATAGTTGACAGACCGAACAAGCAATGACTGAAAGTGTTGTCAAACAAAATTAAATTGTGACCTTGAAGTTTGAAGTGGGAGTTTGGGTATAAAGTGCAACACGTCATCATGTTATGTTGATCATTTATAACAAGTATTTATAAAAATCCATCTCTGCATGACAAAGTTGCAGGCCGGACACGAAATCTCACAGACTCAAAGTGTGACTTTGACCTTTGAAGTAAGGGTGTGGGTCTTACTCGCGACACGTCGTCATGTTATGTTGATCAATTGTAGCAAGTATCATTAAAATCCATCTATGTATGACAAAGTTACATGCCGGACACAAAATCTCAGACTCGAAGTGTTGTTAAACAAACTCAAATTGTGACCATGACCTTTGAGGTACAGGTGTGGGTCTTACTCGCGACACGTCATGTAATGTTAATCATTTGTAGCAAGTATTTATAAAATCCATCTATGCATGACAAAGTTATAGGCCGCACAAACTCGAAGTGTTGTCAAACAAACTCAAATAGTGACTTTTTGAAGTCCATCTTTGAAGTCCATCTATGCATGACAAAGTTACAGGCTGGATAAGAAATCTCACACAGACTCAAAGTGTATTCAAACAAACTCAAATTATGACCTTGATCTTTGAGGTACAGGTGTGGGTCTTACTCGCGACACATCGTCGTGTTATGTTGATCATCTGACTCAGTCTGAGGTCTTCCTCCACCAGTAAAACTGGATATGCCATATATAACCTGAAATGTGTTGAAAATGGCGTTAAACCCCTTAAAAAAAAAAAAAAAAAAAAAAAAAAAAATATGTTGATCATTTGTACCAAGTATCAACAAAATCCATCTATGCATGACAAAGATACAGGCCGGAAACGAAATACCAGACAGACGGACACTGTGCTTACTATATGCCACCTCAAAGATTGGGGGGGGATCTCCTTGAAGATCAAAATTTAATTTTTGTTTTTCAAAACACAATTCTTTTCATAGATTATTATCAGAGCAAAATTTTAAATATTCCAGATTAATGATTATAACTTGATTGTGGCCAATGCTTTTAACAGCATTAACACAAAAATGATTTTAAAAATCTAAGATTTGGTTTATGTGTATTTATTTCACCTCATTTGAGAAATCATCTTGGGAGCTCTTTTGTCTGTCTCCTTGGTAGAACCATTACTGAGCTCGCCCTCATGTACACCGACATGAACGGCCACATTCTATCCATTACACCAACGCTGTGCTTAAAAACCTGCTAGTTGTTAACCTCGCATCAAGTTGAAGTTCTGAATTACGATGTACAAATTTAAAACGAAAATAACAAATAACTTTTAAATTATTAAAAGTGTCCTCCATGACTGAGCGATCTATGGCGCCATCTCAAGATCACTTACCTCTCACCACTAAGGTTGCAGGTTTGAATCATGCTCGCTCCAGAACCTTTGTGAGAAAGTTTGTCAGTTATTTGCAAAAGGATGGTGGTTCTACTCAGATTCATTTTGAGGTCTTCCTACACCAATAAAACTGGATATGCCATATATAACCTGAAATGTGTAGAAATATTAAAAAACAAGAAATGTCACTGATAAGTGTCACATGCCCCCCAAATGGTCGTTGAAAAATAACAATATAATTATGTTATAATAGGAAGGATGTATCCATGAATATAAAGAGTAATGGACTGATGTTTCAGACTAGACATGCAATTTCATGTTGTTATTTTTTTTTAACATTAAAGTGTGACCTTGACCTTTGTGTAACCTTGACCTTTACATTTGATGTAATGGTCTGGGTATTTCAACAGTTTAATGCTGCTGAAACATCATCATGACATGCTGATCACTTATGTCAAGCTATTTTAAAATCCCTAAATGTAAGACAAAATTACAGATCAATTGTTGATAAATTGAGTCGAGTGTTTTTGAAATCCATCCATGTATGATGAAGTTAGAGGACGGACTTGAAATCTCAAACAGATTCAAAGTGTTGTCATACATATTAAAAGTGTGACCTTGACCTTTGAGGTTTATGGGTCTGAGTCTTACTTATGACATGTCTTCATATCATCTTGATAAATTGCGCCAAGTTAAAGGCAAAGTCACAGACCAGACACACAATATCAAACAAATTGAAAGTGTGACCTTGATCTTTGATGAAAGGTTCTGGGTCTTACATGTGACACTAAATTGATCAACTGAGCCAAGTGTTTTTAAAATTTATCCATAGTTGACAGACCGAACAAGCAATGACTGAAAGTGTTGTCAAACAAAATTAAATTGTGACATTGAAGTTTGAAGTGGGAGTTTGGGTATAAAGTGCAACATGTCATCATGTTATGTTGATCATTTATAACAAGTATTTATAAAAATCCATCTCTGCATGACAAAGTTGCAGGCCGGACACGAAATCTCACAGACTCAAAGTGTGACTTTGACCTTTGAAGTAAGGGTGTGGGTCTTACTCGCGACACGTCGTCATGTTATGTTGATCAATTGTAGCAAGTATCATTAAAATCCACCTATATATGACAAAGTTACATGCCGGACACAAAATCTCAGACTCAAAGTGTTGTTAAACAAACTCAAATTGTGACCATGACCTTTGAGGTACAGGTGTGGGTCTTACTCACGACACGTTGTCATGTAATGTTAATCATTTGTAGCAAGTATTTATAAAATCCATCTATGCATGACAAAGTTATAGGCCGCACAAACTCGAAGTGTTGTCAAACAAACTCAAATAGTGACTTTTTGAAGTCCATCTATGCATGACAAAGTTACAGGCTGGATAAGAAATCTCATACAGACTCAAAGTGTATTCAAACAAACTCAAATTATGACCTTGATCTTTGAGGTACAGGTGTGGGTCTTACTCGCGACACATCGTCGTGTTATGTTGATCATTTGTACCAAGTATCAACAAAATCCATCTATGCATGACAAAGATACAGGCCGGAAACGAAATACCAGACAGACGGACACTGCGCTTACTATATGCCACCTCAAAGATTGGGGGGGGGGGGGCAAAAAAAACAAAAACAGTACAATTATTTTTTTTTTTTAAATTTTTTATAACGATTTAAGCAGCTCCATAATATTAATCTGAGCTGTGAACCTTTCAATGCACCATGTATCACAAGTTATATGTATTATTTCATCACTAAACATATTATGTATCTTTCTTAAAAGGTTAAACTTAGTAAATCTCACCAGATCTACTAATCAAAAAAAAAACAATTCAATTAACAGATATGACTTTTATGTATGCGAGAAATTTTAAACTTATTTATTTAATTTGATTGGGAAACATGTTCTTACATCTTACAATTCATGCTCAAAGTTTTCCTGGGTAGACCAGTACATTAGCATATGCGAAAAAAGTGTATTGTTCAAGGACACCACACATAGCCGTGGTGGAGAATCGAACCCACAAGTCTCTGATCATAGGTTCGGTGCTCGACCACCGGACCATGGGGTAGTAAGTTACTTGCAGAAGAAATTCTGTTTGGATTCATGTGGTATGATGCATTAATAAGTGACACAATTGTTATAGTTATCTTCCACAGACAGTTTATTGTCAGCTTTGAGTTAATGTGAATAACATTCAAGAAGAAAAACATCTTGTGCTTAATACAGCCTATGTCAAATAGAAAAATTTTCTGCAAGAGGCCTCACTAATAACGCAGATATTTTTTTTGATTTTAGCATTAAAACTGCACATTTATAACAAACAACATGTAATATGGATATTATGTTAATAACTTATATTGTTTTTTGTCTGTAGAGTAAAATTCTTTCATTTTGTTGATCGAATACTAAATCGCGACTGGCGATAAAGTCACTCATTCGCCAGTATTGGGTTATGCTAAAACATTGACGGAAAATGCTGACCTGTGTATTAATGAATATTTCACAAATACATTGTAAGATAAACTTCAAGGGTGGAATCAATCAGTATCTTCAAATGAGACCTTCCTCTTTGTGATTCATAAATTTACCGCCATTTACTAAACAGAAAGTTACAGGTGATGCATCTTTAATGATGAATAATAACTTTTACGTAGATACTTTAGTCCAATGTTTTGACATGCCAAGACTGACAGTAGGTTGTGAGTATTGAGTATGTATAAACATTTAATAAAATATGAATTAAAATATTTAATGTTATTAGTTCATAATTAATTTATTTGAGCTCATTTGAGAAGGAAGCTCAGAGGTTATATGAACTGCTCTCAAGTTTGTTTCCTGGGTAGGATCAGTACTGAGTGTTGGTTTGAGAGGCCATTTGGTCAAGCTGGTGATTGCCCTCTAGCATGAGTGGTCAACACTCTATCCACTGCACTACCACTCAGCTTTGAAGAAATCGTTTACACTTTTTTTTAAAGAATTTAAAGGCCATGTTGTAGGAATTCATTATTTTTTAAAGATAAATTTGTCAAACTATATTTTATGTATGATGTAATTATCCTAAGAGGCTGCCAAGTTAGCAGAGGCATCAAAACTATGATTATTGACATTCAAGTAAAAAACATACATGTTATTGCTTCCTTCAGGGGAACTAAAGCGTGTTAATTCTGCTGCACTTGTGTAATTGTCAATGTCTTCATAATTAAAATTACATTGCGCATGAAACATAAACGTGTATACAAATTTATCAAAAACTCTAGAAAACCAATGCAACTCCAGAGATATCAATCTAAATCTAGATATATCAACATAACTCTAGAGATATCAACACAACTTTAAAGATATCAACACAACTTTAGATATATCAATAACAATAGATATCAACATAACTCTAGATATATCAACACACTTCTGGAGATGTAAACACACCTATAGAGATATCAACATACTTGTAGAGATATCAACACATCTAGAAATATCAACACATCTCTAGAGATATCAACAAACTTCTGGAGATGTCAACACACCTCTAGAGATATCAACACATCTCTGGAGATATCAACATAAATCTAGATATGTCAACATAACTCCAGATATGTCAACATAACTCTAAATGGAGTCGAGATATATCACAGTCAAACTATATTACATAAAATACTGGTAAAAATAGATATAAAATTTCATGGCATAATTATTCACTTTTCTCTGGTTATAAAATACAGTTTATGACAATGACGGAAACAGCAACATCATTTATGTGTAAATGAAATAAAAAGTGAGCAAGCGTGATGATCAACGTTATAAAATCAATTGTGACATGTGTGTGCAAGGCACTTAAAAAGAACTTGCATTATTTTCTCAAATACATGCATTAATATTCAATCAAGTTTTCAAATATCCCACACATTTAACCCTTTACTCCACAGATACGCGTTTTCCCGCACCAATCACAGAAGGCCTGTTTTCCACTCTGTCAGTTAATGTAAACATAATTCACCAAATAATTCAAAAGCCTTCTATATTACATGTCCAAAAGTGTCTATATTAGAGATGTCAAAAGGCGTCTATATGAAGTAAAGGGTTAACACATACAATGTAGCTGTAGACATATTTTAATATCCCAACACAGATGTGCAGCTGCACCAGGGACATGGATAAAGCTTCTTTATAATAGTGTTCATAAAATCAACTTTTCAAATATCAAATACATTGAGTATTCAGGGCTTTATTTCCTGTAAATTGTGAAGAGGTCCAAGTCTAAGATATTGGGATAACTACTGCATGCTTGAGCAAAGCTCTGGAAAACTGGAAACTAAATTGTAACACTGTTAAAATCATGGTCTAACCATTAGCATATATAACAATAATATTTCATACCAAGTTTTTTTTAATGGATTCTTGTAATTGGGAAAAAAACGAACATCAGCCTCTAATAAAAGTAAAAAAGCCCTGATGGTATATACCCATAGATACCTGGGCCCTGACGGCATATACCCATAGGTACCTGGGGCCCTGATGGCATATACCCATAGATACCTGGGGCCCTGACGGCATATACCCATAGATACCTGGGGCCCTGACGGCATATACCCATAGATACCTGGGGCCCTGACGGCATATACCCATAGATACCTGGGGCCCTGACGGCATATACCCATAGATACCTGGGGCCCTGACGGCATATACCTATAGATACCTGGGGCCCATTTTACTAACCTTCATAAGTCTTAAGATTTTCGTACAAACAAAAGGTGGCACCCAGGAATGTGTCATTGACCGAGTATTTTTGCACATTTTAAAAAGCATGTTATTTACTCGGCTTACAAAACTTCTTAAAATGATGTGAGCCGAACACTGAATGTAGTCCCATTTTTTTCTTCAAATTTTACACTCAGAAGTCCGTAAACTTACGAACATTAGTGAAACCGAGCCCTAAAAATCTCAGTTTATAGCTGTAGCATACGCCTCCCACCAAGGAGTTCTGCACCATTAATGTAATGATACTGCCATTGTAAATAATTACAGATCGTGTTTCTATAATCTATTTATTTAAATCATGAATCAATATCATGTTATTTAAAGTCCATGACTTTGTCTTACCAAAGTAAATGATATCTCTAGCCATGAATAGTAAATTTATAAGATTTTTAGGTTCTCTATCAGTAATAAAACAACAATCTTAAGGAAGATGGCCTGCAACAAAGTTCATATTTTGGCATGCCATCACTTTAATATAAAAAAAATCCTTTTATCTAACAAAATCAATAATTGGTCACATCTTTACGCTTACACTCTGTCATATGTGATCACATACTCTGGATACACTTGGCTAGTCTCGTACACCACAAACTCGCGGAATATAAACCTTCCCTCAGACACGATACTATCGTATCTTTCTTCATGACTACAGTCGTCCTGGTTACATGTTTCATCGAGACATGGGGGACGTCGGAACTTCTTTGTATCATTCATTAGTTTAATACGACCCAGGCATGACCTCACTAAAAACATTCGCAAACCTGCCTTCTGACGATTCTTTCTGGCATCTGCAGAGAAAAGAAATGTACAGTAATAATAGCAATGATTGAACAAGGAAACTTTGCTGGACTTCAGCCATTTATTTGAGAGAAATAATACTACATGTAGATAAATGGAAGCCTGGTAACCAGTTACACCAGCATGCTTAGGTGACACAAGAACATGCACAAAAATTCCTGCGCTTTATTTTGAGAGACATCGTTTTTTTTAAATGGATATTCTGTCTGTTCACAAATTGTATCTGGTCCATAACTTTTGAAGGGATTTTTAATTACTAGTAACTGGGCACAAACTTTTGCCATATAAAGAGGATCTGCAGAGCACAAATGCCATGTCGGTTCAAGGTCAAGGTTGTACAGATAGGTCAAATAGGTGGAAGTTCATGTCTTCTCCATATTTAACATGTAGTGTTTACTTAGAGATGGTTTGCTTGTCTAAGGAAAATGGCAGTATGGCAATCAATATATTGATCGCTGATTGGACTTTGCATTAAAATCATCTAGGTAGATCCGTTATGAAAATGTGAGGGAAGTTGCAAACTACGAGTTCAAAAACAGAAAACATTGTCCTGGTGAGAAAATGGATCTATCTCTCACTGATCTTGGGTCTTAAACATACATGATATTAAAATCAATTTTAAAACCATTTGCTCAACAAGTTACTCAATAGGATCTTCTAAATAGTGGTGTACATATTAACTAGAAATGTTTGTTGTGAACACAAATAACCCCCGCCGCTAATCAGAAATGATTTTTTACAGAAAATTAAATTGAAAGGGGCCACAACTCATGTAAAATTTAACGAACATTGAGAAATACTGAACTTTTTGTAATTATACAGGTATACATAAAATATTTATTAACTCTTTGCTCCATAAACATTTTCTTGGACTCTTCCAAATTGAAAGCATTTATTCACCACGTATCAGCAATGGGTGAATTATGTTTATATTAACTGACAGAGTGGAAAACAGTGCAGGAAGTGTTCAGATTGCTCATTACAAGCATTCTGAACTCTTCCTGCACTATTTTCAAAGACCTTCTGTGACTGGTGCGGGAAGATGCGTATCTATGGAGTTTAGGGTTAAATACATAGACCCTTCAATCACAACTTATTGATCAGAAACCCATTTTTTACCAGACCAACAGGAGTAACACCTAATGCCTTTCCATCATTCTTTGAAAGGCGGGGTCTTAAAAAATAGTTAAATTAACATACAGTTATATTATAGTATGTTAAAAATTACCTGCATATTGGTCAGCCTTTGTGGAACTCTCGGCCATATAAATGCCATGTCCAAACACCGCCTGTCCTTGAGAAAGTCGTGTATCCATACCTTGCTTCAGCAGAGCGTCCACCTTGTCTGGCTTGGTACCATGGAATAGATATACCTCATTCACCTCATCATACAAATGATTTGTCATTGTCCTGTCAAGGTTTGTCTCAGTTTTAGGGGCCCCATGTCGCACATTGGGCAACTGGGATAGCTTCTTGAACATTTGACCTGAAAAAATGTCATATTTAGTACATGATTGTATTCTTCATGTATTCAAATTCATGTTCAACTATTATATACATGTAAACAGTCTGTGTAATTAAAAGTGCTGCAGTGGATCTAAAGTGCTTCACTATGGCATAAGAAATCATGTGTTAAAAGCATGCAAATAAAAAAAATTTGGCAATAAATAAAAGGGCGATATCAAATTTCAAATTCTGATAATGTAAAAGCTGTAACTTAGCATGGTCGGTCAATTGATATACATGCACTGTATTTATCACACAATTTATGGTGCAGGAGTGTAATAAACCCATGACATATCTTTGATATTAACCTAGTGTAATTTATTATGATAATATGACGTTATTTTCAGATGTTACATTACACAATGATTGATGAAAACCAAAAACATGCGAGATTTCTCCCCAATCTTTACAGAAGTGGTCTGAAAAATAAATGGTTAATGTATTTCCTGAGTTATGTGATAAAAAGAAACTTACATTCGTGCTTATTTATTATTGAATATATCAAACTCATTGGCAAAACTGATATGATGCTAGGTAGAGGCTCTAAACATATTTTTGCAAACTTGTTCAATAAATTCAATAATAAATAAGCACTCAGGTAAGATTTTCTATTTATTGTATATTGAACTACCTTGTATATGGGCAATGATTCATCAGGGAGAACTCAATTAAATTTTGAATATTTTAAAAAAAAATTTGTAACTAAAACAGAATAATGACTTGTCATATCGCATGAAGTTATTGTTATTTGGTGATGGAATTACATACCTTCCCCTGCTTTGTGGAATAATTGTTGCTGCTTATGGCTGTAACTTTCAAATAAAGTCAAATTTTCAACCCGTTGAACTTTCTGAACCTTTAACTTTGTAAATGTTATATCTGCTAGACCTTCAGCATCTCTGCCATTACCAACTTTAGCTGGTTCCCACGTGTCTTCAACCAGCTTTTCCACAATTTTGAAAGTAGCAGAGTCCACATCCACAAGATCATAAACTGGTTTCCCTCTGTGTTCAACTTTCCACTGTTTCACAGTTTTATTGTTTGTGTAGACAGTCCAGTAAGAGGGAGGAAAAATGTCCGTCTGTCCGTACTTGTACATACAGAATGCCGGTGTATTTCTACCTGGGCACGCAGATGCTCCACCAACAGATCCTAAAGATGGACAGTCTATTTCCCCTGATGTTGGAACCATCCTTCTTCGTTGAGGAATTGGTCTGGAGGACTTATATTTCATGCACTCTTTTTCAAATGGCTGAAAACAAGAAGGAAGCTATGTTAACTGTATAACAGTAGTAAACTATAGAAATTTATAGTTAAAAACAAAAATTTAATTCAGGTATTGTATTCCTTTTTAAGCAGATGTAAATAATGCTTTGAAAATGTGCATGACTTCATGTAAACGTGAAAATAGTAACCAAACTAGGGACTCTCAAGAGCCTATGCTTGCTCATCTGCTTTCATCATGGATTTTTTATTATGAAATTATGATGTTTAATATAACAAAGTTCCAATCCAGATGTCATGGTTATTTTGATTGAAGTGTGGTTGTGTTTGAATGAAGCAGAATTCAAGTTTAGCAATAACACTCAATACAGCGATCATCTCAGCAGAATTATTAAACACAAACTCAGCAGAGGACCAGCTATGGAATATTTCAGTCCACTTTGGTTTCATTTGGTACAGCCGTTTTAGAGAAGAATATATTTTAAAATTTCCTCCAATCAAATATCAAATTAACTAACTATAGCAACCATGTTAATTTAAAGGAACCAGTCTAAGAACACAAGCTTTATAGAGAAAGAATCCTGTCAAGTAAAGTTCAATTTAGTGCACATGAAAAGGATTTTTTTTTATGAAATATCAGTCAAATAGATAGCATTATCTACCCTGGGAATTATGTTTAATCTACAAACTAAATAAAAATTCACAAACCTTATAAACCCTGGAAAATTTTGCTTGATTTGGTTTGAATTTGATTAAGAACATTATTTAAAATTTAGATAAGAAGTATTTTATGAACTCTTGCTGCCATTTTGTTGTTTTTCAGAACTGTACAAACATTTTTTATTGAGGACTTGATACTGGTTAGAAGAGTTTTGAAATTTCAGACAACTAGAAAGCATCTTGTAATATCATGGCCTTGTTGGATAAAAATGGAACATATGAGCTGTGTTAAAAAATGTATAATTTTACACTTATGTTTAAGACAATGAAAATGCATATTGCATCAGAAAATTAGGTTTGTATGTTAAAGTTCAAAGCCATGAACATAATAGACATTTGTCATCATATTTCAAGTCTTACTTATGTGACTTATTCTTTAAAACTACTAAAAGGAATTCATTCCAGGAGGGTCCCCCATGGCCAAATGTCATCTAATGACCATTTAACTTTCATCACTGAAGTTGTGGGTTGAAGCCTCTAAGTTTGGCCCAACAACCTTATCGACCAAGAAAGATAGCAGTTCTACTCAGATTTATTCTGAGGTCTTCCGCCACAAATAAACCTGGATATGCCATGTGTAACCTGTTGTTTGTGAAAATGGTATTAAACCCCTTTTATTCCAGGAAAAAATAAAAAGAAAGTTTGTTTATCCCAAGCCTACATACCCTACCAGTATTCAAAACCACCTTTTTAACCGAAAAAGTAAAACAAAAAAAATAAAAATACTTCACTGCAATGAAATCATTAAATCATTGGGTTTCAAAGGACTAAGAATAAAACGTATTTTGAAAATAGAGATGGAATAAATTTAATCAATACTTATGATTGTATATTTTCTTAATGAAAAGACACAGAGAATATAACTACAGGTAACATAGTATTATGTAAACCAGTCCGGGAGTAGATGTACTCTATGGATGTTAATTTTAGCCAAAATTGCTTTTTTTGGATCAGCAGTTTATGAGAGGTTGGGGTGGAGCAATAAAAAAAAGTATTTGCTTACCTACTTAATACTCATTTTTTCAAAGAGGGTTGGGTTTGGGTAAATTGTTTATTAATTCTGCATTAATCAAATTTCTCAAGAGTGTTCTGGGTAATGAGAGGTCACGTGCCACACAATATTATTCAGGTTCATCAGATACACTGAGGTCAAGGTCACAATTAATGCCAACATTTTACGTCGTCACTTAACTACCTATGTGTAAACTGAGACAGCAGAGATGTATTCACTTCTTTATTCTGCTGGAGATGGCAAAGATAACTATGTGTACTCACCTGTTTATTCTTCTGTATAGTGCTGGAGATGGCAAAGATAACTATGTGTACTCACCTGTTTATTTTTCTGTATAGTGCTGGAGATGGCAAAGATAACTATGTGTACTCACCTGTTTATTCTTCTGCATAGTGCTGGAGATTGCTAAGATAACTATGTGTACTTACCTGTTTATTTTTCTGTATAGTGCCGGAGATGGCAAAGATAACTTTTTGTACTTACCTGTTTATTTTTCTGTATAGTGCTGGAGATGGCAAAGATAACTATGTGAAATCACCTGTTTATTCTTCTGTATAGTGCCAGAGATGGTAAAGATAACTATGTGTACTTACCTGTTCATTTTTCTGTGTAGTGCTTGAGATGGCAAAGATAACTACATGTATGTGTACTTACCTGTTTATTCTTCTGTATAGTGCTGGAGATGGCAAAGATAACTATGTGTACTTACCTGTTTATTTTTCTGTATAGTGCTGGAGATTGCTAAGATAACTATGTGTACTTACCTGTTTATTTTTCTGTATAGTGCCGGAGATGGCAAAGATAACTTTTTGTACTTACCTGTTTATTTTTCTGTATAGTGCCGGAGATGGCAAAGATAACTATGTGAAATCACCTGTTTATTCTTCTGTATAGTGCCTGAGATGGTAAAGATAACTATGTGTACTTACCTGTTCATTTTTCTGTATAGTGCTTGAGATGGCAAAGATAACTACATGTATGTGTACTTACCTGTTTATTCTTCTGTATAGTGCTGGAGATGGCAAAGATAACTATGTGTACTCACCTGTTTATTTTTCTGTATAGTGCTGGAGATTGCAAAGATAACTATGTGTACTCATCTGTTTATTGTTTGGTATAGTGTTGGAGATTGCAAAGATAACTATGTGTACTCATCTGTTTATTTTTCTGTATAGTGCTGGAGATTGCAAAGGTAACTATGTGTACTCACCTGTTTATTGTTTGGTATAGTGTTGGAGATTGCAAAGATAACTATGTGTACTCACCTGTTTATTTTTCTGTATAGTGCTGGAGATTGCAAAGATAACTATGTGTACTCACCTGTTTATTGTTTGGTATAGTGTTGGAGATTGCAAAGATAACTATGTGTACTCATCTGTTTATTTATCTGTATAGTGCTGGAGATGGTAAAGATAACTATGTGTACTTTAATACCTGATTATTCTTCTGTATAGTGCTGTAGATGGCAAAGATTACTATGTGTACACACCTGTTTATTCTTCTGTATAGTGCCAGAGATGGCAAAGATAAATGTAGAGATGGCAAAGATAAATGTTTGTACTCACCTGTTTATTCTTCTGTATAGTGTCAGAGATGGCAAAAATAACTATGTTTACTGTCTTCACAGAAGAGGTTTTATTTTTCACAGAGAAGTCACTGATAGCCTTCAGGATGGTACTGGCAGCCAGTGCCGGGGGAAACATGAGGTAACCAGTGCCAAGTGTTGGGAAGCATATAGACGACATCAGGTCTGTTGTTGCCTGCTGCAGGCAACATGTGACTAGCTTGGTCAGCAGCTGGATTATAAAACATTGGTAAACACATGTTTAAGTATATTCTAAACATCACATTGTATAACACTGGAAATAAATACTTCTGTTGTTTAAGAGACACATGGCAATTTGAAAATTATATAATCTATTTGATGCAAAGTGATGATAGACATGGTGAAACCAGTTATATGGTGTGGTTAATTTTGGAGGCTACATCACTTGCTTTACACATGTGTAATATCTTTCTCATATAATGACCTCTTAATGTGACCTTGACCTTAAAACTATGGAGCTGGGACTTGCACATGTTAGACCTTTCTCAAATAGTTAACTTCTAAGTGTGGCTTTGACCTTAGAACTATGGAGCTGGGATTGTGCATGCCATGTTGTCATTTCATGACGATCTTTTATTTCAAAATCGCTCAAAGAATGGCAAAGTTTCAGAAAAGACATACCACCTTTTATATGGTATTACATTATAAGGCCATCTTCATTTGTTTGATCTTTGAATGTAACCATGACCTACATGTATCAGTTACAAACTCGGGTCATGTCAGTGACACATCATTATGTCATGATGACTATTTGTGCCAAGCTATTTTAAAATCCTCCCATGAATAACACTTTCTATATATACACACATGAGGCATTTTTTGTATCTTTGGCCTCTATGTATGACCTTGACCTATAAGATATGGAGCTATGTTGAGAGCAGCACACCATCATGTCATGGGGATAATTTGTACCTTGCTACTTCAAAATCCCTCCATGAATAAATCAGTAACAGACAGGACATGAATACCACATTAAGTATACATATTGTAGGGCCTTTTTCACACAATGTGACCTTGACCTATGGGCTATAAATCTCAGTCTTAAGCTCAACACATTGTAAAGTTATAGGCAGCAACTATAGAAAGTATAAAACAGTTTTGTGCATCAAAAAAGTCAAAAAATTCCACAGTATGTCACTAGACTCTTAAAATAATTTCTATTTTGGAATGAGGCAGAACTATCATCCATTTAAGGTAGTTCGCGGCGTTCCTATCGTATTTTTTTTTACATCTCGCGTAAATTAACAAAAATCTGTACACATATACTATGAAGTATCAGCTTTCGTTTAAACTGTTTTTTTAAAATATAATGCCAGAGAATCTCATTAAAAGCGCCCCTGTTTTTTCCTGATAAATTCATCAATATTAATTGAAAATAGGTTTTAATAACATTATTAAATTACTTATTTTATTTCCTGTTATAAGATTATAACTTTAATATAGAGAAAAGGCAATTTGTGTTACCTTTACATCTAATCATTATGCTGGGGGTGATTAAAAAGCAGGTTTAAAAGCAACAAATTTTGAACATAACATTTATTATCAAATTAAGACTTTCAAAACATTATCCAAGATCTCATGGTTATTTTACTACTTAAATAATATCTGCATAACACTATCAACATGTTATATGTTACAATAAAAACTAGACCTATTCAGTTATTTTATTTTATTGTATACTGGTGTTCTAGTCAATTCTTTCCTGTATTGGAATGAACCGATAAAGAAAATAAAATCAGTGGAGTCTCTTTCTTTCTTTCCTTCTCTTCAACCAATACTCTCTTTTTTATTTTTTGAAAAAATTCTGAATAAACCATTATTTATTTCATATCAATTTTTGCACATTTGGCAAAACTGTAATTATTTCGGAACAATATGATAAAGTTTATAAAAAATGTAAAATAACTGTTATGGAAGCAGATTTACACAAGCTTCTAAAGCTTTTTTCTGTATCATTTCCACATAATACAGTTAAACTTATGACTTCATGCTTTATTGTTAATGTATGCTAAATATATGTACTTATGTGAATAAAATAATTATTTAAACTAATTCTTTCTCTGTCTAAAAGTTTCCCCCAGCAAAGAATCAGCTGGTAAATGGGAGTTTAATTTGAATATTGATAATAAATACAGAAAATATTTGATGTGTTTCAAATCACTGCTGAACACTTACTTCCCCTAAATGATGGTAGCAAGATCCTTGCACTCGAGAAATTAGAGCTGTGTAAATCGGTTGGTCATATTATAATTGAAATTGCTTAGAATTATTACATTTTTTTTCGAACAAATGAGAGGAATGGAACATTGTCATGAGGTGTGCCAAGTTTGATTGACACTGAGTGCTGTTGGATGAAGATAAAACAGTACAAAAATGCACTTTTTAAAATCCATCAAATTTCAACAAATATCCTTTACCATACGACCACGAATACACGAGGTGTGATATTTCAGCATCATGTTTTGTGTATGTGACAAATGTGTAAGTGTAAAATTGTCGATCTCCTGAGGTAACATGCTATAAATAACCCGAGGCCAAATACTGCAGTGTCTCCTGGTAAAAGCCGATAATTGTTTATAGAGTTAAAACACTTTAACCCCAATTATATATCAATGTTTGATCATTGTTTGGGTGGAATAAATTGAAATGTTTGCTATTTGTTTTATTACGATTAAAGGATCGTCAATTTCTTAAATAGAATTGGAATTAAAGATTGGACACTTTGAGGTTTGTTTGTTGTTTGTTGTTTATTTTTATTACGACAAAAAATATTAAAAAGGTTTGATCAGACTTTTTGATCAGGTAAAATTGAGATTGGACTGTGTGCCGTTTGTTTTTATATTTTTTTAATCATGATTAAAAATTATAATTACGTTTGATTATTTGATTGGGTTTTTGATTAGATTAAATTGGAAACTAAAAACAAGACAGTTTGTCAAAAACAAGACAGTTTATCATTGTTTTCACTGACGGTTTGAAAGTTTTTTACGACAAAAATGAGTAAACGTAAGACAATGAATATCAAGATTTATTTGACTTGGTTTCAATATTGTGGTTTCATACTGCGATATTCTATCAATGTTGCCATATCTTCAGCAAAGAAAAAAATGTCTAACTATTAGAACAGTGGGTGAAAGTCCTAAAAATGATGGAAACGTACATGCATTATATAAGACAAAAAAAAGACCAACAAAAAACATTTTACCCCAATAAGAGACCATCTGCCTTAAGATACCACTTTTCAGATTTCCCTTAGGTGGTCTCTTAAGACAGATTTGACTGTATATGTAGAACAGTGTAAAATTAATTGGTATGTGAGAATTTCAGTGTAATATACTCACCGCCATAGATTATACTGCTCTCTAGTATTCGTAAAATTCAACAAAAACCAAAACTAGCCAATAGTCAATATCTGCCATAGTTAAGAGATATAGTAGATGTCTTGCCATAAGATTATAAGAATTTTACATGGGTTTGGGGTTTCGGAAAGAAAATTCCGTCCCATGGGATAACTCTTTTGCCGAGTTCCAGCGAACTGTTATTCCAAGGAATAAATTTTTTATCTGAACAGAAAAAGCCATGAATGATTCTTTTTTTCTTTTTCTTGCATACCCCTTTACTCCATAGATATGCGTTTTCCAGCACCAATCACAGAAGGCTTTTGAAAACAGTGCAGGAAGAGTTCAGATTGCTCGTAACAAGCAATCTGAACATTTCCTGCACTGTTTTCCACTGTGACAGTTAATATAAACATAATTCACCCAATAATTCAAAAGCCTCTATAATAGGTGTCCAATGGCGTTTATATTAGAGGTGTCCAAAGGCGTCTATATGAAGTAAAGGGATACCATACACATTGAATGATATAAATTAATTTGTTAATATATTTTACCATGATAGCTTTTTTCAAATGTCAAACGATATACATTATATATCTTTATACCGGTACATCAGGTCATAGATGGTAGATCTAACACTGTCACCATGTGAGAATTATTCAGATAGAAATATCAAACCCCAGTAAAAATGCAAATGTTCTTATCCGGTATCCAAGAAAATATCATGCAATGGTATATGAAAGAATATATTGTATATAAAAGAATTTGACCTCTTATACACATCAGTTATACAATATAGCACCATGTCAGTGATTAGATAATAAACGTTACCTGCACTGGTGTGTCTTTGGTATCGCTTGGTGGTTTGTCATGGCGTGGTACAGCCCCACAGTATAAATGTTTACAAGGCAGGTTCCCGGGGTCAAGGACTGCTATTTCACCAGTGTTTGATACCTGTAGGATACTTTGTGGAACACTCTGTCTGTATAGACTGACCTCCAGCATCAAGGACAGACTTACTCAGTCTCCCACGTTTCATATCTAACCCCCGAGTACATGAAGTCATAATCACGTCACACTGAAATAAGTTTAAATATAATTATATACCTTTGTGCATGTGTATATTTATAAATTAGTAATGGTAATTCAAATTTTGATGACGAAATGTATAAAATTTATGACGTAAAACATATAAATTAACGTCTTAAAAGCGACTGTTGTGAAAATATAATGATGAGCTTTTTTCGGTTCGGATAGAAAAATTCTGTGCCTTGGGATAACTATCTTTCACTGGAACTTACCAAAAATTTGTCCCTGGGACAAATTTTTATCGAAACTTCAAACCCATGTAAGATTCTTATATTCTTGCATACAATGCAACAAACATTTCTTTCTAATCAATTACACCAATTTGCTGTCAACTATCACACAAATAATTGCATTTTTTTTCAACTCAACCCTAAGATGAGATAGAAATATCTTATCTCAGTGAATTGACCGATATCCTTTCCTTGCATACTGGACATTGATTTCTGCATATTTCTACCGTTACTACTTATTATTGAATTTATTAAACTCTGTGGCAAATATAACAAAATGCTCAGCAGATTCATGCATGACAAATTTTTGTCAACTCATTTAATAAATTCCACTCATCCACTCACCATAACAAGTCATTTAGTCAGGACAATTGAGATTTAAAAAACTGACATTAATATTTCTTTGATTTTAATTAAAACTGTTGGAAAGGGGAAGACAAGTAGCTTTTACAAGAAATTTCTAGCCCAGAGCACTCATGTAAGATCCTCTATAAACAATGGTTAACATTTTTCCTCAGTCTGTGCACTTTACATATTTCAAACTAATGAACAAACAGACTCATGAAGAAGCTGCTCCAAGGATATACTAGAGTTTGACAATGACAGACCATTATTACATCAAATGTACTTACCTGCTGCTCTGCCAACTTTCCAATTACAAGATTAACTTGTATATACTAGAGTTTGACAATGGCAGTCCATTATTACATCAAATGTACTTACCTGCTGCTCTGCCAACTTTCCAGTTACAAGATTAACTTGTATATACTAGAGTTTGACAATGACATGTACCTGCCTGCTGCTCTGCCAACTTTCCAATTACAAGATTAACTTGTATATACTAGAATTTGACAATGACATGTACCTACCTGCTACTCTGGCAAATTTCCAATTACAAGATTAACTTGTATATACTAGAGTTTGACAATGGCAGTCCATTATTACATCAAATGTACTTACCTGCTGCTCTGCCAACTTTCCAGTTATAAGATTAACTTGTATATACTAGAGTTTGACAATGACATGTACCTACCTGCTGCTCTGCCAACTTTCCAATTACAAGATTAACTTGTATATACTAGAGTTTGACAATGACATGTACCTACCTGCTGCTCTGCCAACTTTCCAATTACAAGATTAACTTGTATATACTAGAGTTTGACAATGAACTGTACCTACCTGCTGCTCTGCCAACTTTCCAATTACAAGATTAACTTTAATGTTCTGGACTGGCACTGTACACAAACACTGGTCTGAAGTATCTTAAAAAAACGTAAAAGACATAAAAAAAACATGAACACCATTTTAACAAATGTTATATATATGCTATTCAAACCAGTTTTATTGATGGATGAAGATGTCAGATATACTTGGAGATGAACCAGAGTACTACCATCATCCATCCATAATTAAAAGACAATCCTTCTAACATGAAGTTTTTAGGTTCCGACTCACAACTTCAGCAGTGAGAGGTACATATAAGTGATCTTGAGACAAATCCTAAGACCAACCAGCCATGGAGCTAATGTATTAATGAGTGCTAGGCAATATTATATCAATAATTTTGTTGATTTTTCATCTATGCATGTATTTAGTATGTGAATTTGACTTCATTTTTAAATGTTTAAGTAACTGGCATTACAACAATAGTGAAATTGATTTTTTTACTCATGTTCACAAATCATATAACACACATAATCATATAACACACATAATCGTATAACGGTAATAAATTTTTGGGGTGCTCCGTGGCCAAGTGGTTTAACGCAACATCTCAAGATCACTTACCTCTCACCACCAAGGTTGCAGGTTCAAGTCTCGCTCACTCCAAAAACTTTAATATGTGAAAAAGTTTGTCAGTTACTTGCAGAAGGATGGTGGTTCTACTCCAATCATTCCGAGGTCTTCCTCCACCAATAAAAATGTTCCGCAAGTAACTTGCAAACTTTCTCACATAAAGTTTTTGGAGGAAGCGGGACTTGAACCTATGATGTTAGCCATGAGAGGTAAGTATTCTTGAGATAGTACCTTAGACCACTAGGCCACCGAAGACCTAAATTAAGAGTCTGTATATGTAAGTACATATGTTGGAATATTCTAATTTCATATTTGAATCATATATTTAAACAAGAAATGTCACTGGTAAGTGTCACATGCCCCCCAAATGGTTGTTGAAAAATAACAATATAATTATGTTATAATAGGTAGCGATGTATCCATGAATATAAAGTGTAATGGACTGATGTTTCAGATTAGACATGCAATTTCATGTTTTTTACATTAAAGTGTGACCTTGACCTTTGTGTAACCTTGACCTTGACATTTGATGTAATGGTCTGGGTATTTCAACAGTTAAGTGCTGCTGAAACATCATCATGACATGCCGATCACTTAAAATCCCTAAATGTAAGACAAAGTTACAGATCAACTGTTGATAAAGTGTTTTTGAAATCCATCCATGTATGATAAAGTTAAAGGACGGACTTGAAATCTCAAACAGATTCAAAGTGTTGTCATACAAACTTAAAGTGTGACCTTGACCTTTGAGGTTTATGGGTCTGTGTCTTACTTATGACACATGGTCATGTCATCTTGATAAATTGAGCCAAGTTAAAGACATACTCACAGACCAGACACACAATATCAAACAAATTGAAAGTGTGACCTTGATCCTTTGAGGAAAGGTTCTGGGTCTTACATACGACACTTAATTATGTGATGTTGAGCCAAGTGTTTTTAAAATTTATCTATAGATGACAGACCGGACAAGAAATGTCAAAATGACTGATAGTGTTGTCAAACAAAGTTAAATTGTGACCATGATCTTTGAAGTTGGAGTTTGGGTATTAAGTGCAACATGTCATCATGTCATCTTGATCATTTATAACAAGTATTTATAAAAAATCCATCTATGCATGACAAAGTTGCAGGCCGGACACGAAATCTCACACACGACCCGAAGTGTTGTCAAACTCAAGTTGTGACCTTGACCTTTGAGGTACAAGTGTGAGTCTTACTCGCAACACGTTGTCATGTTATGTTGATCATTTGTAGCAAGTATTTATAAAATCCATCTATGCATGACAAAGTTACAGGCTGGACACGAAATCTCACACAAACTCGAAGTGTTGTCAAACAAACTCAAATAGTGACCTTGACCTTTGAGTTACTGGGTGTGGGTCTTACTCGCGACATGTCATCATGTTATGTTGATCATTTGTAGCAAGTATTTATAAAATTCAAACAAACTCAAATAGTAACCTTGACCTTTGAGTTACGGGTGTGGGTCTTACTTGTGACACAGTTGTCATGTTATGTTGATCATTTGTAGCAAGTATCATTAAAATCCATCTATGCATGACAAAGTTACAGGCCGGACACGAAATCTCACACAGACTCAAAGTGTATTCAAACAAACTCAAATTGTGACCTTGACCTTTGAGCTATATGTATGGGTCTTACTCGCGACACGTCGTCATGTTATGTTGATCAGTTATACCAAGTATCAACAAAATCCATCTATGCATGACAAAGATACAGGCTGAAAACAAAATACCTGACAGAAGGACGGACGGACGGACGGATGGACACTGCAAGTACTATATGCCACCCCAAAAATTTGGGGAGTGGGGGGGTTGGCATAAAAATAGAGTTAAGTAAAAAATTATCAAAACTGATGTGTGCCCCTGTAAAAGGTTATATATATAAATATATATATATGTTATATTGAAATAATACTAAAGGGTCGATGAAACTTGCACATTAAATGTTTAAACAGAAATAATTTCTATGCTTTTAACAAGTACATGTATTCTAAATGCATAAACTTGAGGGAGGTAAAGCTGTTGTATTAAATCATTCATGATGAACTTTAAAATTTATCACTTACCAACTGTTTGTCCTTGGCATCTTGATACAAATGCCTGTAATGTTGACGAATCTGCCGGGAATATGACGCATTTAACATCTTTCACTGATGTGTCAGGGTGACGTCCTTGAAATTTTCCACACATTTGAACATAGACCGCGCTACCTGGTCCTTGTCATAGCTCAGGTTGCCTGTCCCTAGGGCAGGAAAAGCAATGGATTTCAGGTCTGCTCCCGAGGCTTTCTTCAAACATTTGTAGACAAGTTGGTCCAGGAACTGGAATGAGGACATCGAGATTTAAGATATAATATTTATAATCAGTGTGAGCCGGGCCCGATTAGCTCTGTTGGTTACGCATCTGACTTTCAATCCAGCGGTCATGATTTCAATTCCCCACCCGGCAACTGTCTCTGTGATGACTGATATACGACATTGTGTCTCGTTATCATTCGTCTTCAAGTGAGGAAGTTATCAGTTACTAGCGGAGATTGGTTGTGCTCGAGTACTGGTTAACCTTTCAGAATTCGAGGAAACGGTGGTTAGGCCAATTGATCATCTGTTAGCCCTCGATGGCATAAAAATGACGCTAAATATTCAATCAATCAATCAATCATTATATTCAGTGTAAATAAACTATTCAGATCATTGGCACTTCATTTCCATATGAAAAACATGTGATGCACGGTAAGAGCTAAAAAGTACCACTCTGCATTCCATTGGTGCCACAATCTTGTTTCGCGAGCTCGAAATTGTATTGTCACTTACTTCACGAAGACATTCTTCAAAGAATAAATGGATCACATTAAGTTTAAACTGCTTGTTTTAGCACATTGGTTTAAGATTTGATTTGATATGTTTGTCAAGCATAAAATTGAATGTACAACAATCTGGCATTTGTCGATATTTTCTAATTTTAAAGTTGATGTGATTACACATTAAGTACTATGGTATAATGCTCAATGGAGATATAATTATATAGTCACAGATTACTTGGAAAGAATCGTAAATCTTAAAAGAGGTGTATCTATTTAAGGACAATAAATATTTCGATTGCAAACATATTTATTACCTACATGTATGAAAGGAAAGCAATTGGGCCAAACTATTTATATCTACTGATTTTCATAATCACAGTGTTTTGCTGGTGAATTTTGCAAACAAAAGTGTGTAAATGTGTACCTTAAATAAGTTTGTAATAAGGTGGGGTTTTATTAAACATCAGCAAAAAATTATCAATATATGTTTTGTGGGAGTAAATTGAAACACACTGCTTTGTTAACCAAATGTAGGGAAAAGTTGATGAGATGAGATGAAATGCTTACACAGATTATTACATAACTTATATTTATGTTGAAAATGAGTACTGGCTATTATTCAAACATGTTTCTCTTCCATACAAAGTAAGCTGTTTACATTTATTGTTACGACGGGGCCTGTAAAATAAAATATGTTTTTTCTAGACTTTAAAAACCTGGGGGGAAAAACTATGACTTATATTCTGAATGTTACAGTAATTATTTTGGGACTGAGAAAGGACGTACATGTATCTTCTTCAGCCCAAACTTAATACAAACCTTTCTAGTGGAAGCCCCATCCCACTTCTTAAGACACACATTGTACAAGTATTTACACCTCAGGTTTCCACTCCCTGTCACGGCAATGTCGCCTTCATTTATCCCATTTGGGTACTTGTCTTTACATTCCTGCTGGACACCCTGACCTGCCTTGGCCAAGAGCGCTCTTGACGCTGCACCTTGATTCAGATCGAGGCTACTGGCCGTGCTGTTAACTATCACATCAACCTGTTGTAATATTTATCATGAAAATTAAAATATGGGGTTTAATTAATCATATTTTTTATGTGAAATGAACAATGTCAAAAATGCAGACTTTTGGATTATGAGCAATTTCATGTTCCATATATGGCTGGAGGGTAGGTGGAAAGCGGGCTGGGGGAGGGCAAAATGTAAAATGTTCAATGTAGATTAATTTGCAAAATAAATTATGTCATGAACTTCATATGCTAATACCACACACCCTTAAATGGCCAAATATGTATCACACCACATTCTCAAAAAAAAAATATTGGACTAGTACGCCCTCTCTTAAATCACAAGTTGGGCCCGGATGGTTCAGTCAGAAGTGCATCTGACTTTCAATCAAGGGGTCGCGAGTTCGAATCTCCACTCAACCACAGTCTTTATGATGACTGATATCTATAGACATTGCATCTCATTGTCTTCCGTCTCTCATTGGTAATTCAGGTAGAAAGGTTATAAGTTACTTGCAAAGATGGGTGAGCTCAAGTACATGTTAACCTTCCAGGATCCCAGGAAAGATTGGTTAGGTAAACTGATCATCTGTTGAACCTTGATGGCATAAAAATGACGCTAAATATTCAAACAAATTAAAATCACACTTTAAATACCCGGTATTATTAAACAGTATCCATTGTTATTACAAATATGCATTCACCCTTTACTTCATAGAAACGTGTTTTCTGGCACCAATCACAGAAGGCCTTTGAAAACAGTGCAGGAAGAGTTCAGATTGCTCGTAACGAGCAATCTGAACACTTCCTGCACTGTTTTCCACTCTGTCATTTAATATAAACATGATTTATACAATAATTCAAAAGCCTTCTATATTAGGTGTCCAAAGGTGTCTATATTAGGTGTCCAAAGGCTTCTATATTAGAGGTGTCCAAAGGGGTCTATATTAGAGGTTGTCCAAAGGCTTCTATATTAGAGGTGTCCAAAGGCTTCTATGTTAGAGGTGTCCAAAGGCTTCTATGTTTGAGGTGTCCTAAGGCTTCTATATTAGAGGTGTCCAAAGGCTTCTATGTTAGAGGTGTCCAAAGGCTTCTATGTTAGAGGTGTCCTAAGGCGTTTATATTATAGGTGTCCAAAGGCGTCTATATTAGAGGTGTCCAAAGGCGTCTATATTAGAGGTGTCCAAAGGCGTCTTTATTAGAGGTGTCCAAAGGCTTCTATGTTAGAGGTGTCCAAAGGGGTCTATGTTAGAGGTGTCCAAAGGCATTTATATTAGAGGTGTCCAAAGGGGTCTATATTAGAGGTGTCCAAAGGCTTCTATATTAGAGGTGTCCAAAGGCTTCTATATTAGAGGTGTCCAAAGGCTTCTACATTAGAGGTGTCCAAAGGCTTCTATATTAGAGGTTGTCCAAAGGTTTCTATGTTAGAGTTGTCCAAAGGCTTCTATGTTAGAGGTGTCCCAAGGCGTCTATATTAGAGGTGTCCAAAGGCGTCTATATTAGAGGTGTCCAAAGGCGTCTATATTAGAGGTGTCCAAAGGCGTCTATGTTAGAGGTGTCCAAAGGCGTCTATATTAGAGGTGTCCAAAGGCATCTATGTTAGAGGTGTCCAAAGGCGTCTGTATTAGAGGTGTCCAAAGGCGTCTATACTAGAGGTGTCCAAAGGCTTCTATGTTAGAGGTGTCCAAAGGGGTCTACATTAGAGGTGTCCAAAGGCTTCTATATTAGAGGTTGTCCAAAGGTTTCTATGTTAGAGTTGTCCAAAGGCTTCTATATTAGAGGTGTCCAAAGGCGTCTATATTAGAGGTGTCCAAAGGCGTCTATGTTAGAGGTGTCCAAAGGCTTCTATATTAGAGGTGTCCAAAGGCGTCTATGTTAGAGGTGTCCAAAGGCTTCTATATTAGAGATGTCCAAAGGCTTCTATACTAGAGGTGTCCAAAGGCATCTATATTAGAGGTGTCCAAAGGCTTCTATATTAGAAGTGTCCAAAGGCATCTATATTAGAGGTGTCCAAAGGCTTCTATATTAGAGGTGTCAAAAGGCGTCTATTTAAAGGTGTCCAAAGGCGTCTATATGAAGTAAAGGGTTAACAACTGATACTTCAACAATCATAATTCAATCGTTATTATTGTTTATATAGCTGTCAACTTGTACTGATTCTGTTGAATGATTTATTGTATATTTATTGTCAATATTCAGTTTCAGTAACATGTATATATAATAGAGGACCACAGGAAAGATTAAACAAAAACAGATATTACATTTGTAATATCATCATTAATTGTCATCATCATCATTACTATTATCATTATTATTATATTATATTATATTATAGCAAGATATTACCTTCTGTTTTACAATTTCATCTTTCACAACTGACACCTTCACATTGTTGTAATCCTTGGAACACACCACATTGTCAGCTGCAGAAATACAAGTTGTTATCAATTATTGTCAGATATCAATTGATGAATATGGTCAAAGCTAAAATCTTTTGTAATTTTACATGCCATTTAGTAAATGAATGTGGTTTAATGCTATTTTCAACAAATTTCAGGTTATACATGGCATATCCAGTTTTATTGATGGAGAAAGACCTCAGAATGAATCTGAGTAGAATCACCGTTCTTCCACAAGTAACTGGCAAACTTTCAGTTAATGAATGAGGGATGTTCAAAAACTTTGAATAATCCTGATATACTACCTTTAAGCCTGAGCTAGGGATGTCCTTGCAATGTAAAATTTCAACAAGAAAGGTTATCAATCTAATCTGCCCTGTCCTACTTTACGTTCAAGTTATTTAGTTTGTACAGATACATTTTAAGAATTATACATGTTGACATTCATGGCAGGTGATCAGATTACTTTACTTGTGTGTAAAGTGAAGCAAACTTTGATGTACATGTACAGTCAAACATGCATATGAACGGACATATCACTGGTGGATCTGGACAAGAACAGAAGGTCTACACTTCTTACTCTTGAGATATAGAAAATATTTAAAAGAATGGGGTTTAACACCATTTTCAAATCATGATAGCTTATATATGGCAAATCAAGTTTTTATTGGCGGAGGAAGACCCCAGAATAAATCTGAACTTCCAAAAGTAACTGGCAAATTCTTCACATAAAAGTTTTGGACTGGGCACACTCACCAGGTCTCAAACCCATGACAACAGCGGTGAGAGGTAAGTGATCATTAGACGACAAAGCCTTGGACCACCCAGTAACTGAGGAACCATATTCAAATGACAGTACTTATTTCATTGCAAATGATCAAAAACATTTGCAACTCAACTTCTCATGAATAAATTTATGTAGTCCCTGGAATAAGCTCCTTTTCAAAAACAGTAAAACATACACTACAGGGTTTGTAACTTATTGACTGTGAGATCTTGACTGTCAAACATTCACTACAGGGTTTGTTACTTACCGACTGTGAGATCTTCACTGTCAAACATACACTACTGGGTTTGTAACTTACCGACTGTGAGATCTTGAATGTCAAACATACACTACAGGGTTTGTAAATTACCGACTTTGAGATCTTGACTGTCAGACATACACTACTGGGTTTGTAAATTACCGACTGTGAGATCTTGACTGTCAAACATACACTACAAGGTTTGTAACTTACCAACTGTGAGATCTTGACTGTCAGACATACACTACTGGGTTTGTAACTTACCGACTGTGAGATCTTGACTGTCAGACATACACTACAAGGTTTGTAACTTATCGACTGTGAGATCTTGACTGTCAAACATACACTACTGGGTTTGTAACTTATCGACTGTGAGATCTTGACTGTCAAACATACACTACTGGGTTTGTAACTTATCAACTGTGAGATCTTGACTGTCAAACATACACTACAAGGTTTGTAACTTACCGACTGTGAGATCTTGACTGTCAAACATACACTACATGGTTTTGTAACTTACCGACTGTAAGATCTTGACTGTCAAACATACACTACAAGGTTTGTAACTCATCGACTGTGAGATCTTGACTGTCAAACATACACTACAAGGTTTTGTAACTTACCGACTGTGAGATCTTGACTGTCAAACATACACTACTGGGTTTGTAACTCATCGACTGTGAGATCTTCACTGTCAAACATACACTACAAGGTTTGTAACTTACCAACTGTGAGATCTTCACTGTCAAACATACACTACAAGGTTTGTAAATTACCAACTTTGAGATTTTGACTGTCAGACATACACTACTGGGTTTGTAAATTACGGACTGTGAGATCTTGACTGTCAAACATAAACTACAGGGTTTGTAAATTACCGACTGTGAGATCTTGACTGTCAAACATACACTACTGGGTTTGTAACTTATTGACTGTGAGATCTTAACTGTCAATCATACACTACAAGGTTTGTAAATTACCGACTGTGAGATCATGACTGTCAAACATACACTACAAGGTTTGTAACTTATCAACTGTGAGATCTTGAATGTCAAACATACACTACTGGGTTTGTAAATTACCGACTGTGAGATCTTGACTGTCAGACATACACTACTGGGTTTGTAAATTACCAACTGTGAGATCTTGACTGTCAGACATACACTACTGGGTTTGTAACTTACAGACTGTGAGATCTTGACTGTCAGACATACACTACTGGGTTTGTAACTTACCGACTGTGAGATCTTGACTGTCAAACATACACTACAGGGTTTGTAACTTACCGACTGTGAGATCTTGACTGTCAGACATACACTACTGGGTTTGTAAATTACCAACTGTGAGATCATTACTGTCAAACATACACTACAAGGTTTGTAACTTATCGACTGTGAGATCTTGACTGTCAAACATACACTACTGGGTTTGTAACTTATCGACTGTGAGAACTTGACTGTCAAACATACACTTCTGGGTTTGTAACTTATTGACTGTGAGATCTTGACTGTCAGACATACATGACTGGGTTTGTAACTTACCCACTGTGAGATCTTGACTGTCAAACATACACTACAAGGTTTGTAACTTACCAACTGTGAGATCTTGACTGTCAGACATACACTACTGGGTTTGTAACTTACCGACTGTGAGATCTTGACTGTCAGACATACACTACTGGGTTTGTAACTTACCGACTGTGAGATCTTGACTGTCAAACATACACTACAAGGTTTGTAACTTACCGACTGTGAGATATTCACTGTCAGATATACACTACTGGGTTTGTAACTTACCGACTGTGAGATCTTGACTGTCAAACATACACTACAATGTTTGTAAATTACCGACTGTGAGATCATGACTGTCAAACATACACTACAAGGTTTGTAACTTATCGACTGTGAGATCTTGAATGTCAAACATACACTACAGGGTTTGTAAATTACTGACTGAGATCTTGACTGTCAGACATACACTACAAGGTTTGTAACTTACCGACTGTGAGATCTTGACTGTCAAACATACACTACAGGGTTTGTAATTGACCGACTGTGAGATCATGACTGTCAGACATACACTACAGGGTTTGTAATTGACAGACTGTGAGATCTTGACTGTCAGACATACATTACTGGGTTTGTAACTTACCGACTGTGAGATCTTGACTGTCAGACATACACTACTGGGTTTGTAAATTACCGACTGTGAGATCTTGAATGTCAAACATACACTACAAGGTTTGTAACTTATCGACTGTGAGATCTTGACTGTCAAACATACACTACAGGGTTTGTAAATTACCGACTGAGATCTTGACTGTCAGACATACACTGCAAGGTTTGTAACTTACCGACTGTGAGATCTTGACTGTCAAACATACACTACAGGGTTTGTAAATTACCAACTGTGAGATCATGACTGTCAGACATACACTACAAGGTTTGTAACTTACCGACTGTGAGATCATGACTGTCAGACATACACTACAAGGTTTGTAACTTACCAACTGTGAGATCTTGACTGTCAAACATACACTACTGGGTTTGTAACTTATCCACTGTGAGACCTTGACTGTCAAACATACACTACAAGGTTTGTAACTTACCGACTGTGAGATCATGACTGTCAGACATACACTACAAGGTTTGTAACTTACCAACTGTGAGATCTTGACTGTCAAACATACACTACTGGGTTTGTAACTTATCCACTGTGAGATCTTGAATGTCAAACATACACTACTGGGTTTGTAACTTACCGACTGTGAGATCTTGACTGTCAAACATACACTACAGGGTTTGTAAATTACCAACTGTGAGATCATGACTGTCAGACATACACTACAAGGTTTGTAACTTACCGACTGTGAGATCATGACTGTCAGACATACACTACAAGGTTTGTAACTTACCAACTGTGAGATCTTGACTGTCAAACATACACTACAAGGTTTGTAACTTATCCACTGTGAGATCTTGAATGTCAAACATACACTACTGGGTTTGTAACTTACCGACTGTGAGATCTTCACTGTCAAACATACACTACAGGGTTTGTAAATTACCAACTGTGAGATCATGACTGTCAGACATACACTACAAGGTTTGTAACTTACCGACTGTGAGATCATGACTGTCAGACATACACTACAAGGTTTGTAACTTACCAACTGTGAGATCTTGACTGTCAAACATACACTACTGGGTTTGTAACTTATCCACTGTGAGATCTTGACTGTCAAACATACACTACAAGGTTTGTAACTTACCGACTGTGAGATCATGACTGTCAGACATACACTACAAGGTTTGTAACTTACCAACTGTGAGATTTTGACTGTCAAACATACACTACAGGGTTTGTAATTTATCCACTGTGAGATCTTGACTGTCAGACATACACTACTGGGTTTGTAACTTATCCACTGTGAGATCTTGACTGTCAAACATACACTACTGTGTTTGTAACTTACCGACTGTGAGATCTTGACTGTCAAACATACACTACTGGGTTTGTAACTTACCGACTGTGAGATCTTGACTGTCAAACATACACTACAGGGGTTGTAACTTACCGACTGTGAGATCTTGACTCTCAGACATACACTACTGGGTTTGCAACTTACCGACTGTGAGATCTTGACTGTCAAACATACACTACTGGGTTTGTTACTTATCCACTGTGAGATCTTCATTGTCAGACATACACTACAAGGTTTGTAACTTACCGACTGTGAGATCTTGACTGTCAAACATACACTACTGGGTTTGTAATTGACCGACTGTGAGATCTTGACTGTCAGACATACACTACTGGGTTTGTAACTTACCGACTGTGAGATCTTGACTGTCAACATACACTACTGGGTTTGTAACTTACCGACTGTGAGATCTTGATTGTCAAACATACACTACTGGGTTTTGTAACTTACCAACTGTGAGATCTTGACTGTCAAACATACACTACAGGGTTTGTAACTTACCGACTGTGAGATCTTGACTGTCAGACATACACTACAAGGTTTGTAACTTACTGACTGTGAGATCTTGACTGTCAAACATACACTACTGGGTTTGTAACTTACCGACTGTGAGATCTTCACTGTCAAACATACACTACAAGGTTTGTAACTTACCAACTGTGAGATCTTGACTGTCAGACATACACTACAGGGTTTGTAACTTACCAACTGTGAGATCTTCACTGTCAGACACCAACAAAGAATCAAGAGACAAAGGCTCATTTACATCTTCATCTGAATCATCCGAGGAATCATCTGAAGCAAAGACATCTGTATTCAGTGTAAGCAGGGAGCCTGTTGACCGTTCATCTTCACTGTCAGTGTCAGACATGTTTCTTGTTCAACCTTACATATACCTCATCCTGAAACAGTAAATGTCATCTGTGTAAGTTATCACTAAATTATCACTAACGTTTATTATCTTTTTTCTGTGTGGGATTTAACACTCTTGCAGTGTTTATGTATGTTTAATAACAGATAACAGGTCAACATCCCTGTTCTTAATTGTTTTAAAGTTCTGTTAAACTAGCATTAAACTCCTTTAAATAAGCATTAAGAATTAATACATTTTTTAAAAAAATTGAGAGAAATGTTTTTCTATAAATTAGGGAGAAAAACATGTTTTGGGGAGAAGAATGGGGCTTTTAAGTTCTATTGCCAAATAAGAAAACACTAAGTACCTTTAATGGATTGCATTGTAAATATTTTGTATAGGATTTAACACTTCTGAGTGAGGGGGGAGAGGGGTGCTGATTGTGACTTTCGTGAAAGCATTTACAAATTTAGGCGGGTGCTGTTTTAACCCTTTACTTCATATAGATGCCTTGGATCACCTAATTTAGAAGGATTTTGAATTATTGGCTGAATTATGTTTATATTAACTGACAGAGTGAAAAACAGTGCAGGAAGTGTTCAGATTGCTCGTTACGAGCAATCTGAACTCTTCCTGCACTGTTTTCAAAGGCCTTCTGTGATTGGTGTGGGAAAACGCATATCTATGGAGTATAGGGTTAAGAGTGAAGCATGTATACACCCGTTTCAGCAAGCCCCAAACCCCTCATCCCTATTCCCGAGTTATCTGTTAGTGGCAGTCATTCACAAAGGTGACTTTTTTCTCAGAGTTTTCCCATATGAAGACCCCCACTCGCAATGTCATCCACTACGACACTGGTAAAATCAGAGATATACATTCAAACCTGTATATGCAGCCACCTCTATTACGATAAGCAGCCACTTGTCTAAAGCACCTGCATTTGTTATTTCCTATCTATATCTTAAAAAGCCACTTTTGCTCATTCCTTGACTGGCTGCTTAAGACAGGTTTAACTGAATATACAATTAAGACACTGGTAAAATCAAATTTGGGGGTCTGTAGATTTTCATGCTCACATAAACAAACAGTACTAAAACAAATAATCCCAAATAATAATATGATTTTCGTTCAACTGTAACACATATACAATATTAATTGATTTACATAAAGAATATATGAGAATATATGCCCAGAATTTTAATGGACTAAAATAAAGATTTTTTTTCCAAATATTTTTTTTTATGCAACTATCACACAAATACAATATTAATTGATTTACATATAAAAAATTATGCCCAGGATATTATATTAGTAGATACACTAGCTATCGTACAGTGCCAGCTTTAAGCGGCAACACTGCTGAGTTTTGATTCTGTAATTTAATCTTTATAGACATAACTGAAAAAAACAACACAGTCTAAATGCCTGTCCTAGTCAACTGCTATAGAGAGGTCAGATCTCTCCAAAGACCTCTCCAATAATGTTTATAATCAAAAAGTTTAAATCAACAACTAAATCAACCAGGAATGTCCATTAAATGTCTCAAAGTAAGTACCATGAAAACTTGTGGCCTTATTAAATAAAGTGTAGACGGACATTTTTTTTTTATTATTTGGATATCCTACCTGCTGTCCATAACTGTCGTGAAACGCAAAATAAGAGACATGCAATATGTCACACTAGAAAACCTGTAGACATTTTTGCAAGTATCAAAACTGAAGTTCATCATCTATTTATATCAATCATCATGTCACATTCATTCCTTAAACTTGACATGCACAAAATTACCTAATTATGTGATGATATGCCATAAAACACCCATTCATTCAGTTTTGTTTATTACATATTGTTTAAAACCAATTCTAAATTTCTATAATTGGACTTTCTCTTTTACTTGTTTGAATTTGTTTTTATGAATGTTTTTTCTACACATTACAGGTTACCGGGTATATGGAATCTTGGTCAGAATAAGGCCATCCTAAAAAAAATTGTTTGCTGTTATCTGACCCAGTATTTTTCATATGAGTAGGTTTATAGCGAATTTCTTTTGCCAGATTTTGATTTTACATAGTCATTTTAAACAAAAATGCACAGAAATCATGAAAAAAAAGTTTCAGCGCTTTGAAAGTCAGAAAAGAAGTTTGGGTAGCTGCAATTTTGAGTGAGTAGATAGAGGTCGACAAACTCTTTTTTTTTTTAAGAACAGCCAAATTCTAGAAGGAACCAGTCTGTCTAAAGTTTATCAAGTTTTTTAACCAGGCTGGACTCAAACTGAATACCTCAGTGGTGAGAGGAAAGTGATCTTGAAGCGGCCGACAAGGAAAATAAATAAGTTGAAATCAACCATATTACTTTTACATTACCGGTTGTCTTTTATCTTGTCAAACTTTTTGCTTGAAGTCTATTAGTGCCACTGTGATGAGTTATGGAATATCCAGCCGGCCCATGTAAATCCAGCCCCTGGATGAAATGTTCTTGGAATATCTGGCCCCATTTAGTATGGAAAATCTGGCCCCACATTAATTTTAAAAATAATATCATTTATTATTTGGTATTTCTAATGAAATATTGGAAAGTATTAGATAATTTGAAACACACATATTAATTACTGCGGGGGGGGGGGGGGGGGGGGGGGGGGGAACTATATTAAAATTAACAAACTATTTATAAATCCCTCCTTTCTCTTTCTTTTTTTTTGAAAGATATTTTGTATATTTGTGTTAATCTGAGACAAAATTGTCATTCGTATTTTAATTTTGTATTTCTGTCAGTATGATAGAAAAAATGTTATGCTTAATTTGTCTTCTCAAATACTGCCTTATAACTAGCGTTAACAATATAATTATTTTATGTAGTATCGGGTATTTTTCCATATTGTTTAGTAGCATAATAGCTCTCTCTCAGTAGACAGTCAGTTCAAAGTTCAGTAGACAGTCTTGTGATTTGGATATGTAATGTTTATGATTAAACTGACTATGGGACACAACTAAACCTTACTGCGCAAATGTTTGCATGGTGTGTATGATCATACGTTATTAAATAAGTATTGTATGTTGAAAAACTAATTCAAAATAGTAATATTGTGATGTAAACAACTAGCTATTTGATAAGATGAGATGATCATGGACACAATGAACAGAATAGATTATATTTGATACAAGTTTTTCAAAGGTGTACAATTCAGAGAGCGTATCTATACTTCGTATTTAAATTTCAATGCAATATCTCATGTTGAAAATAGTATGTTGAAAATGGTGCATATTTATAATATCTTACAAAACCAAAAACAAATTGATTTCCACAGTTACATTTCCACAGTTTCAATAATTGTGATGTATGAGCAAACTGTTGATTTGTTTGTACAATGTGCAACACAAATTATCAAGTTTACTGTGTTTTATATACAATCTCATGTGTGTATTTCATAAATATTTTAATGTAAGCATATACATATTATGTATGTATTTGTTTATGATAAATAACCCTTATATTGCTATAAAAAATGTGGGGGCAGATGGACCATGCTAAAAGGGGCCAGATTCTTCATGGCCATTTTGAAATGGGCCCGGGTTTTCCAGGTTCCACCGTGATCCAACATGAACGGTGATTTGTTTTTATTTATTTATTTGTGATAATATATATGTCATAAATACAAAGATACATCAAGCACATTAACATACAATAATACAAAAGCAATAACATATATTTTAAATAATATATTAAACTAGTTAACTATCTTATATAATATAATATTTTATCTTGTTACACAATAATAATTTTGAGAACATATATATTTCACAGCATAACCAATAGAGTTTTACAACTTATTTTCAATGGGGTCCTTTTTTTAAAATAATGTCATGGATAAATATATTGGCATTTATTACAAAACTTATGAAATTATACTTTGTTATTCATCAAATATATTTAAAATATGTTATCACAGCTATAAATCCACATTAAAAACAATAAAAAAGTTTTTATAAAAATAAATAATTTAATAAAAAATGAATTCAAATTCCTCTACATTTCCATTTGCACGAATAGATATTTCTTCACTTCTTTTTTAAATTTATGCTTTTTTCCAATTTCCTTAATAGTATGGGGTAATTGATTCCAATCCAAAATGCCATTATAAAAGAAAGTTGATGTTGTAAAACTATTAACACATGGCACAATAAAATTAAAAGCACTTCTTCTAGTTGCATGATTGTGTGAATTAGACACCGTTGTAAAATTTTCTTGAAAATAAGATTGATATGAATTGTTAAAAATCTTATGAACTTGATTCAATCTTAATTGTCTATTTCTATTTTCAATATCAAGTATTCCAAGATCTTTAAATTTTGACGCAGACAAAGTAGCTTTACTACCTTAGTTGAGAATAAATCTTATCATTTTATTTTGAGCAGCTTCTTCTGAAACGTTTTTGTAAGACTACTATACCATGACGTACATGCATAATCAAAATGACACTGTATCAAAAATTACAAAGAGTCTTTCTAAGGGATAAATTTAAGAAGTGAAGGCAATGGGCTTGTATGCGTTATTTTAGTTAGAAAATTATTATTTTATAGTTGTTTAAACGTTAAATACAAGCATTTAATATTGCATTGAAATATTTAACGGTGTTTTTAAGTGATCGAAAACCAGTAACACCGCCATATCTTTTGAAAGCGAAAGTAGACATCAAATATAAAATTTCGAAATTTTGTTTCACATCGGTATTGTATTTATAATTAAATTATTTATTTCAATATTTTAATAAATTACTTAGGGTAAGAAAATATTTTTTTGTATATGCATTTGAGATTACTAGATCTACTTAAAAACTTACACAGCAACAACAGATTTTTTAGGCGGATTTCCATAATATGCCGTAAAGTGAGTAAAGCAATGTCGTTAATTGAAAGCGCCGAATGATTTTGTGGCATTTTTAAGAATCCCAATAGAATATATATATGAAGTGTCTATTAAATAATCTTCATTGACAAATATAGAAACATTTGTAATAATTTAGATGTCGCATATATACTTGGCTAGTTTCGTCAACCTTCGGTATTAATCGGCGATGTGCGGTACAGCAATCGGAACACCTATAGTCAGCTCGATCATGATAAGGCACCGGTTTCCAGGTGCGGATCAAGGATTTCAGTTTGGAGGGGGTGCGCAGGTGCGAATCCAGGAATGGATGTTGAGGGGGGGGGCAATATATTTTAGCGAATGTATATACATTTATAACCTAAATAAAGATAAAAATAGTAACACGAATACCTTGATTTTTTTTATAAACATTTTTATTTACAAAAAAAAAAAATATCGCTAGGCAGGCTTGAACGATAGACCTCTAGATTGACAGGCGCACCCCTTACCTATTACGCTAACGTACCACTTAGACATTGAGCATTTATTCACACAATCATAGCACATCACTTTCTTGTTAGGGACAGGCCGATGGCATTATTTTTTTTCTGACTAAATCTTTTTTTAATATAACATTGAATGAAAAAAGATGAAACGTAGATTTCAGTGTTGTATTGATTATTTGTTTGCTTCAGTTTGTCCACCAGTTAGGTTGTTTCTGTCTCGGTGTTTTTACGCAGTGTAGATATTTTAATTGTATACATGTTTTAGCAGACTGGTCCATTTAAAATCATTTACACATGTCATGACATGCAAGTATACATACATTTTCTTCTGCGTTTGACTTTCTGCAGATGATGATCTACTTGAACAAAAGCTATTCAACTTTTTTATAATTTTTGCTCGCTTTGATGGTGCCGCCATCACAAACTTTTTACCCGTAAAATTACCCGAAACGATAAAGATTAAACGACAAGGAAAAAAACTTAAAAAGACCAAACACTAGGCGACAGTAGAATATATTCAAGCATCATGCTAGAAGTAGGAAGTTTTTACATGTTTTAGGTACATTAAATACGTGCTTAATTTGTTTTAACACAAATCGTTTAGATGGTTACTTGAGTTCAGAGTAAATGTGTAGAAGAAAGCCCTATGCTTGCCAAAATTTGGGGGGGGGGGGGGGGGGCGCCAGATCCGCCCTTGGTTTCCCACACGGGCGACGCGTTCAGAACAGGGGTGTAGTTTCCTATAGGCACTGTAGGCACGTGTCTACACTTTCTTCTGAGATAACGGCGTCCGTTATGGAAACACAAAAATTATTTTTTAACAGATATAGATTATTTAAATATTGTTAATAATAAAATATCAGGAATCAATATGCATTACCTGTATACAAACTTGAAAACATTAATTTGATTCCTGATAACCAATTACAAGTTAGTATAGATGACCAGCTATTCCTCGAAGTTTTATTAATGGAAATAAGGGGAAAGAAAGTCAATTTCATATTCATGCTATTAAAAGAACAAAAATTACCAATTAGAAATAGATTTAATAATTGAAATAGAAAAACAAGAAAATAAGGTCACAAGTGAAAACATAGATTATATTGAAAATTTAAAAATGAATTTAAAAGATATACGTAAACACAAAATGCAATGTCATGATACGCTCAAGAGTACTTTTAATTGAAAATGGGGTAAAACCAACAAACTATTTCTGTAACTTAGAAACGTTTAAAACTTTAAATAAAATCTCATACCTAAACTGGAAAAAAATCAGATGGCAGCATCATAACAGACCAACATGAACTTTTAGATGAAGCAAAAGTGGGTTTTTTTTTATGAAAATCTTTACTCCAGTAAAGATGACAATTCAATTGATATTAATTTAGAAAGTGGATTTATCAATTATGACATTTCTAAACTTAGTACAGAAAAAAGCAATTTGCTTGAATATTTCATCATTTATGAACAGGCATCAGCATCTGTAAAAGTCATGGCTAATATCCGTTCAGCTGGCACCTCAGGATTCAATGCAGATTTCTTTAAAGTGTTTTGGAAACGATATGGTCATTTTATTGTTAGGTCAATTAATTACGGATTTCCATAACATAAAAGAAGGTATTATAACACGTATCCCTAAAGAAAATAAATCTAGGTATAGTATGGAAAATTATAGACCTATTTCTTTAATAAATTGCATCTATAAATAGCCTCAGGTGTTATGGCAAACCTGAATTAAATCAACTTTACATAAATTAATACATAAAAATCAGACAGGTTTTATTTCTGGCAGGTATTAAGGTGAAAATATTAGATTAGTATACGATATTATGCATTGTGCAGAACAAAATAACTTGAAAGGATTACTCCTTTTGATAAATTTTAAAAGGCATTTTGACTCAATATCTTCTTATTTTTATTAATTAAGTTTTTTTTTGTTTTGTTTTTTTTTTACTTTGGTAAACCTATCATATCTTGGGTAAACTTATTTTTAACAATGCAAAGCTTTCAGTCAGTCAAGATAGTACTTATCATCATCTTCCAGTATAGGCCGTTGTTGCCGTCCCGGAGACTCGTTGTCACCGTATTTATTCATTTTATGTGCTGAAATTCTTTCAATTAAAATAAAAAAATTATTAAAATATGCAATACAGAATATAAAATATCACAATACGCAGACGATACATCAGCTTTTTTAGACGGATCGCAACAGTCTTTAAATGAAACACTATCTGAGTTATCAAGTTATGCAGAATACTCTGGTCTCAATATTAACTTTGGCAAAACACAACTTATTATATGGATAGGACTGAAAAAAATACAGTACTGAACGATTGAAACAAAATGAAAACTAACATGGAGAATAACAAACTTGATAAAATTATAAATAAAAATTACAACAAATCTTGACTCAATGGTCAGTTTTATTAATGATAATAAGATTCAAGAAATAAAGAATCTACTCATTGCATGGTCAAGAAGAATTTTATCTCCACTTGGAAAAAAATATAGTTATTTTTGCATTGTTTAATCCTGATGCAGAAACTATAAAAGAAATTAATTTGTTATTTTTTTAGATGTTTATGGAATGGAAAACCAGATAAAATAAAAAGAACAGTAATCTATTAAACTGTGCACTATGGGGACTTAAATGGGATATTAAACCTTGACTCATTTATTACAACTTTAAAAATCACGTGGATAAGAAGAATACTACAGGATGACAAAAAATACTTGGAAATCTTTAAAGTTTTACATGAGATTCTTACACATTTTGGTGCTTTTGGAGCTGTTTTTATTGAAAATAATTTAAATACAATTAAAAATCAATTCTGGAAATATGTTTTAACTGTTATATGAAATTTCTAAAAGAAATAACCCCAAACTCATGGCATGAATTTTAAAGTGATGCCATTGTGACATAATCCTAAAATTAAGGTCGGAGGTTCGAGTATCTTTACAAAGCAATATTTTAAAAAAGGTGTCATTTTAATCAATGGTTAAATGAACAGTAATGGAAATTTTATGGCACTTGCTGAAATGACAATACATTTTTTAGAATACACAGCACTTATTTCCACACTGAGGGCTTACCTATGCACTCTAGCTCTTAAATCAAAATATCCATTATTTTCTCTGTCAATCTCAATTTTATTTAAAAATAAAAAAGGATGCACATACATATATGATAGGATTAAATCCAAACATGAAAACACAGTACCATCCACAAAATGGACAAAAGATCTTTATGTGAATGGAGAATCAGTCGAAACTAAACAATTATGTTTCTTTTAAATGTAGTAATGACTCTAATCTGCAATGGTTTCAATGCAGAATAATCATTGAATATTAGGGACAAACTATCTTTTAGAGAAAATGAATATTATTAATTCAAATTTCTGTTCATTTTGAAAAAAGTATGCTGAGACAATATAACATCTATTCTGTGACTGCAGGGTCACACAAAACTTTATAGGCCAAACTTACAAACTCCATAAATCAAAAATGTCCAACAAAAAATATGCAATGGCAAGACATTGATATAATTTTGGGCAACACTAATTTGATGATGTTATAAATAATATACTGTTTTCAGCAAAATATTATAATTTTAAACAAAGATTAAAAAAACTCGGAACCAGAGCTAACACAGTTAAAAAAAAAAGTTACAATACAACATAAGAAGATGTACCGATCAGAAAAACTTCGAAATTTAGAAATTTGAAAAAAAGGACTCCTTATCAAAACATTTTGGATTGACTTATACAATTAAACATATGTATAGCATAGGTATGAATATAGATATGTGTGTGTGTTTGTGTATATAATATATGTGTGTATATATGTGTATTTATATGTATATATGTGTAATGTATGTATATGTGTGTATTGTACAATACTACAGTTTCATGTTCCATAGTAAATGTTGTAATTATATTAAAACCATGAACACCAATTTTCAACCTGACCTTAAAAATTCCATATAATTTGTTTTAAGATTTATAAAAATAACTATATTAACTCTAATAAAAACCAGTAAACTCAATACTTGAACAACGTATAGCATATCTGTAAATAAGTGTCTTGTTATTTTTTAATTTTTCTTTATACAGTCTTAGTTAATAATGAATGTAATGCCTTTTTATGAATGGCAAATGATAACTGTATAAGGATATGTGTGTATGTATATGTAAATACTGATATGGTGTGTGTGTGTGTGTGTGTGTGTGTGTGTGTGTGTTGCTATTGTTTTGCTGTTTTATGTGAAATTCTTGACATAAAACCAAATATGGTGTTTGTTATTTAACGAGTTTAAATACTATTGTTTAATATAAGACATTAAATTTAAACATAGAATATCTACTTAAAATGATCAACTAACGGTTATAAATGTAACATATAAAACCATAGCTATGTGATGAATGGTTTAAACTTTCTAAATGATATATATTTAAAACATACCACCCCTTATAGAAAAATGTCTGTAATAATAAAACTACTTATTTACAATTGTCATTTAAAGAATAACACTTGTGTAAATGCTATATGCTCTGTAAATTGAAATTATAGTATTGTAATATACATGTATTGTAATGTATTGGAGAACAAAATAAAAAATTACAAAAAAACTAAAAATTACCAAGACAAAATATCAAATATAGAAACCGTAATCAAATCTTGGAAACGGAGATATCTTACTCCAATAGGAAAAATAACCAAAATCTCAATACTATTTAATACATGAATAATCTATTCTACAGTTTTATCTGGAATGGTCCATCTAAAAATAAACACTTGGTTCTTGTAAAAGAATATAGCCAAGGAGTACGATAATGCATTCATAGCAACGTTAAAAGTAACATGGATTAGACGATGTCATTCTCTAGTTTTAAAAGTGGGTAGATTTTTTTTGTTACAATTTTCTAGATATCATTGTTTTTATAAAGGGAAATAAATGGTAAATTTTATAGTAAAATCAGTTGACTAGGTTAAATATGTTAAGCCCTGTTCACATCAGCCGTGCGATCTTTTGATTGTACGATTTCGCAGGCCCTATGTCCCGTAAGACAAATTCGTAATATGTCCAGACATGTCCGCACCGGTCGCAGACACTGCAAGGCAGCAGTACGATGCTCTTACGGCTGTCTCACGGGTCGCACGGTGTTCGCAGCTTGAACGTAGGAAAAAGAAAGGCACGCATTTGCACGGCTGCCGCAAGATGTCCGTGCAGCTGCCGTGCAAATTTGCAAGACTGCCGCAAGGCTGTCGTAAGAATTCGCAAAACTTTCTTGCGGCCACCCTACAACACGCAAGATTTTGCAAGACAGCCGTACGAATGCCTTACGTTGTTCGTGCGTTCATCGTACGAACTTACTCTCCCCATGTGTTCTATTGTCATGTCTTGTCTTTTCTTTCCTCAATTCTGTCTTTCTTTTCTCCTCTGTTTCTTCTCGTCCTGATTTGCCCAACTGGTGCAGAAATATAGGACTAAAAACCCAATCAGTCAGTCAGTCAGTCAGTCAGTCAGTCAGTCAGTCAGTCAATCAATCAATCAATCAAACCATACCAAAGTGTACTTAAATAAAAAAAAAAAGCCAATATTTATACAAATTAGTTTTAAAAAAACCATTCAGAACTGTAAAACTATGACTTTTTTTCCATGTTGTTAAAATTTGACTTTTCTCTCGATGTTGTAATTTTTAAGTTATTTTCGGCTTGTTTTGTTTTCTTTCGTTGCAAATTATATAAACAAAAAAAAATAAGTTCCCAGCCGTAACAAACTTTATTACACATCATATACGTACATACAAGCACCAGTATAGAAGTAATACAATGTGGCACTACTTGCTGCCATCACCACTCTCGCTTGCTACATCCTCTCCTGCTATTGTCCTCTCGACCTCATCTGATGACTGGGTGGCATGCAGGAAGCCCGTAGCGAAGCTGAACTCGGACAACTGTAACAGAAAAAGACAAAACACGATCAAGGTCAAGGGTATACAAACCATGGGTGTATATATAATATAAAGCAACGGACAATTCAGTTGTAGTATAATGTAGGAAACTGCAATACAGTCAAACTTGCCTATAAAGGCCACTCAAGGGAAAGAGAAAACTTGGACTTTATACAGCGGTGGTCTTTATATACAGGTTTATTTTCACTATTTCATATTATCAGGGAAACAAAATAAAGTAGTCTTTAGAGGCAAGTGGTTGCTATATAGTATATTCAGGTGGTCTGTATAGCAAGTTCGATTGTATTTACCTGTGAGGTTCCCAAAGACGGTGTGCTCTTGGGTCTTCTTCTTGGGCATTGCAGAGAACTTCCTCCCGGCGGCTGAAGTACTGCTCTCCGACACTGGACATCACAGGCACTGACTGAGGTACGAAAACTGTCGTCTTCGCTGTCTTCATTCGAGGCACGAGAGGCCGAGCGCGCAGTACTGGGAATCTGCAAGAATAATGCATTGAAATTTATGAAGGGAAATGTATAAACTGGTAAAAAGTAAAATAAGTAAGGATTAAGAAATTTCATAAGAACAATTTTGACTGCAGATGCTTACCACTGTCGACTCCACAGTGTATGACCGTGGTGTTATGTGCTCCTTGAGGAAGGCCCAGCTGCTTGTCCTTATACGGCTTGTCTGCGTACCGCCGATGGCTCTTCTGGTAGAACTCAGGATGCTCACTGAACCACTGAACGAGGGTGTTTTTGTGCTGAGCAGGCACTTCGATAGGCACAGCTGGCTTCCTCTTCTGACCCTGAGATCACTGGGTCTTGGGTTGGGGGCTCCACATGTTCCTTAGATTCCGCGGGCTCCACAGGCTCGACTGCAGCAGCTGCAGTGGCCTTCCCCTTTCCCTTTGATCTATGTTTAGGTGGCATGATAAATGCTGTCCGTCTGAAATTTCAACAGTATGTTGTGTTGGGTGGTCTGAACGGATCTACCTTTTATAGAGGAGGGAAGACGCACAGTTGGCGCAGGGCAGCCACGCGGAGGCCGTGCGAATTCGTGCGATTGTCGTACGTTTCGCAGCAGTCTTGCGGAGCCTTGCGGCAAAACGCAAGACAGCTGCAAGGTGTTCGTACGGTTGCCATGTGGCCTTCGCAAGACAAACGCAAGAATTGATTGACAGCAGCCCCAGCGTGACACCGTGTGAAATCGTACGTCAATTGTGCAGGCGTCTCGAGGCTGCCTTGCTAGCAGCCAATTCGCAAAGAAAATGTGCATGTTGAAAATCCAGTTTGCGACGTTGCGATTGCCTTGCGACTTTGCGAATGCGTACGGAGGTCTTGAGGCTGCTTGAAACCCAGCAATTTTTCCCTAAAAGTTGGTCGCAGACATGTGTACGGCTACTGCAAGGCAAACAAAGCTCTCCACGTTTTATCTTATAATATAAATACTATTAAAAAAATGTCATGTGACAGGGTCCAAATTCTGCGAGTGTCCTCATATTATTATTTAAGATAATTTTACATATTATCATTACCAAGATAAAGTTATCTCTTTATATGTCGTATTAATTCAAACATTCAGAAGTTTATGCCACTGTGCTTTAAAAGTATATTTTTTTTCCGTTTTTTATTGCTATTTCTTTGAGTGATAAAAGTGTAAACTTAAGTCTGTTTTTAAAAGCAACTGTTGATAGTGTTCCATTCGGTCGTCTTGTAGAAAATATGTAATATTTTAGTTCAAGAATAATTTTGAATTCTGCTTGTGAAATGTTGTTTTCTACACTGGTATTAAATAAAAAACATTTTATATTAAATGGGCATTTTACATTTAAAGCAGAGAACTAAGTTTTGAGTTTATTAAGAAAGGTTTGTGTTGCTGACATGTCTAAAACATATGGATGGTGGTCTCTTCCTGGTTGCAGGAAGTACATAGAGGACTGCCTATTATTTTTAATGTATGTAGATATTTTTTCATGGTAGAATCCTCTGATTTATTCTGGTTTAAAACCATTGTTGTTGTGCGCTATGATTATTGTTAAAAGGCAACACAAATGTCTGTCCCATGTTACTGCACCTATGACGTATATCAGTTGTCATTTTAACTGTGTTGTAGGTTCATCATTGTTATAAGTATTGAGTATATGTCTTGACAACTTTTTTAAGATTTTGTAATACTACTCACTATATGTTGGAGGTTGGATTTGTCTTAAACATTTTTTTATTTAAAGTCATATTTTTGTACGAACGATTTTATAGCATTAACTGGCCCATTGCATTGCATAAAATTTGTTTTTACATTAAATATGTTTTTAAATTCCGATTCTGAGTAAAAGTCTAGTACTGATTACGAAATCGTTGACAAATGAAACCACATTAACATATCATTTTTAGTTAAATGAGTGTTTGTAGTATATTATCCTTATTTTGAGGTTTCTTTATTTTCATTAATATGTGTAAAAACTTGAGTATGTATAACCAAAATGGATTTAAAATAGTTTTCATTATTTTCAAAATATGAGAGTCTCCAAAATCTATTAATGTTTTTTTTTATTTTATTTTTTCTGCAATACATTACAATATATTACAATATTACAATTTCAATTTACTGAAGGAGTTTTAGGGTCTAACATATTGAAAAAAAAGTTTGGTTCATTTTAAAACGCAACGAAAATAACCTATAACGCGAATTCATGCATTCAAGTTTCGGAAAGTGTGGTCGATATCCATATCGACTTGGAAATATTGTCGAAGTGTTCTCAAAAAGAAAAGCAGTCTAGTCATACATAATTATATCACGTAAAGGTGAATATATTAATATCTTTTTGCGCTATATTGTTTGTAAATTGATTCATTTATAAAAAAAGTTATAAGCGATTTCTTACCTAAATTCCTCTGTTTTCGTCTGATTTTTGGTGTGGCGACATCAATTGTGGTCACGTGATATTTATTGTTTCCCCACCGTGTGCCCAACATTCAAAGTTGCAGAATCTTCGGCTGTGCCGCAAAATAAACCTGTCCGGTTTGCATTTGGCGCTAACCTCTGGCGCGGACAAGGTAAGTAAATTGGCGGACACTTTTAAACTTTGAGACGAAACTTTTATTGTCATAGTTAACTTATATCTTATTTCATTTTGTTTCAAAATGAAATCTTGTTTTTATGTTTGTTGTTGTATACAATGATGAAATATTGGCATACAATGCTATAAACTGCGTTTTTATAACCCGGGATATGACTTCCATTACAACTGAATTCGGACACGTAACATTTCGGATAATTACTCCCAATGAGCTTATCAGTGGATTAGCATGACATACGTGTATGAGTTGAGGTTTATGTTCAGGTGGGGCCAGCATTTCTGATAAAAAATTTAAAGTCAAAATAGCAAACATCAGGAGTTAATGACGACCATTATCGCATATTTTTATCCTAAAAAGTAAAGTAAATAATACCTTATCTAAAGTCATAAATCATTTTTGTTCTTTTCAGCTTATTTAGTTCTATGGTACATCAAGAGAGTAAAAGAACATTGACAAACAAAAATGTTTTACGCTAAAGACATCCTTCAAAAGAGAAACAGCGGAAAGTTTTCAAAAATATGGTAATTATATGAGCAACATTAGAGCTATTGTTCTCAACTCATTATTGCTTTTGAGTCAAGCCAATAAATACAGCTTTGCCAGTCTTAAGTTTTTGCCATGTCACTAAATACAGACTTACCAGTCTTGTGTTTGAGTCATGCTTTGCCAGTTTGAATCATGTTAATGAACACAGCTTTGCCAGTTTGAATCATGTTACTGAACAAAGCTTTGCCAGTTTAAGTAATGTCAGTGAACACAGCTTTGCCAGTTTGAGTCATGTTACTGAACACAGCTTTGCCAGTTTGAATCATGTTACTGAACAAAGCTTTGCCAGTTTAAGTAATGTCACTGAACACAGCTTTGCCAGTTTGAGTCATGTTACTGAACACAGCTTTGCCAGTTTGAATCATGTTACTGAACAAAGCTTTGCCAGTTTGAGTAATTTCACTGAACACAGCTTTGCCAGTTTGAGTCATGTTACTGAACACAGCTTTGCCAGTGTGAGTCATGTCACTGAAACAGCTTTTCCAATTTGAGTCGTGTCACAGAAACAGCTTTGCCAGTTTGAGTCATGTCACTGAATACAGTTTTGCCAGTTTGAGTAATGTCACTGAACACAGATTTGCCAGCTTGAGTCATGTTACTGAACACAGCTTTGCCAGTGTGAGTCCTGTCACTGAAACAGATTTGAGTTTTGCATTGTGTCATTACATACGATTTGGTCACTCATTAGTGTTGAGTCTTTCACTAAACACAGCTTTGCCAGTTTGAGTTGTGTCAGTAAAAACAGCTTTGCCAGTTTGAGTCATGTTACTGAACACATCTTAGAAATTGCCAGTTTTTAGTTTTGCGTTGTGTCATTACATACAATTTGGTCGCTCTTCAGTGTTGAGTCTTTCACAAAACATAGCTTTGCCAGTTTGAGTTGTGTCAGTAAAAACAGCTTTACCAGTTTGAGTCATGTCACTAAAACAGCTTTGCCAGTTTGAGTTGTGTCACTGAACACAGTTTTGCCAGTTTTGAGTTTTGTTGTCCATTCACTATATAAAAAAATTTCGTTTTCAAATTTATACAATGTCACTCATGACTTTTTGAGTCATGTCACTTAAAAAACATTTCCTATCTTGAGCTTGTATCTTGTCACTTAGTTATTAACAGGAGCGAATCCAGGATTTTGGTTTAGAACGGGCATACTTAAGGGGAGCAACACAAAATCTGAACGGGCACACATTTTTCAATAAAAATGGGAGTTTAGGTGGGCGTGCGCCGTTTTTTTTTTAAAGAGTAGATCTGCATTTGATTAATATAACATTACCATTTTTGAGTTTCTGTCAACTGTTGTTCTTTTTGTAACCTGAACTCCATTTCATCTTTTATTAGATTTAATTTTACCAATTTCACACTTCAACAATATTTTTTCACAGTAATGTATCAAAACCTAATTTCATCTAAAGCACTACCAGCATGCTCTTAATATGACCCTGTGCTGACAATTCACGAAAGCATAATGACCATGACTTTGAATTCTTCTTTTTTGTTGGAAGTGTTTCAGCTGCACCAGTTAAATTCTGTAAATTATACATTTACCACATACAGGCTGGCAGCAACTGGAATGTCCAAGATAACAAGAAGAGATGTGGCAAATATCAATGTGGAGAGAAGTTGGTAAGGACCTTCCATACCACATCATTATTCAATTTAGTTAAACAGAAGTCTTTGCCAAACGTGTGAAATTTATCATATTGCAGGAACAAGTGTCTTGTTTTTTGTGTGCAAAATTTCAGTACAGTCAAACCTGTGTAAGTGGTCACCTCTATTAAAACCATTTACTTCATATAGACGCCTTTGGACACCTCTAATATAGACGCCTGGACACCTCTGATATAGACGCCTTTGGACACCTCTGATATAGACGCCTTTGGACACCTCTGATATAGACGCCTTTGGACACCTCTAATATAGATGCCTTTGGACACCTCTAATATAGACGATTTTGGACACATCTAATATAGACGCCTTTGGACACCTCTAATATAGACATACATTTGCGTAGAAGAAAAATGATGCATGTAAACAGTTAATTTACCTCGATTAACCCTTTACTCCATAGATACGCGTTTTCCATCACCAATCACAGAAGGCCTTTGAAAACAGTGCAGGAAGAGTTCAGATTGCTCGTAATGAGCAATCTGAACTCGTCCTGCACTGTTTTCCACTCTGTCAGTTTATATAAACATTATTCAACCAATAATTAAAAGGCTTCTATATTAGGTGTCCAAAGGCGTCTATATGAAGTAAAGGGTTAAAGATAATTCCACAGTACACATATAATTCCACAGTACACATCAATATAAATAAAGTTCATATTCTGTGTAAATATAACAACATATTATATGAAGTGGGTGTGGTAACGGTAAAAAGTTGCACAAAAGTAGACTTCTGATAAATCGAAATCCGGATATTTTGAATTATTTTTATGGTCCCACGGAATTCGAAATAACGAGTTTCGATTGTATGTATAATTACATGTATTTCCTTATTTTAGTGATGACATAATGGCGTATGTCCTGCCAGGTCGTAGAGCACAAGCAGGAGGATCAATACCAAGGCTGTCCCTGTATTTGTCTGCACAGCTTATGTATGGGACAGTGAAGACATATCAGAAACAAGTAGACTATCTGCTCTGTAAGTCTTTATTAATACTAAAGACATTGACAGCTTCTAACACAAAAAAATAAAGGGACACTGTATGTTAAAGGCAATGTTGAAATCAATTTACATCCTTATGATGAATGTTTATTCACAAGGTTACTGTCTGAAAGTTCATATTATATGTACGTTTGTACGACTATCTACAATCAAACCTGTGTAAGCAGCCACTTGTCTCAGGCAGCCATATTTGCTTTTTCCTTTTTCTATGCTTTCTGAGCATAGTAACCTGTATAACGCCACTTTTGCTCCTTCCCTTGACTGGCTGTTTAAGACACAGAACTTCTAAAATCACCAGTTTCTCAGTTTTTCAACTGAAATTCTTGTTTAAAACCATTTTTCTGTGCAAAATTTTATAAATCATCAGTCTTACTTTGACTATAAATTGAAATATTAAATATATCTCCAAGAATTGCTGATGCTTCATATCTAAGAAAGGTTTTTTACATTACATGAGCTAAAGGCTCTAGTAAAATATTCCGATCAGATTTTGTCATGCTCCCATCTGTCAGTCTGGGCATGAACAGTTTTTTTAAATATATCTGGTTGATTCATTGATTGAATATTTGGTGCCATTTTTATGCCATTTAGGGCTATAACAGATGATCAGTTGACCTAACCCATTTTTTCTGGGATCCTTGAAGGGCAGCCATGCAGTATTTGAGCACACCTATCTTTGTAAATAACTAATAACTTTCTCACTTGAATCAGTGGTGAGAGACAAATGAATGATAATTATACGCATTGTTCAATATTAATATTCAAGGAGACTGTGGACGGGCAGGAATTCGCACACACAACCCCTGGATTGACAGTCAGACCGTCTGAGCTAACTGGGCCCTGCTTTAAACATCTCTGAAACTGCTGAGTTTTATAAACCAAAAATTGTCATACAAGATGGCTCCAAAGGAGTTCACATAGGGAAAACTAAAGAAAAACTCTTTTCTAGAACCACTGACTCAATTTTAATAAAATTTAGCCACAATGTACTTTGAGTGGTGTGCTTTCAGAAAAAAAAATGATCCAAGATGGCTTATTTCATTTTTAGGGGAAAGTATCTGTACCATGCAGAGGTTTATTTATTTGGCCAAATGGGAAACATTTAAATCAATGTTATGCTCATACGTAAAGACATAACAACATACTTATCAATATATTGCCTGTCAACAGATCAAAATATTTAATAAACCTTCGACAAACGACACCTTCAAAACTCTGCAGAAAATAAATGATAAATAAAAGAGAAAATTATTCTCACTGCCAATCTCATTTGTTTTGAAATCGAGATATCACTGGAACATCATACAGTTCCCAACATAATTATTTTTAGGGTAAGTTACCTCCAAAATTGAAAAAAAAAAATGTGGTATTAAAATAGCCATGACATCCATGATGATGATTTATTTCAGCTAAAGACATTGCTTACTTGCATATTGTTAAAATAAAATGTAATTTACTTTGATCTCATAATGTGACCTTTAAGATTAAAATCATAAACAAGCTTTCTTAGAACACTTAATAGTTTAAACTTATCTGTTTTATTTCGATTGAGAAACAAGTTATGACAACTTATACAAATAATTCTCAGTCTTCCTGGGTAAAAATCAGTACTAAGCAGATGCAAAAAAAGTGTTATGCTCAAATTAAGACACCACATATTGCATAGTGGGAGGATCGAACCCACAGCCTTCAAATCTTGGGTTTGGTGCTCTTCCACTGGACCACATGCTCCATACTTGTAATTAAGTATGAGAGTGGGTCCTCCATGGACAAGTTGAGCCATCTCAGGATCCGCTCAATTACCTCTCACCTCTATAGTTGTAAGTTTGAATCGCGCGAAAAAAACATGTGAGAAAGTTTGTCAGTTTCTTGCTGAGGGACGGTGGTTCTACTCAGATTCATTCTGTGGTCTTCCTTCACGAATAAAACTGAATATATAAACCTAAAAACTGCGGTATATAACCTGGAAATTAAAAAGAAAAAAAAAATTAAATTTGGGTTATAATAAGTTTTTTTAAGTAATGGTAGTTAAAATTTAGAGTAAACTTAGTGATTAACTCCTTATATATAAAGCTAAAGGTCAAATTTACACCCATTTTCAAAGAAAAATGGTTTCAAAATGGGATTGACGCTAATAACCAGTACCTTTATGTTAAAAAAAAAATACAGTTGTATAAATTATACTTAGAAAATTAAATCTCTGTGTTAAACACTTTATAAAGAGTTCATAATTTTTTTTATGATGTACAATTCTGTTGGATAATAATCTGTATGTAATGCTATCTGACATTAAAAAAATGTTTGTTTGCAGTATTTTTCATTTGAGTAGGTAGCTAATTTTCATGAAATAATGAAAAAAAAGTTGAAAGTTTTAAGACATTTAAAATGTTTCTCACTTTAATGCCATATTTTGAGTTGATGCTTATTACTACTGTATATATTTTTGTCAAACACTTCAAATATTTTATGTGTAAAATAATACATATTTAATTTCCAAAAAAGGAAAGATAAGCTGTTGTAATCCTTTAACATGAATGTCCACCATTAAAAATTAGGTAAAATCTCTACCATAACCTTTATCTTACTATTACAGTGGATGTCGAGTCGACATTTCTACATGTGAACAAATTCCAGCACCAATTCTTTGACACCATTAACCTGATAGATGAACCCAGGTAAATATCCGCATCTACCATTATGATAAAGGCTTGTGAGATATAACTTGGTATAAACACTAGCTTGTTATATAACATTTATAACTAGCACTGTTACTATATGAGTGCAGGTAAATCAAGGGGGATAACCTACATCTCGCACACCTGCTAAATACAGTGATGGCACATAAAATGTTTCAAAAGCTGGTTGAGTGATTTTTCATTTTGATTTTGGGTACATGGGCAGTTATTATAGTAACCACTGACCATCTGGATATTAGTAGAATCTGTTTCACCGATACGCAGATCCATGCAACATACAAAATTCCAAATTCATTCTTAATGTAAACGTTACAGTCATGATGTTCAACTGTTTTGAGGTAATCTGGAATGTTTTAGGTCACACTGATCTATATATTGGCAAAATAGATTCTTCCAATGCTCATACTGTTGGTTGGAACTATAAAATCCGCACATGCACCCAAAATTGAAATGTAAAATCACTTAACCAGCTTTTGAAACATTACGTTCTGGCACGGTATTTAGCAGGTGTGATCGAGTGACATAAGTTCCTCCCCATGCAAATTCAAGCTTTCATGACTAACAGTTGTTAAAGAGTTAATGCAAGCTATTGATATTATACTCAACTGTACACTGTTTAAGAAGAACCCAGGAAACTGCAAACATATAACATTATACCAATTAGTTAAAAAATGTTGTAAAATGCAAGCTAGCTTTGTAGTATGTGGCATAAACATTAGTCTGCTACAGGGATATGTTACTGGCTTTGTAGTATGTGGCATAAACATTAGTCCTGCTACAGGGATACGTTACTGGCTTTGTAGTATGTGGCATAAACATTAGTCCTGCTACAGGGATACGTTACTGGCTTTGTAGTATGTGGCATAAACATTAGTCCTGCTACAGGGATATGTTACTGGCTTTATAGTATGTGGCATAAACATTAGTCCTGCTACAGGGATATGTTACTGGCTTTGTAGTATGTGGCATAAACATTTGTCTGCTACAGGGATATGTTACTGGCTTTGTAGTATGTGGCATAAACATTAGTCCTGCTACAGGGATATGTTACTGGCTTTGTAGTATGTGGCATAAACATTAGTCCTGCTACAGGGATATGTTACTGGCTTTGTAGTATGTGGCATAAACATTAGTCCTGCTACAGGGATACGTTACTGGCTTTGTAGTATGTGGCATAAACATTAGTCCTGCTACAGGGATATGCTACTGAGCTACAGGGATACATTACTGAGCTACAGGGATACGTTACTGAGCTACAGAGATACATTACTGAGACACAAATAAATGGTTGTTTTAATGAGACCTTTGCTTAAAGGTTAAACTGAAAGAACAAAGAAAGACTGGGTGATATTCAGAGCCACATTATTAAACTATTGTAAGCGATATTTACATTTTTAAAATACATATTTAAAAATATTTCATTGTAGATTTTGACAATGATAATGATCGCATTGATAAAATCATTAATGCTGCTTAATAGAGGTGGCCACATACACAGGTTTGACTGTACATACATATAAATGTATATATACGTATTCTGTATACTATTAATATTGCTTCTAATAGTTTGATAATGTTTCTTTGAAATTCACCCGGAATTTCTTTATCATTTCATTATATATGTAAATTGTTAATAAAAGTAACAAGACAAATATTGTTGTAGGCAGGTTATTACTAATTAAAATTGTCATTTATAATAGAGGTATCCTGGCTCATTGGTATGATAGTTTTCCGATATTTTATCACATTTGATTATGCTGATTTATTTAAGCTTGATTATGGAGTAAGTTCCTGGGTACAACCCGTATCAGGTATACTATTGTACGAGAGACAACTGGTAAAAGTCTGGAGTCGAACCCATAAATCTCTGGCATGACCGCTAAAACTCTATCGATTGCAACACTGCCCCTTTTTATTCAACATCTGTTGAGACAATCTGATACAAGTTCACATCAACTCCAGAATTGGTCACTGTACGGTTAGCAGTATAAACATGTATCTAATATGTCATTGTAGATAGTATCCAGAATTTAGTTTGATATTGTATCATTTTTGATGCCAGGAAAGACTTAGTTACGCTGCCGGAGTGCCTGACCATGCCGGATGAGATGCTGGATGTAATGCCTGATGTCGAGCCACTTCCCACACCACGCCCTGTATACTTACTTCTTGTTTTGTGTTACTTGTTTAGGTCAAATAAAAAAAAAAGGACCCTTTTTCTGAAAAATAAAACTTGGGTAGTTTTGTCCATTTCTAGTACAGTAATTCAGCTTACACTATCATGTACATGTGGGAATGGGATTGTAATGATCATAAATAAGTGCCTATGAATGGCACAAAACTGTTCAGATCATTGCCATTCAGATGCTTATTTGTTTCATAACTGTTTCAAATAATACATGATATTTTTAGCATTACAACTCTTGCAATAGAGTTCACTTTTATGACAACATTGTAGAGTGTGAGTACGAAGCTCTGATGAGGTCACTGATTTTTCTTTTGTAATTTCAGTAGTATTAAAACAACAGCCATGATAATAAATAAAAATAGATGTAGTCTTTATGCGGGTTGTATATTGCTTGACCAATGGCGATACAGTATGTACCAAGATACAGGTATCCGATACACATGACAATAAGATACAGATTGTTATTGAAAATGTGATGAACCATAAGTAAAACAAAAATATGGTTTCCACACTCTTAATAGCACATCATAACAAAAACTCAGTTTTCAGGATGGACTACTTTGCAGCAAATAATCCCACCACTAGCTCTTGTACAGTACTGAATGTTCCCTGCTTTGCAAAAAAGCAGGAGACACTAATTTTGGTCTGTCTGTCCTTCGTAACACTTTGGTTTCCATGCAATAATTTGAGAATGCCTGAATCAAATGTTTTGGAATTTTAATACAATGTTTATATTGACAAAACACAGGCTATGTTTGATTATAAGGATTGTGACTTTTATCATTGTAGAGTTATGCCCCTTCATTTTGTGAAAACAATTTTTTTTTTAGGGTTTCCATGCAATAACTTAAGAATAACATAATCAAATCTTTTCAAATTCTAATACAATGTTTATTAAATGACAAAATGCAGGCTAAGTTTCATTTGAGGGGTTGTGGCATTTGTTGTTCTACAGTTATGCCCCTTTAATTTGTGAAAAATTGTATTGTTGGAGTTTTCCTTGCAATAACTTAAGAATGCCTGATCAGATCTATTGAAGAAAGTGAGGGACATAAATTCCTTGAATTTGCTTGTATGTTAAAGAGGCAACACAGTACTGGACAGGCATACTTCTGTGTAGGAAAATGCAACGTTGATATATGCACAGCTGATACGATGTGCAGTATTGCTATAAAGTGTATAGCGATATACCACTATTTCAATATGTTGTTACAGCCCTAGTGTTTATGTTTCAAACTGTGTTAATAAAAATTCAATTGACATTAAAATGAAAAATAATATAAAAAAATCTGAGTTAACTGCAATGCTGAAGTGTCAAATGTAAACTAAGGAATTGTATGTAGAAATCCCTTTGTATATACATGTATATATGTCTCAAGTCATGTTTATAATAACTTAAAAATTATGAATTTACATGTATCTACCAACAAACTATATGTAGAAGTCCTTGTGTATACATGTATAATATAAGTTATGTCAAAATTATGAAGTTATTTACTCTAGACAAACCTTTATTGATTACTGGACAATACTAGGAATGATTTTTCTTAAATTTCCCATTGTCAATTAACTTAATTGATGTATCATTTGATTCCTGACTTTCATCCATTTATATAGACATTTGATTAAAGCTTACATTTGAGAAATTAAGTTTTTCAACTTGTGACACCAACAATTGCTTTGGGGAATAATCGTACTAAAAACTGACTAAATCATTATATTGTACAAGTCAGACAAGCTGCTTATATGGTTACTCTGCCCATAATTTTGTAAATTGTGAACAAAACCTGTCGAAAGAAGCCTCACAATAATTTATATAACTTTAAGGGCAGTACAGTGGTCATTTGCAATATTGAGAAACTTGTGAGAATCTGGCGATATTAAAATATTATTTGGCCACCAGGTTTCCCAGAGCTGTGTTGTACATTATTTATCTGACTTCTGTTTCAACAACATTTTACTTAAATGCGTAAAAACCTATCTATGTTTTGACTGGTTATTTATCTGTTATATAATCTGTATCAATGAAACAATATGCAGTATCACTGGAACCAGACCGAGTCATGAATCATGACCACCTGACTTTCTTAGATTTAAGTTTTTAGGTATTTAGGTATATGTTGGTGAAACAGGAGCCTGGTTTGTGCCTTATTAAACACATCACATCTGATATTGGCAGCTATTCACAAGAGAGGCCCCGTCAGAGCAAAACAACATTATGTGAAATTAAAGAATGCATCAAATAAATAATTTTATTGTATACATTGTAAAAATTAAATTATGTGACTCAAATATTTAGAATACAGACTTTATGCTTTCACTTTTGCATTTTGTAACAAAATGATACATGTTTTATAAAACGAGAATTATTCATAATATAAATAGTACAAATTATTGAAAAATATAATTTAATGTATCTTTTTATATTGGCACTTTTTGGGCATTCACTTTTGCCCTTTTTAACAAAATAATATACATTGATAAAATAAGAACTATTTATAATTCAAATAGTAAAAATAATCTAAATATTTTTTTACAAACATGCATTTTTTTATTTTGACAGGATGAGTTTTGGGGCACCGGCAGTAATGGTTCACGCATCGCCTTATCTGACTCTAAATATTATATGTCTCCAAGAGGACAAAAACGGTCTGCAGGTACACATCGGCATGGTTATTTATTTATTGATTTATTTCTAAGTAGGAAAAGTTTTGTAGAAAAAATATCATTTAAGAGTGGCAGTATGGAAAATGCAAACCAGGATTTAAAGAGAAATCGATACAATGAGAAAAGGCATGTACCAGAATATTATTATTGACAGTTATAGAAATTCTGTAAGTTCCATTACTTTGCTTGTACTAGTAATTTTGCAATGGTGCAATTGTCATAAATCATCCAAAATTGAAAGGTAATCTCATTTTGAAAAATAATATCACTTGTATACTGCCATCCGACCTTCACTTCACATTTAGACTTGCTCAAAGATGGAACAAGTTAAACAATGTAAATCCAATATGACAGATCAAATAGAACTCGTAATGAAATCCCATCACTCATTTGATATGATGTAATTTTAAGAGGTAAATCTATTTGGGTGTGTGGGTCAAGTTCGGAAATCCATTGATTTTTACAGTAAGTAGGCCAATATTACAATCCTTGAAACAATAAGTAGGCCAATATGACAATCTTTGAAACAATTAGTAGATCAATGTGACAATCCGTGAAACAATAATAAGGCCAATATGACAACCTTGCAACAATAATTAGTTGATGTCTCACTTTCTTAGCCAATGAAATCACTCATTTTTTTTTTAAAATAAAACATTCTATTTTAAAGTTATATGGAATTTTCTACCGTAGAAAATTCCATGTAACTTCTAACCTATACATAGTACAATATACCATTCTTTGTAACAACAAATGGGCCAATATGACAATCCTTGAAAACAGTAAGTAATCCAATATGACAATATTTCAAACAATAAGTAAGCCAATATGACAATCCTCGAAAACAGTAAGTTGGTCAATATGACAATCCTTGAAACAATAAGTTGGACAATATGACAATCTTCAAAACAATAAGTAGGCCAATATGAGTAGGCAATTAAACATGAAATAAATTAACTGATGACATTACAATTATGAAGTATGATTTACTAATACAGATGTGACCCAGAGTCCACACACAGTGGCCAGTGCTGAAGAAATAACCCTGAAGGAGGCCCTGCCTTTACTTGTGGATACACCACTATCACCAATACCGGTCAGTATGATGAACCAGTCTATTGATCCCATCATGCGTAATTTCACATAATCAAGGGGTGACCCAATAGACTAAATTTTGGCAGATAGCACAATACGCTTTCATTCTGATTATACTAGATTTCTTCTATCCAAGATATTGTGAATGAAGCATACAAAAATCATCTAGCCAAAAGCATAAATAGATTACTAGGAAATTGTCTTTACATACAATAGTTTGGCACAAAATTCAACACCCAGTATTATCTGCTGATTGGATTATTGTTCTGTTTGATATGACGCGGACTGTCAATCGAATGGGTCAATAATCCAATCAGCAGATAATATTGTTTCCAAGACGGCCATTTCCCTTAGACAAACAAACTGTCTCTAAGTAAACACTACATGTATTAACTTGGGCAAACAACACCACATGGCCAGTGGGTGAAGCAGAGGTCAGCAAGCTAAGGCAAGACTCCATGGGGTGTGCCTTTCTGAAACTGATCACATGTACTACTTATATCTCTCTTCCCAATAACAATGCCAATTTTTTGCCATCATGGGCTGTGTGCAATAATATAAAAATATGGTGACAAACTTTAAAGATGTTAATTAAAACTAGTATTGGTAACTTGATTTTTTTACATAAGCAAGCTTAATAAATGACTTCCACTTCTAGTTATTTGGATGTCATTCAACTGTGTTGCCTTTCTGTAGTTGTCATTCGGTTTACTACTGATAGAGTGAAAAACCGTTAATCCAACCTCCTGACCGGACTCAAACTGGCGGCCTTCAGGCACTGTTTGATGACAGAATTGAGCCAAAAGTCATATATGGTGCTAGGTCAGTGCTGTAAGGAGGGTGTGACAAAGTTTTTACTCCATTCCCTTGCCAAATAATCATTAACCACCACAGACATGTGAGCTGGTACGTTATTGTGCAGCAGTTTGATTCTGTGCACTCCGGTATGTGGGTGGGTCTTGGTGTAGTGATTAGTAACCACAGGGAGGACACTTTGTGTGTAAAACCTTCTAGTAACAGTAGTTTGTTCTGGTACGGACACCCTTGCCGTCATTCCGTCTGCATCGAAAAATAGGCAAGCCTTCCTTAGATTCAAGTTCTCTTTTAATATGAAAAAACAACGCCAACAAATTAAAGCCACGATCATCTACATGTGTCTTGCATCTATCTTTATAGCTTCATGCACAGCAAACCGTGTTTCTCACTAAACGCTGATGGCAGCTGCATAGCCTGGTGTTATCTTTTACACTGTCTCTACCAATTTTTAAAACACTGTGACCAGTTTGCAGCTGCACAATACTGAAGAGCACTATCCCAATAATCTTTGTCCAGGTCTGCTTTAATTTCTATAGACAAACTACAAGGTCGTATTTTGATATACATCCGTTACTTTTCTTTGGCCATTTTCACCTGATTCACTCAATTTTAAAATGGTATTGAAAACCTGGGTGAGAAAAACCAATAAAATATCTTAATTGTTATGGTTTGCACATGCAGTTTCATGATCACTGAATTGGAAATCGAATGACCTTTCTATACATATGTCAATTATAATTATTGAATAAAAAATAAAAGAAATACAGGCCAAGTGCACAGATTTTACAAATGTCCCAATATGTTTGCAGTACCGGTATAACTAACTATATATATATTGTCTAACCATGTCATATTTCTGTAAATCTTTGTAATTGGCCAAAGGCAAATGTTTTACCAAATTGCAAATGAATTTTGTTGCTTAACTAGTAGGACATTAAAGTTGTATTCTCAAACTTGTTCATAAAAAGATGTTGAAAAATAAATTGGTGTGTAAGTTATAGTAAAAACTTTTGCGTGTTGTTCCAATAAAACATATAATTTCCAGTTGTCAGAGCATGGCCTTTTTATCGAAATCGGAGTAGGCACTGAGTTGTAACATGCGATTTTGAGGGTTTCTGGGGATGAAACACTGAACCTAATATATATTTTGTCTCCCGCTTTGCGAAAAAATAGGAGACACTAATTTGGGTATGTCTGTTGGCACATTTTGGTTTCATTGCAATAACTTAAGAATGCCTAAATCAAATCTTTTGACATTTTTATACAATGTTTATAATGACAAAACACAGACTAAGTTCAATTTTCGGGGTTGTGACTTTTGGCTTTTTAGTGTTGTGCCCCTTTAATTTGTGAAAAATCGTAATTTCTGTTCGTCTGTTACAATTTTTGGGGTTTCCGTGCAATAACATAAGAATGTCTGAATTAAATACAATATTTATAGTGATAATACACAAGCTAAGTTAAATTTTCTAGGTTATGGAATTTGTCGTTCTACAGTTGTGCCCCTTTGATTTGCAAAAAAAATCTTCTTTTTTTGGTTTCTGTGCAATAACTGAAGAATGCCTGAATCTTTTGAAAAAATCAGGGGATTTTCTTAAAGAAGGCACTGAATATCAATGTCTATTATGAAAGAAGGGTGAAAAGACCCTTCAAGTAAGTGCTTGTAATATTCTGGCAAACAAAAGCAATTGCAAGGAAAAAGTTGCAACTTTATTTCTGCTTGCTAATGATATATTACGGTGGCATTTTGGCATTTAATTAATCCAGTCGTATCCTAAGAATCACAAAGTTCACCCCATGTTGATTGTAAATTTAAAAATAAACCAGTTTTGTAATATAGTGACATTTAACTAAATAAGGCAAACAAATATTTGTGCGTTTCTTTCAAAAAATATTTGGATAGGTTGATATTTAAAGAAATTTATTAAAAAAATGAAATTTTGGTTTTGTTCCAGTAACAATTTAGGAAAGTACACTTTCTTTATTTCACATATGTTGTTTTATTATAGCTGATTATCACAGTAAACCTCTATTATGTATTAAAGGTTCCAAAAGATATAGAATTGCCAATGATGACAGGTCAGGATATGGACCTTCTGATGAATGGAATGGCCGAAGAACCACAACTCAGTGTGTCAGATCTCCTACCCACTAGCACCCCAGCTGTGGTCACTGACAGACCGCCGAAACGTCGCCGAGGTCCACACACATCTGAAGAGTAATATTGACCAGTTTTAGTTTTGCTCTAAATTAATGTTCTAATACAATGGAGACATAATTATCCTTAGAACAGCTTTATTAATAGTTTATTCATAAATTTATTAGTAATTTGGAGATATCGAAATAGTATTCGACTGTGTCATGTTTTGGAATAATAACCTTGCATATGCAATTCCTCCTACAGTATAAGCCCAGGTACATGGTCAGAATATGTGCTTGTGATCTTGGCGATCCGATTTAATAAACATTTATTCACACTTTGGACAGACAACTTTACATACTAAACTACTCCAACAGTTTTATGTGGATTCAAATGAAATTTATCGTACAGCAATATAAGCATGTGGTCTTGGCAATCAAATTCAATAAATTATTTTATTGAGTTATGGGCATTTGATCCTTATTAATGAAATTAAAGTCATTCGCAACTTAGCATTTCAGCCTATTTGGTAACAGCACCTAACACCATGAAACTTCATAAGAGGACTGGCTTTCTGGAAATGATGATTATTTTTTGGTGACAGACAGTTATCTCAGTGGTCAATGTCAAAGGTGTCACCACATGTATACTCTTTACTTTATTTGACACCCAGTATCTCAGTGGTTAATGTCACAGGTGTCAGTGCATTTATACTCTTTACTTTATTTTACAGCCAGTTATCTCAGTGGTTAATGTCACAGGTGTCAGTGCATTTATACTCTTTACATTATTTTACAGCCAGTTATCTCAGTGGTTAATGTCACAGGTGTCAGTGCATTTATACTCTTTACTTTATCTTACAGCCAGTTATCTCAGTGGTTAACGTCACAGGTGCCAATGCATTTATACTCTTTACTTTATTTTACAGCCAGTTATCTCAATGGTCAATGTCATAGGTGTCACCACATTTATACTCTTTACTTTATTATATAGCCAGTTATCTCAATGGTCAATGTCATAGGTGTTATTGCAATTGCTTGGATGTGCACATGCCCATATAATATAAAGTAATTACTAATTAATTATCAATTGTTGATATAGTTTTGTAACAAATGTACATTAAAGCAATTATTTTCCTGATTATTATTCGTCATCGGTTACATCGTTCTCCACAACCAAAAACCAATGAGGACTTGCTACGAATGATTAATGTGAAACCTTAATATGTATAATCCACTTTGCTTTTTGGTACCATTGCAGTTTTTCTTGCAGCCCTGTCCTAAAGCTTTGAAGACAGGTTTTCCCCCCGAAAAACAATTTCTGGTTTTGTATGGATCTGCTAAAAAATCACTAAATTTACATATTGGGGTTCTGAATATATTTTTTTATTTTTGATAATTAATTTGAAAAATACTGCAGTACTCAGTCTGAATAATTGACAGTGTTGTACTTTGTTGATCTGATACTTTCCAGTAAGAAACAAACTGATCAGGAAAAGCAGCAGAAGACACCTCAAAGGGAGCCCCAACCTGCAGCTGTACCTGAGCCCCGAGTTGTACCACCGTCTCCTGGAGTGACTGTGATCACAAGCCCGTTACCAAGGAGGCAGCCTGTTAGTTATAAGTTGTTCATCTCAGTCTTCCGGCATCTACTTTGACTTTTTCTGCATCTAGTCAATAACTACAACAGTCACTCTCGGGTGCATAATTCCTATGATAAAGCGATCCTAAGTGTTTGGAGGAGAAAATCAAAGTCAATGTAGACCTCACTTGTAAACAATGTAGATTCCGCTTGGTCAGCCTGAAGTACCTCACTTATAAATAATGTAGACTACCTCACTTGTAAACAATGTAGTCTCTACATCACTTTTAAACAATTTAGTCTCTACCTCACTTTTAAACAATGTAGTCTGTACCTCACTTGTAAGCAGTGTAGTCTGTACCTCACTTTTAAACAATGTAGTCTCTACCTCACTTTTAAACAATGTAGTCTCTACCTCACTTGTAAACAATGTAGTCTCTACCTCACTTGTAAGCAGTGTAGTCTTTACTTTAATTTTAAAGCCTCATTAAACTTCCGAAATGCACACTTATTGATAATAACAAAATTGATTGTAATTAAATGTGTTTAAAGTATTGCTAAAACAATTCCTGTAGACCCCTTAGTGACTGTTTTTAAAAATGCAAGAAAATAAATAACTTGGATCGAAATGTGTATTTCTTAGACAAGCGGACCGAACTTTTAACTTTTGTTTACATTTTTGTAATTCCATAATGACTCGGTTGCTTTCTGACTACCTCTGCCATGTTCGGAAGTACACAAATGAATACTGCAGTGGTAGTGTGCGGATTAAGACCTTTAGATAAGGGGTTCTTAACAAGATTAGAAAAGTTATGGGTTCACTAATATTATGTATTGTAAATGAGTTTTCTCTTTTTAGCTCACCAGGACGAAAGTCCAGGAGAGCTATTGCCATGACCACGGAATTGGCGGCGGCGGTGGCAGCGGCATCTTCTGTAGACACCCAGGTTAAACTTTTGTGTTTAAGTTTTGGTGTTTGCCCCCAATCTCAATCTTTGCATGGGTGGTGAGTTTTATCACATAAGCGAGCTTTGTTTTCTTCTGACAACTCTTGTTTTTAGCTCGCCGGGACAAAGTCCAAGGAGAGCTATTGCCATGACGTCAGCGTCGGCATTGTCGTCTAAACACCCAGGTTAAACTTTTGCATTTAAGTTTTAAGATATCTATGCAACCACTCATTGGATGTGAATGAAACTTCGCATGTGTGTTTACCATCATCAATGGAACACACAGAGACAAGACCCAAAACTCTGGATTGCATTTTGGCACAGTTATGGTCCTTTTTAAACTTAGACACCCATAGGTGAGCTTTGTCGTCTTCTGACAACTCCTGTTTAAAAAAATATTGATGTCTGCAATAAAACTGTATAGAACGTGGTACGCATTATATTATTTATACGCACTGAAAAACAATTAATACAGAATAGTAGTATGGTCTAAAATTCTTGCTCAGGATCCTCCCTTGCATATACGCGTGATACTATCACACACCCTTTTACGTCAAAAATCACTTTATCGCACTCAATATTGAGAGTCTACCAAGGGTGGTTTGTTTAGTACAGTTATTAAAAAGTATTCTATTTTTAATTTTATATGAATGATTTATCGCTTACTTGCAATAAATTAGCTTGTGGGTTCTAGTTCATTAATACACTGAAGGGAATAAAGGGGATGTTCTTAAAAACTATCTAACAGCAAGCGGTTATTTAATTTTTAACCGCATCCTCTACAGTTCCCAATACTATGTTTCTCTCTGAAGTGAATTGATCATATATTACTGACCGACGCGTTACCGAACAAGCTTCGTAACTCCTCTTTTCTGCCGAAGGTGTTTATTCGAAAGAGACGAACATTAATTTGTAAACAAAACCCTTTCTTAATTATGTACTAATAATGTGCTTTATATTAATTTTTTCGTTTGCAAAGTTTCTCAGTGTTTAAATAAACATGTATTCTGTCATCTGGAAGGGTAAAATTGACTTAAATTAAAACTAAAAATGACCGTTTCGGAAGTTTAATGAGTCCTTTAAACAATGTAGACGCTGGTCAGACTGGAGTACCTCCCTTTTAAACAATATAGTCTCTACCTCACTTTTAAACAATGTAGTCTCTACCTCACTTGTAAACAATGTAGACTCTATCTCACTTGTAAACAATGTAGTCTCTACCTCACTTGTAAACAAAGTAGTCTCCACCTCACTTGTAAACAATGAAGTCTCCACCTCACTTGTAAACAATGAAGTCTCTACCTCACTTGTAAACAATGTATCTATCTCACTTGTGAACAATGAAGTCTCTACCTCACTTGTAATCAGTGTAGTCTCTACCTCACTTGTAAACAATGTAGTCTCTTCCTCACTTATGAACTATATAGTCCCTACCTCACTAGTAAACAATGTAGTCTCTACCTCACATTTAAACAATGTAGTCTGTACCTCACTTGTAAACAATGTAGTCTCTTTCTCGCTTACAAATAATGAAATCTCTATCTCACTTCTAAATATTGTAGTCTCTACCTCGCTTTTAAATAATGTAGTCTCTACCTCACTTATAAACAATGTAGTCTCTACCTCACTTGTAGTCAATGTAGTCTACCTCACTTGTAATCAATGAAGTCTCCACCTCACATTTAAACAATGTAGTCTGTACCTCACTTGTAAACAATGTAGTCTCTTTCTCGCTTACAAATAATGAAATCTCTATCTCACTTCTAAACATTGTAGTCTCTACCTCGCTTTTAAATAATGTAGTCTCTACCTCACTTATAAACAATGTAGTCTCTACCTCACTTGTAGTCAATGTAGTCTACCTCACTTGTAATCAATGAAGTCTCCACCTCACATTTAAACAATGTAGACACTGATCAACAGTGAAAGTTGAAGTACCTCTCTTGTAGACAATGAATACTCTACCTCACTACTAAACTATAATACATTTTTGCTCTTACTTGAAAGAAGGTTGGCATTAATAATTTACTAGCTTTGACAATCCTACATTACATTGTATTGTTTTCTAATTAACAATCTACTACTGGTTCTTATTTACTTAAGCTGAGTAGAATGCAGAAAATATTATTTAGTTGGTCTTCATACTTAACTTTCAATTCTATCTATACAATTACTCTGAATCATAAAACATTACCATTATGTTTTGTTTCAGAGACAGTCACTGGACCTAGAGCTGACCCCTATGACGCCAAGTCCAGCTCGACGTAGACGCAAGCGTCAGCTCACATTTGCGGATGCAGAGACACAAATTCCCAAGGGTCAGATTAAGAAACATCTAACAACGGGATTGGATACTTGTCAGCCATTTGTAAATTATATATAACACTATTAAAATATATTTTTCTACTTTGAAGATACAGTTCTAGTTTGGTAAAATAATGGAGTAATAGTACATTGCTTTTTCAATAGATCTTTACCAAACTAACACATTACCATAATTAGATATAAATTGTACAATCTCCGGAAATTTCTTGAACTGGCTTATGAAAATTAATGTCTCATTTAATAATGGCATTATGTGTTTCGATGTATAATTTTGATTTCCGAAATTCTCAAGTAAAGTTTTGTTTATTGTTCTATGCAACGTATACTTCACACTTGCGATGCCATTTTGAAAATAACATTGACTGGTTTATAACTTTTTATGAAATTTCAAACATATGTTAAAAAAAAAAAAAATGAAAAAAATCAATAACTTGCCTAGATCTTCGTGTGAATGCTGTACTTTTCAGTAATTATTATGGTCAATTATTTCCCGGAATCTCGGCTATATTAAACTCGGATATGCAAATATGCACCATATCTTGAGTGCTGTTCAGCGGTCATAATATAACTACGATTCACCATCTTAAAATAAACAATTATAATGATATCTGGAGTCGAGCCTTTTGGGTAGAAGTTGTTTTTTGAGATGCATCAGGTTGAGCTGGGGATTGAACCCGCAACCCTATAGTTTGAGTGGCCAACATATTTGATTTACCATCATCAAGCGTCCCTTTGAAAATCACTAAATTTTACTATGCCTGGAAAGCTAATTATTTCTGTTGCAGCTTCTGCAAGACATCCATGGCATTGCTGCAAATGACTATTTCAACTATCCTGGTAGAAAAGGTAAATCTGTATTAAGCTCATCTGAATGTTGGTAATTATAGCTTTGCTGTTCTCATAGTATAATTAAATGATATATGGTATTTATTCTGAAAAGAGTCTATAAAACTCTAGTTTAAACTTATATTTTAATTTGATTGTTAAACACCTTACAGCATAGACAAATCACACTCGAGGCCTTCCTGGGTAGAACCAGTACTAAGCATATGCAGAAAAATTATCTTGCTCAAGGACACCACACATAGCTGTGGCGGTGGAGCGATTCCACGACCATCTGATTATTCAATGCTCTACTATTGAACCATCGTTGAAAATTGCCAATTTTGTCCGTCCAGTGCAATAACTTTGTTATGGATGGCAGAATATTAACCACAATGTTTATCTGTATAATACAGCATAACCCATCAAGAATTTCGAGAACAGCCTTGAAAGTTTAGTAACTGCCCTTAACATGTAGAAAATTTACAATTTTTGTCCATCTTGGACATCAGTTATCATCTATATAATTGGGTAGCCAGATGATTTAATATTCCATAAAATAGCATAAAATTATTTTTCAAGAGTTGAGTCACCAACCACACTTAAGGCTGTGGAGGAGAAATGCCAAATACAGGACTGGCATTCCAGAATCTCAGCTTGCCCAGGTGGACTCGCCCATTGTACCGGAGCAACCATCTCTACTGGAACCAGAACAACCATTACAGCCGGTTGGTGAGATGCCGGTAGAACTGGGATCCCTTCAGTTGTCACCTGTTTTACCTGCCAGTGAAGGTAATATATTTTCAACACATGCATGTACATGTGTATGGTGTATCCATTTTTATTGAAACATGTATATGGAGACTTCAGACTGAATCTGAGTAAAAAACCATGACTGTCCTTGCCGCAAGTAACTGGCAAACTAACCCACCTAAAGTTTTTGAACCGAGTTGGTCTCAAACACACAACCTCAGTGGTGAGAGACAAGAAGTTCACTAAGCCACAGAGGACTGTGATATAAAATACACATTAAATATTAGTGACTTAGCGTAATACCAAAAAATAATTTAAAGTCTCACTGGAATACTGTCAAATTCCCATTTCACAATAACAAAATTTTGGTTTAATAGAATGTTATCTAGATATAGATATATATTACAAATATCTCTCTTGCTCTTCATAAAATAAAAAAAACAATAGACTTGACTGTTTGCTAGTCCATTGTGTTCATTATCATTTTTGGCTTTCCCTCAATTAATAGATTATTATTTGGTTAATGCCCATTTGTTTTTGAATATTTCACATATAGCTTTGATACTTTAAAATTCAGCAGTTTTTGCATTTTTTTGTAATCCTAATACTTTCACTTTAACTAAAATTCGGGAAGGTTTTTTTTGGTATTTTACTCTCATGGTTTAGCTAAATACCCCTTAGTTTTCAAAATTGGAGGTAAATTTACCCTTTATCTTTAAAAGTAGGGGGAAAAGTTACTCCTCAAACAAAATTTCTATACCGAAATATGAAAAACCTTGTTTAGAATGTATGACATATCAGTAAATCACTAAACCTTAACAAAATTATTATGTTAAAGTACAGTTTTTAACTGAAATATATGAAAATTCTGAATTTTACAATAACTAATATTTTATCTTAAACTTTATGCTTCTTTACCCATATCTCTGAAAATCTGGGAGTTGAATACCCCCATTTTTACTATTTTGGGGGTAAATTAACATCTGGAGCACGGTTAATCCATTAATTTGATACAATTTTTTTCAGTCTTTATTTCAGATGTATTACAATGTTCATCCATCTCTAAAACAAACGTAGTATATATGATTGTGTAACTGTTATTACACAAATTTGAAAAACACCAAGGACGAGGTTCACGAATCCCAAAAATAGCCCTGTTTAATGCAATAAAATTAAACCTTAAATTTTTATGTTTTTTTATTTATGAGCATTTTTCTTAATTTTATTTGGAGTCATTCTATGATTCTATGAATTCATAGTTGTCATGTGTCTATTTTTTTTTCAACAACTTCAGTACATAAGCAGTCTTGGTAACATTAAAAATAATAAATCACAACCTGTTCTGTATGAATAATGGCTATCCTGGAGCATTGATGAATAAAACAGCAAAAGTTGACCTGTTTTTATATGGTTTTGAAATTTCTCATATCAGAGGAACATATGGTCAAGTTTGACCTATATTTACCTTATTCTTTTTCTGAAAATTGGTTTTCGACATGATGCAACAAAGGCATGAAATTAGAAAACCCAAGTATTTTTGCAGAACCTTAATTTCACTTATTTATTGTAAAGGGCTTTGACTCTTGTAAATGGTTAAAATACATCATATTTTGCATATTGGTGGTCACATATAACAAAGTATCACATATATTTTATTTTTTCACCTGTTTTGTCCGAGATATAGAATTTCAAAGAAATAAAGAAATGTAAAATAAAATCTGTGTTTGTATGCGTCCATCTATCTGTGTGTCACCAATCCATGCCTGCTCTATTTCTCTACAACTTCATGTTGGAAATTTATGAAACTTGCTAAGATACATTCCTACCAAGTGAAGATGTGCATATTGTCTTTGTGTTTTGGTTTAATGATTTTTCAGAGTTATGGCCCTTTGACCAGTTCCTTGTGTTTAATTATTTTTGTTTCTATTGAGTTTTTCTTCAAAAACAATTAGAATTCTATCTTGAATAATAACAGCATTATCTATGCTTCCATACTTTATTGTTTATTAATTTATGCTTGTCTTGAGCATATCTTCAAAAATATGTAAAGGAATCCAACCAGACTCGGAACATGGCAAGAGGACAATGTTGTTGTCAACTGGCAGTATATAATACTTAATTCACATGTTAACAATGAAGCTCAACTTGGCATATCAATACCTGAAAATAAGATTACCGGTATTGGCCTAAATAAGGCTATTTTCCTTATAATTAGGAAGATTAATTTTTTTCACAAGATCAGTGGATGTGTAACACAGATATATACATGTTCCAATTATTCTACTATATACCATTTTAGTGAGACTGAAAAAGAGGAATACCCCAAGCAACCTTGAAAAGTCTTTGGAAGCATTACGAAGTACAAGTCTTCAGGTACTTTATCTTAACGCTTCCTGTACATCTGTAAATATTCTGAAGTTAACAATTGCTATTTGTTAAGATTATAGGTCCTCAAATGTTGTTGAAGTAGATCTTGTTTTATTCTAATGTTGTTGAACTAAAGCTTGTTTTATGCTAATGTTGTTGAACTAGTTCTTGTTTTATACTAATGTTGTTGAACTAGATCTTATTTTATGCTAATGTTGTTGAACTAGATCTTGTTCTATACCAGGTCCTTAAATATTGTTGAACTAGTTCTTGTTTTATGCTAACGTTGTTGAACTAGATCTTATTTTCTGCTAATGTTGTTGAACTAGATCTTATTTTATGCTAATGTTGTTGAACTAGATCTTGTTCTATACCAGGTCCTCAAATGTTGTTGAACTAGATCTTGTTTTATATCAGGTCCTTACATATTGTTGAACTAGATCTTGTTTTATACCAGGTCTGCAAATATTGTTGAATTAGATCTTGTTTTATGCTAATGTTGTTGAACTATATCTTATTTTATGCTAATGTTGTTAAACTAGATCTTGTTTTATACCAGGTCCTTACATATTGTTGAACTAGATCTTGTTTTATACCAGGTCCTCAAATATTGTTGAAGTAGATCTTGTTTTATTCTAATGTTGTTGAACTATAGCTTGTTTTATGCTAATGTTGTTGAACTAGTTCTTGTTTTATGCTAATGTTGTTGAACTAGATCTTATTTTATGCTAATGTTGTTGAACTAGATCTTGTTCTATACCAGGTCCTCAAATATTGTTGAACTAGTTCTTGTTTTATGCTAATGTTGTTGAACTAGATCTTATTTTCTGCTAATGTTGTTGAATTAAATCTTATTTTATGCTAATGTTGTTGAACTAGATCTTGTTCTATACCAGGTCCTCAAATATTGTTGAACTAGATCTTGTTTTATACCAGGTCCTTACATATTGTTGAACTAGATCTTGTTTTATACCAGGTCTGCAAATATTGTTGAATAGATCTTGTTTTATGCTAATGTTGTTGAACTATATCTTATTTTATGCTAATGTTGTTGAACTAGATCTTGTTTTATACCAGGTCCTTACATATTGTTGAACTAGATCTTGTTTTATACCAGCTCCGCAAATTTTGTAGAACTAGATCTTGTTTTATACCAGGTCCTTACATATTGTTGAACTAGATCTTGTTTTATGCTCATGCTATTGAATTAGATCTTGTTTTATGCTAGGTCCTTAAATGTTGTTGAACTAGTTCTTGTTCTATACCAGGTCCTTAAATGTTGTTGAACTAGATCTTGTTATATGCTAGATCCTTAATTATTGTTAAACCTGGATCATTGTCTTATTTATGCTATTAAATTTATGTAATCTTAAGATTGCCAAGTAAGCTCAGGGTTTTTGTAAATTGCTTATAAGTCTGTTTCTTGTATGGAAACTACTGGTTTGAAGGCTATCTGACGTATCGAGTCAAACACAGGATAAAACTCACCTCCTCTGGCATGGCAACTGAAACCCTATTCACTTAACCACTGCATATCTGTCTGACAACATTTCTATTAACTGAATCTGGCTCAAATTAACACACCATTGTTTTGCCTCCTGTCAGCTTAAACATAATTTCTATTATTTAAAGAACTCTACAATGGACATTGATACTTTGATGAGGTCATCATTAATACCAGTCACAGAATCTGAACTTCATCTTACTGATGCTTCACTACTGAATACAAGCAGGCAGTCGAAGGATGACAGCATATCTTCAAATACAAGGTAAACTTCTGTTGTTTTACACAAGCTGTACTGTTGCTCTTTTTAGAAACCTTTAGCTCAATTTCCTGCTCCTAGTGAATCCCCATTTGGTTACTTTGAGAAAATGTTAGGTAAGCTTTTCAGTAGCAGGGAATAGCCAAATTTTCATGCCCAAAGGGTGGAAGAGATGTTTATATATTTGTTTGTCTGTTGCACTTTCCATTCCAGGCTGTAACTGCAGCAAATAAAAAAAATTTAAGAGATAATGTTGAGCACATAATGGAGGTTGTTGCATACAACTCTCACTGTCCCAAGCTGAAATCTGTTGTATGAATGAACTCTGCAGTGGATGTTCTGACACACAGAGGAAATGTCGTGTAAACTGATACCTTCATTTTCAGAAATCAAGGTACATTTGTGCGTTTTAACAGTTCAGCTTCCATCAAAGTTTATATTTTTTCTGCTTCAGCCTATATACCATACCCACTTTCAAATTAAGAAAGTTTCATTGACAATATTATATGGGGTCAGTCTGCACCAAAATTTCTACTTGACTGCAGGTTAGACAAAAGGATAGACAAAATTACACATTTTAATCAACTGAGAGAGAATGACCCAAGTTATTTTTCTCGTTTTTATAAGTATTCAACAGATGTGTGAAGTTTATTTAGAAAATTACAACTACATTGTAGCTCAGTCTTCATTAGTATGTTAAAAAAAAACTCACATTGCACCATGGGTGATGCCACTTAGAATTGTTTTTCAGGGCCTGGTTGTATTAAGAGCTGTTAACTTTAACGTGGCGTTAAATTAAGTCATGTGTCCGTAAACAATTGATATTTTTGACATCTTTTCAAAAACCGTTAGCTCAATCCTAATGAAATATTATATGTAGCTTTGGTACCTAAGGGTGAAACAAAATTTTGAATTGCATGGTCCCCACCTCCCTTGGGCATTGGAGCAGGGTGAACACAGTAAAATTGTTAATTCCATGCCCCTGGGTCTCACGGTTTGGCCCTTGGGGGTCTGGCCTACTTTACTAAATCTATATCTGGTGACCGTTAAGGCCCATGAGCCTCTTGTTTTATAATATATAAATATATTCAACATTTAATTTGTTATAATGAGTCCATTTGTTTTATTGAGTTGAACATGGAATAAAGTTTTATAATCTTAGACCTAAATTCAAAAAGTGTATGATGCATATATTTTTAAAGGGAATTTATCAGGATTAAGCACTATAAATGTCTTAGAAAATAAAATAATTATCAAAATGGATAAAAAGCAATTATCAAAATGGATAAAAAGCATCTCATTATCATTAAGAAATATAAACCGAATAGTTTAGCATATCAAATTCAGCAAAATTGATATATAAACTGGAGTGGTAAACTTGAAATGAAATCTCCATTCTTAAAATAGACAGTATTTAAATACTGTTTGACGACCTTCGCATCATCATTCTGACTCTTTTCTAAGATGAAACAATTTTTGCTATGTGTAAACCTGTATAACGGATCAAATCAAAATCAAAATGTAATCGCATGACTCATTTAATTCGTCACAAAACATGTTGCAATTTTATTCGGAAAATATAGACGCTTAGCCCAGGTTAGGAAAGCCCTTTTCAATATTGTAAAAAAAAATCATAGGTAATTGTGTAATCTGCAGTAGAATAAAAAACACAGGAGACATCTTCTGGATATAAAATATACAGATGTAGAAATGGGCTGCGTCCGTCTGTCCATGCGTCCACAACATATCTCCTTCAGTTGTGATTTGAAATAACTTACCACAAATGTTCACTAGGACAAGATGATGTGTCATGCGAATGACTTGGGTCTGTTTGTTAAAGGTCTAGGTCATAGCTCAAGGTCAAGTGTTTGGAAATCCAATGTATACACTGTTTCCTCTTGTCCGGACCGTATCTTCTTTAGTTTTGATTGGAATTTAAAATAAATTGGCACAAATGTTCACTAGGACAAGAGGATGTGTCATGCGAATGACTTAGGTCTGTTCGTGAAAGGTCTATGTCATAGCTTAGGTCAAGTGTTTGGAAATCCAATGTGTACACTGTGTTACCTCTTGTCCGGACCGTATCTTCTTTAGTTGTGATTGGAATTTTAAATAACTTGGCACAAATGTTCACTAGGACAGGACGATGTGTCATGCGAATGACTTGGGTCTGTTTGTCAGAGGTCAAGGTCACAGCTCCGTCTGTCCGGACCTTATCTTCTTTAGTTGTTATTGGATTTTTGAATAACTCGTCACAAATGTCTAACTAGGACAAAATGATCGTGTCGTGCTAATGACTTGGGTCTGTTCTTCAAAGGTCAATGTCACAGCTCTGTCTGTCCATCCACTGCTGTTCAGACTGTATCTTCTTTAGTTGTGATTGGATTTTTAAATAAATTGGCATAAATGCTAACCAGCCCGCGACGATGTGTCTTGCGAATGAGTTGGGTCTGTTTGTCAAAGATAATTTTTCTTTTGTTTTGGGGTAATAACATATTTATGGTTCGATTTAGAACATCACACCAGTGCTCACCGTGACTGGAACAAGACAATGTGTCATATAACAGTCGGCTACGTATTTCAATTTGTGGCATTTACATGTGATTTATGTGCTCGGCGACTTTTTCATTTTGCATAATTTAAATCCACTTCTCTGAAAATGCTTTTAAGGGTTTACGAGGTGGCGGGGAATATGACCACTTATGTGGCAACCTTTTGTTTCTTTAAACATGAAGATGCATTTAATAGGGATATTCCAGAAAATAACCTTTAACTGAAATAACATTACAGGAGAAAGAAGACGAGATTGAATGTAAACCTTTCCTTTGATGAAGAACAACTGCAGCAACAAGATATGGCTGTCCCAGCTAATCTTTACGGCCTAACACAGGAGCCTGGAATGGACATACAGAACATTGATGTCATCCATGTTTCTGGAGAGTTAAAAAGTGACGAAAGAGAGTTTCTCAGGTATCATGCTAGACATACATGAGTTTGCTAGCATATTCCAGTTTTAAAGAGAGTTTCTCAGGTATCATGCTAGACATTGTACATAAGTATGCTGGCAAATCCCAGTTTTAAAGAGAGTTTATCAGGTATCATGCTAGACATTATACATGAGTTTGCTGGCAAATCCCAGTTTTAAAGAGAGTTTCTCGGGTATCATGCTAGACATTGTACATAAGTATGCTGGCAAATTCCAGTTTTAAAGAGAGTTTCTCAGGTGAGAGAGTTTCTCAGGTATCATGCTTGATATTGTACATAAGTATGCTGGCAAATCCTAGTTTTAAAGAGAGTTTTTCGGGTATCATGCTAGACATTGTACATAAGTATGCTGGCAAATCCTAGTTTTAAAGAGAGTTTCTCGGGTATCATGCTAGACATTGTACATATGTATGCTGGCAAATCCCAGTTTTAAAGAGAGTTTCTCAGGTATCATGCTAGACATTGTACATAAGTATGCTGGCAAATCCCAGTTTTAAAGAGAGTTTATCAGGTATCATGCTAGACATTATACATGAGTTTGCTGGCAAATCCCAGTTTTAAAGAGAGTTTCTCGGGTATCATGCTAGACATTGTACATAAGTATGCTGGCAAATCCTAGTTTTAAAGAGAGTTTCTCGGGTATCATGCTTGACATTGTACATATGTATGCTGGCAAATCCTAGTTTTAAAGAGAGTTTCTCGGGTATCATGCTAGACATTGCACACAAGTACGCTGGCAAATCCCAGTTTTAAAGAGAATTTCTCGGGTATCATGCTAGACATTGCACACAAGTATGCTGGCAAATCCCAGTTTTAAAGAGAGTTTCTCAGGTATTGTGCTAGACATTTTACATAAGTATGCTGGCAAATCCCAGTTTTAAAGAGAGTTTCTCAGGTATCGTGCTAGACATTATACATGAGCTTACTGGCAAATCCCAATTTTAAAGAGAGTTTCTCAAATATCATGCTAGACATTGTACATAAATATGCTGGAAAATCCCAGTTTTAAAGAAAGTTTCTCAGGTATCATGCTAGACATTATACATGAGCTTACTGGCAAATCTCAGTTTTAAAGTGTTTCTCAGATATCATGCTAGACATTATACATGAGCTTACTGGCAAATCCCAGTTTTAAAGAGAGTTTCTCAGATATCATGCTAGACATTGTACATAAGTATGCTGGAAAATCCCAGTTTTAAAGAAAGTTTCTCAGATATCATGCTAGACATTATACATGAGTTTGCTGACAAATCCCAGTTTTAAAGAGGGTTTCTCGGATATCATGCTAGACATTGTACATAAGTATGCTGGAAAATCCCAGTTTTAAAGAAAGTTTCTCATATCATGCTAGACATTGTATATAGGTATGCTGGCAAATCCAAGTTTTAGAAAGAGTTTCTCAGGTATCATGCTAGACCTTATACATAAGCTTGCTGGCAAATACCAGTTTTAAAGAGAGTTACTTAGATATCATGCTAGACATTGGACATAAGTATGCCGGAAAATCACAGTTTTAAAGAGAGTTTCTCAGATATCATGCTGGAAATTATTCATAAGTATGCTGGCAAATTCCAGTTTTAAAGAGAGTTTCTCAGTTATCATGCTAAAAATTATACATAGGTATGCTGGCAAATTCCAGCTATAAAGAGAGTTTCTTAGATATCAAGCTAGAAATTGTACATGAATATGCTGGCAAATTCTAGTTTTAAAGAGAGTTTCTTAGATATCATGCTAGACATTGTACACAAGTATGCTGGCAAATCCCAGTTTCAAAGAGAGTTTCTCAGTTATCATGCTAAAAATTGTACATACGTATGCTGGCAAATTGCAGCTATAAAGAGAGTTTTTCAGATATCAAGCTAGAAATTGTACACAAATATGCTGGCAAATCCTAGTTTCAAAGAGAGTGTCTCAGTTATCATGCTAGAAATTGTACACAAGTATGCTGGCAAATCTTAGCTGTAAAGGGAGTTTTTCAGATATCATGAGAAGACTGAAAAAGGAGTAAGAATACTTTTATTAATAAAATATTCATTAAGTCATTTTGTTTACAACCAGTGATGTTTCAACTTTACATCATTAGGGTGCTCCTGGTAACGTTACATGATGTATTAGTAAAGGTTGACGGTATGTAATTATTGTACCATATCTGAGGTAGAATGAATGAATGGTGTTCATTGACACATAAATAGGTCATTTTGTGCATGTAAAGATTTAACTTAACTGTAAATACCATCATTGAAATTAACTATATTTCACTAATGTAGCAAAGCTTTTTCACATATTTCTGATCACCCCTCATAGATTAATTTCCTGTAATAGATCACTATTCAGTGAGTGGCGGGGATCCATTATCATCCGTCTACCTGTTATGTTATATAGACTGATTTTGCTTCTTTGTTTTACAGAATTATTACTGAGGACATAACACATCAGGGAACAATAACATTTTGGGAACTTTGTCCGCATGAAATGGACAGGAAGATGGCAGCTAAACACTTTAATGCTCTTCTTAGTAAGTATAGGAAAAGCGTTTTAAAAGGTCACACAGCAATGTTCAAAGTGAATTTTACTCAATGACATGTTCACACTTAAAATCAATCTTTATGCCTATTGACATAAAAGCCTTCAATACTAAAGTACCAATACATTAGGATAAATGCATTATATTAAAGAACTTAAAACATTTAGATAAAATCCAGCTTTGGAATCTGAGCTGAGGATCAAACCCGCAACCTCTGGCATGAGCGGCCAGCACTCTATCCATGAGACTACCGCCCTCGCTTAACCTTCAATTTGCACATGATTTAGGAATTTTTGTCACATTGTTACTTTAAAACAGTCAAGTTCTTTAATTTGTTGTCAACGAACACAGCTTCCACCAATACAACTTTTATCTTAATTCCTGTCTTGGTACTGAATGTCAGAAAAAATGGTTGTCGAACAAATCGGGGCTTGAAATTTGTTGTTAAAGCTACTAATCCTCTCTCCTAAAATATTTTTGTAAGGCTTAAAACCAAATTAATATTAAGGTCTAGTTTCTTATATCTTACTTGTCCCTGACAAATGTTTACGCATCATGGTAAGCGGACATGTGGAACAACATTGTTAAATGTATGTTTCAATCTATTTGCCTGTCAATCTAGTCTTCTGTTAATTTAGTTTGTGGGTAGTGCCCATTACCTGGAGTCAATACAGCATTGTAAACACATCATTTTATAAATAACTAACTTTCATTGTGATCTTTTTATAGTACAGTTTATTCCATTCTCCAAAACATAACAGCATGTTTGACAAATTCATTTTGCAGCATGAAATCTTTTGATCTTTTGCACTTCAGATCTATGTGCTAAAAAGATTTTAAGTGTTGTCCAAGTGAATAGTTTTGGAGATATTATCATCCGTAAAACATAGATGTTGACCAACATGAAGGACAAGTTTGTGGAATAGCAGTTTACAGAAAGTGGCCATTGCAAGATCCTCTCATTATGCACTAGATTATTCTTTATCTTTATTAATTGTATTTAAAATGCAAGTCTATGACATTTTGTTGTTATGTCACTGACATGTATATCATTGGTAAATTGCTGTCATGTATTGAGTTACATCACTAACAATTATATCATTGGTAAATTGCTGTCATGTATTGTGTTACATCACTAACAATTATATCATTGGTAAATTGCTGTCAATGTATTTTGTTACGCCACTAATAATTATATCATTGGAAGGTTGCTGTCATGTATTGTGTTACGTCACTAACAATTGGTAAATTGCTGTCATGTATTGTGTAATGTCACTAACAATTGTATCATTTGTAAATTGCTGTCATGTATTGTGTTACGCCACTAACAATTGTATCATTGGTAAATTGCTGTCATGTATTGTGTTACGCCACTAACAATTGTATCATTGGTAAATTGCTGTCATGTATTGTGTTACGTCACTAACAATTGTATCATTGGTAAATTGCTGTCATGTATTGTGTTACATCACTAACAATTATATCATTTGTAAATTGCTGTCATGTATTTTGTTACGTCACTAACAATTATATCATTGGTAAATTGCTGTCGTGTAGTGTGTTACGTCACTAACAATTATATCATTGGTAAATTGCTGTCATGTATTGTATTACGTCACTAACAATTATATCATTGGTAAATTGCTGTCATGTATTGTGTTACATCACTAACAATTATATCATTGGTAAATTGCTGTCATGTATTGTGTAATGTCACTAACAATTACATCATTGGTAGATTGCTGTCATGTATTGTGTTACATCACTAACAATTATATCATTGGTAGATTGCTGTCATGTGTTGTGTAACGTCACTTACAATTATATCATTGGTAAATTGCTGTCGTGTGTTGTGTTACGTCACTAACAATTGTATCATTGGTAAATTGCTGTCGTGTATTGTGTTACATCACTAACAATTATATCATTGGTAAATTGCTGTCGTGTATTTTGTTACATCACTAACAATTATATAATTGGTAAATTGCTGTCGTGTATTTTGTTACCTCACTAACAATTATATCATTGGTAAATTGCTGTCATGTATTGTGTTACGTCACTAACAATTATATCATTGGTAAATTGCTCTCATGTATTGTGTTACATCACTAACAATTATATCATTGGTAAATTGCTCTCATGTATTGTGTAACGTCACTTACAATTATATCATTGGTAAATTGCTCTCATGTATTGTGTTACGTGACTAACAATTATATCATTGGTAGATTGCGCTCATGTATTGTGTTATGTCACTAACAATTATATCATTGGTAAATTGCTGTCATGTACTGTGTTACATCACTAACAATTATATCATTGGTTAATTGCTGTCATGTATTGTGTTACATCACTAACAATTATATCATTGGTAAATTCCTGTCATGTACTGTGTTATAACAATGGCATTCATATAGATTATTGGAACAATTAACTATTTTTTAATCCAATTGTGATGACTATTTTGAAGACTTGTTGCAACTGTTGTTATATTATACATAACTGTTATTAGTCCCCTAATGGTTGTTCTGTTGGGTTGGGGAGAGGCACGGTGTGGTTGGGGAGAGGCGCGATGGGGGCATCCAGCATTTGTCTGTCCAAAAAGATCTTTTAAAAAAAGTATCCAAGCTAGGTTTGTGGAACTTTGCATGTGGACAGAGGGAAATAAGGCAATAATGCAGTTCATTTTAGACTGACAAATATTGCGGTTGCTATGGCAACAAAATAGGTACAATTATAGATAAAACCTGGGTCCTGTGGTAATACAAATAATATTACCAAGTCACATATGTGGAACGCACATAGGTAGAGGATGTTAAGGAGATCATGCACATAATTTTATTACTTTTTCAGTCGGACAAAAATTGTGTAAATGGCTAAACCTGTATGGGATTTGTGTATTGTTTGCAATACTCCAGTGTCTTGTTATTTACATTGCTGTTATATCATACATTACTGTTATTAAAGAATTTTACATTGCTGTTTTACAGTATTGTACAGTACTGTTTTACAGTATTGTACACTATTTTTATTGATTTTTGCATTGCTGTTATATTGCACATTACTGTTTAAAAAATAACATTACTGTTTTAAATTGTTGTTACTGTATTGTACATTACTGTTATTGTTTTTTGCATTGCTGTTATATTGCACAATACTGTTAAAAAATTAAATTAGTGTTTTATGGTTTTTTACATTGCTGTTACTGTATTTTACATTACTGCTATTAATTTTTACATAGTGCTGTTACTTATTTTACATTAAATACTATTAAATTTATTTTACATTAACTTCATTCAGTTTTATTTTATAAATCTCTGACTGTATTTTACTTTTATATTACTTTTATTTTATTTTACTTCATTGTTATTGTTTGTTACATTCTGTTACTGCAGTATTTGATTATTATTGATGGCTTTTTGTCTGACATATTGTTATACATGGTATTTAATACTTCTATTTAACATGTACATGTTAAAAATTGTTTTCATAGTTTACAGATTAATTTGAAATTGTTCATATACAAATCATGATAAGTTTACATGAAAGACCAGGTCCAGAATGGGAGTTACATTGCTTTTTTCCAAAGCTAGATGTAGGTATAAATAACCTATATAGATATAGTTTTGACATGGTTGACCTGGCGTGAGAAAGACTATCACTCCACCCATTGGCCACAGAGTATTGTTTCTCCAAGTAAATACAATGTAGTGTTTATTTAGACATTGTGACGGTTCTTATCTCTCTGCATTCTATTGATGATGTTAAATACAGTTGTGGCGTTTCATTCATATCCAATGAGTGGCATTAGCTTGTCTAAGGAAAATGACACAAAAATCAATTTTGATTGCTGATTGGATTATTAATTTGTTTGATTGGCAAATTTTCTGCATGAAGTAACTTTCTATAAACGATGTTTGTACCTTTATCGAAAAATGTGGCCAGACCGATTCTTGATTTCTTTTTTCTACATGTATACTGCAATGAAATAGTACCATTAATATACGTTTCTTTAATATTTCAATTTTTTGGCCTGACGGGTGCATGTGATGTTTCAAGACTCAAACTTTTAAACTATTCTCATGTAGCTAATTAAATTCTACAATTTACTTTGAACTACATGTTTTATTTGGATAACATCTGACTTAATCCCTGTATTTGGTAAAAGTTGAAAGGCAATGTGTCAGGACAGGACAAGAATACAGATCATCTTGTCATTTATCAATGAAATGCTGATGGTTTCAAATCTGCCCAAACTTTTTTATAAAATTATACTTTATTTCGAGAGTTAATTTAAAAGATTAAAACAAAATATTCCTTATTCTAAAAAAAAATATCATGTACGGCTAATGATTGCTTGACGACCTCACCTTGTCATTCAAACTTTTTAAAGATAAAGGTAATTAAACAATGTATACTCAATATGATAGATCAAATCTGACATATTCAAAATGAAATCATGTGTTGGACTCGTTGGATACATCACAAATTAAATTGCAGTTAGTGGGAAATCTATTATAGTGTAACCTAGGAAATCCGTTTTCGTATACTATTTTTTCCATGTTTAAATAGATACCCTTATATTAGTTATGGATCATTGTGTAATAATTGGGGGAAATATTTTTTACCAATTCTTAAATTGTAAAAAAAACTTCGATAAACTTATTTTAAATTCAAATTATATGCTGTGTTGTTTTCATGAATGTTTTTCTCTGTGATGTTCTCATGAAAAATATGGGTTTGGATCAATGATGTCAGATCATTTGCATCATTTAATAATTTTGAGTTTTAAAATGTGTATAATACAATTATGCAAGATAATTTGATACTAGGACTTAAAACATATTTAATAAAAGAACTAAATGAATTATGATGCATAATTAAAGGTTTTTTTGGTATACTATATCCTGTATGTCTATATAAATAAGACCTTTGTTGTACCTGAATTGATAAGTTTGCAGTTCATAGAATTATGCATATTTTTTGCTGATCATGAAATGAAACCCAATTCATTCAATAAATATCAAATTATTTATCAACATGCATAAAATTATTGATTTACAGTACAATTGTAATTATGCATTTGTTGTCATTTGTAAAACGGGTTTAAGATGTATTTCTCGTTTAAATCATGTTTATTACATACATATTTCAAACAATTTCATCAATTAAAAATGTACATTTTTAGCTAAACCGGAGTTGTTGTTAATGATAATAAATAGAAAGAGAAAATATATCTCATAATTGTTACTTTAACATCATATGCTTTCCAGTATTATTTCAAAAGTATAATTGTTATTTGTTGAATGAAATGTTCTGATATAAAATACATTGTCAAGTCACCTGAGCCACAAATGCTCAATATGACATGGTATCAAATGTTATCGCTGTTTCCATTTCATTAACTCAATCTGACATCATAGTTATTAAAGCACTGGTTATATAATGCTAAAATTGACACTAATATCACCCTTCAAATTTATTGAAATTCCATACACACCAACAACAGTCTCGAAAACTAAATATTTGTGGATTTTGACGTAATAAACCCTATGTTTATCAGGCAGGTAGTTTGTCATCAATATGAATGCATTAGCATGGTGAAATAAAGCTCTGTAACTTTCTTAATTTTTATGCAATTGGCATGTGGTAAAGGGCAACGTAACCAGTCACCTGTACATTACAGAGCGGTAATGTTAAAATTAATGTACCAAGCTTATTTCACGCAAGACAATGTACCTGTGTACAGGTCGGACTGTCTCGCGTTGTCCCCAGACATGGCTCCTATTGAGCATGTCTGGGATGAGCTCAGACGGCGGGTTAATGCGCTTGTTCCGGTTATCAGTGTCAATTTAGCATTATATAACCTGTGCATTTTTAAGTCACTGAGTGTATATGTCTTATAGTACAAAGAATGCATAACCTTTTATCTAATCGAAACATCTTTATCTATCTATCTATCTATCGTCCTCAAAAGACAACTTATGTACATTAATTATTAGTTTTTCAAGGGATACAACCTTTATTCTATCAACTTCGTCCCTTCCATTCATTATTGTCTTTATAGCTAACAGAACGCTTTGAGGTTGTGACCATTATCAATGTTTTATCCCCATACAAAATAAGCTCATCATTTACCTGGGAAGAACAAGTTCAATAATAACATGATAAAGCACGTGCAAAAGGACAAAATTACATCATCCTTGAAGGGGATCGAATCCATGCACTATCAGTCATTGACACGTGCAAAAGAACAAAATTACATCATCTTTGAAAGGGATCGAATCCATGCACTATCAGTCATTGACACGTGCAAAAGAACAAAATTACATCATCTTTGAAAGGGATCGAATCCATGCACTATCAGTCATTGACACGTGCAAAAGAACAAAATTACATCCTCCTTGAAAGGGATCGAATCCATGCACTATTAGTCCTTGAAACCGCCACATGATGCTCTGACACTATACCGCATACTTATTTTGTCTAGTATAATTAAATATTTACATCCTTTGAACCCATATAAAAGGTGTCGTTCATATCCCAGCCATGATGGCTTAATCAAAGAGCAGCGTGGACGAGATACTACATGAGGCCGAACATATGTTGAGGGTATTCGTTCTTTGGCGGTAAAAATGAGGAGACGCGTCAAAAATGGCTGATTTTCGTTAGGAAAATTTATGTAAAGGCACACAAAAACACTGTAATTTATTTTATATTCACTATTTTTCTTAATGCATACTCCAAAGATGTAACTAAGTATATTGTCTTCTATCGAGAATTCAATCTTACCTTGCAGCAGTCGCCACAAAAGATGCAATTCTAAAAAAAGGAAACTGTTTAGATTTGCCGAAATCCATATTTACTAATTTGCACCTTCTTTTGGACTTTTTTCTATGATATTGCGCTGTTTTCATGATTTTTACTGTCAGTACTGTTTTCATCATCAATTATTTCGAAATTACATATGTGTACGACAATATATGATGGTTTTTGTCAACTGTATGCCATAAATGAATTGATACGTTCCTAGTAGAGAAGATACAAATATATATATTCTCAGTTACACTTGTACGTTAAAAGAAATGTGTATTTGTGAAACTATAACAGTTAGGGTGCTTCATTTAGTAAAGATTATCATAGTGTGTCCATTATTATGATTATTTTACCTTTCCAGGTAAAATGCCGTATAGAAATAAATCAACCCTTCCTTAAATAAGCGGTTCAAATTGCAGAAATGGAAACTTATTTCACCTTCACATAGTGTAATGTCAAAAAGAAAGAAGTCGGTCAAGTAAGCGGAATGACAGAATAGCAGAATGAAATTTTTTCATTATGCCAGCAAAACAGCAGAATGATTTTTTTTTCATTCTGCCAGCAGAATAGCAGAACAGCAGAATGATTGTTTTCATTCTGCTAGCAGAATAGCAGAACGAAATATTTTCATTCTGCCAGCAGAATAGCAGAATAAAAATTGGACTAAAATGAAAGTTGTTTTTTTTATCACTTATTTTAGTGCAGTTACACACATGAACATACCGGAAGTCTTAAGAAATGTTTATTTAACAAACAATCACTACCCGAAGGTTTAAGGGGACCTTTTTCTCTTTTCACCAAAAGGAAAATACCCTTTTTATCACCAAATTTAACTTCAAATTAACAATTATTAGGCGAGTTCAAGTCCATGTACCATTTTACACATTTTTTGTTCATACTGTGTTCAGCTAAAATTACAAATGATATTTGTACACGTGCTCAACCCGTTCCAGCAAAATGAAAATGAGAGTTTTTCATCATTTCGCATTGTAAAATATTTTGCCAGACGTATTTCGCTCGCCAACTACTTTATCTAACTTTTTTGTTCATTACTTGATCAGCGGAAATGAGCCAAACCATGTACTGGAAGACAGAGCCAAACCATGTCCATATAGACTGAGAGCCAAACCATCTACATGAAGATTGAGAGCCAAACCATGTGCATAAAGACTGATAGCCAAACCATGCATATATAGACTAAGGGCTAAACCATGTACATATAGACTGAGAGCCAAACCATGTACAGGAAGATTGAGAGCCAAACCATGTACAGGAAGATTGAGAGCCAAACCATGTACATAAATTATAGACTGAGAGCAAAACCATGTACATATAGATTGAGAGCCAAACCATGTACATATAGACGGAGCCTAACCATGTACATATAGACTGAGAGTCAAACCATGTACATATAAACTGAGAGCCAAACCATGTACAGGAAAATTGAGAGCCAAACCATGTACAGGAAGACTGAGAGCCAAACCATGTACATATAGACTGAGAGCCAAACCATCTACATGAAGATTGAAAGCCAAACCACGTACAGGAAGACTGAGAACCAAACTATGTACATATAAAGTCTGAGAGCCAAACCATGTACTGGAAGACTGAGAGCCAAACAATGTCCATATAGATTGAGAGCCAAACCATGTACATATAGACTGAGAGCCAAACCATGTTCATATAGACTGAGAGCCAAACCATGTACATATAGACTGAGAGCCTAACCGTGTACATATAGACTGAGAGCCTAACCATCTGCATGAAGATTGAGATCCAAACCATGTACATATAGACTGAGAGCCAAACCATGTACAGGAAGACAAAGCCAAACCATGTCCTGGAAGATTGAGAGCCAAACCATGTACAGGAAGACTAGGAGCCAAACCATGTACTGGAAGATTGAGAGCCAAACCATGTACTTATAGACAGATAGCCAAACTATGTTCATATAGACTGAGAGTTTAACCATGTACAGGAATATAGAGTCAAATCAGTACATATAGACTGAGAGCCAAACCATGTACATGAAGATTGAGAGACAAACCATGTTTATATAGACTGAGAGCCAAACCATGTACATATATAGACTGATAGCCAAACCATGTTCATATAGACTGAGAGTTTAACCATGTACAGGAAGATAGAGTCAATTCAGTACATATAGACTGAGAGCCAAACCATGTACATGAAGATTGAGAGACAAACCATGCTTATATAGACTGAGAGTCAAACCATGTACATATATAGACTGATAGCCAAACCATGTTCATATAGACTGAGAGTTAAACTATGTTTATAAAGACTGAGAGCCAATCCATGGACATATATAGACTGAGAGCCAAACCATGTACATATATAGACTAATAGCCAAACCATGTTCATATATAGACTGAGAGCCAAACCATGTACATATATAGACTGAGAGCCAAACCATGTACATATATAGACTGTGAGACAAACCATGTACATATATAGACTGAGAGCCAAACCATGTACATATATAGACTGAGAGCTAAACTATGTTTATATAGACTGAGAGCCAAACCATGTACATATATAGACTGAGAGCCAAACCATGTACATATATAGACTGAGAGCTAAACTATGTTTATATAGACTGAGAGCCAAACCATGTACATATATAGACTGAGAGCCAAACCATGTACATATATTGACTGAGCTAAACCATGTCCATATAGACTGAGAGCCAAACCATGTACATATATAGACTGAGAGCCAGACCATGTACATATAGACTGAGAGCTAAACTATGTTTATATGGACAGAGAACTAAACCATGTACATATATGGACTGATAGCCAAACCATATACATATATAGACTGAGAGCCAAACCATGTATGTATATAGACTGAGAGCCAAACCATGTACGTATATAGACTGAGAGCCAAACCATGTACATATACAGACTGAGAGCCAAACCATGTACATATATAGACTGAGAGCCAAACCATGAACATATTGACTGAGAGCCAAATCATGTATATATAGACTGAGAGCCAAACCATGTACATATATAGACTGAGAGCCAAACCATGTACATATATAGACTGAGAGCCAAACCATGTACATATATAGACTGAGAGCCAAACCATGTACATATATAGACTGAAAGCTAAACTATGTTTATATAGACTGAGAGCCAAACCATGTACATATAAAGACTGAGAGCCAAACCATGTACATATATAGACTGAGAGCTAAACTATGTTTATATAGACTGAGAGCCAAACCATGTACATATATAGACTGAGAGCCAAACCATGTACATATATAGACTGAGCTAAACCATGTCCATATAGACTGAGAGCCAAACCATGTACATATATAGACTGAGAGCCAAACCATGTACATATACAGACTGAGAGCCAAACCATGTACATATATAGACTGAGAGCTATACTATGTTTATATAGACTGAGAGCCAAACCATGTACATATAAAGACTGAGAGCCAAACCATGTACATATAAAGACTGAGAGCCAAACCATGTACATATATAGACTGAGAGCTAAACTATGTTTATATAGACTGAGAGCCAAACCATGTACATATATTGACTGAGAGCCAAACCATGTACATATATAGACTGAGCTAAACCATGGCCATATAGACTGAGAGCCAAACCTTGTACATATAAAGACTGAGAGCCAAACCATGTACATATATAGACTGAGAGCCAAACCATGTACATATATAGACTGAGAGCTAAACTATGTTTATATAGACTGAGAGCCAAACCATGTACATATAAAGACTGAGAGCCAAACCATGTACATATATAGACTGAGAGCTAAACTATGTTTATATAGACTGAGAGCCAAACCATGTACATATATAGACTGAGAGCCAAACCATGTACATATATAGACTGAGCTAAACCATGTCCATATATAGACTGAGAGCCAAACCATGTACATATAAAGACTGAGAGCCAATCCATGTGCATATATAGACTGAGAGCTAAACTATGTTTATATAGACTGAGAGCCAAACCATGTACATATATAGACTGAGAGCTTAACTATGTACATATATAGACTGAGAGCAAAACCAATATTTTTACATGTTCTAGTGCTAGTGCTCTTATCTTAAAAGCTTCAGATACAAATTTTCCAATTTTTTAAATAATTTTCTTGTTTTTGTTTGACATAATACTTGGAAATTTCTGAACTGTAGGCAAAGATGAACTATTTAAATATAATATTCTGATGCTGTGGTATCTTGGGCAACATAGTAAAAAATGATATTCAGATTCAACAACTTTCATGGAACACAATTTACAAAGCCTATTTTCTCTATCTATATTATTAAATCTTCCAAACTCAATTTCTAAATCGTGGGAGCTTAATCTAAGGCACGGTAACTGTTTTCTAATGCCATTCTTTTTTAATACATCTAAATAATCTTCAAAAATTAACTGTTTCATCAATAATCCTAAAATATTCCAATTTAGGCAATTCTTAGTTTAAACATATTTTTATTCATGATATTTACAACGTTTGCATGTATATACAATGACAAAACATATTAGGATTGGAACGAAAGCATAATGCTTATTGGGTTCCTTTCCTTTTAGGCAATTCTTCAATGCCAGTATTCCATCTCTGGGTATACTGATCACGTATTCTTTGTCTGAACATGGGTAGATAATTTACGTCAGTATTAAAGTAAACCCATAGTTCACCAAATCTTAGTTTATCCAAATATTCCTTCACATTACTCGCCCAACATTTACCAGTGATAGTTTCACATTGATCAATAAAAGATCTATATATAATAGAATTTGGTTTTTCATAATCTTAGTCCAGAATTTTAATGCTATCTCTTAAGCTATAATGGACTGGATATCTTCCTAGTTCCCCTAATACAGCTAGATTTGAGGTTTGCTGACGAACACCTAGAATACGTTTGCAGAATTTAATATGAATTTTATCCACTTCCTTGAAAGCATAGATACCCCAGACTTCCGCCTCATATAAGATAATAGGTACCACCATCGAGTCAGAAAGTGATAATTTGATTTTAATGTCAAGATTGAGTATATATCACAAACAGATAGTAAGTTGTTATAAGCATTCAATGCTTGTTCAAATAACGCGTTCACAGCGTGTGTCATGTTACCCGTGTAAGTGAATTTTATACCTAAATAACAAAACGTGTCAACAACTTCAATAGGTTCCCCGTTAACAAAAAATTCAAAGTTATTAATTTGTTTTTTTTTCTCGGAGATACATATTTTTGTTTTTCGAGACCCCATTTACGCGAATAGTTTGATATTTCATTAACTTTTTGGGTCAGTAGTGAATAGCGCTATGTCATCGGCAAATAAAATCATGTATATAGACTGTTGATTTAGATCATTCTCAGACAAACCTTGAAAGTCAATACTGTACTGAATATCATTAATAAAAGTATAATAAAAGAGGCGAGAGTGGCCCCCCTTGCTTCAAACCAAGCGTAACATCGAAGAATTCCGATAAATTACTGTTAGACAGAATTTTTACCCAAGATTTAACATTGTCAGAAATACATTTAATGATTTTAACCATTTTACAGTTTAATCCTGATTGTATAAGTTTAACCCAGAGGGCATCTCTAATAACGGTGTCAAAAGCTTTTTCGTAGCCAATTAATGCACAATATAGTTTGGATTTATTAGCTAAAATCTTTTGATTATTGAATGAAGAATAAATATACTATCAGCTGTACTTCGTTTATCACTGAAGCCAAATTGTTAAGCGTTATATACATTTTCAGATTCGCACCAGCGATTAATTCTATTTCGTAAAACCAATGAAAATATTTTCGAGATTATATTTACAAGAGTAATTCCTCGAAAGTAACTAGGGTCAGTGTTATCTCCTTTTTTATGAATGGGAACTATAACTCCCCTACACCACGCATCAGGGTATATACCAGGGTCAAATAATTATATGATTGAAAATATGCTTTAAATATGGACCAATAAAAACTTTAGAATCAATAAACAAGTCGGAAACATTATTTTCAAAGTCACAACTTTTATGTCTTTGTAGACTGGAAATGGTTTTTGAAATTTCCTCAATACTTATTGGACAGTCAAGAGCATCTATAGACAGTGCTTCCGGTTGCATATCCGGAATATGTTCATCAGGGTCGAACTGCCCATGCGGTGTATTTGAAATCTTTTTAAAATGGTCCACGAAATCTTGCGTATTAGTATCGCTCGTATAATGACTATTCTTTTTCTTGTATTTATTTATATGTTTCCAGAATTGTCTTGCTTAGAGACGATAATTTACTTTTTTCGACTTTAAGGGAATCAAATTTTGTTACTATTTTGGCAGTGCAGAATACCCTTCTACTATTCAAAAATAATAATGATTAGTGACATTTCTTTAAAGTATAAATTGTAAAACTTGTGTTTTATTGGGATTAAAATCCACCAAACACTGTCTCGACCAGTCAGCAGTTATATTAAGATCGTGATTTAAAATGCCCTCTTTGTCCAATAAATTAGTAGAGGTGAAAGAAAGTGATGTATCGCCAGCAAGAATACGAGGGGTGCTTAACAAGTTATCAACAATATCATTAATGAAGATAACTAAAAACAAAGGGTCCAAAACAGAACCTTGTGACATCCCTGCTGAAGTTACTTTGCGTTCAGAAAAACTAGAACCTATGAAAACCCTTTATCTACGTTTAACTTTTAATCCTGCAACAAGATACCTATGTCGAGAAACTTCAATACATTGTGATGTTCTTCATTCCGTCTTAACCCATTATTGGTTCATGCTTCTTAAATAAAATAAGAGCGTGGCATAGTTTGTCATTCTTTTTATGTTATTGTATCGAAATTCGAAAGATTATTATTTTTTTTGCATAAAATTGTGTAGTAATATGTCGAAACTGGGGCACAGAAAATACTATCATTCGTACTATCTACCTTACGTTATGAAAACATGAAAAGAAAAACACTTTCATATCCTTCGACTTTACAAACCAAATGTTACTGTTAGTTTCGGGGTGTGGGGCATGGTTGGTGGGAGTAACCAGTAGAAGCGGAAGTAGAAGTAGAAAACACTTTCATATCCTTCGATTTTCCTGACTTTTTATATTGTATAGAGGTGTGGTGGAAGACCACACAACCACTTACAAACCAAATGTTACTTTTAGTCTCGGGTCCTGGGGTAACTTGATTGGACTATATTTTCTATGATTTTTCTAACAGCAACATTTAACACAGTGCCTCCCTTTTGTTATCACGCATGGTTGGTGGAAGTAACCAATGGAAGTAGAAGTAGAATGTCTCCCCTCTTCGCTTTAATATAGCTATGGGGTCTCTTAAATATTTAAGAATCTGATCACTTGATTTTAAAAAAAATCATATTTGCACTAAAATTGTGTAATTGTGCACGGTATTCAACATGAATGTGTCACTGGACTTTATCAACTGCTACTAACTACTACGGACAGCCTTTCAGGCTTAAATGTTGTCATAAATGTTATCAACATTAACCCATTACCTTTTACTTGTAATTGACCTATTTATATTTCAGGTGTACTTGGCAACATTGTAGGGCGGTTGGTTTTGTTTGTTTTCTATATTTAGCGTCATGTTTATGTCATCGAGGGCAAACAGACGGTCGGTTAACATAACCACTCATTCCTGGTATCCAGCACTTGAGCAAGAAACTGATATATTTCCCACTTGAATCAGCGGTGAGAGACAAATGACAATGACGCATAATGTCGTATATCAATCATCACGGATACTGTAGCCGGATGGGTATTCGAACTCATGGCATTTGGATCGATAGCCATGCGCGCTACAGACTGAACTAACTGATTCCGGTTGGGTGGTAGTTTGTAACTCTATATAAAACAATGGCACTTCGGGTATTTGTCAATGTTTTATTGTAAGGCATCCAGTACTAAATGAAAAGTATACGTGGTGGTATAATTGTTAAAGTAAATTGATTAAATAATAATAATTTGATAATAACAATAATAAAATAATCAATATATCTTATGAGATAATTATTTAATCAGTTATTTTAGGAAGAAATTATAGCATCACATAATTAATTAATAAATTGATTAGTTTTGACCGTGTACAAAACAGGAATATGACAGTCACGTAAGAATTATGATTCCAGACTCACTCTCACAATGAATTAAAAAAAGAAACATCTATAAAAAAAAATACACCAGCAAATGACCGTTAATACAGTATGGAACTTAATGCCTGTAGAGATGTAAAGTTTCAACAAAATTTAGTGTTTCATTTGTCACCCCTTCCAACATGCATGGTCACAGGGATCCTATTATCGCCATCACTCAGCATCCTGAACTCATAGGGGCTAGTCATTTAACCACGATAACGGTTATGATAAAACAAAGAGAATACCAAGCGGCATGGCGGTAAATGGTTTCATAAAATCACATATAGCCATACTGTTGTGTCTGCCTCATAACTCGTACATTCATTAACATAGTTTGAAACAAATTAGCACAAATGATCACCACTAAACGATGATTTGTCGTGTAGAAAAGTCAAAATATATATACACTAAATAAAAATTTAAAAATAAAATATAAATATAACACTGTTAGATCCTGTATAATTTATTGGCATGTTAACGTATTTGCTGAAATCTGACTGAGTAACAAGTATACAATGACAAGTCATGATAACAGGTACTTTATAATACACCTTTCAATGAAGTCAGCCGAGTATTACCGAATAGCTTGAAAATCGATAATTCACGATTTACACGTGCTGCTCGTAGATGTATACATGCGGTATAACAATCAAGAAACGTTTACACAAAACGATAGCTTTATATGTACAAATTAAATTGTGTATACAGGATTACCAATACTATTTACATAAGGCATTTCCCAAACTACCACATCAAAACACTATATCAGCGACGTCTAGTAACAGAGTTGACGATTTTTTTAATATGAAATATTTTATTTTAGAATTATTATTTACTTAAACTTATTTTTAGCTGAGCTCTTTCTTAGTGGTTGTATGATTGTCACTTTAAATTAAGAAATTGATTTCATATAAGCTAAGACAATATTACTGGGTTAAGATACTGTCTAAGTAAAAATCCAAGAAGCTTTGTGAATATGGCCCTGAAAGATATGATCAATACATAATGTCCATCCTATCAATCGGTATCAATAATAGAAATTGGATACAAACGCCTCAAACAAATAGTCGTGTAATTTAAAATACATGTGCGGATCCAGAAATTCTTCACATGATAGCCATTACTATGACTGATTGATTGATTAAATATTTAACATCATTTTTATGCCATCGAGGGCTAACAGACGATCAGGTAACCTAACCGCTGCTTCCTGGGATCCTGCAAGGTTAACAAGTACTCGAGCACACCCCATCTCCGCAAGTAACTGATAAGTGATTAACTTCCTCACTTGAGTCAGCGGTGAGAGACGAACGATAATGAGACACAATGTCGTATATCAATCACCGCGGAGACTGTTGCCGGGCGGGGATTCCAACTCACGACCCCTGGATTGATAGTCAGACGCGTAACAGGCTGAGCTAATCGGGTCCGGCTAGCCATTATTAACAAATACAAATACATTTGTATAGCGCAAAAATGTTTCGTAAGCACAATACTCTGTTGCGCTTCACACGGTTGCATAATATTATACACACAGTCCTACAATAATTATGCGGATAAAAACTTCACAGTCATATCATTTAGTTATAAAACATATTAAACAAATGCGTTTTCAGTTTTTTTCCTAAATATACTTTCACTGGTTACACATTTGAGATCTTTTGGAAGTCCATTCCACCACGTCGGGCCAACTACAGTAAATGATCTGTCTGCCATTTTAATCCTTGTTCTTGGCACTATAAAGTTGATTTCATCAGATGGTCTTAATCTGTAATTTCCCTGAACAAAATGTTATAGACTGAAAATAATAATAAACAAATGATTTATTTATTGATTGAATATTTAGCGTCATTTTTATGCCATCGAGGGCTAAAAAACGATCAGTTAACCTAATCACTGTTTCCTGAGATACTGAAAAGTTAACCAGTACTCAAGCACACCCCATCTCCGCAAGTAACGTATAATAAAAAATAAACGAAGCTGTTGTATATGGCTTTTCTTTGAAAGAAAATCACTAATGTTCCCAACCCCAACTGTACATTAATTTAACGTTGCAGAGAAGTATATGTGGTCAGACATCTAAATGATCCCCAAGAGAAAAACATTTTCAGCTGAGTACGCCATTTTATCAGATTACAGGTAAACACACCTGGGCACATTACACGCTCACTAATTATCACTATAGGTACATGTGGTCGGGTCGTGTGTTCAGCTTGTGTTCACTTTTACTTTGAGCTTCTTGTTGACAGATAGATATATGAGGGGTGTTTAAAAAGTAGTGGGGCGACTTAGACTACCGCTATACAAAAGTTGAATTAAATGTATTAAAAAATAAAATTATGCTAAACTAAATGCATCTACGCCTGTTCTAGGCGTTGCAATTACAACGTCACGAACATTCGTTCCCACAACGTCAACTGATATTGCTTTGCTTACAGGCATCACGATGGCGAAGCCACGTGGCCTTATGCTATGGAGCGGTGTAAAAATCGAAAGAAACGTACCCGCTTAAGTTCTTTTTGCAGATAACTTTCTTAATATAACATGGAAATCAACGAAACAAAGACGAGCACCATCTCTCTCTCTCTCTCTCTCTCTCTCTCTCTCTCTCTCTCTCTCTCTCTCTTTTTATATATATATAGACCATCGGTTCTGTCAAGTGGCTGTGCAAAACATTTATATTTTACAAATAGTGCAACGGCGGTTTGTAGATTATACGGCTCCATATCATAATCTTTTCAACTGAACAAAAACAAATACGAGTTTTGCATGACCGCTTGATAGCATCGATGGTTTGTCTCTATACAGAGACGGTGTTCGTCTTTTATCGTGTGTTTTCATGTTATATTAAGAAAGTTATTTGCAAAATTGTTACCTGAAGCGGGTACTGTTCCTTTGATTGTTTACACCGCCCCAAAGCATTGGGCCAAGTTGGGTTCTCCACCGTGGGCATAGGTCTAGAGAGAAATTAAGCAGCATTTAGAACATCGTTCCGATTTCCGAATAATAACGGAATTGAACGAGTATACACGTGTACGTCTCATATAGAAGCGACTATACTCCAAAAAGCTTTGATAAAGATATCCGCATGCACAGACAAAATAATATTTCATTATTTTAGTAATGCTGACACGTGACTGTGGTGTCCGCCGTAATGCGTGTATGTCACAACACAGTGCCTTTGATGTAGAATAAGATGCACATTCCTTTGTGGATGGTTGTACGATGCCTTCTGTATGTGAATGTTAGCTAAGTGTTTTGTAACTTGTCACAGGAACACATATATGTAAACACCGTTCTCCTGGAGTAGTACTGTTCTATTTGCCTCGAGTCTTGATGAAGGAAAATTTATGGCACCTCTATGAAAATTTAACACTGTGTTGCTTTTGATACATGGTTATAAGACGTAGGACCAACCTTGCCATATATCCAAATATGCTGTGATAATCTTGCGAGCTGAGATGAAGTACATTCTCAGCGAAGCCCATCATATTTAGAGCATAGTGACGTAACTAAGTGACTATACTAAATAATATAATAAAATAATATGTTTCACGTGTTAACGCCGGGTCCGGTTCGCCCAGTATGTAGTGCTTCTGACTATCAATCCAGGGGTCATGCGTTTGAATCCTCCGTTCGGTCACAATCTCAATGGTGATTGATATGCCATTGCGTCTTGTTGCCATTCACTTCTCACATCATATTCAAACAGCTAATCTACCAGGACCACATGATTGAATGGGTAGGTTAAATGATTTTTTGTAAGCCCTCGATGACACAAATTTCACACGAAACTTTCAAAAAGCTCATGCCGTGATTACGTTTCTTAAGGAACTGTATTTTTAATTTAGTTTAACTCGATTGCGAAGAAAGCTCAAATTTATATGAACCGCTATCGAGTCCGCTTGCTGTGTAGAACCATTACTGAGAGTTGTTTTGAGAGTCATCGGGTTGAGCTGGAGATCGAACCTGCAACTTCTGGTGTGAGCGGCCAACATATCCATTATTCTACTGCCCCGATTTTCGCATCAGTACAGAAGTAATAACTATTGGTACAGAACACATCTTTTTCTATGTTCTACCAAAGTTTCGAAGGATCTATCAACATCTATGAAGATCGTCTCGTTACTTGTTGAACAACCCCCAGAACCTTTTATGTGTTTACGTTACTCAAATTCGAGTTTATTATGTGTTGTTCGCACCTTTGGCAAGACACAATAGATTTTTTAACCACGTGACCAACGTTGCCTATATATACCCCTGTCGTTGCATTTCGCGCCGACTTCGTGTTCAAATTCTAATTTTCTCGATTTCAAGTATTTCAGAAAATCAGTCTCATGGCTTCCTTGTTCTCGTGTGTTGTGCGTATGGTGAAGACTGGGGTGTCATCGATGGTGTCATCAGCAGTTTCTGTGGTGAAGCGTATGGTAGACGCTGTGTTCGGTACCTGCAGTCCAGCTCCTGAGGTGAGTACTAAAACAGTTGTATTATATTATTTCTATGAAATATTGATCCATTACTCTCTCTCAGCGGCAGCAAGAATGTCCAGTACTTAGGCCTAATATATATGGTATCGTTCAGCCTACTCGGACTAAATGTGTTAAGTTACACTTTTATGAATAAAAAACGCGCCAATCAGCCATTTATTTTTAAAACGATTAATAAACACTCTACTCTGAAATTAACAGAAGAAGCACTTTACGAAATCAGTGACCTAAAATGCAATTACATGTGTTTATATGTTTCTGACGAAATACTCAGTAGGCCTATAATTTACTTCATATACTGAATTTCGATGATTTCACAACTTTCGAACTGGTAGTCGTACATATTAGGCCAATTCCGTCATCCTCTGGTATTATTGTTGCTGGGGTGGGCCGATTGTAGGTTTCACGTGCTTCGAATGCAGGGAAGGTGATGCATGTTCTTTTTTTAGATATCTCTTATTATCATACTCGATCCATTTACAACAACAACAACAACAACAAACATTTTAATATGAATTGTGAACAACAAATATTTACATTCAAATGTTTACCAGCAATCACTAACACTATTTATTTGTATAAATTCTAATTTAGTATTCCTTGATTGCTTTCCTTAACCTCGAAAACGAAAATGAATAAGGAATGCTAAAGGAAACTAGTTTCATTTTATACATGTCGACAATCTTTGGGCTTTCAAATCAGCCGACCAAGTAAGCGTCGGTAATTGGAGCAGTTCATTTTATTAGACCGTACCGGAAGTTTGATAAATAGCAACACTGTGCAAATTACACATGTGGAAATTGTTATTTAAAAGTAGTTATTTATAGTATTAGACAGTGTTGTATTAAAATATCGGTAAGAGATGGCGTTAAGGTTATTTTACACCGGTTACAACACGCTTGGGTGAGAACAATGTAATCGTGTGCCGTTTTTTTTCGAATATCGAACGTCTGACATGTACTAAAATAAATGTGCGAAAGATGTAGAATTGGATAACGGTAAGCACTGGTGTCATATTTATAATGCACATAATCATACTAACTGCATATACTCAAATATACTAGTTTTCATATCTGTATGGTTGTTTCGAACATTTAGCATTGTAAACAATTTATTTTACAGATTTGACAGTAAATTTTAGAGTTTCCTCCCATGTAGTAAAGTAATAGTTGACATTTTTGGGAGAGTTAATCTACCAATAGTAAAATTAGGCCGATGAAGCTGCATAGTTTTCTGAGTGCTGTTTTGTTTGTATTCATTAATTGTTCAAACTTATATATATTTGGGTTAACATAATGATATCTGTAAATATTGTTTACGACTTTAATGGGTGCCTGTTGCATGTAAGCAAATAATGGAACTCATCTCCCTGTTCATTACTTACTGTGTGTCTGACAGAGTACACTGAGTAATAATTAAGTTCGGATTAATTATGTGTGGTACAAAGTGAACATATTCCTAGTGTGTTTGGTATTTAATGGTTTTGTATAATGGTTTAAAATGCCATGAAGAGTTAGTTTTTAATTGCAGACTGTTGCAGGTGGCTAAATTTAAATACAAATGAATAAATAGTAATAAGACACATTATTCTACATCACAGCTTATCTTGATGTTACTTACCTGTAATTGGTTTAAATGTTAAAACTTAATGGTTAGTTGTTAATGAATTTTCATATAAACGCACTTATTACGGATAAAAAACATTAAAATTGATTTATTTAGCACATACATTTTCGGGTTGAATCCATCAAACAATAATTTTGATATTCAAACTCTAATTAGTTCTATATTATTATAGTATTTTTATGTATGCAAGTATATAAATGATGTAAATTTATGAAGGTTCCGGTTTCAAAGAATTTATAACAGTTTCAAGATTGTGTATGGAACAGGCATTGACACTATATGTAATGTTATAAAAATTTATTGTAGACGTCCGTGGTGGTTGTGGTTCCTGCGGTGCCTGTGGATCCTGTCGTTTTGGCTGTGGTTCCCGTTGCTGCGCCTGCGGTTCCTGTCGTCGCTGTGGAGTCTCCGGTCCGGGTTGTAGGTGTCGAGTTGCAGGGAAGGGGTCGCTTGGCAGCTCAGGCTCAGGAGGTAAGAACAAAGAATGTTCAATCATCATATCTGAATCTTTCTCTCTACTTTCATGGGTGAACAATTCCCATAAACAATTGGCTTTGAAATTTTATATAAATGTTTCAAAAATACAAATTTTAAAGATATTTCTGCTCTACACAAAAAACAACAATTGTAATAGTGCCCAAATGGAATTTTACTCTGCGTTTGTTATACATCATCCAACAATTTTAGGTTTTACAGTGTTGTATGTAGATCGGCGCCCAAAATGTTTTCACAAAGTAAAACGCAGTTGTTACCTCAAAAATATAGTAATTCATAAATAAATGTACTGTTATATTTTAAACTGAATCCAAGAATAGGTCCCACTAGCAGATTTATAGAGGAATTATGGCCATACTTTGGTCTTTTTAAACATTAAATTGGTCAATGAGATGCTATAAAAATTAAAACATAATTACTTAATGTTTGGAATCTATTAAACTCTCTAGGGATTTTACAAAATGTTACATACTGTATATTTGGACTTTGTTGGACTTGTCTGCTGTATCTGAAATGTAGTTAAGTACATGTATATTTGGACTTCAATGGACTTTTTGGGGTTCTGTGAAATGTTCTATTACTGTATATTTGGACTTTGTGGTATTATCTGAAATGTTATATTACTGTGTATATTTGAACTTTGTTGGACAGCTGTGGTATTATCTGAAATGTTACATACAGTATATTTGGACTTTGTTGGACTTTAATATTTAATAAAGTTTATGGTATTATCTTAAATGTTACATACTGGACTTTTTGGTATTATCTGAAATGTTACATGCTGTATATTTGAACTGTGTTGGACTTGGTGGAAGATCTATTATCTGAAATGTTACATGCTGTATATTTGTACTGTGTTGGACTTTGTGGTAGATCTATTATCTGAAATGTTACATGCTGTATATTTGTACTGTGTTGGACTTTGTGGTAGATCTATTATCTGAAATGTTACATGCTGTATATTTTGGCTGTGTTGGACTTTGTGGTAGATCTATTATCTGAAATGTTACATGCTGTATATTTGGGCTGTGTTGGACTTTGTGGTAGATCTATTATCTGAAATGTTACATGCTGTATATTTGGGCTGTGTTGGACTTTGTGGTAGATCTATTATCTGAAATGTTACATGCTGTATATTTGTACTGTGTTGGACTTTGTGGTAGATCTATTATCTGAAATGTTACATGCTGTATATTTGTACTGTGTTGGACTTTGTGGTAGATCTATTATCTGAAATGTTACATGCTGTATATTTTGGCTGTGTTGGACTTTGTGGTAGATCTATTATCTGAAATGTTACATGCTGTATATTTGTACTGTGTTGGACTTTGTGGTAGATCTATTATCTGAAATGTTACATGCTGTATATTTGGGCTGTGTTGGACTTTGTGGTAGATCTATTATCTGAAATGTTACATGCTGTATATTTGGGCTGTGTTGGACTTTGTGGTAGATCTATTATCTGAAATGTTACATGCTGTATATTTGGGCTGTGTTGGACTTTGTGGTAGATCTATTATCTGAAATGTTACATGCTGTATATTTTGGCTGTGTTGGACTTTGTGGTAGATCTATTATCTGAAATGTTACATGCTGTATATTTGTACTGTGTTGGACTTTGTGGTAGATCTATTATCTGAAATGTTACATGCTGTATATTTGGGCTGTGTTGGACTTTGTGGTAGATCTATTATCTGAAATGTTACATGCTGTATATTTGGGCTGTGTTGGACTTTGTGGTAGATCTATTATCTGAAATGTTACATGCTGTATATTTTGGCTGTGTTGGACTTTGTGGTAGATCTATTATCTGAAATGTTACATGCTGTATATTTGTACTGTGTTGGACTTTGTGGTAGATCTATTATCTGAAATGTTACATGCTGTATATTTGTACTGTGTTGGACTTTGTGGTAGATCTATTATCTGAAATGTTACATGCTGTATATTTGAACTGTGTTGGACTTGGTGGAAGATCTATTATCTGAAATGTTACATGCTGTATATTTGGGCTGTGTTGGACTTTGTGGTAGATCTATTATCTGAAATGTTACATGCTGTATATTTGTACTGTGTTGGACTTTGTGGTAGATCTATTATCTGAAATGTTACATGCTGTATATTTGAACTGTGTTGGACTTGGTGGAAGATCTATTATCTGAAATGTTACATGCTGTATATTTTGGCTGTGTTGGACTTTGTGGTAGATCTATTATCTGAAATGTTACATGCTGTATATTTTGGCTGTGTTGGACTTTGTGGTAGATCTATTATCTGAAATGTTACATGCTGTATATTTGGGCTGTGTTGGACTTTGTGGTAGATCTATTATCTGAAATGTTACATGCTGTATATTTTGGCTGTGTTGGACTTTGTGGTAGATCTATTATCTGAAATGTTACATGCTGTATATTTGTACTGTGTTGGACTTTGTGGTAGATCTATTATCTGAAATGTTACATGCTGTATATTTGGGCTGTGTTGGACTTTGTGGTAGATCTATTATCTGAAATGTTACATGCTGTATATTTTGGCTGTGTTGGACTTTGTGGTAGATCTATTATCTGAAATGTTACATGCTGTATATTTGTACTGTGTTGGACTTTGTGGTAGATCTATTATCTGAAATGTTACATGCTGTATATTTGGGCTGTGTTGGACTTTGTGGTAGATCTATTATCTGAAATGTTACATGCTGTATATTTGTACTGTGTTGGACTTTGTGTTAGATCTTTTATCTAAAATGTTACATGCTGTATATTTGGCAATTAGTTGACTCTTTGTTATCTAAAAAGACTATAAACTGTTACATTATTGAATATTTTGAAGATTTGTTGCACCTGTGAATTTCTCAAATGTACATCATATCTATATTTGGGATTTATTGGAAACCATTTTTCTATAAATGTTGCAATGGTCAGTATATATTTCTGATTTATTGGACACCAGGACTGGGAATCTCTGAAATGTTACATTACTGGATTTTTGTTGGAACTAATTTACTGAACTTAAGTCATCTCTGGAACTCCTTTAAACTTATTCAAGTCCAGTCTAGATTTTATTAGCATTAATATATACATGTTCATCATCATCTGTATGTCTATTATGGTAGTACAATAATAAATATAACAACAGAGCCATACATTTGGACATCCACACATTACTCCTAACACACAACTCCCTCGCTCACCACACACTACTTTGTGGAAAAGCATGATAAACATACTTTTTTCAGTATTTATAAATGACTTCATTATATCAACATTTCCATAAAGAAAATCTAATTCATAACTTACAATAAATACTGAAATTTGTTGTGACTATAACAGTAATCAATAATAACTTTAGTACGGTGATTACTGTACATATTGACAATTTATTGATTAAAGTGACTGGTACAATACATGTTAGATTTACAACATTACCCAAAATGTTAATAAGTGTTAAGTAATACTCCGCCTTATAATGCTTAAATGTCACTGTTTTATCAAAATTGCAATTACTCCCAACACAAATATAAAGAAACTTACATGGCATTATTTAACAAAACAAGAAGAAATAAATAGAATAAATTATAACATTTATCCAACAATGCCATAAAGAAATAAGAAAGAAGTGTTTAAATTTGCCTTGTTTAAGCATTCTTTCTATAATCTTTATAGATGCTTGCTGAATTCTCACATGTTTTATCTAAAAGTGTCTGTGAAAAAGTGGGGATCACATAATAAAACATGTTCATTTTTTCAATTTTTATGAAGTTTTCCTCTTACCTATACACCCTTCCATACTTGTAAAAATACAGGATCAACACACTGGGTAGAACATTCTTATAAAAGATTCACAGTTTTTTAGTATCAGCACCAAACCCCATTTTGGCTTGTAAGCTCTTACCTTTCCTTACAGAGCTTTTCTAAATTTTGTCATAGCTTTTCTTGTAGTACCAACAGGTGATTTATATTCATGGGCTCCTATGTAAGCCCATTGATATTTCTTGCATTACCAGTAGGGGGTTATATTCAAGGGCTCCTATGTAAGCCCAGTGACATTTCTTGCAGTACCAATAGGGGATTTATATTCATTGGCTCGGCTCCTATGTAAGCCCATTGATATTTCTTGCATTACCAGTAGGGGGTTCATATTCAAGGTCTCGTATGTAAGCCCAGTGACATTTCTAGCAGTACCAATAGGGGATTTATATTCATCGGCTCCTATGTAAGCCAGTGATATTTCTTGTATTACCAGTAGGTGGGTTTATATTCAAGGTCTCGTATGTAAGCCCAGTGACATTTCTTGCAGTACCAATAGGGGATTTATATTCAAGGGCTCCTATTTAAGCCCAGTGATATTTCTTGTATTACCAGTAGTGGGTTTATATTCAAGGGCTTGTATGTAAGCCCAGTGATATTTCTTGTATTACCAGTAGGGGGTTTATATTCAAGGGCTCATATGTAAGCCTAGTGTTATTTCTTGCAGTACCAATAGGGGATTTATATTCATTGGCTCCTGTGTAAGCCCAGTGATATTTCTTGTATTACCAGTAGGGGGTTTATATTCAAGGGCACATATGTAAGCCCAGTGATATTTCTTGTATTACCAGTAGGGGATTTATATTCAAGGGCTCATATGTAAGCCTAGTGTTATTTCTTGCAGTACCAATAGGGGATTTATATTCATTGGCTCCTGTGTAAGCCCAGTGATATTTCTTGTATTACCAGTAGGGGGTTTATATTCAAGGGCTCGTATGTAAGCCCAGTGATATTTCTTGCAGTACCAAAAGCGGATTTATATTCATCAGCTCCTATGTAAGCCCATTGACATTTCTTGTAGTATCAATAGTGGGTTTATATTCATCGGCTTTATTTTTTTTGTTATTCTTTGAACATGTATCCATACACATATGTCAATATCCAAGTATTATTATCAGAAACTTCATATTTGAAAAATAGTGTTTTCTCCACAGCGCATTTCTTGTGTTTTTAATGCAATGAAATATCATTTGACGCAATTATAGTTTGTTCAGGGCTTCCACTATGACGCAACCTTAAAAATACAAAAATTCAAATTACATATATTTGTTTATCTACAATCGACAAGTTGCTTTCAAGAGTTATTTTTACAATGCTGGCCGTTTTAACAGATTACATGGTATGATTCAGGGAATTCCCGGTCACGCAGTTACCTGTATTGATGCAGTCGCATAGACGATTATGATCACATTCATAATTTTTCATGAGGCAATATATAGTTTGAAGAAAACATCTTTGAAAACAAACATACGCTGCGACAACAGCACTGATATATACCCAGTTTTAGTTTGTTGGTATATAAAGATGAAATGTGAAAATCATGAAACTTCAAAAAAAAAGTCCTGTTTTTATTTTGTTACCTATAAGGTATCGGGACATGCACAGCATTCTAATACCAGTTTAAACCATCCATGTTTTGACAGTGGTATTCCCCTTAATGACTGATATACGACATGTGTCTCATAATCATTCTTCTCTCACCGCCGATTCAACTGAGAAAGTTATCAGTTATTTGCGAAGATTGGGTGTGCTTCAGTTCTGGTTAACGTTTTAGGATCCCAGGAAATGGTGGTTAGGTTAACTGGTGGTCTGTTAGCCCTCGATGGCATGAAAATGACGCTTAATTTTTAATCGATCAATTAACATCGCTTCTATTCATCAGAAATACAAATCACCTCTGTTACTTTGCAGCCCCCACAAAAACACAGCATTCCTAGCAAGTGTGGTGTGCTGCCCTCACTAAAACACAGCATTCCTAGCAAATTGTGTGTGCTGCCCCCACAAAAAACACAACATTCCTAGCAAGTGTGGTGTGCTGCCCTCACTAAAACACAGCATTCCTAGCAAATTGTGTGTGCTGCCCCCACAAAAAACACAACATTCCTAGCAAGTTGTGTTTGCAGCCCCCACAAGAGCACAGCATTGCTAGCAAGTTGTGCCTGCTGCCCCCACAAAATTACAACATTCCTAGCAAGCTGTGTTTAAGATAAATAAAGTTCTTTTGATTACAGATGCTGCATACAGCCATCAAAAATACTTTAAAAACTTACAGACTGTTTTATAAATCAGTGTTTCTCCCCAATATAGTAGTATACTAGTAATTAGGTCTCCACCTTTCTGAGGGTGACTTACTGTTGTTGTCCTGTCTGTCTGTCTGTCTGTCTGTCTGTCTGTCAAACCAATCTTTTATCCTGAAATTGGGAAGAGGCTTTTGAGATTGGGGAAAAAACCTCAACTGGATAATAAAGCATAACATTGTTTTTTATAAACCTAATGTAAGACTTTTGTTTTCATTTTGGGATTTGTTTTATCTCACTTGGGAAAAATAACAAGATTTTTCAATTGGAAGTAGCCGAATATCGTCCTTTGTTAATAAATTAAAAAAGCTCTGTCAGAGTTCTGTCCCTTTCAATGTTTTAAACCTCCCTGTAGATTCCTTGGCTACAAAATGTATTTTGATCAAACTTTGTAGGAAGAATCAGTACTAATTGTGCAGTTTGGAATGATTATATTTAAGTGAGTTGTTCCCCTTTCAATGTTTTTTAAATAAAAAATTTCTGCCCGCTTCCTCTCCTTTACTGCACAATGTATTTTGATGACACCTTGAATGATAAATTAATATGTAGTCCAGTTGTGCATGTCATTGTATGATTTTGGATAAATGATTAATTATAAGAGTTACTGTAGGCTCCTTTCATTGATTTAAATAGAAACCTTTACCCGCACCCCAGACGTCGACGACGTCAAATATTTGCCCAATGGTTAACCGGCCAAATCTACATAAACTTCAGTTTCAAACACATTTCAATGTTGCACAGTTCAAGGAAGAGTATATAGATATGTGTATAGACAAATGGGTGAAATTCATGTATAAAGTATACAGTATTCAATATAGAAACATATTCTTTTAACACACGCAAGTGTTCATGCTTACACTGTGAGGTACTATGTAACATATTGGGCTCTTAACTTGAAGGTCAAGTTTATATTTTGGGTTGAAAAAGGTCATATTTTGTCAAAAACTCTTGTGTTAAAAAGACTTTTAGTGCAAGTTTTGATAATTATACCGCATACATACTTAGTCACGTGAATCTTACTTGGCACATTGGTGTATGATTATGCCTCAAGTTTTTGTTCTATTAAATGGCTGCAATATCTAAGTTCCATTTATTAAATGTTAACGTTTAGGTGCAAGTAGTATATATATTACTTTTCCTTTCGTATTGCAATTCTTATTTTCTCAGGTTTTCTATTAAAATTCAACCAAATATTTGCTATATTTTCTGGGGGCTCTACTGGCCAAATACCAGCAGGCTTTATGTCATGGTAAATTGTCTTGTCATCCGTCGTCTGTATTTGTCTGTCCGTCCTTCCGTTAACCTTTTTCTTGTAGATGCAATAGCACCTTCTTTTTCATTGAATCTTAACCAAACTTGCACAGCCATTATGTAATAACAAGATCTCGTTAAAGTTCTTGGACCAGCGTGATTCTATCACAAACGCCCCTGCCCCGGGGCTTATAAGCACATTTTAAGGGAAACTTTTAAAACATTTTCTCCGAAAGTTTAAGGCCTAGACCTTAGCTATTTTGCATGTAGCATTGCAAGGAGGTTCCCCTGAAAGGTTTGTTGATTTCAGGTCGTAGGGGCTTAGATTTTCGGCCACCACAGGGTCACTGTTTTACATAGATATGTAGAGAAAATGTTGTAGACGCGATAGCACCTTCATTTTTCATTATGTAACCACAAGTTCAGACAAAGTCTTGAACCAGCTTGATTCAACGACAAATGCCCCTGCCACAGGGCTTATAAATACACTTGAGAGGAACTTTTTCTCTGAAAGTTCAAGGCCTAGACCGTAGATATTTACGTGTAGCATTGCATAATGGTCTCCTAAAAGATTTGTTGAAGAGGAATCTTTCCCCTGAAATGTTCATCTGTTGCAAGTAGAGTGAATCAGGCGCTCTTGGGCCTCTTTGTTTTTGTTAATGTGTATCAATATACATGTAGTACATTACATCTTTTTGATTCAGTATCTTATTTTTTTTAAAAAAAAGAGAGATTTTTTTTTTGATTTGTTTTGTATTAGAATACTCTGGCACATTTTAACTCCCCATCCCCACCCTACTCGATTATTTTGATTTTTAGCTCGTCTTTTTGAGAGAAAAGAGCTATTGTCATGACACTGGCGTCATCGGTGTCATCGTTGTCGTCCGCTGGTTAAAGTTTTATGTTTAGCTCAGCTTCTTCTGTTTCTGAACAAACAGCTCAAACTAAACTTCATAAACACATTCATATCATGTTATACAAACAATGTTTATAGCTAACTTACCTAAATTTACATACTTTGGGCTCTAAATCCTTCGGTTAAAAATTATTATTTAGCTCGGGTTTGGTTAAAGTTTTATGTTTAGCTCAGCATTTTCTGTTTCTGAACAAACTCATGTTTTGGTGACTAAACTTCATAAACACATTTATATTATGTTGTAGAAACAATGTATATAGCTACCTTACATAAATTTCCATACTTTGGGCTTTAAAACTAGGTTAAAGTTTTGTTTAGCTCGGGGTTTGAATTTTTTTTTAAATCAATTTTATATTTCAATAATACATGTTCTATTAATTCTGTAAGCTGGTCACCAACTAAAAAAAAAGTTTACATCACTGACCTTGACCTATTAAATGGACTTTCCTGCCCGAGCCCAACCAAGATTTCCACCCTGCTGCCCATTTTAATGCCCCCTAAAAAAATTTTTGGGTGGCATATAGTAATTGCAGCATCCGTCCATCCGTCTGTCCGTCCGTCCGTCCTTCCGTCCGGTATTTCGTTTCCAGCCTGTAACTTTGTCATGCATAGATGGATTTTGTTGATACTTGCAACAAATGACAAATGATCAATAGAACATGACGACGTGTCGCGAGTAAGACCCACACCCGTATATCAAAGGTCAAGGTCACAATTTCAGTTTGTTTGACAACACTTTGAGTTTATGTGAGATTTCGTTTCTGGCCTGTAACTTTGTCCTGCATAGATGAATTTTAATGATACTTGCTACAAATGATCAACATAATATCATGCCATGTTGGGGGCATGTGACACTTAACAGTGACATTTCTTTTTTTTTTTTTTTTTAATTTTGTTTTTTATTTAATCAAATACTCTGCCCCATTTCAACTTTGTTACCTACCCATAGACCCTCAACCCAATCCCCACCAACCACCATCCCGTCCATTTTCTGTTTGTTTTAAATTTTGTTTTGTATTAAATCAAATACTCTGCCCCATTTCAACTTGGTTACAGACCCCAAGACCCTCACCCCTACACCCCACCCCCCATCCACACCCATTTTTTTTATAAAAAAATATTTTGTATTAAATAAAAAACTCTGCCCCATTCCAACTTTGTTACCAACCCCTAGACCCTCACCCCACCCCCCATCTCCACCCATTTTTTTATAAATTTTTTTTGTATTAAATCAAATACTCTGCCCATTCCAGCTTTGTTACCGACCCCAAAACCCTCACCCCTACCCCCCAACCCCATCCCCACTTTTTTTTTTTAATTTTGTTTTTTATTAAATAAAATACTCTGCCCCATTTCAACTTTTTTAACTGACCCCCAAGACCCTCACCTCTACCCCCAACCCCAATCCCCACCTTTTTTATTTTTTTAATTTTTATGTATTAAATCTAAAACTTTGCCCCATTTCAACTTTGTTACTAACCTAAAGACCCTCACCCTCAACCCCCCCCCCCCCCCCCCCCCATCCACCCCCATCCACCCCCATCCCCGCCCAATTGTTTTTTTTTTTTGTTTTTTTTTATTTATTTTTGTTTTGTTTTAAATCAAATACTCAGACCCAATTCAAATTTGTTGCCTACCCAAAGACCCTCATCCCTACCCCCCACCCCCATCCCCACTCTTTTTTTTTTTTTTCATTCCTGTTTTGTATTAAATCAAATACTCTGCCCCATTTCAACTTTGTTACTGACCCCAAGACGCTCACTCTTACCCAACACCCATTTTTTTTCTTTTAAATTTTGTTTTGTTTTAAATTTAATACTATTCTGACCTTTGTTACCAACACCAAGACCCCCCACCCCCTCCAATTGTTTTCTTAAAATTTTGTTCTGTATTGAAGTAGAAACACTGTTCCTTTTCAACTTTGTTACCAACCCCAAGTCGCCCTTTCCCTCCAACTTTTTATGCTCCATCTTTTTTACCATCCTTCTGTCCGGTTTTTCATTTCCGGCCTGTATCTTTGTCATGCATAGGTGGATTTTGTTGATACTTGGTACAAATGATCAACATAACATGACGGCGTGTCGTGATTAAGACTCACACCCATACCTCAAAGGTCAAGGTCACAATTTGAGTTTGTTTGAATACATTTCGAGTCTGTGTGAGATTTCGTGTCCGGCCTGTAACTTTGTCATGCATAGATGGATTTTATAAATACTTGCTACAAATGATAAACATAACATGACGATGTGTCGCGAGTAAGACCCATACCTGTACCTCAAAGGTCAAGGTCACAAATTGAGTTTGTTTTACAACACTTTGAGTCTGTGAGATTTTGTGTTCGGCCTGTAACTTTGTCATGCATAGATGGATTTTAATAATACTTGCTACAATTGATCAACATACCATGACAACATGTCGCTAGTAAGTCCCACACCCATACCTCAAAGGTCCAGGTCACAATTTGAGTTTGACAACACTTTGAGTCTGTGTGAGATTCCGTGTCCGGCCTGCAACTTTGTCGCGCATAGATGGATTTTTATAAATACTTGTTATAAATTATCAACATAACATGACGACATGTTGCACTTAATACCCAAACTCTCACTTTAAAGGCCAAGGTCACAATTTAACTTTGTTTGACAACACTTTCAGTCATTTTGACGTTTCTTGTCTGGTCTGTCATCTATGGATAAATTTTAAAAACACTTGGCTCAGTTGATCAACATGACATAATATGACATAATTAAGTGTCTCATGTAAGACCCAGAACCTTTCCTAAAAGAACAAGGTCACACTTTCAATTTGTTTGATATTGTGTCTGATCTGTGACTTTGCCTTTAACTTGGCTCAGTTTATCAAGATGACATGACGACATGTCGTAAGTAAGACCTAGACCCATACCTCAAAGGTCAAAGTCGCTCTTTTAGTATGTATGACAACACTTTGAATCTTTTGAGGTTTCAAGTCCGTCCTTTAACTTTTTCATACATGGATGGATTTCAAAAACACTTGGCTCAATTTATCAACAATTGATCTGTAACTTTGTCTTACATTTAGGTATTTTAAAATAGCTAGACACAAGTGATCAGCAGGTCATGATGATGTTTCAGCAGCATTTAACTGTTGAAATACCCAGACCATTACATCAGATGTCAAGGTGAAGGTTACACAAAGGTCAAGGTCACGCTTTAATGTAAAAAATGTGAAATTGCATGTCTAGTCTGAAACATCTGTCCATAACTCTTTATATTCATGGATACATCGCTACCTATTATAACATAATTATATTGTTATTTTACAACGACAATTTGGGGGGCATGTGACACTTACAAGTGACATTTCTTGTTTTTTATTGTATTAAACTAAACAGTCATGTTTATTTAACTTTAGCACATACACCCCCACATTCACACCCAAATTTTAAAATTAAATTAAATACATTTCAGCTTAAGTACTGGCTAACTAGCCTTAACCAGACATAGACATAGTGTATGTTCTGCCCTAAAAGTTCTACTTGCACCTCCTGACTTTTTGTGTTTGTTTTGATTTTTGTTTTGTGTTAAACGAAAACTCTGATCAGTTCAACTTAATTACCCCTCCCCCTTTTGTGTTTTGTACTGCTGCCATCCCCAATTCTTTTTTAAATTTTGTTTTGTATGTACATTAAATGATTTCAAGTTTATTACAGTAAGCTTTTTGGAAATTAATCGTGATTTTGAAAGTTTTATTCTTACCAGTATTTTATTTTCTCTTTTCAGTTTGCCGGTGATGCCCTTCCAGCAGCTGAGAGGTACGTCGTGCCTTGTATGGCGCCTGTTTGTGCGGTACTACCTGACCTACCCATGTCCCCGCCTGTGCCTGTGAGACGCTCTGGCAGAGTGCCTAGACTACCTGTCCGGTACACCGATGTCCCTGTTAGGAGAGTTGAGGAACCTGTACTGAACGCTCCTCTGGAGGTTCGTACCAGGTCGGGTCGGGTAGTCCGCCGTCCAGACAGGCTGTCCTACTAGATTGGATAGGTAAGGTCTACCCTGTATATGGGGCCTGATCTTGTATGAGGCTTGTGTGTGCGATACTCCCTGGCTTATGTCATCCCCCCACCAACATCCGTGAGTCAGATGCTCTGGCAGAGTATCTATTAAGTAAGGTCAGGGGGGCCATCGCTCATAGAGGCCGTCTATATTAAGTACTTTCACTAGTACTTGGAGGTTTTATTGTGATATTGTTATATTATGTTACTAACCAAAAAAAAAAAAAAATTAACAAAAAAAAAAAAAAAAAAAAAAAAAACACAAAAAAAATTTAGTTTTATTAGTGTAGTGTATGAAGTATTTAGAAGTAGAAGTAGATTATTGTAGTAGTAGTAAGTATTAGAAAGTAGTATGATGAAGAAGGATATGAAGAAGAAGAAGAAGAATATAGAAGAAGAAGAAGGATATTGGATGTATATTAATGAAGAAGATCCCGAAAGATAATATTTATGATATGATACTACACTTTGCTTCTTAAAAAAGATACAAAAAATATATATAAACGATGTATTAAATGGAAATTTGCATATTTTAAAAGAAAGATCTAAGCATAAAGAAAAGAAATTGCATAGAATGGAGACATGTATGTGCTAAGATAAAATTTGCCCTAAGTGTGAAATTTTTACTGGAATGTGTCAATGGTTGTATGTACGTCTGACAGGACCATACATTCTATTTTCACTAGCCCAAGTGAACTTAATCCTATAAACTTCGATTGTTGACACTGTCTCTGGAAAAATGCTAAAGAGACTAATCAAATCACATAAAGCACATGGATATGGTGGTTGTAGTAATAGCTGATGATAAAAAAATGGCCTAGCAGACTAGTAATCCCAGAAATATTTGTGGTGGATATGGTGGTTGTAGTAATAGCTGATGATAAAGAACTGGCCTGGCAAACCAGTTATCTCAGAAATATTGTGATGGATATGGTGGTTGTAGTAATAGCTGATGATAAAGAACTGGCCTGACAAACCAGTTATCTCAGAAATATGTGTGGTGGATATGGTGGTTGTAGTAATAGCTGATGATAAAGAACTGGCCTGACAAACCAGTTATCTCAGAAATGTTTGTGGTGGATATGGTGGTTGTAGTAATAGCTGATGATAAAGAACTGGCCTGGCAAACCAGTTATCTCAGAAATGTTTGTGGTGGATATGGTGGTTGTAGTAATATCTGATGATAAAGAACTGGCCTGGCAGTTATCTCAGAAATATTGTGATGGATATGGTAGTTCTAGTAATAGCTGATGATAAAGAACTGGCCTGGCAAACCAGTTATCTCAGAAATGTTTGTGGTGGATATGGTGGTTGTAGTAATATCTGATTATAAAGAACTGGCCTGGCAGTTATCTCAGAAATATTGTGATGGATATGGTAGTTCTAGTAATAGCTGATGATAAAGAACTGGCCTGGCAAACCAGTTATCTCAGAAATGTTTGTGGTGGATATGGTGGTTGTAGTAATAGCTGATGATAAAGAACTGGCCTGACAAACCAGTTATCTCAGAAATATGTGTGGTGGATATGGTGGTTGTAGTAATAGCTGATGATAAAGAACTGGCCTGACAAACCAGTTATCTCAGAAATATGTGTGGTGGATATGGTAGTTCTAGTAATAGCTGATGATAAAGAACTGGCCTGGCAAACCAGTTATCTCAGAAATATGTGTGGTGGATATGGTAGTTCTAGTAATAGCTGATGATAAAGAACTGGCCTGGCAAACCAGTTATCTCAGAAATGTTTGTGGTGGATATGGTGGTTGTAGTAATAGCTGATGATAAAGAACTGGCCTGACAAACCAGTTATCTCAGAAATATGTGTGGTGGATATGGTGGTTGTAGTAAAAGCTGATGATAAAGAACTGGCCTGACAAACCAGTTATCTCAGAAATATGTGTGGTGGATATGGTAGTTCTAGTAATAGCTGATGATAAAGAACTGGCCTGGCAAACCAGTTATCTCAGAAATGTTTGTGGTGGATATAGTGGTTGTAGTAATAGCTGATGATAAAGAACTGGCCTGACAAACCAGTTATCTCAGAAATATGTGTGGTGGATATGGTGGTTGTAGTAATAGCTGATGATAAAGAACTGGCCTGACAAACCAGTTATCTCAGAAATATGTGTGGTGGATATGGTGGTTGTAGTAATAGCTGATGATAAAGAACTGGCCTGGCAAACCAGTTATCTCAGAAATGTTTGTGGTGGATATGGTGGTTGTAGTAATATCTGATGATAAAGAACTGGCCTGGCAAACCAGTAATTCAGATGTGTTTGTGATGGATATGGTGGTTGTAGTAATAACTAATGATAAAAAACTGGACTGGCAAACCATTTATCTCAGAAATGTTTGTGATGGATATGGTGGTTGTAGTAATATCTGATGGTAAAAAACTGGCATGGCAAACCAGTTATCTCAGAAATGTTAGTCGTGGATGTGGTGGTTGTAGTAATAGCTATGATAAAAAACTGGCCTGGAAAACCAGTCATCTCAGAAATGTTTGTGATGGATATAGTGGTTGTAGTTATATCTGATGATAAAAAACTGGCCTGGCAAACCAGTTATCTCAGAATTGTATTCATTGATATGGTGGTTGTAGTAATATCTGATGATAAAAAACTGGCATGGCAAACCAGTTATCTCAGAAATGTTAGTGGTGGATATGGTGGTTCTTGTAATAGCTGATGATAAAGAACTGGCCTGGCAAACCAGTTATCTCAGAAATGATTGTGGTGGATATGGTGGTTCTAGTAATAGCTGATGATAAAAAACTGGCATGGCAAACCAGTTATCTCAGATGTGTTTCCATTGATATGGTGGTTGTAGTAATATCTGATGATAAAGAACTGGCCTGGCAAACCAGTTATCTCAGAAATGTTAGTCGTGGATATGGTGGTTCTGGTAATAGCTGATGATAAAGAACTGGCCTGGCAAACCAGTTATCTCAGTTGTGTTTGTGATGGATATAGTGGTTGTAGTAATATCTGATGATAAAAAGCTGGCATGGCCAACCAGTTATCTCAGAAATATTAGTGGTGAATATGGTGGTTCTGGTTATAGCTGATGATAAAGAACTGGCCTGGCAAACCAGTTATCTCAGAAATGATTGTGGTGGATATGGTGGTTCTAGTAATAGCTGATGATAAAAAACTGGCATGGCAAACCAGTTATCTCAGATGTGATTGTGGTGGATATGGTGGTTCTAGAAATAGCTGATGATAAGAAGTGGCCTGGCAAACCAGTTATCTCAGAAATGATTGTGGTGGATATGGTGGTTCTGGTAACAGCTGATGATAAAGAACTGGCCTGGCAAACCAGTTATCTCAGAAATGTTTGTTGCAGATATGGTGGTTTTAGTACCGGTAATAGCTGATGATAAAGAACTGGCCTGGCATATCAGTTATCTCAGATGTGTTTGTGGTGGATATGGTGGTTGTAGTAATTTCTGATGATAAGAAATGGCATGGCAAACCAGTTATCTCAGAAATGTTTGTGGTGGATGTGGTGGTTATAGTAATATCTGATGATAAAAAAACTGGCCTGGAAACCCAGTTATCTCAGAAATGTTTGTGGTGGATATGGTGGTTCTGGTAACAGCTGATGATAAAGAACTGGCCTGGAAAACCAGTTATCTCAGAAATGTTTGTGGGGGATATGGTGGTTGAAGTAATAACTGATGATAAAGAACTGGCCTGGAAAACCAGTTATCTCAGAAATGGTTGTGGTGGATATGGTGGTTCTAGTATAAGCTGATGATGATAAAGAACTGGCCTGGCAAACCAGTTATCTCAGAAATGTTTGTAGTGGATGTAGTGGTTGTAGATACATATAAGATATATAAATGATGCATAAAATGGAATTTTACAAAGAAAGGTTGATGCAAAAATGTTTGCTAAGAAAGGAAATTGCATAAAATGGAGATATATATGTGCTAAGTTACAATATGCTTTTAAGTGTGAAATTTTACTGGTATGTGTCAATGGTTGTATGTATGACTGACAACTGTCAGTCTAGTTTCACTAGCCCAAGTGAACTTTATCCTATTAACTGCGACTGTTGACACTGTCTCTGGTGAATGTTAAGAGACAAATCAAATCACTCAAAGCACATATTTTAAAAAGCTTGTAAAAAGCATGTTTTCATGTTTTGAAGATAACTTTTTTGATCATTATTAATAGCGACATGTCGTGCAACTATAGTTTCTTTTTCTTATAACATGACTATTCTCTCGTGGTCATACAACTATAGCGTCTTTTCTTATAGCATGACATGAGTGGTCCCCTGCCAAAGTCGGATGTGCTGGACCTCATCGTGGTGCAGGGGTGAACACTACAACAATTTGGGATAAATCTTCATTATTGTAAGTACATGTAGTGGCGAACGGCAGCACAGCGCAAATGATATAGCAGAAAGTTATAATTAAACAAGAAGGATTGAAGCATAAATATTTACTCAGAAAGGCTGAAGCATAAATGTTAACTAAGGAAGGTTGATGCATAAAATGGAGACCTGTATATGTTCTAAGATTCAATTTGCTTTGTGTAAAATCAATAGCTGGAATGTGTTGACGGCTGTAGGTCCGACAGAACCATAGTCTTGTTTCACTAGCCCAAGTGAACTTGATCGAAAAAAAATTCGATTGTTGACACCGTCTCTGCAATATGCTGAGAGACAAATAATACAGAGCAAATATTTTGGTACATGTACATGGCCCCTCATACAAACCCGAAAGATAAATTTTCAAAGAAAGATTGATACATAAAATAGAAATTTGTATATATTCCAAGATACAATTTGCTTTGTGTAAAAATCAATAGCTGGAATGTGTTGACGGCTGTAGGTCCAACAGAACCTTAGTCTTGTTTCACTAGCCCAAGTGAACTTGATCGAAAAAAACTTTGATTGTTGACACAGTCTCTGCAATATGCTGAGAGACAAATAATACAGAGCAAATATTTTGATACATGTGCATGATCCCTCATATAAACCCGAAAGATAAAATTTTAAAGAAAGATTGATGCATAAAATGGAGACTTGTATATATTCCAAGATTAAATTTGCTTTGTGTAAAATCAACAACTGGAATGTGTTGACGGCTGTAGGTCCGACAGAACCTCAGTCTAGTTTCACTAGCCCAAGTGAACTTGATCGAAAAAACTTCGATTGTTGACACTGTCTCTGCAATATGCTGAGAGACAAATAATACAGAGCAAATATTTTGGTACATGTACATAGCCCCTCATACAAACCCAAAAGATGAAATTTTAAATAAAGATTGATGCATAAAATGGAGACTTGTATATATTCCAAGATTCAATTTGCTTTGTGTAAAATCAATAGCTGGAATGTGTTGACGGCTATAGGTCCGACAGAACCTTAGTCTTGTTTCACTAGCCCAAGTGAACTTGATCAAAAAAACTTTGATTGTTGACACTGTCTCTGCAATATGCTGAGAGACAAATAATACAGAGCAAATATTTTGGTACATGTACATGGCCCCTCATACAAACCCGAAAAATGAAATTTTAAAGAAAGACTGATGCATAAAATGGAGACTTGTATATATTCCAAGATTCAATTTGCTTTGTGTAAAATCAATAGCTGGAATGTGTTGACGGCTGTAGGTCCAACAGAACCTTAGTCTAGTTTCACTAGCCCAAGTGAACTTGATCGAATAAATTTTGATTGTTGACACTGTCTCTGCAATATGCTGAGAGACAAATAATACAGAGCAAATATTTTGGTACATGTGCAGGTTTCCTCATATAAACCCGAAAGATAAAATTTATAAGAAAGGTCGAAGCATAAAATGGAGACTTGTATGTGTTCTAAGATTCAATTTGCTTTGTGTAAAATCAATAGCTGGAATGTGTTGATGGCTGTACGTCTGAAAGAACCTCAGTCTAGTTTCACTAGCCCAAGTGAACTTGATCGAAAAAACTTTGATTGTTGACAGTGTTTCTGCAATATGCTGAAAGACAAATAATACAGAGCAAATATTTTGGTACATGTTCATGATCCCTCATATAAACCCGAAAGATGAAATTTTAAAGAAAATTTGATGCATAAAATGGAGACCTGTATTATTATATGATACAATTTGCTTTGTGTAAAATCAATAGCAGTCGGCGGCTGTAGGTCTGACAGAACCATAGTCTAGTTTCACTAGCCCAAGTGAACTCGATCGAAAAAGCTTCGATTGTTAACACCGTCTCTGCAATATGCCGAGTTAAATAATATAGAGCAAATATTATGGTACATGTACATGGTTCCTCATACAAACCCGAAAGATAAAATTTAAAAGAAAGATTGATACATGAATTGGAGACTGTATATGTTTTAAGATTCAATTTACATGGCATCTCGTACAAATATTTACTAAAATTGTCATGTAACAATTTTGTCTCTTCTTATAACGTGACATTTGAGACCCTCCCTCTGTCAGTCAGATGTGCTGGACCTTATAGTGGTGCAGAGGTGGAACGCTACAACTTCGAGATAGATCATTATTGTAAGGACATGTAGTGGCTAACAGCAGCACAGCACAAATAGCAGAACTGATATAAAAAGCAGAACTGATATTAATATAGCTGAACCGATAAATAAAGCAGATCTTTTAATCATAACAGAACTGGTAAAACAAAAAAAGCTGTGGTGAAACAATAGAACTGATAAATAAGCTGTGGTTGTGTAGATTGAAGAAATAGCTGATGAAAACATACTGGTTATGGGCAACCACATGTGGTAAAATTGTTTGTGATGGTTTTGTTGGTTGAAGTAATGGCTCATGAAAACACACTTGACTTGGGGCAACCAGTTACATAAGAAAATGTTTATGGTGGCTGTGCAGGTTGTAGTAATAGCAGCTAAGAACAAATTGATCAGGGGCAACCGGTTATGTAAGAAAATGGTTATGATGGCTGTGCAGGTTGTAGTAATAGCTGATTGAGAACAAATTGTTCAGGGGCAACCAGTTGTGTTGGATATGTTTATCGTGGCTGTGCAGGTTGTAGTAATAGCTGATGAGAACACACTGGCTTGGAGCAACCAGTTGTGTAAATGTTTATGGTGGCTGTGCAGGTTATAGTAATAGCAGATGAGAACAAATTGTTCAGGGGCAACCGGTTATGTAAGAAAATGATTATAATGGCAGTGCAGGTTGTAGTAATAGTGGATGAGAACAAATTGATCAGGCGCAACCGGTTATGTAAGAAAATGGTTATAATGGCTGTGCAGGTTGTAGTAATAGTGGATGAGAACAAATTGTTCAGGGGCAACCGGTTGTGTAGGAAATGTTTTAGGTGACTGTGTAGGTTGTAGTAATAGCTGATGAGAACAAATTGTTCAGGGGCAATGGATTACGTTAGAAATGTTTATGGTGACTGTGCAGGTTTTAGTTATAGCTTATGAGAACAAACTGGTCTAGGCAGCAAGTTATGTTACAAATATTTACTGTGGCTGTGTTATAGTTATGATGATAGTTGATGATAAACTGGCCTGGGCTAACAGTTGTGTTAGAAATGTTATGATTGCTGTAAAAGCTGACCTGGACAGGTAAAATTATGATATTTAATCCATTTTCTTTGTTTAAATTTTAGACTTTTGTGGTGAAGCTAGTAAACACATTTACTCTTTTGTTAGAAGACTCGGGTTCAAATCCTGACAAGAGTAAAATTTGGAAAAGAAATGGCTTGAATGTATGAAATGGTTGTGTTTTTTTATGAAAATCAGTATGGCATGATAAACTGGCATGGGGAACCAGTTATCTCGGTAATGTATGTGGTAGTGGGCATTTAGTTGTAGTCATTGCTAATGGTAAAAAAATGGCATGGAAAACCAGTTATCTCAGAAATGTTTGATGGCTTTGTTAGTTGTAGTAAAGTCAATGGTAACAATGTCACAGTGGACATCCAGTTGTTAGAAACGTCATGATGGTTATTTTGGTTGTATTAAGAACCGACATGTCCAGTAAAATAATGTTAGCATTTAAGACCATTTTCTCTGTACAAATTTTAGACTTTTGTGGTGTAATTGGCTAACACATCTACTCATTTGGTAGAAGACTCGGGTTTGATCCCTGACAAGAGTAAAATTTGGAAAAGAAATGGCTTGAATGTATTTTATTGATTGTTATAGAAAATTAATACAATAAAACATTCATATAATCAAATTAAAATATTTACGTCTTGTTTGTATTTAATTTTCTGTTTCCTCACTACTTACCTTGGACTTGTTACCTCTTAAAACATGTAATACCCAGAAGTAGTCTTTTTGTTTGTTACCAGACCCGTAAGGCACCCTGGAACACACTGGTTGGTAATATGGAACAACAATAATACGCATGGCAAAATGTGATCAATGATTAAATGAACACGACCTTGATGTATATTGTTTTAGAAACACTTAAAATATGCATCGACTTTGCCAATTCGAAATCAGTTTTTACTTTAAAAAATTAGTTCACTAGACCCGATATTCATTTTTATGTGTCACTAAAGTATTACCTCCTGATACCTGTTCTTTATACAAATGTATAAGCTTTAAAATTGTATTGATAAACGATTGAATGATTGAATATTTAGCATCATTTGTATGCCATCGAGGGCTAACAGACGATCAGTCAAGCTAACCACTGTTTCCTGGGATCCTGAAAGGTTAACCAGTGCTCAAGCACACCCCATATCCGCAAGTACCTGATAACTTTCCAACTTGAATCAGCGATGAGAGACGAATGATAATGAATGAGACACAATGTCGTATATCTATCATCATGGAGACTGTTGCCGGGCGGGGATTCAAACTCACAACCCCTGAATTGATACTCAAATGCGTAACCGACTGAGCTATCGGACTCGGCATTAATAAAAGCCAAAACATATTAACTGAATATACAATATTGTGGTTGGTGAATAGAGGTATATATACCCACTGAAGTATAGCTGAAATATTTACCAGGAGTTATCTACAGAATTAATAATATCAGCTGATAAAACATGTTTAATAAATACATTTATAAACACAGATTATGTAGGGTAGGTGGGAGCAGTGTGCATTGGAAATTTAGAAAATCAATTATATGAAGTCAAATTTCAAACATCTCGGGATAGTCGCATGACTTGCATAGAACATAATACATGTACATATTCAACGGCTGTTATTATCGAATACAGATGATTTGGGATTTCAAATCTGCTAAAATGTGACCAAAAAATATGATTTTAACCGGAGTGGTAAGATTGACATGAAATCTCTTTTTTAAAAAAAAGATACCATGCAAATACTGCTTGAAAACTTACCAGTTGTCATTTGTCTTCTTTCTAAGATGAAGGAATGAATGGGGGTTTACGGCGTAACACATTTTAGGTTATTCGACGCCAACAGGAAGGAAGATTCCAGGTTCACTCTACATGTGCAAAAACAACAAATTAACATACAGATTAAAAAATACATCAACAAATGAATATGCAGAATGAACCTAGAACCTTGATACCTGCAGAACTGCAGAGTTTCAACAAATTCTATCGTATTACTCAAATTGTCGCTTCTACTGACATGCATACGCCACAGTGATCCTATTCTTCCCATCACTCATATGACTCCCTGGAACCACACAGGGATTGATAATTTAACCACAATAGTGAACATGCCAAAAAATAATAAAATGAACATGACACCCATTCGGAGGATTCCTACCCCTCTGCAGAGATCAACAGTGATTCTATTCTTAGCCGGAACCACACGGGCTCTTTCTAAGATGAAATCAATTATACACTAAATAACTAACATGACGAATCAAATTGTAATCATTGATTGATTGAACATTTAGCGTCATTTTTATGCCATCGAGGGAAAACAGACGATCAGTTAACCTAACCACTGTTTCCTGGGATCCTGAAAGGTTAACCAGTACTCGAGCACACCCCATCTCCGCAAGTAACTAAAACTTTCCCACTCGAACCAGCGATGAGAGACGAATGATAATGAGGTGCAATGTCGTATATCAATCATCACGGAGACTGTTGCTGGCGGGGATTCGAACTCACGACCCCTGGATTGATGATAGTCAGACGCGTAACCGACTGAGCTAATCGGGCCCGGCAGAAAAATTGTTATCAAAATATAATCATTTGACTTGCACGATTCATCACAAAATATGTTACAATTTTAAACGTTAAATCTATTTTAGTCTATCCTGTTCTCGTGGGCCGAGTTAGGAAATACTTTTCCAATGTATTAATTTGGCACTTTTAAATCAATATCCTTATGACAATACTACAGGGGTAAGTGTCAAATTCACATTTAAGCGGGGCGAAAGTGTAATGGATAGAGTATTGGCCGCTCATGGCAGAGGTTGCGGGTTGGATCCCTAGCTCGATCCGATGACTCTCATTCAGTACTGGTTTTACCCAGGGTTACACAACAATGGTGGAAAATCCAAATATTCGTTCATCCTGTTACATATATATGTTCATGACATCTTATAGAATTGTTATATAATCTGCACATTTTCTCATCGTATAACATTAACATGATCATCGTATTAAATACATGATGTCTTTAATCGTATAAGATACACGAGCAGCGTATTAAATATGCTTTCAGCGTATACAGTTTACACAACCATTGTATAAAATGAACATTCCTTGTTTTATTATGTATTATTTCTATATAATATCATAAAACTCTTTATACAATGAACGTGCATTTTTGTAAATGGTCAAAACTGTAGTTTAAAATACGCCATGAATATGCATCTTGAACAATCACAAAAAAAAACCCACAACATAACGACAGATAATTTTCAAGTTGACATGGAGATATTTAACATCGATACATCTGCTTCATGTCCTACGTAAGTCTCAATCATGCATCTTTACTTTAAACATGTACAAAAGAGAAATATAAACCTGTAATTCTTAAGTTTGCATATCGCTAACTAGCAAAAGCATATATGCGTTACCATGGTTACGTCTAATGTTATTCTGAACCATGTTGACTTCTAATTCTTAAAACAAACGTCAGCGTTGCTTAAAAACCGTTCTTATCAGTTGCGGATGTTTGAAATGTAGAGTCGATAAGTGTAGAGATTTAACATAAATAAATACTGAAGTTTATAACAAATTATTGACATGAAATAAATATTTGATTTTAATGTTAAAAAAAGCTTTTTTTATATACTTGTAAGATATTACTATCTCAGACTTTGGAATTTCTTTGACATCTAGCTTAAGTGTTTGTTTATCATTGAACTTACTTTGGTGACACGTCATTAAGGGGATACTTATTACCCAGTTATAGATTCGCTAAATCACGGTTGGGAAAAACACACTTTAGTCTTTTGTATCAAATCTGTCTTGCTTTGCCTGCGTAAAAGCTATGCGCACCGGTTTTGTAACACACCTAAAATATTCTTATTCCGGGGTCACACGGTTCACTAGATACATCACGTCGAGGATAGGGAACAAATTTCCAAAAGTTTCCCTTGCACGACAGTCTGTTCTTAACATCTGTCCGTACAAGTTGTTAAAGAAAGAGTAGGAAAAATATGTGTCGTCTCCATCTGCAGCTAAGTGATAGTTATATACACTCACTATGTATTGTTGGTTTCTTTGGACTTAGTTGTACTGTGTCGTTTATTTCTGTATTTCATTTCCTTCATATTTTATGTAAAGTTTTCGTTAACAGATTATTGAGATCTAGGTTAACACCTAGAAAACTGTGCAAAAAATGGATCGATAACATCAAAAATGGAAAAGTACGTTTTGAAACATTCAAGGCATCTAAATCTTTAGTTGTTTGTGAGGATCACTTTACAAAGGATTGTTTTAGTGGTAGTTTTGCTAGTTCTGTGGCAGAGTCACTTGACTTTCAGCACAAGAGAAAAACATTGAAACCAGACGCTGTGCCAACCATCATTACTACTCTCCAGAAACGAGAAAGTGTCAGAAAGTCAACCATCAAACTGTTAGAAAAGAAGCAAATTGCACAGGTATGATTTTTAATATATAGATGATCTTTAACTGACATGCGAAAAATTGCCCATGATGTGTATCCTCGATTAACAGTCAAAACGGCCCCAGACTAAAACAATAATTGACCATGTTGACATTTAATCTTGATAATAATTGAACCTTTGTGTTTGCTTACTCGTGCATGGTGACGTCACGCGCAAAACGCCTAATACTTCTGGGTAGGCCATAAGATTGCAGAATGAAGCATACCAATGCCTTGGCGTACCACAACCCAAGCATATGATTTCAGGATGAAGATTACCATATAGATATATTATCCAGTGGGAAGCTCTTAAAAATGTGATAATAACACTTAATAGCTCAACTGATTTCTGAAATTTAATTTTATATACTCTTCCAAAATATTGCGAAATTAATAGCAAACTTTCACAATGTTACAATTGTGTGCTGATTAAACAGGTGCGATAATCCAATAAACATAAAAAAAAGGTTAATGCCAAAACATACGGTGTGAAAACGACATGATATCTAAAATTTATTATTAAAATACAAAGAAAAGCCATTTAATTGTGACAGGCCTGATTAGCTCAGTCAGTTACGTGTCTGACTATCAATCCAGGTGTCGCAAGTTCGAATCCCCACCCGGCAACAGTCTATGTGATGATTGACATACAACAATGCGTCTCATTATCATTTGTCTCTCACTGCTGATTCAAGTGGGAAAGTTATCAGCTACTTGTGGATATGGGGTGTGCTCGAGTACTGGTTAACTTTTCAGGGTACCAGGAAACAGAGGTTAGATTAACGTTCAATCTGTATTAAGCCCTCGATGGCAAAGAATGACGCTAAATTTTCAGTCAACCATTTATTGTTCTTAAACTCCTTTTATTAATTTTATAATCAATTGGCAATTTAGTTTATTGATATATGGCTTTTCACAGTCAGCTAGGTCATTATTCTTGATTAGACATTTGAACTACCTCTACTTTGTAATGTTAAAAGATAAATTAAAACCATTGTTCCTTTATTTATTCATAAATATATGAAAATGTACATTTGTTTTCCTTCTTATGCTTTGCTATTGTATGTTATTCAAAAACAGACTTTTGTTTTTACTGTTAAAATAGTGTACTGGTGTACAATTTATGAAAAATATACATAAAGTTATACTACATAATTTTTTACTTGAAAGTTTGCATTGATATTGAACCCCTAGTTAACTGAAAATGTTTAAATTAGTAATAAGCCATAATACTGTGTGATATAACATCCTGTCATAAACCCTGGGGTCATAAAACCTGGGGTGATTTATGCTAATTAGGGTACAATATGCACACTGTGGCAGGGTATTTCTCATTACCACATGGTGTGAATGTGGTGTTGGTGAATTATGAAAGCTCAGCAGGGTGCCAGTAGCTGGACAGTAACATACACTTTGTGCAATATGCCTGTAGACATTATATTCCATATGACACTCCCTATAAGGAGACACATTCATATATGTTCAGGGAACTGGTAGAATAGATAATCATCATATATAAAATTGGGTAGTAACACAATTTGAATAACCAAAAGACAGTGCCAGTTATGTAAAACAACAACAAAAAAACTTATCCATGCTTCATCTAATTATACTAAAAAGGGTATGAAATCAAAATTTTATCAGCCATTTCTCAGTGTGCTCTGCAACAATGCCAGGCCGCACCAGCTAAACACGATAAGAAAAGAGATATAAAGTTATCTGTGATACATTCTAAATCTTCTAAATTTCCAATAGTAAGGTCATTGCATCTGCAATACGTATTTTCGTCAGACGAAGGCATCATTATACAGTTTTCGCAGTTGCAAAAATCGTTCACATGTGTGAACGACTGTGCCGTCTCACTTTTTCTCTCGTTTTCTAATTCATTTAACTCTGCTTCCGAAAATTCTGGTTCAAAGTTGTAGGCCACAAGTCCTTCTCCGTTATTAAAATCCATTTTATTATTCTTGCGAGTACTTTTGCCGGTGACTATAATTTCACGTTTCTATATCTGCTGTAGCGTATAAATTAATCGTGTGTTAAACCGGAAGTGCAGCTGTGACGTCACGCAGGTGTCCAATATGGCGGCTTCCATGACAAAGTCGATGTGCGAAAATGACCGTTACAAAACGAGCTGATATATCTTTATGGACTCGAATTTATGCATATTAATACTATAAATAGAAAGCTGAACTCATAGCTATTCATATTATCCTGTTTTATACACAGGGTTGCGTTCCCCTTTAACTTCTTGGTTGGCAATGAGTCGGAAGTAACATTCTATACTGGAGTCAATTCGGTGCTCCTTTAAATCAAAATTGTATATAATAGCAGTGGCCTAATTACATTGTTATTTGGTCACTGATAATAGTTATTTCCCCCTGAATTACTATTCAGTTAAAGAAGTCTTGCAGCAAAGGCAAACTATTATTCTAGGAATACATGTGAATATTAATTCATTTAAGAACTTGTACAAGTTAAGTCGTATATAAAGTGGCACACTTTAACGAGTTATTACGAGAATAAAACGGCTTAATACAACTACAGTCTGGTAGACAACATGTTTCAAGGTAATTCAATAACAAATGAACTCATTCATGCTTACTTCCAATCCATAACGTATCGGATGAACACACTCTGCCATTTTCTGTTTTAATTTTGTATTATGTATGAAGCACGCTGGTTGTTCCTAAATACACACCTGCAAGGAATGACGAATCACTGTGCTTGATGCATAATCTACTTATTGGCTAGAAAATGGCAGTCAATTTTCAGTAAACAAGTCATGGAAATCTTCTATGTTCTCTGTGTTTAGAGGGAGTCTAGAATGTATGTTCGTATTACTGTGTAAAACCTTTGATAGGCCGTAAAACCTCAATGTTAATTGGATCAATCTTATAACTGCATGTTTTATTTACTTAATGTTTGATTGAAATTAGTTTATTGGTGGTAATTGTGTAGGTTGAACACGTCTTTGACCTGTAATTATTGGTTTTAATATTTTAAAGTAATACATTGGCATGGGTAAATTGATAAGAGTAGGCCTACATAATATTGTTTCGCTCTTTTAACGTCTCACTATACAGTTACGCCCCTTTTTTTCCCACGGTAACATGATTCAAAAATTATTTTGTTAATTATTTATAGATGTTACATCGCGGCTAGACTTTTAATTTCAATTGATATAGATAGAAACTTCATTCTATTGTTTATCTAAATTAGTTTGCATTAAATTATATAAATAAATCTTTAAATTGAGAAAACGCAGTAGATAGAATGTACATAAGACAATTCAAATATGATTTTAACGTAGCGAGTTTATGAATTTATATTGTTTTTTTTCTATATCAAGTTTTTCACTTCTTATTTATCACCTGGAAGATTTCCGATTTGAAATTGTTATGTCACTTAGAACTCTCGACAGCACGTCAAATAATGGATTTTATGGGAGAAATCATAGCATGGAATCATTATTCATACGTTCTTCATCATCGGATTTACATTTTTTGTTTCATCTTACAGTGACGTTTTTTTTTTTACGTTTTTGATGTTTCACGACATTTGTTTTTGGTTTATAATAAAAACATATTCTTTAAATAATTCTTATTTTTATTTTGTATTTTAAAGAATAAAACAAACTGAATGTGATGGTATATATTTAAAATTTCTATTCATTTTTTACGATAAATGACAATATTTTAAAATTGACAAGAACGAGATTTTTTGCAGTGTACGCCAACATCTGACGTAACGTCTAATACAATTTTGAGTCGAACACATCATGTGTTCTATACATAATCTAACTTTATGTGAGAAAGTTTCCAGTTACTTGCAGAAGGACGGTGGTTCTACTCAGTCTGTCTCAGGTCTTTTTTCACCAGTAGATCTGGATATGCCATATATAACCTGAAATGTGTTGAACCCAATTCAGAAAAAAATAATATTTATATTATATATACATAATCTGCTGTGATGAGCCAAGTTTTGTGTATTTAAATACACACACAGTTTTGGCTTCTGCGTTATTACAATTGAAAGTGTACATTTTACAGTGTTGCCCTACATACAATTACTACATATAATTATACACGATAAACATGAATCATACAATATTTCCCACCAAACAAATTGGCTGGGTTCAAAGGCTAGGGCTGTCCAATTTTAAAATATGGATGCTCTGTCATATCAGCTTACTATGGCAATAATAAGTTGTGATGCTGCAGATGCAGAAAGACAGAACATGACTCTTAAATGTACTCTATGGTATGATGGACCGTTTTTTATATTTGAAAACACACTATTTAAAATAAGTTTTTGCTGTAATTTCTTTGATTATCGTTATCTGACTTAACCCTAGTCGGAAAAAAATATTCAATTTTGGACATGCGTATCTTATGGATTGTACCAAAGAGCAGACTGTGTTTCATCGACAATTGCAACAAAACAGTTTTTCAAATTTAAATACTGAATACGTTAATTTTCTATTTAATAATGTAGCTTTCAAATTCGATATGGTTTCAGAATATTTGTTTGACATTATGTGGTATTTTACATGTAAGATTCTCCAATACCTACGAGGAATATTACACCGAACGACTTGAATAACACTTTTATATGTAAAATATTTTTTACTGCATACAAAAAATATTTTTAAACACATTAATCTTATTCCTACACTTAAAACTAACAATCTGCATGTTTTTTTTAAATCAAAGTCGTTCAACTATACAAACAGTGAGAGGCCAAAAGACGGAAACCAAATTTTGCACGTGATCATTACGTGAAAGTATTGCTTAACAATAGAATCAATACTTTTAGTTCCAATGGATCGCAGTTATCTTAACAAACACACACATTACAGTTTAAGTAAACGCTTTCAGCATTTAGAATGCCTCGGCTTTCAGGAAAATGTTACGCAACAAGCAATTGGCATGTTACGCGGTGGATTATCACAGCGGCGTATGCCCGTTCTATTAAATTGTCACGTGTCAACAATTAACAGACTTCAGCAAGGTTTTCGCCAGACCGGTAACTATCATGATTTACCTCGTCCTGTTCGTGCAAAGTTGACAACTCCACTTCAAGATGCTCATAACAAAGCCTTACATCGCAGAGAGAGGTTCAGGACGTGTACTGCTACCGCTCAAACATTGTAACACTTGGACTTCACAGGTAAACAAACAACTAAAATGCTCGTTACAGTAAAAAAATAAAATAAGACAATAAGTAATCACATCTATTACATAATCACATCTTATAAATAAGCTTCATAATGATTCTTCCTTTGTTCTTGTGACGGACAAATGCGAAAGGTCCTTACTAGGTGAACGACTTTGTTTCGACCGACGCGGCTCATGGTTGCTTTTCTCGTTGCAGACTATATATTCACCCAGTCACCGTAGGCTACGTCGCCGTCTGCACGACATGGGATTCCGCTCCAGAAAGGATTTATTCTAACCCAAGACACAGGCAACATCGATGACAGTGGACAAAGTATCGCATGCGTCGAACGCGTCGTCAATAGGAGTCTGTATTGTTCTCAGATGAGTCAAAAGTTAATGTCAACCGTGTTGACGGATTAGTGAGGTGTTGAGAACATGCGGGGAACGTGTGTACAGATATTTTATCGTTAGGGAGAAGGAAGCGTGCACCGCACCTACATTGTATTTCTAAACAGAAAAGTAAACGCACAAATAATTTTTAACAAAATCATAATACAAAACACACATATATAAAACATGTTCATCACGACATTCATACACAAGTCTATTTTTTGAGTATAAATAAACATTCAAAAAATTTACTAATAGAAACATTTTCCGAACAAATAAAACAATCGTCTATCAATCCAAAATTGGTCCTAGTACTAGTACTATTCATATTTTAGATATTTTGGAAGGTCATTCAAGGATTCTCTCATCTGTTCTTAGATAAAAATAATTAAACTTGTTTAGACTGATAATACTTATGTAAAAAAAAAGGTTTAATATTTAAAATACTATTTTACTTACACATAGTATCAAATTATACAGATATGATAGCTGAATGGTTATTTTTGTTTACCCCACCCAGTGCCAGATTTCTTGTCAAATCAATATTTGGACTTATGTTGATATTTCAATCTACATGCATAAGACGAGTTCATTTATAGTAAATATGGATGACTATGTATATAATCATTGTTGTTCCATGTAGAAATAGTATTATTAATGGCATGCTCGTTTAATACAATGATTGTTAGCTGGTAAAAACAGACGTATGGTGGCAGTGTTAACAAGTAAGTCTTATTTAGATAGATTATTAGCATGGTCTGGATCTTATTCTGTTACAATATGTACGAGATTATGATTTCGTTCGAATTCGAGTTTAAGTTGCGCTTGTCATGATAGAGACAAATGTAGCGTTGTACATGTAAGTGTATTTGACAGAGAATTTAGGGGGAGAGCGAGGTCGGTAGTACATTAACCAGGTGTAATCTCCCGAGTGACAGATTTGCACCTGATCGTTCCAAGTCGTTGAACACTGTTGTCACGTTTGCTGTCTGTTTATATTGAACAACTATTATGGTGGTTTTATTTAGTGAGGGGATTCACCGTGGCCGAGTGGTTAACAACGCCGCCATAATAGCATTTAGCTCTGATCGTTAAGGTTCGAGTCTCGCTTATTCTTTTACTTAAAGATGCATCACCTATAACTGTAAATGATGGAAATTTTATTGATACACAAAGAGGAAGGTCCCATTCGGATGTAATCATTGGTTTCTTTCTTGAAGTTTGTCTTATACTAGTATTTTATGAGAAATCCTTTGATACACTGGTCGGCTTTTTCTCGTTTTATTCGTCAGTGTTTTAGCATCATCGATACTGATCAATGAATGACTTTATCGCGGGTCGCGATTAAATATTTGGTCAACAAAATTAAAGAATTTTGAGCAACAGAGACGTAATACAATATAAGTTATTTAACAGAATACCCATAATATATGATGTTTGATATAATGTGCAGTTTTACTGCTAGGCTCGAAAAAATATCGGCGATATAGGTTAGGCCTCTTTAATAAGCTAACTTCAGCCTGAATAAGGGTTTAAGTTGAACAGTAGCTTGATATGTGTATAATAATAACTAATGACTACACAGTGGATGGGTATGTGGACTGTCACACAGGCTGTCCGTGTTCGAATTCCGGTAGGCATTTTATTTCTTTTTTATTCGTTCCACTAAGAGTATATTTACTCGCATCCAGTTACACGTCTAGGTTCTGTTTTTTTTTGTTTTTGATACGTCATACCGCTTTAACAAAAATATCATCTTATTTCATATATATTTGAATTCAGTTTTCACTTTATTCGAAGTGTCATGTTGATGTATATCTAGCGAAAATTTGAATTTCATGTCTCTTTCTTATTGTTCGTGTTCTTTTTGTTTTTGTTAAAGTGGCATAAAATATCAAATAAATCACACAACGTTTACAAGATGCTTGCAAAGATATAAACGCAAATTTGGCCAATACACCTTCGAATATGTGGGAAAGCAGACCGCGACTTGTAGAAATGAGATGTTTCTAGAACTGATTAACAGCCTACAACGATAGCACGCATGCCAAACGCACGTACAGACGCTTCGGTCATACGGGTAACTTGCGGTACAGAATTCGTGCCTCTTATAACATTACTTTTCTAAAAATCTAAATTCATTGTGAACTCTCTAACAGGTTGAAAATAAATTTAGAAATAAAAAACAATGTTGGTAATGAAAATCCACATGATTCTTACTTTTCATTCTGGAAGTTCCCTGTATTGCACAGACGTCTGTACCATACGTGCGTTTAGCAGGCGTGAATATGAAAACATTACAAAACTCAATCCGCAGGTCCCAATATACGACTATAACTATAACTACCGTTTGCCAGATGTGGTCAACCGGAATATCGCGCTAGGCCATTGGAGAGTTGGTGGAAATGGCCGTACGACTTCCAGATTGGTGTGTTTTTTTGCCAAAACTATGGTAGAGAAAACAGGCGTAATTTTACCTCACGCACACTGTGTTAAGTTTGCTGTGTTCAATTTTGTAATCACACATTGCTATGTCGGTCTGATAACATGTTCATATATAAAATAGCCACGGCGACATAACCAAATATGGCGTTTTATCGCGTTTTTTTTTTTTTTGCTTTGCAACCACTGCCAAAATGATCATACGCCACAGGAATTACTTTTTATTCGTCGAACATCAGTTTTGCGTGTATTTTATAAATGCATCTAATCAAACAATAAAGATAAAGTGTGAACATTATATTATTTTAAAAAAATGTTGCATAAAATAAACCACACGCTACAGGCCCGTAGCTACACTGAGGCATAGGGAGATCGGTGCCTCCCTGTTTTTCGGGCTAGGTATGAAAAAATTGAAGCACTATATTTAATATCCTTGTTACATTTTAAAACTATATACATTATAATACTCAGATGATGTATTGGTCATGCAGCACACGATGCCTCTTTTTTTGTTTTGCTACAGATGGAAAACTTTGATTTTATTATTGCTGCTGTTTTGACCCAGCGTATTTTAGACTACAACAGACCATCGTCTGTAAGCTTACAATCAACAGACTGTGATTTCCTTACGTTTTGATTAACATTAAAACAGTAGATATTAACGTAAAATGTACTGGGTAATGTATGTGCAATATGATAATGGTACCTTGTAAATTATGATCTATTCATGACATAGTTGCTAATATATAAGATACGTTTAGCAACGTGTGTATAACTACTATTAGGTTTAATACCCTGTGTGGATGAGTGCCCCCGTTGAGAATAGAACATGATCCACTGCCTGAACTCTTGCATCATAGTAAAGAACAGGTACACACATTAAGTTGTTATAGCTTTCTTCTGAATCCCTTCTGCGTGTTACTTAATACGTATATTGAATGACTACTACGTATATTGTGAATAAAACATTGTTTAACCCTTTACTTCATATAGACGCCTTTGGACACCTCGAATATAAACGCCTTCGGACACCTTATATAGAAAGCTTTTGAATTCTTGGGTGAACTATGTTTATTAACTGACAGAGTGGAAAACAGTGCAGGAAGTGTTCAGATTGCTCGTTACAGAGCAATCTTAACTCTTCCTGCACTGTTTTTAAAGGCATTCTGTGATTGGTGCGGGAAAACGCGTATCTATGGAGCAAAGCGTTAAACTAAAGTTTGAAAACTTGGAATGAACTGCATCTCTTTGAAGATGAAAGTGTTAGTTCCGTATCTCATGTTTTTTATCTCGATGTGAACGAGATGTGAACGAGGTGTGAAACCAAAATGTTCAGTCCTGTTTGGGGTCGCATAGTGTACATGTAAGAGTTGGTGTGCCGTAAACCCCAATTCAATTCAATTATAGTTAGTATTGTTTTGAGGAACATCATTTATTACATTTCTTTTTAATCATAATACATTTGGGAAATTTTACTAAATATGACTATAAGAACTATTTCTGTATTCGTATGCCTTCGATAACATCAATAACCTAATGTTCAACTAATAATTAGCAAATTGTCACAATTTGTTATCAGGTAGGTGGTTGGTGAATGCTTAATCTAATACTATTAAATGTGATGAATTTCAGTCTAAAATAATTGATTTTAAGACTTATGTTACACAGTCGTAAAATAGATTTATGTAGATCTACATGCATTATCGCGCATTGCATGACACTTGCATGATGTATCAACTATTTATTTTTTGCGAAAACATGTTGAGAGTAAATATCTAATAAATACGATGTCTTTGTGAATTTTGTGATTTGTTGTCATTTTGTGATTATTTATAAAAACTTTTTTGGTCTTGAGATTAAAAGAAGTATCCAAAATCAATAACTCCAAATGGGCAAAATAAGTTCTGAAATGCAGGAAAACGCAAGAAATGACATCGTCGACCAAAAAAATTTAAGGGCTTGTCCCGAAAAGTATTTTTTAGTTCATGTGTTTTTGTTTTTTAAATACATGAACTAAAAAATATTTTTTCGGGACAAGCACCTTTGCACCCCTTTAGAATAGGCCTCCCTGTTTTTGAGGTTAAGCTACGGGCCTGCTACAATAATATCAATCAAATTAGGTATGAATGTTGGTACATGTGTAGCCCGGCTATCAGATAACAAGATACCGGCTTAACACAGCCTCGTTAGGGTTTTGATAATGTCAGATTTAGAGGGATTGTCTAAATCAGTGAGCTTAATTGATAAAAATAATTAGTATATATAAGGGGGGGGGGGGGGGGGGGATCAGAAAGTTCGTAGATAATTTTTCATCATTAATTTATATTCTATAGTAACTATGGAAACGTCGATTTACGTAGTCGGGGCAGTTTGTGTTTTTTTCCTATCTCTACTATTCAAACAAGCGTAGCGTTGCCAAAACGCGTTTTATTTTTAAATAAAAAATATCAATGTGTGCTGTATTGTATGTGTTGATATTACGAAAGTGATGCTACTTTAAAGCCAGTGAAAAAAAACACGAAAGAAATTGAATGTTGAAACATATAGTTTATAATTAATTTCAAAATCTTAATGTGACGTAAATCACAGGAGCTTGGGGAGTGGATAATAACGTTTAATGGGAGCGGGCAGGCCCCCCTAGCGTGTATATAGAGACAAGGAAAGAAACAAACGTGGATCCCTTCCACAATCAAAGTTAAGAGTTTCTAAGTCAATAGGCCATCAATTTTAACAAACCCGGTCTCGTTCTATCGCTGAATGATTTATCTTCAAGATTGATCCGGTAAGTAAAGCAAAAACGATGTTTAAAGGTAAATATTCGGTGTTAACAGCATTGTCTCTATATACGTGCTAGGGGACCTGCCCACCCCCATTAAACGTTATTATCCACCACTCCCTAAGCTCATGTGACGTAAATTAGCGTCGCTGTTTCGTGGAAGTGTTTACTTTCGATATCTGGTACAAAAATCCTTGTTTTTTTTAAGAGAAGTAGACCCATAAATAAACATATTGAAATACTGTTTTATGCGCAAAATTGGTGAATTTTTAACATTAAAACCTTTTTAATTAAATTTTACTGCGGAACAATGCTAAATCATGCAATATAACTCCTATGCGTGCACTGTGTTAGGCGAGGCTGCTTTCTTTATCGCTCAAACAATCCAGGAAACATTGCGGGATGATAACGACAATGTAGGTCGCTCTATCTGACTACACCCGCATGGCCATTTTGTAACGTTTACGATCGATCATACACGGAAAGGAAATAGATCGTGAAAACGTAAGTTCAGTCGTTTATCCGTCTTTATTTTGTAGAAAGAAAATAGATGTGTTAATGTTACATTATATATTGGTCATATTGCTCTTCACAAGGAGAGGGAATCTGTTTGGGTTTAGTTTTGTTTCGTATTAATATAACACATTATAGGTGAGGTATACAGAGGTACATTGCTTCGGCATATTTTTTTAGAACCGCCCATAGTGGGGAATGATCACTGACATATCGCCGTGTGTTAAAACTAGAGTCTGTAAAGTTAAAGTTCTCTGACAGGCGGAACAATGCATTATTACTAGCAGTATAAGATCTCTGACAGGCGGAACAAAGCATTATTACTAGCAGTATATGTTCTCTGACAGGCGGAACTATGCATTATTACTAGCAGTATAAGATCTCTGACAGGCGGATCTATGCATTATTGCTAGCAATATAAGATCTCGGGTGCAACCATTTCAAATTGTAAACAGTTAACCATTTTTATATCAGTTTAATGTTTGTAAATGTATATGCAATTGCAAGAAGAGTATATTAAAAACTACTCTCAAGGCGGCGGCGTTATCGGGTAGCTAATCGTGGCATGGGCGAATCCAGGATTTTCTTTCGAGGAATGGGTTCCGGAAAATCAAATGGGATATACACTTCAAATATATGTTTTCACCATTTTCACTGAAAAGATTACCATTTCATTATGTCAAAGGGTCTGCCCCGTATCCGTAAAACATTCCTCTGACATTTGAAGTTCATAATGAAACTGTATATCAACGTAACAATGGCCAGTGATGCTTAAATAGTTCAGAAATAATAACGGAAGTCGAGCTTGAGTGCGTACTCGAGTTGAGATTGTTTATTAACGCAGGACCGCATCCCCTCGTGTCTTCTCTCAATCCTTTATCGCTCTTGTTATATATCAAACACAATAGTGTTTGGTTTGATTTCCTGTATACTACCGCCGAACGTACTAACGCTGCTCTTAACTTTTACAAATTACACTCTTAGGCTCAGTATCCAAGTTATCACGGATTTAATCATCCCAATGTGAAGTTACATTAATATTTTGTAACGTTGTCGGCTTGTCAACATCTTCATTTTTAAGTTCTAATTTAAATGTATAAAAATGCTTTAAATGGACAATGACTTGTTACACGGGTTAGGGAGGACATCAGCAAATGCAACGAATTTCGTTGTTTATTTTATTTGTGTGTGTATTTTGTTTTATGTTGGTCTAAAGCGCTTAGTATAGTGTGGCATATTACATTAACAGAATGATTTGAACTTTTATTAGATATAACCTGCAAAATATTATATACAGTTCATTATTAGAAACAAAACCGTTAATGGGAGACAAATTCGCAGAATCTCTTGACTGACTTCTGAATAAAATGCGGCAGTCTCTGTGATGAGTGATATATGACATTACGTTTCATTGCCATTCGTCTCCCACCGCTGATTCAAGGGGAAAAGTTATGAGTTATTTGCGACGACGGGTGTGCTTAAGTACTGGTTAATGTTCAAGAATAAAAGGACAGAGTGGTTAGGCTTACTGATCTTCTGAGACCCTCAATGGCATCAAAATGACATAAAATATTAAAACATAAAAATTTCATAAATTGAAACACATGTGCTAACGAACATGACTGTGATAGTGTCAATGTAATTGTACATCAGGTATTTGTGAATTCAATGTCTTTATATTAAATAGTAAACTCCATCTCTTCAATATATATATATATATATATATATATATATATATATATATACACACACAGTAAAACCTATCTTAGGCAGCCAGTCAAGAAAATTAGTAAATGTGGCCTTTTAAGACGGGTTGTTGCTTAGTACCGGTTAATTTGCACTGAAAGCATAAAGATGGGAAAAAACCAATATGACTGCCAAATGTATGTGTGACCGCTTATACATGTTTGGCTACGTATATACATGTATATAATGCTGAAAGCATTTTTATTATTTGGATATCTGATCTGCTGTGCTGTCACGGGAGACGCAAAAAAAATGTCAAAAGGCTCCTTAGAGACGTGCAATATGTCACCTCGTATCACACAACCACCGTTATTATAGATAAAGATATTTAATCCCGTGTTTGTTTGTCAGGTTTAGCGATATTACACACGTATGCTTTGGTGATATGGACAATATTTATGCATGTATTAAGTCAACACTGATAAAATGACTAAGCTTTATAGAATACCATTAAATAAAATCATAGTCGATTTTCGTTGAAGTCCAATTTGGGAATATTCGTTTCCCGTTCACGTAAGTTAAATCGCATATTTCGGTAGTATACTTACTACACGCAGCATACCTTAACATTTCATAAGCGTTTATTACACTTGGCTGATTAGATTAACCCGAGCATATCCGGAAATGGTATAAATATAATACCGAACAAAATTGTCATATATCAGAAAGCCAATAAAATGGGGGAGATAACCGAACACGACATGCCGTAACATGTATTACGCCAAGTGATAAGACAGAGTCGCGAAACACATTTTTATAGAGTAATTATGATGGGTAAATTTTATCTTTTAAACTAGATAATTTGGGTTTTTGTTATGATACCAAAATACGAAAATATTCCACGGAGAATAAATTGACACATAGATCAAAACACCACATACACAAATATACCAAGGAGACCAAAAACGCTACATACACATATACCACGGAGACCAAAACACTACATACACAAATATACCTACTCAAATATACCACGGAGACCAAAACATTACATACACAAATATACCACGGAGACCAAAATAACACATATACCAAAATACCACATACACAAATATACCACGGAGAAAAACGACATATAGACCAAAGCACCACATACGCAAATGCACCACGGAGAAAAACGACACATAGACCAAAACACCACATACATAAGTATACCACATAGATCAAAACATCACATACATAAATATACCACATTGACAAAAACACCACATACACACAATATACAACATAGACCAAAACACCACATACATAAATATACCACATAGATCAAAACACCACATACATAGATATACCACATAGAAAAAACACAACATACACAAATATACCACAGAGACAAAATAATATAACAAATACATGAATAGAAAAAATAGATCAATACACTTTATTTATTAACATACCACATAGACAAATAAACTAAATAAACAAATATACCACATATATCACAACACCACATGCATAACTATACCGACTATATCAAAACATCTCATACACAAAAATATCACATAGACCGAAACACAATATACACAAATACACTAAAAATACCAATCACACTCACTACATACATCAACACACACCATATACATCACATCACACTCACCACATACATCAACACACACCATATACTATCACATCACACTCACCACATATATCAACACACACCACATATCATCACATCACATTCACCACATACATCAACACACACCGTATACTATCATACTACACACACAATAAACCACTTAGTCACATACATCAACACACACCGTTTACTATCACATCACACTCACCACATACATCAACACACACCGTTTACTATCACATCACACTCACCACATACATCAACACACACCGTTTACTATCACATCACATTCACCACATACATCAGCACACACCGTATGCTATCACATCACACTCACCACATGCATCAACACACACCACATTTCATCACATCACATTCACCACATACATCAACACACACCGTATACTATTACATTACACTCACCATATACATCAACACACACCACATTTCATCACATCACATTCACCACATACATCAACACACACTGTATACTATTACATTACATTCACCACATACATCAACACACATCGTATACTATCACATCAAACTCACCACATACTTCAACACACACCACATATCATCAACACACACCGTATACTATCATACTACACACACAATCAACCACTTAGTCACATACATCAACACACACCGTTTACTATCACATCACACTCACCACATACATCAACACACACCGTTTACTATCACATCACACTCACCACATACATCAACACACACCGTTTACTATCACATCACATTCACCACATACATCAGCACACACCGTATGCTATCACATCACACTCACCACATGCATCAACACACACCACATTTCATCACATCACATTCACCACATACATCAACACACACCGTATACTATTACATTACACTCACCATATACATCAACACACACCACATTTCATCACATCACATTCACCACATACATCAACACACATCGTATACTATCACATCAAACTCACCACATACTTCAACACACACCACATATCATCACATCAAATTCACCACATATATCAACACGCACCGTATACTATCACACTACACACACAATAAACCACTTTGTCTCATACATCACTCACACCGTATACATCACATCACGTTCACCATATACATCACCACTCACACCTTATACATCACACTCACCACATACAACAACACACACCGTATACTATCACACTACACACACAATAAACCACTTTGTCTCATACATCACTCACACCGTATACATCACATCACGTTCACCATATACATCACCACTCACACCTTATACATCACACTCACCACATACAACAACACACACCGTATACTATCACACTACACACACAAAAAACCACTTTGTCTCATACATCACTCACACCGTATACATCACATCACGTTCACCATATACATCACCACTAAAACCTTATACATCACACTCATCACATACATCAACACACACCGTATACTATCACACTACACACACAATAAATAACTTAGTCTCATACATCACTCACACCGTATACATCACATCACGTTCACCATATACATCACCACTCACACCTTATATATCACACTCACCACATACAACAACACACACCGTATACTATCACACTACACACACAATAAACCACTTTGTCTCATACATCACTCACACCGTATACATCACATCACGTTCACCATATACATCACCACTCACACCTTATACATCACACTCACCACATACAACAACACACACCGTATACTATCACACTACACACACAATAAACCACTTTGTCTCATACATCACTCACACCGTATACATCACATCACGTTCACCATATACATCACCACTCACACATTATACATCATACTCACCACATACAACAACACACACCGTATACTATCACACTATACACACAAAAAAAACACTTTGTCTCATACATCACTCACACCATATACATCACATCACGTTCACCATATACATCACCACTCAAACCTTATACATCACACTCATCACATACATCAACACACACCGTACACTATCACACTACACACACAATCAATTACTTTCTCAAATACATCACTCCCACCGTTTACATCACATCACGTTCACCATATACATCACCACTCACACCTTATATATCACATTCACTACATACATCAACACACACCGTATACTATCACATCACACTCACCACATACTTCAACACACACCACATATCATCACATCAAATTCACCACATACATCAACACGCACCGTATACTATCACACTACACACACAATAAATTACTTTGTCTCATACATCACTCACACCGTATACATCACATCACGTTCACCATATACATCACCACTCACACCTTATACATGACACTCACCACATACATCAACACACACCGTACACTATCACACTACACACACAATAAACCACTTTGTCTCATACATCACTCACACCGTGTACATCACATCACGTTCACCATATACATCACCACTCACACCTTATATATCACACTCACCACATACAACAATACACACCGTATACTATCACAGTAAACACACAATAAACCACTTTGTCTCATACATCACTCACACCGTATTCATCACATCACGTTCACCATATACATCACCACTCACACCTTATATATCACACTCACCACATACAACAACACACACCGTATACTATCACACTACACACACAATATACCACTTTGTCTTTATACATCACTCACACCGTGTACATCACATCACGTTCACCATATACATCACCACTCACACCTTATATATCACACTCACCACATACAACAACACACACCGTATACTATCACACTACACACACAATAAACCACTTTGTCTCATACATCACTCACACCGTATACATCACATCACGTTCACCATATACATCACCACTCACACCTTATATATCACACTCACCACATACAACAACACACACACCGTATACTATCACACTACACACACAATAAATTACTTAGTTTCATACATCACTCACACCGTATACATCACATCACGTTCACCATATACATCACCACTCACACCTTATACATCACATTCACCACATACATCAACACACACCGTTCACTATCACACTATACACACAATAAACCACTTTGTCTCATACATCACTCCCACCGTATACATCACATCACGTTCACCATAAACATCACCACTCACACCTTATACATCACACTCACCACATACAACAACACACACCGTATACTATCACACTACACACACAATAGACCACTTTGTCTCATACATCACTCACACCGTATAAATCACATCACGTTCACCATATACATCACCACTCACACCTTATACATCACACTCATCACATACATCAACACACACCGTATATTATCACACTTCACACATAATAAACCACTTTGTCTCATACATCACTCACACCGTATACATCACATCACGTTCACCATATACATCACCACTCACACCTTATACATCACACTCACCACATACAACAACACACACCGTACACTATCACACTACACACACAATAAACCACTTTGTTTCATACATCACTCACACCGTATACATCACATCACTCACCATATACATCACCACTCACACCTTATACATCACACTCACCACATACATCAACACACACCGTATACTATCACACTACACACACAATATACCACTTAGGAACATACATAACTCACATCACAAACACCACCACATACACTACCATACGACATTAAGAGATGATGTGGTTCTGTGTTTATGTTTATCGTTTCTATTGATGTGAATTCAAGTATGCAACATTTGGTTTATTCATGTACATACATAAAAGTATGTGATACCGGAATAAATTTATCTATTCATAAGCGCACCACACACAAATAATCACACAACATGCATCAGCATACTATATTCACAATCACACCACATAAACCCACAATCACACCACATATACTCACAATCACACCACATAAACCCACAATCACACCTCATATACCCATAATCACACCACATAAACCCACAATCACACCTCATATACCCACAATCACTCCTCATATACCCACAATCACATCACATGTACCCTCAATCACACCACATATACCCACAATCACACCTCATATACCCACAATCACACCACATATACTCACAATCACACCACATATACTCACAATCACACCACATAAACCCACAATCACACCTCATATACCCATAATCACACCACATAAACTCACAATCACACCACATAAATCCACAATCACACCTTATATAACCATAATCACACCACATAAACCCACAATCACACCACATATACTCACAATCACACCACATAAACCCACAATCACACCACATAAACCCACAATCACACCTCATATACCCATAATCACACCACATAAACCCACAATCACACCACATATACTCACAATCACACCACATAAACCCACAATCACACCACATATACTCACAATCATACTACATAAACCCACAATCACACGTCATATACCAATAATCACACCTCATAAACCCACAATCACACCATATATACCCACAATCACACCACATAAACCCACAATCACACCACATATACTCACAATCATACCACATAAACCCACAATCACACCTCATATACCCATAATCACACCACATAAACCGACAATCACATTACATATACCCACAATCTCACCTCATATACCCACAATCACACCACATATACCCACAAGCGCACCACATATACCCACAATCGCACCGCATATACCCACAAGCGCACCAAAAAAACCCACAATCACACCTCATATACCCACAACCACACCACATATAACCACAATCACACCTCATATACCCACAATCACACCACATATACCCACAATCACACCTCATATACCCACAATCACACCTCCTATGCCCAGAATCACACCAAATAAACCCACAATCACACCTCATATGCCCACAATCACACCTCATATACCCACAATCACACCTCATATGCCCACAATCACACCACATATGCCCACAACAACACCACATACATCAACATACGATATTCACAGTCGCACCACATATATACACAATCATACCATATATACCCACAATCACACCACATATACCCACATGAGCACAACATATGCCCACAATAGCACAACATATACTCACATGCGCAACACAAATGACCACAATCACACCACATATACCCACAATCACACCACATATACCCACAAGCACACCACATGTACCCTCAATCACACCACATATACCCACAAGCGCACCACATATACACACAGGCGCACCACATATACCCACAAGCGCACCACATATACACACAATCACACCTCGTATACCCACAATAACACCTCATATACCCACAATCACATCACATATATCCACAAACGCACCACATATACCCACAATCATACCACATATACCCACAATCACACCACAAATACCCACAATCACACCACATATACTAACATGCGCACCACATATGCCCACAACCACACAACATATACTCACAAGCGCACCACATATGCCCACAATTACACCACATATACCCACAATCACACCACATGTACCCACAATCACACCACATATACCCACAATCACACCACATGTACCCACAATCACACCACATATACTCACAATCACACCTCATATACCCACAATCACACCACATAAACCCACAATCACACCACATATACTCACAATAACACCTCCTATACCCACAATAACACCTCATATACCCTCAATCACACCACATATAGTCACAAGCGCACCACATATACCCACAATCACACTGCATATACCCACAAACACACCGGATAACCAATCAGTAGAGCGATTTAGGCCCTATTGGGATTCTTGTTGCCACACGTCTGTTACCGTGCGTGTTAATGGTAGTTTTTTTTTCTAAAACAAAATAAAGAACTTTGATGTTGATATCTTTTCATTTCAGTATTAAGACACATTTGCACAGTACCCAGACATACTCCCAGTTTCACAATGTCTCATCCACCTAACCAAGGACCGCCACCAGGTAAGAACTCAAGTGATTTGGGCTGAGTTATTAAAGGATTTGTAAGCTTGTATATCACTCCGCCAGGTAAACTATTGTATGCTCATTATCTTTGATAATTTAAACGTTTTCATATCGAGTACACTAGGTTGTAGAGTAGAATGGCTTTAATCTCAAAGTGACCTGATTTGAAAATTCATCTTTACGTGTCTTTAAGCTAACAGTGGACCCAGGTCAAAGTTTATTCGTATGGATGTTTAGTTTATCTAAACATTACTACATTGTTTATAGAAATACAAAGTGAAGAGGAATCGGAGCAAAGCCATAACTTGTTTAATTCTTTAGCATTATCTTAAAATGATATGTAGATAAAAACGGTCGCCTATATTAATTAAACGTGGCATATGTAAGAACAGTCGCCTTTATTAATTAAACGTGGTATATGTATACAAGGACGGTCGTCTATATTAATTAAACATGGTACGTGTATACAAGGACGGTCGTCTATATTAATCAAACATGGTGCATGTTTACAAGGACGGTCGCCTATATTAATAAAACGTGGTGCATGTATAAAAGAACGGTCGTCTTTATTAATTTAACGTGGTACATGTTTACAAAGACGGTCGCCTATATTAAATAAACGTGGTACACATATACAAGGACGGTCGCCTATAGTAATTAAACGTGGTATATGCACACACGGACGGTCGTTAATATTAATTAATCGTGGTACACGTATACAAGGACGGTCGTCTATATTAATTAAACGTGGTACATGTATACAAGGACGGTTGTCTATATTAATTAAACGTGGTACACGTATACAAGAACGGTCTTCTTTATGAATTAAACGTGGTAGATGTATACAAGAACGACCTTCTCTTTGAGTTAACGTGGTACATGTATACAAGGACGGTCACCTATATTAATTAAAAGTGGTACATGTATACAAGAACGGTCGTTTTTATTTATTTAACGTGGTACATGTATACAAGGACGGTCGTCCATATTTATTAAACATGGTACTTGTATACAAGAACGGTCGTCTTTATTAATTAAACGTGGTACATGTATACTTAGACGGTCGTTTATTTTAATTAAACGTGATACATGTATACAAGGACATCCGCCTATATTAATTACACGTAGTACATGTATACAAGGACGGTCAACTATATTATTTATACGTCGTACATGTATACAAGGACGGTCGCTTATATTAATAAAACGTGGTACATGTATACAAGGACGGTCATCTCTATTAACTAAATGTGGTACATGTATACAAGGGCGATCGCCTATATTAATTAAATGTGGTATATGTATACAAGGACGGTCGCCTATATTAATTAAACGTGTCGCATGGATACAAGGACGGTCGTCTATATTAATCAAACGTGGAGCATGCCTTCAAAGACGGTCGTCTATATTTATTAAACGTGGTACATGTATACAAGGACGGTCGCTTATATTAGTTTACCGTGGTACATATATACAAGAACGGTCGTCTATATTAATTAAACGTGGTACATTTATACAAGGACGGTCATCTATATAAATCGAACTTGGTGCATGGATACAAGGACGGTCGTCTTTATTAATCAAACGTGGTACATGCCTGCAAGGACGGTCGTCTAAATTAATTAAATGTGGTACATGTATACAATGACGGTCGCCTATATTAATTAAATGTGGTATATGTATACAAGTACAGTCGCCTATATTAATTAAAGGTAGTACATGTATACAAAGACGGTCGTTTATATTGATAAAACGTGGTACATATATACAAGGACGGACGCCTATATTAATTAACGTGGTATATGTATACAAGGACTGTCGCTTATATTAATTAAACGTGATACATGTATACAAGGACGGCCGCTGATATTAATAAACGTGGTACATGTATACCAGGATGGTCGTTTATTTAATTAAATGTGGTACATGTATACATAGTCGGTCGCATATATCAAATAAACTTGGTACATGTATACAAGAACGTTCGCCTTTATTAATAAAACGTGGTACATGTATACAAGTACGGTCACCTATATTGATTAAACGTGGTATATACATGTATACAAGGACGGTCGCCTATATTAATTAGATGATGTACATGTATGCAAGTACGATCGTCTATATAAATCAAACGTGGAACATCCATACAAGGATAGTCGCCTATATTAATTAAACGTAGTACATGTATACAAAGACGGTCGTTTATATTGATAAAACGTGGTACATGTATACAGGGACGGTCAACTATATTAATTTAACGTGGTACATGTATACAAAAACGGTCGTCTTTATTCATTAAACGTTGTACATGTTTACAAGGACGGTCACCTATATTAATTAAACGTGGTACATGTACAAAAGTACTGTCGCCTATATCAATTAAACGTGATACATGTATACAAGGACTGTCGCTTATATTAATTAAGCGTGGTACATGTATACAAGGACGGTTGCCGATATTAATAAATGTGGTACATATATACAAAGATGGGTTGTTTATTTAAATTAAACGTGGTACATGTATAAAAGGACGGTCGTCTACATTAATTAAACGTGGTACATATATAAAAGGACAGTCGTCTACATTAATTAAACTAGGTACATGTATACAAGGACGGTCGCCTATATTATTTAAACGTGGTACATGTATACAAGAACGGTCGTCTTTATTAATTAAACGTTGTACATGTTGACAAGGACGGTCGCCTATGTTAATTAAACGTGGCACATATACACATGGACGGTCGCTTATATTAATTAAACGTGGTACATGTATACAAGGACGGTCGCCTAAACTAATTAAACGTTGTACATGTATACAAGGGCGGTTGCATATATTAATTACACGTGGTACATGTATACAAGAACGGTCGCCTATATTAATTAAACGTAGTATATACATGTATACAAGGACGGTCGCCTATATTAATTAGATGATGTACATGTATGCAAATACGATCGTCTATATAAATCAAACGTGGAACATCCATACAAGGATAGTTGTCTATATTAATCAAACATGGTACATGCCTGCAAGGACGGTCGTCTATATTTATTAAACGTGGTACATGCCTGTAAGGACGGTCGTATATATCAATTAAACGTGGTATATGCATACAAGAACGGTTATCTTTATTAATTAAACGTGGTACATGTATACAAGGACGGTTTTCTAGATTAATCAAACGTGGTGCATGTATACAAGGACGGTAATATGGTTGTTTACCTGACTTATCGTAGTATGAAAGCAAGTCAGGTAGTCTTTGATTGTTTGCATTCACTTAAGCCGGACCCGGTTAGCTCAGTTGGTAGTTGGTCTGGCACCTGTTTCACAAACAAATTCTTAAATATTTAAAAACTTAAATCTAAAAAATAAGCAGTCAGGTGGTCATGATTTTAGACTGGTTCCAGTAAATCTGCATATGATTCCATTGATATTGATTATACAATAGATAAAAAACAGTCAAAACTTAGTTAATTTTTTAAGTATTTAAGTAAAATGTTGGTGTAATAGAAGCCAGATTATCAATCAAGGGATCGCGAATTCGAATCCCCACCCGGCCACAATGTCTGTGATAAAAATGAGGCTAAATTTTCAAACAAATGTAACCCAACATGAACTTAACTTGGTATGCGTGCGTATAAGGTAGCTCGCATAAGTTTTTCATGGTATGTATGCAAGCATGGTTATCTCGCTGTACGGTATGTATGCAAGCATGTCTATCTAGTCTAGTTGTATGATATGTATGCAAGCATGGTTATCTCGTTGTATGGTATGTATGCAAGCATGGTTATCTCGTTCTATGGTATGTAAGCCAGCATGGTTATCTCGTTGTATGGTATGTATGCAAGCATGGTTATCTCGTTGTATGGTATGTATGCAAGCATGGTTATCATGTTCTATGGTATGTAAGCCAGCATGGTTATCTCGTTCTATGGTATGTATGCAAGCATGGTTATCTCGTTCTATGGTATGTATGCAAGCATGGTTATCTCGTTGAATGGTATGTATGCAAGCATGGTTATCTCGTTCTATGGTATGTATGCAAGCATGGTTATCCGTTGTATGGTATGTATGCAAGCATGGCTACCTCGTATGGTATGTATGCAAGCATGGTTATCTAGTTGTATGGTATGTATGCAAGCATGGTTATCTAGTTCTATGGTATGTATGCAAGCATGGTTATCTCGTTCTATGGTATGTATGCAAGCATGGTTATCTCGTTCTATGGTATGTATGCAAGCATGGTTATCTAGTTCTATGATATGTATGCAAGCATGGTTATCTCGTTCTATGGTATGCTTGCAAGCATGGTTATCTCGTTCTATGTCATGTATGCAAGCATGGTTATCTCGTTCTATGTCATGTATGCAAACATGGTTATCTCGTTCTATGTCATGTATGCAAGCATGGTTATCTCGCTGTATGGTATGCTTGCAAGCATGGTTATCTCGTTCTATGGTATGTATGCAAGCATGGTTATCTCGTTCTATGGTATGTATGCAAGCGTGGCTATCTCGTTCTATGTCATGTATGCAAGCATTGTTATCTCGTTGTATGGTATGTATGCAAGCATGGTTATCTCGTTTGATATGTATGTAAGCATGGTTATCTCGTTGTATAGTATGTAAGCAAGCATGGTTATCTCGTTGTATGGTATGTATGCAAGCATGGTTTTCTCGTTCTATGGTATGTATGCAAGCATGGCAATCTCGCTGTATGGTATGTTTGCAAGCATGGTTATCTCGTTCTATGGTTGTTTGCATGCATGTATGTATAATAATAATAACAATAAAAACTTTTATTAACGAGAGAACTCATTTGAATAAATTCAATCTTCCATGAGGCCCTCAACATATTTACAAAGTACGACATTAATTCAACAAATACACACAAAAATAAACAAACAATAATGTATATATGTGTGTATGTATATCGATTTTAATGAGAGCTACCCGATTTGTTAGAGTATCTAAGAATTTGAAATGATTTAAAGAATTTGCATTTTTTATATAAGGTGAATAAGCAAACGAATTACAAAACATTTCCGAGTTTGGCTTAGGAGATTACAACTATAGATTAGGGGATGACCGTAATGTGCGTGTATAAACATTATCTGTTAGATTAAATAAATCTATGAGGTTGTTTGAACTCTTTCAAATACTTAATGTGGTAGCTTGCATTTGTTAAACGTGTATTTAGACATTTATCAATTTATTAAAACAATTTAAACGTTATTATTTTCTAATTTATTACAACATAGACAAATCATGCAAACTCGAAGTTTTCCCAGTTAAAACCGGTACTAATCCATATGCAGATAACTTGTTTTGATCAAGGACACCACACATAGCTGTGGCGGAGAATCAACTCGAATTTTGTCGTCAATTTAAAACTGTTAAAGATGAAAACGTATTGTAAAAATGAACTCCTTGATGCAGTTACGAAAATCTTAACCCATATCATGCTGTTTTAGTACAAATAAACAATAAAAACGAACCGCTCAGATCAGCTTGTCACTGAGGGGACCGGTGCCTCGCAAAACCTCCCACTAATTGTATTAGTTGCTGCTGCTGGTTCATTTTAAAAAAAATATAAGAAAAATATTCAAAATTACATGTTCAAAGTGACACATGAAATGATTTTCTAGAATTTCTTTTTAAATCTAAAATGAGGGAACCCTTGTGACGTATCACCTGCTTGTCCAATCGTTGCACATACACATAACTTTGTTTTTGTTTCAGGGTACGACCAAGCAGGTGCACCTCCCCAAGGAGGATACGGCCCTCCTCCTCCTCAAGGATACGGCCCTCCCCCTCCTCAAGGATACGGCCCTCCCCCTCCTCAAGGATACGGCCCACCGCCACCTCAAGGATATGGGTACGGTCCCCCGATGATGATGCCACAACAACAGCAGCAGCAGCAGCAGCAGACAAGCGTGACTGTGGTACAGGCTGGAGGCGGAGTCGCAGTGTGCCCACATGTAAGTTCTGTTCGCCCACTAGCTTCAACCACGGTTACGAACTGATATATGGACAATAAGAAACAAGTATCAAGGGCAACTACTTAAACTGGTATAATCGGGTAATTTTTTTCGAGTTATTGCCCTTCGTCTAAATTATTTCTTTTTTTTTCAATTCTGTTTAATTTCACCCATTTTGAATATGCTCCTATCATTTCTGGTATCCAGTTTAAACATTTACTGCTGGATGTGTTTGCTTTAATGACCATTTAGTTTTAGTTGAATTAAGAGTGTAGGACTTGGTAAGTTCCTTTAGACATCCACGTATCGTTTGATTATCGAAACATCTCAGCAAAACGAATGAAATGATGTTCTTGTTTCAATTAAAATGGATTTTTTTTGCGATTAATTTTTATGTTCTAGCTAATTACCGGTGGGTACATATAGAGTTGCACGTGTCAGTTCTTTTCTTCCTAATCGTTCCACCGAGGTAGGCCGAACCGGCTAGGAGTATCAGTATGAATTTTGGTTGCGTATATATTCGACGCGTTCCGTTCTGCCAACTTGTTTAATACATTTACTTTATTCACAGGCGAGCAGGTCCAGCCATTTCACCACCGGTGGGATCTTATGCGCCATCTGCTTCTTCCCGCTTGGTGTCCTGTGTTGCCTTTGTATGATGGAGGAAGTATGTAACCAATGCGGGGCCAGGTTTTAGCCAATGTACTATATTCCGGTGGGATGCCAGAATGCCGGCTTCTTCAACCGAACAACTCGCATATCAAAGTGACGATAACATTTGCGATAACATATGAACTATGATAATATATAACGTCATAATAGCATTTAAAGCGAAGATTTGTTTAGTTAAAATATTTAAATAATTAAGTTCTTTTTATGTTTAATAATGTATCAAAACCATTTAAAACATGACAATGGTATACGTATGTGCCTGTGTATATGACGATTTGTTTACCAATGTTAAATGTCACATCTCTAAATTAACTTGCCTCGCCATTTGGAATACGGTTTCTCAAAGTTTTTGCAAACGGGTTTCAGTTTCACCAACATATTTGAGTAAATTCTTAAATACTTAAAAAAATTTGAATTAAGGCCAGCAGACTGGATATTCTGATTTTAGACTGGTTCTGGTTAAATAGCATATGGTTTCATTAATATCGATTATATAATAAATATATAACCAGTCAAAATTGAGTCACGTGTTTAAGTATTTAAGTAAAACTTAAGAAACTGTTGGTGAAACATAAGTGTGGTATATGTCAAATATGGTAATATATAAATACAAGTGCTGATAAAGTCGATATCCTACTAGATCTAGTTTTGTTTGCCGCTCGCTTATGTTTGCCATTTTAAATATTGTAACAATGCAAATTTACATATCTATTTGAATGACCAGTTAATTCAAAACAATACCAACTAACCAACTAATACATGTATATCAATTATACACGTTACGTATCCGCATCATGGGTCACATTTAGTTGTTGTTTTTTTGTTACTAAACAGTGACGGAGTGTTATTTCAGGCGTTTTGATGATTTATAGAAATTTTTCGATGACATATTTTTGTTAATTTTATTTAGTTAAAGTCATTTCAATGTGTTCATTCAATAAAAAAAGAACATATTGGTTTCCGTGAATTATCAATGATATTTCACTCGTGGCTTCGGCCCTAGTGACCTGACCGGTTCAGTGTTCACTGGATGAAATAAAAATGATAATTAACTGAACCCAACATAGCAACAACTTACACTATTTCGATGCTTCAATGTTTATTCATTCACTTTTTCTCATATTGTCATATTGTTATTTGACTATTGTTATATTTCATTTAAAACGTCTTACCTATTACTTACTGTCAGAAAATGATATTCAGTTTATTGAATCATGGCTAGTAGAGTGACATTAAAACAAAATAGTTGGTTATGCCAATATGCTTCATTATATGTTTGGGAAGCATTTTTTTCTCATTTCGGATGTCCATCAGAGTTAAAAATAACACACTTTTTATGTTTTTAAATGTCAGATTCTAAACAACTACATATCTTTGGTCAATAATGTTCGTTTTACGTTAACCATCTTACCAAATGTCTGTCACTAATTGATACAGGAGAGAGAACAGCATCTATCAGCAAATCAACCTTTTCCGGTTTTTTTTTCTCTCGTTTTATTCGTCAATGTTTTAGAACAGCCAGCAATTATATAGACCAGTTTCATGTGGCGGGATTTATCAGCTTGTCATTATAGGTCACGACCTCTACACCAAATAGTCAGAGGTCATTGAACAGACTCTTTGTAATAAAATACCTTTTTCGTGAAATAACATTACTTTTGAAAATAAAATTTAAAATCCGAGCTATGGACATGGACTTTTCTGACTGTGTCCCAGATATAGGTGGGACAGCTTTAAAGTAGTGCTTACTAACCTCAAGATATGTGATATCTTATGATAATATTTTTTTAAAAAATAAAACAACTAAGGTATTAGTGGTTATGTCATTTGTTTAACAGTTATAAATGAAGTAACGAAAGAAAACAGTTGTTATTGAAATGTTTGTTTGTGTGTCACATAGTTGTCTTAATTATTTTTGTATAAATAGAAATAAAAACCTAATCGATGCCACTTTGTCTTTATAATTATCAAACCAAGTATGTATCGATACGTTAAGTTAATGTTTCTTCCTAGGTCTAGTGGTAGAGTATCAGGTCCGGGATTGGAGGGTTGTGTGTTTGATCCACCCGCCACAGACATGTGTGGTGTACTTGAGTGAGACACTTTATCTGCAGATGCTGGGTGTTGCTGTTATCCAGGAAGATAATGGGCATGATTTGTCTATCATTAAAGAAGTCGTAAATTCTTGTATCATAGTCGATCTAAAGTGAATAAGTTTACTAAACGTTTAGTCCAACTTCATTCACATTTGACCATCCCCGCGCTTCCACCACATCCCACAGGTTAACTGCTGAAGGTTATTGAAGCACGCACGAAAAGCATGTATGTAAATTTATTCCTGTTTTGTATATGTTCACACGGGCCTATGGCCTATTGAGTTGCAAATAAAGGTTTCTTTCTTTCTTTCCACGAAAAGCATATTTTTTTATTTTTTCATTTAAAACGAAACATTTAACTGATCGAATGTAACACATGTTATTTTATCACAGTATAATGGCATCTAATAGTTTGTGCAATTATTAACAATCCAAGGGACACAATTCAAGCATCTAGCCATGTTGGTTAGTACGTATAGTCACAGTTTTATACACAGTGCATAATGACATAGTTAACTCAGAAATACTCAACGTATGACAATTATTCCATTTAATTGTATACCAAAACTTATCAATAAAAGTGACTACATTTATTATTTATCATATTGGTTGTGATTTGATGAAGTATTTATGTCAATTATGAACATGTATTAAAAAACTCTCATGACAAATAAATGCAACTAAATTGCATTAAAACTTGAAATATTCATATTCAAATATTCAGTTTGATCGCTTTTTACTTAAAATGTATTACTTTCCTGCGAATGTAAAAAATAGACTTCATATATTTGGGTATATTCAACAGATTAAAAACATCCGTGGTGATGCCCCCGCTTTCGACTGGTAACTGTGACACAATTTTACAAAACAATAATACTGTCGACGTGAATCGGTGACACTGCCGACGCGAATCACTAGAATTCCCTGACCGTGCATACTGAGAGAAAGTTTGTTTTACCTATGCCTACAATATAAACAAATATGAAGAATTAATCTCATATAAATTGTATATAGGGAAGCATTCTACATATGGTATGTCTGTGTTAGTTGCGCTTAATGTTTGCCTCAAAAAATGTGTCCGAAAATGCATCACAGTTCATACAGTTTATGCATAATTCACCCGATGTGTGTATGTCGGTTAATTCCCTCCCTTTACAATGAAAATAAGAACGTATTTTGCAGTGACATAATATGGAAATCAAACGTTTGTATTGGCTGAATTAAATTCAGTTAAAATTGATGACTTTTGTTGTGTTCGCGACCAGCTAGGTCTTTGAATATTCCCTATGTAGTTGTACTTGTATTTCCTTACTAAGATTATTTCTATCAGAATATAGACCGCGGCGTGGTCTAGTGGTAGAGCGTCCGCCTCGCAAGCGGAAGGTCGTGGGTTCAATCCCCGGCCGGGTCATACCAAACACTTGTAAATGGTAAAAATGTAAAAAATTTGTAAAAATGGTACTAGAAGCTTCCTCGCTTGACGCTCAGCATTTAGAGGAGAGTTCTAGGTCTGGTCGGCCCGGTGTCAGTATAATGTGATTGGGTGGGGTATCATACCATGTGTCTGCGGCATGATACTCCAGTGTGACAGCGCTTAGAATACTGTCTCAAGTAGACACCGTCGCGATATGACTGAAAAATTGTTGAAAGCGACGCTAAACACCATACAACAACTATCAGTATATAATTAAAATGATAAAATGTATGTGCGGTGATCTTACAAATAAAATTAAATTCAAGTGCTATTGTTGAATTATCCATCGTATTGCTTAATGTTGTAAAACATAAATAAAATTAACTTAAAATATTCAAATTTGATAATTGCATAGTTTACAAAAACGGCTTTCTTTTGATTAGGTCCCATAAACTATGTTCAATCTATACAAAATGAAAATAAGCTCGCATACAGGCATTCAAAAGAGTTAAAAAATAGAAATATTCATTTATTTAAATAAATACAAAATCTTTAAGTGTTTTATGTCTAAAAGGGCTAAGATTTTTTTCTGGAGTTAAAATTTATTTTGAGTCCGAAAATCTATTTCTTACTTACGGCTACTGGGACATTTTATGATAAATTAAAGATAGCCGCCAAAATGGCCACCGGATGTTGAAATTCATTTCATATCATCGGATAGAAAACACTGCAAAATGTTAAAATTTGATTTATTGTGTTGTTGTTTGACATGTTTTCAGGTCAAAACAAGTCAACTTATGATTGATTCATGTACAACAAATCCAAAAAATGAACAAACTGGCAGCCAAAATATAAAAAAAAATGACTGTTCTGAAAATATACGCATTTTTTTAATGCTTTGGCCTTATTTTCTATTTATAAATGATTCTAAAAATACTGAATGAGTTTCAAGATTTTGCTTTTCTTCTTCTGCTTTATAAAATCTGGAATATCTGCATCTTCTACACGTTATGCATCTTTCACTTTAACAAAGCAATACAATAAACACGTTTATTAAATTACCATTTTTAAGATAAACTCTGAGAAAGCTACATCTGTTTATAGTAGAAAAGAATTTGTCATGTTCAAAAGTTCATTCTTACTAACAGTTGTTGGAGAGTTTTGTCAAAAATCCAAAATGGCCACAAATATGGCCGCCACATATAGAAAATCATCAATAATGCTATATAATCTGTTAAAACACTGCAAATATTACAATTTATGACTATTGTGCTGTTGTTTGTTGTTATGCTTGGTATGTCTGTCTGTCTGTCTGTCTGTCTGTCTGTCTGTCTGTCTGTCTGTCTGTCTGTCTGTCTGTCTGTCTGTCTGTCTGTCTGTCTGTCTGTCTGTCTGTCTTTCCGTCTGTCCGTCTGTCCGTATGTCTGTCCGTCCGTCTGTCCGTCTGTCTGTCTGTCTGTCTGTCTGTCTGTCTGTCTGTCTGTCTGTCTGTCTGTCTGTCTGTCTGTCTGTCTGTCTGTCTGTCTGTCTGTCTGTCTGTCTGTCTGTCTGTCTGTCTGTCTGTCTGTCTGTCTTTCCGTCCGTCCGTCCGTCCGCCCGTCCGTCCGTTCTTCTGGAGAGGCAGTTGTGGGTTGCGTTGCCAGTTAAGAATGGCATTGTGGGTTTTTTTGGTACTTGTGGGGTGCAAATGTGCACCCCACAAGTGCCATATTCATACAGAATGGCATTGTGGGGTTAATTGCATATATACACATTTTTCTTTTACTTTTTTTTCACCTTTTTTCATTCTTTTTTAGTGTCATTAGGGTTGGATCTCAAGGTTTGTGACATTAGGGTTAGAAAGAAAATAGGTTTTGTTTTGTTTTATGAAAAAAATATGTTTTTATAACATATAAAAACTGCACACAACAACATCACTTCTAGGATCCGTCCGCCCGTCGGCCGCCCGTCCGTCCGTCCGCCCGCCCGCCCGCCTTTCTGTATGTCTGTCAATTTATAATTCATGTGGAAATAGTTCAAATTAGAGACCGTCAAAATTTGAATAATGACTTTTTTTCCGGAAAATGTGTGCATTCTGTTGAATGCTTTACAATTATTTTTAGTTATCAATGGGTCTGAAACTAATGCAATTTGTTTTGACTTAATTAGTTTCATGTTGAGACTACTGAATTATGCATCCAGCCATTGATATATTAAATAAAATAAGATCGTCTGCGTCATTTCGTCTTTTTTTTTATAACCTTTCAATACGAAATGTCAATATTCTGTTTGCTTCCTCATGTCGACATTGTTAATGTCTTTTTCGATCTTTCCGAAAGACAATAGATCACTGGTCGTCTGAGCTACATTAGTTATATAATATGCCATCCTTTTTAAAGTAGAACTGCATAGGACCAATGCCTTTCATCATTTGAAAGAAATCTGAAGAATATCATCTTAAATGCTGGAGCAGTGCTTGTGTCCATTTTTGAAAATCTGGATCATTATTGTATTTTCCTGCATATGAGCCAATGTTTTATTTTCTTTATTCTGCAAACTATTGACGTTTCAAACCTATCTGCATTAATGCATCAAGGAAACGGCCATAAGTAAAAGCTTCACACCACGCTGTCCACTTCTCAATACAGTCCAGTAAGACATCTGTGACGTTACCAATTACTTACTTACATTTCTTTCAATTACTTCCAGTGTTTCATTGTTTTTTTTTCTTTAACATCGTATCGTGGTGGTAAATTAACACTATCCATTAAGAGGTGTGCTCTAGATAATGACTCTACTGCCTGCAAGGAATTCCACCCAGTCCCTATTGATTCCTGCTACTGTGCGAGAATAAATTGATCATTCAGAGTAGGTAAATCATAAAATATGTTCCTTTAACTGTTATCATCTTTGTTTTAGAGTTGTGTCATATTGATACGCCGACAATATGATCGACCAACGTTGAAATATTGCTGCCGCCAATGTTGGCACGCCTTTCTTTGGTTCGAAGATTGTTGTTAAATCTTTAATGTAAACCGTGTCCCATATGGATAGTTATGGAACTCTTTTACTGCATATACAATGCTGAGGGCTTACCGTCCCAGCTGGGAATATTTTAATGTTTTCAGCGTAAGTTACCTAATGTCCTTGGTGCGAACGCAATTGAACTCTCGATTCCATCCTATATTACATGCAATATGACACAGCCTTATCCGTATGAACTAGCAACACATGCTAACCTTACAAGTTTTTTTAATAAACGAGTAAATCTCTATTATAACTAGCTTTTTACTCTGTGTATATTTCTCTGAACCAGTATCTAGTTCGAGTGTGCCTTATCCAATTTCTTGCCCGCGGCAAGTGTTGCAAACGTTTCTTCTGTATTAGGCAACGGATATTGTTTCTCGTGTAAACAACGATTTACTGTCAATTTATAGTCCCACATATACGCAAAGTTTTATTCGTTTTTCGGGAAAACCACAGTTGGTGCAGCCCACTTGCTGGTCTTAACGGAGTAAATTTACATACTGACATTGGTTTGCAATATATTGGCTGGGCAGCGTCCTCAGCCCGAATATTTGCTTTGGATCCATTTTTCAGTTGGCCAGGCTGTTTCTTTTCAAACAAGTGCTGATACTTAAGCTCCTCTAGATCATTAGCTTTTTCAACTGCAAAAATGTTACTCCAATTTAATGTAATATTGTGTAACCAGTCTCTGCCAAGAATATTTGGTCTGTTTCCTTTAGTCACAATTAATTTCACCTTTTTAATTGGTTGATGTTCATATTTGACTGGTAAATTGCATTCACCTTCCAATTCAATTGTATCTATTGTATCTATCATATCTCTTGTATCTATTGTATATCTTGTATCTATTTGTATATATTGTATCTCTTGTATCTTTTTGTATCTATTGTATATCCCGTATAGGATTTTAATCATAGTTTTGTCTCTTTTAATTTTATTTTCTCAAGTTTCTATTGTATGTGTCTTCATTCATGATAGAGCAAGCACTGCCTGTGTTCAAATGAAAACTTACTTGTTGGTTGTCTATATCAAAACCCACTTTTATTCCCTTCTTTTGACTATCTATGGGATCCAACTACATCATCTCTGCTTGGGCTATAGGGTGGCGGATAGTTCCCCACCTTTTGCTGTGGGGATATTTGATTTGATTACAGGAATGTATTATTGACTTCAAGTCCTTCAATGAGCAAGTTGTGGGTTGTGCGGACCCCTACATCGTAAACACCCTGTTGTCAATTTCAAGTCGTTTCCTCCCGGAACCGATTTTGAAACAGCTCATCTTGAACGAGAATGCATCCCATGCTCTGGCACCCCGTGTCCTGCCTGTAAAATGCACCTGACTGCCACCAAATGATTGCGTGTCTTTCACAGCAGTTTCCATTCCGATTGACTTGTTATTGCTTTGTCAACATCCAAATCTGCTTGATCTAACAGATGCTTCTGTATTTCCTCCGATTTGAGCTCACACACAAATCTGTCCCTGACAGCTTCCTTTAGAAACCCTCCAAATTCACAGTGTGTTGTCAGTCTTCTTAACTCTACCACTTTTACATTTATACTTTCGCTTTCATTTTGGTTCCGTTCAGTAAACTTAAACCGTTCTGACAATATCAATTATTTTGGCATAAAATGGTCTTGCAATATTGACACAAGCTCATTATACCAATTTTCCTTTGGCTCATCAGTTATTGAGAAGAAGATTTTTGAAATTTCACAATGTTATCCATTGTTGAGCCTTTTAAAGGATCCAGTCTCAACTGTTATGACTAAACAATGCTTCAGGCATCAATATGATTGGAATAATACCAAAAATGGACGAGAAAAATATAATTTCCTGTTTTCCCATTTATTCCTATGAAAAACTCAAAGTACCCTTACTGGGCCCCAATAGACCCTAGCCACTTCATTTGAACAAAATTGAAACCCCTACTCATAGGGATTATTTTACCAAATATAATCAAATATTTTTAAATGAAAATTTACCCATGTTTAACTGATAAGTCCAAGGGGAGGGGCCAATTTTGATCCTAGGGTCATGGCTTTAAAGAATCTGAGAGAAACTGATTAGGTGATACTTCATGAAAAATATCAAAGCTCCAGTTCTTGCACTTTCAGAGAAGAAGATTTTTGAAATTTTGAAGAAAAAAAACTGGAGCGTGGTCATGATTTGAACAAACTTGAGAGAGAGCTTCATGTAACTGATTCACACCAAATTTGTTAAAGCAGTACCTTTTTTAAACAATAATTAAGAATCATTTCTATGTCATCCTGAAACAGGTCAGTTGATCTAATCGCTCTTTCCCCCTGGACCCTGGAATATTAACAAGTACCTGAGCAAATCTACCTCGGCAAGTAACTGATAACTTTCCCGCTTGAGTCAGCAGTGGGGGACACGTGACAATGAGACGCACTATTGTATATCAATCATTACAAAGTTTTCAACATGACGTGTATTCGAACTCCCGACCCCTGGAATGAAAAAAATTAGCCAGATGCGGTACTGTCTAAGATAACAGGACCCGGCTAAAATGTGATTTAATGCCATTTTCAACACATGGCGGGTTAGACGCTCACAATAAATCTGAGTAGAACTACTGTCCTTCCGCAAGTAACTGACAAACTTTCTCGCATAAATTTCTGTGAGAGGCAAGTGGCCATGAGACGACAGTGTCCTAGACCACTCAGTCACAGAGGATCTCTTACTGTGCGATCAAAGAAGAAACAAAATAAAAATGAATGCAAATTATTTTGGAAATTATAAAAAATATATGCAGTACAGTTGTATTAGGCACCCTCGCAGTCACACGGTTGGTAAAAAAATGAAATATATTAATTACCCCCATGTGTTTCACTGCAAATATTTTCCCATTTGATAATAATTTTTCATCTTCCATCCATGAACTGCAGACCTGTGAAAATTCAATGGACTCATATGCTTTTCTGGCTGCCAAATTTTACAGCTATATAAAGAAAGAAAATAAATAGTTTAATAAAAACAAATGAAACAAAACATTGCATTGAAAAAAATACACCCTCTCTCTTCTTTTTTCCATTCTTTCTTTCCCTTTTTTCTCTTGCTCTGTATTCATTATATTTATTTTTTGTAATAACTTCATTTTATATACGATGAAAAATAATGTTTAATAATAACTATAACCGTAATAATATCACCGCATCTGTCAAACAATTAACAAAGGAATGCCTTCATGGAATTTGTTTACATTTTGTTTTTCGAAAGTGAAAGTAGTAAAATTTATAACGTAATTACTTAACAAAAGCAAAAGTAGACATAGCTTACACTTATTGCAACATGAAATGTATTTAATTGATAGAAAATCCGAAGTAGTACCTGATTCAGTCAGACGCTTCGCCGATGAAGCTTCCGTATCGTGTCCGAGGTCAGTTTGGGATATACAGATAGTCTCGCTGAAGACGCTCGATTTTTAGCACATGGCGGCGATATTTTGACTGTCGTTTCGTTGATGAGTTTCTAGGGTTTTGGACTGTCCAAATTCAAGTTAATTCTTACTAAGTCTAGTCTTTTTGGGGAATGTCATATTTGGAAAAGTTTTTTTAACAGAAATTTAAATGTTCTTCAATGAAAAACAAATAGATATCCATTTAGATTATTCATTGGATACATGGACCAGAGTAGATACAATAAATTATTTAATTGCATATTGATATATAAAAATATCTATTCAAAAACAAGACCGAATGTTTATAATTTCAAAAAATATCTTAAATACCATGAAAACCTCGAAAGATTGATAGCACTGATAAAAGACAAAATAACATAAATGAAACCAAAAGGAATTCACTTTTCGAATTAAAATAATTTTGATCTATGAAGTGACAGTGTGAAGTTATTTAAAAAGAATAAAATTGCTCTTCTATCTCTTTCTTTTCTCTCCTTTCCCACCTATTCTGTCCCAATCTTAAATTTTATTTCTCATAATGCGTTCATAAACAAATATTTATAACCGATGTAAATTGTATTATGAAAGTAATTATAAATCGCATGTGAACGTACTATGGAAATAAAAAAAAATAGAAAAAAAATAATGCAAGACTTGTTGTCATTTATTCGCATACATTTGCCTAGTTTTTCTACGGTAATATACTTGTAGCAATTGATAAGGTGTTGTAAAGATTATATTCTATAAAATGTATGTTGGTAATAATTGCAATAGGTAAGTGAATTGATCAATCCGCATTTACTACTCTATGTATTGTCTGTTTGCAACATCTGGTTCTAGAGACAATATTCAATTATACCACACCAGATGTCACCGACTATCTAAACTAATACGTTTGACTTTATGACTCTTCGTAACGTTATGAGCTGGCTTCTCATCTCTTCATTATAAGTTAACACATGGTTTAATATATTTGTAATTTTCAAATATTTTGTAAATGAACTGATGTCTAACAAGTATGTATAATTTACATATTTGTAAAACAAAATCAAGTGTTGATCTGTGTTGTTAATTTCAATACTGAATGAAAAAAAATACCGTCTGTCATAAACCTAGGACTTTGATCTACATGGTACCTGATTTGTTTGTTACATATACCTGGCTTCTGTTTCACCAACATTTTACTTAATTACTTAAAAACTTAACTAAGTTATAATCAATAATCAATATCATTGACAAAATATGCAGAATAACTGGAACCAGTCTAAAATCATGATCACCTGGCTGCTTTTCTTAGATTAAGTTTTTAAGTTTTTAAGTATATGTTGGTGGAACAGGAGCCAGGTGTATTAGCTCCAGTAATAGTCATTCCTGCAGGTGCATATTGATAATATAATGCTCTTATATAGTGATCAATTTGTGACACATGGACACCAACTACGTGGCAGGTCTCCAGTACTTCCAGGTTTGTTATCTATACCAGGTGTACTAGCTCCGGTAGTAGTCACTCCTGCAGGTGCATATTGATAATATATTGATCTTGGGCGCAAGTTGTGACACATGGATGCCCACTATTAGGCAGGTCTCCAGTACTTCCAGGTTTGTTATCTATACCAGATGTACTAGCTCCGGAAGTAGTCACTCCTGCAGGTGCATAGTGATAATATATTGATCTTGGGCGCAAGTTGTGACACATGGACGCCCACTTCTAGGCAGGTCTCTAGTACTTCCAGGTTTGTTATCTATACCATGTGTATTATCTCCGGTAGTAGTCTCTCCTGCAGGTGCATATTGATAATATATTGATCTTGGGCGCAAGTTGTGACACATGGACACCAACTACGTGGAAGGTCTCCAGTACTTTCAGGTTCGTTATCTATACCAGGTTTACTAACTCCCGAAGTAGTCACTCCTGCAGTTGCATATTGATAATATAGTGATCTTGGGCGCAAGTTGTGACACATGGACGCCCACTACTAGGCAGGTCTCCAGTACTTCCAGGTTTGTTATCTATACCATGTGTATTATCTCCGGTAGTAGTCTCTCCTGCAGTTGCATATTGGTAATATATTGATCTTGGGCGCAAGTTGTGACACATGGATGCCCACTATTAGGCAGGTCTCTAGTATTTCGAGGTTTGTTATCTATACCATGTGTATTGTCTCCGATAGTAGTCACTCCTGCAGGTGTATATTGATAATATAGTGATTTTGGGCGAAAGTTGTGACAAATTGGCGCCCAATACGTGGCAAGTCTCCAGTACTTCCAGGTTTGTTATCTATACCAAGTGTATTAGCTCCGTGGCAGGTCTTCAGTAATTCTAGGTTCCTATTTGCTGAAAACGTGTTATCAGACTTTTAACAGCACTGATGACATGAGCGTTTCTTTTTTTGTTCCGTATATTACTTTCTTCATATTGTTAACATTATATTGACCACTACAAACGTATTCAACTTTTTTTAACACTTTTAGTATTCACTAGTCTTCATAAACAGCAAAACTTTACAAACTCTCACATGTGCATTAACTGCATGATGGTTCTCTTTTTGAGCTGATTTTATTGATCGTCCATTAGGCGCTTGATACTCAGGCCGTATCCAGGCTGCTGTTTCACCAACATATTTAGGAATAAACTTATATACGTTAAAGCTTAGATTTACGAAAAGCAGCCGAGTGATTAACGTTTTAGACGGGTTGCAGTATCATAAATTTCACTACTATAAAATTTAAGTAAAAGTCGAGAAAATGTTGGTGGAACAGAAACCTGCTATAAATTTTTGCAACATAACATTATATATTATCAAATAGTGAGCTTATCCTTAACGTCAGTGTTAAGTTCATGTAGGATAGTCTTCAGGTATTATTTTGGTTAGGACGCGTGAGCGACCGAACCATATGTATGGGCCAGTTTAGAAATTGACTGTGGACGCTGCCATATTGAAACGTCACAACCACTTGTTAAAAAACATTTGCATTCGCCATAAGGAGGTCGCCATTGCTTTTCAAAATATTGCCTTTAAGTAATGGGATTGTGGCGGTATTAAAATCAGGCCAGGTTCCGACTGACCATCCATTTTCCGGTGTAACATCAAATGTTGATGAGTGGTCCATTTTTAACATTGCAAACTGACCCCGACCGTTATTTAATGACCCACCCGCATGTGAATAATTGACCCTCGTTAAATTCTGATCACCAACACTTGGAAACTGACCTAATAGTCGGCCGGGCCACATTTCAACATTGAAAACTGCTATTATAAATTTGGATGTTTTCGTAATTGTAAAGTGTGAATTATAACCGGAAAATGTTGATATACGAGAGATATAAAAAAAAATGGCCGGTATGCTATAGAAACGTTGTTTCATTGGTGATAAGCCCGTATGGTTCCGACTAAGAATAGAATCACTGTCGATCTCTGCAGAGGGGTAAGAATCCTCCGAATGGGTGTCATGTTCATTTTATCATTTTTTGTCATGTTCACTGTTGTGGTTAAACTACCAACCCCTGTGTGGTTCCAGGGAGCCATATGAGTGATGGAAAGAATAGGATCACTGTGGCTCATGCATGTCGTAGGAAGCGACAATTTGAGTAATACGATAGAATTTGCTGAAACTCTGCAGTTCTGCAGGTATTAAGGTCCTAGGATCATTCTGCATATTCATTTGTTGAAGTATTTTTAATGTGTATGTTAATTTGTTGTTTTTGTACATGTAGAGTGAATCTGGAATCTTCCTTCCTGTTGGCGTCAAATAACCCATAATGTGTTGGTACACCGTAAAACCCTATTCATTCATTCATTCATTGGTGATAACACTTGTGGTATCGGAATGATGTTTGTTGGAATTGCTTTTCGTTAGTGTGGTTGTTGTTTCACAAGTTAAGAATACGACAATGCATTCCTACATCAACTCTCTCTCTCTCTCTCTCTCTCTCTCTCTCTCTCTCTCTCTCTCTCTCTCTCTCTCTCTCTCTCTTTGTAACCCGGGCATCGGCGTCACACTTTCGGTTTAAATTTTGCATGCAACTTTCTTTCGTGCCAATAACTCAGTAACCACCTACTGAATTGATTTGAAACTTCACTTCATTTTTGCGTATATTTTCTTTTGTTTTTAGGGGGCTTGATATTCTTTTAATATTAACCTTGAATTCACTGTTTTATAACCAAATAAATTGATAACAAATGTGATGTTTTAAGGTTTGTTCACTTTATATAAAGGGAAAAAAAGAAGTAGCCTTCTGTTTCATGATTTCAAGTGGCTACTATTTTCAAACAACAGGTGTTGAATGTTTACCACTCAGATACGTATAAATTGACATAATTGCTAGTGTATATGTATGCACATACATTGATTATGATAATTTCATTTATCGCTGCCGTCGTTTTCCGATATGGGGGACGCCTCCAGAAGCGTATTAGCAATTTTCGATTGATGAGGATAGTGCAGAGATACAGATGACACTTTGGTAGCGTCTCTGGTTCTTTTACATGTCAGATGTTAAGCACCGATACATGGGACGTCGATATTTGTTAAAGTCACATCCGAAAGACTGATAAGTATTTTTAGTTGGAGTAGCAGGTGATCGAACCTGAGTTCACAGTCCCAGGTCTGAACCACTGGTCCACTTATCGACCCATACAGTACTGATGAGGAGTGTATTTATGTGCCGCAATGCGGAAAGTCATTTTAGAAAATCTCTAGTTATCTCTAGATTACACGATCAACATCTATGTTACGTTGTAAAGGGTTATTCTGAAGTAATCAGATATATAGTCTGCACTTCAGGATTAGCCTTATAGCGTGGCCGACCAACTCGTCATTACAGAACATTTCATGATCAGTCTGAACTATTCAATACCCGTACATAACGATTTTAGTTTGTTTGTAATCACGCCATCAAGGACCTACATAAATTTTATCAACAATCAAATAAGAGATGAATATATACAAATGTATTACATCGGACGACCGAGTATGGTAAAGTTTATAGATTTATTAAATACAAACCGAAAATCGTTGCTAACAAAAGAAGCATCATTTTGGACGAAAGTTTTCAAATGCAGATACAATCTGATAAATCATGTGTAACGATTCACATAGTACATACATATGTTAATTAAAAATATCATTATTTATATACTAATACTGCTCGACGAATACTATTTTACTAGATTTTGCAAAATGATTTTGTTTAAAACCACTCTCACCAATATTGATTTAGAACTATATATATTATAGTGTAGACATCAGATTACATGCATTAAAAATGTTTGTATATGACGATGAGCTATGATGCTCAAGTCTTAATAAAATTTCTGTTCTGTTCTGTTTCGTACAATATTATATCACCACCAACATTATATGACAAACCTGGAGACACGTATAAACAAGTCTGATTTACTAACTCTACATTAAACACGCACATAACTCACCAACAACACGACCTTACATCTCTAGATAACACAAAGTACATGGCTAATTATCCTGCTATCACATCTCCTTAAATTGACACCTTTGCCCTTTGCATATTTTAACTGCATCTTTACAAAAAATAAACCAATTCATATTTTTAAATAATACAAAAACATCCAATTACAATAATAAAACATCCTCCCTTGTTAAGATAAAAAAATATATTTACATATATATTTTCCTCTATTCTATATAACTCACTTTCCAATGTATTAAACTCTTAAGTTGTAATCAGGCAATGCCATCTTTATATTTTGAGGTTCCTATATCTGTGATTTCTAAAGAGCGTTCGGTTATGTACTGGACTAAGATCATGAAGCAACCGAAATCAATTTTGAATAAATTTTTTAATGAACAATGTAACTTTCAAAATAATAAATTTGGGCCAAATGTATGGAATCGTTCTTAAATAACCTAGGTTTTGGAGACATATGGCTAAATTCCAGTCCAAATGTAATTTATTCTATCTTATTTAAACAAAGAATTAGAGACCAATACATGCAAATTTGGACTGCATCTGTTCAAACTATGCCGAACTTTAGAGACTATGTTGAAACTACAATATTACAATAAGTTGAAAGTAGATTTTACATATGAAGATTACTTAGATTTTATTTCAAACGAAAAAAACGATTTGACATGTTTACGTATTAGTGCCCATACTTTATAAATAGAATCAGGCAGCTATACACATGTAGAATAAGAGAATCGAATTAGTAAATTATGTTCCTTAAATCTTGTTAAATCAAAGTATCATTTTCTTTTATGTTGTCCCAAAACAGAACAACAAGAACTAAGTATTTAAAATAGATATCATTTCCCACTATCAATAAATTTATAAATCTAGTTTCATCTACAAATAAAAGACTAGTGCGTACCACATCAAGAAATATTTCTGAGACCTGTATGCTTAGAAAAACTACCTTGAATTCAATGACTGTTTTTAAACTATATTACTGAATTGAAATATTTAAAATATCTAGATTTGATATCTTGCGATGTTCTATTGTTTAAGTGTACATTACGTATGTTTATATAGTGTATGCCATGGGCAATTGTGTATTGTCGTTATGCCAATAAAACTGAACTTTATATTTTGTTTCCATTTATATCAGTCATGTCTGTGGCCTATTATTGTAATTGGACTTAATTAATCAATAATTACTTTCCCACTGAGGTGTCACCCAGAGTGTGCAAATATCTGACCAATCTCTAATTACCATTTCCTGCTTTGAGCTCAATTTTGATATAACTTTAATTATAATTTGCCATCCAAAATTTTATTCAGCATAAAGCATAATTACAATGCTTCTAGAATACACAGATGATTTAAAATATAATAGGTACATGGAACACACCGCCATTATTAAATAAAAACTGATATATCCAATGTCTGAACAGGAAGAGCGATTTTCGGCCATGATGGCCAGGCTCAATCTCATTCGCCGAGTTATTGTCGTTACACTCATTTCGATGTGAAATGTAATGAGTTGAATGTGTTAGAGGGTGGGCCAGGATCTGTTTACAAAATTTATAATTAAGCGCCGCGCAAACTTTTATGTGATCGATTTAATGTTTATATGACGGCATCAACTCGTGAACATTACGAAAATTAACAAATTGTACAGATCCATCACAAAAACATTTATACGTTGGTAACGAGTTAAATATCCGGAAAATATGCAATGTTTTTTGGTTGCAAAATTTATAGTTTACTCCTCACTTTCCTTTCCTTTAATAATTTCCAATTATTAAGACATGTATAAAAGAAAATTATGTACCTGATGTTATTATAGAACCTTTCAGGGTTGGTGTGCGTTCAGTTACTTTGGTTGGTTTTTACATTTATTAAATTGTTAATAAATATGATATTTATAAAAAGCATATAATTCATATTTAATTGATACTCTTTATATCGCCAACTAATAGTATGTTATTTGACAAGTCAATCTCTTCTCATACACGAGTACTCATTCCAAAATACTACAAGCGTGTTAGATGAACGGCATACATACATCATATATAAATTATTCGTCTCATTTCTACTTCAGTCCAAATATAATCAATTTACAGACATTCTAAATCTAGTCTTCTGTTTGAAATGAAATTATTTGAAACAAAATTTAAAGTATCTCTAGAATGAGCGGTCTTTATGGAAAGCGTCTGAGACACCGTCCAACTCAATATCTGAGACACAGTCCAACTCAATATCTGAGATACCGTTCAACTCAATATATGAGACACCATCCAACTCAATATCTGAGACACAGTCCAACTCGTTATCCGAGACACAGTCCAACTTAATATCTCAGACACCGTTCAACTCAATATATGAGACACCGTCCAACTCAATATCTGAGACACCGTCCAAAACAATATCTGAGACACCGTCCAACTCAATATCTGAGACACCGTCCAACTCAATATCTGAGACACAGTCCAATTCAATATCTGAGACACCGTCCAAAACAATATCTGAGACACAGTCCAACTCAATATCTGAGACACAGTCCAACTCAATATATGACACACCGTCCAACTCAATATCTGAGACACCGTCCAACTCAATATCTTAGACACCGTCCAACTCAATATCTGAGACACAGTCCAACTCAATATCTGAGACACCGTCCAACTCAATATCTATATTCACACTTCCATCTCTTATGTGAATTTCAATTCATCCAAGTATAGCACAGTACATAGACTAATTTTTTATGTAGCCAAACCTGTAAAACATATCTTAATACTAAGATGTAGAATAATGCAACGGGTATGTATTCTTTATTCTCCGCAATGTCCCCTGACAAGAACACTTACAACATAACAACGACTGATGCGTTTAAAATAATGTCTATAAAATAACAAATGTTACGGGATATAATCCAGTGACCGAAACACAAAACAAAGCCAAAGTACGGAAATAGTTTTAAATACTTATGTGTTCGACACAGAAAGTGTTCTGTTGTAGAAATGTCAAATGGTTACTCTCAGAGTGTTTACTAGTATATCACTACATATAAGATCAAATTACAGAAAATACAAGTAAATGATAAGTAGGATGAAAATCATTTCATCGCTAGTCTATCATTATTAATAGTTTTTATAATGTCATACTTCATTTTAGCTCGATTGCAAACAACGCTATTAGTTTATATGAATCCCGAGTCCATTTCCTATGTAGAATCAGTGTTGAATGCTGTCTTTTCGGAGATAATTTCCCATGACCTCTGGTATGAGCTGTAAACCATTTTTTCCCGCTGCTTTATTACCATAAACTTCTTGTTTTTAATTAGGACGTTGTTTAATTTCATCAAATTTGTTCATGAACATTTTGTTAAACATATAAAAATAAGGCGAAATTGCACCATGGGCATTCATGTTAGCATTTGTCAAAGACCAAGGTTTAGGGCCACCTGAGAAATGTACGACAAAGGCCCGTCTGGCCAAAACATCAATGTCACTGTATGGGGTCAAACTCTCAGGCCTCATATTTTCGTCATAACCATGAACACGATCTCTAAAATGTGATGACAACACCAGATAGTATCCTGGCAGTATCATTACATCCGGGAATATTTTAGCGTGAACTCCTAATTTGTGTTGATAGTAAATATTTAACAAGTCCATGTCTGCTTTTGATGATTTTGCCATTACATCAATTCGTTGATGAAGAGTAGTCCATGTTTCTTTATTGGGAGATATGACAAGTAAAGCGGACGTGAAGCAAGGCTCGTTTTCCCAATACGCGATTGGACTTGCCAGGCCTACATGGCCCGGGAGATGGAATAACTCATCCAGTGACTTTAAAACAATGGCATCAACATCCATATAAATTATTTGGTCGTAGTCCGTCATGTTGAAAAACAAGAGCTTTGTCATGCATTCTCGGTAATATCCATTAGGACCTGACAAAAGTGAGTAAGGAATTAGACGTACGTCCTTGTATATCCAATTTCTCGGTCGCATATTGGTGTAAATTACGTAATCAACTTTAAGGTGACCTAATGTCTTTAAACGTTCTATGTTAACCAATGCAGCGTACATATGTGACTCCGAGGAAGCGTAAAATCCAAACGCATACTTAGTGATGTTATACGTCGAGTGTGTCCTTATAACGTCACTGGAATCTAACTTACTGGTATTACTATTAAGTGCCTTTGAACCTGCAGTTGTTAAATCCCATTGAAGTTTCAGCGATACGAAATATGAATAAAATGTTAAAGCAACTATAGATATCAGTGCCCCTAACCACAACACACGGAAAAAATTTTCATGACTGTCGATTTACCCGAAACCCTCCTTTGCTTATGTCTATGTTAGGTAACTCGACAAGTTATCCCTAATACCAAACATCTTAGTGAACTGCACCAACATCGATATTTATCTAGCATATATATAATATAATCAAAGCATTCTAAGTACTGAAGGTGGCGTAGTGTGTGGTGTGTAATATTGTCACTGTTTATTGTGAAATATACAAGCAGTGTCGTATGCGTAATTAGAGAATAGCATTCTATGTTTAGAGTGATGTAAATACAATGTGCGAAAGTGACATGTTCTGTGATTAAGGATTGGCCCATTAATTCACATAGAACAGAATTTGTATCTGAATGTAGTGTTTTTGAAAGTGATAATGGCTATTGTAAAGAAGACATGTTTTCATTCAATATAGATGGTGAGTTTATGATGATGTAAATGTATACGAGTATAAATACTAAAATTTGGATGACAATTGCAATTATCGATATGCAATTATAATAACCATCCGTGCATGTGTCAAATATGACTGACGTTTAAAATATTGTCATCGATTTTTTTCTACTTTAGAGCAGTTTTAGAGTGTTAAATACTAGTAATCAAAATATTGGATTGTAAACTGTGTAACCATCCGTAAATGACATTATTTGGATTATTGAGCTATTACATAAGTTTTCATGGGCAGGAAACGTAAACCAAATTCATTCGCTTATAAGCAGCAGAAGGAAACAGAGAAAATCAACAATCATGGCTCAAAACTACAGTCTTGAATTTGGTTTACGTTTCATGAAGAGAAATATTTTAATAATTTTATATGAACATTTGAATAATGGTATTTGTAATTATAGCTGCTATCAGGATATCTCCATCTCAGGTATGTCGGGTTCGATTAGCTCAGTCGGTTACGCGTTTGGCTATCAATAAAGGGATCGTGAGTTCGAATCCACGCCCGGCAACGGTCTCCGTGATGATTGATATACGACATCGTGTCTCATTATTATTCATCTCTCACCGCTGGTTCAAGTGGGAAAGTTAGCAGTTACTTGCGGAGATGGGGTGTATTTGAGTACTGGTTAACCTTCCAGGATCCCAGGAAACAGTGGTTAGTATACTGACTGTCTGTCAGTTAGCCCTGGATTGCATAAAAATGACGCTAAATATTCAATCAATCAATTAACCATCTCAGGTGACTGTAACAAAATAGTTAGGTTGCTGTGGCCTAATTTAGTAGTGTCAGCTAGAACGCGTCTATTGTAGTGATATAGGCTATATTGAGAACAGGTAGCGTGAAATTATTAAAACGTATCGATAGCTCGTTAGGAGTAACGTTTTTAAGATCTTTTTACATTTTCATTCTTTGATTAAAGAATACATTATTTTGAAGTTTATTTCATCAAATTCCATTAAGTATTATGAAAGTTAGAATAATTAAACGGGTTTATTTGTCATAAAACCCACATAATCGTCATATGGACGACTTGGCGGTCCTGACGTCGGAGTACTGTCGACAGTCGGTACAAGGCGACGTAAAGCCAGATACTCAGTATAGAGTCCTAGGGTAGATAACCCAGTTTATATAGCCACCGCCGCCAGGGACGAGTGATGCTAAATATACGATAATCCGGACGCGGTTGAAGTATCTAGTGCAGTTTTAAAAACAGTTTTTACATTTAAAATGATATAAGCAGTTTGGATCGCGATGTAGATTACGTAACGTGTAGGAGATAGAACTGTGTGAAAAAAGTGTTAATACCATCATAGGACCTTTTTTAAACAAGCTGTTTTTTTTTGTTGTAGAATAATTATCGTTAATTTGTATATATTGTATAATTGTATATTCGTAATTTTATTCATGTAAAATTAAAATTGTAAATTTTACTTTGTGTATGCTTGTATTCGACCCTCGTGAGTTGTCGGCCCTTGGTCATTTTGCTACAGTGACCTCAATTCTAGGACGGAAAAAATCAGATACGGTGAACAATATAAACTTACAATGCTATGTTAATACGCCTCAGGATAGTCACAGGCCTTATCTTACTATAGCTTTTGGATAGCTATATATAGTAAATAATGGAAAGGTAGGACACTTCAAAAATACCAAAATCGCTGAATTCATGATCCATGGCCGATTTCAATGAAATTAAGTTATAGCGTTCATAGAAAGTTATATTCTAAACATATACATCATGTAATAACAACAGATATGTCTTGTTTTACCTTTAAAATTAATATTTTACGTTCCTTAACGATTCCAACATTTGCATTGCCTAGTTACTACCAGTTTCAATGTGCGAATATCTGGTATGATTTTGATTGCTTCTCAGGTGCCGTTTGACAGATGGCGGGAAATACGTTTTCGGTATTTCCATACACACACGATAACGTTAAATGATAGTCGAACATTATGAAAGAATAACTATTTAATTGATTTCAAAGGTATATCATTTGACATGTTTTCATGTTTATTATGTAATCTTGCTGATATATTCTAACCAAATTTCAAACTTTCAAAATGTAAGTTTAAATTTTGGCTAATCATGCAATGACGACATATTCACTCCGTATCAGTACCGGATGTGTACAGCCTTCGTAAATATAGAATCTTGGATATAGCTTTGGAAACAAATTATTGAGTCTATGTATAAACCGCATATCTATTTTGATTAAATACAAACAGAAACATGCATCATTCTATTTTTAAATGGAACCTACCTTATTGGGGATGACAGCACATTTATCACATTTATCTGTTACATAAATTTTGTACTGCAATAGATTCAATATCAATGTGTTACCTGTATTGGCAAGTCTAACTATCAATAGAATAACGTAGTTTCACAATGGTATATTCGGTTTATAATGAAATTAATCTATGTATTGTTAACGGACGATTAGAAGAAGGTAAATACACGTGCCACAATTTTAGTCACAATCGTACAACAGGAAGTGTTTCAATTATTTGATTACAAATTTTAACAATTTTCCATTTATTACAAATATGAAAGTAATCGAAATAACATTGTCAAAATTTGAAAATATGAATATGTATAAAACGGAAAATTTAACCAATGATAAAATTGTATGGGATAACTGTGATCCATTTTTTTTTTTCAAAATTGAAAAATGAAAAACATATTTTTGATAATACTACTCAAAATCTGACTGCAAATTATATTGATATAAATACCTGTATAATTGATTTGTCTTACTTAAAATATGACATATTGTTCAAAACAAATAGACGAACGTGTAATTTAAACCCAACGCAAAAACGTATTAAAAAGACAGATTTGCTTGATGATACCTGTAGATCTCTTAAAACTCAATTTTTCAATGTCAAAAGAAAGTTAAAAAACAATCCATCAGAAACAAATATAATATGTTATATAAACAGTAGCAGTATGTCCTCTAAGGACAAACGGAAAGCAAGAAACAAAAACAAGTAGTTTACCAAAGAAAAATATAACCTATCAAATTTAAGTAAAATCAACTCTCGTAAGTTTTGGAAATATGTAAAAAAATATAATTCGAAAAAAAAGTTACAAATATCTCTGGGATTAATGTAAATACTTGTTTTAACATTTTTGACTTCAGGGACAATCAAAGCACGACAGCTTTACTTACAGAAGTACTTATATCTAGGTGTAAGCCCACCGATGATTTTTGTTCTTTGTTATATAGTAAATAAAAAAACGTTTGAAGGCTTTTCATTCATAGAGAGACCCAAATGAAATATGTGTAACTTACATTTTATTGTTTGTCAACCTCTGCTATACCACAACATGATGAGAAAAGTATGTGTCATAGAAGAAATTTTTTTGAAGTAAATGTAGATTTCCAAAATCATTTATTCATACCCCAATTCCCAAGCATTTTTTTCACTACTTTCAAAATATCCAAAATACATCAATAATGCTATAAAAAAAAGAGCATTAAAATAAGGAAAATGCATTTCAAAAAGAAGCGAGGATTTTTTATAACCGCCATAATGTGACTACCCCAAGGAAACATTTCCTGTGTCTAATGGTAGTACTTTGCCTCTGAATCTAAATTATATTATTGTATATTGTTGTACATCTATAGATTATGAAAAACTTTCGATACCGTTATACATGATGCACTGTGGGTAAAGCTCATCAAATCGGGTATAAGTTGCAAACTGATTAATATCATACAAGCGATCTATTGTAACGTTTAATCATGTATAAAATTACCTAGTATGACTTTTCCAGACTTCTTTGATGTAACCAGCGGTTAACCTTTTATTTTGTTTGTCAATGATATTAGCGAAAATACAGATTTCAACAAATTAACTGATAAGGACATCGATCAATTATCTATTTATATGTTACTTTTTGCCGATGACATAGCTCTATTTACGACTGATCCGCATAGTTTACAATTACAGCTTGATAATATGTTTCCAATATTCAGCTAAATCGGGTTTAAAAATCAATGTAAACAAAACAAAAGTATGCATATTTGAGAAAAGAAAGCAATTACATAACTACGAATGAAGTATCAATAATGATAAATTACATTGTGTTGTTAAGGAATACATTTTTCATATATAGGATAAATAAAAATGCAATAAAAGCTCTACAAGGGAAAGTACTTAAAGCGTATAATTGTCTGTTTTCGGTGTTAAGTAGAATCAAAGTAGATATTAAAATGAATTTACAACTTTTTGCTTCAATGGTGTTACCTGTATTGCTCTATGGTTCGGAAGTAGATTTTACTTCAAAGGAAAATAATCGCAAACATCTGACATGTTTACGTCGTAGTGTCCATACTTTAGAAATAGAATCAGGCAGATATACAAATATAAACGACAAAATCGAATTTGTAAATTAAGTTCCTTAAATATTGCTGAATCAGAATATCATTTCATTTCATGTTGTCACAAGTACAGAACAATAAGAATTAAGAATTTAAAAAATATATCGTTTTCAACTGTCTAAATATTTACAAATCTAGTTTCATCTACAAATAAATACTAGTGGGTAATACAACAAGATATATTACTGAGGCTTTTATGCTAAGAAAAACTACCTTGAATACAATGACTGCTTTTAAACTATATTCACTGAATTGAATTACTTTAAATGTAATGTCTATATCTGATATCTTACAATGTTTGACTGTTTATGAGTATTTTTCCTATGTTTACCTATATAGTGTTTGTCTATGCCATATTTGTTAAAATGTGTGTTTTTTTTCTAAATGACCGTAGACAATTTGTTTTAGAAATCACAGATATAGGAAATCTACCTCAAAATGTAAAGACGACATTCCCTAATAACAGATTAAGAGTTCAATACATTGAAAAGAGAGTTACATAGAGTAGAGAAAAATATATTTGTAAATATATATCATATCTTAACCCTTTACTCATAACCCATAACCCATAGATGCGCGTTTTTCCCGTTCCAATCACAGAAGGCCTTTGAAAACAGTGCAGGAAGAGTTCAGATTGCACGTAATCTCTTTACCAATGCAACCATAATTATAAGTCGTAATCTCTGGAATCAAGGCGTAATTACTGTCTAGAAACCAAGCGTAATTTCTGCCAACCACACTTAGCCCAAAATGAGGCGTATATGTTCAAAATGAACTTTCATCAAGGTGTACCACAGTCAGGCATTAAATTTTGTACTTCTTATCTTTAGCAACATTTCCACCATGGCATAAAGTATAAGGACTTAAACCTATCTGAGGTTTTAAACTTATCAAGAGATGTAAAAATATCAAATACCCCCTTGATTATCTTTCAGAATGATAAACGAACTGAAGGGCGATTTCTAGTGATTTTCATGCGCACCAATTCCGCACACAAAGGGAAGCAACATTTGTCGAGATCAGCCAGTGTCAGTACATACTATGACACTACAACTGTCCCTATTTCGGATGACACAGTCATTTATGGATACCCCTGACATTGGTTTATTATAGTGTGTATTATGTTAAATATACATACTGGTATAAACTAATTGTTTAAAGCAATTTAACCTGAATATAAAATATACCATCCATAAGACTGAAGGCAAAAGACAAAGTAAAAAAGCGTGGTCTTTCGAAGGCAAACTGTACCCTAAAAGCGGTATGCAGCGACCGCATTGATAAAAGCAGTAAACATATAAACCTCTACTTTTACATACTTGGCACTAAACATCTCAACTTGAGATTTTCCTCAAAACAAATGTTTGAAAAGCACTTTTAAAGCCCATTTACATTGATCATTCTGCATGTTCTCCTTTACAAATGAGTACAGCTTTGCTCTTATTAAATTGTGGCTTGTAATTTTAGGTATTAAAAGTTCAAGTTATCATTTAGAGAAATTGATTTTTTTTTAGGTCAGGAAAATCTTAGAGTGAGTTAAACCGGTCTCAGGTGTATTGACGTTATAGTTATGATAAATGACCCGTGATAATTAATAAACATAAGATTCAACTTTAGCTTATGCAAGAAATCGCGAGTTTCGATACATGTTTAGATACATGAACTAAACCATTTGTATAGCAATGTTGTATAAATAAATTCGGAACTTTCGTTTCTAGTTTTATTTTAATAATACTCAAAATGGTGAAGATCAAAGAGAAAACGTTTATAGTTTTTCTATAATCAATGCATGTTACCAATACATAAATATTTACCATATCGATATAAAAACCATTTTTAACGATATCGTGTCTTTTATATACATGCATTTTCAGATACAAAACTGGACAAAATGAATAGTATTCTATAAAGCGGAATAATACAGCAAGCATAATAATAATAATAATAATAATAATAATAATAATAATTATAATGACAAAATCGACATTCAATGTAGCACAATAAGAATGATTCGGGAAATATAATTGAACTTGACACATACAGATTTGATTTGGAAGTTTATGAAAACAGACATAATAAAGCATGCTGATTCTATTCAATGTTCTCTGATTCTATTCAATGTTTCGGTTCTATAATAAAACGGAAATTTTTTGAACATGGTAAGAATAATACAGATAGTCATAAAATAAATTATAAATAATGCATTAACCTTTTTACAAAGTTAAACAACGTTTCCACAAAAAGAACAGCATTGGCACTAAGAATACATTTATCCAAATTTTGAAGCTAAAGCTATAAAAGAGGCATTACTCATTTGATATTGTGTCATTAACAACGAAATATGTTTGTCGAATGAGTCGTTTCCCTTGTATGCGCATTGGCACACACACACATTTTCTTTAAATGTTTTATTTCCGATACACGGTGATATTTAATTTTTTGCTGGTTGTTCACGACTCTGTCCGTCCGTCCGTTCGTCTGTATTTCGTGTCCGGCCTGTAACTTTGTCATGCATAGATGGATTTTGTTAATAATTGCTACAATAAGCAATTGTTACACTTTGATATATTACATGTTTGACCGCTGAGAAAGTATGCAAACGAAAAAATAAATATATTGTACATGTACAATATTTCAAATAATTGTAAACTGGTGTTTGTTTATAAATTAATGGTCGTCTCTTTCCATCGGTCGGTAATATATGCGCAGTATGTGTATTTCCAGTTACACAGCATGGGGACTCTTCCTCTGTGTATCGAACTGGTACCTACGATGACTAGTTCTGTATCTAAGATTAGAGATTGTTCTCATCAAAATAAGTGTATTGATTTGTGTACTTCCGATCATTGACGGGATTGTCGGAATTTGCCGAATATAGAATAAAATCATACAGCTTAAATGGTCGGTCCGCTCTTTTAAGAAATACTGGCATATTTCGATCGAATTATTTTTGTACTTTTTTTTTTTAATTTTTAAAATCAGTCAAAAAAAGTATTTATACGGGTGGCTTTAGTAATATTACAAACATTTAATTTTAATCATTTTTATTATTATCAAAAAAAATTATTTTAAGTTTAATGGAGCACATATAAATAGGGTTAAATTTGTTATTTAAAAAAATCAGTCCGTGGTTTAGTTTTGGATTTAAAAGTTTATTGATTTTCAAAAAGAAATACAATACACTTCCATCGTTGCATATTTCATCGTTGTTAGTAACACCAAAACTACTTTTAATCTAAAAAAATTGTTTTTATTATTATTATTATTCTCTAAATAAATTGTTTTTCTTCTCCACTTAACCGCAACCTTAAATGGGTATCAATGCAACTCAGCCACCGCATTACATGTGTTTATGTTAATTAACGTTTATGGTGTGATATTTCTCTAATCATATCGTGGTAATGTTTAATTATAACATTCACATATACATGCATATATGTCCACTCCGTTATAGTTAAATTATATAATGACAAATCACGATTAACCATTCTTATGGATTACAGCCCATCTGAATTATGTGTTATTTGTATTAACGAACCTAACTTTAACACAGAATGACGTAGTTTCACACTAGTGTATTTGGTTTATACGCTTACCGTTGACAACAAAAGCTATAGTATTGCAGACAAGACTACTTGCAACGCATGGTTGCTGTTTAAGTGTAATTAATCGATTGCGTGTAGTCTGCCGTTGTAATTTACGCACAATATATTAGCTATTTAAGACAGACACGGATAAGGAAAAAAAGAACATACATTCGTTTAATCGGGAACAGTACAGTTACTTGTTAGTATTTCACTTCTTACAGCTCTCAGAGGATATGGAACAAGGAACAAGAAATAAATGTAATCCATGTTCATTTGACGATCAAATCGTGGACTCTGTTGGATTTTGTGTGGAGTGCATTGAGTACCTGTGTAAGGATTGCTTAACATATCACAGGAAGATTAAAACAACACGGAGACATACAATATTGAAGGGCGGTGACATCCCAGCTAATGCAGCGTCATTTAAACTACTCGGGGAAACAGTTGCTTGTCCTAACCATCGCGAAAGTGAGATTGAGTACAATTGTAGAACGCACGATGAAATGGTATGTGTTGATTGTGCCAGGAGAAAGCATAGGGCATGCGAGTTAGAGGAAATAGTTGATTTGTTAGATGAAGAGACAGATAAAGAAAATGCGGAAATGTTGTTGAAACATGCTGTAGAACTAAGAAATCAAACGATATTTAGCAAAAGGAGAAAAGAAACAAATATTAAACGGCTTCTAAGAAATAAAATAGAAATAGGGAATGCCTCAACAGAATATATTCAACAAATTCAGGAACAGCTACAAAAAAGGTGTGAGCAATTAGAAAGGGGGAAAAATGATGTGGTTGAGAGGGAAATACAATCTAAAGAAGAAGTCGTCGATGAATCGGTCAAAATCGAAAAGGAATTAATGCAGCAGTCAGATTTGTTAAAAACTGCGGTGGACCATGGAAGCCCATTACAAATAAATGTCGTTTTGGAACGTATATCAAATAATGTAAAGGAACATCAACAGAACGTAGATTTGTTGAGTAAACAAAGAAAATCTTCAGTTATATTTAAACCAAATGTAAGATATTTAGATATAGCATCTTTAGGAACGGTTGAAACCATTAACACTGTTATCAGAAGTAACGAAACATTTGATGAGTCTAATTTTGATAATGGGAGTAATTCTGAAGAACCTACTTCAAATAACGAGGTTAGCCACGTCGTTATAAAATCACATGACAAACAATCATCTTCACAAGTCAATTCAAGTTTTCAAAAATGTACTGTTGAAAAACAAAGAGCATCAACACAAACTCTGTCAGATTCCAAGATCGCAAAGGAGAACTCAAGAGAAGGCAATCAATCGTCTTTGCTTGAGCGTCAGCTGGGACAAGTTGAAACCTGCAACATCAGGGGGGTAAATGATGACATGGTTTGTAACATGTATGGCTGTGTGTTTCTGCCTAATGGACATGTCGTTTGTATTGACAAATCAAACAAAAATATAAAGGCATTCGATCAACATTGGTCCCTCCTGTCAGAACATAAACTAGCGGGAACGCCATTTGGCATTTGCTGTGTGAATGAACATACAATTGTCATTACGTATTCGAACTGGAAACGAATCGATAGATTTAAAGTTGGTAACAAAATGATTGAAGCATCAGGTGGATTTGATACAAGATATTACGGCCGTGGTATAGCTCAACATGGTAATAAGTATAACATTGCAATCATCATGGTAGATGGGGAACTTATAATTGAAATCCGAGATTCACGTGATGGACACGTTCTTAGAGTTATCGATAATTTTAAGGATCCCCAGGGTAATAAGCTTAGCTTTAAAAAACCGCGTGATATAGTATGTAGAGGTAAGGAATTGATTATTGGGGAGCAGGGTCATCTTTGGTGCGTCGATACTAAAGGGGTCATCAGTTGGTTTATAATTCATGATGGTAAACAGGAGGCTCAGATATCTACATTCACAACGGACAACGAAGGTAACATCTATACGTGTGATTACCGAAACGGCAAAGTATACCAGGTGTGCTCTGACGACTTTGTTAGAATTAGAGAAATAATGTCAAACGTCAAAGAGGCTTCGTGCATAGCATACAACACTCGGCTGGAAAAACTTGTGATAGGATGCTTGAATGACGATAGCATTTACATGATTAAATTTCTCAAAACTTAACGTATACAGGTAAAAGTTAGAGACAGTTCTTTTTTATAATATGACGCTAGTAAATCAGGTTTCAGCTCCCATATGGCGGCTTTGCTACTGACTGATCCCAGGTAGTAGCAACTGGTGTCACTTCTTCTGTATGTTTGCAATGTATGTATTATGATTATGATAGTTATGTGTATTCGCTTATACTATTTTATTTTAGCTCGATTGTGAAGAAAGCTCAGAGCTTATATGAACCGCTCTCCAGTCCCCTAAATGGGTAGACCCAGTACTAATTTTTTTTTTTTTAGAGAAATCCGGCCGAGCTTGTGATCCTATCGGCACCCTCTGACGTGAGCGGTTGAACCTTATCCATCACACTACCCGCTTTATTAATTATTCGTTATATTTTTGCTATAGCAATGTATATGTTCATTGAATGCTACATCTACTGTGGACATCTGTTCTTCTATTATCTAGTTACAGACCCCAGTTTCACTAAACATCTCAAATATAGATTTTCCTCAACTCATTTTATTCAAATGCTATAACTTCATTTACACTGGTTATTTTGCATGTTATTCTTTACGGATGAGTTAACATGTTATGGATTAAGTTATGAGTGGGTATTTAACCCTTTACTCCATATATACGCTTTCCCGCACCAATCACAGAAGGCCTTTGAAAACAGTGCAGGAAGAGTTCAGATTGATCGTAACAAGCAATCTGAACACTTCCTGCACTGTTTTCCACTCTGTCAGTTAATATAAACATAATTCATCCAATAGTTCAAAAGCCTTCTATATTAGAGGTGTCCAAAGGCGTCAATATTAGAGATGTCCAAAAGCGTCTATATTAGAGGTGTCCAAAGGCGTCTTTATGAAGTAAAGGGTTAATGTGCATTGAGCTCAAGTAATCATTTAGAGAAATTGAACTTTGTGAGTTGTGAAAAATCTCAGCTTGTGGTGTTTGGTGAAACCAGCTCCTGCTACTTGTTAGATTCACTCTCAACAAAACGAGTATTGACTTCACAAAAAAAAACAATGGAGTTACGGAATTTCAAACAACAAAAAGGATTATATGCATCACTGAACTGCTGCAGATTTTAACAATTGTCGACAGTGTTATAGTCTATCACTTAGTAAACACACTTGTTCAATTATTTCGTACATTGATTATTTGCATACTGTTAATTGTGTGAGTTGATTGGTAGTTGGAACGGGATAAAAGTCGGACGAGTAATTAATTGAATAAGTGGGTGAGTGAGCCAGTCAGTCAGTTATTCAGTTAGTCAATCAGTGAAGAGTGATAAAGTGACGGTGAGGGAGCAAGTGAGCCAGTCAGTCAGTTATACAGTTAGTCAGTCGGTGAAGATTGATAAAGTGACGGTGAGGGAGCGAGTGAGCCAGTCAGTCAGTTATACAGTTAGTCAGTCAGAGAAGTGTGAGTGAGTGACGGTGAGGGAGCGAGTGAGCCAGTCAGTTAGTTATACAGTTAATCAGTCAGTGAAAGGTGAATGAGTGACGGTGAGGGAGCGAGTGAGCCAGTCAGTCAGTTATACAGTTAGTCAATCAGGGAAGGGTGAGTGAGTGACGGTGAGGGAGCGAGTGAGCCAGTCAGTCAGTTATACAGTTAGTCAATCAGAGAAGGGTGAGTGAGTGACGGTGAGGGAGCGAGTGAGCCAGTCAGTCAGTTATACAGTTAGTCAATCAGAGAAGGGTGAGTGAGTGACGGTGAGGGAGCGAGTGAGCCAGTCAGTTAGTTATACAGTTAGTCAATCAGAGAAGGGTGAGTGAGTGACGGTGAGGGAGCGAGTGAGCCAGTCAGTCAGTCATACAGTTAGTCAATCAGAGAAGGGTGAGTGAGTGACGGTGAGGGAGCGAGTGAGCCAGTCAGTTAGTTATACAGTTAGTCAATCAGAGAAGGGTGAGTGAGTGACGGTGAGGGAGCGAGTGAGCCAGTCAGTTAGTTATACAGTTAGTCAATCAGAGAAGGGTGAGTGAGTGATGGTGAGGGAGCGAGTGAGCCAGTCAGTCAGTTATACAGTTAATCAGTCAGTGAAGGGTGAATGAGTGACGGTGAGGGAGCGAGTAAGCCAGTCAGTCAGTCATACAGTTAGTCAATCAGAGAAGGGTGAGTGAGTGACGGTGAGGGAGCGAGTGAGCCAGTCAGTTAGTTATACAGTTAGTCAATCAGAGAAGGGTGAGTGAGTGACGGTGAGGGAGCGAGTGAGCCAGTCAGGCAGCTATACAGTTAATCAGTCAGTGAAAGGTGAGTGAGTGACGGTGAGGGAGCGAGTGAGCCAGTCAGTCATTCGGTCATACAGTTAGTCAGTCAGTGATGGATGAGTGAGTGACGGTGAAGGAGTGAGTGAGCCAGTCAGTCAGTCATATAGTAAGTCAGACAGTGAAGGGTGAGCGAGAGACGGTGAGGGAGCGAGTGAGCCAGTCAGTCAGTCAGTCATATAGTTAGTCAGTCAGTGAATGGGTGAGTGAGTGACGGTGATGGAGCGAGCGAGCCAGTTAGTCAGTCATACAGTTAGTCAGCCAGTGAAGGGAGAGTGAGTGACGGTGAGGGAGCGAGTGAGCAAATCAGTTAGTTGTACAGTTAGTCAGTCAGTGACGGGTGAGTGAGTGACGGTGAGGGAGCGAGTGATGGAGCCAGTCAGTCAGTCTTACAGTTTGTCAGTCAGTGAAGAGTGAGTGAGTGAGTGAGTGAGTGAGTGAGTGACGGTGAGGGACCGAGTGATGGAGCCAGTCAGTCAGTCATGCAGTTAGTCAGTGAAGAGTGAGTGAGTGACGGTGAGGGAGCGAGCGATGGAGCCAGTCAGTCAGTCAAACATTTAACCAGTCAGTGAAGAGTGTGTGGGTGACTGACGGTGAGGGAGCGAATGAGCTAATCAGTCTGTCATACAGTTAGCCAATCAGTGAAAGGTGGGCGAGTGATGGTGAGGGAGCGAGTGATGGAGCCAGTCAGTCAGTCATACAGTCAGTGAGTCAGTGAAGAGGGGGTGAGTGACTGTGAGAGAGCAAGTTAGCCAGTCAGTCAGTCAGTCAGTCATACAGTTTATCAGTCAGTGAAAAGTGAGTGACGGTGAGGGAGCGAGTGAGCCAATCAGTCAGTCATACAGTTAGTCAGTCAGTGAAGAGTGAGAGAGTGACGGTGAGGGAGCGAGTTAGCCAGTCAGTCAGTCATACAATTAGTCAGTCAGTGAAAAGAGAGTGACGGTGAGGGGTCGATTGAGTGAGTCAGTCAGTTATACATTTAGTCAATCAGTGAAGGGAGAGTGAGTGACGGTGAGGAAGCGAGTGATGGAGCCAGTCAGTCAGTCATACAGTTAGTCAGTCAGTGAAGGGTGAGTGAGTGACGGTGAGGGAGGAGTGATGGAGCCAGTCAGTCAGTCACACAGTAAGTCAGTCAGTGAAGGGTGAGTGAGTGACGGTGAGGGAGCAAGTGATAGAGCCAGTCAGTCAGTCACACAGTAAGTCAGTCAGTGAAGGGTGAGTGAGTGACGGTGAGGGAGCGAGTGATCCAGTCAGTCAGTCATACAGTTAGTCAGTCAGTGAAGGGTGAGTGAGTGACGGTGAGGGAGCGAGTGATGGAGCCAGTCAGTCAGTAATACAGTTAGTCAGTCGGTGAGAGAGTGACGGTGATTGAGCGAGTGAAGCAGCCAGTCAGTCAGTCATACAGTTAATCAGTGAAAAGTGAGTGAGTGACGGTGAGGGAGCGAGTGATGGACCCAGTCAGTCAGTCATACATTTAGCCAGTCAGTGAAGAGTGTGTGAGTGACTGACGGTGAGGGAACGAATGAACCAGTCAGCCAGTCAGCCAGTCAGTCAGTCATACAGTTAGCCAGTTCGTGAAGGGTGAGCGAGTGATGGAGCCAGTCAGTCAGTCATACAGTTAGTTAGTCAGTGGAGAGTGAGTAAGTGACGGTGAGAGAGCGAGCGAGCCAGTCAGTCAGTAAAACAGTTAGTCAGTCAGTGAAGAGTGAGTGAGTGACGGTGAGGGAGGAGTGAGTGAGCCAGTCAGTCAGTTATACAATTAGTCAGTTAGTGAAGAGTGTGTGAGTGATGGTGAGGGATCGAGTGATGGAGCCAGTCAGTCAGTCATACAGTTAGTTAGTCAGTGAAGAGGGGGTGAGTGATGGTGAGAGAGCGAGATAGCCAGTCAGTCAGTTATACAGTTAGTCAGTCAGTGAAGAGTGAGTGAGTGACAGTGAGGGAGCGAGTTAGCCAGTCAGCCAGGCATACAGTTAGTCAGTCAGTGAAAAGTGAGTGACGGTGAGGGAGCGAGTGAGCCAGTCAGTCAGTCATACAGTTAGTCAGTCAGTGAAGGGGTGAGTGAGTGGCAGTGAAGGAGCGAGTGATGGAGCCAGTCAGTCAGTCATACAGTTAGTTAGTCAGTGAAGAGGGGGTGAGTGATGGTGAGAGAGCGAGATAGCCAGTCAGTCAGTCATACAGTTAGTCAGTCAGGGAAGAGTGAGTGAGTGACGGTGAGGGAGCGAGTTAGCCAGTCAGTCAGGCATACAGTTAGTCAGTCAGTGAAGGGGTGAGTGAGTGACGGTGAGGGAGCGAGTGATGGAGCCAATCAGTCAGTCATACAGTCAGTCAGTCAGTGAAGGGTGAGTGAGTGATGGTGAGGAAGCGAGTGAGCCAGTCAGTCAGTCATACAGTTAATCAGTCAGTGAGTGAGTGAGTGAGTGAGTGAGTGAGTGAGTGAGTGAGTGAGTGACGATGAGTGAGTGAGTGAGTGATGGAGGCAGTATTGCATTGCAAACAGGAAACAACATTGAGTCACATTATTGTTTCCAGTCAATCAGCATCGGTAATCCGTCCATCCATGTAACAGAATCAGAAGAAAAATTACGATAATTAAAGAATTTTATTAATATTATATATAATCAAGCTAATGCAAGAGGATATTTAGAGTATATGTTTACAAACAAAAACTTAAGATATTGTTCATTTTGAAAAATATTATATTAACTGTTTTTTTTGTCAAGATATCCCTTACACTATGTCTGTGAAATAACAATTATAAAACACTCAACAACTTTAACTTTAAGGTTATTTCGTGACCATGACCATGGAAGTTTCTTAGGCATATACGTTATCTGCATTTTTCTTTCAATATGAATTTACTTTTATTTAGAAAAATGTATAAAATCACTTTTCATATGTAAACATATTTTTGAAGTTCAAATAAACTGTACCTTAATCACATAAACAATAATATGAAAAACTATTTTTGAATGTCAGTAGTGAAGATATGAAATAAAGTTCAATCAAATAAAAGTATTGATTAATTTGTTTATTATTGTGTTTACATCAACCATTAACAAATCCGCAGCGGCAGAAGAAGGGATTTTAACAAAAGTAGCCCCTTTCTTTCATTGTCCCTGTTTACCTGCACATAATCCTCATGAGGGGGTATTGCAGTATCGGATGATAGATCTATACTAGTAGTTTATTTTGTTCCTCTTTGTAAATGGATGGCTCAAATCTCAAATCTTGACAATATCGGTTAAAAAATAAACATATCGTTTCCTATGACCAATTCCAGTCATTTTCCCTGTTTCTAGAGAATGTACAAACATATAGGACAGAATCAGACTGTGCATGAATAGTTCAAGAGTTTGGAGTAGGTTTTGTCGTGAGTCTTATAGCATTTGTTTGGGTTAATATTTAGACATTTAAAATCATAACTGGTGATATTTAAATTATTTTGTTTTGTTAAAATGGTGTGTGTTATTTTTTATTGAGCGGTGTCTAATACGATTTTAACATATTGCAGTTTGGTTATGAATGGCACCCAGTTTAGGTCGCAGAGAAACATCTCAGAGTGAATTTATGTCAATTTATCTAAGCTTGATTACGAAGAAAGCTAAACGCTGATATGAACCGCTCTTGAGCACGCTTCCTGGGTAGAAACCAGTACTGATTGTTTAAGGCATGGGGTTGAGCTGGGATTCGAACCCGTATCTTTTGGCTTAGACAGTCAACACTCTATCCACTACATTACCCCTCCGTTTAAGAATGAATTTGAGCAAAACCACCGTTATTCCGCAAATTAATAAAAACCTATCAGATTAAACTTATTGTACCGAGATGGGCTCGAACCCGCGACATCAATGATGGGAGGTAAGTGATCTGGAGACCGTGCATTAAAACACTCTTCCACGCCGAACCCACTTAAATGTAATATTTTGAAAATGTTTTCATTGAAATCAAAGGTGTTATGATATAGACACGTTATTCATGACTAGCCACCCGTATCTTGTTACAGAAGGTTGCATATGTAAACTCGTCGTTGGGGGATTATTTACATGAGTTGCTATTATTTCATTTGTTTTGCACATATCAGATATAGATTCATTACAAAGCATACCCACAATTCATTGTTATAATTTGTTAGATAGTATTGTCTATCCGTCTAAAGGTTTAACTTAAGTAAGTGATTTAAACTAATTCATTTTACTTCGATTGTGAAACAAGTTATTTCAACTTTGACAAATCACACCCAAATTATTCCTGAATAGAACCAGTACTAAGCATATGCGGACACAACACATGGTATTGGCGGAGAATTGAACCCACGACCATCCATCCAAGCCTGGGTCCAATGTTTTACCACTGAAAAACGCACTCCACATTCTTACTGATAAGAACCTTTGGTTGTATATACGGCCTTTATAGAGCAAATGGGTCCTCCGTGGCCGAGTGGTCTAAGGCACCATCTCAAGATCACTTGCATCACATCGCTAAGGTCGTAGGTTCGAGTCCCGCTCGCTCCAAAAACTTTATGTGAGAAAGTTTCCAGATACTTGCGGAAGGACAGTAAAAAGCTACGTTTCGTTCTTTGTTTCCGTTCAATTATTGACATGGTGTCCGATCCTATACTAAATAGCATTACAAGTTCATTCTCAAAATATTGTTTGGGGCAATTACCTGTGCAAAATTCTCTGCAGCCATGCAATTTTAAATAAATCATTTAACATTAAATAGTCGTATATCATGAAACGCGGTTTAACATTAAGGATATAGCATGAGAATGCAAAGAAAAACAAACAACAGATCATCGAATCCAGGATCGGAGGGTCGTGGGTTTAATCCTCCACCATGGTTATTCGGGTGTCCTTGAGCAAGACACCTTTTCCGTTAACGATGCCATCACTGCATTATGTATATAACAGCATCCTAGCAAAACTTAAGACTATCATAATAACACCGATGGTGAAATGTCGAAACTACGAAGACGAAAAGACGAAACCGTTATGGTAAAACGTCGAAATAACAACGATGGTGAAATGTCGAAACTACGATGGTGAAAAGTCGTAATTATTTCTAATTAAAATTTGCCTCACATCTTAATATATCAAACAAAAACACTTCATACTCAATGTTTGTTGTATAGAAAAGACTGACGTTAGCTCGTTATTCGTTTCGTATTTTGATATTTAGCTTGAAACTAGGCCTGGCCATGGCCTTAATTAGCTCAAATATTGAAGAGCTACATAACTTGAAATCCGAAATATGATAAGCAAATATCAAACTAACTTCTATCTGCGTATTTGTTTGTTGCCTGTATGAATTTGACCAATGGCAGATGGAGTTATAAGTAAACGCTATGGATCTATCAATTTGTCTTATAATGTTTTTGAACATGCATGTATAGTCATTTATAAAATACTAACATTCTTTCCATCTGAGCATCATATACTATACTTCGGGCGTTTGTAATGTTTGCTATCATTTCTTTACTGCTAGTGGTATTGCACGAACATATCGGATGTACTTTATCACCGTCAACATCGCAAAATGTGGTAATACCTTCGGTGTCGGTTGCGAACCAAGTTATCTCATTTACATGTTTTCCTTTAACACACTTAATGTTTTCAGTTCTAACACACCGTTTTCCAATCAAAAGATGTGCCCCTCTAGATACTAAATAGATTGGTTCATCAATAATTACTTTAACACCTTGAACATCTCTGAAGTTGTTGATTACCTTCAAAACTATTCCGTCGCATATACCTCTAATCACGATTGTAAATCGGAACGCATTTCTGTTTAATTCGTGTTCACCATCTATATTAACAATGATGACTGCAACGTCGAATTTGGATCCAAATTGAGCAATACCACGGCAGTAATATCTAGTATCAAATCCACCGGCTCGCTCTAGACATTTGTTTTGAACAGTAAATCTTTCGATTCGTTTCAATCTGGAATAAGTAATGGCAATTGTGGAGTCATTCACACAGCAAATGGCTTGTTTTAGTCCAAATAACAAAGAGCAGTTTTGATTGAATACCTTTATCTCTTTGTTTGTATGATCAATAAATACGGTGTGACCATCAGACAAATAAGTGCACCCAAAAATGCTACACGCTTTATCGTCATTCTGTGCACTGTTACGAGTTTCAACTGATCCTTCCTGGCTTTTCATAGGAATGTTTTTGTCTTTCTTTAAATGCAAGTGTTCGCATTCGATATCTGACACAACTTGCACCGTCGTTTCGTGTTTTTCCATTGCTTGTGTAGCGATATCCCCATGAACATTAGAAATGTTTTCTAAAGAGATTTTTATTTCTTTTGTTTTTGTACTACAATGACCAACATTAGTTGTATAAGAGTCGCCAAAGACACCCCTATTATCAAACCTCGACTCCTCAGTTTTAATGATTTCTATAGTTCCAAGTGACGTATTATCTAAATAATTGACATTTGATTTAAATGTAAAGGTGATTTGATTCTGTTTACTTTGCACATTTACGTATCTTTGTTGAGCATTTATTTTATTTGCTATACTTTTCACCACGACGTCAATTTGTTTTGGATTTCAATGCTCAAGCGTAGTTTGTAACATATCCGATTGTTGCAAAAGTTCGGTTTCTGTATTGCCATATTCAGCAATAGCATCTTCAATCCCATGCAATTCATTCTTGAAAACATCATTTGTATCTCTTTCAAATTGGTTGCATCTTCTTTGAATCAGTTCTTGAATTTCTCTGATGTATAGTGTTGCTGCATATCGAATGTCTTTTTTATCTTCAAGGAGACTTTTAATATTTTTTTCTGTTCTCTTTCTGAAATATACAATTTTATTTCGCAGTTCACTAATATTTTCCAAAAGCAGTCTTCCACTTTCTTTATCTTCTCCTTCATTTTAAATATTCACTATTTTCTTTATGTGACATGTTCTATGTTCAGTCCTGGCACATCCAATACATAAGAGTTCATTGTGATACTCGCATGTATATTCGACATCACGGTGACATACAGTGATGTTTGGAGCAGGAAACGTTTGTCTGAGAAGTTCAAACGACGCTTTATAAGATGGGAAGTCGTGGTCCTTCAATATTTTATGATCCCTCGTTGCTTTCATCTTTCTATGATATGTAAAACACTCCTTACACAGGTATTCTGTACACGTGACACAAAATCCAACAGAATCCGCGACTTGGTCGTCATATGACGAACAAGCATCACAGTTGTTTTCCTTTTCTGGGTCCATATCTGTAATAAGTCTTATGCTATTAGTAATTGTTAAGCACTTTAAGTTCATATCAAGATTACCTGTATAAACATGATTATAGCAACAGCTGCATATAATTGAACATAAAATGTTAAGCGGGGCGGTAGTCTAATGGATAGAGTGTTGGCCGCTCACGCCAGAGGTTGCGGGTTCGATCCCCCGGTCGACCCGATGCCTCTCATAAAACAACACTCAGTACTGGTTCTACCCAGGAAGCGGACTCGAGAGCGGTTCATATAAGCTCTGAGCTTTCATCGCAATCGAGCTAAAATAAATTAGTATAAACTAAATGTTTGCATTCGTTCATGCGTCTAACTGGGTAGCGCCGCCGTATTGTAATCGTTATCGGATAGTGTATAACACATACTGCATAAACAGAATATTGACATGCTATTCAGATTAAAACAACTGATTTAGTGTCCTGTGTTTAAATATAGCATAGTCCATTGGTCTAAATGTCGTCGATATAATTACATGTGTATATATCAGAAGATATAATAAACGAGATTATACAGAAGGATCCACATGACACTTCTTAGTTATTTTCTGGATATGTGTTAAATTGATAGTTATTTATGAACTTGATAAAACATATTAAATATACCATATGGCAAAAGTGATTGGTTTACGATCCCGTATGGAACATGACAAGGATAAATATAAATGTGAACCGTGTTCGTTTGATGAAAAAACTGAGAGAGCTACTGGATTTTGTGGTACATGTGTAGAGTATATGTGTAAAAATTGTTTAAAACACCACAGAAAAACCAAAGTTACTCGTGGTCACGTTCTTTTAGAAGACACAATTCCTACTAATGCGAGGTCGTTCCAGTTACTTAGAGAAAGTGTGGAGTGTTCAAATCATCCCGGACGTTTGGTTGAATATAAATGTGAAGATCATGACAAACTTATTTGCATTGCGTGCGAAATGAAAACCCACCGAGAATGCAAACATGTCACAGAATTAAACGATATGATCAATGAAACTGTTCATAAAGAGAGCGGGAAGGTGTTGCAAGATAATATACATCTGATCGAACAAAAGATCAACTCTTTTAAACAGAAAAACGTAAATAATATTGCAGCTATTGACAAAGACTCGAGAAAAATAACTCTTGAAAGTAAAGCATATGTCCAGAAAATTGAATGCAAACTAACACAGCTTGGTGCACATCATAGTCTCAGTGTTGAGGAAACAGCTCAAACAGAAATCAAAAGGATAAGAACAAATATTGAAAAAACTGACTTGAAAGTAAAACAGCAAAACGAACTCATTGATTTGTTAGAAACAACTTTACAGCATGGAAATCCCAAACAAATTAAGGTTGTTTTGAAAACGGTTACAAAGCAATTACAACATCTTAGAGAAGAGGTAGATGAGCTGGATATAGACCGGGAAACATCGCTGATATTTAAACCTAACAACTGTTTGCTTGACATACCAGATCTAGGAATAGTATCATTGATAAGAAGGGCACATAATGAATATCGTGATGGTACATATGCAGATATTGCTAATGACAGTAAGTATGACGAGGTTGACGATGGAACTGTAGTTAGATTTTGTGAAGGACGACAAATAAAGGCAGATACTGTTTCGTGTGAAATAGAACTATCTGATAAAACAATAAAATGTGAAAACGTTACCGCTTGTGTTATAGACGAAAAACATAAATCAGTAGGAAACGAAACCGGATTGTGTACTATGCCATGTAAAGATCTAGAGAAATCACTGGCACAAACAAATAGAAAGGCTACTAGTATAAGTACAAAGAAAGAAGACAGTATTTGTCAAAGAGAACCTTTACTGTTACGTAATCTAGAATCGGTAGGCGATTACAATATAAAACTGCCGGGCGATATGGAATCTTGCAGTATCTTTGGGTGTTCTGTACTCCCTGATGGCCGGTTTGTGTTTATTGACAACACCAACCGTAAGATTAAACTGTACAACAAACAATTCGGATTTATACGTCAATCCAACTTGACTTATTCACCCTGTGGTATATGTGTTCTAGAAGACACAGTGGTGGCAATTACATACTCGGACAAGAAACGTATCAGTAGATACATCATACGGAACAACAAAATCGAATATGATCATGGTTTTACTATTGATGGTATTGGACGTAGTGTTACTAGGTATCTCTGTACTTCTATTGCAATTCTATGTGTGGACGAAGAAAATGGAACCAACGATACTGAAATTCAAATCAGAGAAATGTCGAGTGGGGAAATAATCCGACGCTTAAATCAATTTATCGATTTGAATGGCTCCGCAGTCCGATTCAAAGACCCACGTTGCATACTGTACAAGCATGGAGGATCCAATCTGTTTATTTGTGACAACTCACAATTTCGCTGTTTCGACCCAAATGGTAAACTTCGGTGGTTTTACCAAAGCGGTAGGGATAAAGCAATAAAACATGCTGTTGGTGCCGACCTAGATAATGAAGGAAATATCTACGTATGCGGGAAGAGCTCTGGTAATATACACCAGATAAACTCAATCGACTGTAAAGACTACAGGGTTTTACTACATAACATTCACGCTGCTTGTGTTGTTACATTTGATGCTTTGGGAGAACGACTTGTAGTTGGTTGTGACGGAGACACGAATATCCATGTGTTTAAATTTGTATAATTAAAACTGTGAGCGCATATTTAATAGCAAATTAAGACTCCTAAACGTACCATTGTACACAGAAGAGTATATTTAGATCAGATTTTAGTGGTGTTATAAAATATTTTGTTTTTGAAAATTATAGCCGAAGAGTATTTCGATATATTGTGCATAATAACTCACCGTTTAATATCAGAATTTGGGTAAACTTCGGTGGTTTTACCAAAGTGTACGTTGCACTTAAACAGATTGTTATTTTTATATACTTTTCATATAATTATAGATCACTTCTTAAGAAGTTTTAACGAAAGTAAAACACCACCTTATGCAGACAAATACACAGCGATCAGTAGGTGTATGCCATAGTTAAATACAATTATGTGTTAAATGTAATAGTAGATGCGATTCACGGAGGGAGATACGGCAGTAAATAGATAAGAACTCGTCTATTTTGGTCACTTTTATTGGTAGGTCACAAATGATGGGATCATCTTAAAATACAGTAATCATAAGTTGTATTAATGTGCCTATATTATTCTCTATCTCCCCCAAGTCTTTGGTATGTCTTTACTGAGGTAACAATATAAACTGAAATAACTATATAACAAAGGCTGATTAATACTGTGCATAATGAAAACATTTAGAATTAACCGTTCTGGTCAAACACTGATTAAGAATGTGTGTAATTAAAAAGATTTAAACTGTCCTATCAAACACTGATTAAGAATATATATAATTAACTTAACGCGGTTTACACTATCCCATCAAACACTGGAGATTGAGTCACTAGATAGTATTTATAGCAAGGATTATCCTGTAGACATATCATAGTCTCCGGAGCTTTGCCAAGCGGGTCATTTGCGGGTGCGTGTGGATCCCCTGGTGGCAGTGGCTGATGGGCATTGTTGTGGTATCCGAGACACAGGTGTTTGACTTTGTCCTTTAGCTGGAGACGTAGGTGGATACGGAATCGGAGAAACTGAAAGCCTTCGCAGCGGTTTTTACTGTTATGAATCTAGGCAATTGTGTTCGAGTTCAAATTCAAGATGATCCCATCATAGATAAGAACTCGTCTATTTTGATCACTTTTATTGGTAGGTCACAAATGATGGGATCATCTAAAAGTACAGTAATCATAAGTTGTATTAATATGCCTATATTATTCTCTAGTAAACACGTCCTTAAAGGCACGCACAGCTATATTGACATCTAATTGTACTTAAAGGCACGCACAGCTATGCTGACATCTAATTGTACTCATGAACATGAACCAAATGAACCGTTATACACAAGCACGTATAATCATATGAAGACATAAATCTTGAAGTATTACTGCCTGAAACTGGATTTGTAATATATATATACATATAGCAGTATCACGCTTATTTGAAAATATGAATGGAAATGTTTAAAATTTACAAATCAATTTTTCCTTGGGATTTTTTTATATTCTGTCTACCGACAAAAAGGCTGGACTATCAAAAGGAAATATTTCTGATAAGTGTACTAAAAGTTCATCGTCTATTCAGTTGATGTCAATAATCAAATGCAGGTACAAACTCAATTACCCGTTACAGTTTTGGTTCGGTTAGTTTGGATAACATAATTTATTATATTTTGCACGAGTAATGCTCAATAAATAATGCGAACTATCAAGTATGTACCTCTATGAATAATACCAGTAGCTCCTGTTGCTAATGCCTTCTATTATGTCTGGACCGTTATCTTGGTTATCTATGTCTAACAGATGCTTTGTTGCATAACTTTCCTTGCACTCGTTATGTATCTTCACATACTAAAGTAATGATACAAGTAGTTTTTGTGACCATTGCCTCTGGATTTAAAAATGTTGTGATCCTCCCAATGACTCATGGTAATGGAATTTTAAATAGAGTCACTAGGACTGTTACTGTAACGTTAATACTCATTATTACTCAATACTATAACGGAATTTTAAATAGAGTCACCAGGACTGTTACTGTAACGTTAATACTCATTATTACTCAATACTATAATGGAATTTTAAATAGAGTCACTAGGACTGTTACTGTAACGCTAATACTCATTACAATGAAATGTCTCTTTAAGACATTTGCGTGTCAAGTACTAAAATCTGACCAATGGAATGTCATGCATGTAAATTCAGAGTTTTGTCGGATTGGCGTTATTTCTCATTGGAATATTGTGTAAGTCCACATTTCAATAATTGGGGCTTGATAGTCGTCTTAGTTGGAAAATATAATAACGCGACACAAATGGTGACGGAAGTCACATGCCATCATACATAACACTACATGTGGGACTATTTCAGACATCCCACTGGCTTATCGAGAGTAGTTATCCCCCTTGATATCGGCGTTTTTTATTACTTACCTGGCTAAACCGTGATATTTGGTTTACATAGAAACATATAGGAGAAATTTAATTTTATCGTTATAACTTTTTCATTATTAAATTGCCGACCTATTACAACGTCTAGCCATTCAGTTAAAAATGTAACCTTTATTATGATAAAATAAAGATTAAAATAATTTTATGTCTTCTTGCTTCCTTTTTTAATTTTATAACAGCATAAATGCTTCTTATATGTTCTATATAAAAATTACTCAAAACACGTGTTCAGCCACTTTTAATGTCTTATAAACCTTAGTTGTACTTTTTTGCTAACCTATTACAACGTATACATTTATTGCAAATGAAATTCTCTTTACACTGATATTTAGATATAGAAAATATAATAATTGCATCTTGCTTCCATTTTGATTTGAAAATGAGACAAAATGTAATTCTGATTTATTTTCTGTATGTTCAATAAAGCGTACTATTGTACCCAATACAGCATATCACTGTACCCAATTAAATACAGCATGTATGTCGCTATATCAGCCGGCAGATGTTGGTCAGTCCCGACATGTTTATATACACACTGTGATATTGCAAGTTATGTGTAGTTTTAAAGGTACTGAGATTACTTCATTTAGTTTAGTTATCCGTTCTGAAATAGATTTTTAACTGCAAACATGTTTCATTTTGTGTATTTTTATGTTTGTTTTATAGTCATCGCATTGATCTCGTGTAATCAGAGACATAATAAGATGTATTATGTCTCTGGTGCAATTAACTCAATACAAGTTAGTTATGATAAACCAATATCAAATGTTTATAAATATTACACTATATTGAATTTAAACGTTTTCCTAAGATCAGTAAAGTAATATTTAAATCTAATAGTCATGTACAACAACAAAAACAGAGCCCTTTCCCCCCGCCTGTCTGTTTTTCAAATCTCAAACAATGGAATAAGCCAGTGTTTATTTATGACATTAATTTACGACTACCCCTTCCCGGAAGCAAAACTTTTATTGGGGGTAATAATATTATTTGCTAGGATGTAGTTGAGTAATTATATTTCAACACAAGTTTGTTTGTTATTTTTTTTAAAATTAGCTATTTGATTTAACATAGATATTCAGATAAATTGATAACAAATTAAAATTTTATAAACAAATAATAGAACGGGAGGGAAAATGTTAGCGGTTTTCTGTCAATTATGCGATGGCTTTATTAATGAAATGTATCGGCGATAATTCTTTAAACAACTTAATATTTTTTTAACTTACGTGCAGTTTTAAGTTTAATTTTTCAAAAATAGATCCTCTCGTATATTGAAGTGGTATGCGAAAAATATTAATCTGTTGTAACAACATAACCTTATGATATTATAATGGCACCTGGAAAATCCGGCTTCATTCCAAAACGCCTATGGAGAATCCGGCCCGAAGATTATCCGGTCCCTGGAGAATCCGGCCCCATTTAGCATGGTCCATCCGGCCCCACATTTTTATTTTTTATAGCATATTAGGGTATTTATCATAAACAATACATACATAAAATGTATATATTTACATTAAAATATTTATGAAATACACATAAACACGGTAAACTTGATAATTTGTGTCGCACATTGTGCAAACAATTCAACAGTTTGTTCATACATCACAATTATTGAAACTGTGGAAATGTAACATTGGAAAGCAATTTGCTTTTGATTTTGTAAGATATTATACAACAAAAACAGCAACATTTACTTTTATTAATAACAGGCTACACAAAGGTAACAACGTGATTCATTTTGTTTAACATATATGTTGGTATTTATCCAGGTGATAAATATTCACCATTTTCAACATACTATAGATGATGGCAGATCAATACTTTTTTAATTATACATGTGTAAATAAAGAATAGTTGTATTAATCTACGTTGATAATGAATACAGTAATCAATTTGCCTTTGACAAAAACTCACATCATTTTAACATAAAACTACATTTTCATCATGAGATATTGCATACAAAATATAAATACGAAGTTTAGATACACTATCTAAACTGCACACCTTTAAAATACTCGTATCAAATATAATCTATTCTGTTCTTTGTGTCCACGATCATCTCATCTTATCAAATAGCTAGTTATTAACATCACATTTTGAATTAGTTGTTCAACGTACAGCACTTATTGTATAACGTATGCTCATACGCACACTACAAATATGTGCACAGTAAGGTTAAGTTGTGTCTCATGGCATTTTGAATCGTTAACATTACATACCCAAATCACGCAACTGTCTGCTGAACATTGAACTAAATGTCTATTGAACAGAGAGCTATAATGATACTACACGATATGGAAAAATACCCGATATTTTTTCTATCATATTGAAAGAAAGACGAAATTCAAAACTAAAGACGCATTTAAAGATTTGCATAAATACATGCTATTTAACAAACCAACCTAACTCAAGATGACACACTCAATAGATATCAACAGGATACAGTGGTGACATTATTTCCAATTACAATACAATTATATTGAATGAACGCAAAATCCTTTATATCAGGAATATTTGATCCCGTTAAGATGTTGACGTTGCTATTCACTAAAATTAATTGCATACTACCATGTTACTGTTTCCTGATAATAGGCGATCCATTATTTTCGTGTCTTCTTTCAAGAAATTGTAATGATTAATGACAAACTTATAACCGATATCAGAGAGAGAGAGAGAGAGAGAGAGAGAGAGAGAGAGAGAGAGAGAGATGAATATATATTTATTAATTTTAATAAAGTTTTTGTGTTGATTTTTTCCTGTATTTATCTTTTTAAAAGTATCGTCTTGAGAGATAGAACGAGGGAGAGAGATGTATATAATGATATTCATTGTTTATGATTATATTAATTAAAAAATTATTAAATTGAATTATAAATCATACATGTTTAATTCCCAAAAATAGCTACTTTTCATTAACATTCATTGGTTATTGTATGCACTATATAATTCCCGTTATGAGTAATATTTCAATAACAATTCCGAAGTAATTAATATGTGCGTTTCAAACTATCTAATAACTTTCCAATATTTCATTAGAAATACCAAATAATAAATAACATTATTTTTAAAATTAATGTGGGACCGGATTTTCCATGCTAAATGGGGCCGGATATTCCAAGAACGTTTCATCTAGAGGCTGGATTAATAACGCGGCAGGATTTACATGGGGCCAGATATTCCATAACTCATTATAACACGTGGTTCTTAAAAGAAGTTTAAGTGTTAAAAAAGAATTATGGTAAACTACCGTTTTAGGCTTTATTGAAAACATATGCGCTAATATACAGATGTCTGTTTCCAACAAAAAATTTATATAACCGTAATAATCTGACTATCAACCCTCGGGTCGTGAGTTCGAATCCCCGCCCGGCACCAGTCTCTTTGATTAGTGGAACGCGTGGTCCAGTGATAGAGCACCGAACCATGATCGAAGGGTCGTGGATTCGATCTTCCGCTACGGCTATGTGTGGTGTCCTTGAGCAAGACAGCTTTTCCGCATATGCTTAGTACAGCTGGGCCCGATTAGCTCAGTCGGTTACGCGTCTGACTATCAATCAAGGGGTCGTGAGTTCGAATCCCCTGCCCGGCAACAGTCTCTGTGATGATTGACATACGACATTGTGTCTCATTATCATTCGTCTCTCACCACTGATTCAAGTGGGAAAGTTATCAGTTACTTGCGGAGATGGGGTGTGCTCGAGTACTTATTAATCCCAGGAAACAGTGGTTGTGTTAACTGATCGTCTGTTAGCCCTCGATGGCATAAAAATGACGCTAAATATTCAATCAATCAATCATGGTCATACCCATGAAGATTTCGAACGTGATTTGCCTAAGTTGTAAGAACTTGTTTCACAATCGAAGAAAAATAACTAAGCTTAAAAACAAAGTCTCTGTGATGGTTTATTTACGACATTATGTCTCATTGTCATATGTCTAATTAACCGTAATAATTTTATTTATTTATAGTAACACAAAATTATCAATCTGTATCTGTTGATTGATAATAAAATAAACTATATCAAATTATATTGAAATATGTACAAAAATCATTAATCTATGATATATTTTACACATTAAATTTAATCAAATGATTTTAGCGTTTATATCAAATTCAATAATTCAATATGATTCAACCCCACTCTTAGTTGGTAAATATAATAACGCGACACAAATGGTGACGGCAGTCACATGCCACCATACATAACACTATTCAACCCCACTCTTAGTTGGTAAATATAATAACGCGACACAAATGGTGACGGCAGTCACATGCCACCATACGTAACACTGTTCAACCCCACTCTTAGTTGGTAAATATAATAACGCGACACAAATGGTGACGGTAGTCACATGCCACCATACGTAACACTATTCAACCCCACTCTTAGTTGGTAAATATAATAACGCGACACATATGGTGACGGCAGTCACATGCCACCATACGTAACACTATTCAACCCCACTCTTAGTTGGTAAATATAATAACGCGACACAAATGGTGACGGCATTCACATGCCACCATACATAACACTATTCAACCTCGGGTATGTCATGCGGAATATCTCGGCGTTTTTCAGTTCCAAGATGGCTGCCCCCCTACTTTCTGAATCCGGCGATCGACACTATCAAACATGGATCAATTTAAGCGGGTATTTACTCATATCTACCAAAAATAGGTGATTAATCTGTAGAAATAATATGTAATAAGGCACTGCCTAAAAGGGGATTTATCAATTTCAATCAATGTATATGTAAATTATTTAATATCAGTGTATCAGGATAAGATTTATAACTGTCAAAATAATAAATTGTCATATAGTTTAATAGAAAATACAGTTGTATAGCATTTTTATCGTTTCATATATGGCCCGAAATATGTAAGTCTGTAAGTCCATGTGCAAGTCCGCTCAAAGAAGTATATAGAATCTATGTAGGTCCTTGCTAAGATGTTGAATATTTGCTGTCGTAACCATCAGTTACAAAAGATAAGAAAGGATTTGTTTAAACTAATTTATTTTTACTTCTATTGTGAAACAAGTTCTTACAACTTAGACAAATCACGCTCGAAGACTTCCTGGTTGGAACCAGTATTAAGCATATGCGGGAATGTGTCTTGCTCAAGGACATCACACATAGCCATGGCGGAGGATCAAACCCACGACCCTCTGATCATGGGTTTGGTGCTCTACCACTGGACCACGTGCTATGCACAAAAAAGGATAACCAAGTAACCAGAAATAAAGACATTTTTTTTTAGTATTTCTTAAATTTTGATGTTGTATATTTGCTGTAGTAATCTAGAGTGCCAAAAGACAAAGAAGGATAATGAGTAACCAGGGATAGAGACATTTTTTTATATTTCTCATTTTAACTACAATGTGAAAAATTATTTAGCATAATTTTTTTTTCTAGGATACCAAAGACATATAACAAGTAACCTCAGTTACCAAAGGTATATAGCGGGATACAAATGGACTTACTTGTGCAGAGGTGCTACTTTTGTGTCAAATCTATTTTTGTTTAGGGAATAAATTGCCACCAAATATTTTTTATTTGTTTCATTAATTATATATCAGTGTAACAGTCTTTTTAAGTAGTATACAGTAATTTTTAATTTTTCAAATTTGGTTGAATCAGTGACATAAACCAGTAACTGGTTGAATAATCCACTTTTTGAAATATATCACCAAAAAGATTTTATGTATATGGGGTGCTGTTTTTCTATTTAACCATATAACTAAGAGATATTACTTATTCAAAGAGGTGATATCACTTATTTGAATAGAGGATATCACTTATTCATAAATCAAATAAGTGATATTACTTGTACTATAAATGATATCACCTATTTGATTAAATGATATCACTTATTATGGTTAATTACCTAGTAGTAAAACAACAACCCATAGATGTACATATTTGGGTGCAGTCCTTAAAGAATTATTTGGTAAAATAATTTGTACAGAATGTTTTAAACAACACTTACATTCATATGATCGTTCTGGCTGACAGAATCCGGTGTCTAGGTTGTGGCTGTTTACAACAAATGGTTTCTTAATAAAGGTGACCACTAACACTGGTTTAACTATGTATTGTCAGTGACTCAATGTATATGTCTCAGTTATTGTAAACAAACAGAACTTGTGGTATTTCTCTGTTAGCTTCCTCTCTTCTGTTTTATTTACTTTCATTACTACAGGATTGTAACATTTTGAGACTGGTTTTGAGTCTAACCTGGTTGTCTATATGTATTCAGGTAATTGTTCTAGTTGGCATATTCTATTAACATCATATAGCTTTACACCCATACCAATTGTATTGTCATATATATAATTATTACCTGTGTCAATTGGCTATGGGCACTCATGTGTACAGTCTTGGTAAAGAAAGGTCAGCATTGTATTTACACCATCTATTACACTTTTATTTAAATTTTGACAAATATAATGGAGTTTTCAGTTTATACAACTTCGTAAGGGTGTCAAGATCCCCACCAGGACTTGAACCTGGAACTCTTTTCAAACAGAAAAGTGTGCTAGCTTACACTATAGAGATGTACCCCGACACCACAAACCAAGTGTACATTATATTATCTGAATATGTGATAACTAAGACCACCCTTAAAAAATTGTTTGTTTGCTACTTCCAACCCATACCAGATAGGAGGTGGGTAGGTAAGTAGGGGACATTTTTAATATGCAGCCAATCTGAAAATCCTTTTAAAGAATATGGACAGAGAAAGGACAAGCAAAGACCTAGAATATATTGAATGAACAACAATATTTTTTTATTGGAGGGGTGGGGTAAAAATGTTTCCAACCAGCAGGATTGTTGTGGATCAACTGGAAATGTAGGACTTGCAATATATTGAAATCGCGTTATATCACAATATGGCATATCGTGTATAACATGCCTTAATCAACTGTATTTATCAACTGTATTGCAATACAGCAAGTAACCAACTAAAATCATTTTCAAACACAGAAGTATGCATGTTCAGTACTGTGTTTGGTTTAACATACAATCAGTGCTGAAGAGGAGCTAGTTAAGTATTTACTGGAAATCCTCCATCCTGTAAAACTGCACCAGTGGCCCAGGGGTAGAGCATCCGCCTCGCTTGTGGAAGATTGTATATTCAATCCCCAGCCAGGTCATCACTATTTCTCAAGCAATACACAGCCCTACAAAATATTTTAATTAAGCCTAAGCGGCCAAAAGTATCAAATAAATGGCATGGTATTACAACTGTTTAATCTAAATGCTGCTTTTCAAGTATTTAAACGGTTCCAACCAATCTGTCTACTCTGCATTTTAAAGAAATTATAGAAACATAGGAGTATATGTATTTAAAAAAAAAGTAAGGGAATGTGTGGTTGCTAAATAGAGGTGATCACTTCATATGTTCTACTGTTGTGGCTATGAGAAATAAAATGCTGTTCACTTTCATTTCGGAAACAATTATTGAAAAAAGATCACTGTAAAATGTACTTAAGAAGCAAGATGCTATTAGTTGCCTCGGTATTTTCATACAGATAAAAACAAACATTTCTATAGAGATATGTTTTCCCTGTCGTCTATTCTGTTACTATGTTGTCAACTGGTGCATCACTAGCTGTTGCAATAGGCTGCTACCATGTTGTCAACCAGTGCACCACTCACTAGCTGTCACAAAAGTCTGATACTATATTGTCAACCAATGCATCACTAGCTGGCACAATAGTCTGAAACTATGTTGTCAAACGATGTATCACCAGCTGCCGCAATAGTCTGATACTATGTTGTCAACCAGTGCATCACTAGCTGGTACAATAGTCTGATACTATGTTGTCAACCAGTGCACCACTCACTAGCTGTCACAAAAGTCTGATACTATATTGTCAACCAATGCATCACTAGCTGGCACAATAGTCTGAAACTATGTTGTCAAACGATGTATCACCAGCTGCCGCAATAGTCTGATACTATATTGTCAACCAGTGCATCACTAGCTGGTACAATAGTCTGATACTATGTTGTCAACCGATGCAACACTTGGTGGCATAATAGTCTGATACTATGTTGTCAACCAGTGCTTCACTAACTGGCATAAGTTTGATACTATGTTGTCAAACGGTGCATCACTAGCTGGCACAATAGTCTGATATTATGTTGTCAACCGATGTATCACCAGGCGGCATAATAGTCCAAGTCTATATTGTCAACCGATGCATCACTAGCTGGCACAATAGTCTGATACTTTCATTCTGAAAATGAAGTATCGCAATACGCAACGCCAATGAAAAACCACCAATGCACAGCCCCATCAGGTAGTAGGGAAAAACAGTTGCCATCTCCAGGCGCATTGTAAACCCATATAATTCTTTCTTTCTATCTTACTTACACTGCAACACCCTAACCAGAGGATAATGTGCAGGCACAAAGTGCACATGTTTACAAGTATTTTACAGGCACTTTAATTTCTTTACTGGATTATCCCCTTCGCCATCAGGTAGGGATGTCAAACTCTTCATGAATGCGATGGAAGCTTATTCCACTGATCAACATCACGGGAATGACTCTCCTTGGACATGAGACCAACTGCTTTAAATCTCCTTCAAAGGATTGCATGGTTTTAAAGTGACAGCAGTCACCCATACTAACACTGTACTTAGTTGCTTAACTTTCAACTTACAGTCAGTGCACTTCAGCCATGCTAGCTTAACAGCGAGGCTGTTGTAAGTGACCTATATATACATTCACTACACTCCTCCCCTCTTTAACCTTTAGGGCTCAGCCCCCAACTGCACAGCCTGTGGCTTCCCACAGTTCCTGGCTATATCCAGTTCCATCTCAAGGAAAGAGAAATTTGTGCAGACACAGGTTTAAAAGTTAATCCTCGTCGCCATTAAAGTGACAGCTGTCACCCATCCGAGTACTAACCCTGTACTTCATTGCTCAACTTCCAATACAGTCAGTGCACTTCAACTACAACGCTATAATAGCTAGCTTAACATATTGTAAGTGACCTAAGTACATTCACAACACTTTCATTTACTTGCCCGAATAAGCCACTATGATGAAACCCAACAGTGAATGAAACTGGAAACCCCTGGGTCCTGAAGCAATAATGTATCCTAACAACAGCGACACGATTTATCACATACTAACAAATAAAAAAATACCCCTGCTAACCACTAGACTACCATATCAATTTTATCAGAGAAAATTATTTGAAACAACAAGGCAAGTCATGTTATAAATACAGTATTGGTTCTAATACTTTAAAAATTAGCACTGTATATGTAGACGACAAAATGTCTAGAGCAAAGCTGCGACGGTAAACAAACATAGACTGACTGACTGAAGACATCATTTTTGTCAGTGTTAATTACGTCTCATGCAGATATGTCAACACAGCTGTCACGGTGTCACGATCTGTAACGAAAACTACTTGTTCACGAAGCATTACGTAGTATTATTTGTAAGTGGCAATACTTCCAAGACCGTGCATCTACAATAACTGATTAAATAGTACACCTATCGTAGCGGGCAAAATAACAAGTGTATCAGCCTTTATCTACGTATAATTGTATTAAGATTCTACACAATATGTTGGCTGCTGGTGTTGTTCGGATGGCAGAATCGAAACTGTTATTTATCAATTTCATTCAATAAGTATACATGAATTATATATATATATATTGTTAAATCATAAACACATCGTGTATGTAACGTAATAATGCGTATAATTGTAACATTTCTTCATATACTTATCGAACTACTTTTTGAAGTATGGAAAGAGTAAGTTATTTGGTTTAGCCAAACGTGCACTTTTTTTCGTCAAGGGAGCTAACTCCTCCAGTTAATTTTTTGGTTGCCGTCCTGCACCATTTTTCACCAATCGTGGGAACCAACTATTTAAGTTGTACGGGTTACAGTCCTTGACTCACCAGTGCATAAACCGGAAATACAAAAAATAAATAAGCATCACTTGTAATTTAACGGACGCGTGTACAATGCCGTTCCGGTGATTTTCACCGGCGCTTTGCGCCGGTGATAAATCCCCTATTATATATCCGTCGTTTTTAACAGCGGTTTTAACTGTTGCTAATCATTTTAACGGACTATTCGCTTAGAACGCCATGTTGACATGGATTGAGGTACCTCGACGGGGTTTATTGAAGGCCGTTTTATTAATAACTGCTAATGTTGCTTCAATGTTATCTACGTCCTGTTGGAATGCAAATCAATACCAATACAGGTCAGATATGACATAGTGTCTACCAATATGTAAATTTTGTTGTAAATGTCCGTAATATTGAAATGTGTACACCAGGGGCATAGTCTTACAACAAAGTTGAAAGTTACTCAGGGATAATGTGCGAGGATTGAGCGGGGGGGGGGGGGGGGGGGGGGGGGGGGGGGGGGGGGTCTGACTTCTGCTGGTGGGGTTGAGGGGTGTAAATAGAAATAGAAGTATAAATGGTGGCTTCTGGTTACATTCCAAAATTTTATGCTTCATTTGGTTGTCCCTACCTTCGTTCCCTTCTGTTATTTTCATTAGTTATATCGTCTGTTTACTCGTTAGCCCCTTCATTTATTTAGGCTTTGATTTTAAATGTTACTCAGCAGAGCAGCTGAGTAGCCACGCTATGCGCCTGTACATGTATGGTTACCTAAATAAATCAAACGCAAAACAAAAATATATAATATGGTAATGGTGATTGATTGTTATTACTTTGAGACTGGCCTTCAGCCTCTCCAGTTTTAACCTTCAGTTTATTCTACTTATTCAAAGCCCAAGATACTGTTTAGAGTACATCTACAATAGTTATATTCTAATCAAATATTGTAAATAAGCATTTTCAGAATATAATATCATGAAACTTTGGTAAATGAAATAGAACCTAACTTTTCAAAACTTAGTGATGTTTACCCAAATCATCAGTATAAAATACCAATATATATGAGCTTATTTTATTATATTTTACTTGTTCATTTCTTTTATTTTACATATATGAATGCATATCATTTTTGACCAAATGGAACAAACATATCATAAATAAAAACAAAATTTGAAACCAAATTGGCATGAACAAATTTAATTATATAAAAAGAGATAATACCTAGACTGCATAGGAGCAGTATTTAGTTCTAGAACAAGTAGAAAGAAATAAAAATATACAATCCTCGGTGGTTTTATTTTTTTATTTAGATTTATATACTCAATAGGTTTACTGTTTACTTTAAAGTTTAAAAAACCCCGCAAGGATCTAACCAAAATTGTTTTTGATGAATTGTAGCATTATTATTTTTTTTATTAATAACAGATGACTAAATGATGGTGAACAGGGAAGTTGAATTAGAGAGACCAATCCAACACATTGAATACAGTGAGCATTCATGAAGAAATGAGGTGAGTAAATAACTTTAAAGTAGATATGAATTTAAGTAACCAGCTTGAACTATTTTGAATAGTTTAATTGCACTCTATTGGTGTGTGTATCTTCTATGTTCTTTGTTGTTTTATGTCACTTCAATTTTTATATGTTCATAACGTCTCAATCATTTGCTTTTCCTTCTCTATATGAGTCCTTGATGTTCAGTATTGCAGTTAAAATACCAACCCCTGTGTAGTTCCAGGGAGCCATATGAGTGATGGCAAGAATAGGATCACTGTGTCTCATGCAAATCATAAGAAGTGACAATTTGAGTATTTTGATAGAATTTGCTGAAATTCTGCAGGTATCAAGGTTCTAGGTTCATTCTGCATATTCATTTAGTTTTATTGAAGGTTTTTTATCTGTATGTTAATTTATTTTATATTTTTTTACATGTAGAGTGAACCAGGAATCTTCCTTCCTGTTGCTGTCAAATAACCTACTAGTGTAATGTGTCCGTACACAGTAAAACTGCATTCATTCATTCATTCCTAACATTAATTTTGTATGCATCAAATAATGTTACAAAAAGTATTTCATTAGGAATTTTAAAGGTTCAGTCGGTTCTAGGTTTATGATATTGATTGAATGATTTGTATAGATGAATTAAATATTTATGTGATTAAATCATTTTGTTACATAAATAGGAAGTTTTGAGATAAAAGGACTATTTGAATGAAAATATATATTTCTATATTTGTACAGGCAGAAGAAAAGATAGATATCATCTGCAGCATTTACCTTTATTTTACATAGTTCAAAAAATCTGCTTTTATTTCAGACATGATGTACATTTCAATGAAGACTGGTGGGTGTCAGTTTAAACAAATACATCAAAAAGATAGATGGGTCAGTTGTGAAACGAAACATGGCTGGTAGGTCACAAACTTAGATAAAACAACACTTGACATTAAAAAACTCATAATAGATTAAAGTCTAAACCCAATTTCCTCTTAAAACAACACTCAGTACTAGTTCTACATGAGAGCAATTCATATAAGATCTAAACTTACTTCACATCTCAATCCAAACAAGATTTATTAACAGGAGCTTAAAATTAATAGAAATAGAATATTATATTTTGAAAAGTGGATTATTGCTTACTATATATACTGAATATGTAAGGTTGCATGTACGCTTCCCAGTAAACGAACAATTACCTATATATTTCATAGCAAATATATACCTGAACAATATAATGTTACATGTAAACCTATACACTTGTACAACATCATAGCAAATATATACCTGAACAATACAATGTTACATGTAAACCTATACACTTGTAAAACATCATAGCAAATATATACCTGAACAATACAATGTTACATGTAAACTGATACACTTGTGCAACATCATAGCAAATATATACCTAAACAATACAATGTTACATGTAAACTGATACACTTGTACAACTTTTAGCAAATATATACCTGAACAATTGAATGTTACATGTAAACTGATACACATGTAAAACAACATAGCAAATATATACCTGAACAATCGAATATTACATGTAACCTGCTGATACACTTGAAGTCACTTGTGCAACAACATAGCAAATATACACCTGAACAAGATATGGTTGCATATACACTGACACACTTGTACAACAACATCGCAAATATACACCTGAACAAGACATGGTTGCATATACACTGATACACTTATACAACAAGAGATTTTAGCTCATGAAATTTACTAAAACTTTCATATAAATCATAAGCTGGGCCCGTTTAGCTCAGCTGGTTACACGTCTGACTATCAAGCCAGGGGTCATGAGTTCGAATCCCCAACCGGCAACAGTCTCCATGATGATTGATATACGACATTGTGTCTCATTATCATTCATCTCTCACCGCTGATTCAAGTGGGAAAGTTAATTGTTACTTACGAAGATTGGTGTGCTTGAGGACTGGTTAACTTTTCAGGATCCCAGGAAACAGTGGTTAGGTTAACTGATCATCTGTTAGCCCTAGATGGCATAAAAATGATACAAAATATTCAATCAATCAATCCTACTCGTAAAATGCACAGAAAATAGAAAGGAAAATACTTTTATATATTTAACCGGAAACTGTAATTAACTGTTTTCAATTTACCTACAAAAAAACGAATATATGTATGCCTGATATACCTGTACACACTATAATACATGTATGGCTGATATACCTGTACACACTATAATACAGCAGGGTTCTCCACAGGAAAGAGTGCAAGTGCTGGGGCAAGAGCGCGTAAACACATTTTCAAGCGCTGTGTAAGGCACTCATTTAAATATATTTAATTAGCAAAACTTGCATTAATCAGTTAAAATCATCATATTTAGTATGTTTCATTTTAGGCATTAAAATGAGAAAGATATGCAAAGAAATATAATGATTTAGAGGAAAGTAAACTATTGCAAAATTTTGTTAAAGAATTCAAGCGCTGAGGAAATACCATTTCTGATAGTCAAGCCTTTGGTGCCCCTGTGCTTAAATGGCCTGTGGAGAAGCCTGATACATATATTCCTGATATACCTGTACACACTATAATACATGTATGCCTGATTTACCAGTACACACTATAATACATGTATGCCTGATATACCTGTACACACTATTATACATGTATGCCTGATATACCTGTACACACTATTATACATGTATGCCTGATATACCTGTACACACTATAATACTTGTATGCCTGATATACCTGTACACACTATAATAAATGTATGCCTGTACACATTATAATACATATATGTCTGATATACCTGTACACACTATAATATATGTATGCCTGATATACCTGTACACACTATAATACATGTATGCCTGATACACCTGTGCACACTATAATACATGTATGCCTGATATACCTGTACACACTATAATACTTGTATGCCTGATATACCTGTACACACTACAGTACATGTATGCCTGTACACACTATAATACATATATGTCTGATATACCTGTACACACTATAATATATGTATGCCTGATATACCTGCACACACTATAGTACATATATGCCTGATATACCTGTACACACTATAATACATGTATGCCTGATATACCTGTACACACTATAATACATATATGTCTGATATACCTGTACACACTATAATATATGTATGCCTGATATACCTGCACACACTATAGTACATATATGCCTGATATACCTGTACACACTATAATACATGTATGCCTGATATACCTGTACACACTTTAATATATATATGACTGATATACCTGTACACATTATAATAAATGTATGCCAGATACACCTGTTCACACTATAATACATGTATGTCTGATATACCTGTACTCACTATTATACATGTATGCCTGATATACCTGTACACACTATAATACATGTATGCCTGATATACCTGTACACACTATAATACATATATGTCTGATATACCTGTACACACCATAATACATGTATGCCTGATACACCTGTACACACTATAATACATGTATGCCTGATATACCTGTTCACACTATAATACATGTATGCTCGATATACCTGTACACACTATAGTACATGTATGCCTGATATACCTGTACACACTATAATACATATATGTCTGATATACCTGTACATACCATAATACATGTATGCCTGATACACCTGTACACACTATAATACATGTATGCCTGATATACCTGTACACACTATAATACATGTATGCTTGATACACCTGTACACACTATAATACATGTATGCCTGATATACATGTACAAACTATGATATATGTATGTCAGATGTACCTAATTCAATTTTATTGTGTATAGTTTAATTAAATACTAGTATTTGCTTGTTGTTTTTTTTTTCAGATCCGAAAGACATCACACTGATTTGACAACAGAAGTTCATGTGTGGTGATTTCCTGTTTTCATTGTCTTTGTTACTTGTAATCACACTAAATAAAGTGCTTGTAGTCAGATTATGTTTTATTTTTGTTTTATTGTGATAAAGAAACACTGGGCGAGAGCAGCATTATCAGCCTATTGTTAATAATATTTACAGTTTTAGAATATGTGTACAAAGGTATTTCATTACCGATTTTATTAATATGATCATTATTGTTCACAATTTCATTAATGAAACACCTTTGGTTCTGACATTCTCTCGGCGCTTCTTCATCATTAGCGTTGACCCTACTTTCCACCTTTATTTATTTAATGCTTAATTTCACAATCAACAAACAGCATAATCATATACAATTATTTCAATATTGCAAGGGTCCTCGTGGCCGAGTAGTGTAAGGTAGCATCTCAAGATCATTCACCTCTGACCGCTACAGTCGTAGATTTGATGCAACTTGCTCCAGAAACTTTATATAAGAAAGTTTGCAAGTTACTTGCAAAAGGATGGTAGCTCTACTCAGATTCATTCTGAGGTCTTCCTCCACAAATAAAACTGGATATGTCATTCTCGTGTATAGCCTGAAATATGTTGAAAATGGCTTTAACTCCATTTAAAAAATTAATATTCCAAAGTATAAACCATACACGTAACACCATGACATCAATGGTTACAAACAAATAAATGATTACAATTTGTATCAAACATTAATGCACTTAACCTATAAGTATACATTTATGAATATTTCGAGGGCTAACAGACGATCCGTTAATAATTCTTTCTTGGGGGTCCTGGAAGGTAACCAGTTCTGGAGCACTCGTATCTCAGCAAGTAACTGATACGTTGCAATCGTCCTATGTCACCAATTGAAGGATATATAGTTTGCCAACATACCCACATGGCTACTTATTTACATACATGTTAACTACAAACTCTGTGCTTACAAATCAATATACATGTAAACAAACCTACATACACCTCAGTTTATCTACCTACATGTCTATCAACACGCCTACATATATCAATATGCTTGCACGTCTTGTAACATAGCTACATGTCTATCAACATGTATACACGTCTATCAACATATCAGTTAACATACCTACACGTCTATCAACATGACTGCATGTCTATCAACTTGCCCATACACGTCCATAACATATATATCAACATACCTGCACGACTATCAACATAACTGCATATCTACCAACGTACTAGTAACCAATCAACATACCTGCTTGTCTGTCAACATGCCCTATACGTCTATCAACATGCCCATACACGTCTATCACATATATATCAACATACCTACACGACTATTAACATGCCTGCATGTCTTTCAACATACTTGTAATCTGTCAACATACCTGCACGTCTATCAGCATGTCTCTACAGGTCTATCAACATATCTAACAGCATGTCTGCACGTCTATCAACATATCTATTAGCATGCCTGCACGTCTATCAACATATCTACCAGCATGTCTTCACGTATGTCAACATATCTACCATCATGCCTGCACGTCTATCAACTTATCTACCAGCAAGTCTGCAGGTCTATCAACATATCTACCAGCAAGTCTGCAGGTCTATCAACATAATTATCTATTAACGTGGCTGCATGTCTATAAACGTATTTATTGATATGCCCGCATGTTTACTAACCTACGTGCATATCTACCCAACTACATGTAATTACAAGTTTATTCTATCTATCTGCTTGTCTATCGTATGTTATCTTCCTATCATGTCTACACACAGGTTAACATACGTGGGGGAGAGGGGGGGGGGGGGGGGTTCTCCCTATATATTGGTAAGTACATATGTGCCGCCATTTTGACCCCTCTTTTTGACCCTATTTCCTTTGTATAGTGTGATATAGAGCTTTGACCCTTCTTTCTGGACACATTATGTAGACTTTTGACCCCTTGTTCAATCCGGGTTCAATCCTCTCCTATCTACTAAGAACTCCAGGCTAGGGACACCGCTTGGCTTTTACTCTTAGAAATCCAAGAGCGTATGCATTGTATAGACAAATTTTATTTAGATTAAATATAAAGATTGGATCAATGTAATTTGTTTGAATGCAGAGTTTCGATCCCTATCATTGGTTTAAATGTAGAGATTTGAATCCCAAATTTTAGGTTGCAATGTAAAGTTTGTGCCTCTGTTTTGTAGTTTACACATTTGTACCTATTTTCAGGTCAAATGTCCCCCCCCCCCCCCCCCCCCACCAAGGTATTAAGCCTGAACTTCCTTTCTTACCTACAATTTGGGGGTTGGGGCTTTATTTTGTTTTAACACACTCTTAAACCATTCTGTATCGATTAACAGTGACTGGTCAGTTTTTAATATAAAAAAATGCGATATGCTGATGGATAATACCTTATTCAGCTAATACTGTTCATATATACATATAGCATGATAGTAGCTTTAACCATCAAAATATGTTCTAAAATAAGCCATACATGTATTTTATATATTCCATTGCAACCAAACCGTCGTAGGTCAGTTCATCTCTACCACCAAATATATATTTTTTTGTCAATTAATCTACACATTATAACAATCATCAGTCTATACATTTAATTTTATTATAAGTATAATCAAAGTTAGTAAATAGTAAGCACCGAATCCAAGAAAATAATTATGATAATGCAACCTAGCTAAAGATAAACTTCAAGTTAGAATGTCGACACGTCTAATTATGTGAAATCATCCTCATCCATCACTCATTAATCATCACAGAAATGCGTAATCATCTTTTATGTTTTTAATAATTATCTTATCCTGCTCGCCAAAATGACTGGTTCAAAGCGCGAGGGTAAATAAAAACTTATATATATATATGTATTGTGGTGTATATGGTCGGCACTGACACGTACCGGGGGAAGTCTTCCGGATCTAGATTATAGCCATATATATGTGGGAATATAAAAATAACACGCTGTTTATTATATGGTATTGTTTTAAATGTTTTTACGTAGCTTGTTTATTTTTCAGGACTTTGCTGTTACATAGGTGTCGTAAAATTTACGATATAAGTATGGGCTTATCGATCACCTTTATTTGTACATACTAATATCGTATGAAATTTATGGAACTTGAAAAATGTTTTTAAAAAAAGAAGATAGGTCTTTTGATCTAAATTATAGCCCAGTTTACCTCCCTTAAACAGTAATTGCAGAGCGATGCGCGCGCATTTCTTCACTTCTGAAGAGCGGTATGACTAAACACCGGAAAGGGGCCCCTTTCCGCGGAAAGGGCTTTTTCTACACGGAAAGGGCCTACAAAATACACATTTTTCGTGTAAAGCACATTCAATCGACTTTTAATCTTTTAGAAATTAATTTTGACTCAAAACAGCTATGCGGAAAGGGTCTTCAACACGAAAAGAGCCTATAAAACACAGTTTTCACATCTTGTGTTTTGTCATTATCCTCTTCTTTTTATTGTTTATTGGATTATCTGCACCTGATAATCCGCATGCAATTAACCACAGGCACTGGTCATCAACTCTTTTTTAGTATATAAAATAATTATGGTCATATAGTATCTATATTGTAGTACATAAATACTAAAAAAAGAGTTTGTGACCAGTGTCTGTATATACTAAATATTTTAGAAGAGTATATAACTCTGATAATTTTTAGTCAGCTTACTAAATTAACAAAGGCCGGGGCGTATATAAAATTGAGCGTGTCAGTTTAACTGTTCATCATAAAAAAACATGTGCGTTTGGCTTACAGTTCAGTTCAATTCAATTTTAATTGATTTAACAAAAGCGTACATTCAAACGAAGTAGGGTTTCTACGTTTGCTTGGAAGCTTAATTTACAAGGATTTATATGCACAAAATCACGCGCCTTTGGCTTATTCACAATAACAATTCAATTCAATTTTCCCCCTAAAAATGTCAGCACATGTTAATCGCCGGAACAATATAATATATAGCAGATTTTTTTTTAAAAAAAAATAAAGAAATGTCTTATGAAAGTTAGAACTTAGTTACACCTGAAATATATTTTATCGCATACAGCTGTAACATAGATTATATATTTTGATCGTGCACCTGGTGTAGTTACACCCAGGCTGTAGTCTCTTTGTACAAAATCATCTTGTGGCGAACGGCTTGTAAATATATAATTATATGATAATACAATAATGATATACAGATGGATAAATATGAGAGAAAAATATTAATATAATTATATATAAATGGCATTCTCATTTATCCATATGTAACTAATCACTCTTAAATAATATTTATATGTAGTTTGTTTTATTGATAAGCTTAAACTATTAAATAAAAATTAAATACACCAACATTATCATTAAATCCATTAGATTCAATTTTAAGTGGTACAACTCTCAGATATGAATGTTTAATAGCCCCTTCTGTGTAGAAAAAGTCCTTTCCGCAGAGCCGTGTTGAGTCATAATTAGTTTTATTGGTCCAATATCTTTAAAATACAACTTAAATTTATAAAACTCCCAGATATATTCTAAAACATGTTTCTAAACGATTGAAAGTCGTTTTTATTTTATTTACACGAAAAATATGTTTTATAGACCCTTTCAGTGTTGAAAAGGCCCTTTCCGCAGAGTTGTGTTGAGTCATAACTAGTATTATTGCTATAAAATCTTTAAAATTGAAATTATTTTTTTATAAAACTCCCAGATATATCTTAAAACATATTTTTAAATGATTAAAAGTCGATTTTATGTGATTTGCATGAAAAATGTGTGTTTTCTCTGAGCCGTTTTGAGTCATAACTAGTTTTATTGCTATAATTATTGCTTATGATATACAATTTGATTCAATAAAACAAAGAATTATTGACCAATACCACCAAACTTGGTACAGTAACATAAATAACTCATCAAGACTTAGTACATACTGTCGTTTTAAACACTCATTTACTCTTGAATCATATCTCGATACCATACAAGAAAAGAAATTCAAAATTGCTTTAAGTAGATTTAGATTATCGTCACATAATTTGGAAATAGAACGCGGTCGCTATAACATACCGAGAAATGACAGTCTATGCACATTTTGTAATTCAAATGTTGTCGAAAATGAATATCACTTTCTGTTAGTATGCCCAACATACAGAGATCTTCGTAGAAAATATTTAAAACCATACTTCTGTAGCTGGCCTAACCTAAACAAATTTGATATAATAATGCTATCCAATAAAAAGAATGACATTTTAAATCTATCAAAACTTATTTACTTTTCAAATAAATTAAGACAAGAACTATTATAATATTAATGATATCAAAGATAAAAAAAAGTAACAGTACAACAGAACAGAACAGAACATATATAAATTGATTTGCACATAAGTACATCATCATACAGTACATACATATAATAGAACATTTATATATATATATATATTACATTTCTATTATATGAAAAACATTTCAAAAACCGTTGTCACGTGACTAAGTATAATACTATTTAAACAAATAAAATATATAGAGGATGAACTAAGTGTTATTAGAAAGTGAAACACGCAGTATAAATGCGGCTTTTAGATATTTTGCAAGTTTTGTTATTGTATCAATATCAGTACTCTTTAAAAGTTCTATGAATTTAAACATACTTAGGTTTTCGTAATAATAACGTTCAATAAATTTCCGTCTTAAAGTATTTAAACATGAACATTTAATGATGACATGATATTCATCTTCAATATCTCGAATCCTACAATATGTACAGACATTAATAAGCCTTTCTTTATTGAAGTTTATAACTCTTATTCCATGCACCTATTATGAATTGTTTGTGTAGGCTAGAAACACTGTAATTTTGCATTATGCTGAATAAAAGTTGTTGTTGTTGTTGTTGTTGTTGTATGAAAATCATGTTTATTTGTTTGCACAATGTGTGACGTCTGTATTGGCATTTAGATATTTGTAATCAAACTGATTTTCATTGTTACATCTTTGGTGTAATCGTTTAAACAATACGCTTTCAATCAAACGCAAATTGTTTTCCTTGTTCAAATAATTGTTTGCACACTGTACAACTCAAGTAATCAAGTTTACCTTTAATTTTAAAAACCGTTACGATCATAAACTTAATTGTTTAAACATTAAAAAAAACGTATACTTGTTATTACAATGTGCGACACAAATTATCAAGTTTAACGCTACCATGTTAATTTCATGAATATTTTAATGATTAATAACTGCATCATATATTTAATGTATATAATAATTGTTATGTATGAATTAATATAATAAATGACACTAATATTGCTATATAAAATAGAAGTGAAAAGTGGGGCCGGAATGACCATGCTAGATGGGTCCGGATTGACCATGGCTGTTTTGGAGTAGGGCCTGTAGTTAAATATTATACACTACGCTGGGAATATCTTCATTTATTAGTGAGCAGATTAATGAAATCTAGCCATAAAATCTGTAAGACAGGAACTGTAGTTAAATAATAGACACTACACTGAGAATATCTTCATTTATTGGTTGACATATAGAAATCTATCTGTGAGTTCTATAGACAAGGCCTATAGATACATAGTTGACACAAAACTGAGAATATCTTCATTTATTGGTGGGCAGATTGGAGAAATCTAGCTGTGAGATCTGTAAGACAAGGCCTATAGTTACATATTAGACACTATACTGAGAATATCTTCATTAATTGGTTAGCAGATTCAAGAAATCTAGCTGTGAGATCTATAAGACAGGGCCTATATTTACATACTAGACACTATACTGAGAATATCTTCATTTATTGATGGCCAGATTCAAGAAATCTAGCCATGAGATCTTTAAGACAGGGCCTATAGTTAAATACTAGACAATATACTGAGAATATCTTGATTCATTGGTGAGCAGATTCAAGAAATCTAGCCGTCAGATCTGTAAGCTAAGGCCTATGATAAATACTAGACACTATACTGAAAATATCTTCATTTATTGGTGGGATGATTGAAGAAATCTAGCCGTGAGATCTGTAAGACAAGGCCTATAGTTAAATACTAGATACTACACTGAGAATAACTTCATTTATTGGTTAGCAGATTCAAGAAATCTAGCTGTAAGATCTGTAAGACAAGGCCTATAGTTAAATACTAGACACTACACTGACAATATCTTCATTTATTGGTTGGCTGATTCAAGAAATTTAGCCGTGAGATCTGTAGACAAGGCCTATATTTACATACTAGACAATATACATATACTGAGAATATTTTCATTTATTGGTTGACATATAGAAATCTAGCTGTGAGATCCGTAAGACAAGGCCTATAGTAACATATTAGACACTACACTGAGAATATCTTCATTTATTGGTTAGCAGATTCAAGAAATCTAGCTGTGAGATCTGCAAGACAATGCCTATAGATAAATACTAGACACTACACTGAGAATATCTTCATTTATTGGTTAGCAGATTCAAGAAATCTAGCTGCGAGATCTGTAAGACAGGGCCTATAGTTAAATACTAGACACTATACTGAGAATATCTTCATTTATTGGTGGGCAGATTCAAGAAATCTAGCCGTGAGATCAATAAGACAGGGCCTATATTTACATACTAGACAATATACATGTACTGAGAATATCTTCATTCATTGGTTGACTGATTCAAGAAATCTAGCTGTGAGATCTATAAGACAGGGCCTATATCTTCATACTAGTACCAGACAATATACATGTTCTGAGAATATCTTCATTCATTTGTTGGCTGATTCAAGAAATCTAGCTGTGGGATCTATAAGACAGGGCCTATATTTACATACTAGACAATATACTGAGAATATCTTCATTTATTGGTGGGCAGAATCAAGAAATCTAGCCGTGAGATCTGTAAGACAGGACCTATATTTACATACTAGACAATATTCATGTACATGTACTGAGAATATCTTCATTTATTGGTTGACATATAGAAATCTAGCCATGAGATCCATAAGACAAGGCCTATAGTAACATATTAGACACTACACTGAGAATATCTTCATTTATTGGTTAGCAGAATCAAGAAATCTACCTGTGAGATCCATAAGACAAGGCCTATAGTTAAATACTAGACACTACACTGAGAATATCTTCATTTATTGGTTAGCAGAATCAAGAAATCTAGCTGTGAGATCTGTCAAACAAGGCCTATAGTTAAATACTAGACACTACACTGAGAATATCTTCATTGATTGGTTGGCTGATTAAAAAAATCTAGCCATGAGATCTGTAAGACAAGGCCTATAGTTAAATACTAGACACTATACTGTGAATATCTTCATTCATTGGTGGGCAGATTCAAGAAATCTAGCCGTGAGATCTATTAAACAGGGCCTATAGTTAAATATTAGACACTATACTGAGAATATCTTCATTTATTGGTTGACATATATATAGATATCTAGCCGTGAGATCTGCAAGACAGGGTCTATTGTTACATATTAGACACTTTACTGAGAATATCTTCATTTATTGGTTGGCAGATTCAAGAAATCTAGCCTTGACTTAGTCCAGAGGGTTCTCAAAAAGGTAAAAATTGGAAATTACAAAAATGTTTTCGGAAGAATCGGTGTCGTATTTGGCTTAAAGATTAGTATTAAGTATTTAATATTTATAGTTAGGGGATTTAGAATTTTACATAAGGATACTATTATTATCAGATTCATTTTATTATCATTATTACTTTAATTTAAATGACTATATATTGTTATAAGTATCATCATCATCAGCAGTAGTAGTAGTAGAAGTAGTAGTAGTAGAAGTAGTAGTAGTAGTAGTAGTAGTATTTTATACCAATATGTTTGAAATGCACAGCTGCCAAAAAAGTAAAATAAGTGTGTCATTTTCATTATTTTATCTCAATTATCATTTACTTTTATTATTATCATTTTATCATCATTTTCATAATTATTTGAATTAATTTAAATTATCATTATACCCCCGACAAACGAAGTTTTGAGGGGGTATACTGGAGTCACCCTGAGTTCGGTCTGTCGGTCGGTCTGTCCGTTGCACTTGAAAAGTACTGGATGGAATTTCATCAAATGTCATACAATGGTAGAATATAATGAGAGGAAGTGCAGTGTACAAGAAACATAACTCTATTCTTGCTGATTACAGAGTTATTGCCTTTTGATATTTTTTCTTGTCCGGAGCATAACTTGAAAAGTACCGGATGGAATTTCATCAAGCTTCATACAATGGTAGAATATAATGAGAGGAAGTGCAGTGTACAGGAAACATAACTCTATCCTTGCTAATTACAGAGTTATTGCTCTTTGATATATTTCCCTTTGATATTTTTTCTTGTGCGGAGCATAACTTGAAAAGTACCGGATGGAATTTCATCAAGCTTCATACAATGGTAGAATATAATGAGAGGAAGTGCAGTGTACAGGAAACATAACTCTATTCTTGCTAATTACAGAGTTATTGCCCTTTGATATATTTTTCTTGTCTGGAGCATTACTTTTAAAGTACCGGATGGAATTTCATCAAACTTCATACAATGGTAGAATATAATGACAGGAAGTGCAGTGTACAAGAAACATAACTCTATTCTTGCTAATTACAGAGTTATTGCCCTTTGATATATTTCCCTTGTCTGGAGCATTACTTTTAAAGTACTGGATGGAATTTCATCAAACTTCATACAATGGTAGAATATAATGAGAGGAAGTGCAGTATACAAGAAACATAACTCTATTCTTGCTAATTACAGAGTTATTGCCCTTTGATATATTTTCCTTGTCTGGAGCATACTTTTAAAAGTACCTGGATGGAATTTCATCAAGCTTCATACAATGGTAGAATATAATGAGAAGGAAGTGCAGTATACAGGAAACATAACTCTATTCTTGCTTAATTACAGAGTTATTGCCCTTTGATATATTTCCCTTGTCCGGAGCATTACTTTTAAAGTACTGGATGGAATTTCATCAAACTTCATACAATGGTAGAATATAATGACAGGAAGTGCAGTGTACAGGAAACATAACTCTATTCTTGCTAATTACAGAGTTATTGCCCTTTGATATATTTCCCTTGTCCGAGCATTACTTTTAAAGTACTGGATGGAATTTCATAAAACTTCATACAATGGTAGAATATAATGACAGGAAGTGCAGTGTACAAGAAACATAACTCTATTCTTGCTAATTACAGAGTTATTCCCCTTTGATATATTTCCCTTGTCTGGAGCATAACTTTAAAACTATTGGATATAATTTAATAAAACTTCATACAATGGTAAACCATTTTCTGTCATGGCGGCGTTCGGGGGTATTCATCATCTTCAGTGATAGCTCTAGTTTTTGTTGCTGGTATGGTACGTGACTTAAAAAGAATTTGGCTGCACAGGTATCTAAATTTAAGTGAACAGTGTTTAATATATTAGTCTATTTTAGTTAATCGTCTTGCATAGCTCTATAGTGAATGCCCTTGATACTAATAACATATGACATTCCCTAAAACCATTATACAGTAGTGTTTACTGTTAATGGTGAACCATATAACCCTGTACATACATACATATAATGAGAGGAAGTGCAGTGTATAATGTACATATATTTAAATAAACCAGACATTGTCTTCCAACAGGAAATAGATGCGAATATTTGCACCTTGTTATCAAAAGAAAATTACTCAACTGCGACAAGGGCTCATAGGGTACTCGGGGGTCATAAAGTCACAACCCCTCAATTTTATGACCATAATTAACATGCGTTATCAAGGAATTATATATCACATATAGGTCCTTTTTGATATGTACAGTATGAAAAACAGCAAAACAAAGTATCTTAATAAAATTGATTGAAATAATAGTGTTTTTAATAAGTCAGAAGCAGGTGTTAAATATTAATTATTATAATTGTTTGTATCAAATTCAAGAAAGTTTTATAGCTTATAAAGTGGAACGTATAAATAGAACTGGTAAATATTTCTCATGTACAGTTATACATTTTTTAAAAAAGAATACACAGTTTTGTGCTTTAACAACTAAGTATTCAATCGAGTTGTTTTAAAGAGCAATTGGTGAATGGATTTCATTCAGTAACTTGTCGTATCCAACTGATTTACAACTGTATACCCTCTAAATTGATGCTTACTTTTATAAAGTTATGCTTATTTAAAAAGTAAAACATGTATACTAGTATATGGATTTTTAAGAGTTTGAACCTCTAATCGGTTAATGTTTCAATAATACATTTAATTTGAGTAGTCTAACATTTGTGTAGCGAAAAGACATTGTCAAAACCAATACACTACCATTACTCTGACATTTTAAGTTTTCAATCCATAATACAATTGAATTCTGGGCAAAACTGTTTTATAACTGTTATTTAAACATGTCAACAATTATATAAGCTTTACTTTGATACCATAATTATTAAATTCAGACATTATTTCGTTATTAAAGAAATGCTAAGTGTGACCCTAAATTTCAACTGTGTGTATTGATTGTTATTAGCCTCCTCCGATCTCCTCCGATCTCTGTAATGATTTTGGAAAGAAGCTTTTGATTGGCTAATGCCAAAGATCCTAGTACAGCAGTGTGACGATAGCGGTGGACCGATTTTATTTAATCGGTGCATCGATAAAAATATAGCGGTGCATCGTTAAAATATAGTGTTGGACCGATAAAATATAGCGGTGCACCGATATTTTATAGCGGTACCGGTATATAATGGTACATCAATATATTATAACAGTGGACCGCCACTTTTTAACGGTGCACTGATATATTTTAACGGTGCACCGGTATATGTTATTGGTGCACCGTTAAAACAATTATATCGGTGCACCACTATTATATCGGTGCTTTTTACCCTGATCGTACACCATAGTATACAACAGCAGACAATGTTCGGCAGATTTACTAATTGTATATGTACATGGTCATTTGAAGATTATATTATTTACTTGATGATAAAACCCTTTAACCAGACATGCAAATTTGTGTTAGATTGGTCATTTATACAAACACTGAATAGTATCACCACACCCATATTGAACAAGAAGTTAATTGCTAAGAAAAGAAAATACTTTAAATTCCCATATTATTCATCTGTAAAAAAATATAGTCCCCATACAGGACCCTTATACAACCTAGCCCCTTGATTTGCCAAAACTTCAATTACCCAATCGCACGGATTTGTTACGAGCGGAAATGCTTGAAATAGAATTTTTTTTGTATACATGGATGCGAAAATGAAAATTTTCAGTTTTCCCCATAATATTCCTATGTAAAAGTAAAAGTCATCTTGCAGGGTCCGTATATATCCCAGCCCCTTGATATGCAGAATCTTCAATCCCTTGCTTATGTATGGATAATTTATATCAATTATGTACAAGTTTGACAGAAAGGTTATTGAGAGGAAGATTATGAAAATTCCAAATTTTAACCATATTCCACCCTGCTGGCCTCTTATGGAAATTCAATCCTCTTTATTGAACAAAATCAAATTTACTGTTTCTATACAATGCTTTAGATCTCAAACTGAACAACATAATTACACAAATGGACGAAAAAATGAGAATTTTCAAAATTCCCATAGTATTCCTACGTAAAACTCAGTCTCCTAACAGGGCTATATACATCGCAGTGCCCCTTGATTTGTAGAAACTACAAACTCTTAATCATAGGGATACTTTATACCAAATATGAACAAATTTGACTGACCTGTTTTTAGAATAAGATTTTTGAAAATGTTCAATTTCAACCATTTTGTGACCCCTACCGGGCCCTTTTGGAAAGTCAGTCCTTTTTATTAAACAAAATTTTATTTGTTAGGACTAGAAGATTCTTCAGAACTCAAACTGAATAAAAAAACATATATACATAATGGATGAAAAAATTAGAATTTTCAGTTTTCCCATAGTATTCCTATATTAAACTCGAAGTCCCCTTACAGGGCCCAAATAAATACAAGCCCCTTGATGTGTACAAACTTTAAACCCATACTCATTGGGATAATCTATATCAATATGAACAAATTTGACTGACCGGTTGTTAAGAAGATTTTTGAAAATTGTCTACTCTAACCCTTTTTTGACCAACCTTTGTCCCTTATTTCAATGAGAAAAAATGAGATTTTTCTGTTTTCCAATAGTATCCCTATGTAAATTTTTTAGTTCCCTTACAGGGCCTCTATAAATTAGTCCCTTAACTCTTATCTTCATTCAATCCCCTACACATCAGGATAATTTATGCCAAATATGAACAAATCTTACTGACTGGTTCTTAATTAAACAGTTTTTCTAAATTCCAATGTTTACCCTTTTGAGGCCCCTCCTGACCCCTTAAGACAGTGGAGCCCAGTCAGTTTTACAAATCTGAACCTCCTTGACCAAATAATGCATCTGTCGAAATATAGACAAAATCAGTTCCTTTTTAAAAAAAAAAAAATTATGTTTATTATAACGACACTTGTCCCCTTATTGAACACTCGGAGCAGGGTCATTTTTAACCCCAGGGACACCATTTAAACAAATCTAATAGAACTATAGTTGGTTATCATTACTACATAGATGTTTTCAAAATCTGTTGGGCAGTTCATGAAAAGATTTTTTGAGTTTTGGACGGTTTTGAGTAATAGTGGCCATCTTCAGATCGAAAAAAAAATCTTCTGTATAATTGCTTATGCAATAGAAACATCCATGTGAAGTTCGAGTTTATGGTCTAGTGGTTTCAGAGAAAGTGTTGATAACGGACGACGGACAACACGCCATCGCATCAGTTCTCCTAGCCTTTGGCCAGTAGAGCTAATAATGAGTGTCAGAATTGATGGCAATTTTTTAATAAATTAAGACTGCAAATAATTGTCTACGAGACAACGAAAAGTAGGTAAACTAAGACATAACATTTTTTTGTGTTAAAATGTGTCGAAACAGTTGAAGCTCAACTATTATATGAATATCACTCGTTCCCAGGCATCGGTGTCAGCTTCAGCGTCATTTAAAATTACCTTTTGTTCAACCTCCGCTCATTAACATTTTGGGGTCTGCAGACAGGAAAGTCCACGCTTTGTTCTGGTCTGGAGGTGGTACATAACCTTTGATCTCCGCAGCAACCTTGGCCTTTGGATGATGGGAGATGCTTACGACACGTCTCCATGTGCTGAGCATTCCTACCTCATATTTGTAAGTTGACATTGTTTTCCTATGTTGAACACTCCCATCTATTATTTTTAAAATCGGACCATCTCCTTCACAGATCTAGTTATAGCTTTGAAGGGAACTATAGCCATATGACCTATGATTCCGCAACAACCTTAGCCTAGACCTTAGGATGGCAAGGTTGTTTGCGAAATAAGATTTTCGTGTGTGACAAATATTCCTACCAAATAGTTTTATAACCAAATCATCTATCGAAATGTTACAGCCTGTAAGTGAAACATGTAACTGATGGGGCATATGTACACACCTTATGCTATATGTAAAACATAGTGGTCAATTGGAAATATAACAACAAAACATGTTTGTTATCACATTGAGATATAGTGGTCACTTGGAAATATAACAACAAAACATGTTTGTTATCACATTGAGAGACACAGTGGTCAATTGGAAATACAACAAAACATGTTTGTTATCACATTGAGAGACACAGTGGTCAATTGGAAATGCAACAACAATACATGTTTGTTATAAAATTGAGCGACACAGTGGTCAATTGGAAATGCAACAAAAAACATGTTTGTTATCACATTGAGAGACAGAGTGGTCAATTGGAAATGCAACAACAAACATGTTTGTTATCACATTGAGAGACACAGTGGTCAATTGGAAATAACAATCAAAACATGTTTGTTATCACATTGAGAAACACAGTGGTCAATTGGAAATACAACAACAAAACGTGTTTGTTATCACTATTAAACCGTTAAACTGGAAATATAACAAAACATGTTTGTTATCAAATTGAGAGACACAGTGGTCAATTGTTAATGCAACAAAAAAACATGTTTGTTATCACATTGAGAGACACAGTGGTCAATTGGAAATACAACAACAAAACATGTTTGTTATCACATTGAGAGATAACAGTGGTCCAATTGGAACAGTGGTCAATTGTTAATGCAACAAAAAAACATGTTTGTTATCACATTGAGAGACACAGTGGTCAATTGGAAATACAACAACAAAACATGTTTGTTATCACATTGAGAGATACAGTGGTCAATTGGAAATATAACAACAAAACATGTTTGTTATCACAATGAGACACAGTGGTCAATTGGAAATACAACAACAAAACATGTTTGTTATCACATTGAGAGACACAGTGGTCAATTGGAAATACAACAACAAAACATGTTTGTTATCACTATTAACCTTAAACTGGAAATATAATGACAAAACATGTTTGTTATCACTATTAAACTTAAACTGGAAATATAATGACAAAACATGTTTGTTATCACATTGAGAGACACAGTGGTCAATTGGAAATACAACAACACACATGTTTGTTATCACTATTAAACTTAAACTGGAAATATAATGACAAAACATGTTTGTTATCACTATTAAACTTAAACTGGAAATATAATGACAAAACATGTTTGTTATCACTATTAAACTTAAACTGGAAATATAATGACAAAACATGTTTGTTATCACTATTAAACTTAAACTGGAAATATAATGAAAAAACATGTTTGTTATCACTATTAAACTTAAACTGGAAATATAACGACAAAACATGTTTGTTATCACTAACTTTATTTAAATTGAAATCTCAAAACAATTATTCAGAAAAAATGCACCATGCAAAAAAACAGTTACACAAAATGACAAAAATAGATTTTAACATAATTTTAGCAAAATACACAACAAGCATGCAGATAATTATAGCACTTTTCTGTATATAATTTAGTCCATTATTCAACAAACACTGTCTTCATTTAAGGAATGAATGTATTTTTTTAATTTTTAAGACAATTATAACATTACAACGTGTCATGAACAAAGAAAATGTAACCATCTTCATGTACACTCTGCTTGTGATACGATGTGAAGTTATAGTTATATATATGTATTCCTTATATTTATATTAATCTGTTTATCAGAATAACATCCCTATACCTATAATTATTTATCCCCTTTATCTGCAAAAAGGAGTCATCAACCTAATATCTCTATGTCAGTAAATGGACAAGTCTACCAACCACCCCCCTCCCCCACCCACCCCTAGATGCAACAAGTACAATGCTGATATAAGGTGGACAGTTACTAATACTTTACATTTATTATGTTATTACGAGTCCATTTTTTACTTTTGCTTGAGCAAGAACCTTTCATTGAGCCAGAGACATATAAACATGTTATTAAGTCACAGAGCATGGAGCAAAGTGACATAATCTCAGACCAGGGGTTAAAATAGTCTGAGGTCCGGGACCTTTGATTTTCACTGTCTGACCCTTGTAATTTTTACTTGAGCTAGGTCCATTGTACCTTTGAAAAATTATAAAAAAAATCATTTGGGTGAAAATTATATCAATGCCTATGACTGTACTAGCTTCTATGTAATTTCAAACCCTTTGACTAACGGAACCTATCAAAAATGAAATACACAATGCAACCTTTATCAGGAAAGTTTGAACCTTTCCAAACTTCTGCTGACAGGTCCAGAAAAAATCACATTACATAGAAATTTTCATCACAACTACCTCAGGTCCCCTTAAAGGGACAGACAACAATTTTGAAATTGATTTTTACTCATGCTCACACATGAAAATCAATCTTTACACATACAAACACATAACCATAAGAAGATCATCTTTACACATATGAACACATATCTATATGAAGATCATCTTCAAACATATGAACACATATCTATATGAAGATCATCTTCAAACATGAACACATATCCATATGAAGATCATCTTCAAACATATGAACACATATCCATATGAAGATCATCTTCAAACACCAGAGCACATATCCATATGATGATCAGCTTCAAACACATGAACACATATTCATATGAAAATTATCTTCAAACATATGAACACATATCCATATGAAGATCATCTTCAAACACCAGAGCACATATCCATATGAAGATCAGCTTCAAACATATGAACACATATCCATATGAAGATCATATTCAAACATATGAACACATATCTATATGAAGATCATCTTCAATAAAAATGTGAACACATATCCATATGAAGATCAGCTTCAAACATAGGAACATATATCCATATGAAGATCATCTTCAAACATATGAACACATATTCATATGAAAATTATCTTCAAACATATGAACACATATCCATATGAAGATCATCTTCAAAGATCATCTTTAAACAATACCATACAATCTGAAACTTCATATTAAAATCAAAGTACTGTAAAGTACTGATAGCCGGTCTTTAATAAATATCCACACGCCTTCCTATTGATTGATATTACTGTAGCGTTTGGTTTATTTTGACAGGCCTTCCTATTTGATTGATATTACTGTAGCGTTTGGTTTATTTTGACACGCCTTCCTATTTGATTGATATTACTGTAGTGTTTGGTTTATTTTAACATGCCTTCCTATTTGATTGATATTACTGTAGTGTTTGGTTTATTTTGACACGCCTTCCTATTTGATTGATATAACTGTAGTGTTGGTTTATTTTGACACGCCTTCCTATTTGATTGATATTACTGTAGTGTTGGTTTATTTTGACACGCCTTCCTATTTGATTGATATTACTGTAGTGTTGGTTTATTTTGACACGCCTTCCTATTTGATTGATATTACTGTAGTGTTGGTTTATTTTGACACGCCTTCCTATTTGATTGATATTACTGTAGTGTTGGTTTATTTTGACACGGCTTCCTATTTGATTGATATTACTGTAGTGTTTGGTTTATTTTGACACGCCTTCCTATTTGATTGATATTACTGTAGTGTTTGGTTTATTTTGACACGCCTTCCTATTTGATTGATATTACTGTAGTGTTGGTTTATTTTGACACGCCTTCCTATTTGATTGATATTACTGTAGTGTTGGTTTATTTTGACACGCCTTCCTATTTGATTGATATTACTGTAGTGTTGGTTTATTTTGACACGGCTTCCTATTTGATTGATATTACTGTAGTGTTTGGTTTATTTTGACATGCCTTCCTATTTGATTGATATTACTGTAGTGTTTGGTTTATTTTGACACGCCTTCCTATTTGATTGATATTACTGTAGTGTTGGTTTATTTTGTGCAGCATATTATAAATGACATACATTGTAATACAATGTCCACAATGTATTTCTGTTGTTTGATTTGTTCCTGCTTGCTTTAATATATTAAATAGAAGAAAAAATGACATTCCTGAATAAGTAGCCCCTGTCGGGTATGATCATTTTGGTAGGGATCAACACAGCAAAGCTTGATCACAACAAGAAAGAAAGGTTGTGCCTTTGGCATAAAGCCCAGCTTAAAATTAATAACATATTTGTTACAAACTAGAAGTCAAGCAAATTCTTTAAAAAAATATTTAATCTTTCCTTTAATTTTCTATCATACCAATGAAAACGAAATAAAATGAAGTATTTCTTACAATTTTTGTCATATCTGCAAGATATAAAGCATACATTTGATCCATTTACAATAGTTATGTACACTTCCATACTGTAATACATACTTTCCATATGTAATACATACTTTCCACATGTTATATGTACATACTGGAGTATACTAATTTCTATATTTATATCACGTGGGTATAACATTTTTTTAGAATTACATGAAAATTTATCAAAAAGTACATTAAAAAGTTTCGTTGGTATTGGCCATTGTGCCCAAGCATAATACAGAAACAAAGCATGGTGACTTGCATCTGCAAGGAACAAACAATTTACATCAGCCACTCATAAAAATACTGGTGATAGTAACAAAAAATATACAAAGCTCCCACTACTAAAGTATTATTTGTGCCACCATTCTCATGACACCTCTGAAGCAACATGCATTCTTATTCTTTGATTGAATAAAATAAGGAAGAATTAACAGCAGTAGCCGAGTGTCCCCACAACATGTAGTGGTCAACACTCTTACAGCAGTAGCCAAGTGTCCCCACAACATGTAGTGGTCAACACTCTTACAGTAGTAGCCGAGTATCCCCACAACATGTAGTGGTCAACACTCTTACAGTAGTAGCCGAGTAGTCCCCACAACATGTAGTGGTCAACACTCTTAGTCTCGTTAAACTGCAATATGATAAATACCTGGCAGCGTTTAATGTCTAAAACCAATTACAACCTGACCAATACTCACTGGTGCTTCATACTTTAAGGGTAAATATTACAAAAGCTGATATTGAGTATTACAGCGGATTTCATGAACAAGAGGTGCAAAGACCTTATCAAGTAATAAGAGTATTTTTTTGTAAGTAAACCATACATGTATACAATACTTTTTAACAAGAGTTGTCAGAAGACAACACAGGTCGCCCCTGGGTGTCTAGGTCCAAAAAGGGCCATAACTGTGCCAAAATGCAACCCAGAGTTATGGCTCTTGTCTGTGTGTTCCAATGATAATGGTGAACACACATGCAAAGTTTCATTCGCATCCAATGAGTGGTTGCATAGATATTTGAAACTTAAACACAAAAGCTTAACCTGGGTATCTACAGACGCCGCCGACCGGTCATTGCAATAGCTCTCCTCGGACTTCGTCCCGGCGAGCTAAAAGAAAACACAAAAAAAACATTTAAAATATTTAGAGGTTAAATATCATTTTGGTAATTGTATTTTAAACACATGACACCTATGGTGTGGTCAAATTATGTTGTTTGCAAAATATCAGTCCTGTACTTTAATGTTTAAAAAATTTTTTTCTTGTTTTCAAAGTAACAACAAAAATGGAAAGATTTGATCGAAATTAAATAGCCTTCCAGACAAGAAGTCCCAAAAACATGCAAATTTTGAAACTGATGCTCATGTTTTGATAAATCAAATTTAAAAAGGCACACATGAAATATATTGTTATATTATACAATTAATGAAAAAATGGTTGCAAAGCTCATTTTCAAGCTTTCAACTTATGTGAGCTAAAATAACATCATAAAGTATCATGCTAAAAACATGTCTTATGTCAACATGTTCAAGCAAGTCAATTAAGGCACACATGAAACATATTGTCATATCATTAATTCAATTCATAAATACACAAGTTTAACAATCAAATTGGCAGGTACAGAATACATGTACCAGTACATCACTTTACAAACAGAGGCTGGCTGAGCTAAAAACAATCATTATATATTATTCACATTCAAGTCAGGTTAAGTAAATTTGATTTTCAGTCAGCCCACACAACTACCTATACATATCAACCTATATGACTTGTTGAGCCTTTAAGTGCGTGATTTAGCAAATATATTTCATTAAAAAAACAAAACCTAATATTCTTCAACTCTGATGAGCTACAAAATACCATCAAATTATTCCGCTGGTGTAATGGAGAACTAGTAACAAAGTCTCTTTCTTAACACCGTCAGATACCTATGTGTTATCCATTACTATACTCTCCATTTATCGTGGGATATTACACAAGCTTAACATCGTTTAAAAAAGACACAATGCAGCCATATCATTGATTCCTTCAGGATTTCATGAAGGGAACATTATCCAATCGCAAGATAATTTCATGCACCTGCCATTTTGATAAGATGTTGCTAACGTGAGGTGCATTTTGTCTGTTCTGTTCAAATAAAATGACGTAAAGCCAGCAGAATTTCCCATGGGTGATGGATGATGAGTATCGGAATTGGCATCCGTGGGTATCCGACGATGCTTTCTCAATAGCCATGTGATCTTCCATTCATTTTCATTTACAAATACAGTTAAATATCAAAGATTCAAAATGCAATGTTTCAACATGCAGGTATAACTCAAAATGACTGCCTAGTCACAACAACTCTCCTGTATACTTGCACACTGATGAATCTGATACTGTCAGTCACTGATGAGGTTGTTGGTTCAGACCAAGCTTGGTTCAAAAACATTACACGAGATAGTTTGTCAGTTACTTGAGGAACGATGGTAATTCTGCTCGGATTCATCCTCCGCTAATATAACTAGACAACATATAAAATCTGCTATGTTTTGAAAATGGCATTTAAACCACATAATATCCATCATTTTTATTAATAACTAACTGTAATTCAACATTTTTCTCAGCACTGTAATAATTGACATCATAATATATTATCTGTAGTTTTGTTTTAGATTCTTGAGAAGCACTAGATTAACATCATCAAATATTCGTTCTCATCTTGTTTTAGATGTTTTGGTCAAATTCTCAGATAGCACTAGATTGACATCATAAAATACTTTTTGTAATTTTGTTTTATCTGTAGTTCTCTGTTTTATCTGTATTTTGGTTTTATCTGTAGTTCCCTGTTTTATCTGTAGTTTCCTGTTTTATCTGTAGTTCTCTGTTTTATCTGTAGTTCTCAGTGTTTTCGGCTCTAACAAGATTACGAGTTGGATCTTCTAGTTCTCGTTCACTCTGAAATATACAAAGTTACATCTATTAAAATGTATTAGAACGTTGTATAATACACTCATGTAGTGGCATGTGACTCTTGTCTTTTAGAATACCTTCAAGTGATATGTGTAACAATGGCACCTTTCACAGAGAAGCTTTATTTGGCTTGTGAATTTTAAAATTGGGTAAGATTTGACATTAAAAATTAAGTTGATAATTCAATTAAAATAAATGGATGAATGTTTAAACAATTTGTCATGAATTTTCTTATTATACATGTACATATAACACTTGGCTGCTTCTTAGTTTAAATAATGAAGGCCGCAACAATATAATGCCAAATATCTGATACATATACACAATGTGGATACATACACACAATGTGGATGCTGTAAACACAATGTGGATACATACACACAATGTGGATACATAAACACAATGTGGATGCATAAACACAATGTGGATACATACACACAATGTGGATACATAAACACAATGTGGATGCGTAAACACAACGTGGATACATACACACAATGTGGATGCATAAACACAATGTGGATGCATAAACACAATGTGGATACATAAACACAATGTGGATGTAAACACAATGCACAATGTGGATGCATAAACACAATGTGGATACATACACACAATGTGGATACATAAACACAATGTGGATGCGTAAACACAACGTGGATACATACACACAATGTGGATGCATAAACACAATGTGGATGCATAAACACAATGTGGATACATAAACACAATGTGGATGTGTAAACACAATGTGGATACATACACACAATGTGGATACATAAACACAATGTGGATGCATAAACACAATGTGGATACATAAACACAATGTGGGTGGATCATATACACAATGTGGATGCATAAACACAATGTGGATACATAAACACAATGTGGGTGGATGCATATACACAATGTGGATGGATGCATAAACACAATGTGGATACATAAACACAATGTGGATGCATAAACACAATGTGGATACATATACACAATGTGGATACATAAACTCAATGTAGATGCATAAAGACAATGTGGATACATAAACACAATCTGGATGCATATACACAATGTAGGTACATAAACACAATGTGGGTACATAAACACAATGTGGTTACATATACATAATGTGGATACATAAACACAATGCGGGTACATAAACACAATGTGTATACATAAACACAATGTGGGTACATAAACACAATGTGGATACATAAAGACAATGTGGATACATAAACACAATCTGGATGCATATACACAATGTGGATACAAAAATCTTGTCACACATTTGCCAATTGAGAAAACATTAATTTTCACTTCAGTAGCTCCAAATTGCCATATTAATTTCTGTTTATAAATTTGCGTGTTTTTATTTTAATTTTATACATGTCAAAACCATTTTTGATATGGAGTTTACATTGCAAATTATTTACATTATTGGAAACTTCATTCATAAAAAAATTCCCATATACTGCTGTGGTAAGGATTTCCCTTTATAACGGACCCCATTACAACAGGTTTTCAGTCTTACTCAAGTTAAATTACCAGTAAAGTTAAAGGGTTGTCGAACAAGAACTGTCAGAGGACAGCATGCTCAATTTTTTTGAAGTTTGTCGCAAAACGAAAAATGTTGGATGTAAAACTTGAACAAATTTTTCCAATTGTTTTTTAAGGGGCTATAATTCTGTCTAAATTCAACACAAGAGTGATCTCATGTGTCCTCTTGAGTATGTGAATTGATGTATGACGAGTATTTCCTGAGATGTAAGTTTGCTATTTAACCAAATTTTCTACATATAAAAATGGGTCAGATTCATGCCTTATGCCAAAATGGAGTAACCCGACATGTCCCCCCATAATGGTAGTGAAAATACATGTATAGTAGCTACTGACATCTGAGCTTACTATCAAACTTTAAACAATTTTTACAAGTATAAAAAGGGGCCATAATTATGTCAAAAATCGTTACAGAGTTATTCCACTAGTATCTTGAATCCCCTTTATAGTAGTGATGAACAGCTGGTAGTTATTGATATACGAGCATGCTTAAACATCCTTCACTAAAATCAACGCAAATGTCGAAGCAAGTACGATTGCTCCCATTTTCTTTGAAAGACTAGCTTAAAATAGACTACAAAAGATACAATCACAAATAAACTTCAAAAGATACAATCACAAAAATATGTAAGATATTAGTACATTATTGCAAACATCACACAGCTAAATCTCTAAACATCCTGTTTTTCTTTATAAACAGACTTTTTCAGTTTTTTGGACCACTCTATTATCGTTAATTAGAATTGGAAAAATAATATTTAATTAACTGATGACTGAAAGCAAAGCAATGTATACCCTGATCCAGCTGACTGTGGGTTACCTGTAGTTGAACAAGACAGTGTAGACCCTGATCCAGCTGACTGTGGGTTACCTGTAGTTGAACAAAACAGTGTAGACCCTATCCAGCCGACTGTGGGTTACCTGTAGTTGAACAAAACAGTGTATACCCTGATCCAGCCGACTGTGGGTTACCTGTAGTTGAACAAAACAGTGTAGACCCTGATCCAGCCGACTGTGGGTTACTTGTAGTTGAACAAAACAGTGTAGACCCTGATCCAGCCGACTGTGGGTTACCTGTAGTTAAACAAGACAATGTAGACCCTGATCTAGCCGACTGTAGTTGACTTGTAATCTGATCTGGGAATACACTGGAAGTATTTGGTATCATGGACAAACACAGTAAATTAATAAATCATTTCTGAGATTCCACAACCACAAATTCAGACAATTTACTGTTCTGGAAAAAAATTCTTTACATCATAGCATCAATAAAGTGTAAAAAGGTTATCTACTATAAACTTGGCACCTTTTTGCACAAATAAGAATAATAGTGATTACGTTTTCAGTAAAAAGAAATAATTATTAACTACCAGTACCCACTAATGCCATCCTTAAAATATTTTAGGATGTGAAACAGCATCAAAAAGTGCTTTAAAGATAGCCCAATTTATGACAAAAAGTCAGTATAATATTAGAGGTGCTATGTTATTTTGATATAACAAACTAAGATCAGTGAAATAAAAATGATGCAAAACACACTAGATATTGATAAACACAAAGTGACTGAAATAACACAAATAAAGAAACAAAAAATGTCCATAGAAAATGTGATTTCTTACTTTCGAAGGTCAGACTTTTTTTATTTGTTGGTTTACAGATAATATTCCAAAAAAATCATTGGATCGATTATTGAAAAAAGTAAAAATCAGAAAACTGTATAAAAGGAGATAGTTTATAATGAGCACAGAGATAAAATCTGGTGCTTTTTAATTTAATATGAGATATAAATCATCATAACGATGATTTTGGGGAGCAAAATATAGGTTTTGTTACAAAAAAAATCTGCAGTTTATTTTACTTTTTTCTGATTTGATGTCAGTATCAGAAAGAAAAAAAAAAGAAAATTAATGTTGCTCAAATCTATGTGGAGACAAAATATTTTTCTTTTTTACAGGTTAATAACATTTTGATTCTAATCATTAACAGCAAGTATTTCAACTTTCCATTGTTTTGGTTATAAAAATCCCATTTCCGTATGGAATGGTTAGTGTCAACAAACATGCACATCTTACCACAGGCTATTCATCAAAATCCTCCATCATAATACCATATGGCTTGTTCTGCTGTCAGTTTACAGTAAAACAATCCATTAATACACGTATACACACAATTAACTTATATCTACATGTTTTAATCATTTTTCCTTTTTTTTTTTCGATAAACTTCAATTTTACCAGAAACTCAGTTTCTATAATTTACAGTTCTATCTGCATTTCTGACCCATTCAATAATAATTTTGATGGGGAATGAAAAAGTTTGTACCAACTGATAGCACAAAAATGCCTACCCTGACCAGTGCTAATTACACCCGGACTGACCTGGGTCTACTGGGTTTGGAGATGTTATATTTGATGAGAATAGCATGCTAAGAATGACTAAAACCAAGTTATTGATACAACAGTGAACTCAAGCAGTTTCAAGTCTGACTTAAGCTAGTTAGTTCTATATAACAATAACAAAGTGATAAGTTTAATGCAGGGTATAAGCATTCCAGAAGAATTTTAAACAGAAACAAGCGACTGGCCAAGTGATAGTGTCATGAAAATAAATTTTATTCATTTTCAATTGCAGTCACATGACCCATGCAATATATATAACAATAACACTTGTGCTTGTAATACATTGTTAACTAAGAAGTCTCAAGCCAAGCAATATTGTATTATAACAAAGCACTGTAAAGTATATAGTTTCTGTATAAGGGAGTTTACAGTAACCAATATATACAGTAACCAATATACAGTAACTAATATACAGTAACCAATATATACAGTAACCAATATACAGTAACCAATATATACAGTAACCGATATACAGTAATCAATATACAGTAACCAATATACAGTAACCAGTATACAGTAACCAATATACAGTTACTACTATACAGTAACCAATATACAGTATACAGTAACCAATATACAGTAATTAATATATACAGTAACCAATATACAGTATACAGTAACCAAATAAACAGTAACCAATATATACAGTAACTAATATACAGTAATCAAATATACAGTAACCAATATACAGTAACCAAATATACAGTAACCAAATATACAGTAACCAATATACAGTAACTAATATACAGTAACCAATATACAGTAACCAATATACAGTTACCAATATACAGTAACCAATATACAATAACCAATATACAGTAACCAATATACAGTAATCAATATACAGTAACCAATATACAATAACCAATATACAGTAATCAATATACAGTAACCAATATACAGTATTAAACCAAATATGGAATTTATTTCACCATGATTCTTTTTCACCAACATATCTAAGTATATATTTAAATACTTTAAAACTTAAATCTAAGAAAAGCATCCAGGTGATCATGATTTTAGACTGGCACCAGTATAATTGTATATGGATTCATTGTCATAGATTAAAGAATATTTAAATAACCATAATTCAATTTTTAAGTGTGTTTTTATAAGCATTTAAGTAAAACCTAAGAAAATATTTGACACTTTCTTAGGTTATACTTAAATACTTGAAATTTTAACAGAATTTTGAATGGTTAATTATTCATTCTTTTAACAATGTCATTTAAACTGGAACCGGTCTAAAATTGTGATCACTTGTATGCTTATTTTACAGAGCTCCAGATAATTTTTTAAGCCGATGAGTAATTACTCATCAAAATGAGTAGATGAGTATTCTTGAGTTTTTCAGAATAGTAATGAGTAATGCGCATATGATATACAACCAACCCTGTGTTAAGTTGCAGCATAAAGTGGGGATGTACTATAATGGCCCCTTAGAGCATGTGGTTGTTGAATACAGACCAAGTTTGGCTGTAAATATAAAACTAATATATTTGGCTGCTTAACACAAGAGGCTGCGTAGCAGAGGTAATTGCAAACTCCTGTTAAATTGCTACGATATTTTGTGTTTAGCTGTTCAAATGGACATCAAACTTTCCATATTGCTTTTTATCTTATATCAGTCATTTTACTGCTCAATCTTTGGATTTCTTACAGACCACTGCTGAATAGTTAAATGACAATTTAGATGTTAAAAAATAAATGGTATACCAATGCTGTAGAAAAATAGGAACAAGACACTGTACTGTGGCATAATTATATTGACTTAGTAGTACACAAAACTAGCAAGTTTTCTGCTGCTTATTCGTTCTTGGCATGTATGTCATAACTGACCAAAATGCAATCAGAATAAGTACAAAAATATAGTTTTAGCATACACACTGCACAATATGGAAGTCATTTAATGCAGTATGTGACATTAATTTTTTATGAACATGGCCACAGGGCCATGAACTTTTCAATTGTTAATTAAATTTCTCAAATCATGTAATCATTTTTTTTAGCATAATTTGCTTTCAAAATGAACATAATTTTCTAAACGTTAAATTCTTTTTTCCATAACCTTTTAACATCTGTTAAAGAAAAATAAATGGTGCCGGGAAGACCGAAAAGGGTGCCGTAGAAACACAGACTGGCCGATGTTTAAACTGGTATTAGAAAGTCGCGCATGCGCGTCTCAATACCTTACAGAACAAAATAGGATATTCAAAATAAAAAGTTTCTCAGAGTATATCGTCTGTACATTTTAAACAATAAGATAAAACATAGTTTCATGATTTCCACATTTCATCTTAATATAACAACAACCTAAAACTGGGTATATTTAGTAATATTGTTGCAGCGTACGCATTTTTTCAAAGAGGTTTTCTTCAAATTACAAAATAAAATTGTCATGGTGTGACAGTCATTTATGATTTAACCCGACGAGCGAGCATATATTATATAAAAATAACCTCAATATGTTGTTGAATAGGATTTATAACCAGTGATATACCTAAAATATTGAAACAGCTTTGGGAATTACAGGTATCCCGCCGGTACACTCAGCTTTCCAAAGTTGGTGTCCCGTCAAGAAAAAATCGAGCAACTTGGCGACATTGTTTGTTAATTGCACAGACTGGGTTACCATTATAACTGGTAAAATTTATCACTGAAGCGAGTTTAATTGAAACCATTCAGCTATTTATTTATGCGGATAAGTTAAAAAATTAGTGGAATGAAGATCGATTTTCAGAGACTGTAAACTTATTTACGCATATAGAAATTGATTTTAGCGTAAAACTCGTAGCTTATGCGTAATTGATACGCACGTAAAACAAATCTGGTGCATATCCACAGATTTTTAATGTGTCATATACGCAAATACGCATCTTATCTGGAGCTCTGTCTAATATTCAAGTTTGAAAGTGTTTAAGTATACAGTGTATACTTAGATATGTTGGTAAAATAGAAACCAGGCATGGTTCAATGTCATAAAACAAGAACAGTTGAACCATCTAAAATAAAATTCACATATTTAAAAGCAACACTGATTAATCTGTGTTTAACATTTCTCTAATTTATTTCAAAATCAAAAATACAGTTTTGTTGTATTTGAAGAAGGTTTTCAAATAGAAAATCATATAAGAAATGTGTACTTTAAAGAAACACATATCTCCTAATTAGGAATTTTCACTTTTTATTTTCCTTGAAAATCCTGATAGTTCTATGGCAGATATCATATGTACTATATATGGTAGTATTTCAAAGCACAAGACAACGTGAACATACAAACACAAAAGAGTATACAATATTGATATGATAGTATACAATATATAGTATACAATATTCATACTTCAATGCACAATATATTAATACAATAGTAATGTGACAGTTTACAATATTGAGTTGTTTGACAGTATATATTGCCCCATTGGTGCAAAAAGGAACCGAGTACCTTCTTATTTCATATATACTTGGTACCTTATTGCTTTAATGGGATGATATGATCTTTATGTATACATTATTGATATACCAGTATACAATATGGACAGTATAAAATATGAGAGTGTACAATATCAATATGAGTGTGTACAATATAGATGAGAGTGTATAATATGGACAGTATAAAATATGAGAGTGTACAGTATCAATATGAGTATGTACAATACCAATATGAGAGTGTACAATATCAATATGACAGTATACAATACGGACAGTATAAAATATGAGAGTGTACAATATCAATATGAGTATGTACAATACCAATATGAGAGTGTACAATATCAATATGACAGTATACAATATGGACAGTATAAAATATAATAGTGTACAATATCAATATGACAGTATACAATATGGACAGTATAAACTATGAGAGTGTACAATATCAATATGAGAGTGTACAATATTATAATGACAGTATAAAATATGAGAGTGTACAATATCAATATGAGAGTGTACAATATTATTATGACAGTATACAATATGGACAGTATAAAATATAATAGTGTACAATATCAATATGAGAGTGTACAATATAAATATGACAGTATACAATATGGACAGTATAAACTATGAGAGTGTACAGTATCAATATGAGTATGTACAATACCAATATTAGAGTGTACAATATCAATATGACAGTATACAGTAGGAACAGTATAAAATATAATAGTGTACAATATCAATACGACAGTATACAATATGGACAGTATAAACTATGAGAGTGTACAATATCAATATGAGAGTGTACAATATTATTATGACAGTATACAATATGGACAGTATAAAATATGAGAGTGTACAATATCAATATGAGAGTGTACAATATTATTATGACAGTATACAATATGGACAGTATAAAATACAATAGTGTACAATATCAATATGAGAGTGTACAATATAAATATGACAGTATACAATATGGACAGTATAAACTATGAGAGTGTACAATATCAATATGAGAGTGTACAATATTATTATGACAGTATACAATATGGACAGTATAAAATATGAGAGTGTACAATATCAATATGAGAGTGTACAATATCAATGACAGTATACAATATGGACAGTATAAGATATGAGAGTGCACAGTATCAATATGAGAGTGTACAATATTAATGTAAGAGTATATAATATTGTTATATATGTGAACCAATAGAACCTAAAATAGCCAACTTCATGCTCTGCTTACGGTTTCTGATCTGTGGTTAACATCTTGTATCTACCAGACTGTTAAATCAGCAAAATAATACTTCAAATTTCTCATCTTATATACATGCAAACATATATAATTATATATGCTTTAGTTTGTCAGAACATAATTATATAGATTATGCATCTTCAAATAAAAACCCTTAACAATATTCTCACTTTCAAAATTATCTTAGATTAAACTAAAATGGGCTTGTTGAAAATTAACCTATACTATTTTTTTCAGCTCAGTCAGCATCTGACTATCAACCCACGAGTCATGAGTTTGAATCCCAAACTGGATGTGATGATTACAACACTGTGTCTCATTGTCACAAGTCTCTCACTGCCGATTCCAGTGGGAATTTATCAGTTACTTAAGGAGATGAGTGTTTTCGAGTACTGGTTAATCTTCCAGTATCCCAGTAAAGAGTGGTTAGGTTAACTGATTGTCTGTTAGTTATTGATGGCATAAAACGACACTAAAAATATTCAAATCTACCTAGCAATAGTTATGTGAAACATTTATTCAAATGTTTAAAAAAAAAAATCCAATTAATGTAGAATAAATAAATTTAATCTTCTAATATTATTTCTTAAACTGTTGACAATAAAATGAAGCAAATACTTCAGAAAAAAATATAAAATTGAAAAGTTCCCCTGTATTTACAGTTACTTACCCGGGACATGATCTTGCTCCCTAGAATAAACAAGACAGCGAACAGTACCAAGGCAATCCCGACACCTATGGCCACCCACACTCCAATATGTATCGCCTCCATGGGTGTCTCTAACTGAGACTTGAACTTGTTCGCCAGAGAGTCAGTTATTGCTGACGACTGTGAAAAGACATTGATAATATTGGTCAATGATAGTATTTCTCTTACATTTGAAAACCTTTTATTTTATAATAAAATATTTTAGCTTGACTGTGAAGAAAGCTCAGCTCAATGCTTCATGACCCATTCTATAGTCAGCATCCTGGGTACTCAGTGTTGCTGAGTTACAGGTCATTAGGTTGAACTGGAGATCAAACCTACAACATTTAGCATAAGCAGCCAACACTCTATCCACTACATTACTGCCACACTTTGAAAACCTTTCATAGATATAACTTGTATGTGTTGAAATTAGCATTAACTACATTTATTAATTATTTCACCATTATGTTGACCTGTTTTCAATAACTGCTGTAACTGTGTAATGTAACAGATGAATCAATTTGTAAAAAGTTCTTTTGAGTTGACAGAGAGCTTAAAAAGGCACCATCAGACCAAGTTTTGGTTAAATTAGTACAGCATCCAAAACTTCAATATTGGAAGGCAAGTGATCACAAGATGGTGTCTCGGACCACTCAACCAAAAGGTGTGTATGAAGAAAGACACCATTCAAAATAATGGAGAATGAATATGCTAAAATAAACGTATATTCTGTATTAAACCTAACCCCTGTCTCTTTGTGAATTAAAGCCCCATTAACTCTGCTTATATACCAAGCTACTGTTTTACTACAACACAGTGTCTGAATTTTTTTCTTCATTTATCACAAATAAATTAACCAAAAACACACCACCCTATAAAAGTATAGCAAAATCCTTCTTTATGTTAAAGTTTTTCTTACAAACATTCATGCTTGGTCTCTATTTGATTTACTTGCCTATTGTTTGAGGTCATCTATAAAGCCCGACTAGGATATATTTATTGTTAAGACTGTGACCTGTTTTGATAAAGCTTTCTGGATTTAGTTGTAAAGACTAAGTGTACATCTGTGCTAATGTTTACAGTTCTGTATATCTTAACAACTTTTCTGGTTGTGTCATGTATTGTATGACGAATTCTTTAAATTTCACCAGCGCACGCTAGTCTCATTAAAATCAAATAATCACACAAAATTTCTTTATTCCAGTTTATTCTATATCAACAATCGATTTCGCGGAAATAATTTCATGAAACATTAACCAAATTATAACTGATATCATTGCAGCCAGCCTATGAATACATTATCCTGCACTTATCTTTAGAAGGAGAAACTCTACTCATAAACTTCATCAAATGCACCACATACATCCGTCCCTTATATATGCGGGCTTCATATATTTAACAAGAATTCAAAACAGAGATTAGCAAGCTACTGCCATAATCAATATAATTGCATTTACTTGCTAATCTGTTTGAATTCTTGTAAAAATACGAAAAAATCTACATATAGTCCATGACAAATTTTTCATTCTAAACTACATGTATATTCATAAAACCCATTATTACAAGTGACAGAGTGAACTGTACTAGTGTTGTATACTTGAATTACCTCATTGATCCAGACGACAGGAAGGATGACCTTACGCAGCTTTTCAGTTTGGCTGTAAATACACAAACAATACAAAATTATCATCATAAAACTGAAGGTCAAGGTCATTTATGGTAGTTTATGGGTGTTTGTATATATCATTGAGATGTTTTACGCTAAAGGCAACTAACTGGCGACAATAACATGTACGTTACTGCCGATGTAGCTTGTTAGTCATTTATTGCAGAAAGATAATGGTTCCACACTGACAAATTCATTCTGATGTCTTCCTTTACCAATAAAATTGAACATGCCAAATGTAGTCGGTAATCCGTTGAAAAATGGTGTTAAAAATTATTCCAAAAAAGTATTTCAAAATGAATTTGTTCATATGAACAGCCCCCAAGTGCATTTGATTTAGCCTGGATAGATATGGATACTGTCTTAAGCTTTTACACCATGGATAAGCGTTTTCCTGCACCAATCACAAAAGGCCTTTGAAAACAGTACAGGAAGAGTTCTGATTGCTCGTAACGAGCAATCTGAACACTTCCTGCACTGTTTACCACTCTGTCAGTTAATACAAACATAATTCACCCATTGCTGATGCGTGGTGAATTAATGCTTTCAATGTGGAAGAGTCCAAGAAAATGCTTATGGAGCAAAGGGTTAATTGCAAAAGCTATAATTGTAAATGGGTAAACAATTTAGAAAAGTCTAGGTCATTAATATATTTAGCAATATTTTGCTACATGTCATTCTCAAAATATAGCAGATCTCTTATATAAATGCCAAGCTGAGATATGGAAATATGATTTAGACTACCATCACTCTGGCTTTCTTTGTACATGTAGGTCTCATTTTTTCTACACATTGTGACAATTTCCTAGTGTAATGGAGTGACATTCATACAACCCTTAAAATTGCTTTGTTACATGTCATCCTGTTAGTGCTTTGTTACATGCCATCCTTTTGGTGCTTTAACAAGACCCTCAACATGTTGTGTACAGGGCCTTGATATATAAAGATCATGTGTACAAGATCATCAAGTTGGTTCGACATCGACATATTTTGGGATTGCAAGAAAATGGCCTAATTATCAAGAGTGTGAAACAATTATCTAATTACTTAATTTGTGCGACAATGACCTAATACCCAAGTTTGTGTGATAATGATGTATTAGCTAAGTTTGTGTGACAATGACCTAATACCCAAGTTTGTGTGATATTGATGTATTAGCTAAGTTTGTGTGACAATGACCTAATACCCAAGTTTGTGTGATATTGATGTATTAGCTAAGTTTGTGTGACAATGACCTAATACCCAAGTTTGTGTGATATTGATGTAATAGCTAAGTTTGTGTGATATTGATGTATTAGCTAAGTTTGTGTGACAATGACCTAATACCCAAGTTTGTGTGATATTGATGTATTAGCTAAGTTTGTGTGACAATGACCTAATACCCAAGTTTGTGTGATATTGATGTATTAGCTAAGTTTGTGTGACAATGACCTAATACCCAAGTTTGTGTGATATTGATGTATTAGCTAAGTTTGTGTGACAATGACCTAATACCCAAGTTTGTGTGATATTGATGCAATAGCTAATTTGTGTGACACTGACCTAATACCCAAGTTTGTGTGATATTGATGTAACAGCCAAGTTTGTGTGACAATGACCTAATACCCAAGTTTGTGTGATATTGATGTAATAGCTAAGTTTGTGTGACAATGACTGGTTTGACCAACAAAAATGACTCAAGTACTTAGCTGGTAAGACCAGGATCTAACTTTTAAATTGGCCAGAAATCAATCTGTTTTTTTCTTCCAAATCACCATGACCACCATGTACCCCGACCAAAGAGTACTTACGTTAAATGTTTCACCGGCTCCATTTGAATGTTGACCTGAAGCTTCTTTTCTGCGAAGAAGGCAGCTCCTGTATTCTGAAAGGAAAAATGTATGAAACATTATTTCTAATGAATTTATGTTTGCAACACTTGACTTTATATTAATATGTACTTAAATCAAAGAAAAGCATCCTTCTGATAATGGTTTACATACAGTAGTAGTGGGGTGGCATACCCAGTGCATTCATTAATAGATATTTTCAAGTCAATTATTTGATGGGATAGGTAACCTAAATATTCACAGCTGGCATTATTTTACTACACCAAGGCAAGGACATATATAGAAGGATAGGAAACTTGCATCTCTCAACTAAATATTGATAAAACAGCAAATGAAGAATCAACAATTTATCATTCAGATTTCACAGACAACTGATTTCTTATACATAAAATGTAAGCCATATGTAATCTTGGATGTTTTTATAATGTTTTAAAATTGCAAAATGATCCTGAATTAAAACTTTGCATTTTGAAGCAAAATTTCAAGTACATTTTGTTGTTTTTTAGTTATAGTCTAAAAATTTTGTAATTAGAAGTACTCCAACAATTCTATACACAGTCTGATGGGGATGGTCTCGTTTGGTAAAGAATTTTATTGTGCAAAGACAAAACAAACACTATTTCATTTTAGGCCCAACAGTTTTACAATACTATGCATTTAATATAGACTAATTTAATCAAAAGTAAGGCATTTGAATTACTTTCATTTAGACAATAATCTGTTTCATTAAATTGTTTTAAACTTACTGAGTAAAAATCACCCAATTAATTCTTTAATTATAAGATTTCATTTAAGTATTTTGATTTTGAAGATTTTTCACCGTATTCAGTAAATTCCTATCTAACAACAGGTTTTGTAACTGTTTAAAAGTGTGGCATTTGTTTCTAATTATTCCAAATATTCATTTTGAGCTTGGTCGCTCAATTTTCATCCATATTCAAATGACTTTTGATTATTATCAGTCATTGGTACACCACTAGCAAGCATCCAATACATCTTTATGTTATTTATTTCATAACCATTAAAAGCAAAATAATTTCTTCATTTTACATCGATTGTAAGAGTTCTTACAACTCTCAAAGTATTCCCAGGTAGAACCAGTACTAAGCATATACAGATAAAGTGTCTTACTCAAGGACCCCACACGTATATCCGTGGCAGGTGATTGAACCCGCCAATCTTTGATCCCATGCTCTACACCTTAACATGTGCTGCACTTAGAAAAAGTAAAATAATTAATGTACATTCAAATCTCAATTGACAAAAATACGAACATGAACCCTTAGATAATTTTGATGCATCTAAAAAACAGGTAATCCATTTATGGAAATATAATGACTCAAAAAAATATTAAATAAAAACAATTGTAATGGTAACTACTACAGATGTTCACTTACAGGCTCTATATCAATGACAGTCTGATGTTCCTCCTGGTTTGGATGCACGCCATCTACAGAATTAATTACTGACTGGGCAGCATTCAGGAAGTGCGGCTGAGAAAACACGACAGGGGCTCCTGTAAAGTAGGAAAGCAAAATTATAGCATGTTAGGTACAATTTGTGCTATGTCCTGTTTGTTCCAAAAGAGTCGTTTAACTTTTTTTTTCTTTTATGTCTTTTGAGACAACATTAGGCTATTATTAATTAATTGGTAGGTTCTCATCCAAATAAATGTTTAAAATGGGACGGGGTGGGAAGTATTTTTTTTAAATTTTTTTTTTTTATGAAAATTAAAATGGTCAGGGCAGTATGAAAATAAGTGGGTGGGAGGGGATGATAATCCAGCAATTAATTTATTACAGCCTTATGGACAGCGAGTCATATATCAAAATAATAAAAACTATCCATCCATAACTGATGTCATTGATTCTATGTTTGTATGTACCATCAAGGACGTATATAGAGAAGGAAATGCGACTCATTCATGTTTTGAAAAAGTTTGCATATTCAAACATACTCTCATTTTCAATTATCTTAATTTTCTTTCATCTCAGATACAAATGAAAAAGTATTACAGTGGGACCTCTCTAATTCGTACTCCTTTAATCTGGAAATCTCTCTAAACCAAACATTTTCGTCGGTCCTGAAATTTCTTATTCTATCTTTATTGTAAAAATACCTCGTCAACCTTTCTATTCTGAAAACCGTACTTTGAAAGATTTCTTTCACTAAATTACTATATATTTTACCTTTCGGATCCGAACCTTTATTTTGGCGGATCTTAGTCTCGTCTGATTATTGGTATTGACAATACATAACCGCTAATCAGTTTAATCCCTTAAAAAAGGTGTTGGCTGCTTGTTTACCCGGTGCGTGCATTTGATCAGCACAAGTGTGAAAGTCGCAAAGAGTGTTTGAATAACTAATTAGGCATCAATTACCGGCTATGGTAAAACATCATAATTATTGTGCTTGTAAGTTAATTATCTTTAATATCTGTAATATAGATAGTGTTTTCTTTTTCATTAAAGCCAATTTTTTTTCAAAAGCAGTAATAAAGCAGAAACATGAATGTGTTGAAAGTGCAAAATATATACTTTACATGATGATGTATTTATATTGAATAATTATGCTTATTGTGTTATTTTCTTATACATAATTATGTTCATTATCATTCCAATAATATTCAAATATGAAGATTTCAAAACATTATAAACAGGTTGCATTCAAAGTTCAAATATTTAGCATGAAAATAAAGCTTATATATGTTTTGCTGACTTCTTTTTCAGTAATCCACTTTAAATACTGATAAAAACACGCACAATACATGCAAAACATATCTGTAAGTTTTGAGACATATTGATAATCATCTAAAAATAGAAACCTTTCTAATCCAAAAACCCTTCTTATCCAAACTTTTCTTCTGGTACGAGCAAGTTCAGATTAGAGATATTCCACTGTACTTTGTAAAATGACATCTCCACAACCCGTATAATTTTGGGCAATTTGAATGACTTGACAGTCTGTGTCAAAGTCACTAAAAACTACTCATTTGCAGTTCTATTAAAGAAAAAAACCCTTCTCACTTCTTCGCCCAGGCGCATACTCAAAGACCATCAAGGTATGCCCCTGGTTTGGGTTGACTTTTGATGCAAATACATGATGTTTAATGTAAGGAGCATATACCTGATGCTTGTCAAAAATATGTATTATGTATTTGTTAATGTCAGGTAGGAGACATGTTCTTTCATAAATAAATGCATTTGTACTAAGGATGGCAACGAATGGCAATATTGATATTCGAATATTCGGTCATTCTTTCGAACGAATATTCGAATATATTCGGTCAAGATCTTAAAAATAAATAATCATCAACTTTCTATCCCGAACGTTTTTACTCGCCATATTTGTTACTTTCTCTTTCAGCAGAACTAGTGCTGATGTATAAATACTAAAAAGCAAACAATTGGAATATCATTGTCGTCAAGATTCAACATGACGTGGAAATCGATGATGCATAATTAATAATAATAAATTAATAAATGCTATGTTATATTAGCTTTACTAAGTTTAATATTCGTATGTTTGTATAGTTTATAAGTAATTAACTATTTATAAATGAAATTGAAAAACACAAACATTAAATATAAATATATATATATATATATAAGTAAGTTCGTCTACTACTCGACGCATTTATTATTCACAAGTACATAAACGGCCTTCAAATCAAAGAAGTGTGCTCTTCAATTAGGTATAAGATTGGTAAATAAACAAACTTGCTTTCACCATTTCAAAACAGTGTGATTTACAACAGACCGTAAAGGCAGATCGATGATTAAAATTGCCTACGGCAAACAATTAAAGGATTACCGTCAAGGACTCCTTATCACATTGACAACGTCCAATTGACACCCGTCTTAGGAGGAAATCGATAATTACCGTGTCTTAACCTGGTTGATATAACACCTTTCAAAACCATTTGTGGCAAAAATATTGAAATTGAAAATAAATAAAGAAAACAATTTGAATTTACTATATTTTTTTAATATTTTTTTTTTGTTGCAAATATTCGAATATCAATATGACATTCGAATATTCGGACGTATGACCGAATATTTGAATATCAGAATATTCGTTGACATCCTTAATTTGTACACAGTCATTTTTTCATTAAAATTCTTTGGTCGAAGACAAGATTTTTTATATTTAACTAAACAGTTTACAACCCCATTCCTAATACAATACAGGGTATATATGGCATCAAGTTTTATCAAATTAATGGGGTGAGACTGCAGAATGATTCAGTATAGAATCATATTCCTTCTGCAAATAACATTAACTTGATCCCAACAACCTCAGTTGTGGAGGGTAAATAATCTTGACCCGACTTCGTATCCAATCAAGTAAATAAATAAATAAATATATATTATATATACAGAAATTATTCCACTAGAATGAAGACAATAGATCCTACCGAAGCGACAGTTTTCAACATCCAGCAGACCTGAGGGCAGACATGAATCAGAGGGCGTGCAGAAGCCCTGGTTGGCAGGATTGGCAGTGTGGTTCAGGAAGACTGCGGGTGGGGCAATATAACGGTACACATCTATATCCTTCTGTTTGGACATCTCGTGGTATGTCAAATATATGGATCTGTGGAAATTAGAACAAGATTGACCAAAAAAAACTGACCAATAATGTACAATTCTCCAATAATCTACATCATTGTTCTTCAAATTTCTTTGAAATCACAAAAGAATATATAGATGTATTAAATTAAATGTTGTATTATTGTTTATATGTAGATGGACATTATTCAACCTTGTTTGTATGTTTATACTCTCCTGTATGTACTAATGGAGGAAAAAAAGAATCAATCATTCTTTATATAACAATGTATGCAAAATGTAACTTCTCCAGGCATTCTAACTACATGTACAAAGTATAAGAATTTTTAATTATTCATTATATAAAGCCATGTTACAAGAAAATAAGTCAAAAATATATCTTGAAGTTGTAGGTCATAAAGCAAAACATAAATAAAGATGTATTCTGATGTTTCCTATATAACCCCATATCTGACACCAGGGTCATCTTTGTTACTGCATCATTGGCCAATGATTTTTTTTTAATGGGGTTTAATGCCATTTTCAACACATTTCAGGTTATGTATGGAATATCCAGTTTTACTGGTGGAGGAAGACCTCAGACTGAGTCAGACAGAGTAGAACCACCATCCTTCCACAAGTAACTGGAAACTTTTGGAGCGAGCGGGACTGAAACCTACGACCTTAGCAGTATGAGGTAAGTGATCCTGAGATGATGCCTTAGACCACTCAGCCACGGAGGACCCTCCAATGATTTATACAAAAAATCAAAGTACAGTGCAATGTAGATGTAGAGAAGACTTTTTAAAGTTTCCATTATATAAAGAGAAACAAATATTCAACTGCTAAAATGAAGACATTTTGACCAGAAAGAGATATTGCTCTTGTAACTTTGCTAGAAAATCAAAAGCAAATATAAGTCATAACACCAACTTCTGGCTGTTATAGTTGCTGAAATGAAGATTTCTGTTGTTTCCTAAACACATAACTATGACAACTCTCGGATGAGGTGGTTTTATTTATTCCCCATGGCAACAATTTGTGTAACCTTAACCCTTTACTCCATAGATACGCGTTTTCCCGCACCAATCACAGAAGGCCTTTGAAAACTGCGCAGGAAGAGTTCAGATTGCTCGTAACAAGCAATCTGAACACTTCCTGCACTGTTTTCCACTCTGTCAATTAATATAAACATAATTCACCCATTGCTGATATGTGGGGAATTAATGCTTTCAATATTAGAAGTGTCCAAAGGCGTCAATATGAAGTAAAGGGTTAAGCTGATGATTATAAATATACAATTTCATTGAATTTGACTCAAGAAAGACTTAAATAGTCTCTCTTTATACTAATTTATTTTAGCTCGATTGCAATGAAAGTTCAAAGCTTATATGAACCGCTCTTGAGTCCGCTTCCTGGGTGGAACCAGTACTGAGTGTTGTTGTATGAGAGGCATCGAGTCGAGCTTGGGATTGACCCGCAACCTCTGGCGGGAGCAGCCAACACTCTAGCCGTAAAACTACCACCCCCATATTTGTTATCAGTTAAAATATATTTTATGTTTTCAGACTGTAAAACTTTATATGCTAAGAGGCTTCAGGCCAAATATGGTTAAAATTCCCTATTAAAGCAATTTAAACAAACAATTGTTGAAGGATGGACGGACACCCAGCAGTAGACGAAGACTGATATGAATAGCTCACCCTGAAAAGTAAACAATGTGGTAAATGCAAATAGTAGTTGCTATAGAAACTTCTTATTTAACTATTCTACCCAACATACATGTAAGCATTTATATGAATAATATACAACAGGGAACGTGATTTTTAACCTACCTGCAAATATCAGATGAAAACACATACATGACATCTGTTTTTTTCACAAATGGGTTAAAAATAGTACCATCTGTAAAATAAAAAAATTCACCAATTTACATTGTTACATATCATAGTACCCTACACATATATATGGCAGTAGTGCAGTGAATGGAGTACTGGCTGCTCACAATAAAGGTTGCGGGTCTGATCCCCACCTCTACCTGTTGGTTCACAAAAAAGCAGAAAGCGAACTCGCAAGTTTTTTTATAAGCTCTAAGCTTATGTCTCAATCCAGCTAAAATCAATTAGTTTAAAAAAATGTATGAACCACACAATGAGTGCTTGTTAATGACAAAGTTATCATGATGGATAGTGTGATCTAATGGTAGAGCATTGGAAAAATGATTGGAGAGTCATAGGTTTGATTCCCGCCAGTCGTGTGTTGTGCATTTCATCTGCATGCACTTAATACCGGTTCTACCCCAGAAGATATTAAGCTTAGGAGTAATAGAAGTTGTAATACTAGTAGCTTTTTCGCAATGAATGTAAAATAAGTTTAAACTATAGTGATCATGCCACAAACAGTAATCAGTCACAAAATAACAATACTACAAACATTGATTCAATGACAGGTAATTACACAGTTTTTGTGACAGCCATATTACCACAGTAAAGTTATATATTCAACTTATGATGCAACTCTTAAGAGTCCCAATCAGTGAAACCGGTAATAAAGTGGGATATCACATTCTTTAAAACGTGACCTTAGAAACATGAAAACACACCTGAAATCCTCCAACATCTAAACTGAATACTACCGGGTATATACAACCTATAAGTATTAAAAACGGCATTAAACTTGAATAGTTTTGTTTTAGTAAACCACTTACCCGTCCCATTGAGCATATTACTTTGATTTGTTGTCCAGTATGGAAGGGACCTGAAAAAACAAATTTCAATGATAATGATTTCTAAATATTGACCACAACCTGCACTTACAACAGTAAATGTGCATCGTAACGTGTGGCATCGTAACATGTGGTAATTGTGGGGAGAGATGTGGATAAGTTGTGTAAAAATGTTATTCTAACAACACTCCCGAGGATGTGTCATTTGTTGAATACTTGTTGTCAAAACATGTGAATAGTTCACGGCTGGTAGAAATTCACTTGAAACAAATTAATACAATATGCATTGTGTAGTTTAAATATAATACTAGATATCTGTATCACATTTATTTGCATGCATGTTTGTTTTTTAACAATTATCTACTTAAAAGAGAGCTGGAAACATATGTTACACTGGGTATAAAATGTGTCGTCTTCTATTGCAGTTTACATATTCTTCTGGGAACCAGACTATTTACTATTTTCAGTGCCTCTCACAGTGACGAAAATGTAAAACACATGTATATGCACATATAATCTGACATTGACATACATGACCTCTGACATTGACATACATGGTTTATATAATTCAATAAATGGAAGATTACATACAGTTAAGAAATGTAATGTCTTTGTTTCAGCTTCCCCTGAAATTATCAAATGATTAGTCCCCATCAAAATTAATGATTTCAAAGTAAATGGTATTATCCCTGGACCATCATACATACATCAATCCACTCCTCTTAAACCAATATTTCATACATATTGATGCTCACCCTAAATAAATACTTTATATACCTTCTGCATAATGTGCAATACTTACTTCATATCATTCCATGACTTGATCTTGCCAAACTGACTGACATCTCCCTCTCCTGTCATGATGTTGTATGAACCATCGTCTGTCCCATTCGTCTGAAGAAAAGCAGACAAAGCGGATATATAACAACATCATGTTTTGGAAAACAAATCACATCAGATGGTTAAAGGTAAAACCTGTGTTAGTTATCACCTTTATTAAAAACACTTGTCTTAAACAGGGGGTCCTTCGTGGCCGAGTAGTCTAAGGCGCCATCTCAAGATCACTTACCTATCACTGCTAAGGTCATTGGTTCAAGTCCCGCTTGCTCCAAAAACTTTATGTGAGAAAGTTTGCCAGTTACTTGCGGAAGGACGGTGGTTCTACTCAGTCAGAATCAGTCTGAGGTCTTTCTTCACTAGTAAAACTGGATATGCCATATATAACCTGAAATATGTTGAAAATGGCGTTAAACCCCAATTCAAAAAAACAAAAAATTGTCTTAAACAGACACATTTTCTATCTGCCATTTTTATAACTTCAGTTTTAATCAACCTGTATGAAGCAGCCATCTGTCCTTAGGAGTCAATTTTTTATTCCTGTGCTCGAGAACAAAAGTAAAGCAGAGTTAGACATTACAGCAATATAATGACATCTATATACTTTTTAATGGCATCTTTCTTTATCCAAGCAAGACAGGGTCATAGAGATTATAAGAATCTATCATAAGTATCTCTCGGCCGCGTATTAACCTCTAAGGGATGAACAGGTGACCAATGAAAGAAAGGACAGACAGGGGTAACATTTAATGTCCCTTTACCATTTGATCTGACATGCTAACATCTTAGTGCCCATACTTTAAAAATAGAATCAAGCAGATATACAAATTATACTAAGAAACACTACCTTCAATACTAAAGTCAATGAATTAATAATTATTTAACATAATTTGAAAATCTAATTAATTCCCTTAAGTGTCCATTAAAAAATGTTTTGTTTTTTTTTCTCATAAATTTTAAGGTAGCAATATTTTAATGAGCCAGTGAGATGGAAAATGAACACAACATAGCTTTATTTTCCAAAAAATATTGCAGAGTATTGTTGAAACTAAATATGCCTTTTCATGTAGCTCAGCTAAAATGTGAAATATTGAAAATAAATTCATAATTTTAGTGTTTTTCATTAATAATTTAGCTAGGGCCATGGAAATTGAAAAGTTCATGACCCTGTGGCTGCTGCCATGATCCTAAAAAAGTTAATGTCGCACACTGTAGTTAAACCTGCAGGTGCTGCAGTTCAATAATGACATTTTTGATAATCCAAGGTCCACAACTCATTAATTTATTATCCAACATGGCCAATTTAACACATTGTCTGAGCTATAATAGTGATATATCTACTGTGTAAGTTTGGTGAGAATCAAATCTAGTACAGGCTGCTAGAGTGCATCCAAGTCTAAATATGCAAATATTGACAATTCATGAACAAAAAAACTGAGCCATCATGAATTCACTCAATTTATAACATTACCAGATTAAGTATATATTATTACATAGAGTATATATTATTACATAGAGAATACATTTTTACATAGAGTATTTATCATTACATAGACTGAGTATATATTATTACATAGATTGAGTATATATTATTACATAGATTGAGTATCTATTATTACATAGAATGAGTATATATTATTACATAGAGAATATATTATTACATAGAGTATATATTATTACATAGAGAATATATTATTACACAGAGTATATATTATTACATTGAGAATACATTATTACATAGAGAATATATTATTACAAAGATTATATATTATTACATAGATTGAGTATATATTATTACATAGTAAATATATTATTACATAGATCGAGTATATATTATTACAGAGAATATATTATTACATAGAGTATATATTATTACACAGAGAATATATTATTACACAGAGTATATATTATTACATAGAGAATACATTATTACATAGAAAATATATTATTACAAAGAGTATATATTATCACATAGATTGAGTATATATTATTACATAGAGAATATATTTTTACATAGACTGAGTATATATTATTACATAGAGAATATATAATTACATAGAGTATATATTATTACATAGATTGGGTATATATTATTATAAAGAGTATATATTATTACATAGATTGTGTATATATTATTACATAGAGAATATATTATTACATAGATTGAGTATATATTATTACAAAGAGTATATATTATTATATAGAGAATATATTATTACACAGAGTATATATTATTATATAGAGAATACATTATGACATAGAGAATATATTATTACATAGATTGAGTATATATTATTACAAAGAGTATATATTATTATATAGAGAATATATTATTACACAGAGTATATATTATTATATAGAGAATACATTATGACATAGAGAACATATTATTACATAGATTATATATTAATACATATATTGATTATATATTATTACATATACTGAGTATATATTATTACATAGAGCATATAATATTACATAGATTGAGTATATATATTATTACATAGAGAATATATTATTACATAGAGTTTATATTATTACATAGATTGTGTATATATTATTACATAGATTGATTATATATTATCACATAGAGAATATATTATTACACAGAGTATATATTATTCCATAGAGAATACATTATTACATAGAGAATATATTATTACATAGATTGAGTATATACTATTACATAGAGTATATATTATTATATAGATTGAGTATATAATATTACATAGATTGAGTATATACTTATACATAGAGTATATAGTATTATATAGATTGAGTATATATTATTACATATAGTATATATTATTATATAGAGTATATAGTATTACATAGATTAAGTATATATTATTACATTTGATGGGGGTAAATAATACTTACTCCAATAAATAATCCAAAATGATCATCAAGTGTTGCATTTAGGTTGAACATTTTCAGAATGTCCAAAGTTTTGTTGAGGAGAGGATCCGGGTACCCCCAGATAATGTCTTTGATAGATAACTTCAGGAAAAGATCAGTATCGCCTGCATATTCTAACAAGGTTTCTGCAAGCAACTGGAGAATGCCCAGCTCACGCTTTACAATGTTTGCCACAAGCTGTAATATATAACAAGACGGTAAATAAATGTGACATTATAAAAAAATGTTTGTAACTAAGTTTTTATTACACACCACATTATATTTATGAAAATCATGATTAGGATGCAAATGACAATACGAAACTACAACACCCATTGTCTATGCTTGCTTTCTACTTTAGAAAGGGGCACAACTCTTGTAAATGCTCTCTTTACATACTTCTTATTTCTTACATTTGAACACACCTATGACAAAAATTGTAAAAAGTTTTTAATTTCATACATTTTTGACAATCAAAGATTAATTGAAAAAAAAATAGAAAAAAAATGTCAATTTGTTAGTGATCATTTTGATAATATTTTCAAGCACGATATACTCAAAGGAAGTAAGTATATCATAATTTTTCAAAATTTTAAAATTGACTCAAAACATTATTTTCCAATAGATCATGCCTATACATATACTAGTAATACTACATGCAATAGATATCCCACTTACAATTTCAACACATTTTGTGATGTGTAAAATGAGTAGAGTGATTTTGTTTTGATATTGATTTGATTAGTCACACTGCATCACATAGTGTATACTTTGTTACCGGTATTTAAGATTAAGTGCCGTTTTATTTTAGAACGAAGATTTCATTTCATCACTCCGATTAAGATATCGCTTCTGTCAATTGATTGATTGATTGAATATTTAGCGTCATTTTTATGCCATCGAGGGCTAACAGACAATCAGTTAACATAACCACTGTTTCCTGGGATTAACCAGTACTCAAGCACACCCCATCTCCGCAAGTAACTGATAACTTTCCCACTTGAATCAGTGGTGAGAGACGAATGATAATGAGACATAATGTCGTATATCAATCATCACGGAGACTGTTGCCAGGCGGGGGATTCAAACTCACGACCCCTGGATTGGTAGTCAAACACGTAACTGACTGAGCTAATCAGGCCGCTTCTATAAAAATTTGGTCATATACCAATACATTCACATTTTTGTTTATAATAATGAGTGAGGTGCTTTGTATCTATTTTAAAAATATTTTACCTTTAAAGGGAGTATCAAACAGAAGAGAAGTGAACTATCAAAATAACTGTATATAAACATTGTTATGCAGCAACTTGCTCGCTCTATCTCTTTCTTATTCTTCTCTTTCTCTCTTCTAAAACTCAAGTAAATATTGTTTGTTTTTTCTCTTTCGTAATATTTGTAAATGACTTTGGTTTTGTAATGTATTTTATGCCATTGTTAAACAATCAATTAACCCTTTGCTCCATAAGCATTTTCTTTGACTTTTCCAAATTGAAAGCATTAATTCACCACATATCAGCAATGGGTGAATTATGTTTATATAAACTGATAGAGTGGAAAACAGTGCAGGAAGAGTTCAGATTGCTTGCACGAGCAATCTGAACTCTTCCTGCACTGTTTTCAAAGGCCTTCTGTGATTGGTGCGGGAAAACGCGTATCTATGGAGTTTAAGGTTAAACAATCAATTCTATAATCTATAGGAGAAGGGCTGAATCTAATGGAAGAACTTGTGACCCATCCCCATTTCATGTCAATTGATGAAACGAAATATGTTTAAACTAAAGGCAGTGTATCCGGATAAAACATCACATATGTCTTAAAAAAATAAAATAATTATCAAAATGGATAAAAAGCATTTCATTAGTATCATTAATAAAAAAAGAGAGTAAAATCTAGTGTGTCAAAACCACCAAAACATGACAAAATCGATACACAAATTGGAGTGGTAAACATGAAACGAAATCCCCATTATAAAAACATAGACATCACTAAAGTACTGTTTGACAACCTTTGCATCGGCATTCTGACTCTTTCTAAGATGAAACGACTTGTATAACATGTAAAACTGCAAAGCATATAAAATTAAAATCAAAATGAAATCATGTGACTCATATAATACATCACAAAACATGTTGGCATTTTAGGCAGGAAATCTATATTAGTCTAACCTAGGCATGTAGCCCAATTTTTGAATAAATTATTTTGGCATGTCTAAATTGATATATTTTTTCAAAACAGAGTCAATGAGTATATATAGGCACGGTATATTGGAAAAAAATGATTTTAGTAAATTATAAAATTTTGAAAAATCCTGATAAATTTCCTTTAAATGTGAAGTCTCATATAGTGACACTTGGTGATCCATAATATATGGTTAAATGTGCATTGTGTATAGATAGCTTTGATGCATGAACATAAGGATAATCTGTTTAGTTTATACTAATTGATTTTAGCTGATTGCGAAGAAAGCTCAAAACTTATATGAGCCGCTCTCCAGTCTGCTTCCTTGGTAGAACCAGTCCCGAGTTTTGTTTCTTCAGAGGCGTCTGTCAAGCTTACCATCATGGGTATATTGACTGTATAAAAGGTGTCAGTCTCCGGCCCATGTGATTTTTCTCTGTCAAACGTAAAGTATTTGTTCTCCCTGTAAGTAACTGTTCCATTGTTGTGGTGAAATGTAATATTCACTTTTTGACGACTCTCTCTACAACATAAAAATAAACATTATTGTCAGACTTCTATTTTTTTTTAACAGCAACTCTGGACTACAGTCAATTTTGTCAGTCAGATGACCTTTCTCTTAGAACTAACTACACCCTGTACAACCTCCTGGGAGTATAAAAGATTACATCTATCATGCATTCAATTTTAATGAATCTATGATCTTGCTTTTACATCAATTTTAAAAAAAATGTTTAAGTAGGGGTTGGCATCATTTCCAAAACATTACAGGTTATTTATAAGGTAACCATATTGGCGGAAGAAGACTTCAGACATACATGCATGCCTCTGAACAGAACTATGGAAAATTTGAAAGACAAGGCTTTGTCTACAGGTTGGCAGACGGATGTACGGACATGATGAAACCGCTATGCCTCCCTCTGTTGTTGTTAGGGAGAGGATATAATAAAAGAATCTGAAGATAAACAACCAACAAACTGTTGAACTGTATTCATTTCAAATGCTTACCCATGTACAATCATTGTTAACTTCCCACATAATTTGTTGGAAAAAATACCAACAGTGTTCCAATTGTTTTCTATCATTTGTCGTCAAAATAACAAGACTTTATCAGCAGATTGGAGAATTTTAAGGGTCATTTAATTAAATAGTGTGACAAAAACAAAACTTGAGGCTCTTTCATTCCGATCTAGAAAAAAAACTATTTGAGGGTAATGGAAAACCCTGTGTTTCCAAAATATTAGCTATATTATGAAGTCGGAAATATCACAGTTAAACATTAAACAAGAGCACCACAAGCAAGTGCAGATGCAGCAGTTTAAGATGATGTAAACTGTTTAACCCTTAACTCCATAGATACGCATTTTTCCCACACTAATCACAGAAGGCCTTCGTAACAAGCAATCTGAACATTCCTGCACTGTTTTCCACTCTGTCAGTTAATATAAACATAATTACCCAATAATTCAAAAGCCTTCTATAATAGAGATGTCCAAAGGCGTCTATATTAGTGGTGTCCAAAGACATCAATATGAAGAAGTTAAGGGTTAAATGATAGTGATTAAAAAAAAAAATTGAACAACAATAAAAACAACTATGGAAACCGATACAGGTAAAACAGGTATTCAATTATAAATTGGTTCCATAACAAACTGTAACTACCCCACTTTACTTAAACCTATTCTGTGTAATGATGAATGAGCCCAATCATCAAATAACTTTGAATCCATTATAGCTAAAACACTGTTTATATAACATAAGTTTACGAAATTAAGTCAGAATGACATAAAATGGACTCCGTGCTACACTGAGTTTCGTATTCTGATATTGGTGCAGGAAAATGCGTATCTATGGGGTAAATGGTTAACATAAAACTTTAAAATAAGATGAACTAAAAATAGATAAAAAGTATGTATAGTTGCACAGAGGCACAACTTCTGCTGTTCCACTAACAAACATTACAAACACACATCACAAAATATCTACAATAAACTTACATGCAACAAGCAAAATTAATGTGGACTCAGTCGGGAATCTGTTACTTTGAGCAAGGTAAATTGTGTCAGGTTCTAGAAGGGCATTTCCATATTTAAAACAAGAAAAATTGACAAAAGAAGCAAGACTAAAAAGTTAATGAAATAGTAATTTTGCATCAACATTTAAGAATCATGACGTATTGTGTTTTGGAGTGGGTTCTGCTCAAATAGCTCTTAATTAATAATGTTCTAGTCTAAAAGACATATGTCATTAAAATATTCTGAAGGAGCGCAACACGAAATAACCTACCTGTAAGTGTAGGGTCCTATCTCTTGTACGTCTGGTTTACCCCCGTTCTTTACCTCCTCATAATTTGTCAAGTTCCAGACCCAAACTTGGAAATATATCGGTGTCGGATTCTTAACCCAGTTGTCAAATGTTGCTTTTGAGTTTAAGTTGATTTGCTGAAAGTAAAAATAAATGTAAGCAATGCTTTTGTTTTGTTTTAGCTTCATGGTGAAATAGGCGCAGGGTTTTGTGAATGACTCTCGAGCCGGTTTGTTGGGTAGAACCGGAACTGGGTGTTCTCTATAAGAGGCTATAAGGCTGAGTCTCGGATTGAACATATAACCTCCAGTGTGAACAACTAACAACCAAGCCATTACATCACCGACCTGCTAATAAAAGGATCACATCAGAAATTTCTGAATATTTTTCAGTTGTTGTTGTAGTTGTTGTATGGTGTTTAGCATCACTTTCAACAATTTTCCAGTCATATCGCGACGGTGTCTACTTGAGACAGTATTCTAAGCGCTGTCACACTGGAGTATCATGCCGCAGACACATGGTATAATACCCCACCCAGTCACATTATACTGACACCGGGCCGACCCGACTTAGAACTCTCCTCTAAATGCTGAGCGTCAAGTGAGGAAGCTTCTAGTACCATTTTTAAAGTCTGTGGTATGACCCGGCCGAGGATTGAACCAACGACCTTCCGCATGCGAGGCGGACACTCTACCACTAGACCACACCGTGGTCAAAATTTTTCAGAATTAAGCCTGTAATAAAAAAAATTACCCATCCCACCATATTTTATTATCAAACAAGAAATGTCACTGTAAAGTGTCACATGCCCCCAAAATCGTCTGTTAAAAATAACAATATATGATATAATAGGTAGTGATGTATCCATGAATATCAAGAGAAATGGACTAATGTTTTAGACTAGAAATGCAATTTACATTAAACATGATCTTGACCCTTGTGTAACCTTGACCTTGACATCTGATGTAATGGTCTGGGTATTTCTACAGGTAAATGCAGGTGACACATCATCATGACATTCTGATCAGATGTCAAGCTATTTTAAAATCCCTACATGTAAGTTAGATCAATTGTTGACCAATTGATAAATTGAGCCAAGTGTTTTTGAAATCCATCAATGTATGATAAAGTTAAAGGACAGACTTGAAATCTCAAACAGATTCAAAGTGTTGTCATACATACTCAAAGTGTGACCGTGTTTCAGTTTTACTTATGACACATCATCATGTCATCTTGATTAATTGAGCCAAGTTAAAGACAAAGCCACAGACAAGACACGCAATATCAAACAAAATGAAAGTGTGACCTTGATCTTTGAGGAAAGGTTCTGGGTCTTACATGCGACACTTAATTGTCATGTTTATCAACTGAGCCAAGTGTTTTAAAAATATATCCATAGATGACAAAGTTATAGATCGGACAAGAAATCTCTCACAGACTGAAAGTGTTGTCAAACAAACTCAAAGTGTGACCTTGACCTTTGAGCTACACATGTAGGTCTTACACGTGACACTTTATAATGTCATGCTAATGAACTGAGCCAAGCATTTTTGAAATTTATCCGTAGGTGACAAAGTTTCAGATCGGACACGAAATCTCAATCAGACTTAAAGTGTCATCAACCAAAGTTAAATTGTGACCTTGACCTTTGAAGTGGGATTCTGGGTGTAACGCATAACACATCATCATGTTATGTTGGTTATTTGTAGAAAGAATTTATAAAACCCATCTATGCGTGACAAAGTTACAGACCGGACACGAAATCTCACACAAACTCATAGTGTTGTCAAACAAACTCAAATTGTGACCTTGACCTTTGAGGTACTGGTGTGGGTCTTACTTGCGACATGTCGTCATGTAATGTTGATCATTTGTAGCAAGTTTCAACAAAATCCATCTATGCATGACAAAGTTACAGGCCGGAAACGAAATACAGGACGGAAGGACAGACGGACGTTCTCACAAATGGGTATTTAAGTGGCTTCTTTGCGTCAATCGTATTACTTGTGTGGCTTAATTTTAGCCACGCAAGAGAAAAAAAGCCACCTTAAGAGCTGTTTTTTAAGTGTTTAGAACAGCCACGTAATGTTTTTTCAACAGCTTTTCAACTGTCCATAAAAATTACTAACCCTTAACCCTAGACACTTAGGGGGGGGGGGGGATAAAAAAATTGTTATATTATATCCCCTTATTGAACCCTCGAGGTGGGGTCATTTTTAACCCTAGGGACACCATTTGAACAAGTCTTAACAAAACTATAGTTGGTTATCATTACTACATACATTTTGAAATCTGTTGGGCTGTTTATGAGAAGAAGATTTTTGAAGTCTTGGAGTATTTTTAGTATTAGCAGCCATCTTGAATTTCAGATAAAAAAAATGTTCTGTATAGTCTCCTATGCAATAGAAACATCCATGTGAAGTTTCAGTTTAATTGGCCTTGTGGTTTCAGAAAAGATAAAAAAATAGAGAATTTTCTGTTTTCCAATAGTATCCCTATGTAAAATTTTAAGTCCCCTTACATGGACCCTTTATATTTTAGCCCCTAAATTCTTATCTGCAATCAAACCCCTACACATAGGGATAATTTATGCCAAATATGAACAAATCTGACATACCGGTTCTGAAGAAACAATTTTTGTAATTCCGAAATTTTACCCTTTTGGGGCTCCTCCTGACCCTGATAGTGGAACCCAGTCATTTTTACAAATTTGAACCTCCTTTACCAAACAATGCTTCTGTGAAGATATAAGAAAAATCATTACCATTTAAAAAAAAAAAATATATATTTTGATGACATGTTTCCCCTAATTGAACCCTCCAGGCAGGGTCATTTTTAAACCCTAGGGACACCATTTGAACAAATCTAACAAAACTTTACTTGGTTATCATTACTACATAAACATTTTGAAAATCTGTTGAGCCATTCATGAGAAGAAGATTTTTTTTAAGTTTTGGACTATTTTTAGTTACGTAGGCCATCTTGAATATCAAATCGAAAAAAAAAAAGTTCTGTTTAGTCTCCTATGCAATAGAAACATCCATGTGAAGTTTCAATTTAATTGGCCTTGTGGTTTCAGAGAAAGTGCTGCTAACACACTTTGGAGACGACAGAAGACGGACGACGGATGGACAACACGCAATCGCATAAGCACTTCTGGCCTTTGGCCAGTAGAGCTAAAAATGAAACATATTTATGCGCTTTTACGCCTGTGCTTACATTCCTTCCTTTGGGGAACCCTGGTGTCATATTTCACTTAAAATTATAGTATGCTATATCTCTCTCAAATAAATTTCGAAATTGGGTAAAATGGAACAATAAGAATTTAAACAAATTGTCATTACTGAAAATAACAATTGACATTCATTGTTAAATGAGTTTTGGAGTGTCACAGAGTGCATATTTGATATGACAACTTCTTTGTTACCTTTTTATGTTTTTGTTTTGTTTTTCAGATTGATTTGTTGTACTACAGATTTGTAATTTTATCATGAAAACATTTTATTTTTAATTGTTACCGTATTGTCACATTGGTGTAATAACTTTTAAAAGAATAATTGTGGGAGTAGGGAGCTTGGGTTTGTTTGCTTGTTTTCAATAAATTGGTGGATGGGGGGATTTTCCAGGGCAGGGAGTATGGGGCCGAATTTCAGTCAAACAAAGTCCTAAAATTGTAACAATCAGAGTAACACACACGTACACTTAGTGACATTATACACTCTGGTGTATAGTTCCTCTATGAAACCTAAGTTATAAAACAAACATTGTGTGATCACAATCCAAACATTATTACCATGATCAGTAACTGTACCAAATGATATAAAGAAAATAATTTAAACACAGGTTAAATTTATTTAGGCCAATATCGGTCTTCCCATGGTGTGTAATCATGTTAATTGAACTGAGTTTATATTGAATTGATTGAATATTAAGCGTAATTTTTACGCCATCAAGGGCTTACAGACACCAGTTAATCTGACTGCTGTTTCCTGGGATTAACCAATACTCGAGCACACCCCATCTCAGCAAGTGACTGATAACTTTCCCACTTGTATCAGCGGTGAGATACGAATGATAATGAGACATAATCTTGTATATCAATCAATAGGAGACTGTTGCCGGGTGGGAATTCGAACTCACAACCCCCGGATTGATAGTCAGACATTAGCCTGATTAAATAAGGCGTGAATGGACAGCTTTTTTATAATTTGCTGTCCATAATGGGAGACGCAAAATAAAAAGCTTTAAAAGACTCCATAGAGACTTGCAATATGTCGCACTAGTGAGATGTGTAAATTGTGTAATTAATAAATTGTACTAGATCTTGATCATTGTTTAAAATATGGACTGGCCCATCCTTAGTTCATCAGTACTACTGTGCACTATCAAATAATACAGATAAACGGATAGATACCACAGTATACTTAATTTTCAACCTTCTTTGGTTTTTCATTTTCTGCATTCATTATAAACATGACATTCATTTTCAACCTTTATCAGTTTTTTATTTTCTGCTTTCATTAAAACATGACATTCATTTTCAACCTTCTTCAGTTGTTCATCTTCTGACATTCATTTTCAACCTTTTTCAGTGTTTCAGTTTCTGCTTTCATTATAAACATGACATTCATTTTCAACCTTAATTAGTTTTTCATTTTCTGTTTTCATTAAAAACCTGACATTCATTTTAAACTTTCTTCAGTTTTTCATCTTCTGACATTCATTTTCAACCTTCTTCAGTTTTTCATTTTCTGCCTTCATTATTAACATGACATTCAGTTTCAACCATATTCATTTTTTTTTCATTTTCTTTTCTTTCATTAATTACTAGTTATTCCTATTTTATCTGCCTGTGCAGTAAGATACAAACAACTGTTTCATCACTGTGACCAGGCTCTCTCCATCTCAATATATAAACATTGACCTCAGATACAAGGCTTGTATCATCTTACAATCACTGGTGTGATACATTCAAGTATCTACTTGTATCAATATCACTATCAATAACGTTTCACATTAATACACAAACAAGATATTAATTTATCACTGTAAGTCCAAGGGTTGTATTTTTACAAAAACAATACTCAGTACAATATACTCAGGAAGCAGACATGAGATACATTCATTTAAAAACTGTAGTTAAAATAAATAAATGCATGCACAAGTATAAATAAAACAGAAATATGAATGTATAGAAAAAAACAATACCTATATAACATATGAATTCAATAAGTAAGATTATATGGATTGTCCATCAAGGGTTTGTTTGGCTATTTTGGGGGCCAAAGATGGGCCCCATTCTCCTCATCAAACCATCTTATTTATAAACAAATTCCTCCCCAAAAAAACAATTGTTTATAACAAGGAAGAACAAGGATGATGAATTTAAATGGTTTTAAACACAAAATTTATAATTTTCATGAGGGGGAGTTTTTACCCTGTGATGGGACTCACCTCCATTCCCCTAAAACAAAAAATACAAACACTCCATGTTCCTTTGGCCTCAGATGATACAGTTTAAATACCAAATCAGTTCATGATACAATGACTTTTGTAAGTAATGGGTGCCATTGTAACTAGATTTGAGAGAGCGATGACATTTATGTTTATTTGCACTTGTAACATCAATCTAGATCATGACCATGATAATGATCTATCATTACCTCACCACCCCCCACCACCACCACTATCAATTAAATTTTTCTCTTGTTATAATTTTAGAGAGATTTATGTAGTACATGTTAATAAGATGTGGAAGGACAGCGTTTTCATTATTTGGAGCCGGCTCAGTCAGATGCAGAAATGGATCTACTGCTTGTTTTTGTTAGAGGGCCAATGCATACTACCAGTATATTTATTTTTTCCAATTATGAAATGTCCAACAGACCTAGCTGAAGTTAAATGACAAGGGTTAGACAGCAAGTAGCAACGGTCCAGGACCTCGGACATGCACTGACAAGGGTCAGACAGCAAGCAGCAACAGTCCAGGACCTCGGACTTGCACTGACAAGGGTCAGACAGCAAGTAGCAACGGTCCAGGACCTCGGACATGCACTGACAAGGGTCAGACAGCAAGCAGCAATGGTCCAGGACCTCTGACTTGCACTGACAAGGGTCAGACAGCAAGTAGCAACGGTCCAGGACCTTGGACATGCACTGACAAGGGTCAGACAGCAAGCAGCAACGGTCCAGATAAGACAATTTTTGTTTATACTCAGGAGATAAAATTTATAAAGTGAGCTGGATACTGGTAACTCAATAACTGGATAAGTTATACAAATCTTTCTCAAAGTCTCCTGGGTAGATCCAGTACTACCCATATGCAGAAAATATGTCTTGCCTAAGGACACCATGCATAGCAGTGATGGAAGATTGAATCCATGACCCTCAGATTCTATGTTCTACCACTGGACTATGCACTGCGCAAAGAGCCAGATATTAGGTTATTTCCTTATTCTAAGCTAATTTTTCCTCCTAAATGATGCCCGTAAATCCACATAATGAAAAAAAAATTGCCTAATCCCCCTCCCCTCCCCCACTCCATCAGAAAACAACGTCTGAATATGAAAACGTTAAAGCTTAAATATATAGACATGTCATAAGTTATGTTCAATATAATAATAGGATTAAAACAAAACATAAATCTTTATATATTTTTTGTGAAGCTGGTTGTAATTACGATATGTTATAAGTGGACCTCTTTAGAACTAGATATCCAGGCAAATGACTCATCAGATAACTTGTAGTATGATATGTTATAGGTGGACCTCTTTAGAACTAGGTATCTAGGCAAATGTCTCATCAGATAACTTGTAGTATGATATGTTATAAGTGGACCTCTTTAGAACTAGGTATCTAGGCAAATGTCTCATCAGATAACTTGTAGTATGATATGTTATAAGTGGACCTCTTTAGAACTAGGTATCTAGGCAAATGTCTCATCAGATAACTTGTAGTATGATATGTTATAAGTGGACCTCTTTAGAACTAGGTATCTATGCAAATGTCTCATCAGATAACTTGTAGTATGATATGTTATAAGTGGACCTCTTTAGAACTAGATATCTAGGCAAATGTCTCATCAGATAACGTGTAGTATGATATGTTATAAGTGGACCTCTTTAGAACTAGATATCTAGGCAAATGTCTCATCAGATAACGTGTAGTATGATATGTTATAGGTGGACCTCTTTAGAACTAGATATCTAGGCAAATGTCTCATCAGATAACTTGTAGTATGATATGTTATAAGTGGACCTCTTTAGAACTAGATATCTAGGCAAATGTCTCATCAGATAACTTGTAGTATGATATGTTATAAGTGGACCTCTTTAGAACTAGATATATAGGCAAATGTCTCATCAGATAACTTGTAGTATGATATGCTATAAGTGGACCTCTTTAGAACTAGATATCTAGGCAAATGTCTCATCAGATAACTTGTAGTATGATATGTTATAAGTGGACCTCTTTAGAACTAGATATCTAGGCAAATGTCTCATCAGATAACTTGTAGTATGATATGTTATAAGTGGACCTCTTTAGAACTAGATATATAGGCAAATGTCTCATCAGATAACTTGTAGTATGATATGTTATAAGTGGACCTCTTTAGAACTAGATATCTAGGCAAATGTCTCATCAGATAACTTGTAGTATGATATGTTATAAGTGGACCTCTTTAGAACTAGATATCTAGGCAAATGTCTCATCAGATAACTTGTAGTATGATGTAAAATATTATTGTAATATCCGAAAACTAAAGGTAAGAACATAATCTTTTAACAGTATTACGTTTTAATATTCAGTTTGTTAAAGCCTTAAAATTTCCTAAATTTCCCCTCATTGTTTAATCGCGATGATTTTTCCCAATGTAGAGGCTTTCACCTACTCCAAATTTCCAGGAAAAAAAGCTCAATAACAGTCAATTCAATTGTAAAACAATTTCTGATTACATTAAGCATCCTAAATTAAATCAAGGTGATTACTTGACTGCAACGAAAACAAACTCTTAGCTGAGACTTCATTTATCATATACATCATCCCAAAAGATTCATATTATTTCAACCATTGAAAGTTTCTTTATTCCCATAGATGAAAGAATATACATGATTTCTATAGTTTAAATAAAAAAAGTTCTTCTTCCTCTTCTTTAGTTTCAACCACTCAGGACATAATCTACCGGTAACACTTAAAAAGAACAATAAATCAAGTACTTAACCACTTAGTGACAGTCGTGCACATGATAATGATGTTGGATAAACATATATATGAGCAGTCATGAATCCTTAACTCCATCCTACTCTGACATAAAGCTATCAGTTCATGTATGTAAATTGTCCATCCAGTCCAAATGTGTTGCATGTAAGTCCTTAGTATATAAGTCATGGTCGACACCAAATTTATTGGTTTGGCAGAGGCATTGATGTTGTATCTATGGTTTACATTGTAGCTAAGTGCTGTCGCCGTAGTCTGGTTTGAACATTTTTGTCTGGTTATTCACAAATAATTTTCTCCATATATATCATACATTGTGAATGAGCTTCTGAAAAGATCCCAAGAATTGGAAATTCCATTGTTGTGAATTTAATTATCTCCCTTTATATATATATATGCATGTCACAATCAATAATGTTGGAAGCTCTACCCATTGCAAATGTTTAGTTTTTTTTTGCTTTACTTATCATGAGGGAATCATGGTAACAAGAACTTTAGACTGTTATGATTTCCGTATAGCATTCAATCAAAACAACTATTGCATGACATCTGTCAAAGTAAATTTAAACAGCATGTATTCTGTATATAGATTTGTTAGTTTATTGTAACTTTAAGTATCAACATAAAATTTAAAATGTTTTAAATAGTTTTATCATCAGGGTCATCATAATGGTCATACGCAAGATCATACTGAAGGCCAAGAACATAGTAAAGGTCATAGTCAAGGCCAAGGTCAAAGTCATGGTCTGTATAAAAACAGGAATAGAAACGGTCCGCGAAGGTATGGTAAAACTCATTATAGTTGTAACTGGAACCATCAGCACAATCCAAGTGATTCCAGGAGTGAGGATACTTCGTTACCATCAGCTGTTTATGAATATAACCCATATATAAGTAACTGGTACCCCATAGACTAGCCCACATCAATTTAATGTCTGTTATAAAGCATTTAAATATATTAACATGGAATGCCACGGGCATCATGTCCAGCTGTTCTTACATGTACTTATGAAAAATAAACATATTGATGTCTGTGGCATCTCTGAGCACTGGGTCTTTGAAAAAGACCTGCACTTCCTTGATAGAATTGATTCAATGTACAATAGCAATTCAACTGCTGATTTTGACTTAAAACTGCCTAGTAAACGCAAAGTTGGCAAAGGTGGCATGGCCTTAGTGTGGCATAAACATTGTGGTAAAAACCCCGACTGTTTTGCCGGTAGATAGTGATAGAATAATCGGTATACAATATGAAATAAACAAAAATTGTTACTTATATCTACTTCAAGTATACATGCCAAGTAAAAACCATAGCATTCATGAATATAGGGAACATATTGAAATGCTGTCTAATATTGTACATTTGTACTCAAACAAAGGGCAAGTGATCATCATGGGTGATATTAATGCTAACCTTTCATCAACTCGATTTGTTAAACCTTTAGATGATAGGGGGTATTGTTTGGAAATGTTTTTGAAATCAGAAAACCTTTTCTCTATTAATACACTTGATTGTTGTTTGGGAGCAGATACAACCTATGTTTCACCTAATGGTCAAACCTTAATTGATCACATAATTATGCCAGTTGAAAAGCTTGATACAGTTAAACATTGTGAAATTCTAGATGATGGTGTCCTAAATGTGTCTAACCATAGACCAGTATATTGTAAGATAGAAATACCATGGTTCTACGAAAATGTATCAGACCAATGTCATTATCCTAGGTGTATAAAGTGGTCGAAGATATCCGATACAAACATTTCAGAATATGAATGCTTGTTTAATAGAAATACTGAATTGTGTGAAGCAGTGAATAGACATTTAGATTCCAAGGAAATGATTGACAATTTATATAATGTGTTAGCTAAAGCTGTACTGGAAGCGTCTGATCAATCAATTCCAAATTCTAAATTTTGTTCATATAAGAAACCATATTGGAATACCGATCTTACTATTGCTCACAACAATATGAAATCAAAACAAGTGCAATGGTTGCAAAATGGTCGAATACCCGATTCATTGTCTTACAGTTACTCATCACGTAGTTATGGAGTGCAGACCTGGCGAGGCTACCGGGTAATTCTCAATGGCAAAAATGGTATAAACACATTGGTGTTCTCACTTTTTCAAATTTTATGGCATTAACACCAAGGCAGCAACTTCTTGCACTCTTTAATGGCTTGGAAATAATAATTGATACCGATAGGAATGTTGAAGGGTGTCTTAAAATATTTGTTGTAGCTATTTATAGATGCACAATCTTTAAGTAGCGTTATTTATAAATGTGTATTGAAATGCACAGAAGCGTACAAACTAAATCTTAATGTCGTTTTGCTTCGTTTAAAATGGTACCTAGATTATTAAAGTTGAAAATAACATTAAAAAGTTACTTTTCGTTACAAGAAGTACATGACAGTGAATATACAGAATTTAGTATGAGCCCTAGTAAACATATGTCTGTGTTTGGAGCATGGATAAAGTTATCATTTACTAATTCAAAATAATAATTGCAATAGGGCTACATGCTTAGCATGGCCTCTATATCTTCTTGTACTTTCATTTTCGCTTCAACAAGATGGTATATCATATCATGATTATTATTGCACTATTAAATGGACTGAAATAAATTAGTGATCCTTATATTAGGATCATTGAAGATTTTATGTGATGTTGGTTGCAGCTGTTTGTTGCATGTATAGTTGTTATCTTTATCTTGAAATATTGCCATGTTCTCAATAGTACCTTGATTTACTTTCGATTTCGTTTAAACAAGGTACATGTATGTTATGTTATATTATATCTGACAGTGTTATCTATATGAATGTCGTAAAAGAAGAATATCATAAGCATGTTTCGCTATATGCTGAGATATCGGTTAGGATCAGCTTGTACATTTTGTCTGAGCAGATATCTCAATATATAGTGTTTATTTAACGTTTAATAATCCCGTGTACAAGGTATAATTTTCTATATATATAATTAACATTATATACAATCAGGGCTTTCATAAAGTTTTGAAGTAGGAGGGTGAAAGGAAAAAGTAGAAGGGGGATCTGGAGGTCTTCCATTAAGAATTTAAGAAACTGAAAATAGCCAGTTGTTCAAGTAAGAAAAGCCGGGGGAAAACTCCGGGTCCTGGCTTCTAATGACAGCCCTGACCGTACATTTAAAAATATTGATATATTGATTGACAGTTTTCAAATTGTTTACAACACCTATATGTGAGACCCATTGTGGAATACTGCATTCAGAGTATCATGTGAAAGATATTGAGACTTTAGAAAGGGTCCAGAGGTATGTCTACAAGCACTAAATTCATATTCCCTTAGATAGAGAAGACTAAGTGATTTTATGAAATCTACAAACTGATCAACAAATACATTATAAATCTTTTTGTTCTCTCTGATATTAGTTGGACACCTACCTGAACACAAAAATGAAGCTGTCCAACAAACTCTACACAAATGACTAACATTGAGAGAAAACTTTTTCGAAATATTTAGCAGTGATCGAAAGACGGTAACACCATCATACGTCTTATAACACCTGACCTTTGAATTGCTTTCTTGGCAACTTTTGCACATTGTTCACTTGGTTTGCAATAATCCATTACAGTTCCTTCCAGAACACTTTCATGTGCTGAAGTTTGTATATGAACTAGAATCGGTATCTTACAGAAACAGACACGAAATGAAAATGACTTGTGGTCGAAATAGATACAGGACGAATAACTGTAAAAAATCTTTCTTACTTTTGAAATTTCGTTGTCAATCAATGTCTTCCCCTCGTAAATGAATACGACACCGACTATAATTAAAACCACTCCAGTTATAACTGTGGTCAACAAACAACAGCTTCTTCGGTTACATCCCATTATTGCTTCTGATTCCAACTATTTTAACTGTTTGTGTACATTTTCGACGGAAATTGTCTTGTGACTGACGCTAGCGCCCCCTGTGAATATTGTTATAAACCGGTTACTCCAAAAATAAACGGCATAAAGTTGGACTGGTGTTTTTCAAAGAGATTTTAAACAAATAAACGGTTTCGCGGTATGAATCTGTAGAACTGACCTATTTCTCGCGATTCAGGAGGTAGCAGGTTTTGGACAAACCGGACCGGAACGTAAATCTTATACATAGAGTCTATATGTGTAATCATTTATATACATGGGACCGGATCGGACCTATATTTATAAATACAGAAAGGGCCGGATCGGACCTATAATTGTAACAATTTATCTACATGGGACCGGGTCGGATCTACAATAATTAAAGTCTTAATAATTATCGTCAAATTTTAGTCATCAAAGAAAGTCTCATATAAAATCTGCATAAATATTAGCAATTAAAATATTGAACTAAACAACTAGTTAAATTTTATATATATATATATATATATATATATATATGTGTGTATATATAATAAAATAATAAATACTTAACATCAAAGTAAATAATCATCATCATCAACTCTATTAGTTTTAAATAATCATCTTGTTTTTTTTAAATAATTACCTTATCTGGCTTGCCAAAATGACTTAGTTCAAAGCGCGAGGGTTGATAAATACTTATACATGCATCTACATTTGTCAAAATGTATATACATAGGACCAGATCGGACCTATATTTGACATAATTTTTATACATAGGACTGGATCGGACACATATTTTTCATAATTATGATTTTCAGTATGTATGCATAAGTTTTTATTTATCCTCGCGCTTTGCACTGAGTCATTTTGGCGAGCCGAATAAGATGATTATCAAAAAATAAAAGATGATTATATATGTAGTTGATGTCTATGCTGATGACTGATGATTTTTTTACTTTGAAGTTCAAGTATTTATTTATTTTTATTTTTTATTGACTAGTATTTTAGGCGATTCTTTTAATTACTAATATTTTTGCAGATATTATATAGGGCATACTTTGGCGATTAAAATTGACAACAAATTATTAAGAATTTAGTTATTTTTCTCTACCTTGTGCAGCCATTGAAGTGATAAGTTAAACAGTTATTATGTGCAGATTAATATTACTATAGTAATTTACTATATGTAATACCTATATGTTAGGCCAGACACTTTCGCTTATAGCGCAAATAAATTTGCAGATGGTATCAAAAGTATCCGACTCGACCTGAACCTTTAACAGAAATGATTTCTATTGATTGTATATCTATGCACACTAATTGTGCTCGGTTGCTATGGTAAAATTTTATTTGTAAGACAATATCGTAAGCAACCGTTTATACCACATACCAACAGTTATTGTTAATATAAGAATATCAACAAACTAAAGTATGCCGTAAAACACTCAACAATATTATTATTGATGCTGGTATTGTAGGTGTGACTTAAATTGATTGTAGCCAAATTTAGACCAGTACTGATTATTATAAGGACTCTTTCTTCCTGAGAACCATCGTCTGCTGGAATGCCCTGGCACCTTCTGTAGTGACACAGTCCCTGCAAGAGTTCAGCTCGGCCTTTAGTAGAGTTGAATACGTCTCCCCTTAGAAACCTACTCTATTTTTAAACTTTTAAAAACTAACCTTGCACAGTCATCCTTTTAACCTATCAACTGTTTTTATATTAACCATCTTGACAGTGACGCCCATCAGTATCAGGGGTTTGACTAAATGGCAGCAGATAGATTATAGATATCAGTTTTTAAACATATTGGGTGTTTCATAATTACTCAATCTGAATCAATTAGCATAGGCATAATTAGCAAAACTACTTGAAATGACTGGATAGCTTTCCTTGCATGATTTTTTTAGTATTTTAATTCTATATTTAATTTTGTTTAATTAACAGTTCGTGTATCATTTTGAAATGGTTGAATACACTTTATTATCAACACTAAGTGGTTTTAAAACAATTCCTTATGCAGGTGGCAGGTGACGTAGAAAAAAACACTTGCTGCGAATAGGTTCAGCAATCTATTCGTGAATGAACTTTCATGTATGGAAAATTATCATTAGTTTTGCCACGATTATCATGCATGCTAGAATCAGAAATAACTGCAGCAAATTGGATAGTGATATTCATTTAAACCACTTAAAATAATCCCTTTTGTACTTGTGGATAACTGATTGAAGATGCTGAGCACATCTTTTTAAATATGATCTATATGTAGATCCAAGAATTGAGCCTTTTCGCTCAATTAGAGGATTCCACCGAGACGGGTTTAAAGTAAATATTTTTTGCAACTCTAATGTTGTAGACGATGACAGTACTAAAATATTTAAGCTGTACAATATTATATTAAATCTTCAAGAAGATTTTAATCAGAGTACTAATTATGAAATATCCACAATGATAATTAAACGCTATGCATAATTATTGACAATCAATCATAATAAATAATAATATCTCGAATAGATATACAATCATATTTTACGACAACATAAATAAAAATACATTGAGTAAGCAGCTGTGGTCGTACTACACTCTATATAAAAGGAGTATATTTTTTACTAATCTCACATGGTACAAATCACTGTGTCCAATCGTTTCTGGATGACGGTGGAATAACGCTGAATGGTGGTGGGATTCGCGACTAACGGTATGAAAAACTAACTTTTTTAACTTTTGTTGATAATTTTTGAAAAATCTGAGTCAAGCAAGATGATTTCGTAGTATTATTGTACAATATAATAAGTTTATAACAATACATTAAGCCGATATCACTGATGTCCATAACAAAAAATAACGGTACACATTAGCTCACAAGCCAAATGGTATGATTGAATAAAATATAATGGTTATCTGTAATATGTCTACATACATACAATTTACAAAGTAATATCGAGTTCCTCTAGTTCTTTCAAAATTGATAGATGGTGTCTACATTTAAATTGAATGTTTTGATTCTGTAACATAAAGAATAGATGATGCTAGGATAAGGGCTATATATTTACATTCCTTGAAACCGTATTTTCTCAAATACATGCTACGTTGGGTCAATTTAAAAATTAGCGTTGTGACATTTTTACTAGAAATAAATAAACTGTTATAACTTTGTTATGCGTTGGAGATTTGCAATGATATTACCACATGTTGTTCTTTATAAAAACACTATTATGTGATAAAATAAAATTGATATCCATGTATGTTTAAAAGGATACATTTTATTGTATGAGAAACTTAGTAGCGTAATTAACAATACACGTTTTTCACTATTTGTGACATTTTTACTAGAAATCGTATTTCCATTAAAAAAATTTAAACTTAATTTCTTTTTCAATTTTACGAAAATACTCATTAATAACATGTAAACTCATTTTTTTTAAAATGTACACACGGTCTTATATTGTTGAAAAATAAATTAGTGAAATGAATTTAATACTAAGCCATGGCTTTGTTCATTCCTTTTTTTCCAAAGCTCTCAAAATTTTTATAGTTTTAAATTATAATTTTCTGTCTTTTCTTTTATTGCCGCAACCTTCTTTTTTGAAATCCTTTCTGTCTGTGCAAGTCTCAACGTCATACGTGTTTTTAAAAACGATTTGGCTCCGTTTACACCATAAAATCGTTTATTAAATTGTACCACTTGATAATTTCTGTTACATCTCTCACCATGTTTTTCTGTTGACACAAAATCGTTAATGTTTTCCATGATGTACGTGTTACACAATGGTAAATAAAAATATTACAATTACAAAGAAAATGAAATTATCTTTAATTTGGTATAAAATAGTTTATATTTATGATTATTTAACAATATTTACAGTGTTTTATTCCTCGTATTACTCTGAAATCAGTGTAAGCCTCAACTTCTGACATCGCGTCAAATGCATTTTCGGTGGAAACATTAGAAGGAGTGTTTTAAAAGTTCAAAAACTGTCTTGTTACCGAACATAATTTGATATATCATTTTCTTTTATAAACAACGTCCTCCTCAACATTATATCTTCATCCTATTCGGTCTTCAGCTGGTGTGAAAATGATTTAATGATGGTCACAGTGGAATATCAACGTAACAAATGGAGGAGGTGGTGGAGCCGTTTGAAAGATATGTAACGCTTGAGGATGGTGGATTTTCTAAAATCCTTTTTTCTATAGTTTTTTTTTTATACAAATATATGTCCGCTCAATGGCCAATTTAATGTAAAACTATTACAATATGTTGTGACGATGAAATAGCTCCTATCAGGTAAAGCAAGTAAAAATTGGCCATTAAATTCTTGTATCATGCAAGACATGCTATATTGAAACATCCACATGGAAAGTTCACATTATGTTCTGTATGTGTTGGATTCGCTTCAGGAATACCAAACACACAGTGTTCTAATACTGTACTGAAAAGTAGGAAGAAAACAAGTAGTTTAATTTGAACAGTGAATTAAAAGCAATTTGTATGTTTTTTTGTTCCCAGCGCAGGTCACGAAAAGGTGTTACGATAATTATACTATATGATGTGTATTGTTCTGGTGCCGTAAAGTATTGTTCAATGAAATATGGTTCATATAGGGCATACTCTAAAAATATGTTTAGTTGATGTTAAAAATAACAAACTAGTATTATGCTTTTCTTCTATCCTCAATCGAGTATTTAAATATAGAAACTATTTTTGTTGTCATTAATCAATAAAACGCTATAAATGTCTTCAAAAATAAGTTATAATATATGGCCCCAAGAGTACACCGTAATATAAACACTATATTGAGCGTGACATTTTTATCGGATTTTGTACAGGTAAAACACACCTGGATTATCATTTCATGTACATGTGTTCAGTTTATATTCACTATAACTTTTGATGGGCATATGAGGGGTGTTTGGAAAGTTATGGGACAACCGTTTTACAACAGTTGAACAAAATGTATAATACTGTAAAATGACGTAAACTAAACGCAACTATGCTTTTTCCCAACGCTGTTATTGTCATATGCAAATCGTTCCCATAATGACAACTGATGTTGTTAAGTTTACAGGCATACAGCAAAAATCTACGTCAAAGATGAGCAGCATCGGAACTTAACGCCTATTTTCAAATGATATCAGAATTCGACTAACGTCACTTTTCAACCAAAGGACAAACATTGAGGCATTGAAGCATAGGTGTGCAATACCTAGCAAATACACCTCGAAGCGGTAATATACTCCCTGTTATTAAAACACACCAAAGTAATGCATCTCTATATGGTATATATTTAAACTGCATTGTTACGTTATCGAGGCCCTCCCGGGGGTTTTGGAGATCTGGAGAACATGGCCATTTATTTTCAGAGATCAAGGGAACATTGGCCATATAAACAGCAACTGGGGGCACTTGTCTAAATTTCAAGTGGCACATTTAGGCTTTTTCTAGTTTAGTTTGAACTTATTTATTTTACTTTGATTTTGAAACAAGTTCTTACGACTTAGACAAATCACGCTCGAAGTCTTCCTGGGTATAACCAGTACTAAGCATATGTGGAAAAAGTGTCTTGCTCATTATTATGAGGTTAATAATAATAGAGAAGATTATAGTAGACATTTTACTTATTTATAAGGAAACACTATTTGGTACATTCAGGGAACTATGTTTAAAACTTTTGGAGATCTAGGGAACAGTGGAAATACTTTTAGAGATCTGGGGAACATGGACAAAATACTTTTGGGGAACTTTGGCAAATACTTATGGAGATCTGGGGAACAATAGGCGTTACTTTAAAAGATCCAGAGAACAGGGCCCCCCCCACACCCCAACCACAACCACCACCCCTGGGAGGGCCTTGTTATCTCAAAATATTCCCCTGTGTAAAGTCACTTCCCCATATATGGAACCATGAAATTTTGTTTGTATTTGTAAATAAGGTACATGTACATGTTTGAAGGCCCATATGGAAGACTGATTTGTTCAAATGAGTTTTCTCGTTATATAAGACAAATATTCGCCATTATTGTTATGCATTGAATCCTCATGTTAAATCACAAAAATACATGCATACAGTCTATGAAATTCTCTATTATTATTATTATATATATAAAAAAAAAAATTAACGACAATATCTGGATGTTCTATGTCATCAATGTGTTTCTCCGCCATTTTACTTTTTAATGCCATTTTGTAATACCACGAGGCAACAAATATTGGATTAATGATCATTTCTAATTCGTATAAATGATATCAATTATTCAAAATGAATATGCTTTTTTATAATATAGCATATTAATGTCTCATCATACGTACAATTATACAAAACCATGACTCTTGGGGCAAAATTGGCCCGCCATAAGGGTAATAATTTTACAATGTGTTATAAAAGGAAAAAAACGTAAAAAAATTTTCTCTACCGAAGTTGAAATGTCTGGAACTCAGATTTAATCATTTTTATCCATTTATTTATTTTACTTTTTTTTTAGATTTACATTTTTCATTTTCATAAAAGTTCATTTTTCTGTGAAAAAATGTCTTCATCTATCATGCTGGTACAAGATTATTTCAACTATAGATCCATTATCATGTACTGGTACCAATATATATTACCCTCTGAGGTGAAGTTATTGCATATGCCAATATTGTATATATGTATAACACTTAGAATGTATAAGGATATCCAGCATTGATAAATTGTATGTGTTGGTACAAGACTATAGATCCATTTACAAGAAACTTCAACTTGTATATTACCGTATGATTTGAAGGTAGTGCATTATTGTATTGCATATGTATAACATTGATAAACTAATCTTGAAACAGAAGATCATATCAACTATAGCTTACACTTTATTTTAAATTCTTGCTCAAATTATTTCAGGTAATGTTTTCTTGATATGCTTGACCAATTTATATTATTTAGTCATCCAATTGAAGTATTTAGGGTTATAATACGTACATGGTGTGCTTTAAGTTAGGCATTGGCATACCTATTGGGGTTATTTGTCAGCAATAGTTAGTGAATTTATGTAGCAATTTTAAAGTTTTAAAGACAAATGAAACAAATGACAAATGCTGAATTAAACAATATTAAGGCAATACAAGCCATCCATTCACTTTGTTGTTTTCAAAAAAACATAACTGTTGATAATGAAAATAAAAAGTATTTGTGAATTATTTTGCTAATTTATTTTTATTAGACAAGCAATAATTTTAGCTTAATTTTACCACCCCTGAGTTTTAATTGTCTTCCAAATGGTACTTATTTCCTAACAAAACTGTTGTTTTAGTACAGCATCAAAATAGGCTCTTGCTACTCGATATTGTCCGTGTTGATATTTCGGATATCTCGATCCAGTTTTAGTTCCCGATTGATCATTTCACAACTTTGATTGAATGTTTGTCTCAATATAATTATTGTTGATATGATATTGTGTTTTTACACGTCATGTGAAAATCTACACCTGCCATTTTTCTCAGTTTGTTTAAGTGACATCAATAACTGGTAAACAGCAAAAGTGTCTGCTTAAATGACAAATTGGGTGATTGCGTGTGAATTGTTTAAATATTATTTGATTCAATCAATCAGCCCAAACTTATAACTCACACTACCGAGAAATTTGAAGAAAGACCCGAATATCAGCATTAATCAAGACAGAGTAATTCTTCTGCACGGACCATAATATGAAAGTGAAAGTACAACTGATGTACGACAATTATCAGGTGGTGAAAATACATATTGATCTTGAGACAAAATCTATGTCGATGTTCGGATATCTCGAGTTTTTTTGGCAGTCCTTCCAATATCGAGATGACAAGTTTTGACTGTACTTGTTTTATGTAATAATAAAAAATGAAAATGATATGTACCTGGATTTTACAAGGTTAGTAACGGTAAACAATAAAAAACAAACTTTTTTAAAAATGGTACTATGATTTGTGTATTTTATTGTTAAGCACGACATTAAATGATAATGATTTCCATGAATACTTGCAATAAGCATGAGGAGATGATCATATGATCAATCATAATGAATAGCTACCAAGACACAATATGATCTCTTAATGTCAAACTTTCCCTATATAAGGTTCAAATCACAGAACATTGGCACTTACAACTATTAGTTATCAGAACAAATCAAAATCTTCTCAATAGCACTTAGCTATTGGTTTTTAATCGGGTTTTAATACCAGTTGCAACACATTTGATATAACACAACCATACTACATGAATCTATAGAACTGTCCTCTGCTTGTAATCTACTGATGTAAAACAGATGTACCAAGATGGGCCATAATCCTCAGTTTCAGCAGTGGAAAAGTAATCGGTCAGTGTCTTATACAACTTGGCTGTCCCAGGCTAAAATACATTCTGTAATTAATAAGCTCCATGGCAGACATTCAGAAGAAATATAACAATTACTCTCTCATGGTATCAAGAATAGAGATTGCACACTGAAATGTACACGTTAATCACTAGGTGGCATAATCTTTTATCACCAATTTGTATGATCTTTTATCACTAGGTTGTATGTCTTTTATCACTAGGTTGTATGTCTTTTATCACTAGGTTGTGTGATCTTTTATCTCTAGGTTGTATGTCTTTTATCACTAGATTGTGTGATCTTTTATCTCTAGGTTGTATGATCTTTTATCACTAGGTTGTATGTCTTTTATCTCTAGGTTGTATGATATTTTATCATTAGGTTGAATGTCTTTTATCACTAGGTTGTATGTCTTTTATCACTAGGTTGTGTGATCTTTTATCTCTAGGTTGTATGTCTTTTATCACTAGATTGTGTGATCTTTTATCACTCGGTTGTATGATCTTTTATCACTAGGTTGTATAATATTTTATCACTAGGTTGAATGTCTTTTGTTGCTAGGTTGAATGTTTTTTATCACTAGGTTGCATGATCTTTTATCACTAGGTTGTATGATATTTAATCACTAGGTTGTATGATCTTTTATCACTAGGTTGTATGATATTTAATCACTAGGTTGTATGATCTTTTATCACTAGGTTGTATGATATTTAATCACTAGGTTGCATCCATTGAATCAGATGAACTATTGTCTGAGTCAGACATTGCCTCAGATTGATGTTCTGTTCGTAACATTTCATGATCCTCGTCGTCTGATTCTCCATCAGATCCACTTCCTGTCTTCCCATCATGCTCTGGAGCTTGTTTTCTCTTGGCTTTAGAGAGCGCAATAATGTATTGTATACTGTACTTGTTATGGTCACATCTGAAGTAAAGTCAGGGAGTAATTTATTGTTAATTGTTTATAGATAACATCAATTTAGACACAATTTAGACACCTATACAATGGGGAAACACCATACAGGACTTGAAATGTATGCAATATCTATTACTGGTGCAGCCAACTCCTTATACCAATCATTTGAGATATCACAGAAGGGATTTCAGGATGTGAGGTAAAACCCTGCTGTATATAAGTTTGTCTCGGTCGGATTCATTAGATGCTTGGATATAAGTTATGTATTAATTAATGTGCACCTTATCCAAGATGGCAGCCAATATAGACTGAATATACAGTTGAACTTGCCCGAACACAAATAACATGATCACAAGATACAATTCAAACTTTCTGTCCAATCCCAATAAATCTTTTATGTTGTTCTACTATGGAAAACTTGAATAATGAAAACTGGAACTTTTGAACTGAATAAGTAATCCTGCAGGACATTTCCCCCATGTTGTAACAAATATGATATTCACTTGAACAATTATCCAGCGCATTTGTCTGATTAAATTCACACCTTTGGTAAAAGCAAACAACTAGCATTATCAAATTCTCAAACAAAATTTCCAGGTCTGGCACATTTGAACCAATGAAATTCAACTGTATATACATGTAAACATTATTATTATGTGCATCAAATGTTTTTCTTTATTTGATTTTTGTTATTTAAAATAAAATGTATAAGTGCACGTCCTGTGTATTAGCTCTGAACAATTCAGTTGTACATGTATGTATTTTTCTCCATAAAATCAAACTTTTATTTATTTTTCAAATGTTTCTGAAATTGAAAATCTTAATGAGTATCATCCTGGATTGATAGTCAGACATGCTACAGACTGAAGAGATAACTGGGTCCTGCATTAATTAAAATATAAAGTGCGGCCCATACTTGAGGGAGGAAACAGTGTTTTATGCCATTCTTGACAGATTACACGCTATATATAACCTCCAGTTTATTGACGGAGATATATACCTCAGAATGAGTAGAACCCGCCACAAGTAACTGGCAAACATAATAACAAACTTACAACCTTGGTATTGAGTGATTGTGAGGGAAGGACCAAGACAACTCAGCCATTGAAGATAATATATATATATATCTGATTGTATCGCACAAACTACAGGGGTGCAGGAGTAATAATAAACCAGCAACATAATTTTGATTGATATTATCTTAGTGTAAAACCACTACCAATTAATCACTCAGTGTTTTAGTGCAACTCTTAAGCTACTTTCCAACTTGCCAGAGGTTTTTCATGGTAAAATGACATTATTCTGAGACATTACATCATGCGACGACTGACAGAAACTAATATGCCCAATTCTTGTTTCTTATAGAGATGACCAGGAAAATAAATGGTGAATGTTCCATTTTCCTGAGATATGTGATAAAATGAATCTTAATTTCATTCAGCTCTTTTACTATTCAATTTATTTAAGTTGTTGATAAAAATTATTTGACGCCTTGCAAATCCCAGAATAATTTATCTTTGAAAACTCGTTTCATAAATTCAATAATAAACAAGCACTTGTATAAGATCCTCTATATAAAGAGAATATAATGTAAAAAAGAAATATTACAATTTGCCCAATTCCTCTGACTTTCTGGTGACGTTTTTCTGAAGAGTTCTCAATGTGGCCATGAGTTGCTGTGAGCGCTGTTTCAACTTGGGGCCGTGCTTCATCAATATTCGCTGTATCCAGATGAGGTAGAACTCTATGTGAGCTGTTGATTCTACCATGGACGCGAGGTATGACATAAGCTTGTCCACGTACACATCTGGTAGATTGTCACAGATAACTTCCACTGTAAAATAGTTGACACATAATTTGTGTGTATAATTGATAATATGGTGCTGCATTGTCGCGTAATGTTAATATATTTAAAGGGATTATATTGGCAAGTAACACAAACACGCTGTTAGTCCAGATTGTTTCTGTATGCAGTGTGCACAAAATAATGCTTATGTATTGACGTATAACCTTTATTTACTTGAAAGTTATTAAATTAACAGTAATTGAATATTGGCCAAAACTTTAATACGTCCCGCAATAAAGTATTATCCACTGTTTACATTGAACTCCATAAACTTCCCGAACAAAGACTCGAAAACGAGATCGAGAATGAGTCTTCACGATGTTATCTGATGATTGATTATAAACCCGAAAGCATGGCAAATGTAAACAAAAACAAAAACGTGGCTTCAGAAACCCAATGTTTGTAATAAATAGGTAATGCAATTAGACACTTTAGACGCGTATATCTCTAAGTAATAAGTGTATTAGGGACAGGGAATTGACAGTAATATGCCAATATAATTCTTTTAAACAAATTAATAAGTTTTGAACAAATACAAATACATGACATTTATAGAGCGCAAAAATTACAAAATATTCTATTGCACTTCACAATTACACAACACACATTTAAAACATATACATTCAATATATTAACAGGATTCTAGAACTTAGATTTAAACATGTATATATATATACACATATATATCAGTACTGTTTTATATTGCTACAGGTATTTTATATTTAACCAGAGCACACTCATTGTTCATGATACTGACTATATAAATGGGTTTTCAGTTTTGATCTAAAACTGGCTTCAGATTGAATGTCTTTCAGATAACTTGTTAGATTATTCCACCATTTGGGACCAACAACGGCCATAGATCTGTCTGCTAATTTTGTTTGCCGTCTAGGTATGTTAAAGTTAATGTCACCTTGTGTTCGAAATCGAGCAGGTACAAACATTTCCCTCAGGTATACCGGAACTGTACCATTGATGACACGGAAAACCATTACTAAGACTTTGAACATGACTCTAGTTTTAACTGGAAGCCAGTGTAATTCTTTAAGTAGTTCTGCACTTGGTTATCATAGGAAGCATTCATGACAACTCTAGCGGCATGATTTTGGACTCGCTGTAGTTTGTTGATTTGATAGGATGGAATTTCCTTACGTGTTAATATGGGATGCTTAAATTTCCTAGAGGAATACAGTAATAGTCGTAAAAAATATTTTAAACACTATTTCGGAAAATTATACAATTATCTTAAAGACGGAAATATCTTTTTTTATTTATAATTATGATTTTTTAGACAGTAATACAGTCTATATAAAAATAGATTCATGTACCGGTGTTAAGACTGATTTGATGCTTGAAAGTGTGTAAAATTGATATGTTTAATAAGCAGCGACATATACATGTTCTGTTTCTTGTGAGCACAGAAGCATGAACAAACTCATACTCAAATACATACCATCAGAGATTGGTATTTTTTCTAGCACTTCCTGTATCAGACTGTGCTCATTCAGACGGAAACTAAGCATAAGAGCTGTAGAGTACTCTCCCTTTGCCAGAGTCTTCTTCACATTAACAGGAGTGATGTCCATCTCCAACTCGAAGGGGTCAAATACAAGGTTGTTATCGAGGGAATAGACAAGAAGGCCTTCTGTTGTTGTTGCCGCCCATGCTCTTCCTGAATTATAAAGTATAATGTTACCTATTCTTAAATATTAAAGATTTTGTTTTATTTTATAAGCTCAATATCATATATCAAATACCCCAAAGAAATTAAAAAAAAAAAAAAAATATCTAAATAAACACAGTATAATGTATATGTATCGCAAATATTTGTTTTACTGGTACATCTTAGTAATGTAAATTCTATACAAGAAAGGAATTAATATTTAACATTTAATTCAACAATCATATTATGGCTTTTTGTTAATAGTTAAACATAAATTAATTTTTAAACGAAACTGATCTGCTGGTAGTTGTGCATCTTAAACTTAGCAAAAATCTAAACGTCAAATTCAAGAAGGAAGCTCTCAATATCGTACCTGATAAAAAATCAAACCCATATCTCCCTCTTCGCAAGATTGATTGCTCAACCATTAAAACATTAACTCTCACTGAGTTGAGACAAACACACTATTCAAGGAATCAAACAAAGTACCTGTTGGCGAGAACTGTACACAGGAGACCCTGACCTCTGGTTTCCAATGTCGTGAGGACATGTCCCCTTTCTTCACCCCCGGAAGACTGATATTTTTCCCCTCCCCTTCATCTACCAAGGACAGGCTGCCAAACTCGGTCATCTTCCTTTTATCCAGGTACTCCTATAAATACATGATTTTTTTCAAATTGATTACTTTATGCAACCATAGTCAACAAATTATACATTGATTTGAGTCTTGGATAATATACAAATAACACACAAAACAAAAGCTGCTAAGGACAGCATGCTCTACTGAAAGCTTGTCTCGCAACAAAGGACTGCAAAATGAACGAAAAATCAACGCATAGTATGACTAATGGTATCATGCCATAAAATTTTGACTCAGTTTTCTAGGGGTAAAAAAAGAGATGTAGTTCTAAATAAGTACAAGTACAGGTTATGGCACTTGTTCCTATGATATTTGTCTTTGGTACTGAACATACCTATTCAATTAATTCCCAATAGTATTTTCTGAGATATGAGTTTTCTAAAACACGTAAATGTTAGAAAAAAGTAAAGAAGAAGCAATAATTCTGCACAAAACAGAGTTATCCCTCTTGTCCGCTTACCAGTAGTGGAGACAGTTGTGATGTTTCATTGATGTACGACTTATATTACTGGATGCTATATACAACTATAATTCTACCTTATAAATAAACCCCCTCAGGGTTATCCAACTTTTCACTTTAAGCGTTTGCTATAAAAACAACAACAATAACTTTCCTTTCCTTCAAGAAGCTGATGACAGGGTAAAACAGCATCATAAAAACTAACCAACAATTCTAAAAACAGAATAAAAAATGATCACAGATGAACTCTGACATATAAACTAACCTACAATTTTACAAACAGAACAAAAAATGATCACAGATTAACTCTGACATATAAACTCACCTCCATTCCATCGAAGGACATGTTACATGATATTTCAAACTTCTTAATGAGTATCTGGTCAGCTATGGAGTATATACACACATTCTTGGATCGGCCACCTGCCAGAATACATTTGCCGTCCGATGAATAACATACCGTGTTGAATGCTCTGTTAATAATAAATAATGTTTTTAAGTAGTTTATCCCAATTCATTTTGGCTCAATTGCAGAGAATGTTCAAAGCTTACATGACCTACTCTCGAGTCTGCTACCTGGGTAAAACCAGTACCAAGTGATGTTAATTAAGAGGCACCGGGTCAAGCTGGGTATTGCACCCACAACCTCTTTCGTGAGCGGTCAACATTCTCTCTAATAACTACTGCCCTGCTTTGACGTTTTTATGTCTTTATTACTGAATTATATATTCCAAAGAACCAAGAGTACCTGTCAGAGATTGTACATAATAATATACAATTATTTATGATGAGGTCATAATCAAAATCTATGGACCTGGCCCGAGTTTCACTGAATAATTTTGACAATTTCTTTGTTTTATGTTCTATTTTGATCGACATTAAAATTAAAATGACTGTATTTCCAGAAAATATATAACACAATATATATGGATGGGATCATATTGACGAATAATGAAAAATATTATCAATAATTTTTTTTTTTGGTGAAACACCTCCCACTTCTGTTTGAATATCCCAGTGACCCTATTCTTCCATGTAACCTATATAGGTTAAAAGAGTAACTGTTGTCAGTCAACAATAAAATTCAATCCATGTTCCAACTATTAAATGTAATTCCATTTTTACTTACTTTCCAAATGATGATTTTTTTGCTGTGATTTTCTCTTCCTCCTTTCTTGAATATCCAATGTCATGTCGACCCTCTATAGAGCCAGTCTGGCAGGCGAGTTTGGGGTCCCAAAATGAAATCTGGGCATTCAATGTGGAGACTGCTACCTCATTACCATCAGGACGGAATGTCACAGCCAGTACTGAAACCAAACAAAAAAGTAAACTGTTACTCTTTAAAGAGTTTATCTAACTTTTGTTTTCAGTTACTGAAAAATGATTCAAGATTCAATGATACACAAATGGGATGTCGCAAATGAAGTTGGTCACACATAACAGATTATTTTTAATGGGGTTTAATATAATTTTCAAAATATTTCAGGTTATGTGTAGCATATTCAGTTTATAAGTGAAGGAAGACCTCAGAATTCTCCCGTGCAGAACCGCCATCCTCAATACCGACACTGAAATGCCACCATTCAGTGCTAAAATACATACGTGTATTGAACCATTCTCCACAATTATATGTTGTTTACATAATGACATCTGTATTGACCATGATGACATCATTTTGCTCAAGCTCAGATTCGAGTGTTTTTAAAATAGAGTATTTAAAAATATTACCTAAGTCAGTGAAATCTTTATTCAAGATATTTAAGTAATTAATTGTTAGGAATTAAATAAATTAAATCATCATTCCAATTAAATTGCATGTCCTTGTATCATTAATTCTCTGTTTGAGAAAACATCAAATTGGAGACAAATTTGAGATCATAATCAAATACTTCGATCTTTCTTCATTAAACAGAGTTCAACAACATAAATTATATCTTATTTTTTCTTTCAACTTGCACTGACTGTTGTAGACATTACTGAATACCCCTGACAACTGTAGGATATAAGTTGTTCAATTTATCTCAACTCAGTCTATTTGTGGTTCTCTCAGAAACTGTAACATGTGCTGCTATTTCCAATATTAACATAACTGAATGCTGAGCACCAAATGAGGAAACTTCAAGTACCCATGGACCCATGACCGTGCTCATATGAGGCAAACGCTCTACTTCTAAACCACTGCAGCAGTTACTATCAATCCAGGGTTAGTGAGTTTGAATCCCCACCTGGCAAGTCTCAATCATGATTGACACAAAACTTTGCATCTCACTGTCATTCGTCTCTCACCATTGATTCAACTGCTTGCCAGGTAGGTGTGTTTGAATACTTGTTAACCTTCCAGGGTCCCAGGAAAGAGTGGTTATGTTAACTGAACTGTTAGACCTCGATGGCATAAAATCGATGCTAAACCATCAAACAAAATTTAGATAGAATAAATCATTCATAATCCAGTCAGGAATAATACACTAGACTTTTAAATGACCAATTAAGTTCCCAGGAGAAAGCTGTCAGCCAAGGAAATGACTAGAAGACATGCTTATAATAAAAAACACATTGTTCTAAATAACATCAAGGAATTATAAAGAAACTTGCATCCACTGACTAAGTACTTCTACTATTTTGAACACATTTGTTGGGAATGGTCTTGTTTTGTAAAAAATGTCACTGTGCAAAGTAACAACTTTGATTTGTATGAAATTCCTGAGATGAATGGATGTAAGATAACTGAAAACGAGATTTTGCATAAAATCTCAATCAGTTGCCTGTCTTTCTGTATATATTCCTTGGTAACAAGAACTCTTTCTCTATATATATGATCTACTGATCTTATGTCTCTACGTTAGTATTTCAGAACAAATAATTTAAAAGAGGTCCTCACCATCTGAGAGAACATTTAGAGATTCCTTTGCTCCTTTGTTTTCAAAAACATCCCACAATTTTACAGTTTTGTCCCAGGAGCCGGAAGCCAGCAGTGCCTGTGCTGAGCTGAAACTGAGGCTGGTTACTGGTCCCTCATGTCCTGCTAGTACCTATGTAATAGACGATAAATATGTAGTTAATCAGGGAAATATATTATACCATTACATCAGAAATATATGCAACGAATCCATTTGAATTCAGAGTACCGGTACAGTATAAAGCAAAACAATGCATATTAAGATATGTTATATAGCTACTGTGTAAGTTTGATAAAAATCAAATTAAAACTATGGATATTACAGCACAAATTAGGTCAAATACAGTTACTGGTATAATTTTTTTATGATTCAAGGGCCACAACTCTGACACTAATTATCAAGTTTGTAGAAGATATTATGACAATTTAATTACTGTGTAAGTCTATGGAGAATCTAGTGAAAATCTCAGGTGCTAGAATACACACAACTTCAAAAGTTAAAGGACAAAAGAGCAAGGATGATCAAAACAACTCATCTTCAGTGAAAACAGATGTGAAAAAAATGCCTGAAAGCCCGTAAGAAATTGTAACGTCTGGAATCAAAGAATGACAAATGTTTGAAATTATATATAACAAAAGAAAACTAGTACAAAAATAACATCTTACACTGTTATATACATGTGGCCAACACAGCATATCCATAAGACATGGCTAATCCAGTTAATGACAAGTCTACTAGTCCTTCTAAACCAAATCCTTTGACAAACTTACAGCAGTCTACATGAACAAAGTTGTAACTCGCTTCAGGTTTTAATTTACTTTATTTTGCAGGAACAAGACAATATAATTTACTTTGAGAAACCTAACCATCTGTATGCACCAGACAAAGTTAAGCACTCACTTCTGGTAATCTACACTGTACCAGTCTGCAGAAACGAGACAAAAGTAACAACTTACTTCAAGCAGTCTACCCGTCTGCATGGACCAGACGAAGATTTCAAATGTATCCAGGGCACCTGCACACACAATATCGCCACTGTGGTCTATTGTTAAACATGAGAATTGAGATGGACGTGGAGACGTGAATGTTCGGAAGTTACGATACCTGTAATACAAAAGCAACCAATAATATATATTTCAGTACATAAACCAATACTAAAATAGTGAAATCAAAGAAAAGCATCTGGGTGACCATGATTTCAGACTGGTTTCAGTACATTTGCATATGTTTTAACTAACATTGGCTGAAGGATAAATAAGCAACCAATCAAAATTCTGTTAATGGTTTAAATATTTAAGCAAAACTTAGAAAATGTAGATGAAAATGAAGTCATAACATTATTTGAAGCTGTAAGATTGCCAAATTGTGTAATAAAACTATCATTTAAGAATTTCAATTTGTGAAAAAAATAACTTGATACACTTAAAACTTAAGAAACCTTTTAAAAAATTTATGGAAGAAAGCCAACAATTAACAAACACAGACAGACAGACAGACAGACAGACAGACAGACAGACAGACACAGACAGACAGACAGACAGACAGACAGACAGACAGACAGACAGACAGACAGACAGACAGACAGACAGACAGACAGACAGACAGACAGACAGAGAATGAAGTTACTTGGTTATCTACTGATAGAAAGAGAGAGATAGATAGAATGAAGTTATTTGGTTATCTAGTGATAGAGAGAGATAGACAGAATGAAGTTATTTGGTTTTAAAACTACAGGTGTACTGATTACACTGCGAGACACTTGTAAAAGTCGATAACAATCAGTTGGAGAATAAATCAGCTTCTTCCTGATATCAAACAAAAGTGTTACGTCAGTTAATACAACTGTCTTTATACTGTCAACATAACATGGAAGTAGTCTTTCAACATCAATGGGATACTTCCTTGTCATTTCACCTTCTTTGTTATTATTCCAAACCACTCTGTGATACTACATTATGACTTCAGATATACAAAGGTGTTTAGTCTGAATAAACATTCCAATTTAATAAATATTTAATATATGTATATGCATCGTGAAAGTTCATTCAATATCACACTACTGTTCACCTTAGAGATGCATTTTTTCCAAATTATTCATTTTTCCATAGAAAACCAAAATAACTAATTAAACAAAAAATAATTATTACGCTATCACAGAATGTGTTTGACTTACCGGTTGAGATCGAAGGCCCGCACAGTTCCATCTAGGGACGAGGATAATACCACCTGACCATTCTGATTAAACACCACACCTGTAATACCTCCCAGGTGCTCTGTAAATGTGACAAAACAAAACCCACTGCTTGTATTCCATATTTTGACCTGTAAAAAAATGGTGTCGAAAAATATATTTTAGTGAGGTTTAATATTTTTAAATGAAAATGTTTGAAGAATCCAAGGATACACTCCTGTGATTAGGTTGTTACACAATGTCTCATTCACAGTTCAAAACTAATGACAGAACTATACAAAAAACACAACAGATGAGTAGACAGAACACAATAATATGCACGTCATGCAAGCCAAAGGTATGTAAAAAATTTAATCAAATTGTACAAAATCGCTCCATTCATTTCCTTAAAAAAAAAAATTGACAATAAGTGAAACAGACAGAGCAATCTCTAAGTGTCTGTGACAGGTGGCACTGTAAATAATGGTACTTTAGAGACATTTTCAATATGGCCACTTCACCTTCCCATCATCCCCTCCCGTTGCCAGGTTCTGTCCGTCAGGAGAATAGACAACACAGTTCATGTTGTTGAAGTGACCCTGTTGCTTGAGAACGTACGTTTCACTCTGCCACTCCCAGACGAGAAGCTGACCGAGACCAGAGCACCCGAGGGCGATCCAGTCACCTGTCTGGTTGAAGTTAACTGTGGCAATACTTTGGTCGGATATACTGTAAAAAAATAAATAAATAACAGTTCTCATTGAACACTGATGTATCTTTGCTTCACAGTTTACAGTCCACGGCATCCTCTGTTTTATACTTTGTAGTTTTATGAGTTGGTATGAAACACAATTTTTTATTTCATAAGTGCAGGCCACTGGCCCGTAACACAAACTCACAATGAATATTCAAAACACCGTTGCAGCGAGTGACACTTAGTTTAAGTAATTATTACATTATTCCACAATGTTGGTATCTATAGTTTTTACAACAGTTGCTCTTAACGAAATGAAGAATATTTGTTTACTTAAAGTTTCTATCTACTTTTTTAATGTTTTATTTTTTATGTTATTAGCATATTCCATTTACCCAACTGTGACCCCTAGTCTCAAGGTATATCAAAAAGGCACAATATAGTTCTAAATGCATATATTACTGCATAGGCTTGCTTAATTTCACAATCAAAATATAATAACAGAAAAATTCCATCAGCGAAACTCGTAAGTAGTAACTATACTACATGTATTTCAAACTGAGATTACGTGACTAAACCCAAACCATTCTTTAAAAAACAATTTTACAAACCTTAGAGAGTGGATAAGGTTAAAGTCTGGCATTTCATGCAGGAAGAATGTTCCGTCGTTGAAGCCTGTCACCAGTATGTGTGTTTCCCTGTGGTAGGCTGTGCTTGTCAGTTTAGCAAACTGAGCTTTCTCCCCGCGGGCTTCCTTAAACGAGTGTCTGAAATGGATATGAATAAAATGAAATGGGCATGGATAACATGAAATGGACACAAATAACATGAATGGGAATGAATAACATTCATTGGGCACAAATAACATGAAATGGGCATGAATGATATGAAAAGGGCATGAATAACATGAAATTGACATTAATAGCATGAAAATGGACATGAAATGACTATGAATAACGTAGGGTTATGTGTCAACATAAACTCTCACTAAAACATAAGGGCATGTAATTTGCCCAATACAGATATGATTGTACCAATTTGACGTGAATTAGTCCGAAGTTTATGCATACATTGAATGTATTCACGTGTGTATCTGTTAATACACAGAACTAAATTATTGATGGAAAATTAGGCTGATACTGTTTTTTTCTCTCAAAATATTATGAAAATATTTACTTCGCTGATCTTTTATACAAAATTTTATCTTCCATTTTGGCTTCCTCTTCCTTTGTCATTTTGACGTCTTTTTCTACAATAGAAATGTGAAAAATAGTTTTATGGTTGATCAACAAATCATGATGTAGCAATTATCTAAATGATTCTTGCTTTTGTCACAAAATTCAAGGATTAAATCTGAATAATACAATTCCTCATTTCCCTGTAATAAACAAGGATTAAGTTAAACAGTATATCTGACAGGAAAAACACTTTAAATGTCTTTCTTAAAAACAAATCTCATTACCATCAATAAATTAAATCTGATTGGTTTGTATATCAAATCATGAGCAAAATATGACAAAAACGATGTTTTAATCAAAGGGATGAAATTTCCATTCTTAAAATAGACTGCAATTAAATACTGCTTGACAACCTTCTCATTGTGAGTTGGACTCTTTCTAAGATGAAACAGATTCTACAACATAAAACCAGTATTACGGATCAATCAAATAATATGGTTCATTTGATACTTTACAAACTATCTTGCAATTCTAAGTGGCAAATCTATTTCTTCATAACCTGGGCATGTAGGCTAAGTCAGAAAATCCCTTTTCAAAATTATTTTGGCATAGTTAGATAAATATCATTATGTCAGTTAGTATATAATTATAAAGACACATATATTTGAAAAAAATGTTTTAGCCGATTCTTAAATTTGGAAAGTTCTGATATACTTCCTTTAAATACAAATAACTCAATATTTTTCACCTATCAAATAACTCAATATTTTTCACATATCAAATAACTCAATATTTTTCACCTAATATTTTTTCACCTATCAAATAACTCAATATTTTTCACCTATCAAATAACTCAATATTTTACACCTAATATTTTTTCACCTATCAAATAACTCAATATTTTTCACCTATCAAATAATACAATATTTTTCACCTATCAAATATCACAATATTTATCACCTAATATTTTTCACCTATCAAATAACTCAATATTTTTCATCTATTAAATAACTCAATATTTTTCACCTATCAAATAACACAATATTTTTCACCTATCAAATAATACAATATTTTTCACCTATCAAATAACACAATATTTGTCACCTATCAAATAACTCAATATTTTTCACATATCAAAAAACACAATAATTTTCACCTATCAAATAACAATATTTTTCACCTATATAGATCAAATAACTCAATATTTTTCACCTATCAAATAACACAATATTTTTCACCTATCAAATCAAATCCTAATCCTACAACTTGATACAGCAGTTTATGACTAGGGCTCTGAATTGCTTCTAAACTATATTTTCCCGTATACCAGATATTTACTGACGTGTGATATTTCTATCTAGGGTCAAGATGAAAATCATATACTCAGCTAGTATGAAATTGGCTGTCCTCAGGATATGATAAATCAATATATTTGTTCAGAAAAAAAAACAACCTATAAAAATCTTATGAGAAAGTCAATCATGTGCATACAGTTGAGATTCCAGCCCTCGTATCACTGTTTAGAAAGAAACCTTGGCAAGCCTGCTTTCTAATAAGCAAGATATGTGTCTGCTGACACGAATGCCCTGCTACTGATTGGAAACAATTTTTTACCCAAAAGGGGCTATAACTGCTGTAAAATTTGACCGACAATTGCAAATATCAAACTTGACAACAAGTATTAATTATATACATAGACTTCAGAAGTAAGTTATGTTTCAGAGATCAATTTTTTCATCTTGGACTTGCGGACAAACAGACAAAAACTGACATACTTAATGCCCCTTCATCAATCTTTGAAAGGTGGGGGGCATAAACAAGAGGACCAAGAGGGCCTGAAGCACTCTACTGGCAACAAATGGACAGATGAACATTTCAGAGGAAATATTTTTTGTAAGTTCTTCAAAAAATCTTTTATGACCACCATGCAATGCTACATGTTAAATATCTAAGGTCTAGGCCTTGAACTTTCAGAGAAAATGTTTTTTAAAGTTTCACTTAAAATATGCTTATAGGACCTGTGGCTGGGGAATTTGTGGTTGAATAATGCTGGTTCAAGATCTTGTGGTTATATAACTGCTGTGCAGGTTCTGTTAAGATTCAATGAAAAATGGGGGTGCTATCGCGTCTACAACTTTTTTTCTTATATAACTTTATGTAAAACAGTGACCCCTGTGGCGGCCTAAAATTTGATTTCAGGGACCTGACCTCGACAAGTCTTTTAGGAGACCACCATGCAATGCTACATGTAACATAACTAAGGGTTAGCCCTTGAACTTTCAGAGAAAATTTTTTTTTAGTTTCGCTTAAAATGTGCTTATAAGCCCTGTGTTGGGGGAATTTGTGGTTGAATTACATTGCTTCAAGAATTCGTGTGAAAATTTCAGGTTATATAACTGCTGTGCAAGTTTGGTTAAGATTTGATGAAAAATGAAGGTGCTCTAGTGTTTATAACATTTTCACTATATAACTGTATGTAAAACAGTGACCCCTGTGGCGGCCCCAAATTTGACCCAAGGGATCCGACTTCAACAAATCTTTTAGGGGACCTCCATTCAATGCTACATGTAAAATATTTAAGGTCTAGGCCTTGAGCGTTAAAAGAAAATGTTTTTTAAAATGTGCTTATAACTCTGTGGCGGGGGCATTTGTGGTCTAATAACGTTGGTTCAAGTTTTGTTAAAATTCAATGGAAAATGAAAAAGATTAATGGACAGACGGACAACTGACAATTTACCATGACATAAGCCCTGCTGGCCTTTGGCTAGTAGAGTTAAATATATAGAACCTTGCGTTAAAATATCATTAACACCCATAATAGAGTCCTATAGTCTACCTACTTGTATTTTTCTCCTGTCCTTCTCCCATCTCTTCATCTACATCAGAGTCTTCAATATTTGTTATTTCCTCCACAGGTGGTACATACGGTATCAATCCATCCAGATCCGTGTCACACTCCCACACATTGAGGCGCCCATTCTCACTTATAGTGTATAACTGACATACGGGTTAAGGATGTATTTTTACATCTTTATTTTTTCAGATTTTATTTTCTTTTCCCAATAGTTAATTGGGACAATGTTTAGAAGCATTACAGGGGGAGACCTAGCACCGTTGCTACAATATCTCTGCTATATGTGTTGTTGTATGCGACAGTCCGTACTGGGGAAAACTAGCACTGTTGCTACAGTATCTCTGCTATATGTGTTGTTGTATGCGACAGTCCGTACTGGGGAGAACTAGCACTGTTGCTACAGTATCTATGCAATATGCTTTGTTTGTATCATACATGTTATAATTACTATTTATAATGTATCCATGGACAACTATGTAAACAAGCTGTTTAATTTCAATTTTCTTATTTATCAAAAGGATACATCCAATGAGTTTTTCTCAAAATGAGTTCCAACAACCTGGTCTTTATGGCCTCCCATGGAAAACACAATAAGGTTAGTAAATCGTTGAGCTCCATATATACGTGTGTTCATATCCTTTGATCCTACACAGAATGCCCTGTAAGTCATTAAAGTATCTCATAAGTCTCATTGAAGGGAATTATTAGTGTGAGCATCTATTTCACTGATCACATTCCATCTCACTGTCATTTGCCTCTCACTACTGATTAAAAAAAGTTACTTGTTACAAGCAGAGATGGGTGTGCTCCATTATTAGTTAACCTTCCAGGATCCCATGAAAGAGTGGTTAGGTTAACTGATTGTTTGTTAACTCTTGATGGTATAAAAATGACGCTTAATATTAAAAATCTCATTTATGGGATAAATATATTGGTGTGAGTTTCAACTTTACACGGAACATAATATCTTTGCCCAAATATCTTGTATAGATTTTTAACGATTAACCTGTTTGGTAAAATACTTAAAAACATATCAGGAGTTAGCGTAACAAAAATTAATATTTAAATGTAAAAGAACTGTACAGTAACATATTTTGCCCAAAAATAAAGTATTGCTTAACCAGGTGCTAGGAAGTATGAAGAGTTCTAGCGCCTGGTTAAGCAGTTTAGTTTAAATAGGTTTAACTTACTTATTGTTCTTACAACTTAGAAAAATCACGCTCAAAGTCTTCCTGGTGTATATAACCCAGTGCAAAGCATATGCAGAAAGAGTATCTCATTCAAGGACACCCTCTGATTAATGTTTTCATGCTCTACCACTGGACCACTCACTCAATTTAAGCTGTCATTTATTTTTGGATAACTCTGAAAAGGCTTAAAGATCCAAAAAGACCATAGAAAACACGTATAAGACTGCCTTTGCTCATTTTTTGCTACTTTCCCACTGAATCAGCAGTGAGAGATGAATGACAATAAGACACAATGTCATACATCAATCATCAAGGAGACTGAACTGGCAAAAATTCAAACTCATGACCTCTGCATTGATAGTAAGATGTGCTATCAACTGAGCTGACCGGGCTCAGCTGTACCTATAAATAAACATAGCATAAATGTGTGTGTATCTGTAAACATAACATGATGTATTTTATCTATATGTTAATAAAGCGTATCTATGCATCAATATGTAAAATTAGAATAAATGTGTATCTATATGTAAACATATAGCATAAATATGTATCTTTATGTTAATGAAGCATACATGTGCATCAATATGTAAATATAGCATAAATGTGTATTTATATGTAAACATAAAGCATAAATGTGTATCAATATGTAAACATATCATAAATGTGTATCTACATCAGGGCTTCTAAAATCACCGTTTTTTCGGTTTTTGGATCGATTTTTACTGTTCAAAATTTAATAAAAAATCGGTCCAGATATTTTATATCGGTTGTATAAATTACCCTTATCATGCCTTATAAGCTGTGAAATATGCCACCTTCCGGCAATAACATTCAATTGTTTTGTCACCCGGTGTGCGAAAGGAGGTAAATTTTGCCTAAACCATTACGGATAGTAGGGGATTTTTTTCGGAAGAGTCTATCGCTACGTAACATGCCTACTATGTGTGACCAGCAACCCATATTGGTTCATCAAACCAGTTTTGCTTTGGTAATTTCTTTGATATACCGCTTGCCGCAATGTGTTTGTTCTGCTGTTTCTTTTTCCAAGTGGTTAAAGCTGGGACTTCAGACAGAAAATTGCTTGCATCATTATTTTTATGTCAGACAGAAGCCATAAAGTATGGAAAAAAAGTTGTCCACAGAGTACAGATCTTTTCATCATCAACATAACTTGAACTAAATAATTAATATAAAATTTCCATCCCGTTTATATATCTTATCCATTAATTTGATATATTTCCTCCATATTACTAACTTTGTAATTCAAAAACATACTTCAATTTCCAAAAAGAAACGACATAAACATGTCACTTTCAAGGACTTGAAATCATGTACGTTTCACCCTTACAATATCCCTTTGATGTTGGCCGACGAACAGTGACGTCAGTCATCAAAGGGACGACAGCAAACTTGTTGTTCCATCCAATACATGCTATGAAATTGTGCAGTTTGTTTGTGTTCACTTAAAATAGGATTTTGTCAGTAAGTATTATATTCCATTTTAAATATCTTCCATTAGATGTGAATGTTTTTTTAATGAATTGATAATAATATAATAGGAGACAGAGTTGAAAGTGGTTGTACGCAAATTTACATATATTAATATTTAGTTTATCGAGAATAACACTGTTTAAATGTCACATTCAATAAAAAGTGCTTCTGACAATGTTCAAAGCATTAAAATGGCATTGACCCGAACCGAGGCTATATTCGGTATACACAATACTTCCGGTTTACAGCCTGAATCTATGTTTTGTGTGAAATTGATTGAAACTGGTTCATTCAAATGAAAATACATGATTTTGGAAATAATAATGTACATATTTAGAAAAGTTTAGTCAAATGAAACACACATAGCATGAAAAATAAAATAACTGATAAAATTGCACAGTGGGTGGGGTATTGGGATATATATATGTATATATGCATAGGCATAATGTAGAGTGGTTTTAAAAGGAAAAAGTGTGATTCTTTTGGTAGCGATTCCTACGGAAATAAAAACCCTGGACCGATTTGCATTTTGGAATTTTAGAAGCCCTGGTCTACATGTGTATGTAGCCATAACATAAATGTGATTAAAACATATATAATAAATTTATGTGTATCTATGTGTATATGTAAGCATAACATTAATGTTTTTATCTATATGTAAACATAGCACAAATGTGTATCTACTGTATAAGTAAACATAACATAGAAGTGTATCTATAAGTAAACAGAGCATAAATGTGTATTTATATGTAAAAAAAAGTGCTTTAATCTTACTTTGAGTCATCTGTCCAGTCGATGCAAGTGGTCTCATCATATGCCCCATAAAACGTCCTATACAGAACAAAGGGATTGTACTCTCTCGTCTTGCCAGGAGCATGAAATACTAAGACTTTATTCTCACGAGTCACAGCAAACTTGCTGCAAATTTTGAAGAAAGGTTTCACATTTTAACTGTTTTATGACTATATGACAAATACAAAAAAGAAAAGAAAAGCATTTATAATGACACATTGATTTTCTCAATTATTTAACAGAAGTTCCACATAAACCTTATTGACTTCAAACTTCAAATATTCAAACGGTAATGTTAAGTCAATGCTTATAGTATGAACAACAATGTAGGCATATAATTTACAAACAAAAGTTGCCTTTCTGTGTTTCTAGAACATACCTCCCATCTGGACTAAACTTGATAGCATGAACTTGTCTATGGAAGTGATAGGTGTGCAGAACAGTTTTACTGATAAGACTGCAGAGTAATGCCTCCCCATCTGAAATAAAATATACATGTCAGTCTGAATGTCCATTACCAGTTTTAAACATTTTTTTTAATTATAGGATTAAATTCATTTTTTCTGGTTTTTATGCATGTGTAAAGAATATCGAATCACGCACAAATCAAATTAAGTCCAAAGGACTTTATGTCAGAGTTGTGCATGATTCGACATTCTTTACTCATGCATAAAAAACAGAAAAAATGAATTTAATCCTTATAATTCCAATCCTGATGATTATATTTAAATATTATAATTATACCAGGTTTTTTATGCATTAAAGACGTAACTTACTGACTATGCCCTTTTAAATGAGTATGACTAATATTCCAGTATATTTCAAAGATTTTGGTTTAAGCAATATCTACTTGTTATCAACATATTACATATACCGTACATATATTCATTACACAACGATACATTACAACAGAATTGAGAAGAAAGCTTCTTCTAGTCTCTCTTTAACCCTTTACTCCATAGATACACGTTTTCCCACACCAATCACAGAAGGCCTTTGAAAACAGTGCAGGAAGAGTTCAGATTGTTGTAACGAGCAATCTGAACACTTCCTGCACTGTTTCCACTCTGTCAGTTAATATAAATATAATACACCAAATAATTCTAAAGCCTTCTATATTAGGTGTCCAAAGGCTTCTATATAAGTTGTCCAAAGGCGTCTATATTAGGTGTCCAAAGGTGTCTATATTAGGTGTCCAAAGGCGTCTATATGAAGTAAAGGGTTAAAGATTTTGAAAGGCATGATAATCAAATCATCAATACGAAAGTTGTAGTTTACATTATATACTTTTTTCCTTGTTATCATAATCTTGTTTTTCCTTGTTAGGAGAAAAAATCCCCACACCATCCATTGTTTTGAGTTAGCAGACTGGCTCTAATTTTAACTCTTGTCCATAATTTTTTTTCCCCCGTTTCATTTATTTTCTGTTTATTTCTTCAATCAAACTGTTAGTTTGAAAACAAGTTTTGTTTTTTCTGAGGCATTTAGAATAATTACCCAAGCAGACACTATCCTGATATGACTGAAAAAATGTTGAAAGTGATGCTAAGTAGAATAGCACAATGAATCAATGAACTCTTTAATGTATCTATCTCAATGATATAACATGGTTAACATACAACTACAACCTGTTCATTTTTTCCATAGTGTCCCAGCAAGAAAAACTTACCTTCATTCACTACAATAAACGTGTATCCATCTGGTGATATTGCAATACAGGTGATATTCATGCGACATTCAATAGGTAACGTCTCCGACTTGTTGCTAAAAATACAAAAAAAACCTTTGTGAATTGTTTCCGAGTCTATTTCCTGGGTAGAACCAGTAGTGGGTGTTGTCTTTTAGAGGCCATCAAGTCAAACCGGACCTGTGGCATGAAAGCCCAACACATATCAACTACCTCACTCTGCCCAAGACTTGCAAGCATCTAAAATTCTATAGAACTAAACAGATTTAAGAAAATTGTCAACAAGTAATCAGTTGTTACTAAGGTAGAGACAACTGGAATAATTTATCTAGCTATCTATGAATTCTGCATTACACCAGTATACAATCTGTCTGCATTATACCTGTAGAAAATGCTTTATATAGCATCAGGTCATAAAACATCACGATCAGGGCATATTAATATTTAATGCAATAAACTAAAGGGTTTCTTGACAACATTCAACTCTAGGACTAATGATTTCATCACCCAATAAATCAAAATTGCGTTTTTAATACTTATATTTACATGATATTTTTTAACTGTTTCAAATAAAAGCTATTATGTTACTTTGCCATTTTGATCTTTAAAAAAAAAGCAAGTTACGGGTATGCGCATTAAATCACAAACCAATGTCATGATTGGAACAGTGGCGTTTTCAACACAATGAACGAGTGCACATATGTTTATGGCAACTTAAGCTAACACCATGTGGAACTCATAATGTGACATACCAGCCAAACAAGATCGTGCAACCAATGAAATGCAAACTTGTCCTTTTAAGCTCTGCTCAGCTGCAAATGTTTATCATTTAAAAATAAAATGCAAATTATCTATATAGTTCATTTAGACTGATTGCAGTAGAAATAGAAATATTTTTCTATAACATTTACTTTATACCTATTTTACCAATCACAGTACCTAAGTATAGGTTAGAAGTAACATGGAATTTTCTACTGGAGTACAATCTTCCATATAACTTATAACCAGCTTAAACGTTAATCTACTTTCTCGCTCCTGGAGAGATTTAATTATCCAAGGAAGTAGCTCAAAATATACTGATGGGCACAACATTCTATATAAAATGGATCATTCTATTTTGAAATATCTGAGCAATTTTATTGGCTGAGAATGTAGGACAGCATCTAAAGCCGATGATTTGTTTAGTTTTACAAGTACATGTAGTGTAACAATTAAACTTACTTTTTTAAGTCAAATACAGTTATCCTATTGCCGACGGGACTGATCACACTATTTCCATCTGGTGTAAAAAGCACATTTCCTCTCCTGTACACAGAGCCAAGTAAATTGGAAAACTGAAGAAGAAGAATCAAGAAAAAATAATTGCAGTGCAATTTTTTTTATTTGTAACTTTAACTTCCGGTAGAATTCTCTTTGAAAGGGTATATTATACTATATAATAGCAATAAATACTATAGAACAATTGTTTGTTTTTCTAGGGAAAACCATGTCTCTCCCTCATCTACTTATGGGAATTATCGGAGAGAGTTAAATGTTATTGTTCAAAACTGGAGCCTAAGGACTGGTGATGGGGATGCAAGAAAATCTGCAATGGCAATAAAAATAAAAGCCATCAAGATTAACATTGATCGTTTGCTGCAAGTTTTGTACAACCATTGTTCTTCTTGATTTCAGTAAAGCCCTTCAGATGATAACTCATGAAAACCTTCTATACAAACTCCACTTTTATGGTATACAAGGATATACACTCTCCTTGATAAAGTTGTTCATTGACAACTGATCACAGGCTATCATCTTCAATGGTTCAATGTCAGATACTATCCCTGTCTCCTCTCGAGAACCCCCAATGTTCTGTACTAGACCCCTTTTCATTTCTCATATATATATACAATGTATATATAAATGACCATCCTGAGTATGTTTCTCACTCAAAAGTCTTGTCTCTTTGCAGCCGATACTGCAATATATATTACTTATATATATATATATATATATTTCTCTCACGTTAAGACACTAAAACCAGTTACAGAAAAATTGGAATCACTGTGGGACATGAAATTCAATCCATCTAAATGTCAAGTCATAGAAAAACTGAAAAAGACACTAAAAATATACGCTACAACACTACACTTGAAACATTCTCATCAGCAAAATAGTGAGGACTTAACATAGAAAACACACATAGACAACATCACCAAAAAAGCAAATCAAACATTAGGATTCCTCTGACAGACAAAGCATAAAAGTTTACTTAAATAAACTCAAATCAATGACACGTGTGAGGCGCCAGCTCCAGTAAAGCTCCTCTGTCTGATATCCACACACCAGTACTGGGATCAGACAAATTGAGCCCATACAGAGACAATGCAATGCGCGACTATGGATGCACTTCCAGTGTCACCGAATGCTGACCATTTTAAACTGGAGACATCTTGACCTCAGTCATACTGACCACTGACTGGTTATGCTCAATAACATCACCCATCACAATTCCACCTAAAACTGATCTTATCCCTAATACAAGAACCACAGCCTCCTTTGGCTATTTTTTTATTTTCACCACAACTTTGGCCATATTCGAAAATTGACTGATTGATTGAATATTTAGCATAATTTTTATGCCATTGAGGGCTAACAGAATGATCAGTTAACCTAACCACTATTTCCTGGGATCCTGGAAGGTTAACCAGTCCTAGAGCACACCCAATCTCTACAAGTAATTGATAACTTTCCCACTTGAATCAGCGGCGAGACACAAATTATAATGAGACACAATGTTGTATATCAACCATCAGGGAGGCTGTGGCAGGGCAGGAATTCGAATTCACAACCACTGCATTGATAGTCAGTCACTGAGCTAATCGGGCCCAGCCATATTAAAAAATTGGAGCCAAATTAAGAGCCATTTTTGTAGCCAACTAAATTCCATACCTCAGCCAACATTCTTTAAATCGTTATCAAACTACTCATAAGTTCTACTTTATAATCAAAATATCATTTTGAAATTTGTTTTCTTATTAAAAATGACCCCAGTACTCTTTATAAACATGTTTTGTTTAATTAGTGATTACAAAAGATGTTGAATGTTAACCAAATGTTTTTTAGTTTTTTGTTTCCTTGCTGGTTTGATTTTGTCAATGTTTGTGTGTTTAAGTGCATAAATAATGAATGTTTGAACCTAATTTTGTAATGTTTTTATTTTTTCTATAGCATGCTTTATATACATATTACAGAATCCCATATAGTGTTTTTTGAAATAATTAATTTATGTAAAAATAGTTAATACAGGAATTATGGATTCACACCTAGCCTACTGATTGAAATTGCAGTTGGTGAAAACATTCCAATCTAAAAGTCCTTATTACCCCACTCACTTTGTCACTACAGACTCATATAGCATATTTTAAACCATATTAAATTTCTATATGCTTAAAAAATGTATATATATATATATATATATATAATAATTAAAATATGAATATGCCGTTTGTCATTACCCGACCACGTTACTATATGTAGTATATTGCTATTTTTAACTTAGGGTAATATTACAAATGTGTTGAAGTTTATAATGTATGCTATGGCCTGAGGGAGATATCACAGCTGGGTGCATATTAATCTGTTAATTGTCATGGTTGTTGATTGGGATGTGGGGACAATTAAATGGATTAACCAAAACAATTTCTACATTTAAGAGCTGCTTGTTTTTGAATGAAAATTTGAAATATGAGAATCCGCCACAGTTGATTTCCTTGTCACAACCACTTTCACAAAAGATGAAAATTCTGACTTTTACAAGTTTTCATTCTTTCCTTGCATTATTGTCCCTAAAAATATTGTATCTCTTGAGCCCAATCAATCCAGACAGGCAGTGTGTCAGGTTAAACATCTGTCCCCTAGAAACCTGCTCTTTTTAACCCGCTTTTAAATACAACCTGTATGTAAACTCTTTTGTGCTTTTAGTATTTTTTTCACTTTGTTACTTGACATGCTTCAAGCATATGTCCCCTCAAGTGGTTCGGCTATATGGAAGTTAAGATAGATGACAAACACTAGACCAGCATAACTTATGTCAGAGATTGTTGGGTTGATCACCAGCTCAATCTGATGCCTCTCTGAAAACAATACTCTACCCAGGAAACGTAGCTGAGAGTGGTTCATAAATCTTTGGGCTTACTTCACAATTGAGCTAGAATAAAGAACATCTCTGAAAAATTCACAATGTGAAACAACCAGATTTGAAGCGGGTCTGGATAGATGCAACTCACACATGTTAATGAGCAACCTACATATCAAAGGTGAACTGTACGTCAACATTTAAGTTATGGACAGAGAGTGTAACACCTGCACACTCGCGAAAACTAATGAATAAAAAATCGGGTATTGGTCTCGTGAAACCAAAATAATATATAAAATCAAAGTTGTACATTCAGCAGCTCACTTACTTTATAAGCAAATTTCATGATTACTGAATGTTTACAATTGAGAACGCCTTATTTATTTGCGACTCTTACTCTTGTCTTCGAAAGAGGAACATGCTTGTTGATGTTTTGACGGAAGTGCTACGCCGAATTATGGACAATCCGGCCCCGCTACCAATACGGCCCCTAGACAAAACGTCCTTGGTTAATACGGCCCCATTTAGCATGGTCAATCCGGCCCCACTTTTATTTTATAAATTATAGCATTTATTATTTGGTATTTCTAATTAAAAAAGTAATATACTGAATTATTATTATATAATTTGAAATGCACATAATAATTACTGCGCGATTGTTATTGAAAAAATGACTGGTAACGGGAATAACATAGTACACATATAATAATCAATGATTGTTAATAAAAGTAACTGTTTTGGGGGATTAAATTGAACAAAACACACTTATGATTTATAATTCAATTTAATCATGTATATAAAATTGATATTGAATAACTGTACTTTTATACACATGTGGATGGTACTCTATTAGTACTTGCTTCATTTCCATTGTTTCAATATTTGTAATGTATGAAAAGACATGTTAATTTGTTTGCATGATGCGCGACCAAGGTATTAGGTCTACCTTTAATTAACGAAAAGCGGTACGTTTTTAATTTACAGTTTTTAAATATCAAAAGAGATGTTTTACTAAATGCAAATTGATTTACATTGTGTCAACATTGTGTATATTTATTTGTTTGCATATTGCCCGACGTAAATAATCAAGATTAGTTTCTTATCAAATGCAAATTGATTCCATTATTCTAATAACTGTATGTAAGAAAAACATGTTTATTTGTTTGTACAATGTACGACGTCTGTATTGGCGTTTAGATATTTGTAATCAAACACAAATTGATTTTCATTGTTACGTTTTGGTTTAACCGATACGCTTTCAATCAAACGCAAATTGTTTTCCTTGTTCAAATAACTGTTGTAATTGTTTGCACAATGTACGACCCGCGTAATCAAGTTTACTTTTAATTTGTAAAAACCGTTAACTTAATTGTTTAAACATTAAAAAAAACGTATATTTGTTAATACAATGTGCGGCACAAATTATCAAGTATAACGCTACCATGTTTATTTCATGAATATTTTAATGATTAATAACTGCATCATATATTTTATGTATATAATAATTGTTATGTATGTATTAATATAATAATTAACACTGATATTGCTATATAAAATAGAAATAATAAGTGGGGCCGGATTGACCATGCTAAATGGGGCCGGATTCTCCATGGCCGTTTTGGAGTGGGGCCGGATTGTCCAGGTTCCGCTACGCCGGAACCGGATGTCATATGCAGCATTGTCATAGACGCAAGCTCATAATTCATTGGTTGAATTAATGTTATTTTGCCCAATGAAATAAGGCAATACAAATAAAAATGTTTGCCTCGTGCGGGTTCCTCGGTTTTCTTCGGCTAATTTTATTTTTTGGCTTGCCTCTTCCTATCACATGATTTTACGTCACTCGCCATTTTGCATGATCTGATCAGAATAATTTTTCTGTGCTAGGTTTCAGGCATATTTCTTAATTTAATTTCTCAATTTTATTTTTTTCTAACACAAAAAGGAAAACATGTCTTATGATATCGAAAGGCCACCATACGTACCATTTTTTGGTGTCATGGGAGCAACAGCAGCGATGGCATTCAGTGGTAAGTGGCAAAGATCAATATCCGTCGAATCTTGTGACAACCGGAAGTTGGAAAATTTTCTTATTTAATTGATTAATTTGCTCAATATACAACGATATGTAATTTCAAGATTTAATTAATACTTAGATTACATTCCATAATCACCTACCTGTTCTATTATCATTTGTATATTGTAGTTTTGTATCTTTCTTTTGTTTCAATTAACCCCCGACTCTTGAGTTTCAGTTTCAGGACAGTTCAGCTTCAGTTTAATCATTATCTTGTGACCTTGAACAAACAACAATTTACTCAAAATTGGAAACAAAACTTTTAACTTCTTCCAGTGAAGTGTATCACCATATACATGATATAATTGGCATCCTCACACTGTCTTCTGCTTGAAATGAATACAAACTGAGGATCTCTTTTAGTATACTGGTCATACCTAATACTGCGAGTATAAAAACATTTCAACCATGTAAAGAATGGCATCAGTACTAAACAGTTATAAGGTTACTTAAGTGTGCTGAGTAAAAAACAGTTGCCAATATGAAATGCAGACAAATGCCGATGCCAATGGAAAGTGGAGCTTTGCGCATGTCTTCCCAGATTGTTATTTTACTGGCATTCGCAGCAATAGGTTTATTGCTGTATTAGATATACAAGGGATATATCTATATTCTTACTACTAGGCACAGTGACTTGAATAAACACCTACAATCATCTAATTTAATGTTTCAGCTAGGACTTGAAAGGATAACAAATTTATTTCTTCTAACTAAATTTTGATGTATTAATTGATGAAGAATAATTATTTGGCATGCTAATCATTTCTCTTAGTCTAAAATGTATTCATTAAAAATGTTCATTGTTTTTCCTGCATTTACACTCACAACATGCTAATATTTCTAAATGTCTATGTTCTTAAAATAATGGAGAAAAAAAAACTGATCACACCAAATATTAGTGAATGAAAAACATTGCAGCTTGAGGTAAAGTAATTTTGCATTTTTTAGCTCGCCAGCTCAATGTGAGCTATTCTGATCACACTACTTGTCCATCAACCAAAATTTCTGTTTCACTTGCAGTGCTCCAAATAAGCTTTTATTCAAATGAGTATTTATCCCATAAATTAGTATGCAGTACTTATTTATAATGTGTTCAGGGTAAATGAACATTGTTGGATTTACCATTTAAATCAACACTGAAATTTACAATAACCAATGCTTATTTTACCCCTTAATTTAAATTTCAATGCTTTATTCAGAAATTTCAATGCTCAGATACCATGCTTATCTTATGTGCACTCTAGCCACTGCAGTCTTCATTTGATAAACAAATCTTACATAGAAGTTTAACTTTTTATTTGATTGCCACAAAACTAACACTGTAGTTTTATAAACCAGATAACTCCCAAGTTCTTGTACTGGTGATATCTGATTTATAATTAATGTCTTGAGTTATGGCTCTTGCATTGTCATAAATTGCATCCTTTGGCAGTTCTCCTCCATTGCAGGTGAACAATAAAGGGTTTAATAAGTACCCAAAAAAATCTGACTGCAATTTCTGATTACTGCCCTCTATGTCTTCTTATTGTTATATATTTGTTGCAACCATTGTAGATAAGAATTATTTTCCATTTTTTTTTTAAAAATGACATAAACTTGATTATGGGTTCAGATACAAAAATTAAGAACTTGTCAGTTTCAGTTTCATATTTAAAAATGATGATATATTGGATTATTGTGGAGTGGAGTTGTCGTAATGCTTGAAAAAAATACAATAAACTACATTTGAAGGTCATTTGTTTATATCGTAAATATTTGTCAAATTATGGCAATACTGGTAAACATATTTAGCGATAATGTGCATTTCGGAATCCATTTTGAATGGAAAGTTACAAACTTTGTTTTGAATTTTCATAATTTTGATTTAGATCATTTAAATTTTAAAACACTTATTTTTTCATTGCCATGTATAGAATTATAATTAATAAATAAATTATAATGAATCAAAATTAATAACCTGTATGATTTAATCTGGCAAGTGGGATCAAATGTAATCAGATTGACAGCTGCCTGTTTATTGGATTTAAAAAGAGCCAACTTTCAATCCTATCATTTCTCCTTCCAAATATTTCATTTGTATCATATGATGTTAGCAAAAAATAAAATATTCAAGGTCAACAGTGACCTCTGTTTTCCTTTGATGTACATTAAGTACATTATTAGTAGTGTATACAAGCTGCAATTATGTAAATATCATATACATAATTGCAGGTTGTACACAATATTAATAATTGACAAATGGTTTACTTTGATGTACACATTTCATAAATTTTCTTAAGTTGTTGTATAAGAATAAACCATAATTGATGGAGTGTTAACAACTATAAACAATCAAATACTTCATAGTGCATTAAGAAACTGCGTTGTTGTATATGCTATGGTTTTCAATTGTTAGGTATTAGGTAAATAAAGAATTTAATATTTTATGTAAAACATATTTTATACACCTGTAAATCTACCTGTGTACTAAATAAATATGTATCAGTGCTATAGATAAGCATATTTGTGGGTATTTTAGCATAGACATTTCTGAATAAAGCATTGAAGTCTTGTATTTTGTTGCTGATTGGTTTATTTCAAATAGCAACTTGATTAAAATGTTCATTTTTACCCATAACATTATGAAAATAAGTATTGCAAACAAACTTTCGGTGAAAAAATAATTATTCGAATAAAAGCTGATCTGAAGTACTGGTATTATTGTTAAGGAATATGTGAGTGAATGCATGTTATAATTCTTACTGTGAACAGGAATTATATTGTATTTACACAAATAATTGTTCGTTCTGGTAATCTACTCAACAGCATTTCCTAGGTGTCCCCTTTTGTTACGAAACAACAATTGGTTTTAAAGATGATTGAGTTAACTTACATTTATATTTATCTTGCCCGAAGGTTAAACTTCTGCTGTGATTGGGAGGTTCGTGTACAACTGTCACTAGTGGTGCATTACAAATTATCTTAAATACCGATTTTAATGTTGACACAGTTCTTGGGTTTCACTAAGAGCTTTATCTTATTTAAAATCTAAAGTCAACAGCGTTACTTTATATCAGCGAACAGCTCATATATCGTGGGCTGGGTTGCTTAGTTTCATAATATGCGTTTACCAGTTAATTTCAAGTATCTTGCGATATGTGTTAACAGTGTATTAGAGCATGTATGTACTACTTGACAGTTTAATATAAAAAGATTATCAATACCTGAGACAAAAATGGTGGTGCTGTTGGATGTATATTATTTGTGTTGTTGAGTTCTGGAAGCTTTAATTTTGAAAATTAAATCAAGTGTGGAAAATTCAGGTTATACATAAGAAAAATGGATGTAAAAATACAAGTACAGGTATATAACTTGAATCTGTTTGAAATAAAGATGTATGATGTTCCTACATTGAAAATCAAAATAGTATATTAAAACCTGAAACAGAACAAGCAGCGTTTAATGTTTCATTACATTGACAGTGGGAAGATTTGTATCTGTCTATCATCTGTATATTGAATCCTCAGTATTTCACCAATTAAATTTAGTGCTTTTTAGTGTATAATCTTATTTAATCATTGTTCAACAAACAAAAAAACATTACAATGTGACAGTTTGTGGATTTTTTTTTACAATAACACTTTTTGATTTCTCAGAGGTCTTGAAATGTTGGGGGTATGGGGGTCTATTCAGGAGAATACAGTAAGATCTGATCAGATGTTATATAAGTATAATCAGTCTGTACAGTTAATGCTTTAATATTAACAGTATACCTGGCATAATGTATGTGTGAGTAGACATAAGTAGAATTTAATTGGAACAGTTTTAAAGGGACCAATTCAGTTATACACATATATATACAAAAACAATATAACTGGTGATAAATCAAGAATATTGAATAAATAAATAAACGAAGAACATAAAAATCTGCTGCACATCATCATTCACTGAATAAACACTGTAAACCTTCCATATATAGGAATTTCCCAGATTGGTGTGACTGGAAATCAATACTTGTGTAGCTATGTCCATTGAAGGCCTGTATAGTTATATCACAGAGAAAGAGAGAGAGATTCGGAGTTACCATGACAGCCAGCACTGTGAGACTGTTTCTAGCGCTGATCAATTTGTATCCCTGGCTGATGTCTAGTTGCAGTGTCTTTAGGTGAATTTAAGCAGTCATGAATAGTAATTACTGATTATCGCTTATATCCAAAACTTGCTTGCAAGTTTACTATCTGAAATAATGATATGTTTCAACTAGATTTGTTAAGCAAGAGGTCATTGTCTTATGGCCACTTATTTTCAACCACTAAGGTCATAGGTTCAAACCTAACTTGGTCTAAAAACTCCTTTTTGAGAAAGTTTACCAGTTACTTGCAGAATTGTGGTGGTTCTTTTCTGACTGATTCTCATGTCTTCCTCCTCCAATAAAACTGGATATGCCATATATATATGTAACCTGTCATATGTTGAAAAGTCCCATTAGAGAAGTGAATTGGAAGAATTTGCTATTGATAACTGAATATTAAGCATAACTTGTTATTTGTTGAAAACTATTGAATTTGAATGATTATATCCGTTATCTTTTCTGGCATTGATCAGAGATGTTTTGTTAATGTGGGAGTTTGAAAAGTTTCATCTTCAGCTGAGTATACTACTTTTAGACAAAATTTACCAATAACAATCTAAATAGACAAAAATTTGTGACACATACTTATATCAACATGACAATTAACAGTTAATTGCAAATGACTATAGAAATGATAATGTTACATATACATATAATTAAGGAACTTGAATTGGCGTACATACTGAAATTTACCTAGCTGTTTTGTGAGGAGTGAGCCAGGTTTATTTTCAAAAGAAAATGTGAGGGGCCATATATCTCAGAATAAAGGCACACCCTGGTAAATACTTCCTCCCCTTTTATTGATAGAGGGTAATCCAAAGTGCTTTCATTAGTCTTGAGTATATCTAAGAACCCCAGGGCCTCCTCTGGCTATTTTTTTCTTTTCGCCACTACTTTCGCCATATTTGAAAAGTTGGAGCCAAATTAAAAAAAATGAAGCCAAATTAAGAGCCATTTTTGTAGCCAACTTGAACTAAATTGCGTACTTGGGCCAACCTTCTGTTAATCGTTATCAAACCACTCATAAGTTACAGTAACTTACTGCATGTTTTCTTTTACTTGTTTTAGCTTTTGAATTAAACACGTTTTTTATGAATATAAGTTTAAATATATATTGCAATACTATTTAAAATTATTATTATCTGAGTTATTATTGCCTGAAGGTGATAATTAGTGGAAGCAATAATTGGTAGTAAGTTGTTGATTTATATTGCAAATGATGCATTAGTTTAAATGGAGTGCAGTCAGAAAACCAAACGGTCCAAGTCATGTTTCTGTACTTGTTTGATTCTGTCAATGTTTGTGCATTTATGCACATAAATAACAGCTGTTTGAGCCTTATTTTGTTTTGCTTTTATTTTTTCTATAGCATGCTATTCTTGTGCAGACTCGCTATAAATATGGTCAATATTAGCATTGTAACAACAGAGCATATAGATCAAACAAATCTACTTGTTGTAAAATCTTGATATTGATATCAAACAGCCAACAGTCATCGCTGACATTATAAACAAAATTATTTTATAGACAAAATCTACAGTCATTTATTGTTTTTATCCCGGAAGCCGCCATTTTGAAACTGTTTGTTTACAAAAAATTGGGGTTACCCATGAAGGTATAGTTGACTATACACTATTGGTAAAAACAATTTTTCCAAACTTATTTAGCATATTTTAAGACATATTAAACTTCTATATGATAATTAAAAATACGAACATGCCGGTTGTCACTACGCGACCACGTGACTATTTTTAGCATATGCTATTTTTAGCTATGGGTAATCTTACACATGTGTTGAAATTTATGATGTGTGACAGTGCAATGGCATTAATTTCCTTGAAGAAACCACTTTTGCAAAAAAAGAAAATCTTTCGCAAGTGAGTTCGAATCCCCCGCCTGGCAACAGTCTCCGTGATGATTGATATATGGCATTGTGTCTAATTATCATTCGTCTCTCACCACTGATTCAAGTGGGAAAGTTATCAGTTACTTACGGAGACGGGATGTGCTCGAGTACTGGTTAATACTAGGAAACAGTGGTTAGGTTAACTGATCGTCTGTTAGCCCCCGATGGCATAAAAATGGCGCTAAATATTCAATCAATCAATCAATCAATCATTGTTTCAAATGCAATTTTAAAATTGAAGGATCAGATAATGATTGTGTGCTCATAGTGAACAATTCCAATATCAGATGCTTTGTTCCCAGACATATTGACTAGGTGGACATGGCAGGAAACACATTTGTTTGGTTTTCCTATTGATTTATTTTATTTCTTTTCATCTTCTTTCTAAAATACTTTTTTTTTTATATTACCTGCATGTAATAAATCATAGTTTGAACTATCAGGTTACTTAAACAACATAGCATTTATTATATATTTCTTATATAGTATTTCATAAAATTGTGGAAACATGTCTTTGTATCAAATTTCTGTGTGTATTTTTTTATGTCAATGTGAACTTTGATGATCATTGTGTTCATTGTTAATATTTTCATTGTTTATGTACCATAATATAACCCAAAACTAATCCCTCCTAATTACCATCCCCACTTATTTTTAAAGAAAATAAAATGAATTGACACTCTGGAAGTTGGTTTTTAATTAATACAAATAGATATAAACATACATGTAGAACTCTTGACTAAATGTCTCATTACTGGCATTGCGTTTTAACGCTTTTTACACATGTTTCATAAAAAATGTAAACTCATTTATCTGGCTCAAATAAAGCCCCCTCCTTTTGCATCACACTGGGGTCTTTATTTGGGGGTATACACTACAATTAATTGTGATATTTATTAAACTACTTGTAACCATCTGTAAAGTCAGAATGCTGCCAGATATGTAATAATAGCTTATATTAAAAGACATTAGACCAACACTCATTTGGGTTGAGCCCGCAACCTCTAGCATGAGCCCAGGCCTCTAACATGAGTAGCCAACATTGTTCACTGTATTTAAAGTTAAAATAAACTGTTAATAGACTAAATTGACAACAATTAAAAATTGTTCCGGTTATTAAACAATTTTTTGCAATTACATGGTTTGTGTAATTTGTATGGAAAACTAAAATATCAATTAATTTCTGTCAAAACCCCTGTATGTACCCTGTGCCTCTGACAGCTTCGACAACACCTGCCACAGACTCTCTTTGATTTCCATATTACATGCACATGTATGCATTTTGGTTATATGATGTCTTCATAAAGTTTCATTGATACCATACAATAACATGATTTCCCATTGATATATTTTCATATTTTCTACGGCGTCTACTTTAGAGCAAGGTTGGTGAATATTGCGTAGGCTGATACACAAGATATCCAGTAGTAAAATCAATATCACTCCCAAGTGCAGTACTAGATCTGAGTTTTTTATGGCCAAATAGGGTGCTTTTATGTTGGCATTGATTCTTCCATTATCTCCCATATAATGCAGTCGATCAAACACAGTAGTACTGGTTCAGTGTGTGCGATGTATTGCAAGGATATTTGAATATTAAGTTGAAAATGACAAGAGGAAGTAACAGTTCAAACTGATACAAATCTGATTCTCCATTACCATTTTTACATTAAAAGACCACAACTCGAGGTCTGACCATCCAATAGTTATTTTTAAAGAAATCCATCACAATCTCTAATTGCAAGTTGAAGAGTTCAGTGTGTCACATAATTTCATTCAATTACTGCTTACTGACCCACAATATTAATCAGTTTATATTTATTTACTTTTTCATTTGCCATCTACAAGAAATTAAATCACGAGTTTAATCAATCTGTTTGGAATAATTATATTTCTGTATAGCAACTTTGTTAAACATATTGGGAAGTAGTAAATTTATCCATATATTAACAACTGGGTTATATATAGCAAAATCAAGAGTGTAAAATATTCCCCAAATCACCTTTTTCTGGATATCTCAGTTCTGGGCATTTGTAACCAATACTGTTAAAACTGGTATGTTATCATAGTCGTGTTGTTGCATTATTACTGAAATTACATTTGAATTAGCCAAATTATCATGGAAATTATATTTTCAGGTTAGGCCATAATAAATTAATTGCTTGATTATTATCCCCGCCCGCCCCCTACTTTTCATGCCGCCCCGACCCTTTTTATTTTCATAAAAAAATTATTAAAAAAACATCAAAAATTTTAAAAATTAAAATAAGAAATAAGGTCCTCTCGCCCTCCCCGTTTAAAATAAAAATTTGGATGATAATCTAGCAATTAATTTATGATGGCCTTATGAATCATTTTTGTTTGTGGTTTAGTTGTGTAACCTGATAAAGAAGTCACATCCTCGTGACAATCACATGACAAGTTTTCTAGGTGACAGGCAGTTCAAAGTACATCAAATTTTAATATGTATCCTAGTTTAATAAGAAAAAGAGAGGGGTCTGGTTAGCACAGTTGATAGCACTTCTACTATCATTCCAGGTGTTGTAAGTTAGAATTCCTGTCCAGCCAGTCTCCGCGATGATTGATATACAAAATTACATTTCATTATCATTCGTCTCTCACCACTGATTCAAAAGTGAAAGTTCCTAGTTACATTTAAAAATGGATGTGCTTGAGTACTGGTTTACCTGCCAGGATCCCCAAAAGAATGGTTAGGTTAGCTGATTATTTGTTAGCCTTCGATGGCATAGAAATATTGCACAATATTCAAATAAACATCCTCCACCAATAAAACTGGGTATGCCATATATATAACCTGTAAAAAAGAATACAGGACTGCCTTGATATCAAATTGTAGAGGGTTTTAGGTTTATCATGTGTACAACTTGGTTAATTCTGATGTGTAAATTCCAAATAATAAGTTTAAGTGTACAGATATTGATTTATTTTAGAAGTTTGTGTATGTGGGGGTATTCATTACCTTTTCCTTGTACAGATATGGTTTATACAGTAGTATTGTGTATGTTTATCAAACTTTATGCACAAAATTCTTGTAAATATTCCCGATTCATTGCCGCTATGCTTGAGGAATTGCACCTCCAGCAAATAGATTATAGATTAAACAGTCAAAATATTGCATTACATGTTGGTATTTTACACCGTTTTTACTGTTTATTTGCAACTTGGCATCGCATTTAAGTATACAAATTGTAGTTCCACCAATATGTAATGTATTTCATATTTCAGATATATCCCAAGAGAGTAAGAAATATCATAGAGATGATTAAATTAAAGAGATAATAGTGTATCTGTGATGTGTCATTATTTACTTGCATTCTATTTTATTCTTCAGCCCTGGGAGCTGCATATGGAACAGCAAAATCGGGTACTGGTATTGCCGCCATGTCGGTGATGAGACCCGAGCTGATCATGAAGTCCATCATCCCCGTTGTCATGGCTGGTATCGTCGCCATCTACGGTCTTGTTGTGGCTGCCCTCATAGCCAACAGTATCGATGCTGAATATGACTTGTTCAAGTAAGTACAAGAGGACAGAAGTAGGAGCTTACAGCATTTACACATTTCTTGCATACCAGATTAGGATATCTGCATTTTTACGGAGGTTAGACATTTCTATCTCGCCCAAGGGTTGAGAAATAATTACTGATGTGACGTTGAAACCATCTAGATGATGTAAGGTATAAAGTATTTGACGTAAATCCTATAATAAAACGTCTTAAAAGCCATTGCTTTATAATCTCTAATGATAAATTAAGTTAGAATATTTAATCAATGTATTTGATATGCAAAAAAAAAATCATTCATGTCTTTTTTGGTTCTGATAGGAAGTTTTGTCTCTTGGGAAAACTGTATTCTCGCCAAAACAGTTATTCCTTAGAATGGAATTTTTTATTTGAACCTTAAACCCATGTAAGATATTATATTCTGTTTATAAAACTATCATATTACCGTAACACAGATGACATTACAAGTATTCTGATGTAAATGAATCATGTGATTTTTCACAAAATATTTTGAATGTGTCGGAGAGGCCCACTTTAGCCAAGGTCTGATGATTTTTAAATCACTTCCCCATCACTGAGGGTGTGGGTTTAAGTCAAGCTTGGTTTAAAAAGACTACATGTGAGAAAGTTTGCCAGTCACTTGTGGAATTAACTCGGAGGTCACCCTCCACATTTATCACTGGATGGTATACTGCAGTAATGGTTGAGTGGCAAAGCATCCATCTAGCATGTTGAAGGTTGTGGGTTTAATCCAAGGCCCATGCCGTAACGCTTACTTGAAAAATGTATTTACAATGTGTCTACAGCATGATATTTTAGTCTGGCAACACTTGGAATACTGTGGACACAGTCGTGATATGACTGAAAATTTTTTGAAAATATAACCTGTAACGTGTTGAAAATGGCTTTGTGCTGTTCCTTGGACATCTGCATGATGATAATCTAAGCATATGCAATAAGCAGAAGCTAGGTTTTTCAATTAAGATATAATCATGCTACACTTTGCCTATTGTGTAAGCTGACTATGTCAAAATTAAAGATTGTTTGTACCTAAATCTAATTTATGAAAATGAGAAAACCCACTCCAGATTGAGAGTAGGTTTTCACACGTACTTCTTATGTATCATTGAGTACCGATTGAAAAGATAGCAATTAATCTTCCATGTGGAGTGTGCACGCAATATATTTTAAATGCTTAGGTATATATATACATTGCCATGATATTATTGTTACAAAGTTTCTACCAAACATTACATTTGAATCAATATTTAAATTACATTTGACATATTATTCTTTTACAGGAGTTTTTGCCATCTTGGAGCTGGTTTGAGTGTAGGTCTCAGTGGATTGGCAGCCGGGTTTGCTATAGGAGTGGTGGGTGACGCAGGCGTCAGAGGGACAGCACAACAACCCAGATTATTTGTCGGAATGATTCTAATTCTTATTTTTGCTGAAGTATTGGGTCTTTATGGACTTATCGTGGCTCTAATTTTAGCTACGAAGAGTAAAAATTAGATCTTATAGTGCTGGTTAATAAGGCACCTTAAATTATGATAAATTGGAAAGTGAGGAGAAAAGTGACTATCAAACAGAAATTCCATATTATATAGACCAGTGAGTCGTGCCTCTTTATTTTATCACAATTTATTCCAAATAGCATATTATCGTATGGTAGAATATAAAGAAAATAGAAATCCCATAGAAGCCGAACTACAGTATGAATTAAAGTTCAGTACCCTATTGAAGGTAGATTTTAATCAAATTAAGTCATTGTTTACATCGCTTATGAATTGTGAACAAATTGATGCAAAATCTCGAGTTCTGTTACTAACATCGATGGTTTTATGAGATTTTCAGAAAAAAAAAGTAAAAACTGCTTTTTAACGATAAAACATACAACATTTTTGGCATGCATGTATGAATAAAATATTTGTGAGGATGTACAGGATGCCCATGTTTAGAGATATGTATTGTAAATCCCATATATATTGTAAATAGTTTAGTCTTCAAGTGATGGATTATTCCGCATGTATGCAGGGTAATTCAAATTGGAAAAGTTGTTAAACCAGTTGACTGTTAAGTTGTGATATAAAGCGCATTTTCTCATTTATTTGTTTTATTTCAACTTTTTCTCCCTTAAAAATGACTGAAATCTGGTGTAAATGAGAATATAGTTTGTGTTGAATTCTTGTTTTAATAGATTTTATATTTATACATATACTTGAATACCAGTATGTGAATTCTGTTTTATTACTGTGAAGTCGATCAAAAGTGATAAAAAAATTCTTTTTAGAGATAATCCCATTTTTACAAAAAGTTGATAAGGCAGTATGAATCATGCTATGCTATCTCATTTTGTAATTAAAATATGGTTGATTTAAGCTGTTGATTTTGTTGTAACTCGAGTCAGAAGGTTGGTGACCCTTGATTGTGCCCCCACCCCCACCCTGCTTCCCTTTAATGAATAATAAAGTGTATTTTTCTCTTTATAGTACATTTATCTATTAAGGAATATTGCTTAAATACTAAAAATATACATATAAAGGTAATGTACAGGTAAATTTGGGATGATGCCAGTCTTCTAGTCTTGGCTTGATGTTTGTGATAAGTTTTAGATCGGAATTTCATGTAATCTTGATGAATACAGATGTGCATAATTACATTGTGGGCAGAATAATTTCTTGGATCCTGTCATTAGATTTGTTATCAGAAATCATGCAGGGAATTATGGAACATTTAAAATTTCATTTTAAAACTCCCAGCACTATATATTGCCTACTCATTCTGAAGTTATGTTTTTAATGTCATGTTTACAATATTGCACCACATTCAAGTTGTGTAGTGGAATGCTGACCATTTGTTATTACTGACAATCGGGGACTAGTAAACATTCATTTTGGAACAAATAAATCTTATTTTTCCTTTTCATGGTTCATAGTATATCCACTTATGTCTTTATATCTTTCTCTGTCCATGGAACTCTTCCATGTGTGTAATGGCAATAAAACAGCTTTTTAATAAACTTACCATTTAAAGAAATGGTGCTTGTGTGAAGACAAAATTTAAGATCTTGCACACAGATACTCGCAGATTTGAGTTTGTGTCGTTCTTTGAAACAAATCAGACTATCCGTCGTGAGCTGTGACCCTGCAGTAATTTGTACTGGAAGCTGTTCTATGTTCAAGGACTTGTAGAACACCCAGAGTTACTGTTCCATCATTTTCCAACAGGCATGTGCATCAGTTTCATTTATAACACATTATACATTGAAATTTATATAAAGAATAAGAATCCATATTGTATATAGGTTTATAAGTTTGTATGTTTTTGTCATAACCCAGAAAATGCTTGATTACCATTTTGTTCTTCACTTTTAATTTATTTAATGGAGCATAGATTTGTAAATAAATCGCTTGATGCGTCCAATTTTGAAATATTTGATTCTGATATATTAATTAAGAAGTAATTCTACCTGATATGTTCATGTGATATTTTCTATTTGGCTTGGACATTATTTAGTATTTTTTCTTGAATGAATGGCCAGTTTTGAACGTAGGGCTTTTACACTATTGAATAGATGGTTATTGGATTGTAGTATCATTGGGCACATTTCTGGTGTTTTAATTGCAAACCTTTCCAGTTGTAAATATTTTGTTTCATTCAACTAATTTGTAATTCATGTTTTAACATAGAGGTTATGTTAACAAAAAATAAAGTTAATCCTTCAGGCTACTGGTCAATCAAGCTATCATTAAATAGAAAATGATAAATAGAACAGCTTAGTGCATAAATAATATCAATAATCGGAATATAGACTAGCTGTGATAAACTGCAAGCTGAAACTGTTTTTGTATATCTTATTTGCATCATGTTACAAATGGTAGAGTAAAATATTTGAGGGAAAATATAAATAAAGAAACATTATTCTAGCGCCATGTGAAATACAATTTAGACGCAAAAACAATTTTGAAAAACATTTTTTACCCCAGTTTTGTCTGTTTACTGAACTTAGAATCTTTGAACATGTCCAATATACATTCCATCATAACATACAACTACTCTAGTTTGGGACTTTTTTCCGTCTCTTTATTTCTCATTTCATACATGATGGTATGTGATTTTTCTTTCATGTGCAAATAAACTAGAAGTAATCATCTTCAGCTGTTGTTATATTTCGCAATGCCTCTAAAAGTCATTCCATCTGGACATGGCTACTAGTAGTGTGTGATGGGTAAATCATGTATGAAAGCTTTGATATTGTGGTTATTTGAGTGTAATGCAATTTTCAAGTATACAGGTTAAATATTTATCACATACTCTACGGTGCCAGGAGTGCAATACACTTGCAACATATTTTTTGATATTAACTTTGTTTAATATCATTTCCAATTCATCATTCAGAAATTCTTACTACGTTTTGACTTTCCCAAATATATAAATGACATTGATTTGTCATGGTAAAATGATGTATTTTGAGATCTTGCGTCGTACAAAGAATAACGGAAACAAATATGGCAAACTTTTTCTCGTTCCTTAAAGACATGACATATAAGATGAATTTTAAATGTACTATTTTTCTGGGTTATGTGATAAAAAGAATCTTACATTTGTGCTCAAATATAATTGAATTTATTAAACTTGTTGGCAAAAATGATATAATGCTCGCAAGGTTCGCATATGTTTCTGCCAACTTGTTTAATAAATTCAATATGTAAGATCCTCTATATAATTGGTGAAGGAAGAATGCAGTATGTATACTGAATAAAAAAATTCAGCAACAAATATACATGTAAAATTACAAAGGGGCATTCAATCTCCTATGAGGTCTCCGCTGGTTGAGTAAATTACTAATGTCGTTACTTAAAACTGAAAGAGAGTCGCCACCAAACAAAATTTATTAAACATAAAACTGAGTTGAATTTTGATTTTTATCAGGCTTCAATACATGTTTTAATCTTCATATTACGCGAGGTAACTTAATGGCATGCAAACTTCAGATATCCAATGCATGAACGCTGATGTATTTCTGGAGACGTTCTTTGCGGGCTTTTATTTCTTTGCAAAAGTTCTGCAGTCTTACAGTATTAAAAAATTATTTTCACAACTTACGAGTTTGTCGCACAAAACACAGTTTATCATAATAGGGCAATGACAGTTTAGGGCAAGAATGACAAAAATTGAAATTATTCCTATTAGGTATTGGGTAAATATCAAAATAAATGAGATTGATTTTGTAATGTATTTATATTGTAAACATATTCATATGCAGAATTGCTAAACATATTTTACTAAGTATACAGAAGTCTGAGTAGAATCACTGTCTGTCCACAAGTAACTTGCAAATTTTCTATTAAGTATGTTAGGTCTAGCTGGGTTTGAAACAACCTCAGCAACAATATGCAAGTTATCTTGAGACACATTGGATGTAAAAAGAAGGAGTTTAGTTTAACCGAGTACCAACACCATTTGGTTAAAAGCTATAAAGCCAGAATCAATCTTCACTGATAACACAAATAAAGAAAAAAAAATGTTCATTCTGGTCCAGGTTGGAAATATGGTTCCAGGTAAGATTCACTCTTGACCATTGAAGGGGTAGATATTGTCCAAATGAGTGTCATGTCCATTTTTAGCCCTACTGGCCAAAGGCCAGAAGTGCTTATGCGATGGCACATTGTCTGTCATCTGATGTCTGTCGTCTGTTAGCAGGACTTTCTCTTAAACCACTAGGCCAATTAAACTGAAACTTCACATGGGTGTTTCTATTGCATTTTAGACTATACAGAAGATTTTTTTTTTCAATCTGAAATTCAAGATGGCTGCTGTTACTAAAAATAGTCCAAAACTTAAAAAATCTTCTTCTCATGAACGGCCCAACATATTTTCAAAATGTTTATGTAGTAATGATGACCAACTATAGTTTTGTTAGATTTGTTCAAATGGTGTCCCTAGGATTAAATATGACCCCGCCCCGAGGGTTCAATTAGGGGACACATGTCAATATTTTTTTTTTTTTTTTTAAAAAATAGAAATGATTTTGCCTATATCTTCACAGAAGCATTGTTTGGTGAAGGAGGTTCAGATTTGTAAAAATGACTGGGTTCCACTGTCTTAAGGGGTCAGGAGGGGCCCCAAAAGGATACAAATTGGGAATTACTAAATTCGTTTTCTTAAGAGCCGGTATGTCAGATTTGTTCATATTTTCCATAAATTATCCCTATATGTAGGGGTTTGATTGCAGATAAGAATTTAGGGGTTAAAAATTTATAGGGGCCCTGTAAGGGGACTTAGAATTTTACATAGGGATACTATGGGAAAACAGAAAATTCTCTTTTTCTTTCATCTGTTCTGAAACCACAGGCCAGTTAAACTGAAACTTCACATGGGTGTTTCTATTGCATAGGAGACTATACCGAAAAAATTTGATATGAAATTCAAGATGGCCACCGTTACTAAAAATAGTCCAAAACTTAAAAAATCTTCTTCTCATGAACGGCCCAACAGATTTTCAAAATGATTATGTAGTAATGATGACAAACTATAGCTCTGTTACATTTGTTCAAATGGTGTCCCTACGGTTAAAAATGACCCTGCCACGAGGGTTCAATTAGGGGACCCATGTCAATATACCGTAATATATATATTTTTTTAAATGGTAATGATTTTGCCTATATTTTCACTAAAGCATTGTTAGGTAAAGGAGGTTAAGATTTGTAAAAATGACTGGGTTCCTATGTCTTAAGGGGTCAGGAGGGGCCTCAAAAGGGTACAAATCGGGAATTAGTAAAATTGTTTTCTTAAGAACCGGTATGTCAGATTTGTACATATTTGATATAAATTATCCCTAAGTGTAGGGGTTTGATTGCAGATAAGAATTAAGGAGCTAAAATATATAGGGGCCCTGTAAGGGGACTTAGAATTCTACATAGGGATACTATAGGATTACAGAAAATTCTCTTTTTTTTTCATTTATTTTGAAACCACTATGCCAATTAAACTGAAACTTCACGTGGATGTTTCTGTTGCATAGGAGACTATACAAAAGATTTATTTTTTTCTATCTAAAATTCAAGATGGCTGATGTTTCTATTGCATAGTAGAATTTCAAAAAGAGCTATGGCCACTATGAGTCAGTAGAGCATCCTCAGGCCCTCTTGGGCCTCTTGTTAACTCTAGTGGCCAAAGGCCAGAAGGGCTTATGCTATGGAGTGTTCGTTGGCCGTCGTCCTTTAATAGTTCTTTCTCGGAAACCACTAGCCCAGTTAACTTCACATGTATGTTTCTTTTGCATAGGAGACTATAAAGAAGACTTATTTTTTTTATTTGATCTAAAATACAAGATGGCCACCATTACTAAAACAACTTAAAAAATATTTTTCTCATGAACCCCCTAACAGATTTTGAAAATATGTAGGAAGTAAACGCTCACCAACTATTAGATTTGTATAAATTGTGTTCCTGGGATTATAAATGACTGCCCGAAGGCTCAATTAGAGGGGGTAACATGTACTAATAAACTTTTTTTTTTTTGCTATTTTAATTTGAACTTTTTTCATATAATTTTACAGAAGCACTGTTTGATCAAGGATTCAGAATAGTAAAAATGACTAGGTTCTCCTGTCTTGAGAAGTGGAATCTTCTTTCTTGATGGTGTCTTGTGCTGTTAAACAACAATTAATTTATTCAGGTCCTATGGCTACTTTTAATTCCATCAACACACTACACATTGCATTCACTTTATTGGTGGTGAAACCCTCGGATCCAAATGCATGAATTAGGAGTGGAATCTCATCCTTCCCCAAGTAACTGGGAAACTTTTTCACAAAATCTTTAACCTAAGCTAGGCTTTAACTACAACCTCAGTGATAAGATCAGTATTGGTCATTTCAAGAACTTCATGGTCATAAACATCTTTTGACAAGTTTGGATGAATACTGGAAGTCCTATGGTGTTCACAAGGCAGTTTCACAATCATCTCTGGGCATTTTCTGGTCTGATCAGATTGCATCAAGTCACTTGAGCTTTAATGCTTTTTAATATTTTGACTAACTTTAGTTTGAATTGTATGAAAACATTTTGGCAGATTCAGGAACTTGTCTCAGTTGTCATGGTCAATAACAATCTGACCCTGGTTTACCAGTAACATCTAAAGGTATTGAAGTGTATACACTGTACAAGACACATAAGCATTTTCAGTTCACTTAAGCAAAGCTACTTTTTGCTTAGTCTGTCGCCTATTAATCCTTTACTTCATATAGACGCCTTTTGGCACCTAATATAGATGCCTTTGGACACCTCTAATATAGAAGGCTTTTGAATTATTGGGTGAATTATGTATTAACTAACAGAGTGGAAAACAGTGCAGGAAGTGTTCAGATTGCGCTCGTTACGAGCAATCTGAACTCTTCCTGCACTGTTTTCAAAGGCCTTCTGTGATTGGTGCGGGAAAATGCGTATATATGGGGTATAGGGTTAACAATGGTAAACACCATAGTACTTGTATTTGTCATTGAATCGTCACCAAATTTACAAACAAACTGTAAAACCATTATAATATTTTCTATAAGTTCTTGAAGTGGCAGTAGGATTATTATTGTGGTTGTGGTCTTTGAAACCTTAAAAAAATCTCACCATTAAACCATCTGTGTGTGCACCATCTGTATTTTTCATTGAATTTTCACAAAACTAACACACTAGTACCTTCTAATATAATTATATTTCGGACAAGTTCATGAACAGGTCAATCTGGTAATTAATGTCCGAGTTCTGGCCCTTAAATTGATAAAAGTTGTATATTTTGACCTGTGTGCACTCTGTGTGCACTCGAGTGCCCCATTCTCAATTGGATCTTCATTTAAACTTTCTTTGCACTGAAAACTGCACATTCTGGTTTCATCACATTCCACAACTCGTTCCAACTTTCGTGGTCAATTTTCTGGCCAAGGTCGTTTATGATCTGAATGAAAACTGAAGGTGCAACAGTGTTTAGAATCAAACATCAGTTTTTAATATATAAAGGGCCATAAGTGTGTCCATTGTAGTCGAATCTCACCGGTTCAAGAAAGAACCTCAAGATTTCATGGTCAAAAATATTTTAACCAAATTTGGTCAGAAAAGTGGAACAAAAAAGAATGTTTATTAAGATAAAAATATCTTTCAATTATTCAATTTCATTTGATTGAATTGTCAAAAAATCACATTACTTGACATAGTGTCCGACATCCCTATTTCTCATTGATCCAACCAGACAATAAACTCAACACATTACTCCATAAGCATTTTTTTTTTTTACTCTTCCAAATTGAAAGCATTAATTCACCATGTATCAGCAATGGGTGAATTATGTTTATATTTACTGACAGAGTGGAAAACAGTGCAGGAAGTATTCAGATTGTTCATCATGAGCAAACTGAACTCTTCCTGCACTGTTTTCAAAGGCCTTCTGTGATTGGTGCAGGAAAACGCGTATCTATGGGGTAAAGGGTTAAATCAAAACTCTAACTGTTCCAGCATCACCTGTACTCACACACCAGCGTTTATCATTTGGCTTCCACCAAACTCTTACAGTAGTTGCACACATAGGAGTAAGCATATTGTTATTTACAACATGCCTCACTCATAATAAATGTCCGGGTTGTTGCTATTGAATTATCACAAACAATAGCTGTTTATGACAGCTGTATATCTGTAATGTTACAGGTGAGAGGTCTGAGGCCAGTGAATCACTTGTTTTAAGAAGTAATGGCATTCACAATTTATTATGCTCCCCCAGGGGAGGAAGCATACAGTCACCGCTTTGTCTGTGCGTGCGTCCCAAAGTTCTTGTCCGGGCTATTGTCCAATATGTGCATATTGTGTTTGTTTTCTGGTTCAATGATTTTTCATGGAGTTATGGTCTTTTGAGTCTGTGACCAAATTCTTGTCCGCACTATTTCTCTAGAACCTCAGGTTTGAATTTTATGAAACTTACTAGGATGCATCACTACCAAGTGCAGATGTGCATATTGTCTTTGTGTTCTGGTTCGATGATTTTTCACAGAGTTTGGACCCTTTGATTCTCACTTGGGGAGCATCCATTGGTTCCATATCTTGTTTTTTAACTTTTAATTAAACATTTTTCTTGGAATTCAATACAATCACTAGTTTTCTAGCTTCACCTCTTCCAAGCTTCATTCCATGATCTATATATATGTTTTTGTATTGGGATAAACAAACAACAAACTTTTCTCTATTTTCATTATTTTGTTATTTCACTCTTAACTATATTTTTTCTAATAATGTTTAAACTGGAACTTTGTTAATGTTCAACACATACTCAAGTTATGAAGAGTATTGTGCATAAAAGTTTAACGAGCACCTATTTTAATTCATTTTTCTATAAAAAGTAAAATACATGTAAAATAGTTACATAAAAAAATCAAAATGTCTGTATGAAATGCTAGAACTATTAAAATACAGTCAAACCTGTGCAAGGGGTCACCTCTATTAAGCAGCCACTTATCTTTAGCAGCCATATTTGTTATTTCTCTATACTATGCTTCAGAGCGAATTAACTTGTATTAAGCAATAACCCATCTTAACCCTTTACTTCATATAGACACCTTTGGACACCTCTAATATAGAAGCCTTTGGACACCTTTAATATAGAAGGCTTTTGAATTATTGGGTGAATTATGTTTATATTAACTGACAGAGTGGAAAACAGTGCAGGAAGTGTTCAGATTGCTCGTCATGAGCAATCTGAACTATGACGAGCAATCTGAACTCTTCCTGCACTGTTTTTAAAAGCCTTCTGTGATTGGTGCGGGATAATGCGTATCTATGGGGTAAAGGGTTAAAAGGGGACCTTTGCCCCTCTTGACTGGCTACTTCAAGACAGGTTTGACTGTATATGCAGTTATAATGTTATTGCTTGATTTTTATTAGGCTAAATAATGTCTATAAGGTTAACTATATTTTCGGACATTCTAAGCGGGAATAAACTTGTAATCTCAATACTGTCTGCACAAGTTTATGACAGCATGTTCATGAACGTTTAAAAAAAAAAAAAGCATAACATTTGGTAATAAACATTTTTTCATTACCATACTATGTAAACATAAATATGCAAAACCTGCTCTAAATCACTATATTTATGACTCTTTAAAAACAGTAAATTCACCAACAAGCAGGAACTTGCTCCCCTACCACTGTTAACAGTTAGATCATGATGTGTGCACAAATGTCATTTACAACAATATTACAACCCTTTGACGATGACGATGACGTAGATCATTATTATTTATTTAGACCCTACCCTGTACTTGGGGGATTTATCCTGATCTGAGTTCTAGTACAACCATAATTTATAATTTATCTGATTCCTATGCGACCCTCAATTGCACAACTGAACTAATTTTTCATTATTTTAATGCAACACACCTCATTTTATACATTTTGAAATAAAAGTTCTTGAATAAGTAAATTCATAAGCCATATAAAATAAAAGACATTTTGTTGAAATGTTAACAATAATAATTATAATATATATAGCTTTCGGTGATTCCCATATTCTATCTCGTGCGCTCTGTGGAATATACACACGCACACATTATAGAAAATACATGTAAAAACATAACTTGCACTTCTTCTAAAGTGTTACTTCGGCCAAAAAGATCTCGGCAGGAATCCATGTGCGACCATTTTATACGACATTACCAAAGAGGAATCTGGTTACCCACGGCAATGCACTGGCAACAATCCAGCTTTGTCTGTTAAGACCTGTAAGAACACTTTGACAATTTTGTCTACTACCGTACACTTTGACAAACTTGCCGATCACAAAGTTAATATTGAGTTAGACAGCATAGCTTAAACCATCATGGATAATTTTGGTGCAGATAGTTTATCATAGTTAATTAATATTACACTTCTCATGCTTTGTCCAGGGCCTTCTCTAAAAGCTGGTTAAGTCTCGACACCATGGAGCGCGGGTCGTCAAGGAGGCCTGCTGTAACCATGGCATTGTCGTACAACTGAAAATATACAAATCATGTTATATTTTGTTATGAATCAACAATGACACTGTCAATGTAAAACACTCTTACAGCTAACACAACAACATATCTGAAACAGCAGAACCAGTCTCATCATATAGTGTTTTGGTTTGTATGTTTGTGGTCTTTTTCAACAGCATTTGAGTTATTTAATGGCAGTCAGCACACGTAATCTTCTCTCCTGAAATCTGCTGGGCATTTAACAAGTACTAGACCCACCTTATCTCTGCACAGATTACTTCCCCACATAGAAAGAGTTAAGAGACTCTTATGGATGTAAAACATTGCCGGACACTCCTAGACTGACTAGAATGCATTAACAACTGAGCTTGCTGGGTAGACTAACCAAATGAGGAAAAAATGCTTTTTTCAACTTTTTTTCACAGGTGCTTGGTATGGGATCAACGCTATGCAGCTACACCACCTATATACTATTTCTTGCACAGCTGCTTAAACATCAATTAATTATAACCAGCCACTGTAGTGCACAATGAACATACTAAAATCTGACTTATCTTCAGTGATTTTACTTTAGAATATGTCTGTTTGTTTGTTTGAATATAGTTGTTCATTTTTTGCTGTTTTGAGGATTTAGGCATTTGACACTTAAAATTTAAATAATTTTTATTTTAGAAGGTAAAATCTTCTAAAATTTCAGTAATACATCCCTCATAGGATGATGATAACGAAGACACCAAGTTCAGGCATGGTTGAGATACTGACTATTACAGATCTAATCCCTTAAGCTAACTATTCTATCCTGGAAGGTTATCAGAACGCAAGCACACCCATCTCCGCAAGTAACGGATAACTTTTCTACACGAGTCAGCTTGGAGAGACAAATGAAATAAGACGTTATGTGGTATATCAATTAATAAAAAGACTGTCACCAGGTGGGGATTCAAAATCGTGACCCTTGGATTGATAGTCAGACATGCTACTGACTGAGCTAACCTGATCCCGGGTGAATATACTTAAGATGATTTTACTATTTCAGTGAACTACAGGATCTATTTGATCTACTTTCAACAGGTATTTCAATCAGGTTTTGTAACTGAGTGTTCTAGATTTTGTGTAACATACAGCAAGCCATACATGAGCTTATGACGATCATATGCTTACTAAATAACTTAAAAACAAGGTCAAATCATGTCATTTTATGCACTGTTTATCCGATCAGATAAGTAAGATAATTTTTGATTTTAAACTTCAACCAAGTTCTGGTATCACTTTTGTTAAGTGGGTTTAAATGAACTTATAAAATTGGGGAAATCATGGCAGGCAGGTATCATTAATTTAGACAATTTAATAATTTTTAAAGGTGGCCACTCAAGACCAAGGTTTGCCATGTGAAATGCAGAATCCTATGTAGCAACAATGGAAACAAAGGTGGGAATCCATGTGTCCTCATTAGACAGTCTCATGATATCCTAATACTAGTAGATGTTGTCTACCCTTTGTGGCAAAGCAAGGTCAACTGTAGGACACACTGTATTCCTTGCCTACCAATATCCCGTGTGTGGTATGTGGATGGGTTTAAATTATAAAGGTGACAAAGTCATGTGACTACGTCTTCATAAGGAGAAGCTAGTACATCATACAGTTCTGACTTGAGGGTTTCGAATGTTTAGGTTTGTTTGTTTGAATATTTAGCATCAGTTTTATTCCATTGAGGGCTAACAGACAATCAGTTAACCCTTTACTCCATAGATATGTGTTTTCCTGCACCAATCACAGAAGGCCTTTGAAAACAGTGCAGGAAGAGTTCAGATTGCTCGTCAGTTAATATAAACATAATTCACCCAATAATTCAAAAGCCTTCTATATAAGGTGTCCAAAGGTGTCTTTATTAGAGGTGTCCAAAGGAGTTTATATGAAGTAAAGGGTTAACTGAACCATCTTTCCTGGGTTCCTGGAAGGTAAACCAGTACTCAACCACACCAATCTCAGCAGTAATTGATAACTTTCCCACTTGCATCAGCTGTGGGAGATGAATGACAATGAGATGCAATGTAGTAGCGGAGTATGTGGCCATGTGGGGACCCTAGTTTGGGATAACTGAGCCAGGCTGGAGGTTCTGACAGATATACCATGGAATACCCAGTAGTACCAGACTAATGAATTAATAATATTTCATATATTTGTACATGATCCTTGTACACCAGGGTCACATATCAGTTATCAACCCTTCACTGTTGGTTATCTGTCCATTAGACTTTGTTACATACCTATATCGCTCTGGACATTTATTAAAACTCTACATTGTAACCTATTTATTCTACTGGTTAAAACTTCCAGTCATTTAATTTCATCAAAATATAAAGAAAACTCTACAGATTTCATTATGAAAGTGTATTTTAAGAAAACTGAGAAAGTCTTTTCTAAACACAAGGAGATTATTTTATGTGCAATTGAGAAGATATGATGTTTGACTGAAGAAAAAACAAACACTTCACACTATCTATCTCTTAATTCTGCTGCACAACCTCACATGTAATTATGAGTAGTTGCGCATCTGTTAGTAGAAAAAGTTAAAAGGTAAAAGTAGAATAGTTTTAAAGAATAGGTGAAGAATATAAAAATTGAGTGTGAAGTAGGTAAAATCAGGTTAAAAAACAACATTTCAAGGCTCACAGTTTGTTGTGGGGGATGCCGACTGTGAGTTTTAACTTATCAAAGTCTCGCATCATTGCAACATCTTTTGGTAGAGCATCCAGTGAACAATGGCCAATGGAAAAAAGGAATGTGATTTTATAATTAACAGATGTTTACAAAGTGTGTCAAAACCAATTGTACAACGAACCATACTCTGAGTGAATATGTGCAAGGATTTGCATCCAGAGATTTGATGCAATAATTTATTCAAAAGTATCACTGAGAAAAAAAGCCATTAACTTATGGTAGAATAGTACATATAAATCAAAAATTATGAATTGTGATAATCGAATATTTGGTAAGAATATTACCCCAGTATAGTTGACCTACAACTGTATGCTGAAGATCCCACCCAACTTATGAGTACTATTATCTATATGGAAGATATAACATGTCCAACATAGTTAATCCACAGGACAAGGATAATCTATAGTTTAGTAGTCTGGCTGAATAATCCAATGCCTGGTTAGCTCAGTCAGTAGCAGGTCTGACTATCAGTCCAGGGGTCTGATTTCGAATCACTGCTCAGTCACAATCTCCATGACGATTGATATACAACATTGCGTCTTTTTCCCATTAGTATTCAACACTAATTCAAGAGGGAAAAGTTACCAATTACTTGCAGAGACAGGGTATGCTCGATTACTGGTTAACCATCTAGGATCACAGGAAAGTGGTTAGGTTAACTGATCATTTGTTAGCCCTCAATGGCATTAAAATGAAACTTAACATTCAACTTGACTAGATAATCTCATGTTGCAGCACTCAAATACAACTATAAACTATCTTGGTGATAATTACCTTAATGATATCATTTACAAATAATGTAGACAAAGAAGGTCTCATGTTGTATAAGATAACAATATGTGTAACTGTCATTACAACCCAGGTTTAAATAGTTTGGCCCTCATTTTCCCCTTCTAAAGGATAATGGAACAGTCCAAGAGAAAGGAAAGAAGAGTCTGCTGTACAGTTAAATAAAAGCCAATCATTAAGTCAGCCCCATTAGCTATGTAGGTAGAGCAGGAAACTTCTAGTCTCAGTGTTGCGGGTTCGTTTCCCGGGATAGGTCAGCTAAAAATACTAACAGTCGTTTGGATAGGTTTTAAAACCCAGGGCCCGTGTGACGGTGTTATAAACTGAGCATGCTAAAGAACCAGAATAATCTTACAATTGATTTCTATCTGTATCCTGCACTATCCCCCACAGAGCATTGCCCATATGGGAATATACATTGTGAGCTTTGTAGCTAAGTCACACCAATAAAACAACCACACGCTTTAGTACAACAAGTTCTAAGTCACTGAACTGCATTCTCATATTAGGTCATATGACACCATTTTCTTCAAGTATAAACTATAACACCTGTGTGAATTGAGCAGGTAATTTATCACCTTCTAGATATTTTGAAAACCACTATCGATGTGGGGTTTCTTTTTTGTTAAATTTTAATTTTTTAAATTACAGCCTACTTAAATAAACAAGTCATGTTCAATAATACGTCAATGATAATTTCCATAATACTATATACAACTGCCATAAGTCAGTACAAGGTTCCGAGCCACGTGCATATTTACTTTCATTACAACATGATGATATAAATATGCACACGGCAGTATATACATGCATAAAATGATCTATATAGCTGTCAAAACATGGTTACTCATTTTTTCAATGGACTATTTCCTTGTTTAGAGTGTTTTACTGTTCTATACTGTATTGTTCTATTATTAACCCCGGATTATTCTGAACACAAAAATAAAGCAGGAGAGATGACCATTATCTTACAACTTTCAGGGTGACTTTCAAGATTTTGAAATGGTAAATTGTCCTGTATCCTATTAACTATGTTATCTGGGTGCATGAAGTGACATTGCGGAGGACAGAGTAAACCCAGACACACTATTTGTTTGTATTGGGTTGTACCGTATAACCCTGAATAAACGCCGAGGCATTTTGCAAAAAAGAGGGCATTCATTTGGGTCTCAGAAATAAACTTTTTATAATGTGCCATAAAACACACAGTAGATAATGAGACATTTATTCAAGTTTAAAAGGTTCAAACCAGATTTGAAATTTATGCATATTTTGTCCAATAACCTACCAAGAGTATATGAAATAAGAAAGCACTGTGTACATTTTTGCACCAATGGGGGCAAATTATTTTATTTTGATTAGACGAGCTTGAAGAGGGTTAAGTCATTTTATTTTCCATAAAATGGGTAAGTGAGGTGGGTTTGGATGGAGGGGGGGGGGGGGGGGGGGTTCTGTATAAGCGTTAATTCAGGGGAATACGGTTTGTCGTTTAAAGTCCTTGGCAACAATCATTCTCTGATATTATGAGTGCTTGAATAAGGTAAAACAAGATGCTCAAATGGCAAAAAACCTGCTGTCGGAACAAGAAGTAACCGTGACTGTATAAATCAAGCATTTCTGGACAATTTAAGAGAATAATATTTCCTGAATCAGGTTAAAAAACTTGACCCACATGGATGAACATGTCTGTATGATTTTTTAATTACTTATATTAATCAAATAAACTTTTATTTCACTTATTTATTTCACATTGATCGTCGAGCTCTTACAACTTGGACCACTTAGACAATTTATGCTCATGGTCTTCCTATTCTACTTAAAAGTTTTAGGCTGATAATATGTCTTGTTCAAGAACACCAGGACAACACACATAGGTCACCATCCCCCACTCCCCCCTCACACAACTATCCTGGGGCTGCCAGATATAACTCCAAGGTCTTATTTTAACAAGAGAACCAAATGGGCATGAAGACACTCACCTGAGTATGAACCTTTAGTGCATTTTTAAGTATTTTTTTAAAGCCTATATAAAAGTTAGAACCTCTGGTGCTGGGTTAGAACCTCTGAAGCAGTGTCAATATGACAACTGGGTTATGATAGGGTTCCATAACTGTACGCTGCAGTCATGCAAAGTATAAAAGCTGGGCACTTGTACTTTAAGAATAGATGTTAAAGTGTTTCTATTAAAATCGTTGATGCTTGATAGGTTGTGCCAAATATTGTCCCTGGGACATTATTTCGCCAACAAGGTTAAGACTATGAGCCATTTTATACATAGAAAATAGCTAAGCCATAGCATTAATATTTATATTATGAATAAGATTTTAGGTGTACCTATATTACCCTATGTAAACACCAAATATGACCCAAAGGTCATCTAATTTGATTTGGATGGTTACCATAACATGGGCATTATAAAACCGAAAGTATCTCTAATTTCAGAGAAAAAGATGGGTTTTTTTACAAAGTCAATGCTAATCTCTGAAGTTAGTTTTTCAAATGGAGGTTAATATCACTTTCAAAACATGACAGGTTATATATGTCATATCCAGTTTTACTGGTGAAGGAAGACTTCCATCATTCTGCAAGTTACTGGTAAACTTTCTCAAGTAAAGATTTTGGACAGAGTGTGGCTCGAATCTGTGACCTCAGTCATAAGAGGTAACTGGTCATTAGATGAAATCTCTAAAGTTTTTCTCTAAGAACATTGGTGGGCACTAATCATTAAAATATATGTTGTAAGAACATTGGCGAACACTAGTCATTAAAATATATGTTGTAAGAACATTGGCGAACACTAGTCATTAAAATATATGTTGTAAGAACATTGGCGAACACTAGTCATTAAAATATATGTTGTAAGAACATTGAGGAACACTAGTCATTAAAATATATGTTGTAAGAACATTGGCGAACACTAGTCATAAAAATTTATATGTTGCGAGACCATTGGTGAACACAAATCATTAATACATATTGCAAAAACATTGGAGGACACTAATTATTAAAATATATGTTGCAAGAACATTGGTGTAAACTTATCATTAAAATCAATCTGTTCTTACTACTAAATGTCAATATATTGCAAGAAAATATACGTTGCAAGAACATTGGCGGACACTTATCATTAAAATATATGTTGCAAGAACATTGGCGGACACTTATCATTAAAATCAATCTGTTCTTACTACTAAATGTCAATATACTGGTGATTTTTTAAGAAAGTAGCTCTTGTCAGGTACTAATATTGAAGTGTGTAGTAGAAAACAAGTTGTACAAACAGAAGATGGAATTGGAACCAGGGTTACTTATAAATGTTATAGTTATTTTTTTAAGGCAACCTCATATACATCACCTCAGCAATTAACAACCTATATACAAGTTATAAAGTCCAACTTCTCTTTTTCACATTAATATTTCCCTTTGAACTTGATTATAGCAGCACTTTTATGGTACAAAATATCTCAAAGTAACAGCATACACATAAGATACATTCACATAACTATCAGCATGCACAGTAAATCACAACTTGAAACAAAACGTTAACACTTTTAAAAACAAAATATGACCTTGACTTTCAAGTTAGGAGCAGCATGTTACATACAGTCTCAGAATATATGCATGCATATTTACAGGTATGCCAAGTTCAACTGCAAGCAATGCACACTTATGAACAGCTTGCACCAAAACTTAAATGCAGAGAAAGACAAATGTGACCTTTTCACCCTGCAATAATTACCTTGACTTTGAACCTAGGAGCCCAATATGTTACATACTGTCTCAAAGTATATAAGTATGCACACTTATACAAAGTTCCATTCTTATAACTGAAAGCAGCGCATGCTTATAGAAAATATAAAAACTTTAATGCAGGTGCAGACGTTGATGCCAGGATTAGTACAAAATGTTCTGCATAGAATGGTCGAGTTATAGTGGAGGGAGACCTGAATGAATCTGTGTGAAACAATTCTCCTGCAAATAAATCATTTTCTCAAATAAAATTTGACCAAGCTGGGCTTGAACCCATGACATTAACCGTGAAAGGTAAGCATTCTTGACATGGCTTACTAGGCCATGGAGGACCCTTCCAACCTTCATAATGGGTTAATCACCTTGGTGAGAAATTGTATTAATCTCAAAATAACAATTATATATATATAAAATTATGTGCTGAAACTTAGCAACCCTCTTCAACCCTGATATGCTGAATAAGCAACCTTGCATTGCATTTGTCAGAATGAGACAATCCAGCACACTGATATTGACATGAATAATGAGCAACTTGTGATCTGTACCTGCTGGAAGGTAAACAAGTAACCAAGCACACTCGTCTGACTCTCCACAAGTAACTGATAACTTTCCCACTTCAATCAGCAGTGACGGACAATTGGCCATGAGACACAATATAATATATCAATTATCACAGAGACTGCAACCGCATGGGGATTCTAACACACAACCCCTGTTTTGACAGACAGCACTCTACTGACTAGGCTAACCGGGGCACATAGTGAATTAAAAATACATGTATACAACACAGCTAGATGTCCCCCAATACTCGGAGTATCCATACAAAAAAAACAACAAAGTAGCAAAAACCTAACAGACCCAATAGGTCCGTACCACCCAACTGCATGTTCATTCTGGTCCAATTTAAAAAAATCTGCTAATTACTCAGCAAAACCCATTTTTCTATCTTTAGTAATAATGACTGCGATCCATTTACCTAAAATCAAATGGTAAGTTTTCTATCCATGTTAGGAACCTATATACCAAATTTCATAAAGAATATATTTAAAAGCAATTTTCAATCCATCAAAGCCATAACTCTCTGTCCAATCTGGGCAGATACTGCTGAATAAACAACTTATTAAGCTTTCATATAATTCTGGTCACAATCCTATCACAAGGAAAAGTGCCACAGCAACCATACAAAAATCAGCATTTTTCGATCCATCAAAGACCATGACTCTGCCAGTTTACAAACTCGTCCATACATTCATGTTTAATAAAGCATTGATCTGATAACACAATGATCTGATGAAAATCACAGATGAAACAGTGTTTAAATAATGTGGTAAAAATCAACATTTTTTTAATGAATCAAGGGTCATAACTCCGACTTGTGACGACTCTGGTCTGATGTGGCCCGATCAAGAACTCCTACAAGGATGGTCACAATATGAAAACTGAAGGTGTCACAGTGTTTACAAGTAAAACAATTGCAATTTTAAATCAATCAAGGGCCATAAATCTGTCTATTTTGTATCAAGAACTTATCCAAGCTTTAATGGACAAAAACATTCTAACCAAGTTTGGTCAGAATCAGATGAAAACAGAAGGTGCTACAGTGTTTATAAGAAAAGTAAATATATGTCGGAAAGACAGACAACTGACAAATTACAATGACAAAAGCCCTTTTGGTCTTTGGTCAGCAGAGCTAAAAAATCGGTAGAGCTACTCACTTGTTCAGCGACCAGTTTTGCCAGGTATGGATCCTTAGCTTGTAATACTTGTAATTTCTTGATCAATGGATGACTGAAAAATATAGCAATACTAATTAATTTGTGATTTCTGTGAAATAAATATTAAGTTCACAATTTAATTTACAAACTGTTTAACCAAAATAACTGTTTCAACAAGGAAATAGATTGAATTTAGGGTCCACAGAATCTGAATTATTACTACATCCCTCAATTTTTTCTTTGAAAGGGCAGGCGACAATAACAAGATGGCACTGATGTTCTCACTCGCAGCAGTAATTGTTATGTTTATATGGAAATTCATAAACAAGAGTTGTCAGAAGACAACAAAGCTCACCTATGGGATAAAACTCACCACCCATGCAAAGATTGAGATTGGAGGCAAACACCAAAACTTAAACGCAACTAAACGCAAAAGTTTAACCTGGGTGTCTACAGACAATGCCGACGCCGGTGTCATGGCAATAGCTCTCATGGACATTCATCCCAGTGAGCTAAAAACATGAACAGCATTTTTAGTTTTATTTTAAAACTATTTAGAAAATACCAATAGAAATTAGGTGTAGGTCTTACCACACAGTTGAATTTTGTTCTAAATAAAGTAAGGTCTAGGATTTTAACGGAAAAAGAAAGTTTTTTATCATATTTTTTTCCATATAGCAGGAATGTATCTTTTCATAAAAATGCACAATAACTGGTGGATTAGCCAACTTGTTCTATTACAGACAAAACTAACCCTGGCAAAACACATTAATAAAATAAAAAATTCTAACAAAACAAAGACAAATCACTCTCAGTCTTCCTGGGTAACACCGGTACTAGGAATATGCAGATAAAGTGTCTTGCTCAAAGATATCACACAATGTTGTGGCAGAGGATTGATCCAGATGAACATTTTTCTACCACTGGACCATATTATGCTCCAATGAAAAGTAATATAAGGTTTCCTTTTTATCACCACATTCCAATCTTAATTTCTATTAGCAACATCTTGGGACAAATGATTTTCTTTTCATAGCAACAGTACCCTTGTACCAAATTCCAAAAAGCAATTCTAAGCTTTCCCTTCAAAAGGCAACCGATGTGAGAAAGTTTTGACAAAATGTTAAGAAGAAAACTCAAGTCATTTAAAATAAAAGTGAAGGCAAATTATAAGTACTGACATATTTGTGGAAATCAAAGTGAAGGCAAAATATAAGTACTGAAATATTTGCGGAAATCAAAGTGAAGGCAAATGATAAGTATATAAGACATAGTTGTGGAAATCAAAGTGAAGGCAAAATATAAGCACTGACATATTTGTGGAAATCAAAGTGAAGGCAAACGATAAGTATATAAGACATATTTGTGGAAATCAAAGTGAAGGCAAATCATAACTACTGACATATTTGTGGAAATCAAAGCTCAAAATTTGTTTTAAAAATAAATGCCTGGCTATTGATAAGAAATCAAATTATACTGAAAATTAAGGCGTAAAGGGCTAATAACTCCAGTAAGAGACCGACGCCGACAAACATCAAACTTGACCTGTATCTAATAATTATATAAGTATACACGAAATATTATTTAAATGTGGTTCCATTCAAAAGTCATTGATAGGAAACAGATTTTTTACCAGACACACAGATGGGCAGTAGAATGGTGTGGGCATGAAAAACACTACAAACATGAGCCTGGGAAACAGAAAATGTGGTTGTTAGTATTTAAAGAAGTAATCACCTTGGGTTTATTTCTAAAGTTGGCTGAAGTAATCTGAATCTCTCTTCCTCCGACTTATCTGCGAATGTGGTCCTGAGGAAATGTCTCGCTGACCCCATCTCTTGTACAGTGATAACACACGGGTGGGTGGACAACCTCTTGGTGATCTGAATGTAGTTTCATCTACATATTAAGTTTGATATCACACATATTGTATTTAGTTTATACTAATTTATCTTAGCTTGACTGCGAATAAATCTCAAAGCTTACATGAACTGCTCTTGAGCCCATTTCCTGGTTAGAACCAGAACTGAGTGTAGTTTTTTTAGAGGCATCATTATAGTCGATATTATACATTCATATTTTGAATCTATCATATTGCTGCCATAATGGATGGAAAACCATTGTAACTGAAAGAAATTTTCATAATAATATCCATAATAATATCCATAACTATCCATAATAATATCCATAAATATCCATGATATACTTAATATCCACAATATTCATGATAACTATGATATCCATAAAAATATCTATAATATACATAAATATCCATAAATATCCATAATAATATCCATTATATCCACAATATACTTAATATCCACAATATTCATGATATCTATAATGATATCCATAATATACATAATAACATACATAATATCCATAATAATATCCACAATATCCATAAATATCCATAATAATATCCATAATAACATACATGTACATAATATCCATAATATACAAAATTACATACATAATGTCCATAATAATCATAAATATCCATAATAAATATACATAATACACATAAATATCCATAATAATATCCATGACATCCATAATATACAAAATAACATACATAAAATCCATAAAAATCATAAATATCCATAATAAATACCCATAATATCCATAATATCAAAAAATATCCATAATAAATATACATAATATACATAAATATCCATAATATCTAAATGTATCTTTTGGAAACACAGAATGCCACAAAGAAAAATTTATAGTGAACTTGTTTTTATGGAGACTTTTCATAAATACAGTAAAATAAAACAATCATCATGCCATCATGCACCCCCCCCCCCCCCCCCCCCAGCACCAACATAAATAAAATCCTATTTTCAAGCCAACTGAATGTGCTGAATTGTACAAAACGACCAATAATAATAATAGCTTGAAACACAAATTATAATTATAAATGGACAAATAATGTAAATTTTTTGTAGTTTTCAAAAACAAAACATTAAAATGGAATAACACAAATCATAATTATCACACATATATATTATTCTGGGTTCTTATCGGTATCTTTTTTTTTCAAAATTAAGTTAAACTGTACATGAATCAGTAATCAAATATTTTGACATTCATTTCTCAATTTCTATAATTCTCACTTTCATATTTCAATTCCACGACATATCGTGAAAATATAGATGAACAGAACTTACAGATACATAGAACAATTTTTGTTAACTTTTATAACTAACCTTGACTTTATTAACTTTATTGAGTAGGGTAGTTTTGAGCCAATTCATTAAAACATCAACTTCATCCTGCTTCAAACTGTTGTCATCTGAAATACAGAAATATAATTCAGTATAATAAACTACTGTAGCTAAAAAATTACACATTGATAATTCATTTGGCCTAATGATCTAATGATGCAGTCTAATGATCAGTGTAGTGGATAAAATGTTGCCTTCTAACATAAAAGATTGTGGGTTTGATCCCCACAGCTAAACCTGATACTTATGAAAAAAAAAAAAAACCCACTCAGAACCGGTTCTACTCAGGAAGCGGAATCGAGGGCTGCTGGCATTTTGAGTTCAAGTCTGGCTAGGAAACAAACAAAAAAACTGTATGTGAGAAAGACTGCTAATTACATGCGAAAGGACGATGGTTCTACTATTAAGATTATTCTGAATTCTTTCTCCACCATTATTCTATATATAAACTGTGACATGTCGAAAATGGCATTAAACCCCATTCCAATAAAAAGTAACATAATGGAACAACTCAACAATCAGTCTGTGTTGAAGAACACAATGTAATGTATACAGTAATCCAACTGATGTATAAAAGATCAAATATTTATTATGATAAACTGCAGTCAAAGGGAAGTAATTCAGGGAGGTAATTCAGATAATTATCAGAATTAATAGTCACAGTGTTTGTGCTATGACCAAATGTATACCTTATATATAGGCAACATGAAATTGAAATCTATGTAAACTGAATCTGATTCTTAATTAACACCTAGTGTTATATTCTTTTTCAATTTACATGTTGGTATTTAGTTTTCTCACAAACACTTGCATTTTTTAAATACTATATATTACCATTGAGCATTACTAATAGAATGTATCGCCATATGTTACCACACAAGTATCTGTATCGTGATACATATTTTAATACACAATATATTGATTCCGATTCAGATTGTTTCTGATGCTTTGTAATTACTAACTGGACAACAGACTAGACAGGTATATTCAGGGCTGAGTTCAGTTTGGTTAAACATGTTTACTACAGTACACGGAAATATGATTACATCGGCGCTATCCCTCCATTTCTCATTAAATCATGTGATTAAATGCAAGTAAACAGCTCTTAAAGGTGTTTACCTTTAAAGCAAATACACCATTCAGTTGACTTGTGTTTGCAAACACATTAAACGATTAACCGAACTGAATTCCAACATTCCACTTTGTAGCTGTTTTAACTACATTAATTTTGTTTTATAATAAAAAGTTAAAAAACTACTAAAGACTTAAATCAATAAGATCATAGATTCAATACTGGAAAGTGAGGGCACAAACATGTCATCAATTTGTCATTCCGTCTGAACATTGTAAATGGTGCAAACCATTAATTTATGAATCATGTCTATTTTTAGGTATATTTATTTCACTATTGCTAGTTTTCTACGTTTTATAAATTTTATTCTTTACAGTCTGACAAAAGTGTATCAATATAAACAAATATCACAATACATTTTATTGTTCATCAATATAACAATTTACTGATACCCCAAAAATACTGCACAATACTCTGCATCTCTGCAGTTAGCAATGTTTGGTTTCATCAGTGAAATTGTCTTCATTAAAAATAGGTAGGGTTTATATCGTATACATGTACCCTGTAGCGACAAACACAGAATGGAGTTATGCTGCTGTATGTCAAAATGTATGTGTATAAGAATAATATAATGTTTCTTTACCTTGATAATTGTGTCTATCTATTTTGAACCCCCAAGTGATCATTTGAATGCAGCCTAGTGTACAAATGTTTTTTGCCTGATGTTTTCAACAAAAAAAAATGCCCTTTTATACATTCTATGTGTAAAATCTTAGATCTTACGAACATTCACAGGCACATTTTCGAAACAGAAAGGTTAAACTGTTCACTGTTACCTAAAATTCATAATTGTACTGTGATCCCTTTAACATTTTTGTTTCTACATGGTTCATATGAATATAGGCCCCAGGTTGAAGAAGCAGAACAATTTCTGTACCTTTTTCGTCAACTGTGTCAGTATCTTCCTTGTCATCAACAAGTTCATTCTCGACAGACTTGAGTGTTTTCTTGTCGAACTGTCCGAGATTCATCAGCACCAACTCATCGTAAGGTTCATACAGGAACAGCACCTCGATGTCCTTCTTGCGTAAAGCCTCAAGGTATGGCGAGCCCTCTGCGATATCACGGCTGTCAAGTGGACATTATAATTATGCAAAAATATTTTAGATGAAAAATCCACGAGAAAGTTATATTTTTGAAGTGAATACTAACGTAATTTTGAGAATTTATCAGCATTTCAAAAAAACATGTATCAGTAAAATACAAGTAATATTCCTGTACATTAACATTTTTGAAGAAAAGTAACTCATTAAAGTTTCATTTCATCAAATAAATATTACAGAGTATGAAATATTAAATAAATACTGCCTCGGCAAGGAAGAACAAACAAATGGTATACAGCTGTTTTTTGAAGAATTATGTACTGTGTTCATGCCTGAAGAAGTTTCAACTGTTCTTTTAATGTTCTGATTTTGTTTCTATTCAATTATAAGCATGGTGTCCGAGATCCATTGGATACCTTTATCTAATAGAGCAGTTATATACGTCAATTCAAAATAAAAATTAGTTTATGATCATCACCTGGGGTTAAATCACACATAAACTGCTAACCCATATATATAATAGACATACTAGGCTTTTATGTTCGCCTTCGATTCTAAGGGAATTTCCCATGAATATTTTGATTAAACATCCAATTAAAATATAAAAATTTATTTGCTTCTTTAATGAAGATTTTTAGTTTTTCTGTGAAATGCAACTTTAAGTCTGACCGAAATTCCAAATCAAAGAGATAATACCTCCCTTATTAGTTAATTGGCATTCAATTACTTTCAAAAAACAAAACTTAAATTGATTAACATAATTCTCGTAATTTTAAACATTTACCTTGGGGCAGATAGGTAGAAGATACTTCTGTCACCGGCCTTCATCCTGGAGCAGTAGTCATCTATGCTAGTTCTCTCCCCTGATGGTAACTTGGATGTCTCAAATCGTAACAGTTTGGCTATACTCTCCTGTTTGTAAATAAATGAGAATGTAACAAGGTTATTTATAGAAAAGATGGGTACACCCGGAATAAGTGCTTGATTGAGTAGTAGCTACATTCTGTTTGTAATGGGAAAGGGGGTGTAACAGGAAGATAATTCTGAGAATATTCATGTTCCCATTCGACTCGATTCCCTTACCTACTTATGAAGATATGCCCGAACAAGCAAATATAATCTAAAGAAACATAAAAAGGGGAGATATTTCTGTCATAACTCAAGAGTCACAAAGTTATATCTGTACACTTCTACACATTGCCCTCTTTCCATGCTCCAAGTGACGCTGAATTTAATTTCCTTATATACTTTAGAAGACATACTCTGAACAAGCAAAATTAAGTAAAAAAGGGAAGATAATTGTCATTATTCAAGATAGAGTTAATAATGTTTTCCCATCGTCATGTCCACATTATCCTCTGTTTAATAATAGTGTTCCAAGTTTCATGGATTCCCTTCAGCACTTTTGTATTTGTTCTGGACAAGGATTCGTACCGACACATCAATAGACAAAACTGTAGCTATATGCTTGCCGTTGAGGAAGCATTAAAATACTGAATATATTATGTTTAATTAGTTCTAGCAAATGTTTTTTTCTTGGTTGATAGTCAAGGAGACATTATTACAGATGGTAAGTCTCATAAATAAGCAATGTCACAATGACTCCTAAGGATCACAAATGGGGTTTATTACCATTTTCTAATTATTGAAATTTACATGTACGGCAATCAGTTTAACTGGTAGAGGTAGACCTGAGATGCATAAGCGTAAAACTGAGAAGAACCGCCATCCTTCACCAAGTAGCCAGCATTCTCGCATAATGTCTTTAGACCTCAGTGATGAGAGGTAAATGACTTTGAGACGGGGCCTTGGATTACTCAACAGCATCCAAGTGCATTTGCAAGTATACTTGAAATAGCTCTGTTGACACAAACGTCCCTGTTATTAATCGGAAACCAAATTTCAAATAAAAATTAAGTTGAAAAGGGGCCATAACTCCTGTAAAATTTGACCCTTGTTGAAATTTTTTTAACTTGACCTGTATTTAATATTATACCACTACACATGAAATAATAAAATACATAGGCCCTTTCAGAAGTTATTGATCGGAAACCAAATGTCCAGACGGACAGACAGACAGACAAACCAACAGACTGACATTAATAAAACATAATGATCCTTCCCCATTCATCAAATGCAGGATTGATAATAATAAAGTAAGGAAAATCAACAGATTGTTACAGCTAATGAATACACTCACTCTCGTGTCCTGTTCTGGAGATGTTACAATTCCTTCCCGGAAAAACAGCCCATAATCTTCATAGAAGGCGTGATATCTGACTGGGTCCTTCTTCGCTTGATCAATGAAAAACTTGATAATCTTGTTTGTTAACACTTGATTTAGTTTTCTGGAAGAAAATTATAGGGTTGCATACTTCTAAATGTTATCAAGTAAATATCAAATGGCTTTTCCATGAAGCCTGTTGTACTAAATACTACGCATTCTCAAAGAAGGAAGGTTTGTAAAATAAACTCATTTTCTACTAACAGAATTATAAGCATTTTTGAACTCATTTTCTAAAAGACGGGTAATTGACAATTACATACTCATTTTCTCCTTATTGTCAATTACATGCACATTTCTTCCATAAAAAGGTTACTTTCAACACTACCGGTAATTTCTAATTAGAAAGATAAATAAGAATATGCACAAACACTTTTTTTACCAATTGGGAACATATACTCAATTCTTCCAGGAAGAGTTATTGCAATAAGATATCTTCTATTTTACCTTTGCAGATTTCAATCTCACCCTGAAATAAGCCATGCTCTCATGCAATACATGCACGAGTATGAAGTCATGAAATTCTTAAAAGACAGTAAATCAAGGTAACGGTACTTGTTTATAAAATATATATATTATATTTAGTATTAAACAGCACAAATATTTAATTTAGACAATGAGTTTTCAACCCTTGGTATCACTGTTCTGATATTTCTTAGTTCCAATAAAAATAGCGAAACCTCAGGATGGGATATCCTAGATCTCAACCTGATATCCAACTTATATGCTCCAGAAAAAATATTTTTAATATTTACATGTACTCATTTTCTCAGGACAGGTTATCAATATATATCTTTTATCTCAAAGCATGAAATTTTGGCAATTTCCTCCAAGACAGAAGTGTTAACAATGCAATGGCAATTATTAAAGAGCAGGCTCTCTTGAGTAAATATATAGTCAGCAGCTTACTCACCTGATAAGAGAACTGTCCTGTAGTAATTCTCTACTGAGTAAATATATAGTCAGCAGCTTACTCGCCTGATGAGAGAACTGTCCTGTAGTAATTCTCTACTGAGTAAATATATAGTCAGCAGCTTACTCGCCTGATGAGAGAACTGTCCTGTAGTAATTCTCATACTGAGTAAATATATAGTCAGCAGCTTACTCACCTGATGAGAGAACTGTCCTGTAGTAATTCTCTACTGAGTAAATATATAGTCAGCAGCTTACTCGCCTGATGAGAGAACTGTCCTGTAGTAATTCTCTACTGAGTAAATATATAGTCAGCAGCTTACTCGCCTGATGAGAGAACTGTCCTGTAGTAATTCTCTACTGAGTAAATATATAGTCAGCAGCTTACTCGCCTGATGAGAGAACTGTCCTGTAGTAATTCTCTACTGAGTAAATATATAGTCAGCAGCTTACTCGCCTGATGAGAGAACTGTCCTGTAGTAATTCTCTACTGAGTAAATATATAGTCAGCGGCTTACTCGCCTGATGAGAGAACTGTCCTGCAGTAATTCTCTACTGAGTAAATATATAGTCAGCGGCTTACTCGCCTGATGATAGAACTGTCCTGCAGTAATTCTCTACTGAGTAAATATAATATAGTCAGCAGCTTACTCACCTGATGAGAGAACTGTCCTGCAGTAATTCTCTACTGAGTAAATATATAGTCAGCAGTTTACACGCCTGATGAGAGAACTGTCCTGTAGTAATTCTCTACTGAGTAAATATATAGTCAGCAGTTTACTCACCTGATGAGAGAACTGTCCTGCAGTAATTCTCTACTGAATAAATATATAGTCAGCAGTTTACTAACCTGATTAGAGAACTGTCCTGCAGTAATTCTCTACTGAGTAAATATATAGTCAGCAGTTAACTAACCTGATTAGAGAACTGTCCTGCAGTAATTCTCTATTGAGTAAATATATATTAAGCAGTTTACTCACCTGATGAGAGAACTGTCCTGCAGTAATTCTCTACTGAGTAAATATTTAGTCAGCAGTTTACTCACCTGATGAGAGAACTGTCCTGTAGTAATTCTCTACTGAGTAAATATATAGTCAGCAGTTTATTCACCTGATGAGAGAACTGTCCTGTAGTAATTCTCTACTGAGTAAATATATAGTCAGCAGTTTATTCACCTGATGAGAGAACTGTCCTGTAGTAATTCTCTACTGAGTAAATATATAGTCAGCAGTTTATTCACCTGATGAGAGAACTGTCCTGTAGTATTCTCTACTGAGTAAATAAACAGTCAGCAGTTTACTCGCCTGATGAGAGAACTGTTCTGTAGTAATTCTCTACTGAGTAAATATACAGTCAGCAGTTTACTCGCCTGATGAGAGAACTGTCCTGCAGTAATTCTGTACTGAGTAAATATATTGTCAGCAGTTTACTCACCTGATGAGAGAACTGTCCTGCAGTCATTCTCTACTGAGTAAAAATATAGTCAGCAGTTAACTCTCCTGATGAGAGAACTGTCCTGCAGTAATTCTGTACTGAGTAAATATATTGTCAGCAGTTTACTCACCTGATGAGAGAACTGTCCTGCAGTAATTCTCTACTGAGTAAATATATTGTCAGCAGTTTACTCACCTGATGAGAGAACTGTCCTGTAGTAATTCTCTACTAAGATTCAGGGGGATATCCTCACTGTCAACCACACCTGAATAACAAACAACAGCAACCTTTAATTTGAAGTATGTGCTGGAAACTGGCCAGAACTTCTTGGATGATCATCAACATTGTAAAGTTACAGCTTCAGACAAATACCACTGCCAATAATTGGACAACTGATTTAATAAATTTGATTGAAATGTTTTAATTTTCGTCGTTATTGCAGAATACGAAAGATCTATAAATCTGTTTGATGAAAGATCTGCTAAAGTTATTCACTTTAGACTATCTATACCACTGTAAACAGGGTAAATACTGGTAGATAAAAAAGATAAAAAATATAAACAAATACAGACATAACCTAGAATACATATTAATTGTAACTCAAATGTTTGTTTGTTATTTTCAAAGCTAAAGACGTTAATGTCTTTTGATTTTATAACTAAACAAAATATTGACTTGCATTGTTCAATAAACAAATATTACCTTATAAAATATTAATGAAAAATGGTGTATGTTGTTGCTACACCTCCATATTTCAGAAATGAGTAGGCAGGTACTACAAGTGGATAATTCAACAATATTATATTAAGAAATTTATACAAAATGTATGCCCCAGTTTCATTATTTCATGAATGAATGTGAAGCATTTTCCTCCCAAGCTAAGATGGAAGCATTTTTTTTTGGTCAGATACTAAATGGGGTGGAGGGGGGAGTGGAAAACTTTTTTGTTACAGACTGAATGAGGGAATACGGGGGAATGGGAATCATTTGTTATAGAATGAATTGGGGAGTTTAGTGTTTTTTTTTGTCACAGACTGAATAAGGGGAGTGGAAAGTATTTTTTGTTACAGACTGAATAGGGGGGAGTGGGTAACATTTTTGTTGCAGACTGAATGGGGGGAGTAGAAAACGTTTTTGTCACGACTGAAGGGGGGACTGGAAAACATTTTTGTTACAGACTAAATGGGGGAGTGGAAAATTGTTTTTGTCACAGACTGAATCTAGAGAGTGGAAAACATTTTTGTTACAGACTAAATGGGGGAGTGGAAAATTGTTTTTGTCACAGACTGAATCTAGAGAGTGGAAAACATTATTGTTACAGACTAAATGGGGGAGTGGAAAACATTTTTGTTACAGACTGAATTGGGGAATGAAAAATTGTTTTTGTTACAGACTGAATGGGGGAGTAGGGAGGAGTTTTTGTCACAGTCTGAATAGGGGGAGTGGGGAGACTTTTTTGTTACAGACTGAATGGGGGAAGTGGGGAGACTTTGTTTATCACAGACTGAATGGAAGGAGTGGGGGAGACTTTTTTGTCATAGACTGAATGGTAGGAGTGGGGAGACTTTTGGTTACAGACTGAATAGGGGGAGTGTGGAGCAAATGTACCTTTTACAAATCTCATCCACTTGGGCAGGATAGTGTTGGCTTTAGACATGATCATCACTTTACGGCTATACAACTGTAGACTCACATCTGTCTCACGGCTCATATCAAACATGGCTGAAAAATAGTAAAAAAATTTTTAAATATGTGCTTACGTGTTATTCTATTTGTACTCCATTTTAATATCAACAGTTTGATATAATATGCTTAACAAATTTAATGGCTATTCTACTGCAAATGTAGTTAAAACCGAAGTTTATATGATTATGTTATTTAATTTGATAATCTCATGTAATATCAATAATGATGTTGTATGGTGTTTAGCGTAAACAATTTTTTCAGTTACATCGCAACGGTATCTAAGCGCTGCCATACCAGAGTATTATGCCACAGATACCAGGTATGACACCCACCCAGTCACATTATACTAAATGCTGAGCGCCAAGCAAGGAAGCTTCTAGTACCATTTTTCTAGACCTTGGTATAACCCAGCCAGGGATCAAACCCATGCTCTACCCCAACACTACCACTGCGGTTACAGAAAAATGATAGCAGAGAAAACTAGAAATTGTTTCATTTGTGTATTTTCTTTAATTAAACTATTAACATTACATTACTTAAATAGTGATGGTCAGAATGCAGTAAATCATTCTGCAAGTAGTCAAGTAATTAATAATACATTTGTTATTTAGTTTCATAAGCCAGAGTAATATTGATAGTATAACTATAATAGACTTGTCAAAATAACTTAAGGACCACAAAATCAAACTTGTATAGTATTGTATAATCAGTTTAATTAATCAAATTAGATATTTCAATTTAGATGAAATTCGACAAACACTAGAAATATCACTGAAGGTGATAGATACCGCCGGATGGCCCCTAGACACAGTTACTGCACATAACTCAATGAAAAGTTATTTTCGTGCAACATGCCGATAATATGCACAAATAGGCTTGGTAGCAGTCACCCATGTGAAGTTTCATTGTATTCCCCCCAATGGTTGCTGAGAAATAGTGATCACAAAAATTGTCCACAGACAAGCATGTATGAAAAATTCAAAGGGCCATAACTCATTGAAAAATATTCTCGTGCAACATGCTGACAATATGCACAAAAATACCTATCAACAGACGGAAAGGCGTGACTCTTATATAGCCCTGTTATAGTTTGTATCTGGGGGGTATAACAAAAATTTAAAAGATCATGAAGTGACATTAAGGCAAAAAACATATTTAACAGAAAACTTATTTTGAGCACCATATATTAATACACAACAGGTGAAAAAGTTATAATGCAGCCATTTCGTCAAATATCATTAATTTTTCTCTTATTTTTAAATGGGATTGACTACCATTTCAACACATTTCAGGTGATATACATGTATGGCATATTCAATTTTACTGCAGTAGAGGAAGATCTCGGATTAAATCTGAATAGTACCACCATCCACATGCAATATAATTGGTAAACTTTCTGATGAGTTTTCAACCAAGCAAGACTCGAACCTATGACCTCAGCAGTGAAAAGTGTGTGATCTTGAAACGATGTCTTGGACCAATCGGCGATAGGGGACCATTGTAAAGAATCACAATAAATATTCTGATCTAAAGCCAAATAAACTTCTTGCAGAAAGAATGACATACATTATAATCACCATGACAACCAGGTCAATAAATGATTCTTAAAATCAATACTTTAATAAGTTTATGTTTATAAGCTATTATTTTTATGGTACATACTTGGTTTGTATTCAGGAACATAGAACAGGGCCCGTATATTGAGAGGCGCATCAGTTTTATAGTGCAAGCTGTAACGTGGCTTATCATATACATTAGCCACAAATCTGTAAAACTCTTCGTGCATATCTGGAGTTACATCTTTTGGCTCCATCATCCATAATGGCTGAAAATTATTGCAAAAATATACAATTATTGTTTGTTTGAAAATTAAGCATAATTTTTATGCCATCAAGGAAAAACAGATGATCACTTTACCAAACCATTCTTTCCTGGAATTCTTGAAGTAACTGATAACTTTCCTACTCGAATCAATGGTGAGATACAAAGACAATGAGACACACTATTGTATATTAATCATCAACAAAAGTCTGAGACTGTGGCCAGACAGTGGTTGGAACTCATGGCCGCTGAATTGACAGTCAGACACGCTACTGCATGATCTAACCAGACCTAGCAAAACAATTATTGATAAAATATTCGTAAAGTTGATTTAATTTTTTTATTGACTATGGAAAATTTCATACAGACGGGTAAAATGAGTTCCAGAAAAGAACCATAACTAAGTCAATAACCTGTTTAAAGACACAACACATGATCCTGGTATGGGCAATAGACCCCGACTCTCATGTATGTTTGGTGAATATACCAGCAAAAATGTGGGTGATGGACTGCACAAAAGACAAATATCTTCAACTTTGATGATTCAAGGGCAATAACTCAGACATAATTTGTGATATCAGGCCCAACATCTCTCATTTTGATCCTTCAATGAATGACAAACATGCAAACTTTTTTTTTTCTTTACTGTAGAATAACCCTTTTCATATAGACGCCTTTGGACACCTCTAATATAGAAGCCTTTGGACACCTCTAATATAGACGCCTTTGGACACCTCTAATATAGACACCTTTGGACACCTTATATAGACGCCTTTGGACACCTCTAATATAGACATCTTTGGACACCTAATATAGACACCTTTGGACACCTCTAATATAGACGCCTTTGGACACCTAATATAAACGCCTTTGGACACCTCTAATATAAACGCCTTTGGACACCTAATATAGATGCCTTTGGACAACTAATATAGAAGGCTTTTGAATTACTGGGTGAATTATGTTTATATTAACTGACAGAGTGGAAAACAGTGCAGGAAGTGTTCAGATTGCTCGTTATAAGCAATCTGACTCTTCCTGCACTGTTTTCAAAGGCCTTCTGTGATTGGTGCGGGAAAACGCATATCTATGAAGTAAAGGGATAAAGAACAAAATCAATGATGGGTTTACAACTTGAATTACATACCTGTACGATATTTATTCTTTTCCCATTAAGGAAGATTGGGACACCAACAAAGTTGCTGTACTTTTTGATAACCTCTGTAACAAACGAAGAGTATCATCCAGAGTTATACAGAATATCACCACTGAGGTAGTTATAAAAACTATAAAATATTGATAAGAAGAAAACAATGAACCTGACAATTTATAATAAGCCAGGGGGAATCACATTTAAGGTTTCTCCAGGCTTTCAGCTTCCACGTGTGTGATGACTCTCAATAAAGTTTAATTAAAAGATTGAAAGAATGTCTAATAAAGTGTAATGGGCAGGCTTATTTCAAAGTATTTTTCTAGAATTATTACACATCCATCACTATAACAAACTACTTCAGTCTTGTAGTTTACTATATATCAGAGCACCTTACTGATATACTTTACATCTACGGGAAGTAAATTTATAAAGGTAATCGTTAAACAATGACAGAATACCAAACAAATAAAGGTGTGAAGTACAAATCTGTGGATCTTGAATCAATCTATTAACTCCAAGTCATCAGTCATTTCAATATTTTGGGAGTCTTCAGTTACAGACAAATCAGATTTCAGTATGTGCCTTTGCTGTTGACTCTTGGGCAAAAACGTTTATATAATAAATAAAATTTAACATTCAAATAGTTTAACACAACAAAACAACTGCACATTTGAAATTTATAGGAGTTACATTCAATACATTCAATTGTCTATATCATTTTATTCAAAGCAGGTTTTTAACCTGCCTATAAATTCTGCCATGTCTGGCTGTGTTGTGAAACAGACAGTCAGAACACCCAAAACTAAAGGGTTGTCTTCAAACCAAGTTGAAAACTTTGAATAAACAATCAGGTTGAAGTGTTGTTTGTTTCTGGATATTTTGATGAATTAATAATGTTGTTTAGTTTTTGTTTTCAAACAGATGACAGGTTATGTATGGGATATCAATTATATTGGTGGAGACAGACCTCCTTATGAATTGGAGTAAGAACCACCGTCTTTCCGCAGAACTTGGCAAAGTTTCTCACATACAGTTTTTTATCTTAGCTGGGCTTGAACCCACGACCTCAGCAGGGAGAGGTAGGTGGTTATAGGACAATAACGCTTTAGACCACTTGATCACAGAGGACCAAAATCGCCCTAGAAGTGAATTTCTTAATAATTGTACAAATTAGATGTGATAAAGCAAATTTTGAAAACTCTTTCAAATATGTCAATTTAATCGCATTTATATCAAACTGGTAGTTTTCAGATCATAATTTACCTTTGATGAGTTCTTCCTTACTGTAGTCATAACATTCCCCTCGTAAATGAATGACAATTTTGGTTCCCCGCTGTACTCCCTCTGCTTCAGACAGGTCGTATGAGCCAGTTCTAAAAATAACCAATACTAACTATATGGATCTGCAATTACAAACTTGATTACAAAGATATAAATTAACTACAAACTTGATTACAAAGATATAAATTAACTACAAACTTGATTACAAAGATACAAATTAACTACAAACTTGATTACAAAGATGTAAATTAATTACAAACTTGATTACAAAGATATAAATTAAGAAATCCAAGAAAAAAAACATGCAGAACATTATTATTCAGATCTCAAGCAGAATAAATTGCCTGTAGAAAAAAATCTGATACAATCAGTGTTTAATCTGGGATTGCAGTAAAGGGGGCTATCTGGGTCCCTTCACGTGAAAACAGGGGGCCATTCAGATAAAAAACTTAGCTTGTCACCCTGACAACCCTGCAATTGCGATTTCATTGTCCAGTTTGCTTTTTTTAGCAATAGAAGATGAAAATTCTGTTATTCATTTCTCTCCAATAAAATGTGCCAAAGAAAACAGCAGAAAAATATATTTCATTTTTTTGTCATTATAAATCACAAAAATCAGTTACACAAACCAGTATACATTTACATCAGCATGTACTGTTCTAACATTTATTTTTTATCAGTAACCCGTAACTATTCATTCACCTCCACTTCATACAATTATTCATTTTGGGCACTAATACGGAAAAATTGGAAATAACCGGAACATTGAAGTATTTATAATGCGTCAATTCGACCCTGTGAGTTGGCAAAAGTGTGCCACTTGCATTTTTAAAAGAGTCAATTATGCAATGGCATGGTCTAGATTGAACACTGTACAATCCAAAGATCCTAAATTATCAAACATCTCACCCATCAGAACTCCACTTGTGTGCCGGTGTGCCTGGTTTATAGGACTGACTGTACACATCAACATTGTCTCCAACCATGAAAGATGAGTAGAAACCAACACCAAACTGACCAATGATGTTGCTGTTTATATCTGCTGAATCCTTCACATCGTCAAGGAATGCCTACAATAAAGTTTAAGCATGAAGTTGATCATACAAAATTAATTCTAACTAGTGTTTACTAACCATGAAAGTACATGTAGATACTACTGTCAAACTTTACAAAAAATAAAAGTTCACTATAGATGTGTTATCAATTCAAATGTCCTTAATAACTTAAGTTCTGCATTATTACCTTTGACCCAGATCTTGCAATTGTTCCCAGGTTTTCAACCATCTCCTCCTTTGACATACCTAAACCATTGTCCTGTAAGTAACAATTTCATGCAAATATTAAACCACAAAGTTTAGGCCTTCATTGATTTTCTTAAGTTACTTCAAACCTAAGAATTTTAAAAGTAGGTAAGTATATAGATGCGTGAATTTTATTTGTTTCTTTTGGAAAAATGCAAAATTCTTTTTAAAGTACATGTATCTTTATAAACAAATACTGGATTGATTAAATATTAAGTTTCATTTTTATGCCATTGAAGATTAACAGACAATCAGTTAACCAATCACTGTTTCCTGGTATCCTGGAAGGTCAACAAGTAACTGACAACTTTCCAACTTGAATCAGCAGTGAGAGACGAATGTCAATGTTATGCAATGTCTTATATCAATCATCATGGAGACTGAAGCTGGGTGGAGATACAAACTTAAGACTCCCGGAGTGATAGTCAGACACACTCTTCAAGGAGCTAACAGGGTCCGGCTAAAAGAAATATTGGAAAACGAAATTTTGGGGGAAACATTTAGCGCAAAACCTCTTACATGGGTGGATAGGGAAACAACAACCAGTACTTTTATTGTTTGTTTTAAACTTATCCAACTACACAATCACACTACTATCCATATGTGGATAAAGTGTCATGCGCAATGACACTATGCGTAGCTGTGGCAGAGACTCAAACCCAGAACTCCTCGGTCGTGGGACACTACCTATATCTTAGTTAGTACATATGTACTGCCGTTTTGACCACTCTTTGTAGAGTTTTGACCCCTATTTCTTTTGCATAATGCAATGTAGACCTTTGACCCTCCTTTCTAGACACATAATGTAGACTTATGACCCCTTGTTCCATCCAGGGTTAAATCCCCTCCTGCCTAGGAACGCCAGGCTAGGAAAGAGCTTATGCAATTGTGTAGACAAAGTTTTATTTTTAATAAATGTAAAGTTATGACCCCTACATAATTTGTTTGATGGTGGAGTTTTGACCCCTATAATTGGTTTGAGTGTCGAGTTTTGACCAACAAATTTTACGCCGCAATGTTTTGAAGTTTACAGGGCACATATGTACCCGTTTTCTGGTGAAGTGAAAATACACAAATTGATGTACTTTTTTTTTATTTAAACAAAAATATTGTTGGCTAAAGAGAGGACTGGTATAAAATATAATATAATGTACATGTATATACAAAGGTAAGAAATTAATAAGTCACCTGAATTGTAAATGTTTTCTGGGACTCGTCCGTGGCGACATGTATCTCCAGTGGAATATCTGGGTCACTGACCTCGCTGGTGGTCATCTGCATGTAGCGCAACTTCTCAAGGGCATCACTCGCATTTGAAATTAATTCACGAATAAACACCTGCAAATAAAAATGATGATAATGACAAGTATTTCATCTAAACCAGGTAAGACCATTTATTGTAAAACAATGAGTGACTCAGTTGGTATGTATATTTTAGGATTAATTATTATGGATCCAATTTTCACTAACGTCTGACTTGTGCATGTTCTATCCCACCTCAAGAGCTAAAATGGTTTCCAGCTGGTTCTTCAGTAGTTGATTAGCCTGACTGGCTGTCTCAAAATAATTTACTTCCCGCTGCTGTGGTTGTTGGCACAGGCCCTGGGGTATGTCAAAAACTTTATAAGATACTTGCGGAAGAATTTTTATCCGAGATCCTCCTCTGTCTGTAAATAACACTGAATGCAAGTATAATATCATTAAATGTGTTGAAAATGGGATTTAACCATGTTCCCTTCCTCCAAATCCTTTATAAATTCTACAAGTAACTCTTCACTTGCACAATTTTGCAGTAAACTCCGGATGTTGCGGACCATTCAATCAATATTTCATAAGCAAAATTATTGTTCAATGAACAAATAAATGGAAATTAATTAGTATGTTTTGAATATATTAATTAATGCTGTTAAAAGTGAAAAATTACTACAATATAAAAAAAATGTTTACCTCCTTCTCTGAGTAGAGAGACTTTGCCACAATGTCTAGCAATTTTCTTGTCTCTGCCTGGAACTCATGTTTGTCAGATGGCCCTGCCAACACAAATATGTAATGATTGGTTAGAATATTCCTTAAAAGATTCTGTATCTTTTATGTGTCAGTGGGACTTACACAAATGCTCCTTATTACTGAATTTATGAACAAGTTTGCAAAACTGACATGCATATACATGTATAATTTTTGCTGAATTTAATGAATCAATTAATAAATGTGTGTGGATTTTGAGTGTAAAAGTGTAAAATTCTTTTTATGGTTCTCAGTGGTCGAGTGGTCTAAGGCGCTGTCTCAAAGATCACTTACCTGTCACTGTTAAGGTCATAGGTTCAAGTCCAGCTCGCTCCAAAAACTTTATGTGAGAAAGTTTCTAGTTACTTGGGGAAGGACAGTGGTTCCACTTAGTCTGAATCAGTCTGAGTTCTTCCTCACCCAGTAAAACTGGAATGCCATATATAACCTGAAATGTGTTGAAAATGGCTTTAAACCCATTAAAAAAAATATATGTAGTCCGAAACCCAGTCTATGATATTTTTAACCAGACTACGAAAGTAAACATATAGCCTAGCTATTTCTATGACTTTAGATCAAAGTGGAACAATCTGATTAAGATGTTGGGAGAAATTTACGTAATTTGTTGGCTGAAACCAAACCTCTATATATTAAGTCCTTGCAAATTTTAGGTCTTCTGTCATTTACCTACTATACGTAATTTTGGAAAGTCTCTGGTCCAAAGGACTATAGTCCTGAAAAGTTTTTGGGACAGACTGTTACAGTTATAACTAATATTCAAGGAACCATCCCAAGGATAACAACATTGTGAAAGGCACAGGTATGGTAACAAAAACTACTTACACAATTACTGCAGTATATGTATATGCAGTATTGTATTGTGTTGATGAAAATGGGGGGGGGGGGGGGGGGGGGGGGGAAATCAAAACAGTTCTCATTGTAAGAATGAATGTTTAAAACAGTTTACAGGTCAACATCCATGATTTTCATTGTTTTAAACTGTAAAGCTGGCACTGTTGTACACTGTTAAGCTGGAATTGTCTTAAACTGTTAAACACCACAAAAAATTAAAACAACATTTTTATAAGATGAACTTCAGCCACACAAAGGGGGAAGAAACACAGATTCCAGCCCCTTAAAAAAGAGACCACCAATCCATTTGTGATATACCTTTAACACAAATTCCTTGACCTTGACATCAAATCAATCAGTGTAAATGAAACACAATGGGACATTACAGGACACAGTGAATCCTATATAGCCACTCCACAATGGGACGTGACACAATGGGACACAGTGAATCCTATATAGCCACCCCATAATGGGACGCGGGACAATGGGAGACAGTGAATCCTATATAGCCACTCCACAATAGGACGCGGCACAATGGAAGACAGTGAACCCTATATAGCCACTCCGCAATGGGACTTGACACGATGGGACACAGTGAATCTTATATAGCCACCCCACAAAGGGATGGGACATGACAAGACAAAGTGAATCCTATATAGCAACTTCATAATTGGACATGGCATGATGGGACACAGTGAATACTATATAGCCACACCACAACGGGACGTGACATGACAGGACACAGTGAATGCTATACAGCCACCACACAATGGGATGAGACATTAAGCGACACAGTGAATCCTATATAACCACTCCAAAACGGGACACGACATGATGGGACACAGTAAATCCTATATAGCCACTCCACAATGGGATGCAACATGACGCGACACAATGAATCCTGTATAACCACCCCACAATGGGATGCGACAAAGTGAATCCTATATAGCCACCCCACAACAAGACGCGACACGATGGGACACAGCGACTCCTATATAGCCACTCCACAACGGGATGTGACATGAAGCGACACAGTGAATCCTATATAGTCACTCCACAATTGGACACGACATGATGGGACACAGTTAATCTTAAATAGCCACCCCACAATGGGACGCCACATGACAGGACACAGTGAATCCTATATAGCCACTCCACAATGGGATGCGACATGACGCGACACAGTGAATCCTGTATAGCCACCCCACAATGGGACGCGACAAAGTGAATCCTATATAGCCACCCCACAATGAGACATGACATGATGGGACACAGCGACTCCTATATAGCCACTCCACAATGGGACGCTACAAAGTGAATCTTAAATAGCCAACCTGCAATGGGACGCGACATGACGGGACACAGTGAATCCTATATAACCACTCCACAATGGGACGCGACATGACAGGACACAGTGAATCCTATATAACCACTTCACAATGGAACACGACATGACGGGACACAGTGAATCTTAAATATCCACCCCACAATGGGACGCAACATGACAGAACACAGTGAATCTTAAATAGCCACCCCACAATGGGACACGACATGACGCGACACAGTGAATCCTGTTTAGCCACTCCACAATGGGACGCAACATGACGGGACACAGTGAATCTTAAATAGCCAACCCGCAATTGGACATGACATGACGGGACATAGTGAATCCTATATAGCCACTCCACAATGGGACGCGACACAGTGAATCTTATATAGCCATCCTGCAATGGGACGCGACATGATGGGACACAGTGAATCCTATATAGCCACCCAACAAACTTTGTTTTTGTAAACGTATAATCCATTGTATACATGTTACAAAAATGAACATAACACATGCGTACCTTTTGATCTCTCCGTGTTCTTTATAATAGTATGATAGTCTTCCTCCTCCTTCTCCACAGCCTCCTCCGTAGACATGCATCTCAAACTTGTATGAAAATCTCTTTGTTGCCATGGTAACAGTGGTCGTCTCTGGTATATTGGAACTTTTGTACAAGGGCCTTTGAAGAAAACAAAATTATCTATAAAAATCTGTATTATGCAATTTGATTGCAACCAAGGGGCTTTTTCTTGCATTTTTGGAAAATTGGGTTAGGGCCCAAGGACTTTTGAAATTTTTTTATAAAGAAACTGGAAAGATTGACTTTAAACAATTTTTTTAGCAATAAAATATGTTTGGATTTTTTCTGGAATACATTTATGATTAAAGTTAAACATTTCCTGTCCTTCATAATAAAAAAGCTGAGCTGGAAAGTTCGAAGTCACTTTACATTTCATGCTGTCCCAGTGAAATATTTTCATTGTACGCAGATTCTCAAAAAGTTTTATATGAGAATGTTAGCTCAGTGATTGCTGAAAAGAACACAAATAGTGTTTATGTGACTAAATGTCATCTCCACAGTCAAAGTACACAAGAGAACAAGGTCATTTAATACATTACCTGGTGGGATTGCCAATATAATTGACACTGGAATGTGGTTATTACCAGAAAAGAAGCACCGTTATATTTCTAGCTATATTTGGCTTGAGGTAAAACTTAAGTACTTCCATGGCACTGCAGAAAGAGGTAATTTTAGCCTGCTGTTATCTGCTTTGTCTCCATCTGTGGGAGCGGGGGAAATAATTGAATGTTGCATAACAAAACATCTATGATAATTATGATTGATGCTTGTCTAACCGACCTATGTGTAGCCTTCAACAGCTATAGACAGACCAAATGACTTGTATGAGGAAAATGCTTATCAAGTTAATTTAATACTTATTGTAACCAAGCAATAAATTGAGCATTAAAAGGCTGTATGTAATAACATAAATTACAAGAGCTGTTGCTAAATTTACAATTCTAGCCTTGTCACAGAACCAGATGGTGTGTTGAGGGGGCGGGGTAATAGTAACAAAACTCAAGGTATAAGCATACACCATTGTGCAAAGTAACATTCACATAACTGTAAACTTTAACACAGAGTTTAAAGACACAATAGGACCTTTTCACTATGTAATATGACCTTGACTTTAAATTTAGGAGCCTGATATATTACACACTACCTCAGAGTATAAGCATGCATACTTATGCAAAGTTCCATGCATATATTTACAAGCAAATTGTACACTTATAAACAACTTGCACCAAATCTTTAACGCAAAGTTTAAGACAAAATATTACCTTTTCACACTGCAATATGACCTTGACTTTGAATCTAACAGCCCAATCTGTTACATAATCCCTCAGAGTATAAGCATAAACTTAAATGCAAATTACATTCAAAACAAAATAAAAAGGTCCATTGGCCTTAACAATCACCTAAGTGACAAATTAGCCCGCGCTTTACAACATATCACGCCAAAAATCATTCAAATAAGTCAATTCAGTAATGAGAATTTTTTTTTGCCATTTTCTCTTGTATAGATTTAGTAAAGTAGACCCGAGAGCCAAATGCTGAGACCCAGGGGTATGCAATTCCCAATTTTTATAAAATACCCAGAGGCCTCAATAATCATGCTTATCATTTGTTTTCCAGTTCTTCCTATAATAAGAAGATTTTTTAAGTTTACCTTGAATTCTACTATTTTGGTCCCATCGCAAAGGCCGCAGAAGGATGGGGTATTCAATTAAACAAAGATATTAACAGTCATGTCAGTAACAACAAAACACATCAAAACCCATTCAAATAATTTTTGCAATCATAAATAATAACAGTTTTTGTCATTTTCTCTATACGGATTTAGAAATGTAGGCCCATCCACCAGGGCCAAACTGTGAGACCCTGGCGCATGAAATTCACAATTTCTATGAAGGACCTTAGGCCTCATTAATTATGCTTACAATTTCTTTCCCAGCACTTCCCATATTAACAAGATTTTTTTAAAGTTTACCGTGAATTTTGCTGCTTTGGCCTAACCCCAAAGTTCTCTGCCCTAGGTCCCTGGGGGTCAGGGGCATAAATTCAAACATAAATTTTGAACATCATGTCAACAACAAATCACACCAAAAAACATTCAAAAGTAGGCCACACCCTCATAGCCAAGTGCTAAGACCCAGGGACATGCCAGGCAATATTTTTATAAAGGACCGATAGGCCTCAATAATCACGCTTACTTTTTGCTTCCAACTGTTTCCTAGCCCTTCCAATATTAAGATGATTTTTTAAGTACCAAAGCTCCATACAAAATTTCATTACAATCAAACTATTGATTTTTTAAATTGTTTACTGATGCATATCGAATGGCAAATGACAGATGACAACAGGCAAAAAGCCATCGCCAAAAGGGTCACTTCAGACAAAGTCTCAGGTGACCTAATAAGATATTTTCACCGTGCATTATGATCTTGACTTTGAGTACAAAAACTCCCCTAGTCATAGACAGTAGAGTTAAAAATGAGATTCACATATTTATTTTTCATAACTGTGTCATACTGTCACAATTAAGATAGTTGTTAAACATTTTCCAGTTCTTTAACCTTTCCCAAACGACAATGGTGGTCTAGTGGAAAAGAATCTGCCTCACTAAGACTACTGCCCCATATGCAAACAGTTGCAGGTTCGGGTCTCACTATTTAGCGTCAAGAAGCGTCAAGAAGCGACAAGAAGCGTCAAGAGCTTTATGATTAATAAAAGTTACCGTCAGGAAATAACCATATGTATATTATACCTATATAAACATATATCAGTTGATTTTTTTTAAATTCCATTCATTAATAAAGTCATAATTGAACTTTGTTACCGACAAGAAGATCCGCCATTTTGTGTATGCAAAGGATAGTAACCCGCTAGCGTCAAGAAGCTGTATTGGTGTATGTGACACCAATGATAAACATTGTCTACATTAACACTTGTTTTCAATAAATTAATTACATTCCAATAATTTTTTATAAGTGTTATGATTGCTAAAAAGGGTGTTGGCACATGTTAACCTATTACAAAATACCAGCGTCAAGAAACCTGATAACTAGCGTCAGGAGGCATAACCTTGTAAAAATCGTTTCAAAATATCAGTGTCAAGAAATCTGATTACTAGCGTCAAGAAGCATCACGTTGAAGAAATAATAAATTGATACGTAAAAAATTCAACATGAATCATAACCTTGTAAAAATTGTTTCAAAATTTCAAAATATCAGCGTCAGGAAATCTGATTGCTAGCGTCAAGAAGTATAATCTTGTGAAAAGTGTTTCAAAATATCAGCGTAAAGAAATCTGATTACTAGCGTCAAGAAGTATAACCTAGCGTCAAGAAGTATAACCTTGTAAAAAGGGTTACAAAATATCGGCGTCAAGAAATCTGATAACTAGCGTCAAGAAGCATCACGTTGAAGAAATAATAAATTGATACGCAAAAAAATCAACATGAAGCATAACCTTGTGAAAATTGTTTCAAAATATCAGCGTCAAGAAATCTGTTTACAAGCGTCAAGAAGCATAACCTTGTAAAAAGTGTTTCAAAATATCAGCGTCAAGAAATCTGATTACTAGCGCAAAGAAGCATCACGTTGAAGAAATCATAAATTTATACGTAAAAATCAACGTGAAGGAGCATACAACTTTTTCCTATAACTATAAAAAGTATCCCTTACTTACCTTCCAACCCGTAATCCATATAATAATTTAATCCAGTTTTGCACTTGACATAATGATAATCTATATTCATATGATATTTTTAAAGAGTGAAATTTTTCATGGATAATAAGTTTGGTTGGATTACCGGTATTGCGAGTTGTTTGTATGTTTGATTATACAATTAGATGTTTGGTTACTCAATAAATTGAATGTCGTCATCCAAGCAGCTCAGAGGTGCAAACAACGAAAACGGCGTGTGCCTTATTTTAATTAGCTTTCTTTACAAACAAACACAAGCCGGCTTACGAGTGTGTAGCTGCTTGGATGACGGCAATCAATTTATTGAGTAACCAAACATGTAATTGTATAATCAAACATACAAACAACTCGCAATACCTGTACTTCTTGACGCTAACGGGTTACTATCCTTTGCATAAACAAAATGACGGATCTTCTTGTCGGTATTGCAACGGAGAAACAATCTCCAATTATGACTTTATTAATGAATAGAATTTTAAAAAATCAACTGATATATGTTTATATAGGTATAATATACATATGGTTATTTCCTGACGTTAACTTTTATTAATAATAAAGTTCTTGACGCTTCTTGTCGCTTCTTGACGCTAAATAGTGAGACCGGCAGGTTCAATCAATAAAAGTTTACAATATCAGATTTGAAGCACAAGTCTAAAAAAAATAATGTGTAACTTATATAAACAGGATTAGGTTAACACAGTGACTTAAAATAAATGCTTTTCTGATTAGCATTAATGATGTAACCTTGAAGGTCACAAGACCCGTGTTATTTTACATAAATTAACAGCTATTGGCGACATGTATCTGTTTAGTATGCACAAGTACCATTACCTTGATTCAGTTTTGAAAGCAAGCGTTCATGGTGATTATAAATCGCAGAGCACGTGTGCTGACAACGAAATCTTGCCAAAAAGGGTTGGAAAACTGAAGTGCGACTCAAAATACACGTTCTCATGGAGGCTGACATCTTGGAAACGGTCTGGTTCTATTATTTTTGATATTTTAAGGCGCTTGCAAATGTTGAATAACGGAAGATAATAATTCGTTTAAAAGAGTAAGATATAAATTTGTAGTAGACACCGTCTATGACAGGAAGTAGATATTGTTTCGCACAGAAAAGAAACAAACGTTATTTTGACAGTTAATCGAAAGAATGTTTATGAGTTGAAAGAGGATGATATTTTATTAAACTGGTAAAATATGTTTCTTTCTTAGAGTATGCAGTATTTTATGTTGTGTATTTAAAATCTATTTGTGTTGTATAAGTTTCCGAAGTTGGTTCAGCTGCAGCTTGCGTTTCATTTGTTAAAGCTATCCACTCTTTATAAATTTGTACAATCTCATAGGTCCCAACATATAAGGTCCTCCAACTTTTATTTCAGTCATGGACACAGCATTAGTTGTAAAAAAATAAACAAGAAACCAACAGCACGACTACATACTTTCAATTAAGAGCTCAGATTAGTATATGGAAGAAGTTTCTTTGAAAACAGAACTTATACATACAATCGGTACCAAACACACACTTCACTTGTGTAAAGGTTTACTAATTAAAATTTAATTTGTTTTCATATAAAATAGTTCAACTTAGAATACACAACTTTGCATCTTCTTCCTTATAAAGTGCTTGGCCCACACTGAGACATATATAGTGTATATACAGTGTTGTCCTGAGACTATGGTCATTTGATTTATATATTTATTATAGCAGACTGGATATTTGGCTGTTGATTATTAGACATTCAAATAATTTTAAAATTTAAAAGTTTTAATGTGTGCATTCAATAAGTAAGTACACTAATAAGCAGGGTCTTAAAAGCTTTTAAAATAGTTGCTCATCATTTATCTCGCTGCATGTGGCCTATCTGATTGCACTCCTCTTTTCTGAGTGTATTTGTACTATATATTAAGTTTTTGAAGTAACAAGCTTCCAAATTAATTATTCAAATCCCAACATTAGCTGACAGTTCAACTTTGCTCAGTCCACATAATAAAATACCAGAAAAAATGCTTGTCAGCATTGTGTGGGAGTCTCCCGGAATTAAAGAGAAAACCCGCCACTCCCAAATGGGAGTCAAAATCTCCCGCAATCACAATATCCTGTGTATTATAATTTCACTCAAATGCAATTTGTTGTAAAAAAACAAACTAATTGACAATGGGAATGTCAATCATCGTCCTAAACATGTAGCTCTGCCTTTATCGTTAGTAAGCCAATCAGATTGCAGATAATATCAATAACACACAATAGGTGTTAAAATCAAATTTGACACAGCACGACTGATTGGCTTACATTGCTTTAACGCAAATTCTCATAGTCTTATCGTTTTTTCATTAGTTTACCAATGAAAAAACGATCAATAAAACTCTATACCAAAGATGATCTTTAACACTTTTATACATTTCTGGTTTATAAATTTTTATAAATTTCCATTTTCCGGTATTTGCTGTGTTTTTTATTGGACGGGAAAACCCCGGGATCAATGTGGATATTTTCTATACAGCAAATGTCTTCATAAGCACTTGATAATAAAGTTTAATAAAAGTTTCTACCCACCGGCCCTTTTTTTTTGGACAAAATCACACTTATATGATTGGATTTTTACAAACAATATAAAATAGAATGCTTCTTTCACTTCCTCCATATTCATTCAGAAAACTTGTTTGTGGTATTAGAGTAGTTGTTATGATGAATAAAATTAGGATTCAGACTTATTAAGAAGTTAGAATGCTAGGTTACAATGTTATAACATACTATGAAATGACCTGTTAGAATCATCTTTCAGAGCCCAGTTAGCTCAGCCAGTAGTGCATCTGACTATCAATCCAGGGCTTGTAAGTTTGAACTCCTGCCAGGCCATAATCTTCCTGATGATTGATATACAACTTTGTCATTTGATTCTCACAGCTGATTAAAGTGGGAAAATGATGAGTAAATTGCAGAGATTGGTGTGCTTGAGTCCTTGTTAACTCCCCCCCCCCCCCCCCCCCCCCCCGTGATCAATCACTGTCAACAATTAAATTGGATAATGTTTAGATATCAGTATGACCCATGTATGCATTTAAGTGTTATGACACAATGTACTACTTATAATAAATACATGTAATACAATATATATCTGTTACAGGAAGTCTATTATTACTAATATTGTTAAGTGGACAAATATTTAAAAAACTGCCAGCTATTTTTAGAAAAAAAAATTGTTGCTTCTCCATCAATGAAATCAAAAGTATCATAAATAAGTTTTTTTGTTTTTTTTTTAAAAAAGGGATATCATCATATTGTTAATATATATATATATATATATTATTCAACGTCAACAGTGTACACTATTTCATAAAATTCATAACCACACATGCGGTTGGAGACACTCTGCTTGCAAACTTCAAATTCTCAAATGCAATTTTTTGTCCTTGCCAGTATTTTCAAAGCCTGATAGATATGAAGAGTCATTAACATGTAGTATGTTCGAGTGTGCCTGCTTTAATTATTTCTCCATCATGGTTTATGTGTTGGAGAATGTTTACTTTCCCCCATGTACCAAAATGTCTATCTGCTGCAGCAGTTTCCGAATCAGTTGTTCGTGCAATTTTTCAGAAGCTAATAAGTGTATTTTAAGAGTGTGGGAAAATGTAGAATTTCTGTGGTGCTTTCTGTGACATCTGGAGAATGTTGGTACCCAGCAGGAGATGTTTCCTCGTGTGTAAATGTTACTTCATCCAGTACTCAGCGGGAGTCATTAATTTTCCTCTTGTGTAGAATGTTTATTCCTGTTGTAGAAGTTTCTAATCTTATAACACAGAGGAGAAGAGCTTTATTATAGGGATCAGGGATCTCACTCAAAGGGAGTTTAACTTTTGATGTTCCTAATTATAAAGTTATTAGATTGAATTAGGTGACTGTTTGATTGCATATTACATACATTTAGTGAATTGCATGGAAATATGATATTATAACTAGTAATACCAGTGATATGGAATATGAAACGCAACTGTCCTCTCGCAAGCAGAAAGAAATCTGAAGAACACTTGATATATATGAAAGTTTTAAACAGACATTTCGGTTGGAGGGTTTTAACGGCATTTTCAACACATGAGAGGTTATATATGGCATTTTCAATGTTATTGGTGCAGGAAGACCTCAGAATAATCTGAGTAACTGGCAAACTTTCTCAAATAAAGTTTTTGCCCTGAGCTATGCTTGAACCCACGACCTCAGTAGTGATAGAATAATCGTCATTAGACAACAACAGGTCAACAGCATCTTAGACCACTTGGCCACAGAGGACCCTTGGCATTTTAATTAATAACACAGTTATAATTCTTCAAATCTTTTTGTAAAGAATCAGTGTCACTCTTGTCTTTGAAAAAAAACACAAAAAAGTTCAAACAAATAATGGGAAATTGGATAGGTTAGCTTCCTTTGTGTTACAATAATGAGCTGAATTACTTAGCTTTTATTGGCTTAACTACATAGTTACTAAGTTAAACTTTACTTGAGCTGGTGTTGTCGTAAGGTCTGTTAAACTGTAGCTAAGGTGATGTAGTCCTGAGGTCTGTTGAACTGTAGCTGAGGTGGTGTCGTCCTGAGGTCTGTTGAACTCGACCTGAGCTGGTGTCCTGCAGTCTGTTGAACTGTACCTGAGGTGGTGTCGTCCTGAGTCTGTTAAACTGTACCTGAGCTAGTGTAGTTCTGAGGTCTGTTAAACTGTACCTGAGCTGGTGTTGTCCTGAAGTGTTATACTGTACCTGAGCTGGTGTAGTCCTGAGGTCTGTTAAACTGTACCTGAGCTGGTGTTGTCCTGAGGTGTTATACTGTACCTGAGCTGGTGTAGTCCTGAGGTCTGTTAAACTGTACCTGAGCTGGTGTTGTCCTGAAGTGTTATACTGTACCTGAGCTGGTGTAGTCCTGAGGTCTGTTAAACTGTACCTGAGCTGGTGTTGTCCTGAGGTGTTATACTGTACCTGAGCTGTTGTTGTCCTGAGGTGTTATACTGTACCTGAGCTGTTGTTGTCCTGAGGTGTTATACTGTACCTGAGCTGATGTAGTCCTGAGGTGTTATACTGTACCTGAGCTGTTGTTGTCCTGAGGTGTTATACTGTACCTGAGCTGTTGTTGTCCTGAGGTGTTATACTGTATCTGAGCTTTTATACTGTACCTGAGCTGGTGTAGTCCTGAGGTCTGCTATACTGTACCTGAGCTGGTGTTGTCCTGAGGTGTTATACTGTACCTGAGCTGTTGTTGTCCTGAGGTGTTATACTGTACCTGAGCTGTTGTTGTCCTGAGGTGTTATACTGTACCTGAGCTGGTGTAGTCCTGAGGTATGTTATACTGTACCTGAGCTGTTGTTGTCCTGAGGTGTTATACTGTACCTGAGCTGTTGTTGTCCTGAGGTGTAATACTGTACCTGAGCTGGTGTAGTCCTGAGGTCTGTTATACTGTACCTGAGCTGGTGTTGTCCTGAGGTGTTATACTGTACCTGAGCTGTTGTTGTCCTGAGGTGTTAAACTGTACCTGAGCTGTTGTTGTCCTGAGGTCTATTAAACTGTACCTGAGCTGGTGTTGTCCTGAAGTGTTATACTGTACCTGAGCTGGTTTAGTCCTGATATCCGTCTGATCTTGTAAGTACTCGGGCACCTCTGAGAATTTGTGACTCGATCCATATTGGACAACATGGTTACATTCCTGGTGATGAGCTTTACATCACCTTTCCTGATCTTAGATGTCAAATGTTACTTAAGATGGAGTTCTAATGACTGCTTGTAATATTGTGTCATAATATGGAATGACCTTTGCCATGGTTGATTGTACCCAGGTTGTCAGGTTACAAACCTGTAAAAGATAGCTTAGGCCATAATAAATCAATTGCTAGATTATAATCCCCTCCTGCCCCCTAATTTTCATGCTGCCCTGACCCTTTTGATTTTCATAAAAAAAAACATCAAAAATTTTGAAAATGAAAAAAAAAAAAAATCCTCCCGCCCTTCCCTTTTTTAAGAAAAAATTGGGTGATAATTAATTTATAATGGCCTGATTATCAGGTTGCTGTATAACAGACCTGTTAAAGGAAGTTTATTATCAGGTTGCTGTATAACAGACCTGTCAAAGGTGGCTTATCACCAGGTACTGTATAACAGACCTGTTTCAGGAAGTTTATTATCAGGTTGCTGTGTAACAGACCTGTCAAAGGTAGCTTATCACCAGGTACTGTATAACAGACATGTTAAAGGTAGTTTGCTATCAGGTTGCTGTGTAACAGACCTGTCAAAGGTAACTTATTATTAGGTTGCTGTATAACAGACCCGTCAAAGATAGCTTATTATCAAGTTGCTATCAGGTTACTGTATAACAGACCTGTCATCAGAAGTTTATTATCAAGCTGCTGTATAACAGATCTGTCAAATGTAGCTTATTATCAAGCTGCTGTATAACAGATCTGTCAAAGGAAGCTTTTTATCAGGTTCTGTATAACAGACGTGTAAAAAGTAGTTTATTATCAGGTTGCTGTATAACAGACCTGTCAAAGGTAGTTAATTATCAGGTTGCTGTGTAACAGACCTGTTAAAGGTAGTTTATTATCAGGTTGCTGTATAACAGACCTGTCAAATGTAGTTTATTATCAGGTTGCTGTATTACATACCTGTTAAAGGTAACTTATTATCAAGTTGCTATGTAACAGATCTGTTAAAGGTAGCTTATAATCAGGTTGCTGTGTAACAGACCTGTCAAAGGTAGTTAATTATCAGGTTGCTGTGTAACAGACCTGTCAAAAGGTAGTTTATAACCAGGTTGCTGTATAACAGACCTGTCAAAGGTAGTTTGTTATCAGGTTGCTGTATAACAGACCTGTTAAAGGTAGTTTATTATCAGGTTGCTGTATAACAGACCTGTCAAATGTAGTTTATTATCAGGTTGCTGTATTACATACCTGTTAAAGGTAACTTATTATCAAGTTGCTATGTAACAGATCTGTTAAAGGTAGCTTATAATCAGGTTGCTGTGTAACAGACCTATAACAGACCTGTCAAATGTAGTTTATTATCAAGTTGCTATGTAACAGATCTGTCAAAGGTAGCTTATTATCAGGTTGCTGTGTACCAGACCTGTCAGAGGTAACTTATTATTAGGTTCTGTATAACAGACATGTCAAAGATGGCTTATTATCAAGGTGCTATGTAACAGACATGTTATTGCTAGGTGGGGGAGGGGGGGGGGGTCATGGTTGGTTGTTTTCATGATGTCATCAGAAAATAATGATGGACAGAAAATGCAGTCTAGCAACATGTATAAATTCTGTCTGTGCTGGGGAAACATTCTGTCTCAGCAAATTAGACTGGTATATTTCCTCCAAGTGTGCTTCTGTGTACAATATTTATTTTCTTCCCATTTCTCCTCTGATGAAATATTTTGGGCTTTTTAAAGGCTCCGGCTGCATTCCATCTGTGCAGTGCCTCTCTGTTATGATTGGTATTGAGTTGATGATTGACTCGGCAGATCAGCGTGATTAATCTACAGTGTGAGTGATGAGTAGTGGATGGGTTCTTATTGGCTACTGTTTTATACATACTGCATGCTTTGGTGTAATTCATTAATGTCCATGTAGGTTTTTGTATCATTTGTCGGATGTATAATGGTAAAACTATGTGTGCGTACATGTAGGTTATAATTTATATTCAATCAAACTGGATACATTATAACTTAAAAGCATTTAGCGTTGAACTGAATAAGAAAAATGTAAGTAAATGTTTTGTTTATTTGACATTAACGTTCTTTTACTAATTATCTATTATTATTATTATTAATTGAGCAGATGCTTTTTATACTGTTTGTATATTAGAATAAACATGACTTGGTGTGGGACTGAATTTTTTTTTTTTTTCTTATTTGATATTTTAAGTTACATTTATAATAATATTATTTCTGTCCTTTTATTTATTTTGAAATGTCAGGTTAGATGAATCAATTTAGATTAATTGATTGATTTTTGCTTTAAGATATATATTTGTAGTAAAATATAAATATTAATATAAATAACAAAAAACAATACTTTGAAGGTTTTGTTGTAAATTTTACATATCATGGTAATCAGTTTAAATCTCTGCCCAGCCAGAGTCTCTCTTACTTTGTATTCGGCTCACACCTCTTGATATGTGGGATAGTAGTCAGTGATATGTGGGGTAGTAGTCTGTGATATGTGGTAGTAGTCTGTGATATGTGGGGTAGTAGTCTGTGATATGTGTGTAGTAGTCTGTGATATGTGTGTAGTAGTCTGTGATATGTGGGGTAGTAGTCTGTGATATGTGTGTAGTAGTCTGTGATATGTGGGGTAGTAGTCAGTGATATGTGTGTAGTAGTCTGTGATATGTATGTAGTAGTCTGTGATATGTGGGGTAGTAGTCTGTGATATGTGTGTAGTAGTCTGTGATATGTAGGGTAGTAGTCTGTGATATGTTGTGTGTAGTAGTCTGTGATATGTGGGGTAGTAGTCTGTGATATGTGTGTAGTAGTCTGTGATATGTGTGTAGTAGTCTGTGATATGTGTGTAGTAGTCTGTGATATGTGTGTAGTAGTCTGTGATATGTGTGTAGTAGTCAGTGATATGTGTATAGTAGTCTGTGATATGTGGGGTAGTAGTCTGTGATATGTGTGTAGTAGTCTGTGATATGTGGGATAGTAGTCAGTGATATGTGGGGTAGTAGTCAGTGATATGTATGTAGTAGTCTGTGATATGTGGGGTAGTAGTCAGTGATATGTTGGGTAGTAGTCAGTGGTATGTGAGGTAGTAGTCAGTGATATGTGGGGTAGTAGTCAGTGATATGTGGGATAGTAGTCAGTGATATGTGGGGTAGTAGTCAGTGATAATGTGGGGTAGTAGTCAGTGATTTGCAGAGTCTATTACTGGTTAATTACCGCTTAGTGGATACTTGAAATGATGATTAAGAATGCTCACCACTGTAAGATAACTGAAATATTGAAAAATTACATTTGTTGATATTTGTTGTGTAATTTCTGTTTTACTGATGATGTTACCAGATTATCTTGGGAGTATTTGTCAGGATGTATATTTGGTGGAGGGACTCGAATCCTTTGAATAATGCACACCAATATTACCACCTGATATGTGCACAGCAGTATTGAATTTCTTCCGACTTATGATTATGTAATAGTTAATAGATTTAATTAATTGTATATTTTGCAAGAATATTATTAATTGGAAAACAATTATGAAACTTCTTAATTGATTTTATTTTGGTAGTGCAGGTTCCATATGGTATATACATGTAGTTAACAATATCAGAAAGACTATAATTATTATAGGGTAATTTCTTTTGTGTGAGCTTTTTTTCAAAAATGTATAAGATCTCTCTACATATTAGTTTTTTTTTAGGAAATGATATCATTTTGACAAAGTATTAAAAGTGACTGGCTGCTATGCAAATTTCTAAATTCTAGAACATGTATAAACTTTTGTACATGCAGTATATATGCTACCACTACCTGTGGTGCTCCTGTTGTAATGTCAGCACATCTGTTAATTCATATGTATGCTATTTGTCATTATGACTCACTCATCTTTGTTGTTGTATACTTACATGTAAAGAACCTGAAAATAGCCCGGTGGTTAACAATAAAAAAAAATTGAGATTTCTAAATTGTAGCTTGTTGCATCTATGGCTTTTTTTACTTTGAGCTTGTTGGATATTTGAGCTCAGACTTGTTCCACTTCTGAGCTTTAACTTTACTTGTAGGGTTTCAGATTTGTAGCTTGTTGGTGTCAGATACGATTCTATATTTTATCTTGTTACTTACCCTTGTTGTAAAGACACAAAGCTAAACCCTTGACTATAATTATGTGATTGCCTCTTGAATAAAAATGTTATTCTTGTCACCAAGCCTGTAATTGGTCCTAGAAGTGCTACTTACATACTTGTGTGGGTAAAGGTTATTCTTGAATTGGAGTTGGGTGACTTTATTTAACCAGTGGAATTACTTATAGATCAGACGCTATTAAGTTATTGTGTCCTTACAAGTCTAACCACATTGGTTGGTATGGTGGATCAACTTGTCTTAGCCTAGGTTGCGGGCTTGATCCTGGCTGTGTTATATTCAATGCTTAAAAATATTACTAGGAGTATCCTCCCTTGCAATTTCCTTTGCAGAGTTATCATTCATTACATTATTCCCATTGACCTCCCTTAGTGTTTGCAGAGTTATCATTCGTTACATTCATTCCCCTAGACCTGCCTTAGTGTTCACAGAGTTATCATTCATTACATTCATTCCCCTTGACCTCCCTTAGTGCTCGGTGAGTTATCATTCATTACATTCATTCCCCTTGACCTCCCTTAGTGCTCGCAGAGTTATCGTTCGTTACAATCATTCCCCTTGACCTCCCTTAGTGCTCGCATAGTTATCATTCATTACATTCATTCCCCTTGACCTCCCTTAGTGTTCACAGAGTTATCATTCGTTACATTCATTCCCCTTGACCTCCCTTAGTGCTCGCATAGTTACCATTCGTTACATTCATTCCCCTTGACCTCCCTTAGTGTTCACAGAGTTATCATACGTTACATTCATTCCCCCTTGACCTCCCTTAGTGCTCGCATAGTTATCATTCGTTACATTCATTCCCCTTGACTTCCCTTCCCTTAGCGCTCGCATAGTTATCATTTGTTACATTCATTTCCCTTGACCGCCCTTAGCGCTCGCATAGTTATCATTTGTTACATTCATTTCCCTTGACCTCCCTTAGTGCTTGCATAGTTATCATTTGTTACATTCATTTCCCTTGACCTCCCTTAGTGCTCGCATAGTTTTTCTGCAGCATGCATAGTTGATTCAAGGGGGGGGGAGTTGATGTTTAGGGACAGTGTGAACAGTATTCTGCAGCATGCATAGTTGATTCAAGGGGGGGAGTCGATGTTTAGGGACAGTGTGAACAGTAATTCTGCAGTATGCATAGTTGATTCAAGGGGGGTGAGTCAATGTTTAGGGACAGTGTGAACAGTATTTCTGCAACATGCATAGTTGATTCAGGGGAAGGGGGGGGGAAAGATGGTGTTCAGGGACTGTGTGAACAGAATGTCTGCAGCATGCATAGTTGATTCAGGGGAAGGGGGGAAAGTCTGTGTTTAGGGACTGTGTGAACAGAATGTCTGCAGCATACATAGTTGATTCAGGGGAAGGGGGGGAAAGTTGGTGTTTAGGGACTGTGTGAACAGTATTTCTGCAGCATGCATAGTTGATTCAGCAGACTGGGGGTAAATACATTTTAAAAAGCTTTTGGTGTAAGATAACCCCTTAATTCCCCATAATAATAGAATGGTCCAAATATGACAATAATTTGAACCTGATATGACCAGTAGTGTGCAGGGGGAGTTTAATTAATTGTGATACCAGCCTGTAGCAATCATGTTGTCCCATCTGTAACCATTGTGTATTATGGAATTATGGCAGCAGATATCATTATGTTTGGTGCATTCACCATGTGTCAGTGACTCATTCTGCATCCATCTAAATGTCTCTCATTTTGTCTTCTTGTTATGTCAGTTAAGGCTATAATGAAATTAAATTAATTCCTAGATTCTCATCCCTGCCCAGCCCCATTTTTCATACCGGGCCTTACATATTTTTATTGTAAATTTTTTTTAATATTTTCACTTTTGAGAATAGAACCATTATTTGCCCTTTTTAAAGCTGCAATAAGTGTTGTTTTCTCTCAATTTGAAGTTGTGCCAAATTGAGCACCTCTGACCTCTTTAATGGAAACATTTTAAGTTTCAGCTCTTGTGCATGTTACAACAAAGTGAACAGAATTATATGCGTTTAAAATCCATATTACTTAAGCAATTGATTAGCACTTATATTTATTTTCAAAACTACACAAAAGTGGTCTAACAAAAACTACTGATTCTTTTGTTTTCATATTTTGCATATAGCACGGTCTCAGAGCTACTAATTATTATCAAAATTATGAATCCAGTTTCAATCATGACTGATGAAAAGTCCATGTAGTTAAAAAACGTGTCGAGAATTAAAATTCAAATACAAGTTTAAATATAGCTATGGGTTAAAATTACACATGTTATTTGTGCCAATATATTTCTAAAACCTGCCTAATGGAACAAATTAATATTAAGAGTATAGAAACTCATACAAAAAAAGCAAAATTACCATTACAGAGTTCTAGCATTCCAATGATATAAAAATTCTTAAAAAAAAATGAACATTTTCCCTCTCAAGTCTTGTAATATTTCATCATTTTTACTGGCATTATTACTGAGAAAATTGTTTGACCTTTGACATCAGGTATGTTTGAAAGTGTAGCCCACCAGAAATAAGGAATTTCTGATAATTAAAATGACATGTAAAAATATTACCTACTGTTGTTATACTCTCCTGAATAATCGCCCACTGCTCCTAGTAAATGCCACCCCACCACAAATTTGGGTATTCATGTCATGACTTCATGTGGAGCCCATGGTCCAGTGATAGAGCCCTGAACCCATGATCGGAGGGTCGTGGGTTTGATCCTCTGCCACGGCTATGTATGGTGTCCTTGAGCAAGACACTTTTCCCCATATATGCTTACTACTGGTTCTAACCAGGAAGACTTTGAGCATGATTTGCCTAAGTTGTAAGAACTTGTTTCACAATCAAAGTAAAATAAATAAGTTTAGACTAATTTGGGTCCTAGAAATGTTCATCAAAATTTTGTTTCATTGTCAATCATCTTATTCAATATTGATCAGTATGTATCCAAATACAGTGTTTTGTTCTTGGGCCAGCCTCAAATTTGTGTTGTAGTTTTTTCTATCTAAAGTTGTAAAATAAATTATTTACCAACCCAATAGCCGCAGTGGATTATTTGACATTTGCACCAATATTAATGTCCTGTCTAACTCGATTAGTTTAAACCCAATCTTTACTAAACTTGGTCAGAAGGTTTTTAGGCTAGTTTCAGTTTGATAACTAGCCAGATTGCCTTTGTAACTTCAGAGTTATGGCCCTTGGATTGTTCGACATAAAAACATGTTTGCATTTAACTTTACAGTCAAATCTGTCTAAACAAGCAGCCAGTCAATGGAAGGAGCAAAAGTGGCATTTTAAGCAGGTTGTTGCTTAATACAGGTTAATCTGCTCTGAAAATATAGAAATGGGAATAAGCCAATGTGGCTGCTAAAGACAAGTAGCTGCTCAATAGAGATGACCGCTAACACCGGTTTGACTGTATATAAGCGGCTTTTAGTTTTGTCCCCTGCTTTGCAAAAAGCCAGAGACACGTATTTGGGTCTGTCTGTCTGTCCGTCCTTAAGAATGCCTGAATCAAATCATTTGAAAATTTAATATAATGTTTATAATGACAAAACACAGGCTAAGTTCTGGTTTAGGGGTTGTGGTGTTTGTTGTTCTACAGTTATGCTCCTTTAATTTGTGAAAAACTTATTTTCGTTTTTTTTATGCAATATTTACTTAAGAATGCCTGAATGAAATCTTTTTAAAAAAATGGGTGACATAAATTCACTGAAATAACCATAACCAGTTTATTCAAAATGGTTACTGTTGCAAAAATAGATTAAAACAATATCTCTGGACAACCTTGCTTTGTAAGCAGAAGTTGAGCATCTCATAGCACCTTTCTTTTATTTTGAACATTAACAATCACTAACTTTTTAACTATAGGCAAAGAATGTTCACATTGCTGCACTGAGATATATGCTTATTCTTCTACAAGCATTTAACTTGAGGCATAATGAAAAACAATCAGGCCAAAAGGATAGGTATTTAGAGAAATTATTTTTGTTTATGATGTTTATTAATATAGGTACGACTACTTTATAGATTCATTAAGTCTCTCAACACTATTACTGTGTCTGTGAGTTTTATACCATCCCACCGTTTTCATAACCATTTTTATTACCAATTTGTTTTGTTTATTCCCTGGCGGAGCTGCTATGTGGGATACTGTTTCATAGTAGAGACTCTCCATAGTCCCATCTTTTTTCTTTGTTTACTTGTTACCATGGCAACGAAAACAATACAAACAGTAATTGCCTCATTTAAAACATTCTGTCTAACATTTTCCTTGAATAAAACACAACTGCATTTTCATGCCAAAGAAAATGTTTGTTTTATTTTATTCCTGTTGCTCCTTAACGAGATATGACATGTGAAATACGAAAGTTTATATATTGGTTTGTTGTTTGTTTAAGAGCTTATATGAACCGTTCTTGAGTCCACTTCCTGGGTGCAACTAGTACTGAGTGTTTGTTTTGAGAGGCCATCTGGTCAAGCTGGGATTTGAACTCACAACCTCTAGCATGAGCAGTCAACACTATGTTTATGACAAAATGTTTCAGTCATGGGTCTTTTCAAGTTTCCGGTTAGCTCAGAAGAATGTCTGACTATCAGTCCAGGGATTGTGAGTTTGAATCCCCACCTGGCCACAGTCTACGTGATGATTGATATATGATATTGCGTCTCGTTGTCATTTGTCATTTACCACTGATTCAAGTGGGAAAGTTATCAGTTACTTACAGAGATGGGTGTGATCGAGTAACGGTTAACCTTCCAGGATCCCAGGAAAGAGTGGATGGGTTAACCGATTGTCTGTTAGCCCTCGATGGCATTAAAATGTTGCTAAATATTCAATCAATCATTGTACTTCCATCATTGCTTTGGAACCATTCTAATGACTAATAAGAAATGGAAAATAGTCCAACTAAAAGTTAACCCTTTGCGGCAATGGTTAACCCTTATCAGCAATGGGTGGATTATGTTTATATTTACTGACTGAGTGGAAAACAGTGCAGCATTCAGATTACTTGTAACGAGCAATCTGAACACTTCCTGCACTGTTTTTAAAGGCCTTCTGATATTGGTGTGGGAAAACGCATATCTATGGGGTAAAGGGTTAAACAATGCCTACAGCCCTATTCAGACTGCAAAAATGGTTGCGTTCTTCATTACTTACAAAGGTCTTTATTGATGTAATGCAAGAGTTATTTTTACACTAAGAGCTAGGTGTGTTTTCAAACATATTTATTTACATAATATTTGTAGAAACTTAATTTTATTGTAATTGACAAAACATTTAAACCTATGAAACATTTGAAGAACTGTTATATTTATTTCTAATCTAAATAGTAATTGTTTTGGTACCTGTGTGAACTGTTGTGGTAGATTACATTAATTGGCAGGTAGATATTGATCAGTTCCCCCACCCAGTTAATTGAAAATGTGGGAGGAGTGCTGCTGCATGCACATGATTCATGGCCTACATCCACAATAATGATGTGTTTATGTGTCAGAGGATATTGTGCTTACAATATATTGTAATAATTATACATATGTATATATATATATATGTATTCAACAGTGCTGGGCTGTGCTTTTAATTAGTATGTAATCATGTTGTTGTTTTTTAATTAAATTACTTTTTAAAAAAATAAATGAAAAATAAAAAAGAAGGTACTAAAAGACTCTAGCACTCTTACCTGCTTGTGGATGCCAGTGTTTGTTTGTTTGTCTGTCCGTCTGTCTGTCTGTCTGTTACTGTCTCTGTGTTTATATTTGTCTGTCTGAAATCAACATTAACAATGCTAATTCTGCAGTACCTACCTATGAATAAATGCCAAGCTTCTGTTTGTCTGTCCATCTGTCTGTCTGTATAATGCCAAGCTTCTGTTTGTCTGTCCATCTGTCTGACCGCGGCGTGGTCTAATGGTAGAGTGTCTGCCTCGCATGTGGAAGGTCGTGGGTTCAATCCCCGGCCGGGTCATACCAAAGACTTTAAAAAATGGTACTAGAAGCTTCCTTGCTTGATGCTCAGCATTTAGAGGAGAGTTCTAGGTCTGGTCAGCCCGGTGTCAGTATAAAGTGACTTGGTGGGGTATCATACCATGTGTCTGCGGCATGATACTTCAGTGTGACAGCGCTTAAAATACTGTCTCAAGTAGACACTGTCGCGATATGACTAAAAAATTGTTGAAAGCGATGCTAAACACCATACAACAACCATCTGTCTGTCTGTATGAATGCCAAGCTTCTGTTTCACACTTAAATACTTAAAAACTTAAATCTAACAAAGCATTCATGTGATAATGATTTTAGACTGGTTCAGTTAAATTGTTTCATTGATATTGGTTAAATAAATAATATACATGTTTACATAATCAGTCATAATTGAGTTAAGTTGATAACTCCATGATATGCGACATTGCGTCTCATGGTCACTAATTCAAAAGTAAAACTTAAAAGAAAATGCTGATGAACAGAAGTCAGTTCATTTAATGAACAACAGTTTAGCCTTATTGATTTCTTTGTTTTAAATTAAACATTTTCATGCTGCTATATCATAAGAGTAATTTATCAAACATCCAGCAAATTTGTCTTTGTCAAAATTTACCGGTAGTAGTCTTTAAAATTAAAATCAAACTACAATGCACACTCTCCCAAAGAATTATCCGTCTGTCGTAATGGCATGATTTGTATAATGACGACAGTTAAAGTAATGCATGATGGGAAATCCAGACATCTTAATTCGTCCTAATGGTACTTCACTTGATGATTAATTGTGATTTAATTTCTATAATATCACAATGAACTTGTGAAAAATAAACACATTTGAAACAAACAGAATTTAATACACATTGCAGAAAATTAGCCATTTCCGAAGTTGTGAAATAATTGGTGAAGTTTCATTGCTTGGAGTTTCATGTTGCTCAGGATCTGTTACAGGGATCAATGCTGCTGTTGACGTGTGCATGTGCGCGGATATATGCATGTTTTAATTGTATACAGGAAGGGGTGGGACTTGAAAGGAAAGTTTTGACTTCCTGTTGATGGGAGATTTCATCATTAATATATCATATATTTTAATTGCCTGTTTTCAAGAAAGACAAGTAGAAAATTAAGTTCTTCTGAGGCAGATTGAAGTGTTTGTTTGTTGACCGCAGAGTTTACTGTAAAATGGTTTCAGATGTAGGGACTGAGTCACTGTAGCTTTCAAAAGGAATAAAAAGAAATACATGTATAATCATAAATACATTATCATTTTAACATTTTTATTTGCAATAGACCTGAATTCAATGAATTTTCTCATTTTTTTTTTATATTTTGTTAACTGAAACTTAAGTTTCTTTCCCTATATTTGCAAGAATATAATTACATGCAGTATCAATGAATTCCCTGGGATGGTTGGGATTTGAGGCACTAAAAATGGTAAAATTAGAAAATCATGGCATGCTGTTGCTTGAAAAATTTATGCAACCAGAATGTCATGACAACATGTGCATGTCCAGTAATAACAATAACATTAAAATTTATATTTAGTTTTACATGAACTGTTGTATAATTTAAAGATGCAATAAATTGCTACAGAAAAGTGACATTACTTCTAGAAAAATAATCTCATCACACGGCTGTATAGTATTATGTGTAGGTCCACTTCATGTTGATAAATGACTTGATTTGAAAGCGACTGTAGCGGCGCCCACTGGCCACATAGCTTGCTTGTCCAAGTTTATTCAGTGTAATACAAAGTTGTGTTTACTTAGAGACTGTTCGCTTGTCTAAGGAAAATGGTGGCCATAGAAACAATATCAATCATTGATGGGATTATAGACTTTTTTGATTGAAATCTGGGCCTGGTCAATTAGGCAAGTGAGGAGTAAATCATAAATATTGTCAAATTAACAGTATTAGTTGAAGTTGTTTGAAGTGTCTTGCATAATGGCATTTGTAAGTCTATTTATCTTTATACTAATTTATTTTAGCTCGATTGCACAACAGACTTAGAGCTTATATGAATTGCTCTTCAGTCCATTTCCTGGTTAATTTATACTAATTCATTATATCTCATTTGGGAAGAAAGCCAGAGCTTATCAGAACCACCCTTGAGCTCGTTTCCTGGGTACAACAAATACTGAGTGTTGTTATTTTAGGGCATTAGGTCGAGCTGGGGATGGAACCTACAACCTCTGGTGTGAGCGGCTGACACTCTATCCACTACACCACTGTCCCTCTTTTAATAAATAAATTTATATAGTGATATCCATGATAAATAAAATAGTTCTCAGTCTTAATTCTCTATATTTAGCAGCTTACATTCCTGGGAAATGGTATACATTCTCTTATCATATCGTATTAAACTCTTTGCAATGTAAAAAAAACCGTAGCATGTAAATACTTGACTGAAGTGAAAAATGTGTTTTACAGATTAACATACATGTTAAATGACTGTACATGAGGAAAAGTAATCAAGAAAACAGAATATTTGACACACTAGGATGATGGAGTAACATGATGTATAGGTTACCTATCACAACTATGATGTTTGGTACTGTAGTATGCATATTCTTAAGTATGAATCTTCAGATTTCTAATGGACACTTCAAATCTGTGTGCTAGACTTATATGGATCCAAAATTTAGGTGAGAAAATTTATACATCTCCGGCTTCAAGAATTATTATATAAATTCATGTATGAAGACACATGCTGTTTTTTTACTCTAAAACGACAGGTGATCTCTTTAAATAGACACAAATGTTCAAAAACTGCTTCATGGTATAACATGCAATGATGATAGTTCATGCCAATGTAACATTCTGGTTTGTGTTTTTAAAAGGGACACAAGTTGTAATTGACAATTGGCACTTTGTCTGACTGTCAAAATCTTGTCCGGGATGTAACTGCAGAACTACTGAAGGAAGTCCTTTATTTTTGCTTGTCCAATACATATGTTAAAAGATATGGATATGTATCCAGCGTGACTAGAGGACTATGTGCATAAGTGCAGAGTGAAAGAACCATGATCTTTAATAATGATAGAATTATCTCCCCATTTGTACTTTGTTTTTGGTTACTGGTATTGTTGTTTGTTAGGCACATATCTCCAATCCATTGGAACATGGATGGAGGGCAAATTTGTAAGGAAGTACAGTCAAACCTGTGTAAGTGGCCACCTCTATTAAGCAGCTGCCTGTCTTAAGCAACCATGTTTTCTATTTCCCAATTCTATGCTTTCAGAGTAAATTAACCTGTATTAAGCAACAACTTGTCTTAAAAGGCCAATTTTGCTCCTTCCCTTGTCTGACTGCTGAAGAAAGGTTCAACTGTACTGAAAGAATCTCAAATAATGATAGAAATATCTCCTCTTTTGTATTTTATTTTTGGTTATATTCACTTGTATGGAAGGTGATCGGAGACTTGGAACATGCTGCTACCCAGAGACAAGCACTTGTTCATCAGCAGTTCTACTGATAAATCTTCTACTCACACATTGTATAACATTCTGATTAAGTGCTTTCATTTTGTACCATTGATAGTGACTAATATATAAACTTTAGATTATTGTTCAGGATTTTTGTGATATAACAACAGTTTTACATCAGTTTGTGTCATTCTTTATCATATCGATTATGTATTCTTGGAAAACAGCTTGGATCAGAAAACAAGGGGTCTCTCCTAAGGATTCCCCCACAATAATTGAAACGCTCTTATAGGTGATTTATCTAAGTTGTAAGAGTTTGTTTCACAATGTAAAACTAATAAGACATACTGGAAACACTGGTGACTGACAAACCAATGTAAACATATATATTATAAATTTATTATGTTTATTATTATGCTGAAGAGAGATGTTGCCCGGCATTAACTACTGTGCACCAATCTGTTTAACTAAAATATTGCTATTAAATGAGCTATTTACTAATTGAATGCTCTGCCAGCCTACAGTCATGTCTCCCGAGTATCATGATAACCACAACTGAACTACTTGTAACTGTAGATAACCATATACCCACGAATGAATGCCCCTAGCAGTCCTCAGGTGACTGGTTGATGCATTCAAACTCATTTATTGGGGGATATACGGTATATTTGTTAGAACACAAGAGTTTGTGATATTGCGTTTCTATTAAGACAAGCACTAGGGATACCAATGTATATTACTGTTGGTTTTATTCCATAAACTATCTCTTTTTATTCCTCTGATTTATTAGATTACATAACAGTACCACAGCAGTGGACTAGCTGCAGAAGAGTGTCTGCCTCACACAGGGAAGGTGACTTCCAGTTACTTGCAGGAGGACTGTGGTTCTACTCAGTCTGACTCAGTCTGAGATCTTCCTCCACCAGTAAAACTGGATATGCCATATATAACCCGAAATGTGTTGAAAATTGTGTTAAAACCCAATCAAACAAACAAAAAAAAAGAGTTTTCTTTGTGGTTTGAATGTTGACTGAATATCTTATCAAGTTCTCTCTGTGGTGCAATGCCCACTGGTCAGACAATATATTGACTAAAGGCTTAATGTAACTTCCTACTGTTTGGATAGTTTTGGTACTCACTTCTTTATTTGAGTTTTCCTCAGATGCTTCTATTAAGTTCTCTATTTGATTTGTTTGCCTACAATATAGTTTGGTGTTCATTGTTTGTTCATCTTTAGGTCTGTTTCCATGTGGTTTGGCATTCATTGTTTGTTCATCTTTAGGTCTGTTTCCATGTAGTTTGGTGTTCATTGTTTGTTCATCTTCAGGTATGTTTCCATGTAGTTTGGTGTTCATTGTTTGTTCATCTTTAGGTCTGTTTCCATGTAGTTTGGTGTTCATTGTTTGTTCATCTTTAGGTCTGTTTCCATGTAGTTTGATGTTCATTATTTGTTCATCTTTAGGTCTGTTTCCATGTAGTTTGGTGTTCATTATTTGTTCATCTTTAGGTCTGTTTCCATGTAGTTTGGTGTTCATTGTTTGTTCATCTTTAGGTCTGTTTCCATGTAGTTTGGTGTTCATTGTTTGTTCATCTTTAGGTCTGTTTCCATGTAGTTTGGTGTTCATTGTTTGTTCATCTTTAGGTCTGTTTCCATGTAGTTTGGTGTTCATTGTTTGTTCATCTTTAGGTCTGTTTCCATGTAGTTTGGTGTTCATTGTTTGTTCATCTTTAGGTCTGTTTCCATGTAGTTTGGTGTTCATTGTTTGTTCATCTTTAGGTCTGTTTCCATGTAGTCTGGTGTTCATTATTTGTTCATCTTTAGGTCTGTTTCCATGTGGTTTGGTGTTCATTATTTAGAATGAGTCCATGTAACCTATTATATTTAGTTCTGTCTGTTGTTTAGATGTTTCTGACTAATCAAGCTTAGTTCTCACTGGTTTATGTTCAGTCTGTGGTTTAAACGCCCACTGCTCCCTTTATGATCTCCATGTAGTTGTATACTCACTGTTCTAATCAGGTTTTATGATTATAATGCTAATTAACTGCTTAATTTAAGATTTCTCTCTGTAGTTTGAATTCTCATTCCTTCATACCAATTCTCAATTTGTGATTTTGATGCTGACGGCTGTCAAACTGAAGCTTAGATGTTTTAGGAAAAATCAAGAAAAAACTTGAAATGAGTAATACTGACAGTTCTGATATCAAGTCCTGTAATTCCCTGATGGTACTTATGAAATTATTGTAACTTAGTGGTGACCCTCAGCAGCTGAGTGGTCTAAGAGGCCATCTGTCACTGCTTAAGTTGTAGGTTTGAGCCCAGCTTGGTTTTGACACATTATGTGCGAAAGTTTGCCAGTTCCTTGTGGAATGGTCATGGTGTTTTACGCAGATTCCTGTTTCTTCACTCATAAAGCAGGTTGCCTTAATATAACATTAGTAATTCTAATGTATAATATAACCAGTAATGTCTTGAAAATGGTGTAAAATACTTAAACATTAAAAAACAATTCTGCTCCCTCAGTTTCAGTTAAATTCCCTTCATTCTTTTATTAATTGCTCATTATAAAAGAAAACAAGAAGTTTTACATACAGGATTGTCCGCATCTGTTAGTGTTGAGGTTAATTAACTCCCATACAGAATGGTTCATTAAATGTAGACATTATGAAGATGGATATCCTCCGCAGTCGGGATGTTTATACTTCTGGAAAAACACAGACCTGCATCTACAATACAACAGGAAACATTTGCTGTACAATGCTAGGCTGTCAAAACATTGGAATGAATTATTCCATGGTGAAAAATAAATATTTAAATGAGCCGTTTCATGAAGAATTTCTCTGTTTGAGCCAAGTTTCAATCGACCTTTGTTACAGGCGTGATTTCCAAAAAAAAACACAATACAAATGCACTGACATTGTGATGAAATTACTTTCATCCTAATCTCCATTTATATTGTGTGTATTTGGTACAACTCTGGCATTGTGATGAAATTACTCTCGTCCAAATCTCCATTTATATTGTGTGTATTTGGCACAACACTGACATTGTGATGAAATTACTTCCATTCAAATCTCCGTCTATATTGTGTGTATTTGGCACAACACTGACATTGTGATGAAATTACTTCCATTCAAATCTCCGTCTATATTGTGTGTATTTGGCACAACACTGACATTGTGATGAAATTACTTCCATTCAAATCTCCATCTATATTGTGTGTATAGCATATTAATATGAAAGAGCAGAATATACTAGTTTTCAGTTACGCATTTGAATTTTAGACTGATACGTATCATATATGATACATATTATATTGTTACAGTTATACCACTTAATTGGGCAAAGAAAAGTGTAATATTTGGTAAGAAAAGTATTACGGTAAGTGTTATGAAATCATCAGATATGATGTCATAACACTAATGACGTGATGTTTGCCATATTTTGATTGAATGAACTATATGCTTTTTACTTTGAAAGTTTCAACAAAAAGAAATGTTAGTTTGTCAGTTTCGACAAAAAGAAATGTAAGTTTGTCACTTTCGTCTAAAAAAATGTAAGTTTGTCTGTTTCTACAAAGAGAAATGTAAGTTTGTCAGTTTCATCAAAAAGAATTGTAAGTTTTTCAGTTTCGTCAAAAACAAATGTAAGTTTGTCAGTTTCAACAAAAACAAATGTAAGTTTGTCAGTAAGTTTGTCAGTTTCAACAAAAACAAATGTAAGTTTGTCAGTTTTGACAAAAACAAATGTAACCTTGTCTGTTTTGTCAAAAAGAAATGTAAGTTTGTCAGTTTAGACAAAAACAAATGTAAGTTTGTAAGTTTCATCAAAAAACAAATGTAAGTTTGTCAGTTTAGACAAAAATAAATGTAAGTTTTGGCAAAAAGAAATGTTAGTTTGTCAGTTTCTACAAAAATTGATTGATTGTTTGATTGAATATTAAGCAACATTTTTATGCCATCAAGGGCTAACAGACAATCAGTGAACCTAACCATTCTTTCCTGGGATCCTGGAAGATTAACCAGTACACGAGCACACCACTCTATACGAGTAACTGATAACTTTCCCACTTGGAATTAGTGGTGAGAAATGAATGACAATGAAATGCAATGTCGTATATCAATCATCATGGAGACTGACTGAGTGAGGATAACAAGAAAATTCATGAAGTAGTGGCAAAACTGTTGGACGGCTAGAAAATGCCTGATGCAATAATGAGAAAAAGTCTTAGATGACAAGAAAAATTCTGATGTAGCTTTAAGTTGACTAGAAAAGCTCTATATAGAAATAAAAGTCTGATGTAGTGGCAAGAAAAGGGTATTAGAATTGACTGTAAAAGCTAGACACCTTGTAAAATGTAAACATCATTATACCCAACAGATAACTGATGGTAAGAGGGTTTCTTCTGAAAGTCTGTGAAAGTTGTTCTAACAGTTACACATACATTTCCATCAAATAAAGTAGAGTTTATTTGTCAGAATCACTTGGTCTACTCAGAAATAAATCTTTGCTGAATTGCATACAGTAGTAACCATTCCAAAAAACAACATATGTCTAGATGATATCAATATGGGAGTGTTTTAATGGCTCCTACTGTACAACTAATGGCCAGAAAGAGGGGATGCACTGCTGGGATTTAAGAGGCCAATTACTGGACAGATTGAATACATCTATGTGTATCCATGTCAATTTGTGAATATTTAACATATTGCAGCAAATTGATGCATACCAGATGTTGTGGGGCTGTGTTATTGTTGTTTTCTCAGGAACTGTTTCTAGTTATAATTTAGAACACTTATAAGGACACTCTTTGTCCTTTTTTCATCCTTTCTATCCCTGTTTTTCTTAACTTTTCGAGAAATAAAAAGAGATATAATCTTGAGCTTTACTGGCCAGCCTAGTGAGAATTATTTAGTGCTTTATAGTATTTATACCCCCGACAAACGAAGTTTGAGGGGGTATATTGGAGTCACCCTGTGGTCGGTCTGTCGGTCTGTCGGTCGGTCTGTCGGTTGCAATTTTCCTTGTCCGGAGCATCACTTGAAAAGTACTGGATGGAATTTCATCAAACGTCATACAATGGTAGAATATAATGAGAGGAAGTGCAGTGTACAAGAAACATAACTCTATTCTTGCTAATTACAGAGTTATTGCCCTTTGATATTTTTTCTTGTCCGGAGCATAACTTGAAAAGTACCGGATGGAATTTCATCAAGCTTCATACAATGGTAGAACATAATGAGAGGAAGTGCAGTGTACATGAAACATAACTCTATTCTTGCTAATTACAGAGTTATTGCCCTTTGATATATTTCCCTTGTCCGGAGCATTACTTTTAAAGTACTGGTTTTTGTCTGGAGCTTTACTTTAAAACTATTGGATATAATTTAATAAAACTTCATACAATGGTAAACCATTTTCTGTCATGGCGGCGTTCGGGGGTATTCATCACCTTCAGTGATAGCTCTAGTTTATTATATTTTGTCTATCTTTCATCTGTTGCCTGTGTCATCTGTCTAACTTTACTTTTCTTGTAAACATGGTGTCACTATCAGTTTTCAGATCTGATCCTGACCGAACTTGGCCAGAATGTTAATTGTTATGAAAGCTCATATGAGTTCTTAATTTGACTTGATGGACCAGAAATGAAAATAAGTGTTGTTCTTGAAGGTTTAAAAATACTGATTATTGCCTTTGTTAACATCACCTTCAATTTTTATCCTATTTTGACCAAACTTGGTTAGATTGTAAATTAGGCAGGATGAGTTATTGAATCACCATTATCAGATGAGAAATGACATAGCTGTGGCCCTTTATTGATTGAAAAACTACAGGTTTTTAATCTTGTAAATGCTGTAGCGCCTTACTTTTTCATCAAATTTGACTTTTCAGGTCACAATTAAAGCTTGAATGAGTTCTTGAATTGGAAGTTCCACCTAAAATGGACAAAAAATGGATTGCATCGATTTCTATCTGTATGTCTGTCTGTCTGACTGACCATATATTTTTTAGTTTGTATGTCAGACAGTTAATTCATCTGTCCAACAGCCTCATAGTGTACTCATTGAGTCTTCTGGTTGGTTAAACACAATCCAGTTTCATTAATTCGCAATATGCTGCTCGGCTGTCAGAAGATGTAAGATAGGTAAAATCTGTATCATTACATGCCTGCATGTCAAAATAATCTGCACCAAAATGACCAAGCCTGATAGACAGAGCTTGTTTACAAAATATTACACTGAACACTCATCCCAGGCTACAGCACTTCATTAACTTCCTTAAAAAAAGAAACCTGTGAATATTTGCCGTATCCCAAGTGTGTTACACATACGCTCAGCTCGAATAATTACAATTCAAGGACTTCGTCTAAGATTTAGCTTGCTTACATTCTGTAATACATTTTAGTTATTGCCCATGCAATTATTTGAATTATTGTATACCCCCATATAAATGTTCAGGAGACTATGTATTTTGTAGAAGGGGGGCATTTATTTGAATCTGAGAACACTTCCATTTTTTGTGTGTATAAATTGCCATGAAATAAACAGCTGGTAGAGTCATTTATTCAACTTTGAAATCAACTTGAAAATGTTTGAACCAAATTTTAAATCTACCATGTATGTGTATTTATTTTGATTAATGACAGACTTCCAGATGGTTAGTAATTAAATGGGTGGGATTGGGGGTTTTATTATTCGGGGTGTACAGTATACATGGAGTCAATTCCGTGAATGATTGGTATACCAAACATTTCACTTTTGTTGTGTTAATTCATTAATTTTTAAGTTTACACTTTTTTGACAATGAAACATACCATAAAATGCTATAAAAATTTCATAATAAAGAAAATTTCATTACGTTTAAAAAATTACGCTAATATACATACACTGAGGTGAAGTATAGTCTCTAAGCCAGTTCAATAAGAAATCTTTTTATCGTGTTTTGAGCCACTCCCAGAACCCTCATTTGATTTTTATATTGCTTTGTAATCTTTAGATGGTGTCTTAAACCACACGGCCACCGAGGAATTATTGGATGAATTATGTTTATATTAACTGACAGAGTGGAAAACAGTGCAGGAAGTGTTCAGATTGCTCATTACGAGCAATCTGAACTCTTCCTGCACTGTTTTCAAAGGGCTTCTGTGATTGGTGCGGGAAAACACGTATCTATGGAGTAAAGGGTTAAAGCCCGCGTCCACGGAGGAACCTTGTTCTTTATCAGAAAAAAAAAAGAAAAATCAAATATTTTAACTATTGTTTGGTTACCCCTGAACTTGGTACTTGGTCTCTGTAGCATGAAACGCCAGTGGCAGCATGTAAAATACTGTCTCGTGATATGACTGAAATATTGCGGAAAGAGATACCAGACACCATGCAATACAATAGTTAAACATTATTTTTGGTGAATACAGTTTTCACTCGGTACAAAACGCTGATGTGATTTGGGAGTAAAACACTTGCTTTAATTGTGTTTGATGATGGATTATAGACGGTGTGTTTGAATCCCCAGGAGTTTGTATGAACGCATGTTCAGCTCCTGTATCTTAATCAAGTCTTGCATATTGCATCCCTGAGGAAAGTTTTAATGTAGTTCTTCCTGAAGAAGTGAGATAATACAGGTAGGTATTTTGTGTTTTTCAAGACAGCATGAAATATCACATTTATTAAGACTATAAAATATGTCTTAATGATGTTTTTTGGTGTGTGTATTTTTTAAAATTCAGGTAACTTTGAAACTTTTTTTGTTTTACAATTCAAGCTTTAGGTGGATTTTAGAGGGGGAAAATGAAAGAAAGAAAAAAAAACAGCAGATTGAAGATTACAATAAATGACTGGCCGTATTCAACACATGTGAGGTTCAGACAGTGTATTCGAAGAAAATGATACGAAAGGCAAAAACATTTATCAGAAATATTTTGCCACAGCAAAAAGAACACACATAGTGCTGGTGTCTGTAGACCGAGATTGGCCTGAATAAACACACTAGGGCAACATCCACTTAATACAAAGACACCTGTTACGAATTAAATAGATGAATGAACAATGAATTTGAATATGATTCCCCTTAATTAATATCATGTTATGTAACAGGCAACCCTTGAAAATAGGAAATATTCTTACCAATCCCAAAAATGATAATTTTTCTATCCATTTAAAACTCTAAGGATAAGACAGGACCCTGGGTAGCCATTAACTTGATCATTTTCTTTAATATTAAGAATGTTTCTTTCTGATTATTGTCATGTTAAAGGCATTGTTAAATAGTCGTTACTGATTGAGAGTCAAACAATGGAGACTGGGCAAGCTGTTCTCTGGATATAATTTTCTTGTGAATTGGATATTGTGCATCGTTTTTTAAAGTTATTTATTTTACAATGATTGTGAAAGATTTTAGTTCTTACAACTTAAGACAAATCACTCTTGAAGTTTTCCTGGGTAGAACCTGTACTGAGGTTAGCATATGTGGATAAAGTGTTGAACCCATGACCCATCGATGTCGGGTCTGTTCCTCTACTACACATCATGCATTGTTATGTATGAACAGCATGCTGGTTTACTTTATTTATATATTAAATCAACCTCTGACCTAAATTTTCAACCTATGATGAAAGTGGTAATCTACAATGACATAAAAAGGGGTGTGTCCAGGCAGACAATTTGTTATATATAATTGGCATTTTTGCATTAACTTTCCACTACTCCCGCTGATAGTTGCTATCTTTAATCATTATGGTCATGGTGATGTTGTTGCCAACTTCCATGGAAAAGCGATAAAAAGATAATAAATCGATGGAGAGAAAGTTGTTCCTGTAAATCTTCCCAACTATTATAAACCCTATTTGTTTTACTGAAGCTGATATATATAGACTGATAATTGAAATCAGTCCGGAAATCTCAGCTGGAAATAAATGGAACACAATGACTGTTTGTTTCAGACTTACACATTATTTTCTGTTTTAGTTGTTGTTGTTTTTGTTGATTTATATAAGGCTATCATAAATGAATTGCTAGATTATCAACCAAATATTTCTTAAAAACGGGGAGGGCGGTATGATTTTATTTTCATTTTCAAAATGTTTAATGTTTTTTTTGATAAAAAAAAAAAATAATAAAAAAATATTTTTTATTTTATTTTATTTATGAAAATAAAAAGGGTATGGGTGGCATGAAAATGAGGGGGCAGGCGGGGATGATTATCTAGCAATTAATTTATTATGGCCTAATGATGTTTCAGTTTGTATAATGCAAACGCTTACACATTCTAGTAGAGGTTTTATGTCCACAGTCATGCACACTTGAAACCATAAATTGCAAGTCTTGGTCAAACTAAAAATGTGTGGATCTTGGTTCTCTCACAGCTGAGGTTGTTGGTTTGAGTCCAGCATGGTCAAAAACTTGCAGAAGGTTGGGGGTTCTTCTCTGAGTTAGTTTAATTATACTTATTTATTTTAGCTCAATTGCAATGAAAGCTCAGAGCTTATATAAACCGCTCTTGAGTCCATTTCCTGGGGAAGAACCAGTACTGACTGTTGTTTTATGAGAGGCATCGGGTCAAGCTTGGGATCGAACCCGCAACTTCTGGTGTGAGCGGCCAACACTTTATCCATTAGACTACCGCCCTGCTGAGTTGCATGTTTGAGTGCCTTCACCTATAAAATTAGAAACCATATAATATTATTATATTACATAATGTATATTATGTTGAAAATGGTGTTAAACCCATTAAAAATGGATTGGGACCATCTGTACCAATACACCATATTGATTTTCCTGCTGAGTGAGAGGATGGAGAGTTTAGGGAGAGGGGAATAGCGATATTCTCAATACATTACAAGTTATAAATACAGTTTTATATGATCTGGGAATGAATATTATTGAACAGAATCTCAGACCTTCTGCAGATAACTAGTAAACTGTCAAGGTTTTTTATCAAGCTGGTCCAAGGCTATAAAACTTTTATCATGCCCCACTCAAATTCATACTTGAACACAATTTCCAGGATTTATGTAAAAACACTTACTAATGCACAAACACTTGACCTTAAATTTGAAAGTATCTCGCACATTAATTATTTTGGAGTTTTAATATTCATTTTTGTTTTTGAGTTGAGCATGGAACAAAGTTTTATAATCTCTGATCTTGGGCTCAAACTCACAACCTCTGTGATGAGAGGTAATTGATCTTGACATACAGAGCCTTCAGATCACTCAATCCTAGAAGATCCTCAGCCATGAGGTTATCTGATTGAGCTCAGCTCAAACTTACAACCTCTGTGATGAGAAGTAATTGATCTTGACATACAGAGTCTTGAAATCATTCAATCCTAGAAGATCCTCAGCCATGAGGCTATCTGCGTGAGCTGAGGTTATTGATCTTCAGTGTTTACATCACTCGGCCAAGGAGGATCCTCAGCTGGAACATGTATCACATGTAGCCTCAGGTTTTAATGTTGTTGTGCCATTATTATTTAACATTTGTGTGACTATACAGGTATGTTTGTAAGAAACAACACCCGAGGCTGAGTAGCTTCATGATAATTTATGTTATAAGTTGTTATGGTCACATCTACTATATAGTTGCTTTGAAGTAAATCCTTGGTTATTTTTATAGGTCAAAACACTTGCAACTTATACTTGTATAAATGAAATTGGAAACAAAAACCAATGTTGTACCTTTAGCAAAATAATAAAAGCGGGGTGGTAGTGCAGTGGATACAGTGTTGCCTCCTCATGCCAGGGGTTGCGTGATTGATCCCAAGCTCAATCTGACATCTCTCAAAAAAAAAGTATTCCCAGTAAATGCACTCCAGAGCAATCTTGTTGAAATACAAAAGTATAAACTAAAATAATAAGTTTTATGGAGGTGTCATAATTATGTACTATATATACTTGTTTATTAACTGTTTGTATAGGTGGAAGTTCAAACTGCAAACAACTATGCAGACTGAGCAGAATGATCTTTGAAGTGTTTTTTATATGACAATATAAATAGAAACAGGAAGTCAAGGGCTAAAGTCATATATATCCAGAGATGTTCGCATACATAATTATATTAATGTCAAATTAGTAATATGACATACTGACATATTGCACTGTAGTAGTGCCTCTGGCTATCAATCCAGGGTACCTTGCCTGGCCACAGTCTCCGTGATGACTGATATATGACATTGCATCTTATTGTTATTCGTCTCTCACTGTTGATTCTAGTGGTAAACTTATTGAGTACTTGTTGACTTTCCGAGATCCCAGAAAAGAGTGTTTCGGATAGTAGATCATCTGTTAACCATCGATGGCATTAATTAATGAAGTCAAATATTCAAATTAACATATTGCCTTAGCACTGACCATAATTTGTATAATGTTCTTGTGCAGAAAAAAGTATACACATCTTCAGATTATAATAAATACTGAAGCTTTGAACATAATTTGTGTGACTGTAATTTGCTTTAGAGATTACCTAAAAAATAACACCATAATGACCTGCACAAGTTCTCATGCTGGTAAATAATTTGCAGCAGAAGGTATATCATTTTATACTGGCTGCAGTATATAGCAACAGCACATCCCATGTGAACTTCAAAGGGAGCCAAATATATTTCAAGAGCAGTGCAATATGCACCAGACTGCATGAAGAGACCGCTGCTGCATGTCTGTCATATTGGGGTATGATAGCTTTGACTCGTTCAATTTGTAACATCTGCCCACATGTTTTATCTTGATAATTGGGCAAGTTATTATAAATATGAGCATTAATGAAATTAACTTATGGAACGCATACTAGCATGTGGGAAATTTGGAATCTTTGTCTTTAATCCACAAGCACCGTGTCATTTTATCTGAGTGCTGGAGGGTTTATGTCAGAGTTCCATGATTTAGGTTTTTGTAAGTGGGGATGCTGTCTGTATTCATGTATTTCTTATTATTAATTAGCACACCTGTCTCTTGCATCATTTCTTAATTGAAAGTAAATAAACTTTTTTCTATCTCCGCACTCCATTGCGGAAAAAAGGTTTGTGAAAAAGGGAAAAAGGGATTTTATAGCCAGCTGCAATCTTATCTCATAGTAAGGTAAAACTGAATTTATTTATTATTAAATTTATTGATTAAATGAGTTGGGGCTCTGCAGAGCATTATATCATTTTTGACAACGATATATATATATGTATATGCATATATGGTTACGTAGATGCCTTGATATTGTGTCTAATGGTTTGCATTGTAGCAAGGCGTGCTCTGGTCTGTACATTTATGTCTGGTTGTTCACAATTAAATATTTATATATATATATAATTGTGAACAACAAGACATAAATGTACAGACCATATATTTACCAGGGGCCATCAGAAAATATGTAAACTTTTGAAATAACTTACATATATCAATTATATAATGCACAATATTATTATTGTGTTCAAAATAAATTCATATTGAAAAAATTTTGAATATTTTAGCATGATGCGTTGAGTATCAAAGTAAATATGGCGATATTCAAACCATAACAGTTACATATGGCGGGGCTAATTGATGACATTGTATTCGCTAAAACCGACATCAATATTATAAAAAAGTGCTTTCATTTCACATTGACTGAGTCACTCAGGAGCTCAAAATACTATCCTCCGTGGTCTATACATTTTTGCCACCATTTACAACATTGAGTGAACATAACAACGAAATCCGAAGATGGTATTCTGGACACAATATTCTGTTAAGCATGTTTTTATTCCAATGTCTTCCAATCGCGCCCCCAGAGTTATTTTTTAATGACTTGATTTGTTGCCATTTCGTAAACATTTGTGCCATTTAAACAATAAATCCCTTGAAACATAAGCTTCACTGTACACACTCTTAATATGATTCTCTGTTTAAACCTTTACTTCATATAGACGCCTTTGGACACCTCTAATATTGACGCATTTGGACACTTCTAATATAGGCACGTTTGGACAACTTATATAGAAGGCTTTTGAATTATTGGGTGAATTATTTTTATATTAACTGACAGAGTGGAAAACAGTGCAGGAAGTGTTCAGATTGCTCGTTACGAGCAATCTGAACTCTTCCTGCACTGTTTTCAAATGCCTTCTGTTATTGGTGTGGGAAAACGCGTATCTATGGAGTAAAGGGTTAAGTAGGACTGTATAACCAAACAAAGAGTTAAACTTTATGGATCTGCTGTATTCTGAGTGCTTGTCAATTTTCAAGTGCCCCGATGTCAAGTTGTTTCAAACAAAACAGCATACTGTAGCATTATAATATTGGCATCATTTAAAGGTGCGTTAAAGGATGTGAAAAGGCATACAATTTTACAACACTTATTGATCTTTTTTATTTAAAAATAAAAGCTGTTTTGGCAACGCTACACTTGATTGAATCATATACTTAGGTAGAAAAAAATAATATCTGCTCTGACTGTGTAAATCAATGTTTCCATAGTTACCATTGAATATAAATTAATCAAAGAAAATCAGCAAAATTTCGCAAAATGACTGCAAATAAATGGCAGCAGAAGCTACACGAGTATTATTAAAATACAATGGAAATTAAAAAAAGTTATGGCAAAAGCCTACAAACTTTCTGATTCCCCCTTATATAATATATATGGGCAAGTTGGGCAGTAGTTTAGTATTTGACATAATTATCAGAGCCGAGTTATGCAGGTACACTCAAAACGATCATTTAGTAGTGAGAAATCATATATGTTATTACACTAGGTTAATATCAAATATATGTCATGGGTTTATTACACTCCTGCACCATAAATTATGTGATGATATATTAATATCACATTCCTTTGAGGGTGATATCAGGAAATGTCAACCTGAGAAGCCATGGTCAACATTATTTTTCGAAATTTGACATATAGCACCGTTACAGGAATGTGATATTTATTTTATGATACCGAAAACAAGAACAATAATACATACACAGGTTAATGTTTAATTCTTCCTTCATGTTATCTCAAATTCATACTTTTTTCCCCCCTAGAAATTCACGAAATAGTTTTACAATGAAGTTTTGTGATACAGATTTGTTCACCAAACCAGTATGACAGATCAAGTAAAAATCGAAATCAATTGATGTTATTCACTTGATGCATTACAAAATATGTTGCAATTTTAAGTGGAAAATCTATTTTTGTGAAACTTAGGTGCGCAAGCAAAAATTGGAAAATCCTTTTCATTAAATTATTTTGGCATAATTATATAAATGGTAATATGGTTGTTGTATGGTGTTTAGCGTCGCTTTCAACAATTTTTCAGTCATATCACGACGGTGTCTACTTGAGACAGTATTCTGAGCGCTGTCACACTGGAGTATCATGCCGCAGACACGTGGTATGATACCCCACCCAGTCTCATTATACTGACACCGGGCCGACCAGACCTAGAACTGTCCTCTAAATGCTGAGCGCCAAGCCAGGAAGCTTCTAGTACCATTTAAAAATTGCTTGGTATGACCCGGCCGGGGATCGAACCCACGACCTTCCACATGCAAGGCAGACGCTCTACCGCTAGACCACACTGCGGTCTTGGTAATATGGATTGAGTGAATATTATGTAGGTAGGATATTTGGAAAAAAATGTTTTTGTCAATTTCAAAATTTTCAAAAATCATGATGAACTTCCTTAAAGTGGGACAGGTTGGTGTGTTCACAAGGAGGACTTAACTGTTTTCTTTGATTAGACTATTGATTTATTCGCAGGCTAAACTGGGTACCGGTATTTGCAAATTATAAGAGAGGTCAGAAACATCCATTAGATATGGCATAAACCAAATACAGTCAACCCTCTCTTAAGCAGCCAGTCAAGGGTAGGGGCAAAAGTGGCCTTTCAAGACAGCTTGTTACATGCTTAATGCAGGTTAATTTACTCTGAATGCATAGAAATGGGAAATAGAAAATATAGTTGCTTAAGACAGGTGGCTGCTTTATAGAGGTGACAGCTTACACAGGATTGACTGTATTGGAAGAAGGCTTCTGATACTACATGGGTGTATGAGTCTGCTTAAAAGCTTTTATAGTGTAAATAAAGATGGACTGATTAACCCTTTACTCCATAGATACGTGTTTTCCTGCACCAATCGCAGAAGGCCTTTGAAAACAGTGCAGGAAGAATTCAGATTGCTTGTAACGAGCGATCTGAACACTTCCTGCACTGTTTTCCACTCTGTCTGTTAATATAAACATAATTCATCCATTGCTGATATGTGGTGAATTAATGCTTTCAATATTAGAGGTGTCCTGCAAAGGCGTTTATAGGAAGTAAAGGGTTAAGATGAAGTTTTCTGTTCACAGGTATACAATTATTAAGGAGAGTTGTTTTCTTGTCTAACATGTGATGTAAAACATTAGCAAATATTTATTTAACAGCAAATATTAACAACAAACATCTCTAACCTATGGCTGATCTTATTGTTTATGTGTCTTTACAGACAGGCGAGTCAGTGATAGCCTGACCATGTGATGGATTAGCGGAGGAGACCTTGACAAGTCACTCAGAGAGAATGCACCACAGGGAATTGTGGAATACTGACAGACATTTGGAATGCGTTTAGGAACTTTATTGGAATAGAAAGGCTTGTGTTGTAAAGAGAGCATAACATAATTTAAGCACATGTTGGTTATAAAAAAATGGTCAACATTTGAATGAAAGCAACATTTAATTGTGAGTAAATGGAAATATAATTGATTGAGGAATGTAACATAAATCAGATAAAACTAAATGAATGTAACAGAAAGGAGACAAAACTATAGGATACAACACAAAGAAGGATAAAAAAAGAGGAATGTAACAAAGTTACAAAGAAAACAAAGTTAGAGGCATGTAGCAAAAAGAGGACAAAACTAGAAGAATGTAACGCAAAAAAATACAAAACAAGGGGAATTTCACGAAAACAGGACAGATGAAAAAAATACCCATTGGCAGCTGCCGTAAATAGTGAAGTTCTGGTAATTCTTGAAATGTACATATAACTATTTCAGAGATTCTTCCAAAAAAAATTAAGTAGATCTTCTGAATAAATAAAAAGCACTTTTACTCTTTTTCTCTGTATTTTTTATGTAAACAAATACATCACATGCTATATTACATGTAGATGTCGGATTGTGGAACCATAATAACCAATGTGTATCATTTATCTGGCTTTTATCTGTATGAAGATGGAATGTGTGTTCTCCGACATTTTGTAACCGGATACCTTTGGTATACTAGACAGTAGTGTAGATAATTTCAGGCAATATTATCAACAGCTGTCACTACTGTCTGTGGTATTGGAATGGTTTAGTTTAGAAAAAATTATATCCACTAGAAAAATTGCTACTGTATTGAAAGGAGCCATTTTGGGTTGAGAGTTATAAAGCAGTGTCAGATAGAAACAGATGATAAGAGACAAGGACATTAGAGAGAGGAAACAGTGTACAGGATACTGAGTTTTGTTAGTTTACTTTTTCTATGTTTTTTGTTGAATAGATGTGTTAAATTCTCAAGATATTAAGATTAGAGATACAGTGTTACATTATAAGTATTTTTTATGAGCATATATGTGTTGCATAGGTTAATATATATGAGTGAAGGAGTCACACGGAATTAGACGCTCGGCACGATTTGTACATAATTCTCGAGTGTTTACCGGGGAGAAGTGAGAGTTACTCATTGAGACTAAAGTGCAGAAGATCTTCTATGACAGTGGGATAATTTTTGACTAGTGTGCTTCTTGCTGCTGAGTTAACAATGTGAGATTTCACAGTTGAGAGAAGTGGAGATTATTGATGATGCGTTAATGGTAATCTAGATGTTCATAACATCATTTTGGCAGTGATGGTGAATAAATTAGATAAAAGTGCACAAAACACACATGTAGGAGGTGTATAGCTGTGAGATATTTGTCAGAAATTCAAAACTGAGTTTCAGATGATAAAGAGGTAGGGCAGTAAAGTACACACGTGTGTGCATGAAAACATTGAATTATAGAATTGTTAAAATGGTCTTTGTTAAATGTGGTTGTTATTATGTACACATTGTGCAGCTGTCGTGTGTAAAACGCTGGCATTTCAAGTGCCTTCAACATGCATCTGATGTAAAACTGTGATAAAATGATAAGTTTAGATATGTGGGAGACATGCCTCAGAAATGTACAGTCGATAAGTGCATGATTCAGACGGTGTGCCCCAAATCAAACATTTGAGATTTTTTTTTATCCTGATGTGTTGTATACTGACTGAGATTCAGGTTTCTTTATGTTTTCAAGTTCTTTTGGTCGAGAGTTAAAACAGAAGGTACTGAAATACCTCATTTGTGTCAAAGATTTATTCCGCTGAAGAAGTGCAGTGTTATTTGAGAATTGTTTGCATTATAAATTCCATAAATTGGGATTCCTGTGTGGGTTGGAGTTTATTTCAGTGATGGGAAATTAAGGATTACAGGTTGACAGATAATTGGTTGTGTGTACATAAGTTTTAATGAATTTGTGTATCATAACTGGGATTAGGTTAAAAAGCCTGCAACAAGTGTATAGGATTTAAAATTCAAACTGGATTACAAGATCTTGTGATTTTCCAGTGATAATTGGAGATAGCTGCAGCACATGTTAAGCTTTTTGTTGAAAAGGATTTTATTTGCGAAGAAAAAAATATCAGTCTTGAAGGAAAAATGTGTTGTTTTTTATTCATTAGTGGAATAACGTTTCATTTATCTTTATGATAAAATATAACAGAGTTTTGCTTTACTAGCTGGGATTAAAAGAAAATCAAAATGGTGGACAATCTGTCAAGCAGCAGACAATCGCAAGATGCATCATCAACATTTGTGCCCATCATACAGCCACCTGCTAGTGTTTCTATTGGTTCTGATGGCGCAACGTCTTCTTCAGCGAACAAAGACACGATTGGAATTAACCCAACGCCGTCAAATAGTGTGGGAACCCCATATTTTACAAACTCGGGACAGTCCCACCAATCAAAGCTTCTGAGTAGCTACGGCGATCAAAAATCAGATTCTAGTCAGTTTCCTATGCAGCATGCCACACAACTGCTGTCTGGCGATGCTTTACCCTTGGCAACGACACAGTACTCCTCTAGTGAATCACAACAGAGTCAACCATCACAGTCAAAACCAGAATCAGGGACAGTTTCTTCTGCAAGTGTTTCTAAGCATATATCTGACATTCATGTTACCTCATCTAGTGATATAGCTAGTGCAAGTGTATCCAAAGATTCAACTGTTGCCAAGGATACTATAGTTCCCACAGCAAAAGCAGGTGCTGGGCAGTCTTCATCACAAGATGCAACATCATCTCGTAACAATCATTTACAAAGTAGTAAATCATCATTTAATAAAAAATCTGTTATAAAAGACACAGTGGGCTCATCAGATTACAAACCGAGTGTTTCGGACACGGATTCCGCGACACAGTTCAATTCACAATCAATTTTGAACTCATTGACTTTAACTTCAGCAGCTTCATCAGGGCCACAGTTTCCAAGAGGCTCTTCAGCAAGGTTGAAGATATCTGCATCTTCCTCACTGGATTATGAAGCCACATCGAGAGAACTGTATAGTACATTTACGCCCAGTCAAACGTCCTTCGTGTCGTCTGCTATTTTAATAGATTCAACAGCAACTCTTAAGACAACTCCAGCAATACCTCTCACCCCACCGAGCAGTAAACCTGTCAGTCCGTCAGATACAGGTCAAACATCACTATTAGGAGGTAAGTTGAAACATCAGTTTTGGATATGTTTAAGTAATAATAATAATAATATCTTTATTTATAGAAGGCAACACATTATGACATAATACAATTGAATTCAAGGTACACATCATATTTTCAACAACATTTCAAACTTTACAATATTATAATCACCTAATTACAGACTTCAGGTACATTGCAGGGATAATTATGTTTCTTCGAAGATGGAACTTGGGCAAGCAGAATTTTTGTGGTGGGGGAAGAGGGTATTGTCAGCGTGGGTTTTTTGCTGTGTTCGAGGAGCAAGTTCCCATTCCCCTCCCAAAAACATTTATTCTGAAAAGTCAGAAAAAATTTCCCTCAAATAAAACCTTTTTTTTTAAGTGGGGTTTAATGTCAGTTTTACAGTTGGAAAGAAATGAAAAATAGGGTATGTTGAACTGTAAACTGTTTTAAACATACATAGCTAATGATTTGCATTGTTTTGGATTTTTCCCCATTTTTATTAATACAGTGCTATTTTCTCCTGTTAAAGGCAACCGCCTTCTATTTCCCTAAATGTATGTCATCTGCAGGTCGTCTGTTTTTTTTTCTGAGTAAATAAAAAGGGACATACGGCCAAACCTGTGTAAGTGGTCACCTCTATTAAGCAGCCACCTGTCTTAAGCAACAGTATTTTCTATTTACCATTTCTTTGCTTTCAGAGTAAAGTAATCTGTATTAAGCAACAACCTGTTTTAAAAGGCCACTTCTGATCTTTCCCTTGCCTAGCTGCTTAAGTCGGGTTTTACTGTATATTATTTTTCCACAACAGCTTGAAAAATTCATTAAGTTTTGCCTCTATGCCAGTTATCTCGTATATAAAAAATTATTAATAAACAAATCTCATAATATGGCAATGAGCAGTACCTCTGTTTGACTTGTGGTGATCAATAGCAGGACTTCCACGTACTCTCACTTTAGGACAAAGCAATAATGCACCCGAGATTTGATTTCGTGGAATCTCTTGTCTCAATGGCTTAATGTTTCCCATATCAGTTTAATACTTTGGAACCATCTTAACTGATACAAATTTACAGCTTTGAATCTCATAAATTTTGGAATTTCACTCCCATCATATAGGAATTTAACCTTAAAATTTGGAAATACCACGACATTGTAGTTTTGGAAGGAGCACAAATTTGGTCCAAAAATCAGTATAAAAAAAAATTCACCTGGGTCTTGCCAACATAGAGTACCTGCCATATATTTTCTGTAATTTTGCCAGTTTTTGAAGCCTAGAAACCACTCATGGCAATGTTGAAATCGTATAAATTATTACACTTTATATGAACAGTTTGTTAACCGTACACTTATATACATGTGTTAACCGTACACTTTCACACATGTATGCACAGATTCACAGAAGCATTAATGTTCCAGCATTACTGTCTGAATCTTCATATTTGTTTGAATATGTAGCATAAATGTAATGCCATCGAGGGCTAACAAACAATTAGTGAACCTAACCACTCTTTCCTTGAATCCTGTGAGGTTAACCAGTACTCTAGCATACCTATCTCAACTGGTAACTACTGGAATCAGTGGTGAGAGATGAACAACTAAGAAAAGATTTTCTTAAATGATACTTTATCAGGGGTTTAATCTTCTGCCATGACTATGTGTAGTGTATAGAATAGGTATAGTACTGGTTTTGCCTAGGAAGACTTTCGAGCGGGATTTGTAAGAACTTGTTTCACAATCAATGTAAAATAAATAAGTTTTAAAATTACAATACAGTATACCTGTAGTAATCTCAACATGATTGCCGTGTCGATTTCTAAGTAAAATCACAATGTATGCATATGACCTTTATGGCGTTTCAAAACTTTTAATTGTTAAACACCATCGCTGTAATTAAATGGTTGCATTGAAAGACATTAAACACCTGCAATAACATGTCATTTTAAGCTGCTATCAACTTGAACATGCCTTTGACATTGTAGTATATTTTTACTGGTTCAGTTCAGAGGACTTTTTATTTGTGACATGTGTAGTAAACCTGGGGAACGGTTTGTACTCCTGTGGTATATGACTCACTGACTTTAAAAAGACTTCTTGCAGAGAGGTGTCAAGCACCTATTTTTCATTTGGTATCTTATTTTATAATAGGATTTAACACCATTTTTAACACATCACAGGTTAAATATAGGGTGAACATTTTATTTTGCTGGCGGAAGACTCCAGGTTCATCTGAATAGAACTATACACATATAGTTAATACGATCTTTCAGTAAGTAACTTGCAAAAGTTCTCACATAATATGTCCGAATTGAGCTGGATTAAGTCCAATGCTCTCAGAAATGTTAGGTTTTGATTTTGAGAGATGGTGCCTTACTCCACTTGGTGTAGGACCCACAAATCTTGGTGTAAGATTGAAGGGTCATGAGTTCAATCTTCTGCCATGTCTGTGTGGTGTCCTTGAGCAAGACACTTTATCTGCATATGCTTAAAGTATTGGTTCTAACCAGGAAGACTAGAGCATGATTTGTATAAGTTGTTATAACTCTTTTCACAATGAAAGTAAACTAAATCAGTTTAAAGCAAATAGTTTGATCTAAACATATAAAACTCATAGAGAAAAGTTGTGTGTAAAAAAGTTGAACCAATACAGTCAGCATTGATTATAGCACTGGTATTAAAGGGAATTTATCAGGAATTTCGAAACAAAATTAAAAATTGGCTAAATGTTTTTTCGCTTTATATCATGCATATACATGTATATACTCACTGACCCTGTGTTACCTTAATGATATTGATTAAACATGTAAAAAAAAAAATGTTAAAAAGGGATTTCCTAACTTGGGCTGTGCGTCTAGGTTACACTAAAATATATTTTCTGCTTAAAATTGCAACATATTTTGTTATGTATCAAATGTGTTGCATGATTTCATTTTGATTTCAGTCTGATCCATTTAGTAACATTGTTTCATCTTAGAAAGAGTCCGAATGATAGTTTACCACACCAATTCAATTATTGATTGTGTCACATTTTGGTGGATTTGACATTCCGAACCATTCAGATTTTATTTATTAATGATAATGAGATGCATTTTATCCATGTTAATAATTATTTTATTTTTTAAGGCATTTATAGCATTTTTTCGTGATATACTCGCTTTAATATACCAGGCGGTACAAGCCTAATTGCACATTATGTACCCAGTTCATAATGAGTACCTTGAGTCATTCATATTTTTAGCTCACCGGAACGAAGTCCAAGGAGAGCTATTGTCATGACCCCGGCGTCATTATCGGCATCGTCTGTAGACACCCAGGTTAAACTTTTGCGTTTAAGTTTAAGATATCTATGCTACCACTCATCGGATGTGAATGAAACTTTGCATGTGTGTTCACCATCATCAAAGGAACACACAGAGATAAGAACCATAACTCTGGATTGCATTTTGGCACAGTTATGGCCCTTTTTGGACTTAGACAACCAGAGGCGAGTTTTGTTGGTCTTCTGACAACTCTTGTTAATTTTAAAATAACATGCCTTTGGTCACATAAACAATGATTTAATTAAGCAGGCGTGTGAAAGCTACAAGTAGTTCTACTGCCCCAATTTGTTTAGTTAAAGTTTAACACACTCCAGCTGCTTATGTTACATTTAATCTGTGAATTTTTGTAGCTGAATTATCTCAAGATCACTTATCATTCACCACTGAGGGGTCATGGGGTGGGGTGGGGGTTGGTGGATGGTGAATTGGGGTTGAGCTCAGCTGGTTCAAACATTTTATCTAAGAAAGTTTCCTTAGTTGCTTATGGAATGACTGGAAACTGTCCCATTGGTGCAATAAGGTACCAAGTGTATATAAGATAAGAAGGCACTTGGTACCTTCTTGCACCAATGGGACGAAATTTACTAATAAAACTGGTTTCCATAAATGTATATAACATATATATATATATAAACTTGCTTGGCAAATGGAAAAAAAGTTCTATAAAAGGAAAGTTTATAAGTTTAACTTAAGTAAACAAATTTCAAATGTTTGCAGCGTTACGAAAGTTTGCCATTTACTTACAGAAGATGCTGTGAGAACATTGGTGGTTCTACTAAGATTCATTCTGAGGTTTACCTCCATCATTAAAACTGGATATGCCATAATACCTGTCATTTGTTGAAAATGGTGTGTTTTAAATACATGAGATAATTCAATGAAAGCTTGAAACATTTATGTTTTTATGAGTTGTCAACTTCAAGTAAGTCGGGATAGTATAGCTTTAAAACTGTTTATAATGCATTTAATTTAAAATTTTATATATTATTACATTGTGTCAACACAGTTTCCTGGGGAAAAGGCTGACATTTAAATATATATGATACATGTCCTCTTCAATAATGATGCCATGTCTAAATGTGAAATACTTTCATCTGATCATGTTTTGAAAACTTTTCTGTAAAATAAATTACGAAAATTCATTTATACACATATATTTATTGGCCTGAATGGCTGAACTACTGGAGGTTGGTTAGACAAGAGTATCTGCCATTTGGCTTGAATGTAATATTTTTGCCTTACATCAAGGTCCGGTTCTAGGACAATCTTTAAAAAAATATTTGTTTGCTGTGCTCCAACCCAGTATTTTTTTATGTGAGTAGGAAGGTAGTTATTTTTTTTTGCAGAATTTTGATTTTAAAGACAAATGGACAGAAATCATGAAAAAAAAATTTAAACGCTTTTGAATATCAATAAAAAAATTTGGATAGCTGCAATTTTTATTGAGTAGGTAGGAACACGGCAAACAATTAGTTTTTTAAGGACGGACTAGTTTTACTGGTGCATTACTAGTATTTAAATACTTCAGAACAAAAACATCCAGGTGATCATGATTTTAGACTGGATCCTGAAAAACTGCATTATTTTTTTTTGGATGCTGGTTAATGAATATTAAAGAAACCAGTTTTTGAGTAATTAAGTTAAAATTAGGAATATGATGGTGAAACAGAAGCCAGGCCAGATTAAAGTTCACAAGATTGTGCTGTTCTAAATTGAATAATATTAACATCATCATTTTTTTTTTTTGCTTCATCACATGGTATGACATTCAGTCCTTATTTGAGTCTGTCAACATGTGCCATTAATTTAAGGGATTTTGCATTTATCTTATTCACCACTGAGAATAAAATAATTTTACCAAATAATACTTAATCATTCATATTTATTTATTAATGATAAAGCATTTTTTTTTTCTTTAGATATTTAGAAAGTTTGTTGCATTTAGTTTATTCTAATTTATTTTACCTTGGTAGCTAGGAAAGCTTAAGGCTTAAATGAAACACTCTCCAGTCTGCTCCTTGGCTAGTACCAATACTAAAAGTTTGTTTTTTGAGAGGCATTGGGTCAAACTGGTAACCGAACCCATAATATCTTGCTTAAGCAGCCAACACTCTATCCACTACACTACCACCCTGCTTACATTTGTTGTAATTAATTATTCAAACAATGACTATTTATTGCTTGTATTTCAGGTGGATTGTCCAACAACATCATTTACATTGGTGTCCCCCTCTGTGGTCTTGGTATTCTCATCTTCCTCATCATCTGCATCATCTGTCTCAGAAAACGCAAAGCCAAAACGAAGGTAGGCTTACGATCATACTGCATAGTTACATGTTGTTGATTTTTATTAGTGATAAAACTGTTTTCAACTGGTATCCTGTTTTCTTTGAAAAAGACATTAGAATTAACCAGAGTGATTGATCTAAGGCACTGTCTTAAGATCACTTACCTTTCACCACTGAGGTCATAGGTTCAGGTCTTGCTCGCTCAAAAAACTTTGTATAATAAACTTTACCAGTTACTTGCGGAAGGATGTTGACTTTACTCAGATTCATTCAGATGTCTTCGTCCTTCAATAAAACTGGATATGTCATATATAAACTGAAATGTGTTGAAAATAGCGTTAAACCCCACTAAAAGAACAACAACAAAAAAGAATGAACTAGATCGTGGAACCACTTTCTGTCTAGAAATAAATGGCATTCTTTTTCACATAAGGTTTCTAGACTCAAACTCATGACCTCATGACCTCGGAAGTTAGAGATCGTGTGATGGTGCTTTATATAATCACCATGCCACAGATTACCTCCAATATGTTAATATGAAATAATGGTGAAAATATAACTGATTTACATCATTTCACCTAAACTTACTTGCTTTAATATAAAGTTCTACATTGATTGGTACTCATTCATTAAGTTCTTATAAATATCTACACAATATGATAATGTAATGGTCCGAAAACAAGGGCAGAAGATCTTGTTATAGAAGTTTGGTAGCTTATGTTCATTTTATTCAATGAGAATAGATTTTACAGGTGCATGGCTATGCACAATTTGAAAGGAAGAGCACAAATTACTCACCAATTGAACGCATTTCCAGTCATTCAAAATGCAATTATCAAAATGCAGAGTCCATGTTATTTATAATTAAAAAATATTTTCACCTATCATTTGTATTAAAATTGTGAAAAAAAGTACATTGCACAATCGAAATCTCAGCTTAAAATGTTTGGTTGGTTTGTCAATCATTTTACAATTACCAGTTGTCATAAATCAAACAAAAGAATAAATATTGTGAATAATTTTCGGTTATGTTGGGACAAGTTTGAACAAGTCACCATGGTTAAAATTTAACGTAGACATATTGAGTGTCCCTGGGCAAGTTCAATACAGTCTAACCTGTGTAAGAGGTCACCTCTATTAAGCAGCCACCTGTCTTAAGCAGCCACCTGTCTTAAGCAACCACTTTTTCTATTTTCAATTTCTATACTTTCAGAGTAAATTAACCTGCATTAAGTAACACACTGTCTTAAAAGAACACTTTTGCTCCTTCCATTGACTGCCTGCTTAAGAAAGGTTCGACTGTATGTGGTGTATGCCATATCCAATGGACCTTAAAAAACAGTTTAAGAGGCATATGAAATAAGTATGGCACTGCTGCCAAAATCATAAACAACTCCTACATCTAATTAGGGTGGCTGTCTATGATATATCCATTAACAAAGTTAAAATATATATGCTACATCCTATGAAATAAGCAGGGCACAGTTTCTAGGGTCCTGCATCTCTGTAGGGGTGAGTCAACACAGTTAGCTGAATTGGCAGTGCGTCTGACTATCAATCCGGAGATCATGTGTTGAAATCCACTCGCAGTCACAGTCTCTGTGATGATTGATATGACTTGGCATTCTCATTGTCATTCATCTCTCACCACTGATTCCAGTGGGAAAGTTATCAGTTACTTGCAGAGATGGGTGTGCTTGAATATTGGTTAACCTTCCATTATCCCAGGAAAGAGTGGTTAGGTAAACTGATCGCCTGTTAACCCTCGATAGCATAAAAATGATGCCTAATACTCAAACAAACTAATAATATATATATACCATAATTATACAGTGTACCTAGTCATTGTGATGAATCAAAATTGATGCATGTACTTGAATCATTAGGTTGTGGGGATTATCAAACCTTTATATATGGTATATTGAGGGGTCCTAGGGCACTGTCTCAGAATCACTTACCTCTCATGGCTGTGGTCATAGGTTTGAGTCATGCTCGCTTCAAAAACTTGATGTGAGAAAGTTTGCCAGTTATTTGTAGATGGATGGTGGTTCTACTCAGATTCATTCCAATATCTTCCTCCATCAATATATCTGGATATGCCATATATAACCTGAAAAAGGTTGAAAATGGTGTTAAACCTCATAAAAAAAAAATCAACAGTATTTTAGTAATTTAGCTGTTGGTCAGTACTCCTAATCCTCATTCCTTGGATCAATGAGTCAATGCTTCTAATCATTGTTCTTGGTATCAGTGACAGTCAATGCACCTAATCATCATTCCTGGTATCAGTGACAGTCAATGAACCTAATCATTCCTGGTATCAGTGACAGTCAATGCACCTAATCATCATTCCTGGTATCAGTGACAGTCAATGCACCTAATCATTCCATGTATCAGTGACAGTCAATGCACCTAATCATCATTCCTGGTATCAGTGACAGTCAATGCACCTAATCATTCCTGGTATCAGTGACAGTCAATGCACCTAATCATCATTCCTGGTATCAATGACAGTCAATGCACCTAATCATTCCTGGTATCAGTGACAGTAAATGTACCTTATCATCATTCCTGGGATCAGTGACAGTCAATGCACCTAATCATCATTCCTGGTATCAATGACAGTCAATGCACCTAATCATCATTCCTGGTATCAGTGACAGTCAATGCACCTAATCATCATTCCTGGGATCAATGGCAGTCAATGCACCTAATCATCATTCCTGGTATCAGTGACAGTCAATGCACCTAATCATCATTCCTGGTATCAATGACAGTCAATGCACCTAATCATCATTCCTGGTATCAGTGACAGTCAGTGCACCTTATCATCATTCCTGGTATCAGTGACAGTCAATGCATCTAATCATCATTCCTGGTATTAGTGACAGTCAATGCACCTAATCATCATTCCTGGTATCAGTGACAGTCAGTGCGACTAATCATCATTTCTGGGATCAATGGCAGTCAATGCACCTAATCATCATTCCTAGTATCAGTGACAGTCAATGCACCTAATCATCATTCCTGGTATCAGTGACAGTCAAGGCACCTAATCATCATTCCTGGTATGAGTGACAGTCAGTGCACCTAATCATCATTCCTGATATCAGTGACAGTCAATGCATCTAATCATCATTCCTGGTATCAGTGACAGTCAATGCACCTAATCATCATTCCTGATATCAGTGACAGTCAATGCACCTAATCATCATTCCTGGTATCAGTTACAGTCAATGCACCTAATCATCATTCTTGGTATCAGTGACAGTCAATGTCAATGTCAATCATTCCCAAGATCTGTTATATGGTTAATCTTATCTCTGCAAGTCATTAAAAAGTTCTGTATAACCAAATGTTTTGGAGGAATGTCATTTTAAATAAATTTATATTTGATTTGCAAGAAATGATAAAATATATATAAAATAATAATGCATTTTCTGTTTATAATGTCATTTAAATTATTATTTGTCATGGAAGAAATTTTGTAAAAAATATTATGTATATTGTGATAACAATTTATAAAAGCCATATCATATCAACAATGAGAAACCATATTGACTGTCATAAATAGTATTAAACCATAATTATTCAACTTGGCATAAATATATCTTATGCTTTACATGCTTAATGTGATCTGCATCTTAAGATAGAACATAATTAACAAAAATATCAAAGCTTTATAAACTGGTTAGATATTTTCAAAATCTTGTTTTTAATCAATAGAGACTGGCATCAAATCAATATAAAAGATTATGTAGTGTAATTTAATGTAATTTCTTCTGCGTACGCAGGGTTCGCCAGCGAAGAATCATGTGCAGGATTTGTGGGTAAACTCCCAGCCAGAGATTGCACTGTCGTCACAGAGTCCATTACATGAGGCAAATGGCGGCGAAGGAATAGGGGGCCAGAAAGATTTAGGTAATTTGTAAACGCTATCAAGAAATATTCCTCTATAACATGACTGTATGCTATCTTTTTGCATTTTTCTTTTTTTTAAGTTTTATTTAGTTGGTGTTGTACCAGTGAAATAATCATGTCCAAAATTCTTTTAATTCATTTTAAAGGATACAATCATAAATATAAATTAATAAGGTTTATTTGACCTGCAGTAGTTTTGCTAAGTTCTGCATATATATTTCTGATAAATATTTGTTTCATTTATGGTAAAGTACATCATTTTTAAACACCAATATAGATTTTCTTCTTTAGTTGATAAAAGCTGTGTTCAGTTAGCTTAGCTGGTACTGCCGATACTGACTGTCAATCCAGGGGTTGTGAGTTTGAATCTCCTCCCGCCCACAGTCTCTGTAATGATTGGTACATGGCATCAAGTGGGAAAGTTATCAGTTACTTGTGATGGGTGTGCTCCAGTACTGGTTAACCTTTCAGGATCCGATTAAAGAGTGGTTAGGTTGAGTGATCGTCTGTTAACCCTCGATGGCCAAAAAAATGAAGCTCAATATTCAAGACAACATACCTGTTTGTAGCAGAGCTTTATTGTAATTCACATGAAAAGACATTAATATTTAAATTTGCATTGACATTGAAAACATTTTTTAAATGCATTAACATAGTGCATAGCCAGCTGGTACAACTCCACCTAAATAAACATTGATAACTTACAACTTTATTTTACATCTCCAGTTATTTGTACTTGTAACAATTACAGCTGTTTTTTTTTACCAGTTTAAGTGTATATTTTATATCTTTATTTCAAGCATGATTCTAAGCTTATTGCCTTCTTGGAAATGCTGTTGTTTGGGAAATGTGTGTATTATATTATTTTAAGCATATTGTTGCATTTTGTGTAACTATCCCTCTTTTTTATTATATTAAACTGTATTTAATTTTTAAGAAATAAAAAATGTTTATGAATTACTTTAAAGGGTACCGCACGTCAGAATATAAATGGCTATTTATCGTTAAATAGACATGTAAATAACACAAAAATCAACAAATTTTAATTGTACGAAATTTATCAAATGAGAAAAATGACATTACATATCATGATTTCAAGCGTTTCCTAAATGCTATGGGCGCCGCCATTTTGTAGCTCTTTTGTGATGGAGGTATTCGGTGACGTCATAACTGCACTTCCGTTCTAGTTATCGCGCAAATTGTATTGTGTCGTTAGTGACTGCTCTCTACTGAAACTCTTATGTATATACACTAATATACGTAATCAGTTTGTATACAGATATACAGTGCATTAGTGAACATCGAAGGTAGACAATTAAACGCGAAAACGATTCTGAATTAAAGGACTTAACCCATTAAACATTGTTTTCTCCAGCGGAATAAGTGGGTGGAGTAATGCGATATGTTTTGTGGACAGCGTTGTGTTTAGTTTTCCTAATATGTGATTTCTCATTGCCTCAGTGTCAAGCTTCTGGTGACATCACGCGCAAAACGCCTTTATACTTTGGGGTAGGACTTAAGATTGCAGAATGAAGCACACCAATGCCTTGGCGTACTACTACCCAAGCATACAATTTCTGATGATTTCAGTACGAAGATGACCATATGCGACATACATATAGACTTAGTGTATATTATCCAGTGGGAAGCTCTTAAAAATGTGCTAATAACATATAGCTCAGGTGATTTCTGAAATTTAATTTGTAATTTTATTAACTCTTCCTTATTGCGAAATTGATATAGCAAACTTTCACAATCTTATAATTGCAGGCTGTTTAAACAGGTGTGATAATCCAATTAACAATAAAAACAAGAGGTTAATGCCAAAACATAAGGTGTGAAAACGACATGGTTTCTAAAAATTATTATTTAAATACAAATTAAGGCCAATTAATTGTGAAAGGCCCGATTAGCTCAGTCAGTTACGTGTCTAACTATCAATCCAGGTGTCTCGAGTTTGAATCCCCACCCCGCGACATTCTCTGTAATGACTGACATACAACATTGTGTCTCAATATTATTTGTCTCTCACTGCTGATTCGAGTGGAAAAATTATCAGTTACTTGCGGTTGTTGGGTGTGCTCGAGTACTGGTTAACTTTTGCAGGAAACAGTGGTTAGGTTAACTGAACATCTTTACAATAAACCCTCGATGGCAAAAAATGATGCTAAATATTCAGTCAACCATTAATTGTTCATAAACTCATTTTATTAATTTTATAATTAATAGGCAATTTAGTTTATTGATATATGGGTTTTTCACAGTCAACTAGGTCATTATTCTTGAATAGACATTTAAACAACCTCTACTTCGTAATGAAAAAAGATAGAGTAAAACCTTTGTTCCTTTATTTATTCATTAATACATGAAAAGTTTTTTTTACTGTTAAAATAGTGTTCTGGTATACAATTTATGAAAAATATTCATAAAATCATATAACATATTTTTTTTACGTGTAAGTTTGCATTGATATTGAAACCCTAATTAACTGAAAATGTTTAAATAAGTAATAAGGCATAATACTTTGTGATATAACATCCTGTCATAAAGCCTGGGGTCATTAAACCTGGGGTGATTACGCTTATTAGGGTACAATATGCACACTGTGGCAGGGTATTTCTCATTACCACATGGTGTGAATGTGGTGTGGATGAATTATGAAAGCTCAGCAGGGTGCCAGTAACATACACTTTGTGCAATATGCCTGTAGACATTATATTCCATATGACACTCCCTATAAGGAGACACATTCATATATGTTCAGAGAACTGGTAGAATAGATAATCATCATATATCAAATTGGGTAGTAACACCATTTGAAAATCCAAAAGACAGTGCCAGTTATGTAAAACAACACAAAAAAAACCAACTCATTCATGCTTCATCTAAATTTACTAAAAAGGGTATGAAATCAAAATTTTATCAGCCATTTCTCAGTACGCAACAATGGCCGCACCAGCTAAACACGATAAGAAAAGAGATATAATATTATTTCTTATTCTCTCTTAGACAGGTAAATATATGTAACAAAACATTTTCCCTTAAATTCCATTCCTGGTCTAATTAGTGTTTTTTTTTTTTTTTTGATAATGTATTGACTGAGTAGCAAACAGTATATACCCTGATAGTACAGCATGAATGTGCAGGCTCGCCTGGGTCTACATCAACACTGACGGCAATAATTACTTTTTTTATCAAGCCAAAATTCAATCATCAATGTCAGGCTACATGATAAGATGTCAGAGTCGTGATTGATGGGTTTCGGATTTGATCTCTGGTTAATGATCGGTGTGACTGTTTAACAGTTATCATCTTTTTGGGTGAAAACTTCATAAGACATTGCTGTGACATCTCTGTATTATTTCTGTGATTCATTCTAAATCTTCTATATTTTCGTATTTTCGTCAGACGAAAGCATCATTACACAGTTTCCGCAGCTGCAAAAAACTTTCACATGTGTGAACAACTGTGCCGTCTCACTATTTCTCTCGTCTTCTAATTAATTTAACTAAGCTTCTGAAAATTCTGGTTCAAAGTTGTAGGCCACAAGTCCTTCTCCGTTACTAAAATCCATTTTATTATTCTTGCGAGTATTTTTACCGGTGACTATAATTGCACGTTTCTATATCTGCTGTAGCGTATAAATCAATTATGTTTTAAACCGGAAGTGCGGTTATGACGTCACGCAGTATCCAATATGGCGACTTCCACCACAAAGTCGATGTGCGAAAATGACCGTTACAAAACGAGCTGATATATCTTTATGGATTCGAATTTATGCATAATAATACTATTAATAGAAAGCTGAACTCATAGCTATTCATATTATCCTGTTTTATACACAGGGTTGCGTTCCCCTTTAATATATCAAAATGAACTGATAAACTGGTCTCCATTTAGATTCTACAAAACCAATACTGTTTTGGGGTATACACTTGTACCTAATTGTTATGCCCCAGCCATACTGGGAATAGTGAAAGGACATTACATGTATGTGTTAAACATTACTTCATAAAGACGCCTTTGGACACCTCTAATATTGAAAGCATTAATTCACCATGTATCAGCAATGGGTGAATTATGTTTATATTAACTTACAGAGTGGAAAACATTGCAGAAAGTGTTCAGATTGCTCTGAACTCTTCCTGCACTGTTTTCAAAGGCCTTCTGTGATTGGTGCGGGAAAACGCATTTCTATGGAGTAAAGGGTTATCCCTATTTGTCCATCTGTCTGTCCACTCATCGGACAGTAAGTTCAAACATTGGTTTCTGATCAATGACTTCTGAAGGAGTTTATGTGTTTATTTCATATTTCCTCCGTACCTATATAATTTTAAAATACAGGTCAAGTTTGATTCAATGTCAGACAAATTTTATACAGGAGTTATGGCCCCTTTTCAACTTAATTCTAGTAAAAAAATGGGTTTTCAATCAATAGCGTGAGCATACGTGTCAACAGATACATTTATAGTTCCATAAATCAAACAGTTTGCAATGTTATTATATAATATCTTCATCAAAATGTTCAATGACAACTTAACCTATTTTGAATTTCTCTTTCCATCCTTTTTAGCTCTACTGGCCAAAGGCCAGAGGTGCTTATGCAATGGCGCGTTGTCTGTCGTCTGTCGTTTGTTGGCAGCACTTTCTCTGAAACCACTAGGCCAATTAAACTGAAACTTCACTTGCATGTTTCTGTTGCATAGGAGACTATACAGAAGATTTTTTTTTTTTATCTGAAATTCAATATGGTCGCCGTCACTAAAATAGTCCAAACCTTAAAAAATCTTCTTCTCATGAATGGCCCAACAGATTTTCAAAATGTTTATGTAGTAATGATGACCAACTATAGTATTGTTAGATTTGTTCAAATGGTGTCCCTAGGGTTAAATATGACCCCGCCCGAGGGTTCAATTAGGGGACACATGTCATTATAATATTTTTTTTTTTTTTTTTTTTTTTTTTTAAATGGAAATGATTTTGCCTATATCTTCACAGAAACATTGTTTGAAGGAGGTTCAGATTTGTAAAAATGAATGGGTTTCACTGTCTTAAGGGGTCAGGAGGGGCCCCAAAAGGGTTAAAATTGTGAATTACTAAAATCGTTTTCTTGAGAACCGTTATGTCAGATTTGTTCATATTTGGCATTAATTATCCCTATGTGTAGGGGTTTGATTGCAGATAAGAATTAAGGGGCTAAAATTTATAGGGGCCCTGTAAGGGGACTTAGAATTTTACATAGGGATACTATTGGAAAACAAAAAAATCTCTTTTTCTTTCATCTATTCTGAAACCACTAGGCCAATTAAACTGAAACTTCACATGCATGTTTCTGTTGCATAGGAGAATATACAGCAGATTTTTTTTTTTCGATCTGAAATTCAAGATGGCCACCATTACTAAAAATAGTCCAAAACTTAAAAAATCTTCTTCTCATGAACGGCCCAACAGATTTTCAAAATGTTTATGTAATAATGATGACCAACTATAGTTATGTTAGATTTGTTCAAATGGTGTCCCTAGGGTTAAAAATGACCCCGCCCCGAGGGTTCATGAGTCAGTAGAGCGTCCTCAGGCCCTCTTGGGCCTCTTGTTTTAAAAGAGTTTCATTATCAGTTGGAAGGGATGTTTATAAGAACTATTAAATGAAAATAGACAAAGCAGACCCTGATCAGATTGCAAGTAAACTAAAAAACAGACCCAGTTCTCCCCGCTTTAGTCTGTCTCATAGCAGTGAGATTTGAGCATGTTGATTGGCCAATTCCTTCACTGAAACATTGATGATGTCACAGTATGGTTATCGTTACTATGAATTGTGGGACAGGCATAAGATTCCCTGTTTTTTTATCATAGGGGTCTAACAGACCTGAGTCTGGAGGTACCAGGGACTGGGATAGACTAGATTGCAGGTTACTTATGGTTTGCATTGTTTGGTACTCAGTTAGTTCTTATCAACATCCCTCTTTAAAGATAATGGAATGGTCCTGAAACAAGAATGGTATAGTCTGCCATAGATATTAAGCAAGCTGAAGAATGCATATCCCAATCATAATATACATAAATGGATCAACCCTTTACTCCATAGATATGTGTTTTCCCGCACCAATAAGAAGGCCTTTGAAAACAGTGCAGGAATAGTTCAGATTGCTCGTAACGAGCAATCTGAACACTTCCTGCACTGTTTTCCACTCTGTCAGTTAATATAAACATAATTCACCCATTGCTGATATGTGGTGAATTAATGCTTTCAATATTAGAGGTGTCCAAAGGCATTTATATGAAGTAAAGGGTTAAAGAGCTAAATGGAGAACTGTTTAAAAATAGTAAGTGACTTTGATGTCAATTAGTATAATGTCATGTACAAATAAGTAAGGATCCAAATTTAATAAAAACTATGTCATGATTATTTTGAGAGACAAAAAAAATCCTATTATAGTTAGTTTGACACACAGCACATAGCCAAAACATTTTGGAATTGTTGGTTAGTTGATGCACAGAATAGATAGAAATATTGATATATAAATTAACATGACATTCATCCTTCCTTTCCAATTCCATGTGGTCATTTAACATATCATCATCATACCTTTTACTATTTTTGTGGATATATTTGGCATTGTAGAATACCTGTTATCATTTTGATCTACTAGCATTTAAGTGGTGTATTGATATCAAATTTTGAAGGAATGTACATGTACTAAAATATTAACTATGAACCTTTGAGATATGTACTAAATATTTATCAAAGCTGGGCCATTGAAGGATGTTCTAAATAACTATCAAAGCTGGGCCTTTGAGGAGTGTACTAAATATCTATTAAAGCTAAGCTGGGCTTTTGAGGAGTATACTAAATATCTATCAAAACTAGGCCTTTGGCGGATGTACTAAACATCTATTAAAGATGGGCATTTGAAGGGTGTTCTAAACATCTATCAAAGCTGGGCCATTGAGGAGTGTACTTAATATCTATCAAAGCTGGGCCTTTAAAGAGTGTAATAAATATCTATCAAAGCTGGGCCATTGAGGAGTGTACTTAATATTTATCAAAGCTGGGCCTTTGAGGAGTGTACTTAATATCTATCAAAGCTGGGCCTTTAAGGAGTGTAATAAATATCTATCAAAGTTGGGCATTTGAGGAGTGTACTTAATATCTATCAAAGCTGGGCCTTTAAGGAGTGTAATAAACATCTATCAAAGCTGGGCCTTTGAGGAGTGTACTTAATATCTATCAAAGCTGGGCCATTGAGGAGTGTAATAAATATCTATCAAAGCTGGGCATTTGAGGAGTGTACTTAATATCTATCAAAGCTGGGCCTTTAAGGAGTGTAATAAACATCTATCAAAGCTGGGCCTTTGAGGAGTGTACTTAATATCTATCAAAGCTGGGCCTTTGAGGAGTGTACTTAATATCTATCAAAGCTGGGCCATTGAGGAGTGTACTTAATATCTATCAAAGCTGGGCTTTTAAGGAGTGTAATAAATATCTATCAAAGTTGGGCATTTGAGGAGTGTACTAAATATCTATTAAAATTGGGCCTTTGAGGGTGTTCTAAATATCTATCAAAGTTGGGGTTTTGAAAGGTGTACTTAATATCTATTAAAGCTGGGCCTTTGAGGGTGTTCTAAATATCTATCAAAGCTCGGCCTTTTAGCCATGTACTTAATGTCTATTAAAGCTGAGCCTTTGAGACATGTATTAAATATATATTAAAGCTGAGCCTTTGAGATATGTACTAAATCTTATTAAAGTTGAGCCTTTGAGATGTGTACTAAATATTTATTAAAGTTGAGTATTTGATGGGTGTACTTAATATTTATTATAAATGAGCTTTTAATATCTGTTAAAACTGAGCATTTGAGGGGTGTTCTAAACATCTATTAAAGCTGAGCCATTTAGAGATGTACTGAATACATATTAAAGCTTAGCCTTTGAGTGGTGTACTAAACAAGTTTTGTGAGGACATGGCAAAACTGTAACTTTGAAGTTTGTATGAACTTGATCTAATGATATGGAAAATTAAATGTGACAAACATTTCCAACCTAGTCTATAGTTTGTAAGTTGAATCAGCTTTGAAAACTGTCATTTTCTGCATTCCATTATAATTATACCCATAACTTACCACCAATTAAATAAAAATCGGATAATTTGATCAATAAAATATATCTTTCTGTTGTTATCTTTTCTGTAATAATATAATTATGCTACAATCTATTTGGAAAAACAAAAAACACAATATTTCAGTATATTCTGAATTTATTTATTTCTATTTCAATTTTTTTGCCAATCAAATTTTTCCTACCTATTGAATTCTTATAAAACTAATTCTTCTGGTCTTATCTCTTACCCTAGGAGTTGTGTATCATGCTGTAAGGTTTAATTTGTTTGTTTTTGTTGCATGTTGCATGTTTTCTGTATAACTTGGCAATATGCGATTCATGCGATATTTCATTCTTATCGCCATATGCAACATTCCCTCTCTCCAGAGGATAGGTGTTGTTTCATACTGAAATGCTATATTGGAATCTAATTCAAGTGCAGTGCCTTATCTCTCAGAATTTGGTTGCAGCCTAATGTGCTGTTTTGAAATTGTTAAGATTGGTAGAGTGAATGCAAGTTGTTCAAAAGATCCGGGACAAAGTGAAAAGATTAATCCAGAAATAGAGATATTTTAATTTTTTTTCAAGATTTATGAAAGTTTTTGGTTACCTTTAAGTACAAACTGTTGCCTGTTTTGATTTTGATTTTTAATGTTTGATATCTGTAAGAGATAGTACTCCCATCCCTTGGTTATTTTACAGTTTGCTGCACCAGACAAATATTTCTCACAGTGATTTGAGTAGAAGATGATTTGATGATCTAGCATAGTGGACTGCAGAGGTCTCTAGAATTAAATCATTTTTGGACCCAGAGGACTGGGTCTCATAAATCAAAATTCTCGGACATACAGGACTGGTTCTCAAATATCACATAATTCTTGGACCTGGAGGACTGGGTCTCAAATATTAAATCATTCTTGGACAAAGTGGACTGGGTTTCTAATATTATATAGTTCTTCGACCTAGTGGACTGGGTTTCAGTTATTTAATCATTTTTGACATAATGGACTGGTTCTCAAATATTACATAATTCTTGGACCTGGGGGACTGGATCTCAAATATCAAACCATTATTTGACCTAGTGGACTGGGTTTCAAATATTACATAAATATTTGGACCTAGTGGACAGTGTCTCAAATATTAAAAAAAATCTTCGACGCGGTTGATGAGGTCTCTTAAATGAAATCATCTTGGACATAGCGGAATGTTTTTCTGAATCTCTTTATTAAATTATTATTGGACCCAGTGGACTAGAGATCAAGATCCTTAGCAATGAATGCTTATTGGACAAGGAACTCACTGTTTTACTACTTTATACTGAAAGCTATGTACTGGTATAACCATTTCAGTTAACTTGTTTGTTAAACGGCATTATTTCTACGCTGTTCTAGCTCGGCAAATTTAAATACATTGCAATTAATAAAGTACATTGATGTTTAAAGATAAAACTTTCAATTCAGATCATCACATATTGCCAAGTAATTGCTCATTTATTTAATTTAGCATATAATGTAACAATGTAGAACTTGCATGTGCCTTTCACCCCAACAGCTCTTAAGAAAAAGGACAAACAAAAGAAGAAGAAAATCAGATATAAATGGGAGGAAACTATTGGTAAAGACAATGAAAGTGAAAATGATAATATCCCATTAGTGTCAGAAGATAACTGTAAATCAGAGAATTATACTGAAGATGTTATAGAAAGTGATTTCACAGAATCTGATATTGATCATACTGAGAACATAGAGGTTGGCGAGTCAGATAATACGGATGATGAGATTGGCAGAGAAGAAGGCGATGAAGATGATGCTGAAGAAGAGAGTGAAGAGTTTTGTAATAAAGGAGAAGATATAGATAAAGATTGCAGAAGGGAGAATGAATCTGCTGATGAAAATGTTGATGGCGATGAACATCTGGTTGATGAAGAAGGTATCAAACAGTATTATTGTCTGTGTGTGTGTGCTTTCACTGTCTAACATGCGTCTGCTGCATTTACAATTTCACAGTTAGTGTCAATCTTGCACATTATGATATACATGTACATTTCATTATCAGGATGCTCCCTTGTATACCATACTACATATTAGAAGCTGGTCCTATATACAGAATGGCATTTTAGACATGTTGTTCTTTATGCCGAGTGGCACTCAAGTTATAGTAGAGTAAGGTGCTTTAAAAGAAAATAAACTACATGTACTAAATGCATTATCAATTTCTTTACACTTTTTTTTGCATGGTAGGCATCACGTAATATATATGTACCTTTATGAACATATTGTGCATCTTTCTATGGAATGCATGACACTGTCTGCCTGTATGTTGTATAGTATAATGATGGTTGACCTTTATTACACCCAAATCTATCATTACAGTATATGCATATTAGTGTCCCTGGGACAAATATTGGATTGACCTTTACTTGATAAAGCAGCAGAAAATTCAGATTTCATTTGAGCGGTTGAGGAAGGGATATACATATATTTTTCAATTTTCAATAAGTGGAAAGAAGAGAATTATGATTTTTATACAGACCTTCAGGTGATCAGTTTGAATGCTGGATTTTCATTCAATCTTTTTTTTGCCAGGCCCAGTTTAACTCAGTTGGTAGTGCAGGGACTGTAAATCATTTTAAATTGGATTGCCTGGTGTGACCTAATAAGGGGGGGAAACCATCATTTTTAAGTCGACTGCGTGGTGTGGCTTGCACTTGGTTAACTATCTGATTATCATAACCTTCGAGAGACGTGCACATCTGGTTCAACCTGCCATTGCAAAAGCCATATGATTGATAACATCTCTAATGTTATCATTATCTCTTCTGTTATTCTTTTGTAAACTTTAAATTTCTTCAATAAATTTTGTGTAACTGATTAGGGTACCAATTTTTAAATAATGATAGAAATTGAAGCATTACTACAGCCAAGTTTCAGAAGTATTTATTGGCAGCCTCACAATGATTGTATTCTATATAGAATACACAAGAGTGCTGCAGGACGCAAGGCTGTAAGAAATGTAACAGCATAAAAGGAATCAGTAAGCCAACAAATTTTCCAAAATTCTTTTGCCTGCCCCCTCCCTCTGGTGTCTCTGTGTTTGAACTGTCTGTCTATCAGCCATTCCATCCGTCACACTTTTGTACTAGGCTACATCTTGACCAAAGCTCCATTTACACGACTTATGATTAACTGAAACTTGATATACATCTTCACACCATTGAGTGGATATGCACTTACTATCAAGATGGTCTACTTGGATTGTTATTACTGATGTGTTATGCCCCTTTTTGGACTTAAAATTGTTGCAATATGATATTACATGTATATCACAGTATGGGGGGGGGGGGGATCTGGAAAATAAGCAGGTGGGATAAAATGTCAGTGCTTCTTTTAGAATAAATTATCCTGCTATATTTCTGTACCAGGACCATACAGCAGATCTAGACCAGCCATAGCAGTTATGTTATGCTACTGTTCACTACTTAATCATTATTAATTACATAACATTTCTTCAAATCACAGTTAACTGTAATAATACTGTTCACAATTCATAGAGATAAGATCCATCACAGAAATACTGTTTGCCATCTCTGATTCAGTCAGTAAATGCCCATGTACATCCTTTAAACTACAGTTGTTCAAATTCAAAGGTAAAAATAAAAGGTCCATAAGACTATAAATAAATTAATTCTTAGATTTTTCATTCCTGCATGCCCCCCATTTTTTATATCCGCCTGACACTTTACAACCTTATATGTCACTTCCATTTGAATAAATGAAAATGCCCCCATCCCCACCCTCCTCTCTATTTTGAAACAGTTTTAGATGAAAATCTAGGAACAATTGATTATGGTCTTACAGAAATAGAAAATGTTTTGCAGGACAAAGGTTAGAAAACGCAGTTCATCTAGCATCATTATAACATATCTTATTTTAACCACATTAACAACAGTTAATTCTTCTTTTATTCAAATCTAATGCTAACCACCTATTCCTAACTCAATACAAACTTAATGTATATAACCACAAATAAGAATAATTCTGTATTCACAGCTCCATATGCCGGACAGCTCCCAGCTTCTTCTCTATCCTATATAAAACATTTATACAATGACATCTGAATGTCAAAAAAATAAGTTCTAACCAGGAACAGATGAATGGAGAGATTCAGTGGTTTCACATTGTTCACGTTATATAAAAGTATTGTTACTAGTATTCACTGTCACTATTTTACGATATTTGTTACCATGGAAACAATATAAAGTGTAATAAATACACTATTATATTCAGCTCTATGGTAATAACATCACTGTAGCTATATGAGGTTAGTGTCCATTATATGGAGTTCTGATTTAATTCATTAAACGTAATTTTTACCATCGTTTAATAATTTATCCAAATGATGAATGGTTTTGATATGATTTAGTTATATATATGATAAAGTATAATCAATATTTGTCTTGTATATTTACTGAAACGAAAAGCAAATTTTTATGTGGTTTTATGGTTCATGATCATTAATGTTAATAATAAATGGTACTGTATTCTTTCTAATTTGATTACATGTGATCGGATGCTAAGATTTTGATTTGTTAACTAATAGACCAAAAATTTTTTATTGTAGGTTGTACGACATACGAATCCCTGTATGACTTTGATGGAGAGTTGGACACGCACCTACGGTTACGTCAGGGGGACCTGGTTAGGGTCCACAGAAAGGAAGATAATGGTTGGTGGAGAGGCACTGTCGGGGACCAGACAGGCTGGTTCCCCAGTAATTTTGTACAGGCAGCACCACAAGGTTGGTTCCCTATATAGTTTATTATAAATCAATATGTAATATATATCAATAGTATTGGGTCAAAACATCTTACATTTTGTCTGACCCAAAAAGATCAGGTTCAGAATTAGGCATTCATCGGCCACCTCTCTATTAGGTTAACCCCCTCTACCACTCATCATTAATCAGTAGCCTACTGGTTTCATCCTTCCATACTTGCACATCTTGTAACTATTGTGTATAGACTCATAGTCCATAAGTGAACCAAAATGTTCAGTTTAATGGTTGTAAACCCATTATCTCTGTAAGTATAAAAGTATGTAATTATATAATATAAATACAGTCAAACCTGTGCAAACGGTCATCTCTATTAAGCAGCCACTTATCTTAAGCAGTCACATTTGCTTCTTCCCATTTTTATGTTTTCATATCAAATCCACCTGTATTAAGCAACAACCTGTCTTAAAAGGCCACATTTGCTCTTTCCCTTGACTGGCTTCTTAATACAGGTTTGACTGTACATATATAATGGTCTTGCACCTAGTATGAAGAGAGTATTCCATTGTTGTCCTGGGAGCCATTTCACAAAAAAAAACTTACAATAAAAATAGGTCGTAAACGCAAAGTAAGTATTGTTCATAATATTTTTTTATATTTCATTTGATTGAAAAATTCTGAAAATGATAAATTTTCTGAAAATACAATCGTAAATTCATGTGGACGACTATGAAAAATATTATGATTATATGAAATTTTTTTTGTTACTTTACGTTAACGACTGATTTTTATTGTAAAAAAAAAATAATTTTTTTTGTGAAATGCTACCATGAACTCTTAACACTAAGATCATGGGGTAAATCCCAGCTTTGTCTCAACACTTTATTAGAGAGAAAGTTTGCCTGTTGTATGTAGGGCCTGACCTAAACTAATGGCTGGTACCATTACCCTGTTTTGTTTTTTCTCTTCAAAATTTAAAGTCTGTCTCTTTGGCACAGCTTAATGTTTGAAATAAAGTGATTTTGAAAATGGCTTCGAAAATGGCTGCCAACTAGTGGGTTAGGTTAAAGGTTATTTTAAAATAAACTAGTCACTTTATGCTTAAAGGCATGCTCCAGTGATTATCAATAAACAGTTTGAATATTCAATTCATTTTATGCCATTGAGGGCTAACAGACAATCAGTTAAACTAACCACTCTTTCCTCTGATCCTGGAATGTTAACCAGTTTTCAAGCACACTGCAAGTTAGTGATAACTTTCCCACTTGACTCAGTATTGAGAGATGAATGACAATGAGATGCAGTGTCGTATATCAATTATCACGGAGACTTTGGTCCTGAGAGGGATTCGAACTCATGAGCTCTGGATCGATAGTCAGATGCAATATCGACTGAGCTTATCAGGTCAGGCTTCTAGTAAACAGTAACTTTAATATATCAGACTGTTTCATGTGTTTAAGCCTGAATGATGTTCCTTTCTAATTAGGCAGGATAATAATGCATGAGGATCTAAAAAGAGACTGGCAAAAAACTCATTTCTGTCCCAATGACATCACCATTACGTGATGTAGAGAAATCCGTATAACCTTCATGTGGAAAAAAAGATCATTTGATTTGGGTTTTTTTGTGTGGTAATGTACTGTCTAACATTCACTTGTGAATCAAACATGTTCAACTTTATTAGTATTCAAATAGAGGTGACTTTCTGCTTAATTAATTGGCTGGAATAACAATATCAGTACTGGGGAATCATACAGGAAATGTTGTTATCACAAGCTTGAGCAATATTTTACAAGATTTAGATTGTAAGACTGAAAATTGAAGATGAAGAAGAAGTGGGAGGAAGTTCATTTTTATTTTTGTAGGGGTGTGGGGAATGGATGTGGCTGGTTGAAAGTTTTGGAAATGAAACTAAATCCGAAAACATTTAATAAGAGACTTTATTTGAAACAATACTAGTATTGTAACAAAGTAGAAAGCCTTATTCAGACATTTGAATAACATGTCTAATATTCTGGAAAGCAGTATTTTGCAGGTATACATTATGCTAAATGAATGTCTGAATGGGAATGGATAAATGTTTTTTGTTTGTTTGAATATTTAGCGTCATTTGTATGGGATTGACGACTTACAGATGATCAGTTAACTTAAACATTTTTTCCTGGGATCCTGAAAGGTTATCCAGTACTCGCGCACACCCATCTCCACAAGTTACTGAAAACTTTCCCACTTAAATCAGCTGTGAGAGATGAATGACAGTGAGACACTGTTTTGTATATCGATTGTCACGAAAACTGGCAGGTTGGAGATTTTGATCTCGCTACCCCTGGATTGATAGTCAGATGTGTTACTGAGCTTACCAGACATGACTGGATGGATATGAATCCCAGGTTATTTGGTGTGTGACATATCATATTAATATCAATAATATTGTGCATTCTCTTGAGTCTAAGTTCTCTTGTATTATCGTTCAAATTTTTACTTAAAATGAAATAACTTCATTCACCCATTAAATATAGACAGTGTTTTAAATAATTTGATGACTTGTTAATTACAGATAAGTTGGAGACAGAGAATGAGGTGGAAATGCACAATGAGTCCCATGTGACCTCCTTCATGGTGAAGCGGAGAAGTGGAAGCAGCCAGCGAGACTCCTACCCAACAGAGGAGGACATCGAGGCAGAACCTATCTACTGTAAAATACAACCTAAGGTTTATATTACTTTTTTTTTTTAATGGGGTTTAACACCATTTTCAACACATTTCAGGTTATATACAGTATATGAAGTTTTATTGGTGGAGGAAGACCTCAGACTGATTCAGGTTATATACGGTATATGAAGTTTTACTGGTGGAGGAAGACCTCAGACTGAGTTGGACTGAGTAGAACTATCGTCCCTCCGCAAGTAACTGGCACACTTTCTCACATAAAGTTTGAGGAGAGAGCGGGAATCAAACCTTAGACCTTAGCAGTGAGAGGTAAGTGGTCTTGAGACCTAAGACCCTTCAGCCACAGAGGACCCACAGGTTAGTATTAAACAAAATATATGTTTTTGGGACATTTAAATTTGGCAAATTGTAATGAAATTAATATACAGTGTTGCGGTTAATTTATGGTGTCAAGATATTAAACAGAAAGTTTGCCAGTTACTTGCAGAAAGACTGTAGATCTACTGGGATTCGTTCTGTCATTCTGACGTCTTCCTCCACCAATAAAACTGGATATACCATATATAACCTGAAATGTGTTGAAAATGGCGTTAAACCCCAATATAAAAAACATCCATTGGTTTCTTTACAGTCAAGTTGTTAATTTAACAATATTTCTAGCTTGTAATTTAACAAAATTTATATACAATTTTCCTACATTAACATAAAACATGTCAGAATGATTTCGTTTAAATAACAGAGACAGATTATACACTTTCCTTTCTATAAAATTCTTTAATATGTGGTAAACCCTCTACAATAACTGATATACAGATTAGAAGGAAACTCCGGAACATCTGTCAATCACTGTTGATTATCTAATCCTGATATGAAAGTTCAGGCAATGCTCAACGTTGGTATCTCGGCTGCCATCAAATTGACCTCTTGTTTGTTATCTTTAATATGTTTTATGGGGTTTTTTATTTTCCAGAAAGGTTCCATAGGTGGATCCAGTGGAGGGGGTTGGGAGGCATTAAAGTACCCCAACCCCAAGCTCCATGAGATTCCAAATATATTTTGAAAAGGAAACATTTTTAGTAAAAAAAAAAAAGAAGAAAAATATCTGCTTTGAACCCTCCCATTTATTTTAGACCCTTTGACATACATGTAGAAGTTAGGATCTGCCCATCAGTTCCTTACTGGATAACTTTCTGAAAATCATGATTGTTAAAAAGAAAAAAAACAATGAACAAGGTTTATATTTCATTGAAAGTGCTTACACATGTATACAATACAGAAGATTTTTAAAGAGGATCTTAAAGGATTGTTCATTTGTTAGTGAATTTATCAGACAAGCTAAAATATATTATGCAAAGACCTGCTTAATATTGATATATCAGTTTTGCTGAGTGTGATGAATTTTATAATAAATGTTAGTTTCTTTATAGCATTTCAGTCTCGCACCAGCGGGTATAGCATCTGTCTCACAATAGGTTATACAAAGACTTACAAAATAGGACCTTCCTCGTCTGGCGCATTTAGAGGATAGTTTTAGATCTTTGGTTTAATAATATTTTATTGTATCTGTTATATACAATTACATGAATAATAACAATACAGTTAGATTTATATATAGTGAAAATGGGTTGGGCTACAAGTTTTAACAACATTAGCAACAGTCCTCTCTAAAGTTTTAGATCTGGTCGGCCAATTGCCAGTATAATGTGACTGGGTGGGGTATCATACCATGTGTTTGTGGCAATATACTCCAGTGTGGCAGTGCTTAGAATAATGTCTCAATTAGACACCATCATGATATAGTTAAAAAATTGTTGATAGCAATGCTAAACACCATGCAAAAACACATTTTAGTCTCAGAAAAATGCTACATTTACATGTACCATTAAGTCGTCTCTATGGAAACATATTTTTTTAAAACAAGGTGCTATAAAATATTTATGTATTAATTTGTGTCTGTCATTGAATAGTGTCAGATTCTGACCTTAACATTATTTTTAATAATTAATTTGAGTCATTAAGATACTGAGCCAACTCAGAGAGTCAGCCCATTACATGACAATCCAGTTCTGTTATACCAAAGTGAAAAAGCAGGGAATTCCATGCCTATCTCATAGTCTATTAAGCATATTTAGAATAATAACAAATGAACAGACACTTGAAGATATGGCATGTATAAAGTGGGAATTAAATCTAACAGTCTGAATTGGTTATTGATTGAAATTAAATAATACAAATACAAACTTTAAACAGAAATTAATCATCGTATTTTTACCATGTCCAGGAGAAACGTAAATCTGCCCCGAAGGTTGCTGAGAAACCACATTTCAAACATGGCCCACTGCATAACCGGGAAAACACACCAATTCCTATAGGTAAGTAACTTCATTTGGGTTTGGAATTGTAATCTATAGCCAATGTCAAATATTTCTCTTGGTTTTCACTAGTTATTTTGATGTCAATTCTAAGGTCAACAGCCTATGTAAGCAGGTTACATGTATCTTGAAATATTATAAGAAATTACAATCTGTTTTCAACAGCCATTCTAACCAAAGAACTAATTCTGACACTGACCACTGCTGATTTTTTCCAATTGGGGGCCAAAGACTCTATGGCCGGATAATGAAAAATGTTTTTCTGCATGTAAAATACACTGAAAACCATTTTTTATTAAAAAGGTAAGTTCTCAAGAACAAATGTTTTTTTTTTGGCCAGATCATCATTTCTGCTATAGCTGGGGCTGAAAACGATGGTGTGGCAAGTAAAATTTGCGTAATCATTTCATTGACATTTCCTAAAATGTTACCGTCCCAAAATCAGTTTATATCAGCGGTTGTGGAAGGTAACCTGATTCATAATCATTATAATTGGTCAGCTTGCTTTTGAATCAATAAATCAAAGGTCAAAGGCAACACTAGTGATAATTAATTAGGCAAAAAGTCATATCCTTTAAAAACAAATTTGAGGGCCTCCTTGGACGAGTGATCTAAAGCGCCATCTCAAGATCACTAACCTCTCACCACTAAGGTCATAGGTTGAATTCTGGCTTGCTCCAAAAACTTTATGTTAGAAAGTTTACCAGTTATTTGCTGAAGGACAGTGGTTCTACTCAGACTCATTCTGAGGTCTTCCTCCTCCAGTAAAACTGGATATGCTAAATATAACATGAAATGTGTTGAAAATGGCATAAACCCAATTTAAAAAAAAATATATATAAAAAAAAAGAAGATGTCTGTATGTATTACAAAATCTACTCAGTTTAGAAGTACCGTAAAAAGTGAACATCCAAAATTCTTAAGCTAGTTCACAATGATGAATTATTTATTTGAGTCCACTCTTGTTTATGAGAGAGAGAAAAAAATCAATAGAATTGAACAAGCATAATGCATTTGCCCATAAAAATGTAGTCATTGAGAGAATGAGATACTGGTGTAAAAACGCCATGAATACAATTTATTTATGGAAGTATCTTTTTATCGCAATTGATTTTGTTACAAAATTAAACATATGTGGAAAGCAGGAGCTATTAATGTTAAATTCTGATTGGAAGGTAACTGTGATTTATACCACATCCCTCAGTTGTGCTTGTGAAACTTTCCATGTGTCGTGCTGTCAGTCATCAACATCTGTCTTTGTATTTATAACTTTAGTTTAAACAATGATATAATTTCCTGAAATATAATACATATAGATATTAAATTATGACAGATTTGAAAACTGGAAGGTTAACTGGTACTTGATCACACCCGTCTCTGCAAGTAACTGATAGCTTTCTCACTTGAATGAGAGGTGAGAAACAAATTACAATGAGACGCAATGTTATATATCAAACATCACAGAGAAAGTGGCCAGCCGGGGATTTGAACACATGACTCCAGAATTGCTAGTCAGACATGCTAACGACTGAGCTAACAGGTCCCGACTATACTTCTACTGTAAACATGTACCCTGTATTGAACTCCATTCCAACATTTCTGTCCTCACAGAGGATGGTACCAGATTTGTGGCAATATATCAGTATGCTGGGCACTTCCACGGTGAACTGAGCATCAATAAAGGGGACGTAATCCTGGGCCATGAGCAGGACAGGAATGGTTGGATGAACGGTTACAATGAGACCAGTAAGGAGGATGGCTGGTTTCCTGCGGTCTATGCGGAAAAGGTTAGTTGCAAGATTTGTGTTTTGGAGTGAGTACCAGTCATATAAGGGATCAATCAGAAACTATTGTTCATGGTGTTTTTTTCGGGACAGGTGTTTTTCGAATTGTACATTATTTTATCAGGATATTGATCTACCTTCAGTAAAAAAGTTTCAGCTTTGAAAGATTTTATTTTTATTATGCCCCTATGAGTTGAATATATTTCATATACATATGTACCGTGTAGCCTCAACTCCTCCTGCAGTTTTCATCTGTCAGATTCTAATCAAACTTGCTATACATCATCACTTGGACGAGTGCATATAGTCAGTGGGGGCATCCATTTACTAATTGGACACATTTCTTGTTTTGTTATGTAATATTTTAAAGGCTGAAATCATTATTTCAAATAAGTTAATACAATATACTTCTTATGTAGATGTCATGTAAATGAGCAATTATATAACTTCATTTCCATGATACGACATGGAGAGAAAAAACAGGGGAAATTGGATGAATGAAAAAACATAATCTTTATCTGTATCTTTATATAGCAGGAAAAAAATACATAATTGAATTATGGTGGATTTGTTCTGTATCAAGTAGAGAACAATACAAAACATGGAAAATACAGACTTACTGGGTGGAGACTATAATGTTCTTTGATGATAGTGAAGCAGGGAAGGTGACCCCATGATATATATCAGAAGTCTAAATGTCCAAATGATAAATAATGCAGCTGTGTATCAATTATTTATCTCACTGTAATGTGGCAGTTCCTCGATTAATGGAGTACATTTATATCTACACAAAGTTATATTAAACAATTTTACATAATCAGTGCCAGTTCATTTGTATACCATGTACATGAACAGTTGCCAGTTTATTTATATGCTATGTACATGGACAGCTGCCGGTAAGTTTATATGCTATGTACATGGACAGTTGCCAGTTCATTTATATGCTATGTACATGGACAACTGCCAGTTCATTTATATGATATTTACACAGACAGCTGCCAGTTCATTTATATGCTATGTATATGGACAGCTCCAGTTCATTTATATGCTATGTACATGGACAGCTGCCAGTTAATGTTATATGCTTTGTACATGGACAGCTGCCTGTTCATTTATATGCTATGTACATGGACAACTGCCAGTGAATGTTATATGCTATGTACATGGACAGCTGCCATTTAATTTATATGCTATGTACATGGACAGCTGCCAGTTAATTTATTCACCATGTACATGGACAGCTGCCATTTAATGTATATGCTATGTACATGGACAACTGCCAGTTAATGTAATATGCTATATACATGGACAGCTTCACACCAATCAGTTGAAACTATTAATATCATTTACACACAATGTTAACTTTCATCTCATTTACATCTCATTACATCATATTTACATACATGCGTACATTTCATAGCTGGACAAGGATGAATCAACCCAGTTGGACCCAGACCCAACAAGCTACAAGCATCTAGAAGCCAACACGAGGGCTGACAGCAAACAGGATTTGGTGGGAATAGTTCACCGCACCATTCACACCTTCACAGCAGAAAAGGCTGGAGATCTGGAGTTTGAGGAAGGGGAGTTAATCACTGTCTTCCAGGTTCTCATTATTGATTAGCTTTTTCACTGCAAACATTGTTTTATTTATTTACATTGATTGTGAAGCGAGTTCTTTCAACTTCAACAAATCACTCTCAAAGTATTACAGTGTGAAATCAGTACTTAGCATATGCAGGTAAAGTGTCTTTCATACCTGTGGTAGGAAATTGAATCTACTACCCACCCAACTCTGTCCACTGGTAGTGCTCTCCACAGAAAACATTTATTTAATTTATTTAATTACTGGCGATTTCGTTTATAATGCCTAGATCCAATTAATGAATCTGCAAAACAGCAATTTAATTTTAAAAGATTCCCACCTCCCTCGCCAAGTCATTGATTGTGATATTATGTATGCATACTGGAATTATCAAAATAACATCTGAAGCATACTGAAATAACAAGCTTCAGGTCATTTTGGTTAAAGTAGTGCAAGAATAGATCAAATATCTTCATTGACCATACAATATAAATAATACTTTTGGTTCATTTGGTGAGGGCGAGTTGAACGGGAACCCTGGGTATTTTGAAGTTATTTTATTTTATGTTACGTATGTGAATGTTTGCTAGTTACTTGCGAAAGGACTTTGGTTCTACTCAGATTTACTGTGATGTCTTCCTCCACCAACAGAACTTGATTTGCTATATATAAAACCTAAAATGTGTTGAAAATGGCATTAAACCCTCGTTCACCCCCCCCCCCCCCCCCCCCCCCCCCCCATATTATGTTACACATATATATCAAAATTTACATTTTGGTTGCAGATACTAGAGAATGGTTGGTGGTTAGGTTGCAAAGACAAAACAGTTGGCTGGTTTCCAGGATCATTTGTTGAGGTAAGAATTACATCATGTGATATATTATTTTATTGACTTAAAATATTTTGTTACCAAGATTACATTTTGTGCAGACACTATATTTTTCTTTAGAAATATTTCATTCAAAGATATGAAACAAATATATATAAAAAGATACATAAACAAACAGTTTTGAAAATGTGTTGCATTAGTCGTGCCTTAGTCGACTGTTCCTAACTCTAGAGCAAACAACTTTGTAATTATAACAACTTAAAAGTATTTGGGTAGTACACTTTACCAAAACAAGCAATTGTTTACAATATATATTTTTGGCAGATTAATGTGATTTTTTATCACTTTCTCAAAGCAGCTAAACTGTAGGTTTCTTTGAAGAATTTAATGGCTTTTGATGATCCTTTATCTGCAGCACGATAGAATTAACCGGCATGAAATATTGGCACAATTGTTTATTATGTTATAAAATTTGTTTTGACATCAATTTTCAAAAGCGAATGATTTATCCTTTAATATTGCAGATGATTGATCAACCATCTCCCAGTAATAAAATGTCACCATCACCAACATCTAAATCTTCATCTGAGAGTCCTTTCAATGCAGATGGAAATCCAAACAACAAACCTAAGCAACATAAACCAACAAAGTTACGGCCTGCCAGGAAAGCGCCACCTCCTCCAAAACTAGACATCAATCCTGAAATTAATCTTCCTATACCAAGTGGAAGTAAGATACCAACAGGACCACGTAACAAAGGTGCCCCACCTGTTCCCCCTGTAAGGTCCGGGACCAATGATGTATCCCCACTTTATGAGACTATTGGCCAGAAAATAACGAATGGCAATCCTATAAAATCAGACAATGTGCACAAACCAGTAAAAGAAGGCTTTTATGAGCTTATAAAACATCCTGACACAGAGGATGATGATAAAGCATATGTGAAACCAAAAGATGTAAACAAACCGGAGATTCCAAAAAGATACATTAAACCAAAATTAGTGACAATACCTCGCAGTGCAGTGAACATGCCAAATAATTTAACACGAGATTCGGGTGGTTCAGGAGCATCTCGGAGTCGACCTCCACCACCTCCAAGACCTATTCCCCCAAGATTGGGACCAGTCCGTACCAAGCTAAAGGCTCCCCACCCATTTGAGCACCAACCGCAGAGTGAAGAGGAAGATGGCTTTTTCAATTTAGCTCCACAGAGAAAGTTTGATCCAGTTGTAAAACAAGAGTCTAGTGAACTGGATCACGACTCTCCATACAAAAGCTTATCAAGCTTTGGGACATTTGGATCTTCTTTTGGAAAGAAGGAAAGTTCTGCGCCAGCTGAAAATATGATTGCTGTTCAAAATCAAACACAAGTTAATGAAAAGATTCATGATAAAGACACACAAAAGAAAGAAATACCTAAACTTGTTAAACAAAAATCAATTACAGATGATGAAGCTGATGTGAATTTCAGTTTTAATCAAGATGGACTTGTAAGTGATTTGAAGAAAGATTCAGAACATGTAAATTCAGTTGAAAAGGATAGACCAGTGCAAATAAAGGAAGACAATAATGATAATATGTCAAATATTGAAAATCCTTTACCTCAAAATCCTAAAAAGAAGGAAAAATCTGTGTCGAAACTACAAGCTCCAAAACACATTTCGCTTCAACCAGCAGTAAATGCAGTTGCTCCCAGCGAATGCAAAGGATCAAAGTCTCCTGACACTCCTGTGTCCAAAATACCAAGAGTGCCAATTGGGTCAGAAAATGTCTCGAAACTACCGATGACTCGTAAAGAATCACCATGCAAACTACAAGAAGAACATAAGAAAACTTCGTTACCAGTTAATGTCCATGAAAATTTTGTTGAATCTGATGTAGGAAATAAAGCTGATATAGAACACATTGAAAGTAGGGATTCACCTGTGGATGATATGAGACCAAGAACGGAAAGCTTTGATAAACCACCTGTTGCACCTAAACCAAAATCAAAAGGAATACCAAAAGTTCTTCCAAAACCTAAAGCAAATGTGAAAGTCCATGAAAAAGAGGCACATAATGATAATGAAGCAGACAAAGTGCACATTAATGTGACAACTGACCATTCCAAATCAATACCAACATCACCTGATGTAAGAGACAGAAAAAGTGAATCTGAAAATGAACAAAAAGATGAATCTAAAGTGTCTAAAATACCATTGGGAAGCAAAATTACCCAAAAATCACCTCAAATGAGGGGTAGAAAATCTCAAATTCCGGCCAGTCCTCACATGAGAAAGAAAAGTTCAGATCGTCAAGATAAGCCCTTAAGCATTCGTAAAACATCTGAAAGTGATAGTGATGCTCCCATGTCTCCTAATACAAGTCTAAGAAATAAACAAGAAAGTCCAAGGTCAACTCGTAAAGCATCACCAAGGCAACAAATGACAAACAGTGATACTAATCTGAGAAATCGATCAAATAGTCCACGTGGAAATAGAACAGGTATTCCCACTACAGTTAGACAGAGATCTAACAGTCCTGCCACTAAACTTGCCAAACCTTCCAGTATTCCATTACCAGGTACCACAAGTCCCTCAGTGTCAAACAGCAAACTGAGCGGTCTTGCACCACCTAAAAAGATTGTGAATGGACAGGGTAGGCATTCACCAAACAGTGAATCTAATTCCCCAAGATCCCAATCTACACCTTCCCCAGATGCAATCCAGGAACGACTGCTTGATGAAGAAGTAGAAAGCTTGAGCCCAAAGCCAGATCGTCCATCAAAACCACCCAGGGTCCAGAAGCAGAAGAGTCTGGATGGTAAACCGCCAAAACACGGGAAGAGCTTGTTACCAGTGATTCACAAATCTATGGATGCTGGTGGATCACCAAATGGGGTTGCCTCTCCAACATCAGGGAGTAAAACCAAAAGGGGAATCCCGGTTGCTAAACCACCACGGCCTCCAGTACCAAGATCTCCCTCAGATGATGAGGATCAAAGGTGAGTTTGGTAGTTTTGTGGAAACCATTTAACAGAATAACAATTTCAATGAAGAAGTAATGACAAAATAAGAAAAAAAGTTACTATGCAAACAGTTATGGTCCAGATATGTTGAATTTTGTGTTAATCCATTTCGTGTGTCCATCAAATTTGTTTCTTGTGAATAACTTCTGAAAGGGTCTATGTATTTAGATCAAATTTGTTGTGTAGCTGCATAATCATAGATAACAGGTTAATTTAAATATTTGTCAACATCAGTCAAATTTTACAGAAGTTATTGTCCCTTTTTAACTGAGTTTTTAGCAAAATTTACTTTTTTATAGATAGGGGCTTCCTGTCCTACGGACACATTTCAGGTTTTATAATTATCTGCCTCATGTCTTCCTTTATCTTTATATAACCTTTAATGTTTTTAAATGGTATTTAACCCTTTACTTCATATAGACACCTTTGGACGCCTCTAATATTTACGCCTTTGGACACCTCTAATATAGAAGGCGTATGAATTATTGAGTGAATTATGTTTATATTAACTGACAGAGTGGAAAACAGTGCATGAAGTGTTCAGATTGCTTGTTATGTTTTCAAAGACCTTCTTGATTGGTGCGGGAAAACGCGTATCTATGGTGTAAAGGGTTTATACCATTCTACTAGAAGGTAAAAACAATAAAATCATTGATTTTGTTATAATTGAACTATCACTTTCTAATGAAGGCTTGCCTCCAAGAGGACCTTGTACCAGGCAGTAAAGGGATATACCGCCCAGAGTGATGGAGAATTGTCCTTCACAGAAGGAACATTTGTCAAGGAACTCAGTGATGTAAGTGAAGAAGTATTGTCAGTTTTACCTCTTCGTTCTTTTGCAGGATCATTTTCAATTTGCAAAGATTTAATAAACTGTATGTATATATCAGAGAATAAAACATAACTGTCCGTGAGATGCATTGTAAATTAATAAGAGTATTAACAGTACTGATAGCCGAACTTTAATAAATATTCAGATGCCTTCGTAATTTGATTGATATTATTGTAGCATTTGGTTTATTTATTTTGATAATGAATGTTTGATTTGTTGCATATATAAAATACATGAAAAAAAAAGATGATTGATGAATTAAAAGTAGCCCCTGTCGTCCTGGTCACGTGTGAACATTTTGTTGGGGATCAAGACTGCAAAGCACAAACATGCCAACATTAGCCATGTTGAAAATGTGAAAGAAAACGACTGTTAGAAAAATTAAATTACTGGTAAACATGTGTAGATAGATAAATGATAAATGAAGAAAAAATTAATCCTTTGTTACTTTGACAATTTAAATGTATGGCATGGGTACATTAACTATTAATAGTTTAGAAATTAACTTGTTTGTATTCCATTGTAACGTTCATGTTTGTTTCTGTAAAGCAGGATCAGTTTTATAATTATGCCTGATTTTTTCCACTTTCATTTTTCAGTGTGACAGAGTCGGTTGGTATGTAGGTATGCTGGCGGATGGCACCACTGGTTTGTACCCAGCCAATCATGTGATGCCAAGTCCACTAGATGGCCAGAGTGAGGCGTAACCATGTTCTACACATTCTATGCTGTAGGCCATGCTGAGCTCAAGTCACATCAAGTCACAGAGCAAGAGATTGATGAGAGACTGCGTCTTCTAGACTAGTTCCTTCATGTCAATTTCACTTCCTCAGCAAAATACTCATATTTATCAGAATTAATTCAGCAATGCACTAGCCAAATTGTAGATGAAATATGAATTACAATTGGGTACAGCCACATTTTGTTTGTAAAACAGTGACTTCAAATTTATTTATATGATTTTCTTAATATATCCAATGTTGAAGTGTGTCTCATCATGACAGTAATGCAGAAATAAATACACGGTAAATTTTTTTATCAGTAATAAAACTACATTGTATATCAATTCAATCAACTCTTGCTATTTCAAATTTGCAAAGTTTCCAATTTGAGCATTCATGTTTCATAAATACACATTATGTTCATGATATTTGTATTAATATTGTAATTGAATTGTGAATATAAAACACTATCATATTGCATTTTGTACATTAGTTGATTATGAATTTATGATATAGGTATCAGGATAAAGTATACAGGTGTAAGGTTGCTGTGTTATCTGAGATTATACTATTACTACGCATAAACTGTTTTTGTCATTTTGTAAAAAATATATTTTTTTGTCATTAAAAGGAGCAAAACAAGTCAGTTATTTATTATGCATCGATTGTGAAACAAATTCTTATAACTTAGACACATTTCGCTAGAAATCTTTCTAAGTAGAACCAGTACTAAGCATACGTGAATAAAGTGTCTTACTCAATAACAGTGCACGTAGCTGTGGTAGAGGTTCGAATCCCTGATACTGGGTCTGATACTCTACCATTGGACCAAGCTCTCCAGTCGCTGATTCAAGACAGATTTACACACTACACAGTTTGACAACCTTATGTATATAATTTGATCTTAATGATTTGAAAAAGTAGATAACATTCGAAATAAGGACCGTGTAGTTAAGAGTTAGAGTTTCGGACCAAAGATCAGAGGATCGTGTGTTTGCTCCCTGTTTGATCCCAAGCGATGTGTTGTTTCATTTACCAAGACACTTTATCTGTAGCTGCTTAGTACTGGTTCTGCCCAGGTAAACATCGAGCATGGTTTGTTGAAAGATCTTCACAATTGATTTAGATAAGTGAGTTCAAAAGCTTGGACAAGAACTTAATAATGTTGTTGATTGCAATGGAGGAGTGGTTAGTGTAATAGACTTGTTCATTGAATTCCCACCTGTCCCACTATACTACACTGACATGACCATGAGAAATTCGCTTTTTGTGAGATTTTCTTGTACATCAAATCAGTACTGGTTTGTAAACCAGACATTTTTATGTATAAGAATTTCATCAGAGCGTGTTAAAGAATAGGAATGTAATTGATATATAATTGATATATATTATATCTGTTAGAGTAATTGTTCCATGAAAATCCTGGATCCACCTATGTTTAACCTGTGTTATTATCAAACAATTATAGTAATATGCAATCTACAAACTAATATTGAGATTATGATATATTTTATTTTTTTTTTTGTAAATCACCAAATCTTTTTTACTACATCAGTTTACACTGTATCAGATATAAAAGTATGCTTATCAAGCAGTATATATTTATTTGTACTTGACATTTTATTATTTTTTGCATATTCTGTATTCTTTAGTTAGTAATTTTGTACCAATATTCAGAGTGGCTTGAATGTATGAATATCAAATATGTTGTTTTGGTCCTGTACTCACAAAACATCTCGACTTGAGTATGCACTCAGGTCAAATTTTTAAAAACTCATGAATAATATTTGTAATTAAAAATGTTATAGTTGATAGTGAGGCTTAAACAGGAATTAGTTGACCATTTAATAAAACTTATTATATATTTGGAAAGTAATGATTTAAGTTGAATTAAACCAGGCGATGTTGCTCCATGTTTACTAACTTCTGAAAATTGAAAAGTAACATGTATACTCTTTAATGATGGTAGATGTAGTCCTTCTCTTCATGCAATGCTACCATTTTCAAAACAATGTAGACCTATTGGCCCCTGCTACTAATCCGCAGTCTGATCACACTTTATTAATTTTGGGGGTCAGAAGATCAAAGGTCAAGGTCACATCAAAGCTAAATTGGAGTATTTTGGTGGCACTCTTGTTAAAATGGTGTTGATATTACCATTTGGTCATCATTAGTTAAGGAAGTCATGTCTTTGTCATAAATCAACCTGTCTCTTTGTTAATTTTATAAATATGCAGAAGATTATTTTTTATTTTTGTAGATAGATAGAAAATAGATATGGGGATGCCTGTGCATCTATGTTTGTTTAGAAAGTGCTATTTTTATATGCTTAGTCTTTCATAACTTAATTGATGCTTTCGCTGTCTCGCACCGATATATAGTTTTTATTTTAATTATTTAATTGTCAGTGCTTTAATGTGGTATCCATGACATTTTAAATGTGTGCGATAGCAGTGTTAGATAGATAAAGTGTTTGATGAACAGATATTTTGTATTTTATAACTTATTTTACAATCGGTAAATGTAATATGCATGTTATGAATAATTATCAGATTTTTTTAGATATATTGCTGAAAAAAAGGGTGTCCCAAATCATAGGGTGTCCCAATACATGGGGTAAATACGGTAGTTGTAAACAACAAAAGAGGAAAGGTCAGTTGACTTCACCGAAACGAAAAATAAATGGACTGAATACAAGAAAAAGTGTTTTACATAAGTCAGAGAGGGAAGTCAGATTGACCTCAATAAAAGCATGAAATTAATTATTGGTCTTCAAAATAGAAAAACCATGTCAGCATATACTTGTATTCAAGTATCTTAAATACATCAAGTATTCACTTATGCTGTTATTCCCCGTCATATTTGAAGAAGGAAAATAAACCAAATGTATACATGTATTTTTTTAGACTAACAATTAATGTGCTGAGAGAATTAATTACAAAGAGAATATAATATAAATATTGATGTAGAATAAGTATGCACTTTTGTAATATTAATGATAAGTCATTGTAAAAGTTAATTTGTTTCAATTATTGAAGATTGCTAATGTTGCTGTATATCTATATCAAATTATTATTTAAGGACTTTTCTTTAAATGTCCTGTAGTCCATATGTCTAGGGCTAGGTAAAAAACTAATGTAACTCAGTAAAGATAGAAAAGAATATAAACTAGTTTTACACCTTAGTGCCAGTATGTATGATATGTGATAAGATAATTTAAAAGACTAATTCTGTCATAATATCTGTGGTACAAATATAAAATAAAAATGGTTGTAATTACAAATTGTACATGACATTGTATGTATGAATTTATTTATTTTATGCTTTTTAATGAATTATAGAGATTTCTGAGTGGATTATTTTTTGATAATTTCACTGTTGTAAAAAGAGTAATTTTGTAAATGATACTTTTACTGTTTCAGTTAAAAAAAATGTAAGTTTCAGTGAACCATCTGTGACGTGTTTCTCTTCAACACAGAAATTGCCATTGCTCATCTGTGGCTTCTCTACTAGGTGTTAGTCCACCATTGATTTTTTGTTCTTTATTCTATAGTAAATAAAAAAGTGTGAATGATTGAGAGACCCAAATGATAGAAGTGAAACTTACATTTATTGTTTGTCAACCTCTGCATTACTAAAATATGATGAGAAAAATAGCGGTCATGTAGCATATAAGAGAGTTTTCTGTACAGTGTGTATACTGTTGACAAAGTGAAAGTAGACTTTCGAGATATTGTATTCATACTACAAATTCCGAGCATCATTTTTTTTTTCTAAATTCACAATTTAAACATGACAATGCTTTCCAAATGTTCAAAATACACCAATAATGCCATTGAAATGAAAAATAAGTATAAAAATAAAGAAAATGCATATTTAGATAAGAAAAAGTAAAGATTATATATAACCGCCATTATGCGACTACCCCACGGAAGCATTGCCTGTTTCCAATGGTGGTACTATGCCTACTAGTGACCTGCCACTGCAGTGTACACTTGATGAAATAAAAGATGTGTTTCACTGACATCAAAAGTTATTCGTGGTAATTATGTAATGTGACATATTTTGTTTGGGAGAGGTTGAACGTTTGATTTATCCCCCTTTACATGTTGCTATATAACTCGCTGTAGAGTGTAAAGGTGCTGCAATTATATGCTTATGTTCCTTTTCTTGCACTATGAAGTTTACACAATTTGTAGAAACAGGGTTATAGATATACTTATTAAATTACTTTCATTGTTTATTCGGATAAATAAATACTTAGCCACTACGTATTCAAGAGAATGGAAACAGGGTGAACTTAGTTTTGGTGTTTGTTTTGTTGTTTTTTGTGTGATTTTCATGTTAAACAAAACAAGGAAATAAAAGTAAAAACTTTACAGTATTGATGAAACTATATTATTATCTTTTTAAAACTTAATTTAGACAGAAATTGTCATTGTTTTCACTATCTTACAAGAGTTGTAGGGAAGTGTACAAAAGAAACAATGTTACAGTATTTTGCATTAATTCATTCCTTGCTTTTCACATCTATGACAACATAAGAAACGATGGAGAGGCAGGTCATCTTGTGAGTTTCTTGCTATCTGGTCTGTATTGTTGGCCTCTCAGTCAATGCATTCTTATTGATACTTCAGATTATGTAACACAGCAGTCATATTGATTAAAAAGTCGAATTAAAAAAATGTATTTACTTTCATCAATTTAGATCATCAAATTACTCTATATGTTTATAGATTTGAAGAAACTTCTTAAAATTTCTTGTTTTTGTTTCACGTTTTCTTTTGTGTTTATAAAAAATCTTTGTTGTCTTTTTGTGATTTTTAACTCCAAAGTGTTTTGGCACAGTTTGTGCTCATTTCATCATTTAAATAGTTTTTCTTTAATTTTCTTTTGGGATTTTTGCAAGCTACATAAATTAATTCTTTCATGTAAGTAGACAATTACGTGCGCAAGTCGGTCAATTTTCCTTCATTCTATACATTTTACAAATTAAGAAATGGTCAAGAATTAAAATAAATGACAAAATGTGTGTTACCTTAATCAAGGTTAGTTACTTTCCTTTTCAGGAGAATGTGTGAACTGTGAAAGAAACATAGTTTTCACGCATGAAACTTGGCCATTAGTTTGAGGACAGTACTCTACATTATGGATTTTGTATGGTGTATGGTAGGCCTTAAGGGCCACAACCTGGGGATGACATTTGTGTTATTTTGTTCGTTCTTCTAACCATCTTGCCAAAATGTTTCATTTTGTTGTTTGTTTATATTTTTTTGTGTCAGTTTTATTTTTTATTATTGTTTCACTTTCCCAGCTTGTGATATATATTTGCTTATTAATGTTATAGTATTTAAGATAATTTTTTCTTAACTCTGTCCAGGTTAACATGTGTTCTTGTGCACCTTGAAGCAATGTTAAACTTTACTTGAAAGATATTATATGAATTAACCCTTTACTTCATATAGATGCCTTTTGACACCTTTAATATAGACACCTTTGGACACCTAATATAGAAGGCTTTTGAATTATTGGGTGAATTATGTTTATATTGACTGACAGAGTGGAAAACAGTGCAGGAAGTGTTCAGATTGCTCGTTACAAGCATTCTGAACTCTTCCTGCACTGTTTTCATAGGCCTTCTGTGATTGGTGCGGGAAAACGCGTATCTATGGGGTAAAGGGTTAAAGAGTTAGAAACTTCTACTTTGACCAGCGTCTTACTTCAGTGGTATTTTTAGTCAAAAATTGACATACAAATTTTATACAGTAGCAAACATATTTAGTTATAGTGCAAGTTTTAATCGCTACATTTGGATGTGTTTTTTTACCCAGCTTTGAATTAAGCGACAGTGGATTGTATCTAAAGGGGATCTAGAGTATGAAATTAATTTCTGAACATCAGCTTCATCTCCATTATTTGTAATTTTCCCATTTCCATTTTCTATTTCCATGAATAAGATATTTGTTGTTTGAAGTAAAAAAGTATCTGTGTCATGTAGAATGACTAAAAGGACAGTGATATTTTGAAAATGTTTCGAAAATTAAAATGTTATTTTTTGGTTCTCTGTGCAGAAATAAGTAGTATAGTATATATACCTTTACTTTTATATATTTTCTTTCACAAAAATGATGTAATCCCCTTTCATGTTCAAATTATCTTCTTAACTGCAACTCGTCCTATTTTGTTGTCCAGATCTGATGAAATGATATTTGAATAGACATTTGTGTGATTTGTGTTCTGCTCATAATTTTTTTTATGTCATAGGTATATTCAGAATCCTGTGCACAGCTAAAGCAAAAATTTCAATTCTTGTAGCTGAATTTCTTGTTTAGTTCTTAATTTTGCTATTGTTAGATGTACATACACTTAAAAGATAATTTAAGAAAGTGGCCAAGTGGTCCAAGGCTCTGTTGTCAAAAGACCACTTTCATAACTTAAGTTATTTGTTTAGGCCAAACACGGTCCAGTGAGAGACAACTCATTCTGAGGTCTTCCTCCACCAATAAAACTGGATGTCATGTGTTGAAAATGGCATTAAACCTGTACATGTTATCGCTAAAGAGCATGAACACTTTTATTTATCGAATGTAAACCAAGCTTTGGTAATAGGAAAAGGTAAGTAAAAAAAAATGGAAAAATATGTAGGAGACAGTTGTAAAAACAATTCTGTACAGAGTACCTTTATTTTTATATAGTTTCTGTACCTTATTTTGTACATAATTTATATTGATGATTAACAGTGTATAGGTATCTCATAATTGTATACATGTATATATAATATTTATATGAAATATCAGAATTAAAGAAATCATTGTTTACTACAAGTTGTGTTTTTGTCTGGTCCATAGTTACCTCGTTTGGCATTGTTACTGTGAGCATTGATGGCAATGGGAATGAATTAATGAATAGGGTTTTACGGCGAACCAACACATTATAGGATATTGGACGCCAACAGGAAGGAAGATTCCAGGTTCACGTGTACAAAAACAACAAATTAACATACAGATTAAAAAAAATACATCAACAAATGAATATGCAGAATGAACCTAGAACCTTGATACCTGCAGAACTGCTGAGTTTCAGCAAATTCTATCGTATTACTCAATTTGTCGCTTCTTACGACATGCATAAGCCACAGTGATCCTATTCTTGCCATCACTCATGACTCCCTGGATCCACACAGGGGTTGATAATTTAACCACAATAGTGAACATGACAAAAAATGATAAAATGAACAGGACACCCATTTGGAGGATTCCTACCCCTCTGCAGAGATCGTTAGTGTCTCTATTCTTAGCCGGAACCACACGGGTTTAGCATTGGTAAGATGGTGGCCATATGGAATAATTTAGGAAGTCAAAAAGGAGGCAGGATGCTGTTCATATTGTTCACATTTAGATTGATTGATTGAATATTTAGTGTCATTTTGATGCCATCAAGGGCTAACAGACGAACAGTTAACCTAACCACTGTTTCCTGGGATTAACCAATACTCGAGCACACCCCATCTCCGTCACATGTAGAATAACTTGAAATTCATTTTGTAGTTATTTTTAATGGGTTTAACGCCATTTTCAACACATTTCAGGTTATATATGTCATATCCAGTTTCACTGGTGGAGGAAGACCTCAGACTGAGTCAGACTTATTAGAACTTCTGTCCTTCGACAAGTAACTGGAAACTCTCTCACAAAGTTTTTGGAGCGAGCTGGACTCGAACCTACGATCTTAGCGGTGAGAGGTAAGTGATCTTGAGATGGTGCCTTAGACCACTGTAATATTATAAATAATATACTGTATGTAATCGTATGTTGTAGTTAGTAGTATATGAAGTTTAGTATGCCTCCTGAAATGACTCCAATCACTTGTTTGATAACCAGTCGCAATCAAATACCGTCTTCCAATTCACCCAAGTTATCCAGACTGCACACTTTGTAGGTACAGCTGTAAAAAGAAAAACATGTGCAAACAATAGATATATTTGAGAGACAAACATCTCCCATGCATAAGATATACTGTTGACATTGGATCTATGACATCTATGGCATATTTTCTGGACGCACTGCCTTTTAATATATTGATGGAAATTGATAAATTATTTCACATTTAAATTAGTATAAATTTATGTAAGTTAAAGTACAAAAAGTAATGATAGATTCACATACCACTAATCAGTCTCGACCATTAATAAAGCAACATCGCTAAAACTTTTTACTCTTTGTTCTGAATTATTATACCGGTACGTAACTGAAAAATTGTGATCAACTGATAATGTCACTTATTAAATTTTGACCAGTCGAAGCAAACCATTTCATATAAAAAGATCTCGATCTACAATAATAAATTTATAAGTTATAATTATGTCATTTTTATGATGTTGATTGGGGAAAACCACTCAATTCATACATTTGACACGAAAATTCTCTACCTAGCCAATTGATTGTATTGATACTGATATCTTATGATATAAAATATGGAATTAACTTTTGTTAAACATTCATTTGGTGTCCACTTGCTTAGCACATGGAAAAAAGTAAATTCATGTCTCGTAAACATTCAACTAATAAGAACAACCAAGAGATTAATCTTTTTAGTGATTAATAAAAATGTTTCACTTTTGAATAACGTTCAAGTAAAATAAATTTTAAGCAAAAACTAATTTTGAATTGGTTCAAAGCTTTATCAGAAGGTACTTTTAGAAAAATGATAGTACTGCTTCGATTCAATTCTTATTAGTTTCACAGGTACCTTTTTTCAACTATATTCAGGTTTACAAAATGGATGGGGATCGTGCAATTCACAGTTTTGATTCATCCTTTTGTACCAAAGTTGCATATAACATTTCATTATGATTGAGCTTACGGAATTTGAGAAGAAGTCGAAAATGTCAATTGTGTACGGATACACAACGACTTTTAATGCCACCAAAGGATAACACATGAAATGAAAGCTGAAAGAAACTGAAATAGATAGGGTGCATTGTGGAGAGAAAGAGAGAGAGAAAGACCCATAACTCGTGTAATTTTGTAATATATATGGAGATAATCATTTGAGAATCTATGAATGAATATGAAATATATATGTATGAATATATATCCACCACAACATTTCTGAGGTAACTGGTTTGCCAGGCCGGTTTTTATCATCAGCTATTACTAATCTATTACTACAACAAACATATCTACCACAAACATTTCTGAGATAACTGGTTTGGAAGGTGTGTTCTTTATCATCAGCTATAACTACAACCAACATATCCACCACAAACATTTCTCAGTTAACTGGTTTGCCAGACCAGTTTTTATCATCAGCTATTACTAGAACCAATATATACACCACAAACATTTCAGAGAACTGGTTTGCCAGGCCAGATTTTTATCATCATTATTACTCCAACCAACATACCCACCACAAACATTTCTGTGATAACTGGTTTGTCAGTCCATTTTTTTATCATCAGCTATTACTACAACCAACATATTCACCACAAACATTTCTGAGATAACTGGTTTGCAAGGCCAGTTCTTTATCATCAGCTATTACTACAACCAACATATCCACCACAAACATTTCTCAGTTAACTATTTGCCATGCCAGATTTTTATCATCAGCTATTACTACAACCACCATATCCACCACAAACACTTCTGAGATAACTAGTTTGCCAGGCCAGATTTTTATCATCAGCTATTACTAGAACCATTGTATCCATCAGAAACATTTTTGAGATAACTGGTTTGCCAGGTCAGTTTTTTATCATCAGCTTATACTACAATTAACAAATCCAACACAAACATTTCAAGATAACTGGTTTGCCAGGCCAGTATTTTATCATCAGCTATTACTAGAACCACCATATCCATCACAAATATTTCGGAGATAAGTAGTTTGCCAGGCAAGTTTGTTTTCATCAGCTATTTCTTGTGAAACTAGACTAGGTTCTGTCAACAATCATAGTTTTTTTGATCAAGTTCACTGTGACTAATGAAACTAGACTTTGGTTCTGTCAGACCTACAGCCTTCAACACATTCCAGTTATTGATTTTACATTAAGCAAATTGAATCTTAGAACACATACAGTCTCCATTTCATGCATCAATCTTTCTTTTAAATTTTATCTTTTGAGTTTGTGTGAGGAACCCTGTACATGTACCAAAATATTTGCTCTGTATTATTTGTCTCTAAACATATTACAGAGATGGTGTCAACGATCGAAGTTTTTTCGATTAAGTTCACTTGGGCTAGTGAAACTAGACTAAGATTCTGTCAGACCTATAGCCATCAACACATTCCAGTTACTGAATCTACACAAAGCAAATTGAATCTTAGAACATAAACAAGTCTCCATTTTATGCATCATTTTTTCTTTTAAAATTTCATCTTTCGGGTTTGTATGAGGAACCATGTACATGTACCAAAATATTTGCTTTGTATTATTTGTGTCTAAGCATATCCCAGAAACATGTCAACAATCGTAGATTTTCGATTAAGTTCACTTGGGCTAGTGAAACTAGACTTAGGTTGTGTTGGACCTACAGTCATCAACATATTCCAATTATTAATTTTACACAAAGCAAATTGAATCTCAGAACATATACAATTCTCCTTTTTATACACCAATCTTTTTTTAAATTTCATTTTTCAGGTTTGTATGAGGAACCATGCACATGTACCAAAATATCGGCTCTGTATTTTTTGTCTCTAAGCATATTGCAGAGACAGTGTCAACAATCAAAGTTTTTCGAATAAGTTCACTTGGGCTAGTGAAACTAGACCTATGTTCTGTTTGACCTACAGCTGCGAACACATTCCAGTTATTGATTTTACACAAAGCAAATTGAATCTCAGAACATATCCAAGTCTCCATTTTATTCATCAATCTTTCTTTAAATTTCATCTTTTGGGTTTTAAGATGGGGCCATGTACATGTACCAAAATATTTGCTCAGTATTATTTGCCCACAGTTCTTTTTATATTGCGCTGTGCTGCTGTTGGCCACTACTTACGACAATGTGTTATTTCTCAGGTTTTTGTAGTGTTCGCCCCTGCGCCACATCAAGGCCCAGCACATCCGTCTTTGGCAGGGGAAAAATATAGTCATGTATAAGGAAACAGAGATACATGACCTATGTATGTTTGAAATTTTTATGTCTGTTCTTTTATCAACCAGCTATTGTTTCACAACAGAACATTTATTTACCAGTTCTTTTTTTCTAGCTATTGCTTCACCACAGCACATTTTTATTTACCAGTTATATTGCCACAACTCAATTATGTACCAGTTCTATTAACACAGCACATTTATTTACCAGTTCTATTGCCACAACTCAATTATTTACCAGTTCTATTACCACAACTCAATTATTCACCAGTTCTATTGCCACAACTCAATTATTTACCAGTTCTATAACCACAGCTCAATTATTTGCCAGTTCTATTGCCACAACTCATTAATTTACAAGTTCTATTACAACAGCACATTTATTTACCAGTTTTATTTTTCCAGCTATTGCTTCACCACAACACATTTATTTACCATTTCTATTTTTCTAGCTATTGCTTCACCACAGCACATTTATTTACCAGTTCTATTGCCACAACTCAATTATGTACCAGTTCTATTGCCACAACTAAATTATGTACCAGTTCTATTACCAGAGCTTAATCATTTGCCAGTTTTATTGCCACAACTCAATTTTTTATCAGTTCTATTACCACAGCTCAATCATTTGTCAGTTTATTGCCACAACTCAATTACCTGCCAGTTCTATTACCACAATTCAAAGTTTTACTAGTTCTATTACCACAGTTCAATCATTTGTCAGTTCTATTGCCACAACTCAATTATTTACCAGTTCTATTGCCACAACTCAATTATGTACCAGTTCTATTACCACAGCACATTTATTTACCAGTTCTATTGCCACAACTCAATTACCGGTATGTACCAGTTCTATTACCACAGCTCAATTATTTGCCAGTTCTATTGCCACAACTCATTTATTTACCAGTTCTATTGCCACAACTCAATTATGTACCAGTTCTATTACCACAGCACATTTATTTACCAGTTCTATTGCCACAACTCAATTACCGGTATGTACCAGTTCTATTACCACAGCTCAATTATTTGCCAGTTCTATTGCCACAGCACATTTATTTACCAGTTCTATTGCCACAACTCAATTATGTACCAGTTCTATTACCACAGCACATTTATTTACCAGTTCTATTGCCACAACTCAATTACCGGTATGTACCAGTTCTATTACCACAGCTCAATTATTTGCCAGTTCTATTGCCACAACTCATTTATTTACCAGGTCTATTACAACAGCACATTTATTTACCAGTTCTATTTTTCCAGCTATTGCTTCACCACAGCACATGTATTTACCAGTTCTATTTTTCTAGCTATTGCTTCACCACAGCACATTTATTTACCAGTTCTATTGCCACAACTTAGTTATTTACCAGTTCTATTGCCATAACTCAATTATGTACCAGTTCTATTAACACAGCACATTTATTTACCAGTTCTATTGCCACAACTCAATTATGTACCAGTTCTATTACCACAGCTCAATTATTTGCCAGTTCTATTGCCACAACTCATTTATTTACCAGCTCTATTGCCACAACTCATTTATTTACCAGTTCTATTACAACAGCACATTTAATTACCAGTTCTATTTTTCCAGCTATTGCTTCACCACAGCACATTTATTTACCAGTTCTATTTTTCTAGCTATTGCTTCACCACAGCACATTTATTTACCAGTTCTATTGCCACAACTCAATTATATACCAGTTCTATTGCCACAACTCAATTATGTACCAGTTCTATTGCCACAACTAAATTATGTACCAGTTCTATTACCAGAGCTTAATCATTTGCCAGTTATATTGCCACAACTCAATTTTTTATCAGTTCTATTACCACAGCTCAATCATTTGTCAGTTTATTGCCACAACTCAATTACCTGCCAGTTCTATTACCACAACTCAAATTTTTACTAGTTCTATTACCACAGTTCAATCATTTGTCAGTTCTATTGCAACAACTCAATTACTTGCCAGTTCTATTGCCACAACTCATTTTTTTTACTAGTTCTATTACCACAGCTCAATCATTTGTTAGTTCTATTGCCACAACTCAATTATTTACCAGTTCCATTATTTTGCCATTACTCATATAATTCCTGAATTAGTTTCATATATTGGGCCTTGCAACCAATGGATGTAAACCCAGCATTTAGGAACAAGTTGACACAAACACTGTCCCAACTGAATTGTTTTTCCTTTTTTTACACTATTTGGAAGCTGGATTTACCACAAGGACCAGCTGTTTCCAAAGGGTGTGTGGAGCTCAACTATATCCTAGTACCCCAAACTCAAGTCCTGGTCATGACAACCAAACAACCCAGTCCAAGGACTGGTTGCTGCCTTCCTTGGACGTGGAAGCCATTTTCAGGCTCCCTCTCTCTGGATACGAACCCGATTCTAGAATACCCATAAAAACCATGGTAGGCATATAGCTTAATGTACTATCAGTTGATAGGGCAGATGCTTACAAGATAAAGTCGCTAAAGCCAAATGTTATTCAAAGTTCTAATAACAGCACACCTGATGGAGCTTTGTTGCATGTATTAGCTCTGAATTACAACAAAATGTATTGTACTATCTAATGAACCATATCTGATTTAGAGAGACATTTGCAGCTTCACATTGTTCCCTGTGGCATGCAAGCTTTGTTTTGAGACGAGCATAAATCAAAATGCAGGTAAGGTTGCCAGCAAGCTGACAGATCCTCTTCAGTGTAAACTTACACTATTATACTCTAGCCGGGAGCAGCTATTGTACTATACACTCGAAGTGTCAAAGTAAAACTTGGACTGCATGGCTCCACTCTTTAGCTGATGATCTACAGCAGTATTGTAATACTTCAGCTGAGCTTCAAACAGCCAATGGTTTCTCTGCTAGCAGAGTTTTACTGGTCAGATCGCGGATCGAAATGGTCAATACAGGACAAGTCAAGACATGTGCATGTTAACAATGGAACAAGCTGAGCAACTAGTCTGTCAACAAGCTTCTCGGGACCAAGATAATTGCTGCCCCACGGGTGGCAACTGATGTGCCATTACCAAGGTGAATGCAGGATGAATTATGAAATGGTGTATTGTCCCATTTTCAGTAAAATATTCAATGTTGGAACAAGTTTCCACATCTGCATAAATACTAACACTAATTGTTTTGTTTGTTTTTTTTGTTTTTTTTTGTGTTTGTTTTTGTTTGTTTGTTAGTTTTGTTAAATTGTTGTTTTTTTTTGGTTAGATGTTTTAGTCACATAATACAAAATGAAAAGTACTCCTACATTAAAGTATGGAAGAATGGCATACACCATACCTCCCTGATCTAGTAGGACAGCCTCTCTGGATGGCGAACTACCCAACCTGACCTGGTACAAATCTCCACAAGAGCGTTCAGTAAAAGTTCCTTAACCTTCCTAACTGGGACATCTGTGTACCGGACAGGTAGTCTAGGCACTCTGCCAGAGCGTCTCACAGGCTGAAGGGACATGAGTTGGTCAGGTTGTGCTGCACAAACAGGCGCCATACAAGGCACAACATACCTTTCAGCTGCTGGAAGAGCATCACTGGCAAACTGAAAAGAAAAAAAAAATATTCGTAAGAATAAAACATTCAAAATTGCAATCAATTTCAATATGTAATCTTACTGTTTATATATTCATTATTTACCAAATGAGTTACACAGATTTTCTTTTAATCAAAAATATAAAACCGTCACACTAGAAAACCACAATTATATGCACAAGAAGACTTCTAGTAAACACTTCCTATGTTAAAGAGCTATTGGAGGGACAGCAAGCTTGACTATGCGAATATGTGTCACAAAAGTACAAATTTGATTGAGACTGATGACAAAGCCAAGCAAATAAGATTTATCTAACAAAATTGAGTAGATCTTATAACTGCAATAACTTGTATGAAGTTTCAATCCAATATATACAGTGACTGCTGAGTTATAGAATTTCTAAGTCAAACAAAGGGCCTAATTTACAAAAAAGAGTTATCCCACTTGATTAATATAGTTGGTTTCATGGCCACAAAGCCACATGTAAAGTTTCAGTCAAATACATTGAGTGGTTGATGTGATATGGACTTGATGGTACTTGCACGCAAAACTTTAACCAAAGATTCCAAGTCTAACAAGGGCAACAATTTGCATTCAATTCCTGTAAGAGTCATCTAACTTAGTGAAATTTAGTAGGTTTGATGGGTGAAAAGTCTTGTCTGAAGTTTCAATCAATAATTCATGAAATGTTTACTGAGAAAAGGACTCGATGGTACTTGCATGCAAAGCTTTAACTAGTATTTCTAAGTCAAACAAGGGCAATAATTTGCATTATATTCATGCAAGAGTTACGTAACTTAGTTATTGTAGCAGGTTTGATGACTGGTAAGTCTTGTGTAAAAAAACTTCTATTTAACACTTCCTACGTTTTATCAAAACCCAATGAATGGTTAAAGAGGTGAAACATCGACAAGATTAATAGTACAAGAAATTGAAAGGGGCATAACTCTTAAATATCATCATACTGGATTTCCGACATGATACCAGTATCCACAGTGGGGCTTTATAATACTTCCTACAATGTTTGATAAAAATCCAATGAGCAGTTATTGAGTTTAAGTGCAGGAGATTTCTATTTTAAACAAGAACACCGCCAGCGGGTGCAGATGCTCGTCTTTTTTCCAAATCTATTAAGTATGTCAAAGTCAGTAAAGCAAACGTTTTAAACATGATGATGATTAGTTTAAAAATGCAATAACTTGACTATTCTAGCCTTTTCACAGAACAGTATATTATAATGTACTATCAGAAAAACAGACATATCTATATGAATGAAACCATCTTTCATATAAGCAAAGTAGTAGTCACATGTATGTGCAAGTAGGACTATTAGTGCAGAATATACGCTATGTCTAAGTACTTAAGTTGAAATGTATTTTATTTAATACAATTTTTTTTTAATCTGGGTGTGGATTGGAGGTGTATGTACCAAAGTTTAATTACTAGTAGTTTTGTTTTATGGGTGGAAATAATTTCCAATTACCGGTACTGAAATGGCTTGAAGCCAGTTTAATACTTGTTTTTATGTTATTTTTCATGTCAGGTTATATGAGATTCTCCAATGTTTACTTAACTTAAAGTTTTGTTATAGTTAAATCAGGGTACATTTCTGAAAGTTTTAGTTAAATCAGGTACATTTCTTTTCTGGAAATTTTAGTTAAATCAGGGTACATTTCTTTCCTGGAAGTTTTAGTTAAATCAGGGTACATTTCTTTTCTGGAAATTTTGGTTAAATCAGGGTACATTTCTTTCCTGGAAGTTTTAGTTTAATCAGGGTACATTTCTTTTCTGAAAATTTTGGTTAAATCAGGGTACATTTCTTTTCTGGAAATTTTAGTTAAATCAGGGTACATTTCTTTCCTGGAAGTTTTAGTTAAATCAGGGTACATTTCTTTTCTGGAAATTTTGGTTAAATCAGGGTACATTTCTTTCCTGGAAGTTTTAGTTAAATCAGGTACATTTCTTTTCTGGAAATTTTAGTTAAATCAGGGTACATTTCTTTCCTGGAAGTTTTAGTTAAATCAGGGTACATTTCTTTTCTGGAAATTTTGGTTAAATCAGGGTACATTTCTTTCCTGGAAGTTTTAGTTTAATCAGGGTACATTTCTTTTCTGGAAATTTTAGTTAAATTGGGGTACATTTCTGAAAGTTTTAGTTAAATCAGGGTACATTTCTGAATGTTTTAGTTAAATCAGGGTAAATTTCTGAATGTTTAAGTTAAATCAGGGTACATTTCTTTCCTGGAAGTTTTAGTTAAATCGGGTAACATTTCTGAATGTTTTAGTTAAATCAGGGTACATTTCTTAAAGGTTTTAGTTAAATCAGGGTACATTTTTTAAAGGTTTTAGTTAAATCAGGGTACATTTCTGAAAGTTTCAGTTAAATCAGGGTATATTTCTGAATGTTTTAGTTTTAGTTAAATCAGGGTACATTTCTGAATGTTTAGGTTAAATCAGGATACATTTCTTATAGGTTTTAGTTAAATCATGATACATTTCTTAAAGGTTTCAGTTAAATCAGGGTATATTTCTGAAAGTTTCAGTTAAATCAGGGTATATTTCTGAATGTTTTAGGGTTAGTTAAATCAGGGTACAATTTTGAATGTTTAGGTTAAATCAGGATACATTCCTTAAAGGTTTTAGTTAAATCAGGATACGTTTCTTAAAGGTTTTAGTTAAATCAGGGTACATTTCTGAAAGTTTTAGTTAATTATATTGGCCTAATTACAGGTGTCAGTTTTCAGAAGCTACAGTCTTTGATTTGTGTTTTAAGAATTTATTACCAGTATATAATTGCTTCATTAGGTAAATGTATATAATGTGATGAAACCCATGAATAATAAACAATAATTCCAATTAATAACCACAAATAATGTACTGGAACCCATGATTAATAAACAATGCCACTTCATGTCCTGAAACCCCTGAATAATTAACAATTATGCCAATTAATAACAAATAATGTACTGGAACCCATGATTAATAAACAGTAACACCAATTAATGTGCTGAAACCCATGATTAATAAACAATAATGCCAAGTAATGTGCTGGAACCAAAGATTAATAAACACTAACACCAAGTAATGAGCTGGTACCCTTGATTAATAAACAATAATGCCAAGTAATGTCCTGAAACCCATGATTAATAAACAATAATGCAAATTATTGAATGTGCTGATGTCAAAGCTTGGAAATCAAATTTACCATAGCATTTTGTCGAAACGTTTTTTAAACATTCTTGAATGAAGAGTTGAATGTTGTCAAGCAGTGTGTATATGACAATTATTTGTTTTAAGCAATGCCAGTGAATGTACCAATAATGCCAACTAATGTACTGGAACCCATGATTAACAAACACTTATGCAAATGAAAAAAAGGGCAGAAATATGGTGGTGGGGGTGGGGGGTGGTAGGGGTGAGGGTCTTGGGGTCAGTAACAAAGTTGAAATGGGAAAGAGTATTTGATTTAATACAAAACAATTTTTTTTTTTTAAAAATGGGTTGTGGTGGGGGGAGTAGGGGTGAGGGTGAGGGTCTTGGGGTCAGTAACAAAGTTGAAATGGTGCAGAGTATTTGATTTAATACAAAACAAATTTAAAAAAAAATAAATGGGCAGCAGTGCTAGGGTCTTGGTTGTGCAAATTCAGACAATGATACAAAGTGTTTCCAATCTGTGATCTATTTATCAATCTGGATTCATTTACATACTAGGTCAAGGTCAGTGATGTAAACTTTTTTTTAGTTGATGGTGATCAGTTTACAGAATGAATAATATTACAAAAAAATAAAATTGATTTTAAAAAAAATATAAAAATAAATAAATTTAAACCCGAGCTTAACAAAAGACTTAGCTATATACATTGTTTCTATAACATAATATGAATGTGCGTATATACATTGTTTCTATAACATAATATGAATGTGCGTATATACATTGTTTCTATAACATAATATGAATGTGCGTATATACATTGTTTCTATAACATAATATGAATGTGCGTATATACATTGTTTCTATAACATAATATGAATGTGCGTATATACATTGTTTCTATAACATAATATGAATGTGCGTATATACATTGTTTCTATAACATAATATGAATGTGCGTATATACATTGTTTCTATAACATAATATGAATGTGCGTATATACATTGTTTCTATAACATAACATGAATGTGCATATATACATTGTTTCTATAACATAATATGAATGTGCTTATGAAGTTTAATCACCAAAACATGAGTTGTTTGTTCAGAAACAGAAAAAGCTGAGCTAAACATAAAACTTTAACCAAACCCTAGCTAAACAAAAATCTTTAACCTAAGGTTTTAGAGCCCAAGGTATAGAAATTTAGGTAAATTGGCTATATTCATTGTTTCTGTAATATAATATGAATTTGTTGATGAAGTCAAGTCACCATAATATGAGTAGTTTGTTCAGGAACAGAGAAAAAGCTGAGCTTAACATAAAACTTTATCCGGCGGCCAAGGTCATGACAATAGCTCTTCTTTTTTTAAGACGAGCTAAAAACAAAATAGATTTTTAAAAGAATCAAACCCAAGGTATACCAAAGAATTTTAAACTAAGGTTTTACAGCCTAAAGTATTTAAACTAAGGTAACTTAGCGATATATAATAATACTTTATAGTAATATTATAAAGTTGAACACATACTACTGATGTAGTAATAATACTTTATAGTAATATTGTAAAGTTGAAAACAAGAACTACAGATATAGTAATAATACTTTATAGTAATATTGTAAAGTTGAACACAACTACAGATGTAGTAATAATACTTTGTAGTAATATTATAAAGTTGAACATGAACTACAGATGTAGTAATAATATTTATAGTAATATTGTAAAGTTGTTTAAACGAATACAGATGTAGTAATTATACTTTGTAGTAATATTGTTAAGTTGAACACAAACTACAAATGTAGTAATAAAACTTTATAGTAACATTATAAAATTGAACAACAAGCATAAACTCGTAAAACCTTGACGGATTAGTCACTAGCAAAATCTGATAATAATTTATGTGAATTCGGAGGATGATTATGTATCTCAAGTTTGAATCCCACGCCAACTGTAGGAAGCACTGAAGTCAAGAAGTACAGTTTTAACACTATATGTCTCCAGGTCTGAGGAGCATAAAATATCATGCTTTAATGTCTTCATTTTTAAATCTTTAACTCTGACAGACATTTTCATAAATCAATACAGAAAGAGGTAAATGCAATAACAATATAAACCAACATGTTAGAGTAAAATTTAAAAACATTTTTATTTAAAATGACTATACAAACTCAAAACTTGTCAAAACAAGAGGCCCAAGAGAACCTGAACGGTCTACTAGCAACAGATGCTATGTGTAAAATATCTAAGGTCTAGGCTTTAAACTTTCAGAGAAATGTTTTTTAAAATTTTACTCAAAATGTGCTTGTAAGCCCTGTGGCGGGGTATTTGTGGCTGAATTATGCTGGTTCAAGAATTCATCCGAGATGTAAGAGTTAGATAATTACTGTGCAAGTTTGGTTAAGATTCAATGAAAAATGAAAGTGCTATCGCGTCTACAATATTTTCCCTATATAACTGAATGACCCCTGACAAAAAATCAGGCACACATATATTGCTTATTTCATCGGCTGTTTTAGGTAACAATTGATATTTCGCTTTTCACAACTTTTACAGTCTATTTTATGATTGTGAATCTTCAGATGTTTCATTCAGTTACCATAATGTAACAAGAGGCACATGGACCTTAACGGTCACCTGATTATCCTTGATAACATAAAGCTATATGAATCTATTTTCCAACTTTGTCAATAAAACATAAGCATTAACCGTCATGTCAGAAACTAAAACCAAAAACCATTCAAATGAGTCTATACAGTCATCAGAATTTTTTTTTGGACATTTTCTCTTATATAGATTACGTAAAATAAGCCCCACCCACAGGGCCAAACCGTGAGATTGAGGGTCATGCAATACACAATTTTTATAAAGGACCCATATATGTCCATAATAATGGTCACCATTTGTTTCGCAGAGCTTCCTGTAATAAGAAGATTTTCAAAGTTTAACTTGAATTTGGCTGTTTTGGCCCTGCCTCCAAGGCCCCAGGGGAGTGGGGGACCATGCAAATCACAATTTTTATTCACCCTTAGGTACCAAAGCCGAAGGATTGAACTCGCAACCTCTTGCATGAGCAAACACTTTATTCACTACACTACCGCCCCGCTTGATACATTTAGGTACAATTAAAATATAATCAATTTGCTATGATTGTAAGCTTCCTGTTCACAAATGTCCCACAGTTGCATACACACTTTTATAACCGGTACATGGTCACAAAACTTAAGAATGGGAGAATCTTGAGGGAAAAATACCGCATTTCTGAAAAATTTGGTGTTGAAGTAAAATGTGTTTAAAAGTTTGTCTAAAAAGAAAGAATATGTTAAATGGAAATGATAGTTATAAAATATATAGATGTAGTTACAATTACATCTATAAAACTTAAACTAGTTTCACTCTCCGACTCTTAAAACAAAATTATAAATAAAGAATCCAGGCCCGGCTAGATCAGTTGGCAATGGGCCTCACCTCACCTCACTGGAGTAAGACAGGTGTCCGTTATTTAAGTGTATCATTGATTTTTTTTCATGATTGCAACGATGGCTTAGAGCTATTAAGTCCGTCCTGGGTCGTCGAGTCGAATGGGGGATCGAACCTGCGCAATCTCGGACTCTGGCTTGAGCAGCCAATTATCTATAGAATGCACTACCATAAAAGGTCACCCTTTAACAACAGTGATCTTGCTGCAGCCGTGATGAATTTACTTCACTGGTGTCAAACGGAAACCCATAAACATAGTTACGGGTTTTAATATTAAAGTAGCCTAAACAAATAAATTGACATTTACTGGAAGAATGATTTATTGTCGTATTTATGGGGAGTCGTTTTACTATTTAACCTCAATTAGTGATACTCATTCGAATAGGTGATATCACTCATTTTAATAAGTGATATCACTCATTCTAGTAAGTGATATCACCTATTCGAATGAGTGATATCAAATATTTGAAACAAATAAGTGATATCACTCATTTGAAACAAATAAGTGATATTACTCATTCGAATAGATGATATCACTTATTCTAATAAGTGATATCACTGATTCATTTCAAATAGGTGATATCACTCATTCAAAAAGGTAAAATCAGTGAATCAGTGATATCACCTATTTGAAACGAATCAGTGATATCACTTATTCGAATAGGTGATATCACTTATTTGATTTATCAAGAAAGAAAAAACAGACTTATGCCTGCTTAAATGATTTTGTAGTGAATATATGACCCTCAGCCACCAAAATAAATGGTTTTATAAAATGATTAAAGAATAAGCCAATATATATTCTACACTGAAAGAAAAAGGAAAGTATGCATTTTGGTTTTTAAAATTATTTCATTATTGACTGAGTTTATTCATGTGATGGAAAATGAACTGATTTTTTTTTATTGTTTTGCTTTGAAATGAATTAAATGTTTGTTTTTTAATTCAACAATATGATGAAATATAAATATACAAAAAATATGCAATACATTTATTTTTCCTTGACCTGTCAATGTTTATAGGTATGTATACTTTCTTTTTCCTTTCACTGTACATTCACAATATAAATATTTATTTTATAACATAATATTTTTTACACAATATATTTGATATTTCCATTTTATTCTTGTTACAGATCTACATCTATATTTTATGAAATATATTAACATCATTGGGAGAAATCATTGTCTAAATTCATTTCGAATAGGTGATATCACTTATTCAAATAGGTGATATCACTCATTAGTTTCAAATGAGTGATATCACTTATTCAAATGAGTGATATCAATTATTCAAATAAGATATCACCTATTTGAATAAGTGATATCACTTATTGAGGTTAAATAGTAAAACGGCACCCCATACGTTTTTATCTAAACATTACAAAATCCTAAAAGAAACAACTATTTTGCTGGCACATTAAAATGTAACACCCGTAACTTGAATTATAGACCGCCAATCCACACGCGATAGTGTCGCACCTGTGTGAAATTCACGCGCACATCCGGGCTTTCGTTAGCAGCAGATGGCCGATTGGGGTCTGTGGATAGACGTGAATTCATTTTGCAAGTCCTTGCAGAAAAGAAGAATATGCTGCTAGCGAAAACTTAGATATATTGGCTACATACATCGCTTGTATACATAAAAATATGAATACACTAATGAAATTCAGTTCATAACGTGTAATAGAAGTTTGCTCAGAAAAGAGAAAAACGAGCTCAATAGAAAACTTTGACCAGGTGACGACACTGACGACGGTTTCAATGACAAAGATGAAACAAGGGCTGCATTCAGCACGATTAAACATGTTTACTCTGTCTATAAACGCAAATGGTGGCCAGACGATCGAAGGGTAAACGGAAATCGATCTACTCGGCACTGTCCTTCCATTTTTCTCATTTAGTCAGGTGATTAACCAGGGCTGCGTTCAGTTCTGTTAAACATTCGATAACGTTAGCAAACATATTTTCCTGAACATTGGCTCAAGCTCAGATTAGCACAAGTACGCAACAGTTTTAGGGAACCAGGCATTAAACGCGTTTGCTGTTCAACGGTACTGAACGCAGCCCTGCTAACAACTCTCGGAGGTGTTTGCTCTGTTAGCAAACGTTTAAAGTGAACATGTCGTTCAGTTGACTTCTGTTATCAAACATTTGGAAACAAATTAAACGTTTAAGCGAACTTTACGCAGCCGAGGATAATGTCAATAGTTTTTTCGTATTTAAAAATTTCAGTTTAATTGCTTCTTAAGTTGCGATTTTTTTATAAATATTGCTCCTGATTAGCATTTAGGAAAACATGTAAAGAACTGTAAAACATAAGAAAACAAAGAATAAAACAAGCAGATAAAGAAGAAATTGTCTTCGTTTATTTATTTTGATTTTTAATACGGCACAATCGAAAAATAAAAAATAAATAGCCAACACTACGTCGACCAATCAGCAGCTGTCTTGGTGACCGTAAATATTTCTTTTGGTTTCTTAGCACTGCATTTTGCTATAACGATGTCCTCCGTGGGTTTATTGTTGTTGTGTTTAGTCACTTGTACTTGAAGCATCCGCCGGACAACTGGCATGCCGTGTAAAACTTTCCCAAATACCACATGTTTACCGTCCAGCCAGGCCGTAGCACGTGCCGTTATAAAGAATTGACACGTGTTTGTGTCTGGACCTGAAATAAATACGAATGAAAGGTGTTTTACGGCCAGTCAACACATAGATAGTTTATAGATAGTGCGCAAATGTTAATGAACGTGATGATGATAATATTCTAAAAAGATAAGTTTAAACTGTATATCTATCTAAACATTTACAAATAAATAAATGAAGGGATCGATGATATCATAGTTAAAAATAACTATCAGGGTTTGAATTAAACTAAAAAGGTACACATGCATGACCACCACCGCACAATGCATCTTAAAGGGGGGGGGGGGGGGGGGGGGTTGGGTCTAATTACAGAGTGGCACGGCAAGTAACAGATACTCAATAATTAAAAAAAACAATGTTGAAAACAGCCAAGAACAAATAAAGTCAGACATACGTCAATCTGACTCACAACATGTTTCATAACAATGTAGTCTTATTCTTACAAATGCATTTCATAATCTTACAAATACACCTCCTGATCATACAAAGACATCTCCTTATCTTACAATACGTCTCCTAATCTTACAATTACATCTCCTGATCTTACAAATACACCTCCTGATCTTACAAATACATCTCCTTATCTTACAATACATCTCCTAATCTTACAATTACATCTCTTGATCTTACAATTACACCTCCTGATCATACAAATACACCTCCTGATCATACAAAGACATCTCCTGATCTTACAAATACATCTCCTTATCTTACAATTACATCTCCTGATCTTACAAAAACATCTCCTTATCTAACAAATACATTTCGTAATCTTACAAATACATCTCCATATATTAAAAAATACATCTCCTGATCTTACAAATACATCTCCTAATCATACAAAGACATCTCCTGATCTTACAAATACATCTCCTGATCTTACAATTACATCTCCTGATTTTACAATTACATCTCCTGATCTTACAAATATATCTCCTGATCTTACAAATACATCTCCTTATCTTACAATTACATCTCCTGATCTTACAAATACATCTCCTGATCTTACAAAAACATCTCCTTATCTAACAAATACATTTCGTAATCTTACAAATACATCTCCATATATTAAAAAATACATCTCCTGATCTTACAAATACATTTCATAATCTTACAAAGACATCTCCTAATCATACAAAGACATCTCCTGATCTTACAAATACATCTCCTGATCTTACAAATACATCTCCTGATCTTACAATTACATCTCCTGATTTTACAATTACATCTCCTGATCTTACAAATATATCTCCTGATCTTACAAATACATCTCCTTATCTTACAAATACATCTCCTGCTCTTACAAATACATTTCCTTATCTTACAAATACATTTCATTATCTTACAAATACATCTCCTTATCTTACAAATACATCTCCTGCTCTTACAAATACATTTCCTTATCTTACAAATACATTTCATTATCTTACAAATACATCTACATATCTTATAAATATATCTCCTGATCTTACAAATACATCTCCTTACCTTACAAATACATTTCACAATCTTACAAATACATCTACATATCATACAAATACATCTCCTGATCTTACAAATACATTTCATAATCTTACAAATACATCTAAATATCAAACAAATACATCTCTTGATCTTACAAATACATTTCATAATCTTACAAATACATCTCAATATCTTAGAAATACATCTCCTGATCTTAAGCTTACAAATACATCTCCTTATCTTACAATTACATCTCCTCATCTGAAAAATACATCATCTTTTCTTACAAAAACATCTTCTAATCTTACAAATACATCTCCTTATCTTACAATTACATGTATTTCAAAGGCTAAACCTAGTTTCATTTTTGTTGTATAAGATTCGTGGAATCTTGTATAAGATTCGTGGAATCTATTTCGTTCAATAATCAGCGAGACAAGGGCGGACTATATAATTGGTTGCCGCTGTCAATGGCTATATTCGTAGGCGTCGTGCATGGGTATTAAGATTTTATTTTTATTAATTGCTTCTTAGTTACCAGTTCTGATAAGCTAGTTGACTTAAGCTATATATGAAGACGCACATAAATGTCGGATAATTTTGACAAATGAATCGGTAGTGCGGGGTTTATAAAGCGAGTGCGTCCTTGTTGAATGGATAAAATGTCTTTGGATTTGAAATGCGATAAACTATTTAGATAATGTTGTGACTGCGATATTTCGCGGAGTTACTTTTATTTATTTACATGATTATAGTGTTATGATAAACAAACAAATAGAAATAACATTATTTAAGATGCGTTTAAAAATATGTTAATGTGAAACTTGATATACATATAAATGAATATTTTTGATTCATGATTCAGAAATCATACACCTATATCGGAGCTGATGAATTGTCCAACAACGATATAGTAACTTCAAAGGGGAATGACTAAATAGCTGTTTGTGAAATTTTGTTAATATAGGCAAAGTGGATTTATTTATTTTTGGTTAAGGTCTGATCTTACCATACATGCAAGCTGTCAAACAGGCTTCCTCATTAGTAAACAATGCGGAATTTAAAAGTGATTGCCAGAAATAGCGTAGATGGATTATACTACCCAGGTAAGCTTTTGTTTACAATATAACTATATTTCAAGTTCATACCACACATTTACATATTTTGCTAATATTCAGAATTTCCGACATTGAAAAATATTCCTTTTTAGCAGGTCGATGGCGGATCTACTCTTTAAACCGGTGCACACCCCCTCTCACAAAAAACTCCCTTATTATATAAAAAAATCACTATATTTCTACGGAAAAACATGTGTGCCCGTTCAGAGTTCGTGTTGTGCACCCTAAGTACGCCCCCTTCTAAACTGAAATCCTGGATCCATCCTTGCAGGCGATCCAGATATTTTGTAACGCATCACTAATGTTTCTTTTGTCGGTCTCGATAGTAGTGTGTGTACTATTATCATAATCAATATTTTTTTGAAATATGATAAGACAACTATACATATTCCAGGAATCGAGTCCTATTTCTTTACCAATATTGAAAGTAGGGAGGTGAACATGTTCTATGTGCTCGCTATCGAATACAAGTGCTCGCTGTCGTATACAATGGCGTCGGTCCTGCCCAGGATTGAATACACGAGCTGCTGATTGAATAAATTATTTATTTACCATTTGAACAAACCATTGGACCGATAGACCAGAACAGTAATATTTAATTTGACAACAGCGGTGGTCTAGGGGTAGTGCATCCACCTCGCATGCGGACTAGACGGTCGTGGGTTCGATCCCCGGCCGGGTTATATAAAAAAAATTGGAAAATTGTACTAAAAGCTTCCTCGCTTGGCGCTCAGCATTAAGAGGATAGTTCTAGGTCTGGTCGGCCCGTTGTCAGTATAATGTGACTGGGTTGAGTATCATAGCATGTGTCTGCGACATGATACTCCAGTGTGACGGCGCTTAGAATACTGTCTCAAGTAGAGACACCGTCGCGATAAATCTGATGTGAGTATAATGCTACTGGGTAGAGTATCATAACATGTGTCTGCAACATGATACTCCAGTGTGACAGCGCTTAGAATACTGTCTCAAGTAGAGACACCGTCGCGGTATAACTGGTGTGAGTATAATGCTACTGGGTTGAGTATCATAACATGTGTCTGCAACATGATACTCCAGTGTGGCAGCGCTTAGAATACTGTCTCAAGTAGAGACACCGTCGCAGTATAACTGATGCGAGTATAATGCTACTGGGTTGAGTATCATAACATGTGTCTGCAACATGATACTCCAGTGTGACAGCGCTTAGAATACTGTCTCAAGAAGAGACACCGTCGCAGTATAACTGGTGTGAGTATAATGCTACTGGGTAGAGTATCATAACATGTGTCTGCAACATGATACTCCAGTGTGACAGCGCTTAGAATACTGTCTCAAGTAGAGACACCGTCGCGGTATAACTGGTGTGAGTATAATGCTACTGGGTTGAGTATCATAACATGTGCCTGCAACATGATACTCCAGTGTGACAGCGCTTAGAATACTGTCTCAAGTAGAGACACCGTCGCGATATAACTGATGTGAGTATAATGCTACTGGGTAGAATATCATAACATGTGTCTGCAACATGATACTCCAATGTAACAGCGCTTAGAATACTGTCTCAAGTAGAGACACCATCGCGGTATAACCGATGTGAGTATAATGCTACTGGGTTGGGTATCATAACATGTGTCTGCAACATGATACTCCAGTGTGACAGCGCTTAGAAAACTGTCTCAAGTAGAGACACCGTCGCGATATAACTGATGTGAGTATAATGCTACTGGGTAGAGTATCATAACATGTGTCTGCAACATGATACTCCAGTGTGACAGCACTTAGAATACTGTCTCAAGTAGAGACACCGTCGCGATATAACTGATGCGAGTATAATGCTACTGGGTAGAATATCATAACAGGTGTCTGCGACATGATACTCCAGTGTGACAGCGCTTAGAATACTGTCTTAAGTAGAGACACCATCGCGATATAACTGATGTGAGTACATCTGCTTAACTTATAAATACATCTCCTTATCTAACAATTACATATCCTTATCTTCGAAATACGTCTTCTTATCTACAAATACACATCCTTATCTTACAAATGTCTCCTTATATTACAAATACATCTCTTTATCTTACAAATACATTTTCTAATCTTACAAATACATCTCCTTATCTTACAAATACGTCTCCTAATCTTACAATTACATCTTCTTATCTTACAAATACATTTCATAATCTTACAAATACATCTCCTGATCTTACAAATACATCTCCTTATCTAACAATTACATCTCTTTATCTTACAAATACATTTCATAATCTTACAAATACATCTCCTGATCTTACAAATACATCTCCTTATCTTACAAATACATTTCATAATCTTACAAATACATCCCCTGATCTTACAAATACGTCTCCTAATCTTACAATCACATCTCCTTATCTTACAAATACATCTCCTTATCTTACAAATACATTTCATAATCTTACAAATACATCTTCTTATCTTACAAATACATCTCCTTATCTTACAAATACATCTTACAATTACATCTCCTTATATAACAATATAACATCTCCTGAACTTACAAATACATCAACTTATCTTACAAATACATCTCCTGATCTTAAAAATACATCTCATTATCTTACAATTACATCTGCTTATCTTACAATTACATCTGCTTATCTTAGAAATACATCTCCTTATCTTACAATTACATATCCTTATCCTCGAAATACATCTTCTTATCTACAAAAACACCTCCTTATCTTACAATTACATCTCCTGATCTTACAAATACATTTCCTTTTCTTACAAATACACTTTCTAATCTTACAAATACGTTTCCTAATCTTACAAATACATTTCATAATCTTACAAATAGATCTCCTGATCTTACAAATACATCTCCTTATCTAACAAATACATTTCATAATCTTACAAATACATCTACCAATCTTATAATAACATCTTCTAATCTTACAAATACATCTTCTTATCTTACAAATACATCTCCTAACCTTACAAATACATCTCCTTATCTTACAAATGCATCTCCTTATCTTACAATTACATCTCCTGATCTTACAAATACATCTCCTGATCTAGCAAATACATCTCCTGACCTTACAAATACGTCTCCTAATCTTACAATTACATATCCTTATCTTACAAAAACATCTCTTTATCTTACAAATACATTTCATAATCTGACAAATACATCTTCTTATCTTTCAAATACATCTCCTTATCTTACAATTACATCTCCTTATCTTACAAATACATCACCTAATCTTACAAATACAATTGATAATCTTACAAATACATCTTCTAATCTTACAAATACATTTCTTTATCTGACAATGACATCTGATTATCTTACAAATACATCTCCCTATCTTACAATAACATCTCCTTATCTTACAAATACATCTCCTTATCTAACAATTACATCTCCTGATCTTACAAATACATCTCCAAATCTTACAATAACATCTCCTTATCTTACAAATACATCTCCTTATCTTACAATTTCATCTCCCGATCTTACAATTACATCTCCTTATCTTACAAATACATCTCCTTATCTTACAAATACATCTCCTAATCTTACAAATACATTTCATAATCTTACAAATACATATTCTAATCTAACAAAGACATCTCCTTATCTTACAATAACATCTCCTTATCTTACAAATACATCTCCTTATCTAACAATTACATCTCCTGATCTTACAAATACATCTCCAAATCTTACAATAACATCTCCTTATCTAACAAATACATCTCCTTATCATACAAATACATCTCCTAATCTTACAAATACATCTCCTTATCTTACAAATGCATCTCCTTATCTTACAATTACATCTCCTGATCTTACAAATACATTTCCTGATCTTACAAATACATTTCATTATCTTACAAATACATCTCTCGATCTTACAATTACATCTCCCGATGTTACAAATGCATCTCCTTATCTTGCAAATACATCTTCTTATCTTACAATTACATTTCCTTATCTGACACAAACATCTCCTTATCTTACAAATGCATCTCCTTATCTTACAAATACATCTCCTAATCTTACAAATACATCTCCTTATCTTACAAATGCATCTCCTTATCTTACAATTACATCTCCTGATCTTACAAATACATTTCCTTATCTTACAAATACATCTCTCGATCTTACAATTACATCTCCCTATCTTACAAATACATCTCCTGATCTTACAAATGCTTCTCATTATCTTGCAAATACATCTCCTAATCTAACAAATGCATCTCCTTATCTTACGAATGCATCTCTTAATCTTACAAATACATCTTCTTATCTGACGAATACATCTCCTAATCTTACAAATACATCTCCTTATCTTACAATTACATCTCTTGATCTTACAAATACATCTCCTTACCTTACAAATGCATCTCCTTATCTTACAAATACATCTCCTTATCTTACAAATACATCTTCTTATCTTACAAACACATCACCTGTTCCTACAAATGCATCTTCTTATCTTACAAATACATCTTCTTATCTTACGAATGCATCTCCTAATCTTACAAATACATCTTCTTATCTTACAAATACATCTCCTAATCTTACAAATACATCTCATTATCTTACAATTACATCTCTTTATCTTGCAAATACATCTCCTAATCTTACAAATGCATCTCCTTATCTTACGAATGCATCTCCTAATCTAACAAATACATATTCTTATCTTACAAATACATCTCCTAATCTTACAAATACACCTCCTTATCTTACAATTACATCTCCTGATCTTACAAATACATCTCCTAATCTTACAAATGCATCTCCTTATCTTACAAATACATCTCCTTATCTTACAAATACATCTCCTTATCTTACAAACACATCACCTGTTCTTACAAATACATCTTCTTATCTTACAAATACATCTTCTTATCTTACAAAGACATTTAAAGAAATGCATCATTAAGTATTCAATTGTATTGTAATGAACGGTGCATAGCGTTATTTTCGACAATTTTTAGTCATATCGCGACGGTGTACGTTTCTTAAAACAGTTTTCTAAGCGCTGCCCCCGCTGGATTATCATGTCGCATACACATGGTATGATACCCTACCTAGTCATATTATACTGACACCAGACTCCTGTTTCACCAACATTATACTTAAATTCTATTTTGGTAGTGCAGATGTTGACAAACAATAAAATGCAAGGTGTCACTTCCTCTATGAATGACAAGCCTTTAAACATACATCTTCAAGCTCTACTGCAGCTACGTACGCTTGTGTAACGAGTCTCTATTGCAGAAAATGTTACCAAACATGTAGGGATGGTTTACCTGCGTTTGCCATGCTCAGCCATCCCGCGCCATAATGGTTGAGTTGAAAATTTTCGTCGTCAAATTTGTCACCATATATACTCACTTCGCCAGTACCGTCATTATTGACAACATCTCCACCTGCAAGTAGATTCAAGCGTTTGGAAAACGTTGGGGACATGTTGACGAATTTGTATCTTAAATCTACAGACTGATAAGTTTTATAAATATTGGAGGAAATTGTTGGTTCTGTTATTGAACAAGGAGAACAATGCATGTTCAAATGTTCTTTGGATAGGTTATAATTAGTTAATCATATGTGTTGTGTACTCGGCGAATTCCGTCAGATATCCGTCAAATATCGCTATATACAGTTGGTTTAGCTAGAAAATGTGAAAAAAATCTAATTATTTTAATACTAGTTTAGTGGAAGAATTCATTTATTTTTTTATAAATTAACATCATTTAATTATACACTTTAGTTGCATTGTTTAATCAGGCCGTCCTTAAAAAAATAATTGTTTGCCGTACTAAAAATTGTTGCTACCCGAACTATTTTAATGCCTTACAAAGCGTTATTTTTTTTCCACATGGTTTTTGTCCATTTTTCTTTAAAATGACTATGCAATATCAAAATTTAGCACAAAAAAATAGCTACCTACCTACGCACATGAAAAAAGCTGGGTCGGAGCACAGCAAACATATATCTTATTAAGGGTGGCCTCATTGAAAGAGGTGTTGTTTTGAATTTCATCCTTCATAAAGTAACATTTTATATTGTATATTTCAAGAATTTAGTCACTGTTAATGGAGAAAATGATGATGAATATAGTGATGATGGTTGTGATACTGATGATGATGCTAATGATGATGGTGGAGGCGGTTAAAGGTGAAGATAGTGATACTTAAATAACGACAGCAATGATGATTGTTATCGTTGTTGTTGGAAGAAGTAGTATATGTTGTAGTAGTTCTCTAAATTGTCTTTATTAATATTGAAGTCTATATATCCAAATTGGAGAGCTGTATGCGAGATTATCGGGCATATTGACGCACAGAGCTCCCAGCCGTCGGCGGTTTTATAATCGGCTCTCCTTGCGTCAGGAGCTCTATGCGTCAGGAGTTCTATGCGTCAGGAGTTCTATGCGTCAGGAGCTCTTTGCACCAGGAAGCTCTATGCGTCAGGAGCTCTATGCGTCAGGAGTTCTATGCGTCAGGAGATCTATGCGTCAGGAGCTCTATGCACCAGGAAGCTCTATGCGTCAGGAGCTCTATGCGTCAGGAGCTCTATGCGTCAGGAGCTCTATGCACCAGGAAGCTCTATGCGTCAGGAGCTCTATGCGTCAGGAGCTCTATGCGTCAGGAGCTCTATGCACCAGGAAGCTCTATGCGTCAGGAGCTCTATGCGTCAGGAGCTCTATGCGTCAGGAGCTCTATGCACCAGGAAGCTCTATGCGTCAGGAGCTCTATGTGTCAGGAGCTCTATGCGTCAGGAGTTCTATGCACCAGGAAGCTCTATGCGTCAGGAGCTCTATGCACCAGGAAGCTCTATGCGTCAGAAGCTCTATGCGTCAGGAGCTCTATGCGTCAGGAGTTCTATGCGTCAGGAGTTCTATGCGGTCTCACAAAGTGTTAACAACGTTCTATAATGTTGATACGAGTCTTAATGAGCCCGTCTTAATAAGTCTCAGAACATTTCAAAGATAGGTGAATTCAGGATTTCGGTTTGGAGGGGTGAGGGCGGGGCTTTGGTCCACAAATAGTGTACGAGTTGTATGGGGGTAAAATTAACTCTTACAATATCAAGAATGGATGAGAGCGTCCTGGTCACTTGCCCCCGCCCCACTCAATCCGCTAAGAGATCTCCTTTTATAAACAGTGGTTTATCATGTCACTGTTAAAATACTGAAAACTAGTTAGAAAATAATAAATACAATTATTCAAGTGGTCCTGGTAAGTAGTTAATACGACGTATATATATTTTATTCTCCCTTGAATTGCTTTAATCATGATAATGCAAAAATGAAAAATGTGCGAAGGTTATTATTACTACAACTTTTTTTTTTTATAGAAGAGAGACTTTGTACAAGCTAGAAAAAGAAATTCTCAGTTCTGTTGTTATATATCGCTGTATATTGAATGCTGATAACAAATAAATATTGTTTAAACCAACTATTTTTATTATACCAGTTATCATCATCATCATCATCATCAGCAGCATCATCAATCATCAATCATCAATCATCATCATCATCACGTTTTTCTTCTTCATTATTTTTATAATTATTGCTGCATTGTACCTTGAACCATAAAATCCTCTATGATTCTATGGAAAAGAGTTCCCTCGTATCTCATAATTTTCATTCCGTCGTGTACGCCCCCTGTGGACAGTTGGAGAAAGTTCTGGACCGTGAGCGGTGTCGTTCTGCCAAACAGGCCGATTTCAATGGTTCCTGCATCTTCCCCACCGATCGTGATGTCAAACGAGACTATGTCGGTCACCTCAGTATCAGAGGCCTGAAATTTAAATTAAGTTTTTGTTTTATAATTATGTCAAAACACAAAAACCCAGTCCATAAGCGGATGCTTTCTCATAGACGGGTTTAAGTCATGGGTAGTGGGTTAGATATTGAGATCTCGGATTTTGTAAATCACAAATTAAAGCTAGAATAACAGTATATCTGTATAGATTCTATATGTAGATGATTTACAAATGTCTCAGATATAAGTAGTTATTTACTAACCCCTTAAAATCAGCCATTGTTTTCTGTATGCATATATTATGTAGTAAAATAGTTAATTAACTGAGCGGCGTGCAAATCCGTTGAAAGTGATAGCCCTGGCAAAATGTGTTGGTAAGATAGTTTGTATATATTTCATTCATTCATTCATTCATTCATTCATTCATTCATTCATTCATTCATTCATTCATTCATTCATTCATTCATTCATTCATTTATAATTCGTTCGTACGTTTGTAAGTTTATTTATATATTCTTACATGTTTAAAAGTATGTATGTATTCGTCTCTTACTCCGAGGCTGTAATAACCAGGGATATATATTTACAGTTTCACTGCTTCTTCTCTCTGTGGCCTTGGTTTGACCTTTGTATATACGAGTGAGAATATATGGGACCACTACATTATTTATAGAGATAAATGAGTAATTCCGTGTTGTTTTTTTTTCAATTTTTTTTTCACTTGTGTTGTTTATGCTTAGCTTTATGCTCTTTCATTGTGATGGAGAGTGAGTCAAAAATATTTTGAGTCAGTAATATGTCCTTCCTGCTATCCGTCCATCCACCATCTATTTAGTTCATTTGTTCCTTCGTACATTTATTTATTCTACATGCATTCTGCGAGCACATGGTTAAATTAAATTGTTTAATCTGATTCATTAAACCTCATCTTCATTCACGGTACATCCTAGTTGACAAGCTTTTATCTAATTTGATATAAAAGAAATACGTACTCAGGTTTAATTTTTAATTTTAAAAACTAATTAATTACTTGTGTCTTTGTGTTCTATTTCTAACAACATCAAAGAGGTGAAGTATTGCTCAAACACCGGTGCATCTAAGACTTTATTAAGGCAAAGAGAAGTGACTTTTTTTTTCTCGACCAAATACAAAATATACACCACAATACCAATACAAAAAAATGAACTCAGAATTGACTAAAGTCATGGACACACATCTGATACTTTTGACCAGTGACTTATCAACCAGTGACTTGATAAGTCACTGTCTTAACCAAACACTTCCTTAATTTCTCCAAAACACATACATGATAAAGTGATACAATCGTTTGTTGTTAATGAGTAATAAATTTACAATGATAAATGGGTTGCCAGAACGGGTTACATTATTATAATTTCAGTGAATTAAAGATACAAATTTTGATATGTGTAAATACATTTGTACTTACATGAAGTCTGCCTATAAAGAAAACACATATACCAAAATATATCAGGCTGTGTCGAGCGTCCATGCTGAATGAGTCTGCCACGTAACATCAGCTTTGTGTACATGTGGTTGTCTGGCTGGGCATATCAGGTTTCTGTTAAGCGTGTTATATAGAATGCGGGGCTAATAGTCCCAAATGTATGACTGATTCGTTTGTCAAAATATACAAAGAATGAATGAATGAATGAATGAATGAATGAATGAATGAATGAATGAATGAATGAATTGGTGTTTTAAGGCGTACCAACATATTGTAAGTTATTCGGCGCCAACAGGAAGGAAGATTCCCCAGGTCCACTCTACATGAACAAAAACAACAAATTAACATACAAATCACATCAACAAATGATCCTAGAGCGTTGATAAGTGTAGAGTTCAGCAAATTCTATCACCGCTTCTTAAGACATGCATGAGCCACAGGGATTCTTTTCTTGCCATCACTCATATATGGCTCCCTGTAACCACACATGGGTTGGTAATTTAACTACAATAATGAACATGAAAAAAATAATAAAATGGACATGACACCCATTTTGGAGGATTCCTACCCCTTTGCAGAGATTGACATTGATTCTATTCTTACTGGGAACCACACAAAAATACAAAGTATACTACGGTGTTCCAATTGGACCATCGCTTTTTTTATATTTCTTAACCCCATATCACGAAAGTTGAAAGTCGAAACTACGAAGGTGAAAGTCGAAATTACGATGGTGAAAATACGAAACTACAATGATGAACACTCGAAATCACGAAACTATGATGGTGAAAACGCGATGTAATTTCGCGTTTTCACCATCGTAGTTTCGACTTTCACCATCGTAGTTTCGACTTTCATCATCGTGGTTTCGACTTTCATCATCGTACTTTCGACCTTCATCATCGTAGTTTCGACTTTCACCATCGTGGTTTGAACTTTCACTATCGTATTTCGACTTTCGACTTTCATCATCGTACTTTCGTCTTTCATCATCGTACTTTCGACTTCCACCATCGTGATTTCGACTTTCATCATCGTGGTTTCAGCTTTCACCATCGTGGTTTCGCGATTTCATTATCGTAGTTTCGATTTTCATAATCGTGGTTTCGAGCATCGTGGTTTGGGAAAAAATAAAAATACGATGGTCCAAATGGAACACCGTAGTCTACAGCTTACTATGGTGTTGATTTAAAAAATACACCAAAACATGTGTTTATGTCCGTGCAAAGGTGCGTGTAAAATATGCATTCTTTTTTTTTGCTGGGAATTTGGATTCAGTTTTGGTTAGTCTTTTTGATTTAATTTCACTTTTTTACCCACCTTTTAACGCGTTAGGCGGAATGTTGATGTGTGTACACATTGCGCAAATTGAGAGTATTGAAAGCCAAACGTATTTCCCCCCTAAACAAACATTGCATATTGAAGTTTGCAATTTCTCTGTCTACTAGTATTCGAACTCACATGACGGCAATCCGTGTGCAGGCACGACATCATCACTACCGATCTGTGTAGAGTCGTTGGGGTCCTTCAAATTTGAGTAATTATGCCTGTTGTTTTATATATTTTTGTCATATTCATGCGGTTAAACTACCGAACCATAAGTGGTTCCAGGACGATTTATGATAAATACCCATACGTGTTGTAAGAGGCTGAAGCTGAATATTACTCCGGATACAGTTTGCGGATCAAGGTTTTGTTTATTTATTTTAGCTCTTTTTTGTGTGAAAAAATGTATGTGCGTCTCACCACACTAAGGAAGAGGCTAGACTTTTTATCAATTTACTATGACATGTCAAATCTGCGTACTTTTTTCATGTATTATTTTCGTATTCAATTTACAACATTTCTGTTGTGCGTCTTTATACATCTATATATCGATACATCATCTGTGCCTCGTGCTGATACAAATGTGCGCAAGTGGTACCGACACGCTCGCCAGCCAGACACTAAAGTCAAACTTCATCAAAGGTATACAATAAAATATAAAATACCACGAGGTATTTTCTTTGACATGTAACGTCACACCATGGTATCTTATGGGGAATTAAATTGTTGAGCTATTTTTAATTTTAAAAGACAGTGGCAGTACTTACTAACGTTGCGTTAGTGACCTAAAAAGCCTGTTTTCTACAATTTCGTACGAGCAATTTCCTATTAAATTATCAACTTTATCTAACAATACAATCATTTGTGTAACGGAAACCATGTTTTACTTTTTTTTCTAATAGTGACCTTGACCTTTAGCAGAACGATCTCAAAACTAGTGGAGTTCCATCAATATCATCGTATATTTTATAAGGTTAATAACAGAAACTCAATGTTGAAGAGCAGGCTATTTTTCTAGTTGAGTTACTGCACTTGACCTTCCATTGACTGACCTCAATAACAATCCAAAGCTTGCCTTCTTGTGTAAAGTATCGTCCCAATATTTTTGTATTTATAAAAATGGATCACAAAGGGAAACAATGTTTTTATTTCCATACGAGTTATTTCCCTTCTATCATAAAGCAACTTTAAGAAGCATGTATCAGAATGAATTGGCAAAAAAAGTATTCATTTTAAAAATATTTTGTTTTGTTTAAGACTTAATTTTCCTGACCTGTTGTATTAGGAACTACGTGCATTTCTATGATATATATTTAAGACTAGCTTGTCCAAATGATGTAATGATTAATCGTTATCGATTTTTCAGATGTGGCAGCTACTTTCTATTTTAAAACGACCTGAACCGTTTTAAGATTCCGATAGAGAACATGTGCAACATTGCTGTAATTTTGTTTTGAAAGTCACCTCGGACAAAAGTTTGACAGGCCGTGTATGTAGCACAGATCTTTGAGTTTAAAATGACCCAGACATTCAATGTACGAGTATTTAACTGTTCCCAGACGTACTTAATAGATGTATTGACGATATATATATATATGTATAGCGATGAAAAAGTGTCGGTACTTCTATACGCCGATGATATAATTATTCTGGTTTCATCTTGAAACGATCTCCAAATAATGCTCGATGTATTTAATATATGGTGCGAGGTCAACAAAATGTTAAAGAACGAAGAAAAATCAAACGATATCACTTTCGAACAAAGGCAAAACCTAGAACAGAACAAACGTTCAACTGTGGCGGGCTGCTAAATATTACAAATAGTTGATATATATAAATACTTCGGGCTATTTTTAACATAGCATTTAAAATATGATGAGATGGCCAAACATGTGGCTAAATCAGCAAATAGAGCACTAAGCCTTGTCATTTCTAAGCTTAAATCGTTCTCCAAGGGGGGCTTACCATTTGGAACGTTCACGAAGCTCTACGATACAATGGTGTGGAGCACACACTCAACTACGGGGCTGCCATATGGGGAAGTAAGCAACACGCTTGTTTCAAAACTGTGCAGCGACGTGCAGCCAGATTCTTTCTTAGGATAGGAAGATACACGCCAAATGCCGGAGTTCTTTGTGACACAGGCTGGGAACCAGCTCTAAAGAAGCAGTGGATGACTACAGTGACCCAGTGGTCTAGATTGCCTTTTATGTATGAAAAAAGACTTATTAAAAACATTACCCAACGGGCAGCTACAAATACAGGAAGATAGTGTAAAAACGGGAACTTTAGGGTTAACTCGATGTTTGAAGAATCCAATATTAATTACACATACAAATGTACTCAACCGTGGACATTTAACTTATTTAAAAGATATTAGTGTATTTTTAAATCCGAAAAGTTAAATAGTGATTGGATCAATGACATTATTAGGAAAAATGCACGCTAAGGCAATGGTAGAAATGCGTGACGGCTGTATAAATGTTTTACACTGAATATAAAGTTTAATGCCTCGATCTTATCGCGGTGCTTATTCAAAATTCCGATGCGGAGCAGCTCCAATTCTATATATTTATAATTTTGTAATGTGACAGAGGTGAAACCTAAATAAAATATATGATATGTTATGTCCCAATGTGCTAGTCTGAGTCAACCAACATTGTCAATCAGCCACAATGTCGTGAAAAATGTACCCTAAATATGGGAAATCTGTCAAAATGGCTAGATTTGATTAAAATGATCTGAACATGCTCCTGCAAATTAAGAAGTAATTCAAACAGTTCAATTTTGCCCTATATTCCACATAAATCTAAAATTTCAATGGTAAACAAGATAAGCTTGGTTTTTAAAGACGGTGCAGTGACGCCCCTACGATTTTTGTTTTTAAAAAAGGCCTCAAATGATCTAAAATACCAGATTCGTCTGTTATAATCAAATAAGACTTTTTTGCACCAGTAATGGCTTACTGCAGTATACACTATATTAGCTTTTGCTCCACTCATCTGCAGCAAGAAAGCACAGTCCCTGTGAACCATTTAAAAGTATTTCGTACAAAATTACATCGGACTATTATTACCTTGAGACCTAACACAGTGTTGGCGATAAAACTGATGGGAAAACAATTGTCCTGCTGCAAGACAATAGAATCATAATTATCTTCAGTCACACAATAGGGTCAAAATGGTACCAACATGTGCATTCCAGTTCGATCACAGTGAAATATTAACAGAAATAAGGTCAAAATGGTTCCGACACATTCCATCAGTCAAAAAACAGACATTCCTAATACGCTCGCTCGAGTGAGACAACATACTCCTTACTCTTAGGCAATAGGGTAAAAAAAGGTTCCGTGGCACTCATTTCAGTAGAGCAATAGAGATAAAATAGCAAGTAGCCCGTATTCCTAGTCTATGTTTTTAAGATGTTCATCCATATGTCTGTCTGCAATTTGGGTTGTTCTACCGGTAGTCACTTTCTTGGCAACTTTTAATTGAAAGGAGTGAAACTTCACACAATAACACACTAAGGTGTCCCAATGTGAAAAGCACAGGGTCAATAACTCTCTTTTGATTCCAAACAGAGTTTTGTCCCTTTTTTTGGGCATAGGAATTTGATATAAATTCAGTTTTTCATCAGCAAATTTTTTTCATAAGCAAATTTTTTACGTCAAATGAACTAAAACGTATTTATCAGGAAATATAAAAAACAATTAACCCTTACTTAGAAAAGACAGTTTATTTTTTAGTAACATACATGTATATATATATATATATATATAATTTTATTATGGGGGTGAAATCCAGAATGACAAATACAACATTGAGTACCAATAAATAAAAAAATATGCGCCCCCACCCCCCAAAAAAAACAACAACAAAAAACAACAATTAAAAAACAAAAAAAAACATGACAGAAATAACAAAAAATATAGTTGAAATAGATTTTATTACCACATGAAAAGGGGCTGGCCCACAAGTTCTTTGAACATTTGGTTCAGCCTGTCCCACGAGATATATGAATTTCAAATTGCATTGTTCCAGATAAACAATCCCTTCATTCTTATAAATGTATTCAAACCTGCAACCCCGGAAAAAGTCTGTTAATATATCAACACCTCCTTTATCGGTAATTGCTTTGTGCAGATATGATTCCATAGAATTATATCAAACAATCAGTTCCTTTAGCAGTATAAAGGTAGAGCCTGGAAGAATAAAATTTACAGATACCAGATGTCAGTGACACAAAAATTAAGTCAAAACTTGCAAGACTTGTCTCCCTTTACTATTTTTTAAGTACAGTAATTTATTTAAATGGTGGTAAAGCAAAAATCAAGAAAACACATATTTTACGTTTGCCAGTGGGAATCATATATTACCATAAAAGATAAGATTCCCAGCCTAAAATCCCCTGACCATGTAATAAATATTTAGCTAAAAATTAAACCAAATAGAAACAATTTCAACTTCAAATAAAAATACAGTATGTGATTATTAAAAAATAATTAATTGCCTGTAGGAGGCAGTTAGTTTATAAATCATTATTAAGTCACATGAACTGTTGTCCTAGAACAATAATACCCGTTACAAAAATACTGGATGTGCTTAATAAATTCACCCAGGAGAAGGGGCAAGTACACTCTACGCTACAACTTGATAATGCTCTTTTGATATTAATAAACACTAAAACTTGTTATTTAGACTATATTATAAGGGAAAAAAGGAAAGGTGCATGCTATGCTTCATTTTGTGATTATTTTTTGCCAAAATCTTGAGCTGGTCTAAATTGTATGTGAAACAAGAGGTCCAAATAGGTCTTAGTCACTCACCTGATTTCACTTGCAACTTCTTTTCAAATTTTAAGTAGAATAAAGCTATGAAGAACTTATAGATGAGAAAAAAACTATCTGTTTTCATACAGCATTCCCATGTAAAAATCAAAGTCCCTTACTTGGGTCCAAATGTTCTCTATCCCCTTTATCTAAATACACTTAAACTTCTATCAATATGGATCATTTTTACTAAATATGAACACAGTTGACTCAACATTTCTTGAATAGATTTTTTTAAATTCAAAATATTATCCCTTTTTGGGTCCCTGTTGACCCCTTAGGGGGTTCAAATCACCTAAAAATGTCCCAGACTCAATTGTTACTACTAAACAATGCTTCAAACATCAAGATGGTTGAAAAATACCTAAAATAAATGAGAAAATAGAATTTCCTGTTTTCCCTAATTATTCCTATGTAAAAATCAAAGCCCCACTACACATTTCTCCATAAGACTCGATCCTATGTCCTCAGTTATGAAAGGTAAGTGAACATGTGATAACCCCTTGAATCAGTCCCACGTGGAAGCCCCATTCTAGCAAACAAGACAATTAAAATTGTGATCATAAAAAAAGTGAAATTCTAATGTAATACAGGCCTAACATCAAACACAATAAAACCTGGATGCTTGCAAAATGACTGTTTGTTGCAAGATATAAAAATGATCAGCCAACTCGATGAAAATAAGTGATCATTTGTGAAAAATCTATGACGAACATTTTGATAGCAACCCTATCAAACAGTCATATGGTTTCTTGGAGTCGCACAATCTTCCACATTTCAAATTTCCTTTTAAAGGCAATATATCATAAAAAACAAACAATAAATGTGGTAAAAAAAAAAAAATGGTTTAAAAAGGATATAAAGCATCTCATTATCATTAATAAATCAAATACAAATTTTGCATTTTAAGTCTGCCAATATATATTATATATATAAAACAATATTTTAATTGGAGTGAAAAGAAATCTCCCATTCTAAAAAAAATGAATAGCAGGCAAATACTGCTCGACACCTGTTAACCGTGTCATTCCAACCTTGTCATTCAGACTCTCTCAAGATGAAACCAATATGACGGATCAAATTGAAATCAAGATGAAATCACGCGACTGCTTTGATATACACATGCCAACAAGCGTTATTACAGACTCCTTTTTTATGTAAATGATAGTTTTGTTACAAAAATGGTCAATTCTGCTATTTAAATTATAATGAATCAACTCAGTATCTGACCAATGCATGACCTTATTACTAATAATGATAATAATATTTGATAGTTACAGCAGTGCGACACATGTACTGATAAAAGCAAACATGGAATAGATGGAATTCATTACTATACAAAGGCACATCTATGATAGTATGATTAAATGATTATTTACATCAAATGCACATCTATTGATATATTCACATATACATATTATTAAAATTGGTACAATACATATAACGTTTAATAAATAATATTAAATTTACCCAAATATAAACACAAAAAGATGACACAAAATATTATTAGGTTGCAAAATGTATTCACAGTATGTTTGTTTGATTGCTTAATAATTTAGCATAATTTTTATGCCATTGAGAGCTAACAGATGATCAGTTAACCTTACCACTCTTCCTTGGGATCCTAGGAAATTAACCGGTACTCCAGCACACCAATCTCTGCAAGTAACTGATAGCTTCCCCAATTGAATCAGTAATAAGAAATGAATGATAATGTGATACAATGTTGTATATCAATCATCACAGAGAATGTAGCAGTGAGGTTTATTTTAACTCTGACCCCTGGATTAACAGACAGATGCACTGTCGACTGAATTAACCAGCCCAGCTGTATCATGTATAATAAGGAGCTCTGTGGACAAGTACTGGATTGTCAGTATCTATATAATGGAAGCGGTACAAAATGATTTTCAGTTGAGATTACGTGTTCTGTGTTTTAATGTTTCCAGACGCCACCAAATATTGTGTTCCACACTGTACAATTATCTTTATATATTAATCCTACAGGTGTAATACTCCACACTGTGTGACTGTATAATGAAAGTTGTATATAAAACAACACAAATATACTCGGAAATATGATGACTTGCATCAATTATAATATTGCTATGTAAGGACGTAGCTTCCATTACGAACATTACACAGGTGCATATATACTTCCTTGGCCAGCTTGATTTAAATTTATTTCATATATTTTATCTTTAGTTCCAACTAAAATTTCCCTTAAGAACTGCAAGCTGCAAACTAGAATTGCAAACATATGTAAAACGACCAGAAATGATCGTACCTCTAATTTCCTCAATTCGTAGAGATAACACATACACCTGACTACACCCATGTTGCCTTTACGTCAAAGTGACAAATGTTATCCATAAAAACAAATAAAAACAATATGGAAGACAACAAATACATGTATTACCAAATATGAAGACTACTTCATTCTGTTTAGACATATTATGGATAAACTTAACTGGTATAGGGGAATTCTTATTAAATATTTAACTATAATAAGCGTAATATCAAGTAAGGCATAAAATCACAATGAACATACATATAACTACAGAGTATTTCATTACATGGCTACATAAAACAATTTTTTCATCATTTTTCTTTGTCAATATGCCTATTTCAATAGATCATCTTTTTAATTCTACTGACATTGATACATATATCAAATGTACAATAATGTAACATAATAATAGATAATATTAACTCATAATGGAATCCATTTTCTGTTAATAACTGGTTCAACTTGTAAAGGCAAGTAATAAGACAAAACATGTAAATGTAGAATACATATAAGCTCATTTTTAGTTTGCATTCCTTATTTTTGCATATTTACATTGGAATGCATGCCTCTTTGTTTGTAAACAATGGTCACATGACAACTCATGAATAAAATGCTCCTCCTTAAAAATTCAAATTTGACTGTTACTGCCTTTAGATTAAATATAAGTAACAAATTATTTCATGTTTCATTCTAAAAATTTCAGGAATCATCGGTAATATCAAGCACATGTTACATGAGAAATTTCAAATTTTTAAGATCACTAAATTATTTTAAATTTGAAAAACACCCTCCCTGAACTGAATGTGATTTGAAAAATAAGGGAAAACACTCCCACCACCATTACCTCTCTTTTATACCCAAGGTGGGTCTTTGATGCTAAAGGCTAGCCCTGCTTATGACTGCGTGATTGACCACTGCTAAAATGATCATATGCAACAAGGACTACTTCTCATTTTGGTATAATTCAAGATTCACTGTTTCATTTACAAAATGCATTTTTCCAATTTAGCTATACATGTGTTCTGCTTTTTCAGCTTGGCTGCTATTACAGTAGGCTAAGAGCTTTGTGAAATGCTCTCGAGTCTGTTTCCTTGATAGAACCAGCACTGGATGTTGTTTCTGAAAGGCCATTTGATTTGACCTGGGTTCAAACTTTTAACCCCAGGAATGAGTGGTCAACATCCAATGAACTACACCAAGCTTTGGCTTCCAGCTTTGACTTCCAGATTTCAGTATTAATTATTTGTAAATGAATTATTTCAGGCTTCAATACTGCTTCGAAACGCTGCAGTATTTCAGCAGGTAGAGTGTTGATCACTCATACCAGAGATAACATGTTTGATCCTAGACTGGATCAGTTGGCCTTTTAGATAACAACACTCAGAAAAAAAGTGGTTCTACCCAAAAAACAGACTCGAGATGGTTCATTTAAACTCTAAGCTTTCTCCACAGTCAAGTTAAAATGAATTAGTATCAACTAACTGCTACTTATTTAGAAATAAAGGCACATTATAGCCATTAAATGCTTGTCAGAACAAAACCCTGTATGTAAATATTTCATTTGTGTAATCACTATTTAAGCTATATTAGTCATATATATACACACACACACACATTGATATACAGTTTAGAGGAAGAAAAGAAAAAGATAGATGAATATTTACTATTTACTTCCCTCAACCAGGTCATTCATTAAAATACCCTAACTAAATTGGCAAAAGTTTACATGAAACAAAACAATATAATAAATATGCACAGGGATTGTCTGGAATTGAGAAGGATATTTTAATACAAAATATAATGAATATACAAAGAATTGTACAACAAAACACTTCTGAAACATGACACATGGTAAATTTGCAGCAAGAACTGATGTTCTCAAAAGACTTTTAACACCAAAACAATTTGATTGCCGTCATTATCAGCAAGATGATTAACCACGAACATGTATCACAAAAAAATCGCAAAAGCAAATTCAGCCGCACTTTTAATAATTATTATACAATAGTTCCTGCCACTCTCTATTCTCAGTACACATACATGTAGTATTGTTTTTTTATTTACCTGTAGTCCCTTTTTATTGCTCGTGTACTTTTTTTTTTCATTTATTTTTTATCTTAACTTACTTATTTTATATTGATTGTGAAAGTTCTTACAATTTAGACGAATCATGCTATGAGTGTTCTTGGGTAGAAACAACACTTATAGCATATATAAACAGAGAATGTCTCACTCCCAAATACAGTACTTTATACACTTTAGGTATAATTACGTGTATGGACACAAATGCATCCATATAAATCAACAGATTTCTTGGAAATATTTTTTTTTTCCAAAATTCCAAAAAATAATAATTAATAATAGAATAATAAACCTCACGACAAAAATCTGAAATACCGTAACCGCATGTTACTATAAATACAGCAAGTTACTGTAAATAGCATAACCACATGTAAAAATAAATACAGCAAGTTACTGTAAATAACAAAACCACAAGTTACTATAAATACAGCAAGTTACTGTAAATAGCATAACCACATGTAAAAATAAATACAGCAAGTTACTATAAATAACAAAACCACAAGTTACTATAAATACAGCAAGCTACTGTAAATAGCATAACCACATGTAACTATAAATACAGCAAGTTACTGTAAATAACATAACCACATGTTACTATAAATACAGCAAGTTACTGTAAATAACACAACCACATGTTACTATAAATACAGCAAGCTACTATAAATAGCATAACCACATGTTACTATAAATACAGCAAGTTACTATAAATAGCCTAACCACATGTTACTACAAATACAGCAAGATACTATAAAAAGCATAACCACATATTACTATATATACAGCAAGTTACTATTACTAGAATAACCACATGTTACTATAAATATAGCAAGTGACCTTTAGTGGGTACAGACTAGTCTGGACTATATTTGTCATTTAATAATATGAAGCTTCTCATATTGTTCAATTTAAATAATCTGTATCTATATTATACGGAATTGTCATTATTTCAACAAAGTGGAAGGTGAGTCAACAGAATTAACGTATGATATAAGCTTTGTGAGATTTATTATAGAGCTGACAAAAAAGAAGCTTGTGGAACTACTTTTCTCCAGAAAGAGCTCCGCAACACGCAGCCATAATTCCTCCAAAACAGACGCAGCAGCATACCGTTCCTATCAAAATGTAGGTTGCCGTGGTAACCCAGAATGCAAACAAGTACAAGGTGGGATCACAGTAGTCACTCGCTGTTGTGTCGTTAGGATCGTAATCGCCATTAGTTCTGTATATCCACACATTGCCTGAAAATAAATATATGGTTCTCAAATTTAAAACTCCTGGCTAAACATAAACTGTCAAAGAACAGAATAGTTGGACTGACCAATTCCTTCTTCGAGAAAAAAAGTAGAAATGTGTCTGTAAACCTGATTGCAAACCGCTTCTGATCGAAAATCAATTTTTCCCAAAATATTTACCTAAAATGCCTAAACTTTATAATTATACATGTACACACCAAGTATTTATAAATACCTAGATCCTTTATGAAGTTATTGATAGGACACCAAGTTTTTGGATACACACATGCATTGACCGATAGAGGTAACACTCAATGCCCATCACAAAGGGGTTGTAACTCATGTAACACTCAATGCCCATCACAAAAGGAGCTATAACTCATGTAACACTCAATGCCCATCACAAAAGGGGCTATAACTCATGTAACACTCAATGCCCATACAAAAGGGGCTATAACTCATGTAACACTCAATGCCCATCACAAAGGGGGCTATAACTCATGTAACACTCAATGCCCATCACAAAGGGGCTATAACTCATGTAACACTCAATGCCCATCACAATGGGGCTATAACTCATGTAACACTCAATGCCCATCACAAAGGGGCTATAACTCATGTAACACTCAATGCCCATCACAATGGGGCTATAACTCATGTAACACTCAATGCCCATCACAATGGGGCTATAACTCATGTAACACTCAATGCCCATCACAATGAGGCTCAAACTCGTGTAACACTCAATGCCCATCACAAAATTGGCTAGAACTCATGTAACACACTCAATACTCATCAAAAAAAGAGCTATAACTCATGTAACACTCAATACCCATCACAAAAAGAGCTATAACTCATGTAACACCCAATGCCCATTACAAAAGGGACAATAACTCATGTAACACACTCAATGCCCATCACAAAAGGGGCTATAACTCATGTAACACTTAATGCCCATCACAAAATGGGCTATAACTCATGTAACACTCAATGCCCATCATAAAAGGGGCTATAACTCATGTAACACTCAATGCCCATCACAATGGGGCTCAAACTCGTGTAACACTCAATGCCCATCACAAAATTGGCTAGAACTCGTGTAACACACTCAATACTCATTAAAAAAAGAGCTATAACTCATGTAACACTCAATACCCATCACAAAAAGTGCTATAACTCATGTAATACCCAATGCCCATTACAAAAGGGACAATAACTCATGTAACACACTCAATGCCCATCACAATGGGGCTATAACTCATGTAACACTCAATGCCCATCACAAAGGGGGCTATAACTCATGTAACTGTCAATGCCCATCATAAAAGGGGCTATAACTCATGTAACACTCAATGCCCATCACAAAATTGGCTAGAACTCGTGTAACACACTCAATACTCATTAAAAAAAGAGCTATAACTCATGTAACACTCAATACCCATCACAAAAAGAGCTATAACTCATGTTACACCCAATGCCAATTACAAAAGGGACAATAACTCATGTAACACACTCAATGCCCATCACAAAAGGGGCTATAACTCATGTAACACTTAATGCCCATCACAAAAGGGGCTATAACTCATATAACACACTCAATGCCCATCTCAACTTGGATAGAGGACATTGACAGTATTGCATATTGTGAACAATCTGTTGGCCAGAACACTGAAGTAACTAGAGTTAAATGGCAAGATATAACACTCAATTTTAACATTCAGCCAATCACTGTTCTGACCAAGTTTAGTAATGATTAAATTTAAATTACCCAAGCTAAACTGAGGACATCAATATTTCTGCAAATCCTAATAGAAGGGCCACAACTATGGAACATTTTAACATGGCCAAGATATATATATATATATAAAGAGTGAGGGAAGGATACATTTAAATAACTCGATTGAGAGAGGTGGCATTGTTATATGGGCCGATGGATGGAAGGAAATGGCAAATGCAATATGCCATTTGTATCCATTTGATTAGGAGCAAAAAAACAACTTTGCACAGTGTACATATATATCTTATGATAATGCTTAAGGCATAGTACCACCATTGGAAATAGGAAATGCTTCTTTGAGGTACACTGCGGTCCCGTTATAACGCGGTCCGATATAACGCGAATTCCGTTATAACGCTGTTTTTGCTTGGCTCCCATTTTTTTGGCAGGGTGGAAAAGTCATGATATAAAACTTGAAAATCTGCGCGAATGATCAAATGACAACCAAACTATACATCGTTGCCATGTTTTGATTTGATAACCGCTCATCTTCTACTCACCAATTAGCCTTGATTATAACAAACTATTACAACCATTACCTCATGCTGGTTTAAAGGATAGTTTAAGTGATTGATTCATGCCAGCATTGACTATTAACAGTTTGTTATAATCCCGAGTGCTTCAATAAATGCTGTCACGTGCCAAACACGGAAGCCATATGCAAACTCTGTTTTTATCGAGTGATCACGTGATCAAGCAACGAAGCGGTTGACAGGTATTAATATATCGCGGGTATCTTATCGGATCGTAAACACAAACTTATTTTTATTATTTTATTGTTGCTTATACTTCAGATATACATTTTTAATATTTTAACACTAACAGCATTGAGTTTAAATTGAAGCGCGATTTTTTTATATAGACACCGTATTTTCTCCTTCCGGGTTAAACGGAAATGGCTGCCAATTTTAGAATAATCAAAACACGAAAACGTTTTTCTTTCTTTTCTTTTTTTTGTATTAATTTTATACATATCTAAGTGTATCTGTTGTAACCAAATACGCGTTGTATCATATTACAATGCCAACAATATCATTCACTTAGAGTTGGACAGCACGATTGGCGTGAATAACCGACATCGATTTTTTTCGAGGTAATTATCGCTATAACGCGGTCCGCTTATAACGCGGTTTCGTTTTGTGGACCCCAAGAACTGCGTTATAACGGGACCCGAGTGTAGTTGCATAATGGCGGATATAAATAATCCTTGTTTTATATTCGTCTTTAAAAATGCATTTTTCTTATTTTAATGCTCATTTTTTTTATTTAGATGGTACTATTGATGTATTTTGAACACATTGTCATGTTTTAATTGTGAATTTAGAAAATAAAAATTGATGTTTGGAAATTGGGGAATGAATACATGATTTCGTAAGTTTACTTTCACTTTTCAACAGTGTACACAATGAGCAGTAAAAAAAACCATTATGTATGACACATGACACCTACTTTTCTCATCATATTTTGATAGTGCAGAGGTTGACAAACAGTAAAATGTAAGTTTCATTTCTTTCATTTGGGTCTCTTATTAACTATTGAATATAGAACAAAAATCATTGGTGGGCTTACACCTTAAACCCCAATATAAACAAAACAAAACTAGATGCCCAAGGGCTGCAATGTTGAGCCCGTGAGACTCAGTACAGACCTGTTGTCTCATTATGGTTAGCATTTTTGGCATGTTATTACAATTACTGACCGGTGGTTTAGAAGATAGGGAGCCAACATGAAATAGTGTACCTACTTCTGACCTTGAACCTCTAAGTGAGACATTGACCTTTGAGCTAAAACTCATGGTTCTGTGCATGACAAGTAATGGTATTATGGTAAATAATTTTCAAAACCTGTTTAGTGATTTTATTTTACAAGATATGAAGCGTACACAAAATTTTGAACCCATTTCTGATCTTTAATCTCCACGTGTGACCTTGACACTTAAGCTACAGACCTGGGTCTTACGCGCAGCATTTCTTTTTATTAGGTTGAACATTTGTGCCAAGTTATATAAAGATTCATCTATGAATAAGAAAGTTATAGCCCAGATAAGATCAGACACATGTGCAAGCACATAATACTAAACTGCCATTGTGACAATAATTATGAACTCGGCGCACTTGGGGTCAACAACAAAACTGTCAACACGCTTTTGATTGGAAACAAATTTTTAAAAGAAAATAAGGTTAAAAAGGGGCCATAACTCCTATTAAATTTGACCAATGTTAACAAGTATCAAAATCAGTATGTATCTTATAATTATACAGGTTATCCCTTTACTTCATATAGTAACGAGCAATCTGAACTCTTCCTGTACTGTTTTCAAAGGCCTTCTGTGATTGGCATCTATGGAATAAAGGGTTTACACAAAATATCAAGTTATTGATCAGAATTTTTTACCTCGGATGGACAGACAAACAGAGAGAGGTAACACTTCAAATGTCGGTGGCACAAAAACTTCCTGAAATTAATATTTTCCAACAACTTGTCTTTGAGTCTAACTTACCAGCGATAAACCAAGCAAACAGGAAACAATTCAATGTGGCATCGAATGGATTAGTTTTTGCATTTTGCTCATCTGAATCCTCTTCATTCCTGTTTTTACACCTTTGGACAAGACTTGAGAGATTCTTCACGATTCCGAACGATCCAGCTACAATCAGGTAAATAGGAATCATTCTCTCTGCTGGGCAGTCGTCCTTATATATTGCGCCTGAAATGAACATAGCACTTGGATATCAATTCCTCTATTGTAATCAATCAATCAATCAGCCAACTGTTTTTCATTTTGCAATGAAAAATGGTAGCAACTTGTTGAGCTAGAACATACCAAGCACCTGTTTGACCAATATTTTCTTAAGTTTTACTTAAATACTGAAAATTTACCTTCATTCCATTATGACTAGTTAAGTTAATATTGCTTATATCAATGCCAGTAAAAACAAATGGAAATTTTTACAGCCGGTCTAAAATCATTATCACTTGGATGCTTTTCTGTGATTCAAGTTTTAAGGAATTAAGAATGTATACCTCAATATGAACAGGAGCCAGTTTAATTATCACTGATACCACAATCTTGTTTTTACTTGTAGCAACCAATGAATATCGAAATTGTGTTTTCAATCCATAAATAAAGGAGACTGACTCAAACTGTACATTTGTTGACTGTTAAGCATCAATTTTATGCCATCAAAGGCTAACAAACTATAAGTGAACCTAACCATTCTTTCCTGGGATCCTGGAAGGTTAACCAGTACTCAAGCACACCAATCTCTGCAAGTATCTGATAATTTCCCCACTTGAAACAGTGATAAGAAATGAATGATAATGAGATACAATGTCATATATCAATCATCACAGAGAATGTAGCAGTGAAGTGTATTTGAACTCTGACCCCTGAATTAAAAGCCATATGCACTTTCGACTGAGCCCAGCTGTATCATGTATAATGTGGAGCTCTGTGGACAAGTACTGGATGGTCAGTATCCATATAATGGAAGCGGAAAAAAAAATTTTTCAGTTGAGATTACGTGTTCTGTGTTTTAATGTTTCCAGACGCCACCAAATATTGTATTCCACACTGTACAATTGAAACAGCAGTGAGAGACGAATGATAATGAGATGCGATGGCATATATCAATCATCAGAGATTGTGGCTAGGTGATGATGCCAACACATAACCCCTGGAATGAAAGTCAGACATGCTACCGATTGAAAGGGTTGTGACCAGGCACAGATTATACAGTAGAACAGAAATATTCACTCATGTACAAAATCAAGCAATTCATTCCAAATTCAAGGTCCTACAAGTACACATACAATACATTCAGAATACCAGTTAAATATGCCATTAGCAATAACAAAACATGGCAAGGTATACAATTTAATTATTGTTTTGAAAACACCCAACCGTCCTCCTCTACCTGAGTATAACATACAGCTCTCGATCACACCTAGCAGTAAAACAGTTTGATTTTTTTTTTTCATCAAATGGGAGTTAATCTCTAAATATGGACTAAAATATACACAATTACACTTCATACTGCCATTTCCAACCAAGTTTCATCAAAATCTGATGAGAGATTTTGGAGGATATGCACTATAACCTAAGATTTGTTAATTAATAACTTCAATGGGGTATAACTTAGAAACTTAAAGAAATCAAGCTCAACTATTCTAAAATAGTCAAAAACAAGAAAAAATCATCAAGCTTGAATGCTGCGACTCAATACATGAAAAACAATTTAGGAGTGTGCGAACAAGATGTTCATTTTTTCACCTCAAAAATCTAAATATCAAAACTCTTTTAAAAATCTTGGAACCTAAATGTTGCAAAGATACGCACAAATAGATTTCATACCAAATGCCAATAAAATTCAATCAACAATTAAGGTGATGAAACGTGCACAAGAATTTTTTTTTTCAAAAACATGCAAGAGATCATAACTCTCTTCTTAAAAATCATCCAAATGGAACAATGTGATAGCATGCATAACTAGATCTCATACTAATATTCCTATTAAGTATCATCGAAATCTAAAGAAAAACTAAAGAAATGAAGTGTGCAGACAATATCTCTGATTGATGGTCAAACAAACAGACAAACAGGATACACACAATGTTCACTCCACATCCTGGAAAGGGGATACATAATCATCAGTAAGATCAGTAATAACAAACTGCTAATTTTACAATAAAAAAAGTTACCTTCTAAATAGCTATTTAACAAGCAGCTTGAAACTGTCGGAGGAAAGCATGCTAAACTTTTGGAAGCTTTTCTGAAAACACTAGCTGTTCAATGACTGAGAAGTGGACAATAAATTTGAGTCCTGTCTCCAACATTTAATACAAAGTATGACTTGTGGTTACAGAGATAAGACCATGCATAGATTTTAACATGATTTTCTAAGTATAAAAAGGGATACATTTCTAAATAAATACAAGTAAAGGTTATGGCACTTGTCCTTATGACTTTTTTTCATAACAAACACCTATTCATTTTCAATTAAATCCCAATACTAGTAATATTTTCTGAAATTTCAGCTTTCTGACACTTTAACGGAAACTTCTAAGTAAAAATGTGGCAATAAGTACACCTAAAACAGAGTTACCCGACCTGTACCCCTCTTGTACCATTACTGTAGTGGAAGTGGAGACAGCTGATATACTTTATTGATGAATCATTAATAGTTTATACAGAGATGTATGCTTCCTACAAAACTCTTCATGAAGTTAAAATAGATAACCTATTTGTCTCATTGAGCCGCTTGATGGTAGTGGACAATATATCAAGGTTCAATGATTTCTGGGTAGTAGTTACTGAAATACATTTATTGAGTTATTGAAAAACTCAACTTAAAAAGCTGATGTCAAAGCACGGCTGAGTTCATGTACAACAGTTCCCCTTTTCTTTGAAAGTTGCCCTTAAAGTTTGCAGTAAAGTCAGTTATAATGTCTATAGTTATTTCACTTACCAATGATGGTCACTCAGTTATAATGTCTATAGTTATTTCACTTACCAATTATAATCACTCAGTTATAATGTCTGTAGTTATTTCACTTACCAATTATGATCAGTCAGTTATAATGTCTATAGTTATTTCACTTACCAATTATGATCAGTCAGTTATAATGTCTATAGTTATTTCACTTACCAATGATGATCAGTCAGTTAAAATGTCTGTAGTTATTTCATTTACCAATGATGATCAGTCAGTTATAATGTCTGTAGCTATTTCACTTACCAATGATGATGAGTCAGTTATAATGTCTGTAGCTATTTCACTTACCAATGATGATGAGTCAGTTATAATGTCTATAGTTATTTCACTTACCAATGATGATCAGTCAGTTATAATGTCTGTAGCTATTTCACTTACCAATGATGATCAGTCAGTTATAATGTCTGTAGCTATTTCACTTACCAATGATGATGAGTCAGTTATAATGTCTATAGTTATTTCACTTACCAATGATGATCAGTCAGTTATAATGTCTGTAGTTATTTCACTTACCCATGATGATCACTCAGTTATAATGTGTAGTTATTTCACTTACCAATGATGATCAGTCAGTTATAATGTCTGTAGTTATTTCACTTACCAATGATGACGAGTCAGTTATAATGTCTATAGTTATTTCACTTACCAATGATGATCAGTCAGTTATAATGTCTGTAGTTATTTCACTTACCCATGATGATCACTCAGTTATAATGTGTAGTTATTTCACTTACCAATGATGATCAGTCAATTATAATGTCTGTATCTATTTCACTTACCAATGATGATCAGTCAGTTATAATGTCTGTAGTTATTTCACTTACCATTGATGATCAGTCAATTATAATGTCTGTAGTTATTTCACTTACCAATGATGATCAGTCAGTTATAATGTCTGTAGTTATTTCACTTACCAATGATGATCAGTCAGTTATAATGTCTGTAGTTATTTCGCTTACCAATGATGATCAGTCAGTTATAATGTCTGTAGTTATTTCACTTACCAATGATGATCAGTCAGTTATAATGTCTGTAGTTATTTCACTTACCAATGATGATCAGTCAATTATAATAATTATTTCATTTACCAATGATGATCAGTCAGTTATAATGTCTATAGTTAATTCACTTACCAATGATGATCATTGTAATTGGGATAGCCAGGACCATTGCCAGCATGATAGTGCACCCCACTGCAACAGAATAATTTACAATATAATAATAAATAGTATATACCCCCGATAAACCCCGGACAAATCCCCGCACTAATTATAGAAAATAAAATGATTCATCACATACAGTGCAGGAGTGTAACAAACCCATGACATATTTTACAGTGCAGGAGTGTAACAAACCCATGACATAATTTTGATGTCAACCTAGTGTAATATCACTTCCAATTCATTGCTAAGTGTTTTCCGTATAACTTGGCTCCAGTATGTAAATTGCCAGAGTACTTTTGGACTTGCTTGAATATATAAATGACGTCAATTTGTCATGGTTAAATGACATTATTTTAAGATGTTATGGCATACGATGACTCACGGATACTAATATGGTTGATCATTTTTCATTCCTTATGGAGGTGATCTGTTAAATAAATGGTAAATATAAACTTTTCCTGAGATATAGGATAAAATGAATCTTATATTTGTGCTAATTTATTATTGGATTCATTTAAACTCATTGGGGAAGTAATATAATGCTTGGCAGAGCCTCGTGTATTATATTTTTCACAACTTGTTTAATAAATTCAATAATAAATAAGCACTCATATAAGATCCTCTATATATGTACCAGAACATTTCAAGTCTGGTTTCAACATTTTAAAGTGGACTCAATGTCTTAGTACTGGATGTATATTTTATGGAATTTTCCACACAGATCGTACTAAATTTAAACCAATTTCTCTGGCTGAAATAAATACCTCCAACTTCCCCTTTGCAAAATGCATCATCACCAGAAGAGTTTATTCAGGGGTATACGGTACTATAAAATAAAACTTTGTTGATGCCAATCTAAAACATTTATCGCAGCATTTTAAAGAAAGTGTATCATATCAGGATTTCTCATAAATTCAGAACTGGCAAAAAACATTTTTTCAATTATGTGTATGTTATTCCAACATGTACATATTATAACTGAGCACTTATTGGCAAAATGAATTTGAGAAGCAATTTTTAAACTTGACCTTCTCTCCCAGGTTAACCCTTTGCTCCATAAGCATTTTCTTGGACTCTTCCAAATTGAAAGCATTAATTTACCATGTATCAGCAATGGTTGAATTATGTTTATATTAACTGACAGAGTGGAAAACAGTGCAGTGCACTGTTTTCAAAGGCCTTCTGTGATTGGTGCGGGGAAACGCATATTTCTGGAGTAAAGGGTTAATACTAATACATGATTACTACTTAAAATTGCCACAAATGTTGTAAATACATCTAATGAGTCGGTTGATTTATTTTAATAACAATTTGGTCCGTCATATTGGTTTCATATTTTTGAATGATGAGGTGAATTTCGTCAAGCAACATGTATGCGGCATTTAATTTTAGAACTCGGTTTTTGTTTCAGTTTTACTTCTCCAATAAAACTTCTATCACATTTTGGTGGATTTGAAATTCCATATCATTCGTGTTTCATGTATAGATAATACTTGCATGGTTTGTATTCATTCTGAAAATAATCAACAATTTTTCAGGAGATGCTGCCTTTAATGATATATGTTGAACAATTTAATCTCAATAGCTTCTTCTAGAATTAAGTTGTTTTAAAAATAACATCACTATTTTTGAAGCAGTCCAATAGTTCATCATATGGAGTAAAAGATTGTGAATATAAATAGTAATCTGAAGCAGCCCAATTTCTGTTCATACGACACGAGTCATGTGACTCGAAACACGCACCAGTCCCCCAAATCTCTGCATTTCCATTTTTCTTTTTGAATGTTTCTCCTTGTCTTTTTTTTTCAATTCTTTAAATCAAATTGATTAAATAATCTGTTGTAAAACTTTTTTTTTCAGCCAGACTCTATCATTTATAATGTTAGAAATGTACTAATTATTAAGCATATTCATACTATGATTTATCGCTATTTTATCATGACAATTGTTTTCTTGGATAAAAACTTGATAAGATTCATCTCTCGTTCTGATCCTATTCTTATTGTTTCACAAATATGCTGTTATATTGTAAAGATTAGAAATGAAATATGTTTAAACTGAAAATACTAGTCTTATTGGAATACTTAATGTTCTTACTGAGTAGACACATGTGTGTACTTGCCTGTACTCAAGAGAATGATGAAAAATTTCTTGCAGAAATCCATATTTCCCTCTGATTCTTGTTTTGCTGCCTTCATCTTTCCATACAGGGACTCGTATGATGGGGGTGGTGCTGAAATAAGGAAGTTATACATTTATTTATCTTAAGTTTTGCTCGTTTTCATCTTTTTTTACAGCTTGAAAATAAAAAAATAATAGCTGAAAAGCAAAGTTTTAGGCCATTCTTAAAAAATGTTTGTTTGCTGTGCTCTGACCCAGCATACGTCAATTACAATAGCAGACGACCCATTTTACCTCAGCGTGTTATATTTTTTTGCAATCTTTCAAGAAGGTTTTAAAAATGCATAAGAGGAAATAGAATTCAGATTTCTTGCATCAAGTTAAAAGTTTTCATTCAGATTTCTAGTATTTAGCCAGGTTTCATGTCAAAGACATAGCCCTGCTGATGTCATCATACACGGCAGGGACTACTTTTTATTCCTTGAATTTAATTTTTTTCACATTGTATTATGTCATTTTAAAAAGAAATGTTGCAGAAAATAAACCAAAGATGACCATTATACCAATCAAATTAGGAAAGTGTATGAATATTTACTAAAGCCGAAAACAAATGCACTGACTAATTGACATCTCTCCCCACGAACACCTCATGTTTCAATGCACATTGCACTGTTGCCTGTGTGCAAGTACATGTATAGGTCAGTGACTTGTTTTAATTAGTGACCGTCACTAATTAAAACAAGTTATGTAATCAAAATATTCAGATATTAATGAGCCAAAACTTCAAAGCATTACTGTTTTTTGTTTTAAATTTCTCATGTTGGTTTTAAACGAAATTAAGTCCCCAAGAATATGTCCAAAACAATGAAACTTAAATCGCAACAAAAATAAAAGGTTAAAACACCGCTTACGAATAAGACTACTGCTTCCATAAAAATGTTACTATTTTTTAAAAATGAAACTTTTGTTCTTTTCTCACCCATGTCTTGAGTTGGATGAGTTGCTGAGTAGGATGGAGGAGTTTCAGTGTGTGACATAACTGGCTGGTTTCCCTCACTAATATCATAGGCAGGGGGTGGGCCTGTCATACCTGCTTCCTGTAATAAGCAACATTTATAACATGTTTATGGCACTCAGCTATACACTGCACATTTGCTAATTCCCTACTACGCAGTAAATGGTACTTTATACATGTACATGCACAGAAATGCTAGGCTATTTTTCACATTTAATGAATTAGTAAATGGCATTTGTACATTTAATTTATCCATAGACTTACCAAGACAGAGGAGGTCTCTATCGTCTTTACTTTATTACAAACGTCTTCATATTTAATTGTTTTCAAAATGAAATTTTTTTTTTTAAAAAAGATGATGATAAAGATAAATGAATTTGAACATATTGGGTTTATTGATGTATATTTCTCTTATGCAGATCATTATAACAATGACAGACCAAAATAAAATGATATTCATCTTCAGCATCATTTTTGTTACAATGCACACATTTCTTTTCATTTCTAACTATGTTTCTATGATGTCTGGTAATTATTCGGTTTGCTCATGCTCCCTTTTTTTAATGCAATGGGATAATGATCCCTTTTAACCAATATTTCGGAAAGTAATTCATATTCAAAATGTTATTCAAGAAAAGCTCCAGTGAATTTGCTGTCAGCTCCATGCTCTCTTTAGAAATATTATATCCCTACAACCTTTAATTAAGTAGATCCCAAAATCAAACATAAATATTTTTTATATTATTATAGAATAAACAATCTGCCACACTATTATAGAGGTTCCACAGGAGGATCCAGGATTTTCAGTATGGGCATGGGTATGGGATAAATTGGAGATTCTGGCAATATCAGGTCTCAATCTGCCTCTATATACATTTCATACCCCTGCGTTACTTCTACCATACTTTTTCTCTACCCTATCTTTATAAAAAGGTACTCTTTTGACTCTTGCATCAGTGATCAACATTGAAGTTTAGTGAGATATTTTTTGTACATGTACATACATATAATCAGCAATTAGTTGTTGCTAGAACAATGTAGATTGGTATTGCTTTCCTTGCTCGTGGGACAGACTGCTTTCATTCTCTCCAAGGATGGTATGATTTCACAGTACCTTACCCAAAACAGAGCATTGTCGAATTGTGTTTGAAACCCCAACATTCACACTCACTTGCTTTCAAATTAACTGACTCAACCACTAACTATTACAAATTCTCATTTCCCACTGGAATACACTAGCTCCCAACATCCCTATGTAGTCAGGACCCACACGGTCATTTTAGTACACAGCCCTGCTAACTTAACAAAAATAGTCCACTTTCAGCTTTTCAAGCTATGATAAATCTATTTTGTTCGCCATTTTGGGGGTAAAATGCAAGGGAAAATTCAAATTGTGGTCTCAATACCACAATTTCAGCTTGATGTTTGATTTGGAAATATTTATATTAATAATAAAAGAAATGCTTGAATATTTTAAAAATGTAGTACACTTCAAGTCTTGCTAACTGTTTATTCAAAATATTGATTTGAACTCGCGTTAAAAGGCCACTATTTGTGCTCAAATGTAAGCTTGCCATATTTAAACTATTATTTGTAATGACGAAAAACATACAAAATATTAGATTTTATAACACCACTTGCACTAATGCTAAATTTTTGTGGTGGTGAAAGTGGCAAGTTCACACCGACTGGTTCTATATGGATATCATCTACAAAGTAAAAGGAAGGCAACCTGTGTTATACTCTGTTATTTGTTCCTTTCTTTCTATCTATCAACCAAAGCTATCAACCAGAGGCACTTTATTGCACACGATTTTATAGCGTAAATTGCATGTCTTTCAAATATTTTGTTTTATATGATTTTATGATTGTAGCTACATTATTTTATATGGTAGAGTGACTGACACTTTAGCTATAATTATGTGTTTGGTATGTCAGGTTTGTTTATGATATTAAACAGGCAAACAATAAAATAATTAAAAATAAATACAGTTATGTCCTCACCACTTAAAAATTAGAAAATATTGATTTTGGTATTTAATTAAAACAATCATTTTTCTATCTCTCTTTATTTTTGGGCAAAAAAATCTGTATTAAAGTAATAAAATGTCTGGTTTACGCTGCTGACATTGAATTTGTAAGTGCAGTTAACAATGAATTGTCAGAAAGTGCAAAAAAAAACAAAAAAACATTTTTAACATGCATGCAGCATGTACAACTGAGTTTTAACTACCGTAATTACAAATTGGCCTAATTTATGAAACAATAATTTCAATATCCAAATGTTTCTTGCCTGTGTATTTTTCATTTCTTCATTAAAAATATAAAAATACAAATTCACAAGAACAATTGGTATATTGACATTATTGTTTTATTTAGGCCTATTTTTCATAGTCTTAAAAACAGGCTGCACAATGCATCAGTAATACCGAAATAACTTTTTTTCCTCTGCATGAAATGATTTCATGCTTGATTTTATTTCTAAACCATATATATTTCAGCATCCATGACAACATAATGATATTTTATTAAAATTCACAATTCTAACCAGTACTGGACTTCTCTTAGTATTGTAATCTCCAGAAAAAACTTACCCACGGAGCAATGCATTTTTCAAAAGGAGGGACAGACCACCAGAACTCGTTGTTGGTTGTTTATGAAAAGGATCGTCATGAGAACTATCTGTGTTCAATGTAAAACAGATAAAACATCTACATCTGATAGGCGTGTCTTTTTTTCCTTTACAAATCTAACTTTGTCATTTTGGAGATTATGCAATATGCAAAATCTATTTATAGTAACATGCTTATCCGGTTCATATCCACAATACTTTGTCACCATACCACTTATGATTCTACAAAATGTTAAGGTGTAAGTATCATGAGAATTATCTGCAGACGAATATATATCCATAACCCAGCTAAAAAACAACGGAGAAGTATGATTGTGTTACCGGTTTTCGATCACTTAATAATCACTGCTAAAATATTTCAATGCAAAACGGACACTAAATGCTTGTATACAACGTTAAAATAACTATCAAATAATTATTTTCTACCAAAACAATTACAAATACATGCCCATTGACTTCACCATTCACGTTAGATCATGGTGACCCAGTATACGTTCAATAAAATTGCGGCACCTGATATCGAGCACATGATAGGATGATGTAATGTGTCAAACTAAAATGACACATGGCTTCAAAAGCACAAATAAAAGAAAGCAGAGAAAACTGCATAACCTTTAACAAGAATAAATATTTCTCAATAGGTTAATTTCATCATAATATCAATTAACTTAACAGCATGAGGTTTTTAAATAAAATTACTTTTTTTTTTTTTTAAAAATCATAGTAACCAAATAAAAACACTGATTTAAAAAATATATATCTTCTTTTTCATTTCCTACTTTATTATTAATTCTTTATATAACCACCTCTTCTTATCCAGTTCTTATAACAAACCTTTTCAACTGTTTGCTTGTTTTTATTCTTCATTTAAATGTGGTCCTGTACTAATTTCAATCTCATTCTTAAAAAAAAATCTATAAGAAGGTCACTTGTCCGGAACCTCGATAATTTCTGACATGCACAAGCGAAATATTTTATAACTTTCGACCTTGACCTGTATTGTATCAGTTTTCAGCAGACGTGTATGAAATCGATATTCGTAAACAAACCTAGCATTTGTCGAGCTTTTATGCAAACTGAAAAATGGACCTAGTGAGAAATACATTTTTTCAGGTCTGTACCATAAAATGACTTTCTCACTTCTATCGGAAGCATTATTTTTTATATTTTTCTTTGCATTCAATGACCACGTGGATACTGTTTGTAAATATTGCCAATAGTGTAGGAAGTTGAAATACGAGTGCGCGATATTCGTAATTCTGGGAAGTGATCGATTTCAGGTGACGCTCGAAAACAGGTTACGGCACCATATCAAAGTGGGTGGGGCTAAATTTTGTAAATAGACAGACGAAAAAACACCCCCAGTATTTAAATGTATTTGTTTAAATACATTCACTTCAATCGAGAAATAAAAAAAAATCAGCACCATTTGAATGATACATGAAAAGTAATTAGAGGTCAGCTACCACCATTGAGACGAGCTCTCTGACTGGTTGAAAAAAGTATAGGGATATTCAGGGCATATATATTTATAGTAAGCTTAATTCTGGTTGGATGAAAATGTGAAACTGGCAAATGATCACAATAAAATATAAGTTTATTATGTTTGTGTCAATAAAAAATTAGAATTATGTTTCTGTGACTGACTAAATTCATTTTATCAAGGAAACTGCATGGAAAGTAAAATTGGTGAAATTTACTTTTTTTCATGCTGAAAGTGGGGGTACCCAACTTCAGGGGGCAAAAAGTGGTAAAAAGTGGTACTTTTGACCCCATTTTGGGGACATTTTTATTTGAGTCTAGGACAGTACTTTAATATGATATAGGACTTTTTGGTCCGCCAATGTTAGAAAATGTGAAAATTTGGTCAAACGTTATAATGTAAGTCTATGGAAATCGCAATGGTGGTAGCTGACCTAAACAACCGCGACAACATTTTCTAAATTTTCATCGCATTAGCTTCTTTTTTTCTGTAAATAGTGCAACTGGGGTGCTTGTAGGGAAATGGCAATAAAATTTAAATTTTTTTTCGCAGGTTGATCAATTTTCGCCATTTTTTCTTTTTTTTTAGAGGTTTTTTATTAAAAATAAGGGCCATATGGCTTTAAATAGCCCACAGAATGTTCTACTCAGCATTTTAAGTGCATTTAAGTGGAATACAGCGGAATGATAATAGATATGTTCAATTTTGACAAAATATACTGTTTTATTTTATTTTAAGGTACCGTATAAGGCCATTTTAGGAAAATTTGGTTAAAATACCTGGTTCAGTTTGTTGCGATAACTTGCGCCTTGTCCGCTGAAATCGCACACTCAAGAACCATTGAAAACACTAAAAATGATCTTAATTGCATTGTGAAACAAAAATACACATGAAATAGTAGGTTTAAGAACTGATTTTGAATTCCAAGCTCAAAATATGTGTACTTAGGTACTGAATTTGGATTTTGAGCTGAAAATGTGCCCACTTTTGACATTTTTTTCATTTTTATCCACTCAAAACCAGCATGTCATGCCACATTATATAGCAATTTTTCACATTTAACCTCTTTTATTGTGCAGTTATAAGTAGAGCCAGTTGAATAGTTGCAATAATGGGTGCCTGGTTGTATCTATTGCACTTCAATGTTGCTAAATCACTTCACAATCTAAACATATTACATTCAAGAAATACTTGAGTTATATAATTTTGGAAATATTTTCCATTTTGCCCTATTTTGTCTGACATTTTTTTACTTAAATGTAACATTTGATGGCTAATTTGTAAATAGAATGTTGTAGTGCAAGAAAATGGTGGGTTTTGTGCCCCAAATTCCCTAGAAATGGTAATAATTGTGATTTACTACTAAAAATTATGAATTTTCATGCTTGACTGATTTTGATATAATTTCTGTCATCTCTACATATTTTTTAATTTAAGACATAGAAAAGGAGGTATACCTATTCCATTGGATTAAAGAAATATTAAACCGCTAAATAAATATGACATTTTTTCTATCTTGGTAACCGATGTTCCGAAAGGCTCTCTTTCTACCGGAAAGTGTGTAATCCCAATGTAATTCTTTAACCGAAGCGACAATGAAATTTTACGAAATGGTCTAATTTATCATTCGGTTGTTAATTTTATTCGATCAAATGCATTCGACAACTTCTTTATAGAAATATCGACACATTTATTATGAAATTAGAGCAAATGGTCAATTTAGCCTTTTTTCATATAATTTTAGTGGGTGGGGTATGAAATTATCATGTATACACATTTTTTATGCAAAGGAATCTTAAAAGTTGATATGCAAAGCTATCATTACATGTTTATATACTTGTTTCCAAAATTATATAAAAAAAACAAGAATGATTAGATCAAATATTGTAGGTCAAGTGTCTAAGTAAATTTGAATTGAAGTACAGTTCTGTCATTGGGAATTTGGTAAAATTATGTATACTTTTTTGTGCCTGGAAAAGGCCACATTTTCATCAAATTATGTAGCAGAAAAATAAAAATGGTATCATTTTGTTCAGAAATATTTATTCTATGAATTTGCATCAGTGGAATAATAGAAAAGCGAAATTAAATGCCCCTTTAGGTCAGCTACCACCATTGAGACGAGCTCTCTGACTGGTTGAAAAAAGTATAGGGATATTCAGGGCATATATTTTTATAGTAAGCTTAATTCTGGTTGGATGAAAATGTGAAACTGGCAAATGATCACAATAAAATATAAGTTTATTATGTTTGTGTCAATAAAAAATTAGAATTATGTTTCTGTGACTGACTAAATTCATTTTATCAAGGAAACTGCATGGAAAGTAAAATTGGTGAAATTTACTTTTTTTCATGCTGAAAGTGGGGGTACCCAACTTCAGGGGGCAAAAAGTGGTAAAAAGTGGTACTTTTGACCCCATTTTGGGGACATTTTTATTTGAGTCTAGGACAGTACTTTAATATGATATAGGACTTTTTGGTCCGCCAATGTTAGAAAATGTGAAAATTTTGGTCAAACGTTATAATGTAAGTCTATGGAAATCGCAATGGTGGTAGCTGACCTAAACAACCGCGACAACATTTTCTAAATTTTCATCGCATTAGCTTCTTTTTTTCTGTAAATAGTGCAACTGGGGTGCTTGTAGGGAAATGGCAATAAAATTTAAAAAAATTTTCGCAGGTTGATCAATTTTCGCCATTTTTTCTTTTTTTTTAGAGGTTTTTTATTAAAAATAAGGGCCATATGGCTTTAAATAGCCCACAGAATGTTCTACTCAGCATTTTAAGTGCATTTAAGTGGAATACAGCGGAATGATAATAGATATGTTCAATTTTGACAAAATATACTGTTTTATTTTATTTTAAGGTACCGTATAAGGCCATTTTAGGAAAATTTGGTTAAAATACCTGGTTCAGTTTGTTGCGATAACTTGCGCCTTGTCCGCTGAAATCGCACACTCAAGAACCATTGAAAACACTTAAAATGATCTTAATTGCATTGTGAAACAAAAATACACATGAAATAGTAGGTTTAAGAACTGATTTTGAATTCCAAGCTCAAAATATGTGTACTTAGGTACTGAATTTGGATTTTGAGCTGAAAATGTGCCCACTTTTGACATTTTTTTCATTTTTATCCACTCAAAACCAGCATGTCATGCCATATTATATAGCAATTTTTCACATTTAACCTCTTTTATTGTGCAGTTATAAGTAGAGCCAGTTGAATAGTTGCAATAATGGGTGCCTGGTTGTATCTATTGCACTTCAATGTTGCTAAATCACTTCACAATCTAAACATATTACATTCAAGAAATACTTGAGTTATATAATTTTGGAAATATTTTCCATTTTGCCCTATTTTGTCTGACATTTTTTTACTTAAATGTAACATTTGATGGCAAATTTGTAAATAGAATGTTGTAGTGCAAGAAAATGGTGGGTTTTGTGCCCCAAATTCCCTAGAAATGGTAATAATTGTGATTTACTACTAAAAATTATGAATTTTCATGCTTGACTGATTTTGATATAATTTCTGTCATCTCTACATATTTTTTAATTTAAGACATAGAAAAGGAGGTATACCTATTCCATTGGATTAAAGAAATATTAAACCGCTAAATAAATATGACAATATGACGGCACCATATCAAAGTGGGTGGGGCTAAATTTTGTAAATAGACAGACGAAAAAACACCCCCAGTATTTAAATGTATTTGTTTAAATACATTCACTTCAATCGAGAAATAAAAAAAAATCAGCACCATTTGAATGATACATGAAAAGTAATTAGAGGTCAGCTACCACCATTGAGACGAGCTCTCTGACTGGTTGAAAAAAGTATAGGGATATTCAGGGCATATATATTTATAGTAAGCTTAATTCTGGTTGGATGAAAATGTGAAACTGGCAAATGATCACAATAAAATATAAGTTTATTATGTTTGTGTCAATAAAAAATTAGAATTATGTTTCTGTGACTGACTAAATTCATTTTATCAAGGAAACTGCATGGAAAGTAAAATTGGTGAAATTTACTTTTTTTCATGCTGAAAGTGGGGGTACCCAACTTCAGGGGGCAAAAAGTGGTAAAAAGTGGTATTTTTGACCCCATTTTGGGGACATTTTTATTTGAGTCTAGGACAGTACTTTAATATGATATAGGACTTTTTGGTCCGCCAATGTTAGAAAATGTGAAAATTTGGTCAAACGTTATAATGTAAGTCTATGGAAATCGCAATGGTGGTAGCTGACCTAGATCTTACCACATCTTTACTGGTAGCCATTTTCGTTTGAATTTGTTTTGTTATCGGCTTTACTTTTCCTAGCGACGATAAAATCTCAGTTTCAACGATTCAGACCAAGGTTCTCCGAAAGATTATTCCACGGAAATGTCTATTCGCATGTCATATGTGCTCATGCAGAATCATGTTTAGTGACATTGGCTATCTGCACAACATTTAAAACTTACAATTTTATGTAACTATTTTAGGTTTATAAGTGTTATTTTTATAGATCTACATCCACATCTATAGATAAGAGGACATTATAAAATTAGATTCATACCCAGATAATTGAGATTAAGTAACACTTCGTTACTGTAACACTATCATTATTTGCGGGTCTCATTATTTAGCGAGAAGAAGCGTCAAAACGCAACTAGAGCTTTATAATTAATAAAAGTTACTGACAGGAAATAATCATGAGCATATGATACCAAGTAATCATAACTATATAAGTCCTTGATTATACCTATATAAACATATATCAGTTGATTCTTTTAAATTCAAATCGTTTAATTAAGTCATAGTTAAACTTTGTTTATCCGTTGATACACCAACAAGAAGATCCGCCTCTTTGTTTACACAAAGGATAGCACTGGACAGAAACAAAGTCTCTTGTGTTCTACAAGACCACTACAGGCTATTTTTCTTATCATATTTTGACAGTACAGAGGTTGACATACAATAAAATGTAAGTTTCACTTCTTTCATCTGTGTCCTTTTTTATTTGCTATAGAGTAAAGAACAAAAATCAATCAAATGCATCTCGAGGGCAGCGTATACACACATTACACGTATGCAAACCTTTAAAGGGGATTTAAAAGGATTTTTCAAATTTTGAAATATACTAAAATATTTTTTCCTTATATATCATGCTTATATATATATTCATTGACTCCGTATTGCCAAAAGGATAACTCTTTTAACCAAAAGGATAACTCTTTTAACATGCCAAAATAATATATTTAAAAGGGATTTCCTAACTTGGGCTTCACACCTGGAAAGGGATTTTCAAACTTTGGCTGCACACCTAGGTTAGACTAAAAATAGATTTCAACAATTACATCATATCCTATGACGTATTAAATTAGCCTGATTTCATTTTTATTTCAGTTTGATCAGTTATACAGGTTTTCACGTTGTAAAAATGGTCTCTTCTTAGAAAGAGTCCGAATGGCAATGCGGTGTTGGTCATCAGTATTTAAGTGCTGCCTAATTTTAGAATGGGGATTTCGTTTCAAGTTTTCCACTAAAATTGAAATATCGAGTTTGTCATGTTTTGGTGTATTTGACACACGAAACCATTCGGATTTTATTTGTTAACGACAATGAGATGTTTCTTTTTTCATTTTAATACATTTATAGTGCTTTATCCCCGATATACTCCCTTTAATTTGTAGTTGTTATGGTTAGAGACATATCCCTTGTATACGTAATACCGCGATATACCTATTACCGCGAATGTCCGTATAATAACAATTTGGGAAGACATGCGCAAAGATCATACTTCTGTTAGCGTCGGCATTTGTTTGCATTTCGTTATGGCAACTGTTTTTTACTAGCACACTTAAGTAACCTTATAACTGTTTAATATTGATGCCATTCTTTACATGGTTGAATTTTTTTAGGTATGACCAGTATAATTATGGTATTTGTTGGAAAAAAAACTGTTTACATTTCTTACTTTAGAAAATGATTACACATTGCAATTACGCTTAAATATTCATTCTGGTAATTACTATCTCGTTTTAATATTCATTCTAGTAAGAACTATCTCGTGTGTTTTAATAAATTTATCCAGCACGGTAAACATGCAGATAGTATAAGCTCAGGCCCCGCTGATGAGTTGTCAAACAACTTTTAACCCGGGCATCGTATTTCATCAATTAACAGGCTTATGTCACTCTGTGGTAAATGCGTCGCTTTGAAATTGGTAATTCGAAGTTATTATGTTTTCAATCAACCAATCCCATATATTTTGTAAATGCATTTTATTTTGACCATTACTCCATTTTAAAGTGTGCATTTCGTAACTGGTTATTTTGGGGGTCGGTGTAAAACGCTGACGCTTAAGCTGACAATATAAGTAAAGAAAGAAACCGCTGACGATATGTACAAAGAAGGAAACGCTGACGACACGTTTTGAAACTGTTAATTAAAATTGGAGCTCTAGTATACACGTTAATAACACGGATAATAATATTAATAATAGATCTAATAATAAAAAATATGATATAAATAGATCTAATTGCAGCTCTATTATTAGTGTTAATAAACGCGGATAATACTAGATCAGTGACGTTATTATGATGATGTTTTCTATTATGATATTATTGAAGAGAACATTAAATAAAACGTATTTTCAGAAAATTCCATTGTCAAATCAATGTTTTATTTCCAAAATGAAATTATCCATACTGTATAGGGAGATGGGGAATTGGTTTTACGAAAAGAACTGTTTTTTTAAGAAAAGTGTCGATTAAATCAATATATCTTTAGTATGATAAATAGTTTAAGTATTTTCTTGAAAAAAAACATTTAAAAAACATGCATGCATCAATAAGAAAGTTTTAATTGTAAATTTTTGTGTTTATTACCAAAATGAAAACATACAGTTTTACTATATAAAAAAGTGCATGGGTTCTGCCCTGTTAGCCAATGTTACAAAAGTAACTTGTTTCCAACTGGTACCAATGTGGAGGTCTGACAGAAGGACTTTAAACCAGCCTTTTTTTTAAATTTTTCATTATTATTATAAAATGTCACTATACCTAATCACTAGTCACCTCAGGTGACTGACACTATAATGAATCACAAGTCACTTCAGGTGGCTGACCCTATACCTAATCACTAGTCACTTCAGGCGACTGACCCTATACCTAATCATTAGTCACTTCAGGTAACTGACCCTATACCGAATCACTAGTCACTTTAGGTAACTTGTTCTATGACGAATAACTAGTCACTTCAGGTAACTTGTTCTATGACCAATAACTAGTCAATTCAGGTGACTGACACTATACTTAATCACTAGTCACTTTAGGTGACTGACTCTATACTGAATCACTAGTCACTTCAGGTGGCTGACCCTATACCTAATGACTAGTCACTTCAGGTGACTGACCCTATACCTAATCACTAGTAACTTCAGGTGACTGACACTATACTTAATCACTAGTCACTTCAGGTGACTGACTCTATACTGAATCACTAGTCACTTCAGGTGGCTGACCCTATACCTAATGACTAGTCACTTCAGGTGACTGACCCTATACCTAATCACTAGTTACTTCAGGTGACTGAACCGATACCTTACCACAAGTCACTTCAGGTGACTGACCCTATACCTAATCATTAGTCACTTCAGGTGACTGACCCTATACCTAATCACTAGTCACTTCAGGTGACTGATCCTATACCCAATCACAAGTCACTTCAGGTGACTGACCCTATACCTAATCACTTCAGGTGACTGAACCTATACCTTATTACAAGTCACTTCAGGTGGCTGACCCTATACATAATCACTAGTCACTTCAGGTGACTGACCCTATACTTAATCACTTCAGGTGACTGAACCTATACCTAATTACAAGTCACTTCAGGTGGCTGACCCTATACCTTATCACTAGTCACTTTAGGTGACTGACCCTATACATAATCACTACTCACTTCAGGTGACTGACCCTATACCTAATCACAAGTCACCTCAGGTGACTGAATGAATACCTAATCACAAGTCACTTCAGGTGACTGACCCTTTACCTATTCACAAGTAACTTCAGGTGACTGACCCTATAACGAATTACTAGTCACTTCAGGTAACGTGTTCTATGACGAATAACTAGTCACTACAGGACACTAACCCTATACCTTATCACGCACACTGCCACGTGTTCATTTAAGTAAAGAATAAAAACTAAAATATGAAAATATGAAGTTGAAAAACGAAGGTTCCATGATAAGAATAATTAACATTAGATAGAGGAGAAAAAGAATAAGGAGAAGAAAAAGAAGAAGAAGAGACAACAGCAAACATTGGTCTCATGATAAAACAATGCATAAAAAAAAAACACTTTGTAACTGATGGTGTCAGAAATGTCAAACAAAATTAATGCCCATAGTTGTAAATATAAAGTTAATGCGTGTCCCTTTATTTAAAATAACGTGTTAATTTAGATACCAGAACCCTGCTGCGCGTCAGGTAACACGTGACTGATGATTGGGTTTATGGTTGTTTTTTGCAAGTTGGCACTTGTGTCAGTTACAAGTGCTACTGTTGATACAGGTGGTAGGCAGATAAGTATATGAATCAGTAGCATATGGATTTTCAAAACAGTTAATATTAATAAATATTATATCTATAAAAAATAAATATACAAAAAAGAATTGCAATAAAAAATAATTTATATTCTATGTAATCAAGGACTAGATAGAGATATTCAAGTATGATGCAATGTAATGATGATATTTATTACTATTAAAGGTGGTGGTGGTGGTGTGTGTGTGTGGGGTGGATGGTGGGGGGCAGTTAATCAGTAGCATATTGGTGTTCAGTTGAGAGTTATACAATTAATGTTATAATAGTGGATATTTATAATAATGGAGAATATATATAAGACTACATGTATAAGTATACAATAACAATCTCAACCAAATATAATAAATTGTTATGGATCCATTAAAGTATTATTATAAAATGCTTTTATAATTATTCACCGTCTGAGCTAAACATGAACTATCTTAACTAGATTTCAATCAAAATGGTATGCTAAGTTGCAGAGCTAGCAAAACTTGCAGTTAATGTCCTTGCCGATGCTAGATATGTCTGATGGTGTATTAACCCTTTACTCCATAGATATGCGTTTTACTGCACCAATCACAGAAGGCCTTTGAAAACAGTGCAGGAAGAGTCCAGATTGCTCGTAACGAGCAATCTGAACACTTCCTGCACTGTTTTCCACTCTGTCAGTTAATATAAACATGATTCACCCATTGCTGATACATGGTGAATTAATGCTTTCAATATTAGAGGTGTTCAAAGGCGTCTTTATGAAGTAAAGGGTTAACACAAAAATTATGGTACCATATTGAACATTTACTACATTGTACCATGTTATCAACACATTCTGGTAAATGACATATACAGTAATTCTCTATAGCAATAATTTTAATATTTTTCTTCCGACTCATGCTGATTGTTTTATTTGTTAATGGAAATTCTGACATGTTTGGATTCAAAACATTGCAGAAGATGTAAATTTTATATCAAAATAAATCAATTATGACATAAATAACTACACCAGCTATAACAATAGTGCAGTCCCACGCTAGCGCTGACCAGCATATGGACTAAGAATGGAAACGCTGACAATATGTACAAAGAAGGAAACCGCTGACAGTATGTAGAAAGAAGGGAAATGCTGACGCTATAGAGCTATATTGTAAATGCAGACGACACAAACTGTCTATATTGCTAATATGATCAATTCTTAAATAATATAGCAGAATATATTCACTTATTATTTTGCTAAATTTCATGTTAAAATAAATTAATTATGACATAAATAACTACGCCTCTCATAATACTAGTGCAGTCCCACACTGGCTGACCAGCATATAGACTAAGAATGGAAACGCTGACAATATGTACAAAAAAGGAAACCACTGACGGTATGTAGAAAGAAGGGAAATGCTGACACTATAGAGCTATAATGAAAATGCAGACGTCACAAACTGTCTATATTGCTAATATGATCAATTCTTAAATAATATAGCCAGAATATATTCACTTATTATTCTGCTAAATTTCATGTTAAAATAAATCAATTATGACATAAATAACTACACCTCTTATAATAATAGTGCTGTCCCACCCTGGCTGACCAGCATATAGACTAAGAATGGAAACACTGACAATATGTACAAAAAAGGAAACCACTGACGGTATGTAGAAAGAAGGGAAATGCTGACACTATAGAGCTATAATGAAAATGCAGACGTCACAAACTGTCTATATTGCTAATATGATCAATTCTTAAATAATATAGCCAGAATATATTCACTTATTATTTTGCTAAATTTCATGTTAAAATAAATCAATTATGACATAAATAACTACACCTCTTATAATAATGGTGCAGTCCCACGCTGGCGCTGACCAGCGTATAGACTTAAGAATGAAAATGCTGACAAAATGTACAAAGAAGGAAACCGCTGACAATATGTGCAAAGAAGGGAAACGCTGACTCTATAGAGCTATAATGAAAATCAGACGACACAAACTGGCTATATCGCTTATAAATATGATCAATTCTTAAATAATATAGCAGAATATATTCATACTTATTATTTTGCTTCATTTCATGTTAAAATAAATCAATTATGACAAAAATAACTACACCAGCTATAACAATTTTACAGCCGCACACTGGCGCTGACCAACTTATAGACTATAATAATAAATATTGTAGAGGAATTTACGGCATACTTTAGTTTGTTGATATTCTTATATAGACAATTACTGTTGCTTGTGGTATAAACGGTTGCTAATGATATTGTCTTACAAATAAAAGTTTACCATAGCAACCTATCACAATTAGTGTGCACAGATATATATTCAATAGAAATCATTTCTGTTGAAAGTGTAGTTGAGCCTGAAAAATTTGATACCACCTGCAAATTTATTTGCGCTATAAGCGAAACCATAATCACACTTATATACACATAACCTTTGTTTCATTGTTCACTTGGCTGTACAAGGTAGAGAATTAATTGTAAAATAATTAGTTTTCAAATTTAAACATCTAGCTACATCATAATATATAGTATCTGCATAAATAATAGCAATTAAAAATAATAATCTCCCAATATATTAGTTGAAGGTTAGAAATAATTTAACTTCAAAGTTAAAAATCATCGTTCATATCCATCATCATTTACTACATATATACATCATATAATAATCATCTTATATCTTTAAATAATCATCGCTAAAATGACTCGGTTAAAAGTGCGAGTACAAATAACAACTGACGCATACATGCAGACGTAAAATAAATAATGCATATTACATGCTTACTCTTAATTACAATGAAATGCAGACGACAAAATGTGACATGCACAATGTCAAAGATATCCTGCTCCTGGCGAAACTGGAAAGTCCTAAATCCTGGTTACGAAAACACACTGTAACTGTCATTACTAAAATACTCAGACAAGTACTTTGCCTGACTATGTCCAATCACAAAAGCCATTTTTGATTTACACATTAGCGAATGTTCACAATTAAGTCCCTATAAAACACAGCTGATATAAACTAAATCATTTGACTATATATTGTCTACAGCATACACCCAAACTTGTTATTAGAATTGAAGAATATATTAACTCAAACGCATAAATAATTTAAAATGACTAATCAACATACACCTTTACCGTTTTATACATGAATATTTCTCAGTTTGTCTAACTTGTTGTATTTTTAATGTTAATGTAATAAACATCAGTTATATCTTTGATACAATTATACAACTGCTTTTAATTTAAAATTATCAATTATTACATTTTCACAAAGACACAAATACTTTCAAACCGATATACCATTGTGTGATCAAACAATTGTGTCTGAAATCATTCTATTAGACAAACGTTTCAAAATTGTCATGTTGATTAAAATAATTCACATCAATTATATCTTTGATCCAACTATACAACCGCTTTTTATTTAAATGAACATTTATAGTAAGTCACAAACAGTTTAAAAACTATATACCATTGTGTGATCAAACAATCATGTTTGAATTCATTTGTTCAATCGTTTTTCAATGGATATAATAAGCCTATATTTCCTTAAACACACAAAAACAAACAAAATTAATGCACAATTAAATTGATATAAATGAATTTAAACAAACAACTTCCACACAGTAAAACAGTTTTTATTTCTTATTGCGTTATGATGGTGGCCCACAAACCTCTAATAATTTAATCGCTTATAACCTTGATCTTTAACATCCTAATATTTTACTGTGATATGAAAATCTGCCATGAATTTATGTCTATATATTTCCTTCTGGCATAAAATATAGTAAACTATTTCATAATGTCAGCATTTCCCTTCAATTTCTATATTGTCAGCGTTTCCTTCTTTGTACATATTGTCAGCGGTTTCCTTCTTTACCAATATTGTCAGCTTAAGTGTCAGTGTTTTACACCGTGCCTTATTTTGGGTTGTTTCGTAACCATTTTTTCGATCATTTCGTAACCGGTTTAAAAGGGTCCTACAAAATGCCATTAAGGACAACTAAGGAGTTCAAAGGGGCACTAAGGGGTTCAAAGGGAGCACTAAGGACTACTAAGGGGATTCATATTAAGATTAAGACAATGGACACATTTTAAGTTATTTAAATGATGACTTGGCATTAATCACCTGGATACAGGTAGAAATCCATCATAAGTTTCTTCTATAGCATGCTTGGTGTATAGTACCATCACATGGACCCTTGGTTTAAATGTAAACGTCTCATATGAACGATTGTTAGTATTTTTAGTTGCCTAGCCCCGGGAGTCTAACACGCAACCCCGAGACTAGAAGTATCGTGCTCTATAGACTGAGCTGATGGGACTGTTCCTATTAGAGACAAAAAAAGCACTAGGTACTGCAAAGGTGTCACTAAGGATTAAAAGGGACACTAAGGGGTTTAAAGGAGTCATTAAGGACTTCTAAGGAGTCTTTAAGGACTATTAAGGAGTCTCTAAGGACTACTAAGGGGTTCAGAGGCCACTAAGGACTACTAAGGAGTCTCTAAGGGGTTAAAAGGGGACACTAAGGAGTCTCTGTGGGGTTAAAAGGGAGCACTAAGGAGTTAAAAGTGACACTAAGGAATTCAAAAGGAGCACATGGGCCCTTGGTTTGAAATCCCATCCAAACGATTGTTACTATTTTTTAGTTGGCCGGGAGTCAAACCTGCAATCCCGAGACAGTAAGTCTCGTGCTCTATAGACTTGGCTGATGGGACTGTTCCTATAGCAGAAAACAAAAAGGCACTAGGTACTGCAAAGGAGTTACTAAGGGGTTTAAAGGGGGCACTAAGGGGTTCAAAGAGGTCACTAAGGAGTCTTTAAGGGGTTAAAATGGGGCACTTAGGAGTCTCTAAGGGGTTAAAAGGGGGCACTAAGCCGTTCAAAGGAGTTACTAAGGACTACTAAGGAGTCTCTAAAGACTACTAAGGAGTCTCTTAGGGGTTAAAAGGGGCAATAAGGGGTTCAAAGTAGTCACTAAGGACTACTAAGGAGTCTCTATGGGGTTAAAAGGGGACACTAAGGAGATAAAAGTGGGCACTAAGGAGTTAAACGTGGGCACTAAGGAATTCAAAAGGAGCACATGGGCCCTTGGTTTAAAATCCCATCCAAACGATTGTTAATATTTTTAGTCTCGTGCTCTATAGAATTGACTGGTGGGACTTTCCTATAACAGACAACAAAAAGGCACTAGGTACTGCAAAGGGGTTACTAAGGGGTTTAAAGGGGATGCTAAGGACTACTAAGGGGTTCAAAGAGGCCACTAAGGACTACTAAGGAGTCTTTAAGGGGTTAAAAGGGGGCACTAAGGGGTTCAATGGAGTCACAAAGGACTACTAAGGAGTCTCTAAGGACTACTAAGGAATCTCTCAGGGGTTTAAAGAGGCACTAAGGGGATAAAAGGAGTCACTAAGGAGTACTAAGGAGTCTCCAAGGACTACTAAGGAGTCTCTAGGACTACTAAGGGGTTCAAAGAGGCCACTAAGGATTACTAAGGAGTCTTTAAGGAGTAAAAGGGGCCACATAGGAGTATCTATGGGGTTAAAAGGGGGCACTAAGGAGTTAAAAGTGGGCACTAAGGAATTCAAAAGGAACACATGGGCCCTTGGTTTAAAATCCCATCCAAACGATTGTTTATATTTTTAGTTGACTGGGAGTCAAACCCACAATCCTGAGACTACAAGTCTCGTGCTCTATAGACTGGGCTGATGGGACTGTTCCTATAACAGACAACAAAAAGGCACTAGGTACTGCAAAGGGGTTACTAAGGGGTTTAAAGGGGGCTCTAAGGACTACTGAGGGGTTCAAAGGGGCCACTAACAACTACTAAGGAGTCTGTAAGGGGTTAAAAAGAGACACTAAGGAGTCTCTAAGGGGGCACTAAGGAATCTGTAAGGGGTTAAAAGGGGGCACTTAGGAGTCTCTAAGGGGACACTAAAGAGTCTGTAAGTGGTTAAAAAAGGAGACACTAAGGACTACCAAAGGGTTCAAAGAGGCCACTAAGGACTACTAAGAAGTCTCTAAGGGGTTAAAAGGGGGACACTTAGGAGTCTTTAAGGGGTTAAAAGGGAGCACTAAGGAGTTAAAAGCAGGCACTAAGGACCACTTAGGAGTTCAAAAGGAGCACCATCATATGGGCCCTTGGTTTAAAATCCCATCAAAACTATTGTCAAACCTGCAAATCCGAGACTAGAAATCAACTGGTACTGCAAAGGGGTCACTAAGGAGCCACTAAGGGGTTAAAAGGGGACACTTAGGGATTCAAAGGGGTCACTAAGGATCACTAAAGAGTCACTTAGGCATTTAAAGGGTCATTAAGGACTACTAAGGGGTCACTAACAAAACGATCTAAGAAATAGTGACTAAACTTCATAAACAAAATTATATTATGTTATACAATCAATGCATATTGCTAAGTTATTTAAGTTTCCATACTTCTTAGGTTTAAGTTTTTTGTTTTGCCTGTTTACCCTAGATTGTTTTCAGTAGAAGATATTGATTCTGCAAACTTCTCACCTACTAGGTGGACTTTAAATAAATGAGCATCTTCATCCGCTTGTGGTGCTTTTGTTAGATTGTTTGAGTTAAGTGAGAAAAAAGCTACAGGTACTTCTTCACTGTATTAAGATTCTACTTATAAATAGTACTTGGGGCAATTATAACTGTGAATGTTTGAATTTTGCAATAAGATATAAGGAAATTGGTAGAACTTTCTGTTTTGAATCACATTTAACAAAATTTTAGCAAAAGCTTACTTTTTACAAAATCATTATATATATATATATATATATATAGTAGTTAGGCCTGTTCCATTTAAACATACAATCCAACCATTAAAGGGACTTTGAAATTGGACCTTCACTTTTTATATTAGAATATTATTATTTTTCCTTCCATGGGTGTGATGTATGTTTAGTTGGAACAGCCCATAATATTTATCTTGTTATTCATTATAAATATTAAAACAAGAAAAAAATTTAAAATAATAAAAGATTATATATTGTTTTATTTGATTTCTTGCCATATATTATATATTTTACATGCCAACACATAGAAATTGACTTCCAACCACAAAATCTGGAGATGCTTTGCAATTTAATACGTAAAACCATCGTTCATATTGACTTTCAAGATTTCATTTCTGACTCTCCAGATTTTGGGGTCAGGGGTCACATGACTCCACTTTTGAGTCCTATTGAGAACCCTGGTATTAATCGTCTTTATAATCAATTTACACCGGTTACGAAATGACAAAAAAAAAATGGTTATGAAATGATCGAAAATAACCAGTTACAAAATGACTTGGTAACGAAATGAATTCAACTCCAATCAAGTACTTGTCAGCTTATATGAATTACAGACATTTCATGCCACTACCATTTCAAACAAAATTGAGAGGTTTTGTACCATACAGAGATTAATGGATAAACTTTATAGTATCTGGTGATACAATCATATAGTTATGATGGTATTTGTAAATTGTTTGTAATTAGTGTGTGATATTATTATTATTATTTGGAGTTAAACTGTAACTATAAGACACAAATTTAAATCATATTTATTACTAGTATACTAATGAGAAATTAGATACATTAATCATAAATATACATCATATACAACACACACACACACAGACACACAAAATATATTTATATATATGTCAGTGATTTTACATCAACATAACAGTCTAATTTCTGTCCATGTACAGGAAATGAATGGGAAACTTTTATTAAAGTATTAAACAAAGTAACATTTTAAACAATAATATGTTTAACATATGGTACGAAACCTTCTTAAGTAGTATGAAACCACCCAGTATGAATTTGTAGTAGTATGAAACAACCAACAACCACTCGTATAGCTTATGTGTTGTGGTTTCAATCCATTGTTAATATTATACTATTGGCTTGAAAAACGTCATTTTGCATTCAGAGGATAGTTCTAGGCCTTGTTGGCCCAGTATCTGTTGCTTTACAATTCATCGTGGTGGCACCGCGGTGTTTGAGCAGGGTGTCATACCATGTGTCTGCTGCATGATAATCCAGTGTGTCAGCACTCGGAATACTATTATTTAAATAGACGTGGTCTTGATATGACTGAAAATTAAATTTTTACAACAACAACCAACCTGAAATTTGTAGACCCCAACTGACCAAAAATCTTGGATATGCCTATAAGGAATGTGTATGCTGGTTTTGGCATAAAATTGTCAATATTTTCTTTATTGAATAGGGTTTGACACCGTCTTATACACACTTCAGGTTGTATATATGGTATATCTAGCTTATACACACTTCAGGTTGTATATATGGTATATCTAGTTTTATTGATGAAGGAAGATCTCAGAATGTATATGAGTGGAACCACCATCCATCCGCAAGTAACTGGCAAAGTTTCTCACATAATGTTGATGGAGCGAGTGAGACTCGAACCTAGCGGTGAGAGTTAAGTGATCTTGAGACTGTGCCTTAGACCACTTGGCCACGGAGGACCCAAACTTATAAATAAATTTTTCTACACTTGCTAATGTGTCATTTTTATGCCATCGAGGGCTAACAGATGATCAGTTAACCTTACCACTGTTTCCTGGGATTAACCAGTACTCGAGCACACCCCATCTTCGCAGTAACTGATAACTTTCCCACTTGAATCAGCAGTGAGAGACGAATGATAATGAGACACAATGTCGTTTATCAATCATCACGGAGACTGCTGCCGGGCAGTGATTCGAACTCACGACCCCTTGATTGATAGTCAGATGCGTAAGAGACTGAGCTAATCGGGCCCAGCTAAATAATTATATTTTAACTTTTCCCCTTTATTCTCCAGTGAATATATCACTACATACATTATTTTATTTCAGATGCATAACAAGAGAGCCAATGATAAATACTAGTGTATTCTAACAATAATATTTCAACATGGGAAAGAAAGTGTTGATCACGGGCTCGTCTGGGTTCCTGGGCCGTCATGTCTTCAGGGAGTTTAAGTCTGACCCCGACTGGGAGACTCTGGGTCTGGCATATAGCAGAACCAGTGGAAATCTACAGCAGGTTGATATCACAGACAGAAATGCTGTCAATAGAATTGTCAGTGAGTTTAAGGTAATACTATGTTACTGTAGTTGTTGAGAAGTTTTAACTGTTTATAGTATACTGATGCAGTTTTCAGGGAGTTTCAGATATGTAACTGCAGTTGTTAAGGAATTCATTGTATGCTATTGCAGTTGTCAAGGTAAACATAAGTAGTTGTCAAGGAGTTTGGGGAATTTTACTGCAATTTTCAAGGTTTTCAGGTTGTTGCATGGGGTAAAGCATTGCTTTCAACCATTTGTCATATCTTGACAGTGTCTACTTGAGACAGTATTATAAGTACTACCACACTGGAGTATCACACCTCAGACACATGGTATGACCACAGGAGCTTGCAAATGTATTGTATGATACCCATAAAAGGCACATACTGACGTGGGGTCATCCAAACTTAGAACTATCCTCTTAAAGCTGAGCACCAAGTGAGGGAACTTCAAGTACAATTACCAAGTCTTTGGTAAGACTGTGTTGGGATCAAACTGCTTGTGAGGTAGATGCTCTATCACAAGAACACCACTGCTGTGTGAGGTGTTTAATATATTTTACTGCAGTTGTCAGTAGAGTAAGGTTTGTTGCTCTAGTTGTTGAGGAGTGTAATGTATGTAACTCTAGTTGTCAAATAGTGTTAGGTATGTTACTGCAGTTGTTAAATAGTGTTAGGTATGTTACTGCAGTTGTCAGTCAATGTAAGGTATGTTACTCCAGTTGTCAAATAGTGTTAGGTATGTTACCGCAGTTGTCAAATAGTGTTAGGTATGTTACTGCAGTTGTCAATTAATGTAAGGTATGTAACTACAGTTGTCAAATTGTGTTAGGTATGTTACTGCAGTTGTCAATCAATGTAAGGTATGTAACAACAGTTGTCAAATAGTGTTAGGTATGTTACTGCAGTTGTCAATCAATGTAAGGTATGTAACTCCAGTTGTCAGTAGAGTAAGGTTTGTTGCTCTAGTTGTTGAGGAGTGCAGGTATGTTACTAAAGTTGTCAAATAGTGTTAGGTATGTTACTGCAGTTGTCAATCAATGTTAGGTATGTTACTGCAGTTGTCAATAAATGTAAGATATGTACTCCAGTTGTCAAATAGTGTTATGTTTGTTACTGCAGTTGTCAAATAGTGTTAGGTATATTACTGCAGTTGTCAATTATTGTAAGGTATGTAACTACAGTTGTCAGTATAGTAAGGTTTGTTGCTCTAGTTGTTGAGGAGTGCAGGTATGTTACTACAGTTGTCAGTAGAGTAAGGTTTGTTGCTCTAGTTGTTGAGGAGTGCAGGTATGTTACTACAGTTGTCAAATAGTGTTAGGTATGTTACTGCAGTTGTCAAATAGTGTTAGGTATGTTACATCAGTTGTCAATCAATCTAAGGTATGTAACTCCAGTTGTCAAATAGTGTTAGGTATGTTACTGCAGTTGACAACAAGTGAAATGTATGTTACTACAGTTGACAACAAGTGAAAGGTATGTTACTACAGTTGTCAACAAGCGAAAGGTATGTTACTACAGTTGTCAACAAGTGAAAGGTATGTTACTACAGTTGTCAGTATAGTTGTTGCTCTAGTTGTGGATGAGTGCAGGTATGTTACTACCGTTGTCAAATAGTGTTAGGTATGTTACTGCAGTTGTCTGTATAGTATGGTATGCTGCTTTAGTTGTTGAGAAGTTGTTAAACTGCATTTGTTGAGCAGTTAATGGTATGTTAGTGTAGTTGTCAAGGAATGTAAGGTATGTTACTGCAGTTGTCAAGATTGTTAAGATATGGTACTGCAGTTGTCAAGGAGTGTAATGTTTGTTACTACAGTTGTCAAATAGTGTATGTTACTGCAGTTGTTCTAGAGTAAGGTATACTTCTCTAGTTGTCGAGTAGTTTTTGTTATGTTAGGGAAGTGGTCAAGAAAAGTATGTTATATTAATGCAGTTGTCAAGACTTTTAAGATGTGGTACTGCAGTTGTCAAAGAGTGTAAGGTATGTTATTACAGTTGTCAAATAGTGTATGTAACTGCAGTTGTCAAGGAGTGTAAGATATGTCAACAGTTGTCAAGAAGTGTAAGGTATATTACTGCAGTTGTCAAAGAGTGTAAAGTATGCAGTTGTCAAGACTTTTAAGATATGGTACTGCAGTTGTCAAGGAGTGTAAGGTATGTCATTACAGTTGTCAAAAAGTGTATGTAACTGCAGTTGTCAAGGAGTGTAAGATATGTCAACAGTTGTCAAGGAGTGTAAGGTATATTACTGCAGTTTTCAAAGAGTATAAAGTAAGTTACTGCAGTTGTCAAGAGATGTAAGGTTTGTCATTGCAAATGCAAAGAGTGTAAGGTATGTTACTGCAGTTGTCAAGGAGTGTAAGGTATGTTACTACAGTTGTCAATAAGTGTAAGGTATGTTACTACAGTTGTCAAGGAGAGTAAGGTATGTTACCACAGTTGTCACTGAATGTAAGGTATGTTAGTGCGGTTGTCAAGGAATGTAAAGTATGTTAAAGCAATACTGAAGGAATGAAAGGTTTGTGAATGCAATTGTTAGGTGTTTAAGGTATGTTATTGCAGTTGTCAATGAATGTAAGGTATGTTGCCACATTTTCTAAGGAATGTAAGGTATATATGTATCTGCAGTTATCAAGGTGTTTAATATATAATATGATAGCATTTAAATAATCAGTGTTAATATTTTATCCTTAAAATATCGGATTTATAGGTGATGCCTCTTTAAGGTACATGACTGCACTTGTTAAAAATGTTATTACAGTTTTACTATGAGTATGAGATATGTAAAGTTTTGCAGTTGTCAATGAGTACAGGGTATGTTACTGCAGTTGTCAAGGAGTACAGGTTATATTACTGCAGTTGTCAAGGAGTACAGGGTATGTTACTGCAGTTGTCAAGGAATACAGGGTATGTTATTGCAGTTGTCAATGAGTACAGGGTATATTACTGCAGTTGTCGAGGAGTACAGGGTAAGTTACTGCAGTTGTCAAGGAGTATAGGGTATGTTACTGCAGTTGTCGATGAGTACAGGGTATGTTTCTGTAGTTGTCAATGAGTACAGGGTATGTTACTGCAGTTGTCAATGAGTACAGGGTATGTTACTGCAGTTGTTAAAAATGTAAGTTATGACAGTTTTACTATGAGTATAAGATAGGTAAAGTTTTGCAGTGGTCAATGAGTACAGGGTATGTTACTGCAGTTGTCAAGGAGTACAGGGTATATTACTGCAGTTGTCAAGGATTACGGGGTATGTTACTGCAGTTGTCGAGGAGTACAGGGTATGTTACTGCAGTTGTCAAGGAGTACAGGATATGTTACTGCAGTTGTTAAGGAGTACAGGGTATATTACTGCAGTTGTCGAGGAGTACAGGGTATGTTACTGCAGTTGTTAAGGAGTACAGGGTATATTACTGCAGTTGTCGAGGAGTACAGGATATGTTACTGCAGTTGTTAAGGAGTACAGGATATATTACTGCAGTTGTCAAGGAGAACAGGATATGTTACTGCAGTTGTTAAGGAGTACAGGGTATATTACTGCAGTTGTCGAGGAGTACAGGATATGTTACTGCAGTTGTTAAGGAGTACAGGGTATATTACTGCAGTTGTCAAGGAGAACAGGATATGTTACTGCAGTTGTTAAGGAGTACAGGGTATATTACTGCAGTTGTCGAGGAGTACAGGGTATGTTACTGCAGTTGTTAAGGAGTACAGGGTATATTACTGCAGTTGTCAAGGAGAACAGGATATGTTACTGCAGTTGTTAAGGAGTACAGGATATATTACTGCAGTTGTCAAGGAGAACAGGATATGTTACTGCAGTTGTTAAGGAGTACAGGGTATATTACTGCAGTTGTCGAGGAGTACACCTGGTATGTTACTGCAGTTGTTAAGGAGTACAGGGTATATTACTGCAGTTGTCGAGGAGTACAGGATATGTTACTGCAGTTGTTAAGGAGTACAGGTTATACTACTGCAGTTGTCAAGGAGTACAGGATATGTTACTGCAGTTGTTAAGGAGTACAGGGTATATTACTGCAAGTGTCGAGGAGTACAGGATATGTTACTGCAGTTGTTAAGGAGTACAGGGTATATTACTGCAGTTGTCGAGGAGTACAGGATATGTTACTGCAGTTGTTAAGGAGTACAGGTTATACTACTGCAGTTGTCAAGGAGTACAGGATATGTTACTACAGTTGTTAAGGAGTACAGGGTATATTACTGCAGTTGTCGAGGAGTACAGGATATGTTACTGCAGTTGTTAAGGAGTACAGGGTATATTACTGCAGTTGTCGAGGAGTACAGGGTATGTTACTGCAGTTGTCAACGAGTACAGGGTATGTAACTGCAACTGTTAATGAGTACAGGATATGTAACTGCTGTTGTTAAGGAGTACAGGGTATGTTACTGCAGTTGTTAGTGAGTACAGGGTATGTTACTGCAGTTGTCAATGAGTACAGGGTATGTTACTGCAGTTGTAAATAAGTATAGCATTTTTTACTGAAGTTGTCATGAGTTTAAGGTAAGTTGATGCAGTTGTCAATGAGTTTTAGGTATTTTGCTGCCGTTGTCAATGGGCTTTAGATATGTCACTGCAGTTGTCAATGAGTTTTAGGTATATTGCTGCAGTTGTCAATGAGTTTTAGGTACATTGCTGACTTGCTGCTTTTGTGAAGGAATGTAAGGTATCTGTAATTGCAGTTGTCAATTAGTGCATGGTATGTTACTGCAGAACTTTGTCAAGGAGTTTTAAGTATGTTATTCCTGCTTTCATGAAGTATATGAAATATTATGCCATTTGTAAAGGATTTTTGTCGGTTATATATTATGGATAAAGTATACTAGTATATGAAATGATTATATATAGCCATTGTGTTGTTTATAAGGAAATCTGAACACAATGATAACCGACTTATGCCAAGAATGAGGCCCTGCCATGTTTTTGCCCATAAGTTGCAAGAATGAGGCCCTGCCATGTTTTTGCCCATAGGTTGGATAAGTTTATATTCCAGTATTTACTAAGTACCATTACCATTTAGAATGTTTTCTTATGTATTCTGTACCAAAAAAATTATATGTATATTGTTTCAGCCCAACATCATTGTACACTGTGCTGCAGAGAGAAAGCCAGACGTTGTAGAAAATCAGCCGGAAACAGCACATAAAATTAATGTGGGGGCCACACAGTTCATCTGTGAGGCAGCAAGTAAGTGTTTTGTCATAACACTAGTATATATTAATTCATTTTAGCTCGATTTCAAAGAAAGCTTAAAGCTTTTATGAACCTCTCTCCAGTCAGCTTCCTGGGTAGAACCAGTAATGAGGGTTGATTTTTTAAATGCATTAGGTTTGGATTGGGAGCTAACCCTCAACCTCTAGCATGAGTGAGTGGCCAAACCTTTATCCTATACACTGCCTCAACATTATTAACAACAAGGAAGGGGCCATAGTAATCTCTGATTTTAAAGTTAACATTCTACTAGTGTTGGCTTCATTTCAATTATCTATCATCTGGTGTGAAAGATTAAAATATTACATTGTATTATCTTGCACAAACAATGCCACATGGCAAGTGGGCGGAGCGATTGTTGCGTCAGTTCATTATCACCAATCATCTGATGTGAAAGATCAGAAAATTCATTGTATTTACTTGGACAAACAGTGCCACATGGCCAGTGGGTGGAGCATTTGTTGCAACTGGTCATTTTCTCCTATCATCTGATGTGAAAGATTAAAACATTTCGTTGTACTTTCTTGGACAAACAATGCCGCATGGCCGTTTGGTGGAGCGATTGTCGCGCAGGTCAATTATCATCTATCATATGATATGAAAGATTAAAACACTACATTGTATTTACTTGGACAAACAGTGCCACATGGCCAGTGGGTGGAGCATTTGTTGCAACTGGTCATTTTCACCTTTCATCTGATGTGAAAGATTAAAACATTACATTGTATTAACTTGGACAAACAATACCGCATGGCCAGTGGGCGGAGCGATTGTTGCGTCAGGTCATTATCACCAATCACCTGGTGGGAAAGATTTAGACATTACATTGTATTTACTTGGACAAACAATGCCGCATGGCCAGTGGGCGGAGCGATTGTTGCGTCAGGTCATTATCACCAATCACCTGGTGGGAAAGATTTAGACATTACATTGTATTTACTTGGACAAACAATACCGCATGGCCAGTGGGCGGAGCGATTGTTGCGTCAGGTCATTATCACCTATCACCTGGTGGGAAAGATTAAAACATTACATTGTATTTACTTGGACAAACAATGCCACATGGCCAGTGGGCGGAGTGATTGTCATGTCAGGTCAATTATCTTCTATCATCTGATGTGAAGGATAAAAACCTTATGTTATATTTACTTGGACAAACAATGCCACATGGCCAGTGGGCGGAGTGATTGTCATGTCAGGTCAATAATCTTCTATAAACTGATGTGAAAGATAAAAACATTACATTGTATTATCTTGGACAAACAATGCCGCATGGCCAGTGGGTGGAGTGATTGTCACGTCAGGTCAATTATCTTCTATCATCTGATGTGAAGGATAAAAACCTTACATTGTATTTTCTTGGACAAACAATGCCAAATGGCCAGTGGGCGGAGCGATTGTTGCATCAGGTTAATTATCATCTTTCATCTGATGTGAAAGATTTAAACATTACACTGTTTTTACTTGGACAAACAACGCCACATGGCCAGTGGGCAGAGCAATTGTCACGTCAAGTCATTATCACCTATCACCAGATGTGAAAGATTAAAACATTATATTGTATTTACTTTGACAATCAACCCCATATGGCCAGTGGGCGGAGCTATTGTCACATCAGTCAATTATCACCTATCATCTGATGTGAAAGATTTAAACATTACATTGTATTTACTTGTACAAACAATGCCAATTGACCAGTGGGCGAAGCGATTGTCGCATCAGGTCATTATCACTTATCACCAGATGTGAAAGATTAAAGCATTACATTGTACGAGGGGGGATCAGAAAGTTTGTAAACTTTTGCCATAACTTATTTATATCAGTTATACAATGCACAATATTGTTATTGTATTTGAAATAAATGTATATGGGACATATTTTGAAAACTTGAGCATAATACATCAACTATTAAGAAAATAAGGCCCTATTCAAATCATAGTAGTTAGATGTCAGGGCAAAATGATGACGTTGTATTCAACAAAAACCGACGTCAAAATTTTAAATAGGTGCTTTTGTATCAAATTTACTGAGTCACTCCTTCTCAAAATACTCTCCTCCGTGGTCTATACATTTTTGCTACCATTTACATCATTGAGTAAACATGTTAACAAAATCGGAAGATGGTATACTGAACACAAAATTCAGTAAAACATGCTTTAATTCCAATATGTCTTCAAATGGACTTCCCATTCGCTGACTGATTACTGGCCATTCTAAAAAACATTAATTTTGTGAAATTTAAACAGAGACCTTGAAGCATTAGATTCACTGTGCATACTTTTTTTTGTTTTTCTGTTTGAGCAGGTGTTTACCTAACATAGAGCAGAACTTTATGGAACTGCAGTATTTCGCGTGATAATCCATTTTCAAGTGCCCCGACGTCATTTTGTTTAGTAAAATGGCATACCATAAAATAATAATATTGACGTCATGTTGAGATGCGCATAATTGTTGCCATTTTTTTAAAGGAAGTAAACAAGCAAACGATACAGCACACATTGAAATTTTTTATTTAAAAATAAAACCCGTTTTGGCAACGCTACGTTTGTTTGAATAGTAGAGGTATGAAAAAAGCAAAAACTGCCCCGACTACGTAAATCAACATTTCCATAGTTACTTTAGAAAATTAACTAATGATGAAAAATTATCAAATTTTTACAAAATTACTGCAAATATGTAGCGGCACCGGCTCCCTGAGAATTTTTCAAATACAATGATAAATAAAAAAGTTATGGCAAAAGTCTACAAACTTTCTGATCCCCCCTCGTATTTACTTGGACAAAAAATGCCACATGGCCAGTGGGCGGAGCGATTGTCGCATCAAGTCATTATCATCTATCATCTTGTGTGAAAGATTAAGACATTACATTGTATTTACTTGGACAAACAATGCTACATGGCCAGTGGGTGGAGCGATTGTCACATCAGTTCAATTATCACCTATCATCTGATGTGAAAGATTAAAACATTACATTGTATTTACTTGTACAAACAATGCCAATTGGCCAGTGGGCTGAGCAATTGTCGCGTCAGGTCATTACTATCTATCACCTAGTGGGAAATATTAAAACATTACATTGTATTTACTTGGACAAACAACGCCACATGGCCAGCGGGCGGAGCGATTGTCGCATCAGGTCAATATTACCTATCACGAGATGTGAAAGATTAAAACATTACATTGTATTTACTTGGACAAACAATGCCACATGACCAGTGGGCGGAGCTATTGTCGCATCAGGTCAATTATCACCTATCATCTGATGTGAAAGATAAAAACACTACATTGTATTGTCTTGGACAAACAACGCTACATGGCCAGTGGGCAGAGCGATTGTCACATCGGGTCAATTATTGTATGTCATCTGATGTGAAATATTAAACATTACATTGTATTTACTTAAACAAACAACGCCACATGGCCAGTGGGCAGAGTGATTGACACATCAGGTCAATATCACCTATCATCTGATGTGAAAGATTAAAACATTACATTGTATTAACTTGGACAAACAATACAGCATGGCCAGTGGGCAGAGCGATTGTTGTGTCAGGTCATTTTCACCTATCATCTGATGTGAAAGATTAAAACATTACATTGTATTTACTAAGACAAACAATGCCACTTGGCCAGTGGGCAGAGCAATTGTGACCTCAGGATTTTATTTCCATCACCTGATGTGAAAGATTAAAATGTTACATTGTCTTTACTTGGACAAACAACACTACATGGCCAGTGGTCAGAGTGATTGTCACCTCAGGACATTATTACCTATCACCTGATGTGAAAGATTAAAACATCACATTGTATTAACTTGGACAAACAACGCCAAATGGCCAGTGTGGGGAGTGATTGTCATATCAGGTCATTATCACCTTTCACCTGGTGGAAAAGTGGAACATGCGTATAGATAAAGACAGTAAGCACATGCACAGTGTATATTATAATTGAAATATTATACTTTTCAAAAACTAACATACACAACTTTTGAACAAAAAGGAGCTATTGTTATTGCCTTGGAAACAGATAAGGTAATTTTTTTTTTGTTAAAATTTTATTGCAATCTTATATCTCAATAAGTCAAACATCATCGTGTGCATGTTCACTATTTCATTTTAAACAAAAAAATGGACCTTGTTTCATCAACTTCAAGTGTGTGTTCACTACTCGAAATAGCTTCCAAGGGATTAAGTGGGATAACTCAGTTTGAGTTTTAGCTAAAAGTATGTCACCCTTTATACCTACAGAATTAGTTGAAAGCTTTATTGTCAGTGCACATCCCATTAACTATTAACTATACATCAATACTTCACATGTTTACTTTACTTCATATAGATGCCTTTTGACACCTCTAATATAGACGCCTTTTGACACCTCTAATATAGACGCCTTTTGACACCTCTAATATAGATGCCTTTTGACACCTCTAATATAGACGCCTTTGGAAACATAATATAGAAGGCTTATGAATTATTTGGTGAATTATATTTATATTAACTGACAGAGTGGAAAACAGTGCAGGAAGTGTTCAGATTGCTCGTTACGAGCAATCTGAACTCTTCCTGCACTGTTTTCAAAGGCCTTCTGTGATTGGTGCAGGAAAATGGGTATCCATGGAGTAAAAGGTTAAGGTAACTCGAGCAGCCATGTTTTAATACTTTTCAGGTGCAGTTGATGCCTGGGTTTTATATATAAGTACAGACTATGTATTTGATGGAACTCGACAACCATACAGTATCACTGATGAGCCCAATCCACTTAATAAATATGGAAAAAGTAAACTGGAAGGAGAAAAAGTAACCATTCAAGTAAGCGAAGGTAAATTATACTGCATTATTTAAAACAGAAAAAAAAAATATATATATAAACAAAACTGGTCAATCTAATGTATTGTAAAAAAATAATTCTTTTTTGTGAATTAGAATATAGGATAGATTTGTACATATAGTTAAGTTTGTTGTCATCTACAACTTATTACATGACATTTGTTTTTTTTTGTTTTAAGGAGTCAAGAGGGGCCCCAAAAGGGTAAAAATTGGGAATTACAAAAATCATTTTCTTCAGAACCGGTCAGTCAAATTTGTTCATATTTGGCATAAAGTATCCCTATGTGTAGAGGTTTGATTGAAGATAAGAATTTAGGGGCTAATATTTATAATAGGGGCCCTGTAAGGGACTTAGAATTTTACATAGGGATACTATAAGAAAACAGAAAATTCCCATTTTTTCATTCATTTGGGCAAAGTTATTATTCAATTTGAGTTTTGAAGCATCATCTGGTCATTGGAGATAAGATTGGGTTCAATTAGGAGAATTGACTTTCCATTAGGGACCAGGGTGGGTAAAAAAAGAGTTAAGAAAGGAAATTTTCAAAAATCTTCTTCTCAACAAACTGTCAGTAAAATGTGTTCATATTTGATAAAGATTATCCCAGTGAGTATGGATTTAAATTTTGTACAAATCAAGGGGCTTGTATTAATAGGGGCCCTGTAAGAGGACATTAAAGTTTTATATAGGGCTACTTTGGGAAAACAGAAAATTCTAATTTTTTCATCCATTTATGAATTTATTTTTATTCAATTTGAGTTCCGAAGCATTTTCTGATCATAACAAATAAGATTTTGTTCAATAAGAAGGAATGACTTTCGAAAAGGGGCCAGGTGGGGTCACAAAATGGTTAAAATTTAAAATTTTCATAAATCTTTTTCTCAACAACCGGTCAGTCAAATTTGGTCATATTTGATATAAATTATCCCTATGATTAAGAGTTCTAAGTTTGTACAAATCAAGGGGCACTGGGATGTATAGAGGCCCTGTAAATGGAACTTTTGAGTTTTGATTAGGAATACTATCGGAAAATGTAAAATTGTCATTTTTTTGTCCATTTGTGTAAATATGTTGTTCAATTTGAGATCTAAAGCATTGTCTTGTAACAGTAAATTTGATTTTGTTCATTAATAAAGAGGATTGAATTTCAATAAGGGGCCAGGGGGGAGTGGGGAGCAATATGGTTAAAATTGGGAATTTTTATAAATCTTCCCTTCGATAACCTTTCTGTCAAACTTGTTCATATATGATATAAATTAGTTTTACATCAACAAGGAATTGAAGATTCTGCAAATCAAAGGGATGGGGTTCTGTACGGGGACTATATTTTTTTTTTACACATGAATGGTTTGGGGATTTTAAGTATTTCCTTTTCAAAGTAATTAACTTTTTGTTCAGTCTGGGTGTGGTCGTGGTAATAATCCATAAGTTATTAAGACGACCCCCAAAGAGGGTTAATATTGTGAAATATCAAAAAGTGTTATGGTCACTATGAGCCAGTAGAGCATCCACAGGCCCTTTTGGGCCTCTTGTTTTCTGCAAAAACACATCAGTGCAGGTTTGTTAGTTTAAACTTACTTACTTTACATGGATGTTGTGAAACAACTGCTTACAACATTGGCAGATCACGCTCTACGTCTTCCTAGTTGGAACCAAACACTAAGCATTTATAGATAAATATTCTCACACGAGGCTACCTCACAAAGCTCCACATGTGGCTGTTGTAGGAGATCAAACAAATGGTGTTTTATCTGTAGACCACAAGGTAGGTTCTATAGTATTAGAAGATACTCAAAATAATATTTCATTGTTAGCAAAGCCAGACCAATTATTAATCATCTCTTTAAATTTCCTGTTAAACAGACAATTGTGTACTGAGAGTTCCAATCCTTTACGGGTATGCTGAGAGACTTGGCGAGGATGCTGTTTCACTTTTGTTTGACAAAGTAAAGGACACTGCCAACAAGTGCTTCATGTCAGATTATGAGAGACGGTACCCGACACATTGTGATGATGTTGCTTATGCAATCAGACAGCTGGCAGATAAAAGGTTACAGGTGAGAATGTTTTGATGTATGTTTACATTTATGATGTCACTCTTTCATTGACACTGTAACATTTTATTGTTAATATCCCATGAATTCATACTGGTAAGTAGTTTTGGTACATTTTATGTTAAAACTGTTTATCCAAGATGCTACTTTCTTCACCCGTTTGCACTTGTTATACCTCACATTTGGTCTTTTTTTTCTGGCTGTTGGTCTGTTTATAAGCAACTGATGAAGCAAACTACTTATGCTATAAAGTTTTCAAGCAATTGACTTGAAACTTTGGTTATATGATCATAACATCAATTGTAGATGCGCTTGTCACAATTTTTGGGGATGTTGACTGAGTTCTTTTCATAGTTATTTCCCTACATCATCAAGTGTAGGTGACTGTGATGTTGGTTCATTTATAACCAGGATCAGTAATTCATCATTAAAATAACATTTTGAAATATGCTTAATTCTCAAATTAAAATGTAATTTATTGATAATTTGAAGAAAAAAAAGGGAACTATTTTTAACAAAAAATATTAGTCCAGTTATATATAAATGAAATATGGTCAGATTTGCATTTGTTAAAGATAACTTTTAACTGATTTTTTTTTTTAATTATTTGTTTTTCAGGACAAATCTATCAAAGGAATTTTCCATTGGAGTGGTGATGAAAACATGACCAAATATGATATGGCTATTGCTATGGCAACGGCATTTGGCATTTCAAGTGACCATATTGAAGCCGATAAAACGCCATCTAGTGGAGCTACAAGACCTTATGATTCGCATTTAGACTGTAGTCGCATTGAACAACTTGGTATATCTAAAAGGACAAAATTTGCTGATGGCATTAAGGATGTTTTAAAGCCATTTTTTACGTGAACTAGTTTATTTTAAAATAATCTTCAAATAATTTAGATATTCAATATATTTTACTTGGAGATTGGAATATATATATTTATTATGTTGTATTTTGTGCTATTTTATCATTTGTTTGGTTCACTTTAATGCCCATTGTTTACAATTCCCCACTTTGTATGCGACAATATGCCTATAATGTCCATGTTGTCTGTTTGTTTGTTGCTGTCATTTATTTGTCACAAATTATGTCTTTGCCAATACTATCAAATGCTATTAGAATTCTATCAACAGAAATGTTTGGAATATTAAGAAGTTGCCTTGCACGAAATGTACATCATCAAGGTCAACGTTATAGGTAAACAATTGTGGACTGCATGGTCTAGTGATAGAGTATTGGACCCACAATGGCATGGTCGTGGATTCGATCCTCCGCCACGGCTATGTGTAGTGTTCCTGGGCAAGACACTTTATCTGCATATGCTTAAAACTGGTTCTAGCCAAGAAAATGTTTTAGCATGATTTGCCTATTTTGTAAACTTGTTCCATAATCGAAGTAAAATAAATAAGTAAGTAAGTTTAAACTTGGTAAATAATTTGTAAGTTAGTCACAAAGCTTGTGTTGACTTACTTTAAAAATTGAAAAGGAAATGTATAAAAGTGCATACAAAAATTCTCAAGATAATTTGATGGTTTGTCGTGTGTGAAATTCCGGTTGATACATACAAGGTAAATACCACCTTCGAAGTTCAAACATTTTTAGCTCTACTGGTCAATAGCCAGAGGTGCTTATGCTCAGCAGATCTTTATTTAAAACTACAAGGCCGGTTATACTCAAATTTACCATGAATGAAATCATATGAGATATCAAAGTTTTTTATATCTTAAATTCCAGAAGGCCACCATTAATCAGAATACCCTTTTCTCGGACACATGTATGTTAGTAAGTATATTATGAGGACATACTGTGTGCAAGTAGGAATAAAAATATGTGCTACTTGGTCCCTTACTCATATAAAGCAGTTTAATATGTCAAATACGCACTTATGGATTATTAAGCATATATAAATTTTCACTTTTAAAGAAATCATGTCTATTATTATTTGACAAATGACTGCAATTGTTTAGATATCCAGATTTTAAACATAGATTATTTATTTTTAAAAGCATATCATTTTATTTGTGTTCTGTTCTAGTTACTCCAGTTGAAAGGTGGTGTGAAAGTTTGTTTCGAAAAGGTGTTTTTGTATTCCTTAGTTATTAATGTTGAGAGAATGGCCGAGTGGTCTAAGGCGCCATCTCAAGATCACTTGCCTCTCACCGCTATGGTCGTAGGTTTGAGTCCCACTCATTTTAAAAATTTTATATGAGAAAGTTTCCAGTTACTTGTTAAGGACGGTGGTTCTACTCAATCTGACTCAGTCTGAGGTCTTCATCCACCAGTAAAACTGGATATGCCATATATAACCTGACTCAGTCTGAGGTCTTCCTCTACCAGTAAAACTGGATATGCTATATATAACCGGACTCAGTCTGAGGTCTTCCTCCACCAGTAAAGCTGGATATGCTATATACATGTACAACCTGAAATGTGTTGAAAATGGAGTTAAACCCCTTCTTAATATATCATTGAAAAAGCCACAAACAGCTTGGTGTGTTATTCATATAAACAGGTATTTAAGTTGTACGGATCTGGAAGTCTTCTGTCTTGAAATAATTGATAAAGTACTTGATTGGACTAGGGATATGTACCTTAGTAACCCTACACAACCTACTAAAACAGTTAACATTAGTTTACTGTACTTTGACACATTTTAACAACAATATCTACTATTTGATTTCAAAACAATGACACATTCAATAAAAATGACACATTAAACAATACAAATGACACTTGACAATGTCATATTATAGAAAACAATGGCACATTATACAAGACAAAGACACATAATACCAGGCAATGACTCATTGCACAAGACAAAGGCACATTATACAAAACAATAGCCCATTACACAAATCAAATGATAAATTATACAAAACAAATGACACATCATATAAGACAATGACACATACAAGTCAAATGACACATTAAACAATACAAAGGCATATCATACAAAACAAATGACACATACAAAACAAATGACACATTATACAAAACAAATGACCCAATATACAAGACAATATCATAAAATACTAGACATGGACACATTTTACAAAACAAAAGTCACATTGTACTTGACAATGTCATAAACAAGACAATGGCACATTATACAAGACAAAGGCACATTATACAAGACAATAACACATATAAGACAAATGACACATTATACTAGATAATGACACATTATAAAATACAAAGGCACATATTATACAAGGCAAAGACACATTATACAAAACAAATGACACATTATACAAGACAATGACACATTATACAAAACAAATGGCACATTATACAAATCAAATGAACCATTATACAAAACAGTGTCATATAATACTAGACAATGACACATTCTACAAAAAACAAAAGACACATTATACTTGACAATGTCATATTATAGAAGACAATGGCACATTATACGAGACAATGACACATACAAAACAAATGACACATTATACAAAGCAAATGCCACACTATACTAGACAATGAAATATTTTACAAGACAATGGCACAATATACAAGGCAATGACACATTATACAAGATAAAGACACATTATCCAAAACCAAAGGAACATTATACATGATAAAGACACATCATAAAAGAAAATGGCTCTTTATACAAGACAATGACACATTATACAAAACAAATGACAAATTATACAAAACAAATGGCACACTATACAATACTAGTGACATGTTATACTGGACAATGATACCTTATACAAGGCAATGACATATTAAACAAGACAATGCCACGTTAAACAAGACAATAACCAATTATACAAGACAATGACATATAAAAGACAATGACACATTATACAATTCAATGACACATTATACAAGACAATGACACATTATACAAGACAATGACACATTATAGAAGGCAATGACATATACAAGACGATGACACATATAAAAGACAGATGACATATTACACAATGTCATTATAGAAGACAATGACACAATATACAAGACAAAGGCACATTTTACAAGTCAATGCCATATTTTACAAGAAAAATGATATACTATACAAGACACATTTTAGAAGACAATGACACATTATACAGGATAATGTAATATTATAGAAAACAATTACACATTATACAAGACAATGATACATTATAAAAACAATGCCATATTATAGAAGACAATGCCAACTCATACAAGACAATGGCCCATTATACAAGACAGTTGCTCATAATTCAAGACAATGTCATCATAGAAGACAATGAGACATTTTACAAGACAATGACACATTATACAAGACAATGACACAATAAACAAGACAATGTCACATTTAAGAAGTCAATGACACAATATACAAGAAGATGACAGATTGTACAAGACAATGACACATTATAAAAGAAAGCTGACACACGATTTAAGACAATATCATTATACAAGACAATGACACATTAAACAAGACAATGTCATATTAAATAAGACAAAGACACATTATACAAGACAATGGTACATTATACAAGACAAATGACACATTATACAAGACAATGTCACATTGTACAAGACAATGACACATTGTGAAAGACAATGACTCGTTGTACAATGCAAATAACACATTATACAAGACAATAGTAGTCATGTGACAAACACTCCATCATAAACATTCGACATATCTGACATAATAGCATTCTCTTCTTGTTCAGTTGATTAAATTTAATGTTTTAAAGTTAAAATTAAAAAAAAACACTGTATGTATTGTTTGTCTTTATGATGTGTACTTACTAAAATAGAAGTCGGGTGACAATAACTATGTCTTAAACACTCGTCATTTATGATGTAATAATGTTCTCTTCTTGTTTAGTTGTTTGTATTATCGAGGTACATATGGGGTAATATAGGAAGATTGAACATGTTGGGAATATGGCAAGTTGATTAAATTTAATGTTTCCAAGTTTATTAAAATTAAAAACACTGTATGTATTGTTTGTCTTTGTGATGTATATTTACCAAAATGTCATATTCACAAGACCATGACAGATTATACACTACAAATGACACATTGTACAAGACAATGTCATATTATAGAACACAATGACACATTATACAATATAAATGGCACATTATACGAGACAAGTGACTAACTACAAGACGATGACACATTATTCAATACAAATAAAACCGCAGCAGTGGTGGAGGGCTAGAGTGTCCGTCTCTTATATGGAAGGTCGTGGAATCGATCAGTCGGATGATACCAAAGACTTAAACAATGGTACTTGACAATGACGTAGTGTATCAGACAAATGCACATCATACAAGACAATGACTTATAATACTAGACAATGGCATATTATATACAAGATAATGTCATATTATAGAAGACAATGACATATTATAGAAGACAATGATGTATTATACAAAATAATGGCACATTATACAAGACAATGTCATATTACAGAAGATAATGACATATTATACAAGACAATCACACATTATACAAGACAATGACACATTATACAAGACGATATAGTATACAAGTCAATGCCATATTACAGAAGATAATGCCATTTACAAGACAATGACACATTATACAAGACAATGACACATTATACAAGACAATGTCATATTACAGAAGATAATGACATATTATACAAGACAATCACACATTATACAAGACAATGACACATTATACAAGACAACATATTATACAAGACAATGCCACATTATACAAGACAATGACACATTATACAAGACAAAGACATATTATACAAGACAATGCCACATTAAACAAGACAATGCCATATACAAGTCAATGACACATTATACAAGACAATGCCACATTATACAAGACAATGCCATATACAAGTCAATGACACATTATACAAGACAATGCCACATTATACAAGTCAATGACATATTATACAAGACAATGCCACATTATACAAGACAATGCCATATACAAGACAATGACACATTATACAAGACAATGACACTATTATATAAGACAATGGCAGATTTTTTTCTTATTATTTTTCTCATCTGTAACTATAATATGTTTTTCATAGGCGTAGTCCATACATAGTTAACATGAGCGAAAGGTATTTTCACGTACAATTCATGATAGGCCGACAAGGGACGAATCGTTCACAATATATGTGCGTTGCGTGCATGCACGGACACACAAATCCTAATTAAATGTACCAAGTTGATAATTCAGCATAAATATATATTTTTATGCCACCCCTACCCAAAACAATTTTTTTGGGGCGGCATATAGTATTTGCAGCGCCCGTCCGTCTGTCCGGTATTTCGTGTCCAGCCTGTAACTTTGTCATTGACTTGACGACGTGTCGCGAGTAAGACCCACAACCGTACCTCAAAGGTCAAGGTGACACTTTGAGTTTGTTTGACAACACTTCGAGTTTGTGTGAGATTTCGTGTCCGCCCTGTAACGTTGTCATGCATTGATGGATTTTATGAATACTTGCTACAATGATCAACATAACATGACGACGTGTCGCGATTAAGACCCACACCCGTACCTCAAAGGTCAAGGTCACACTTTGAGTTTGTTTGACAACACTACAAGTCTGTGTGAGATTTCGTGTCCGGCCTTAACGTTGTCATGCTTAAATGGATTTTATAAATACTTGCTACAAATGATCAACATAACATGACGACGTGTCGCGATTAAGACCCATATCCATATCTCA